>OX369278.1:5608492-7107428 GCA_947284805.1 Coleophora flavipennella
TCGTAAGAATTTGCATTTATTTCCTAAAAACAGTGACAGGCATAATTTGAATTTAAGAAATGTAAATAAAATAGATATAGCTTTTCGAGACTGAGTAAGGTTAAAAAGTCATTTGTGGGGCAGTGTATAAGATTCTACAATAAAATTCCAGAAAATCTAACTAGTTTGTCAGAGAATAAATTCAAGACTCATGTCAAAAAAGTTTTGTGCTCTAGAGGATATTATAAAATAATAGATTATGTAAATGACAAAGATATATATGTTGATTCTATAACAAATACCATTACTTGAGACTGTAATCTGAATCATGACATTATTTGTAATTTTATTTTTAGTGTATTTTTTTTTGTTTTGACTATTTAAAAGTGTGTGTAAACACCTATTTGAAATAAATTGTTTTGAATTTTGAATTTTGAATGTCATTAACTTATAACATATTAAAAGTAGCTCTCTGGTGATTTTTAGACCCGACTTCCAAAAAGGAGGAGGTTCTTAATCCGACTGTATGTAGGTATGTTTGTTACGCTCTTCTATCTTGATTTGTTTTTTATTTGATTTATGCTACCAGGTTTAATATCATAAGTAGTAGGTATTCGCGGGTTCTAGACCACTTAATATGCATGGCTGGCTTTTTTTTAATAGCGACTCGTTGTTTTCGCAAAAAACGCCAGCGACGACCCTAATTAAGGGCTCGGCCCGGCAGTAGTAGGTATTCGCGGGTTCTAGACCACTTAATATGCATGGCTGGCTTTTTTTTAATAGCGACTCGTTGTTTTCGCAAAAAACGCCAGCGACGACCCTAATTAAGGGCTCGGCCCGGCAGTAGTAGGTATTCGCGGGCTCTAGACCACTTAATATGCATGGCTGGCTTTTTTTAATAGCGACTCGTTGTTTTCGCAAAAAACGCCAGCGACGACCCTAATTAAGGGCTCGGCCCGGCAGTAGTAGGTATTTGCGGGTTCTAGACCACTTAATATGCATGGCTGGCTTTTTTTTAATAGCGACTCGTTGTTTTCGCAAAAAACGCCAGCGACGACCCTAATGGCGCTACCACTAAGGACAAGAGGGCCACCGGCGCTAAGAAGAAACCCGCCGCAAAGAAGTTGGCTTTGCCGGGCAAGTCCACGGCCACAGCGCCCCAGGCGCAAAAAATCACCAAGCCGCCTACGAAGAAGCCGAAAGCGTCGAAACCCAAGAGGGCCGCTGCCTGAAATCCTCCGGTACGGGCTTAAAGAAACATCCTGCGTACACACACCTGGAGCACCGACACACCACGTCACCACCGTCGTCGTCGTCGTCGCTTCGTTGGTCTGTCGGCTAGTGGCTGCGAGAAGCAGTAGTGGCCGACCAGTACCTACAACCTGCTTGAACAATCCGCGACTCAAATAATCCTGTGCGTAGGTATACTCGGTAACTGAATGATAGTGCGTATAATACTTACATCATTATTCTTCATTGCATTTTTTTCTTTATAATTTTAAAAATTGTAAATAATAACCCTTTTTGCGTTCAATCCACAATCAATAAAAATTAATTAATAATATTAATTTAATAAAATGTGACTATGTGACTATGTGCGCATTTACAAGAGTTGATAATAACCTAATCAATCTGTTCTCACAATAGTAAGAGATACGTGCAAGTGTGTCAATCTCATAACCCTCTGCTTTTTCCAAGTCGGGCAAAAGGAATGTTGCATCTGTCTACAGTAAATTTTTTCATTCATTCCCATATAAATTTAAATGAGTGTCGTCTATTTAGTCTTTGTAAAACGTGAGAAATGCGGGGATTTTTATACTGGCGCATACCCACTAACAATTTAAATCACTAATTTATTACTAGCCTCTATCCTGAATGTATGAGATACTAAAGGCTTTTGATGTCCATACAATACAGTCCAATACAATACAAACTGTAATTCTATAGAACAGGTGGATCCATACAGGTGCGAGCACCTTTTACTTTCAAGATGTATAAAAAAATAAACCAGCCTGCAATATAAACCATCTCTTCAAGCTTCTATCAAACATTCTGCAATGGACGCTTACGATATACACTCTGACGAATTCGACGAAGATATGTACAATTTGCTCGACGATTTTTATGATCCGTATTCTCCAATAACTGAGAGATCGGAGATCAACCAAATAGAAATGGAGGAGGGGGAACGCTCTCGTCGTCTTACCCCGAGATTAAACTCAGAAGACGAAATATTCGAAGAATATACTCCGGGAGCCGAATCGAATGAGCAAAGGAACGGTTATTCCATCTCTCCTACTTACACGGAATATACTCCTGAGGACGAAGACCAGGAATTGGAGGATGGTCAAGGACATTTGGCGGAATCTCCACCCGATATACCGCCTCCCCCTCTGGTATATCCTGTGTACCATGTTTTAAACAATAATTATTTAATTGTTGTGTACAGATTAATATATGATAATAGTGCAGTTGTTAATGATGAAGATGTTATAGTTTTAGATTAAGTAAAATTTTATTGTAACTTTTTGTATCGGTTAATTTAATTCAGTTATAGTTTTATTTAGTTAAATATAAGTATTGTTAAGGTAGATAAAATTAAATGTAAGTTTCTTGTATAGTTAATTAAAATGTATTCGAAATTCAATTTCTTCATTTGTATTGTATTGATTGTTCCAATTGGAGAAATTTTTACTTCTAAATAAAAAATGTGTTTACAAAATTTATTTTAAAAAACTCATATAAAAGGTGCTTTACGAACTCATTACAAAAATATTGTCTGAAACATTTTAACAATCAATTAATCATTAATTATCAGACTAAGATCAGAAAAAACCAAGACTGTCATTTAATTTACTTAAATTATACAATGGTTGCATTTCGTCGTAACACCAAGTTATTCTACTGAACTCTAGATTGCATAATTGTGAAGTAAATTTAAAAAAAGGTGGTAACAAAATCAGATTTTCTAAATCCGCTGGGTCCTGTTACTATCACTGTAGAAGGGTGAATAAAGTTTTTTTTTTATTTCATGCAAAATGTATTCTATAAAAACCCAATTTATAATTTATAGAATTAAAGAAGAAATCTTTTTAGGTGATTTAATAAAATCTTTCAATGGTTATTTCTTACAAATAACATCACTGACTTAATGACTCGGTGGTAAGCGCTACTGCCTGCTGAACTAAGGGTTCGTGGATTCTATTCCCAACAAGGGCAAACATTAACTATATCAAAAAAATACAATTTGTTAAACTTTCATAATTAACTTTTTACATTTTACGTTAATAGATTTATTTGATATCAACCATCGTTTTGGAAAAATTTGTGGAAAAGTAACGGCAAATCAAATAACTTATAACACAATAATCTAAATAACCTCACCTATGAAAAATCATACAATTAAAAATATTTTACAAATTGAAAAACTTTCATGATTACGTTTTTATGTTTTAAGTATTTTTGATGTTTTATCTTACAAAAAAATATTTTACAAACTGAAATAGCTTTTCTTATTACTACTTTACTTTTTAGTTCATATAATTATTTTTTTGATCTCTACCACTTTTTTTGGAAAATAAGTCGTAAAGAATAAACGGTAAGAAACTCAACAATATTAAAAATGGAAAATCCAAATAATCTTACTTATGAAAAATCACACAGTAAAAATATTTTACAAATTGAAAAACTTTCATGATTACCTTTTTATGTTTTTAAGTTTTTATTATTTAAAATATATATACATTTTACAATTTTAAAAAGCTCTTCTAATTACTATTTTACTTTTTTTAGTTCATAGAATAATAATAATTTTTTTTTGGAATATAAGTCGTAAAAAAGATTTGGAAAGAAACTTCACATTTAAAATTCAAAATCAAAATAATCTTACCTGTGAAAAATCTTACAATTAAAAATATTTTAAAATTTAAAAAACTTTTACTATTACTGTTTTATTTTTTAAGTTTACACTTTTTTTACTCAAAAATATTTGACAAATCATCATCATCATATCAACCGAATACTAGTTTTATTTTTCAAGTAAGTACTTACATAGAATTTTTTTTTCTCTACAACTGTTCTGAAAATGAGTCGTGAAGAAATAACGGAAAGAAACTCCACATTTAAAATAAAAAATTCAAACATTCTAGGTACCTACCCTATGAAAAATCATGCATAAAGTCTATATTTTTTTTTTATTTCATTAAATTATATCCTATTAAGGTACCGGGTTCAAATCTGGACGGCCAATGTACCAATGAGTTTTTCCAAAAAACTTACGTACATATACTTACCGATTGCTTTAACGATGAAGGAAAAAATCGTGAGGAAACCTGCACACAGGCCTGCGAAGAAACTCGAAGGTTGTGTGTATGAAGTCGACTAACCCGCACTGGGCCCGCGTGGTCGACTAAGGCCTAATCGCCCTGATTCAGGGTAGGCTCGAGCCCCTCGGTGGGGACGTATATGAGCTGATATAATAATAATAATATCCTATAAAATAGCCGATTTATAATTTACAGAATTAAAAAAAAAACTTTTTAGGTGAAATAATAAAATATTTTAATGGTTATCAATTATTTCTTACAAATAACGTCACTGACTGAATGACTTAGTGGTAAGTGCTCCTGCCTGCTGAACTAGGGGTTTGTGGATTTTATCTCCAACAAGTGAAAACATTAACTATGTACAAAAAAACTATTTGAAAAACTTTCATTGTTTACTTTTTACATCTTAAGTTAATAAGTTTTCTTTATCTCTACCACCGTTCTGGAAAACTAGTCATGGAAAATAAACGGTAAGAAAATCCACATTCAAAATTCAAAATACAAATAATCTTACCCATGAAAAACTATTAAAAACATTTTTTAGTTTCAATATTTTTAAGAAATACATGAGATTCATAACCCTTCGGTTTTTTACCTAGTCGGGGCAATTGGAATGTAGCATTTTTCGACCGCATGTGTTTTTTTTGCATTCGTTCCTCTATAGATTACAATGATTGTCGTCCATTTAACATTTTATAAAGATGAGAAACTAGAGATTTTTATACTAACACATACTTACTTACAATTAAAATCACTAATTTATTACTTGTCTCCTACCTGAATGTATAAGGTATAAAAGGCTTTTGACGACTCGATCACAATAGAAATGCTCTAATCACAATACCCGCCTACCTGCATGTTGCCAGTCTTTGCTTATATTAAAAAATGAATCCAATACGTGACCCTTTTTTTACACATATGTGATTGGGACTGGATCAATGTACGCAGCTTTGACATGTCTCAACTTGCTGATTTCCCTTCCTAAACAAAATAACTACCATAAATAAAAAAATATATGGAATGCAGGCAACTGCAACAGTGGTGTTTCTGAAAGTAAAAAACGGAATCTATTAAATGGCCCTTTTTTATGCATATCTGTCTTAAACGACGGAGGCAACGTTGCAGGTGTGCAATGATCAAGTTCTGACGTGTTCATCAACCCTTCCTATAAAACAAAATGATATTGCATAGACAGCCAGTAGCAACACTACCTTGATCTGATAAACTATAAAGTTTATAATACCGGTGTATTTGTGCAGTGCATTTTTATCATACCTATATCAGTCCGCTGATACTATGACGGTAAGTTTTCCCTTGTTTAATACTTTTTCCTCAAATTAATTTCTATTGTCTCCTAAATCATCATCAAATTTACCGAAAAACGTCCAGGCCTCCTCCAAGGATTTCCATGACGACCGGTCCTGCGCTGCTCGCATCATCGTCGGTCCACCGCGTGGCAGGCCTGCTTACGCTATGTTTACCGGTGCGTGATCGCCACTCGAGAACGTAACTACCCCCACGGCCATCTGTTCGGTGTCCTTAATCATCATTACAGCTCATATACGTCCCCACCGAGGGGCTCGAGCCTACCCTGAATCAGGGCGATTAGGCCTTAGTCGACCACGCGGGCCCAGTGCGGGTTGGTCGACTTCACACACACACACAACCTTCGAGTTTCTTCGCAGGCCTGTGTGCAGGTTTCCTCACGATTTTTTCCTTCATCGTTAAAGCAATCGGTAAGTATATGTACGTAAGTTTTTTGGAAAAACTCATTGGTACATTGGCCGTCCAGATTTGAACCCGGTACCTCTGGTTAGATGGACCGAGTAGTTACCTGGTTGAGCCATCGACGCTTTTTAATAGTCTTTTTAATGTCCTTAATAAGTTATTTTATTTAAAATTTACCTTTTATTAACTCTCTACACTAGTTTAACAAATGCTTTGTTTTTTTATTTCAACTAGTGGTTTCGATTGTTTCAGCTAACAACTAATGACTCACTGGACTTGCCTAATACCTTCAAAAGTTATTATTTTGATAATAGTCTGAGCGATGAGGATGAAACGTGCTCCATGCTGTTGGCTCATAAAAACAAGAAAAATGGACTCAAAAGATCAAACAATATTGATTCATTTTTTGAAAAACCCAAACTAAAGAAGAAAGTAACATTATCATCATGTGTTGGTCGCTCAACTGATTGTGGGATGTCTTACATATCAAGCAATGGAGACGATGGGTCAAAAGCAAGTCATCTTGTAAAAATCGAAATTTTTAACTTAAAAGAGTTAAAAGATGTTTCACCTGCGAATCATTGGAAACACGCTGAGTTACGAGTCAAATATTACGCACAATCTGAAGATGACATCAATTACCAAAATACGTGCGATATAATATACAATATTACGAAACATATTGCAGGGAAGCCCGACTGCAAAAAATACTTTTTTGCAACAGATTCCAACTAAAGCCTCCCTTTTTTACTTCCAATTTACGTTCTCCATATCATTGCAAAACCCAATCACCTGACTTCGCAAATATAAACAGCTGGCCTCATTCCCTACCAAAAAAGCAACCATGGACATTTATGACCTTTACAATGACTTTTACGACAAGTTACTATACGAGCTAGCTGATGATGTTGAAAGACAACCAGAATCAAATCGTTCTCAACCTAGGTAAAAATTATATACATATTATTTTTTTCATTATCATCATCATCATATTATTTACCAAAGCCGTCTTCCCCAAGTATTTCCACGCAGGCCTGTCCTGCGCTGCCCGCATCCAGCGACTTCCCGCGGTCTTTAACAGGTCGTTGGTCCACCGCGGGGGAGACCAGCCTACGCTTTAAGTTATCCGGTGCACGGTTCCCACTCGAGAACTTTACTGCCCCCGGCCATTTTTTCGGTATTCTAAAAGTTATTTTATTTAAAATATACATTTTATTAACTCTTTACAGCAATTTAACAAATGCTTAGTTCTTTTATTTCAACTAGTGGTTTTGTTTGTTTCAGCTAACAGCTAATGACTCGCTGTAGTTGCCTAATACTTTTAAAAGTTATTATTTTGATAATAGTCTGAACGATAAGGATGAAACGTGCTCCATGCGGTTGGCTCATAAAAACAAGAAAATGGACTCAAAAGACAAAACAATATTGATTCATTTTTTGAAAAACTCAAACTAAAGAAGAAAGTAACGTTATCATCGTATGTCGGTCGCGCAACTGAATGTGGGATGGTTACATATCAAGAAATGGAGACGATGGGTCAAGAGCAAGTCACCTTATAAAAATCGAAATTTTTAACTTAAAAGAGTTAAAAGGTGTTTCACCTGCAAATCATTGGAAACACGCTGAGTTACGTATCAAATATTACAATATTATGTGTAATCTGACAAGACAAGACGTGCAAGACGACATCAATCACCAAAATACACGCAATATAATATACAATATTACGAAAAAATATTGTGGGGAAGCCCGACTGCAAAAAATACTTTTTAATACATACTATTGTAAAACCCAACCACCTGACGTTGCAATCATAAAATGCTGGTCCGATTCACTACCAAATAATCAACCATGGACACTTATGACCTTTACAGCGACTTTTAGAATAAATACTCATGCATAGAGCAAACAAGCCTGTTCCTCACATGAATGTCTGCCCTGGGGTTGGAAATCGAACCAAACCCTTGGTTCGGCAAACAGAAGCACCGACCAATGGATCAGCGAATCAGTCAGTCACTGATGTTATTAGCAAGAAATAAACTTTAAAATAGCTTGTTTTTTAAAATAAACTATTGTTCTTTTTGGGTTGGAAGACATATTTTAAAAGATGTTATTTTCAAGGCATAAAATATTGATGTTATTTTTGAAATGTAAAATAGTAATAATGAAAGGTTTTTAAACTTCAAAAACATTTTTATTGTATGATTTTTCTTGGGTAAGATTATTTGTATTTTGAATTTTGAATGTGGATTTTCTTACCGTTTATTTTCCATGACTGGTTTTCCAGAACGGTGGTAGAGATAAAGAAAACTTATTAACTTAAGATGTAAAAAGTAAACAATGAAAGTTTTTCAAATAGTTTTTTTGTACATAGTTAATGTTTTCACTTGTTGGAGATAAAATCCACAAACCCCTAGTTCAGCAGGCAGGAGCACTTACCACTAAGTCATTCAGTCAGTGACGTTATTTGTAAGAAATAATTGATAACCATTAAAATATTTTATTATTTCACCTAAAAAGTTTTTTTTTTAATTCTGTAAATTATAAATCGGCTATTTTATAGGATATTATTATTATTATATCAGCTCATATACGTCCCCACCGAGGGGCTCGAGCCTACCCTGAATCAGGGCGATTAGGCCTTAGTCGACCACGCGGGCCCAGTGCGGGTTAGTCGACTTCATACACACAACCTTCGAGTTTCTTCGCAGGCCTGTGTGCAGGTTTCCTCACGATTTTTTCCTTCATCGTTAAAGCAATCGGTAAGTATATGTACGTAAGTTTTTTGGAAAAACTCATTGGTACATTGGCCGTCCAGATTTGAACCCGGTACCTTAATAGGATATAATTTAATGAAATAAAAAAAAAATATAGACTTTATGCATGATTTTTCATAGGGTAGGTACCTAGAATGTTTGAATTTTTTATTTTAAATGTGGAGTTTCTTTCCGTTATTTCTTCACGACTCATTTTCAGAACAGTTGTAGAGAAAAAAAAATTCTATGTAAGTACTTACTTGAAAAATAAAACTAGTATTCGGTTGATATGATGATGATGATTTGTCAAATATTTTTGAGTAAAAAAAGTGTAAACTTAAAAAATAAAACAGTAATAGTAAAAGTTTTTTAAATTTTAAAATATTTTTAATTGTAAGATTTTTCACAGGTAAGATTATTTTGATTTTGAATTTTAAATGTGAAGTTTCTTTCCAAATCTTTTTTACGACTTATATTCCAAAAAAAAATTATTATTATTCTATGAACTAAAAAAAGTAAAATAGTAATTAGAAGAGCTTTTTAAAATTGTAAAATGTATATATATTTTAAATAATAAAAACTTAAAAACATAAAAAGGTAATCATGAAAGTTTTTCAATTTGTAAAATATTTTTACTGTGTGATTTTTCATAAGTAAGATTATTTGGATTTTCCATTTTTAATATTGTTGAGTTTCTTACCGTTTATTCTTTACGACTTATTTTCCAAAAAAAGTGGTAGAGATCAAAAAAATAATTATATGAACTAAAAAGTAAAGTAGTAATAAGAAAAGCTATTTCAGTTTGTAAAATATTTTTTTGTAAGATAAAACATCAAAAATACTTAAAACATAAAAACGTAATCATGAAAGTTTTTCAATTTGTAAAATATTTTTAATTGTATGATTTTTCATAGGTGAGGTTATTTAGATTATTGTGTTATAAGTTATTTGATTTGCCGTTACTTTTCCACAAATTTTTCCAAAACGATGGTTGATATCAAATAAATCTATTAACGTAAAATGTAAAAAGTTAATTATGAAAGTTTAACAAATTGTATTTTTTTGATATAGTTAATGTTTGCCCTTGTTGGGAATAGAATCCACGAACCCTTAGTTCAGCAGGCAGTAGCGCTTACCACCGAGTCATTAAGTCAGTGATGTTATTTGTAAGAAATAACCATTGAAAGATTTTATTAAATCACCTAAAAAGATTTCTTCTTTAATTCTATAAATTATAAATTGGGTTTTTATAGAATACATTTTGCATGAAATAAAAAAAAAACTTTATTCACCCTTCTACAGTGATAGTAACAGGACCCAGCGGATTTAGAAAATCTGATTTTGTTACCACCTTTTTTTAAATTTACTTCACAATTATGCAATCTAGAGTTCAGTAGAATAACTTGGTGTTACGACGAAATGCAACCATTGTATAATTTAAGTAAATTAAATGACAGTCTTGGTTTTTTCTGATCTTAGTCTGATAATTAATGATTAATTGATTGTTAAAATGTTTCAGACAATATTTTTGTAATGAGTTCGTAAAGCACCTTTTATATGAGTTTTTTAAAATAAATTTTGTAAACACATTTTTTATTTAGAAGTAAAAATTTCTCCAATTGGAACAATCAATACAATACAAATGAAGAAATTGAATTTCGAATACATTTTAATTAACTATACAAGAAACTTACATTTAATTTTATCTACCTTAACAATACTTATATTTAACTAAATAAAACTATAACTGAATTAAATTAACCGATACAAAAAGTTACAATAAAATTTTACTTAATCTAAAACTATAACATCTTCATCATTAACAACTGCACTATTATCATATATTAATCTGTACACAACAATTAAATAATTATTGTTTAAAACATGGTACACAGGATATACCAGAGGGGGAGGCGGTATATCGGGTGGAGATTCCGCCAAATGTCCTTGACCATCCTCCAATTCCTGGTCTTCGTCCTCAGGAGTATATTCCGTGTAAGTAGGAGAGATGGAATAACCGTTCCTTTGCTCATTCGATTCGGCTCCCGGAGTATATTCTTCGAATATTTCGTCTTCTGAGTTTAATCTCGGGGTAAGACGACGAGAGCGTTCCCCCTCCTCCATTTCTATTTGGTTGATCTCCGATCTCTCAGTTATTGGAGAATACGGATCATAAAAATCGTCGAGCAAATTGTACATATCTTCGTCGAATTCGTCAGAGTGTATATCGTAAGCGTCCATTGCAGAATGTTTGATAGAAGCTTGAAGAGATGGTTTATATTGCAGGCTGGTTTATTTTTTTATACATCTTGAAAGTAAAAGGTGCTCGCACCTGTATGGATCCACCTGTTCTATAGAATTACAGTTTGTATTGTATTGGACTGTATTGTATGGACATCAAAAGCCTTTAGTATCTCATACATTCAGGATAGAGGCTAGTAATAAATTAGTGATTTAAATTGTTAGTGGGTATGCGCCAGTATAAAAATCCCCGCATTTCTCACGTTTTACAAAGACTAAATAGACGACACTCATTTAAATTTATATGGGAATGAATGAAAAAATTTACTGTAGACAGATGCAACATTCCTTTTGCCCGACTTGGAAAAAGCAGAGGGTTATGAGATTGACACACTTGCACGTATCTCTTACTATTGTGAGAACAGATTGATTAGGTTATTATCAACTCTTGTAAATGCGCACATAGTCACATAGTCACATTTTATTAAATTAATATTATTAATTAATTTTTATTGATTGTGGATTGAACGCAAAAAGGGTTATTATTTACAATTTTTAAAATTATAAAGAAAAAAATGCAATGAAGAATAATGATGTAAGTATTATACGCACTATCATTCAGTTACCGAGTATACCTACGCACAGGATTATTTGAGTCGCGGATTGTTCAAGCAGGTTGTAGGTACTGGTCGGCCACTACTGCTTCTCGCAGCCACTAGCCGACAGACCAACGAAGCGACGACGACGACGACGGTGGTGACGTGGTGTGTCGGTGCTCCAGGTGTGTGTACGCAGGATGTTTCTTTAAGCCCGTACCGGAGGATTTCAGGCAGCGGCCCTCTTGGGTTTCGACGCTTTCGGCTTCTTCGTAGGCGGCTTGGTGATTTTTTGCGCCTGGGGCGCTGTGGCCGTGGACTTGCCCGGCAAAGCCAACTTCTTTGCGGCGGGTTTCTTCTTAGCGCCGGTGGCCCTCTTGTCCTTAGTGGTAGCGCCATTAGGGTCGTCGCTGGCGTTTTTTGCGAAAACAACGAGTCGCTATTAAAAAAAAGCCAGCCATGCATATTAAGTGGTCTAGAACCCGCGAATACCTACTACTGCCGGGCCGAGCCCTTAATTAGGGTCGTCGCTGGCGTTTTTTGCGAAAACAACGAGTCGCTATTAAAAAAAGCCAGCCATGCATATTAAGTGGTCTAGAGCCCGCGAATACCTACTACTGCCGGGCCGAGCCCTTAATTAGGGTCGTCGCTGGCGTTTTTTGCGAAAACAACGAGTCGCTATTAAAAAAAAGCCAGCCATGCATATTAAGTGGTCTAGAACCCGCGAATACCTACTACTGCCGGGCCGAGCCCTTAATTAGGGTCGTCGCTGGCGTTTTTTGCGAAAACAACGAGTCGCTATTAAAAAAAGCCAGCCATGCATATTAAGTGGTCTAGAGCCCGCGAATACCTACTACTGCCGGGCCGAGCCCTTAATTAGGGTCGTCGCTGGCGTTTTTTGCGAAAACAACGAGTCGCTATTAAAAAAAAGCCAGCCATGCATATTAAGTGGTCTAGAACCCGCGAATACCTACTACTGCCGGGCCAAGCCCTTAATTAGGGTTGTCGCTGGCGCTTTTTGTGAAACAACGAGTCGCTAAAAAAAAAGCCAGACATGCATATTAAGTGGTCTAGAGCCCGCGAATACCTACTACTGCCGGGCCGAGCCCTTAATTACGGTCGTCGCTGGCGCTTTTTGCGAAAACAATGAGTCGCTATTAAAAAAAAGCCAGCCATGCATATAAAGTGGTCTAGAGCCCGCGAATACCTACTACTGCCGGGCCGAGTCCTTAATAAGGGTCGTCGCTGGCGTTTTTTGCGAAAACAACGAGTCGCTATTAAAAAAAAGCCAGTCATGCATATTAAGTGGTCTAGAGCCCGCGAATACCTACTACTGCCGGGCCGAGCCCTTCATTAGGGTCGTCGCTGGCGTTTTGTGCGAAAACAACGAGTCGCTTTTAAAAAAAGCCAGCCATGCATATTAAGTGGTCTAGAACCCGCGAATACCTACTACTGATTTTAAACTGTCTACTCTTGATTTTAAACAACTTTCCCCAACTAGATTATACTTTGTTGCCACGTAGCGAGAGTTTGTTTTTATTTAAACCGTCTCATCGCGAGTTCTCATCTGTACTTAATACTTTTAGAATCGTTTGTGCAAAGGGACTAATGCTCAATTCAAAAAAAATTGACTCTTCTTTTATACACAAAACCGATTGATACATCATATTTTAAACGAATGGACCACATGTTTTTTATCAAAGATGTTCAAAGTCACACGAATAGAAGATAAATAAATAAATAATCTGCTCTTTAAACGACTTCAAAAAGGAGGAGGTTCTCAGTTCAACTGTATGTTTGTTACGCGATAACTTCGCAGATTGTGAACCGATTGTCGTGATTTCGTGATTCTTTTTTTATTCGATAGGGTTTGCTAAGTACTACAAAGTTTGTCCCATATAATTTTTTTTCAAAATCTGTGAAGTACTTTCTTTAGAAAATAACAAAAATCTAAAAAATTATTACGCAAAATTGTACCAAGTTGTTTTGATGAAAGTCGGTATTTAGGGTTCTACCGGTAAAAATTAGACCATTATAGGAACACTCGTATGTCTGTCTGTCTGTCCGTCCATCCGTCCGTCCGTCTGTACAGTCAATTTGCTCCGAAACTACTGGAATAATGAAAATCGGCTTATGATCTGCGAAGACATCGCGTAACAAACAAATTAAAAACGTACACGTATGTAAAACTAGCATTGACACCGTCTAGCATTGTAATTTGTTGCTCAGAAATTACTCGAGCAACAAAATTCTCATTAGGGCAACTGCATCAAAAAAGCACTAACTTTATCACTACAAATAAATATTGTTGCTTGAATAACAACCGAGCAACTAATTACAATACTAGACGGTGTCAATGATAGCTTTACAGACGTCAAAGCAAGCATTGACACCGCCTAGCATCGTAATTTGTTGCTCAGAAATTACTCGAGTAACACATTTCTCATTAGGGCAACTAAATTAGCATCAAAAAAGTCGCTTGAAAATATGCAAAAATTTACCATTCCCTACTGAAACTACCGAGCCTAGAATCTAGAAAAAAATACAGTCATCATCATATCAGCCGGAAATCGTCCATTGCTGGACAAAGGCCTCCCCCAAGGATTTCTACGACGACCGGTCCTGCGCTGCCCGCATCCATCGGCTTCCCGCGATCTTCACCAGGTCGTCGGTCCACCGCGTGGGAGGCCTGCCTACGCTACGTTTTCCGGTGCGCGGTCGCCACTCGAGAACTTTACTACCCTATCGGCCATCTGTTCTACGAGCTATGTGCCCTGCCCACTGCCACTTCATTGAGCTATGTTGGTTACTTTAGTTCTCCTGCGGTTCTCCTCGTTACTGATTCGATCACGCAGAGAAACTCCGAGCATAGCACGCTCCATTGCCCTTTGGGTGACCTTGAGCCTTCTTATGAGGCCCATAGTAAGCGACCATGTCTCAGTTCCGTAAGTCATCACTGGCAACACACACTGGTCAAAGACCTTAGTCTTGAGACACTGCGGTATTTGGGACGTGAAGATATTGCGAAGCTTCCCGAACGCTGCCCAGCCGAGTTGGATTCGTCGATTGATCTCTTTTTTGAAGTTGAACCTGCCTAGCTGGACTGTTTGTCCCAGGTATACATATTCGTCAACAACTTCCAGTGTAGAGTCTCCAACCTTTAGAGGGGTGGGTGCGACACGGACATTTAACATTATTTTCGTCTTGTCCATGTTCGTTTTAAGACCCACTTGTTGAAAGACTTTACTGAGGCCATCGAGCATTATGCTTAGGTCTTCCATAGTCTCAGCCATGACCTCGATATCGTCAGCGAATCGGAGGTGGGATATATACTCGCCGTTGATTTTGATGCCGAGTCCACCCCAGTCCAAAAGCTTAAAAACATCTTCCAGGGCGGCGGTGAACAGTTTCGGAGATATAACGTCTCCCTGTCTCACCCCTCGCTGCAACTGGATAGGTTTTGAGTTCTGGTCCTGGAGGCGAATCAACATGGTGGCGTGTTCATACAGACACTTCAACACTTCGATGTATCGATGATCAATTTGGCACCGCTGGAGAGACTGTAGCACAGCCCAGGTTTCGACTGAATCAAAGGCCTTCTCATAGTCCACAAACGCCAAGCATAGTGGCTGATTGTACTCTTCGACAAAAATAAAAAATACAGTACATGAGGTTAAATGCATAGATTACAGGAAAACCTATGAGGAAATCTTAAGTCCTCCGTTCACACAGGAACAATGAAATTTCCAAAGTCCAATCCCTATTTACCTAAAGCAAAGTTTGTACTCAAAAGTCTTGTTCTGTTGGTAGTTAAAGCACACCCCGGACACTATATACAACTGGCCAGAAATGACTTTTCTAAAAACGAATGACGCGGCAAACAAAATCACGTCGAAATCCTATACGTTCGAGAACCAAACTATAACCAGTTTGTATTAATCTGGGTGACGAGGGGGTGAGGTGAGGGAGTGTCCATACTGTATCATCATTACAGCTCATATACGTCCCCACCGAGGGGCTCGAGCCTACCCTGAATCAGGGCGATTAGGCCTTAGTCGACCACGCGGGCCCAGTGCGGGTTGGTCGACTTCACACACAACCTTCGAGTTTCTTCGCAGGCGTGTGCAGGTTTCCTCACGATGTTTTCCTTCACCGTTAAAGCAATCGGTAAGTATGTACGTAAGTTTTTGAAAAACTCATTGGTACATTGGCCGTCCAGATTTGAACCCGGTACCTCTGGTTAGATGGACCGAGTCGTTACCGGTTGTGCCACCGACGCTTTTTTTCATCTAACTGTATGCTAGTAACTAATATACAGGTTGTAACGAAATTGGTGTAGGACCCGTTAACTGGGAGTTCTACTAATCATACTGAACAACTTTCCCCAAGGAACCCATAGTCAATTCTCAAAAAAAATAATTCGACTCTCCATACAAAAATGCACAAAATTGGTCAATCAGCTGATCGTTTTGTATGAAGAGTAAAATTTGTTTTCAGCAAACTTGTAGAACAAAAGTTGTTCAGAATGATGAGTAGAAGCCCCAGTTAACGGGACCTACACCAATTTTATCACAATCTGTATATACTTTGGTTAAAGTTTTGGTACGGAACCCTGTTTGTGTGACCCCCTAGTCGTACTTAGTCGTTTTTTTATGTTTCCAATTATTTTTATTTTTACTGCAGATACAATGCCGGATTCGCAATTACACGAAGCATTCAAAACCAGTGGAAAGAAGCCTGGTTTAGAAATATGGAGGATCGAGGTTAGTATTGTGACGAATGTATACTTTTTTTATATAGTTTATTGTACACAAGATAAAAAAATACACATTTTACAAAGTCACACAAAGGGTACAGCTTATTTCTAAAGAAATTTCTTCCAGCTACCCCGTTTTAGTTTGTTTTCAATCTATTTTTAACCGACTTCAAAAAAAGAAGAGGTTTCTCAATTCAACCGTATATTTTTTTATGTGTTCGCGGATAACTTCGTCGTTTATTACCGATTTTAATTATCCTTTTTTTTGTTGCGAAGGAGATATCCCAAGGGTGGTACCATGATTTTTTTTTTATTTTTTTTTATTCACAATTGGTAAACCCTTGACAACATCTCACCTGGTGGTAAGTGACGATGTTGCCGAAGATGAAAGCGGGCTTACCAAGATTCCCCAACGCAATGGGGAACTGGCTATCTTATCTTCATGCCGAAACACACCAATGATATCAACATTGATATTTGGCGGCAAGATTTAGATAAGATGGTGGTAGCTAGCCAGGCGGGCTTAGAAAATGCCCTACTACCAACCAAACCGAGTCTTACAATTGACCCCGCCGGAAATCGAACCCGCGACCTCCTGTGTAAAGCCAGTGAACTTTGCCTCTGAGCTACGGAGGCGGTTAACCTCTGAGCTACGGAGGCGGTGATAAGGAAACCAGTATCTGGTAATGGCATCCTAGAGAAATCGAGGGGAACCTTAGTTTCCTGTTTGAAGTCGGGTTTTTTTGTTCAAATTATATTAAAGTAGATATAAATTTGTTCTGATTGCTCTCGAGACAGCAGGGTCGTTACGTAGTGCTCTGAGGCCAAGTGTTTTGTACACGATTTAGGTCGTCGTCGTTTGAGAAGAAAGGGCCTGTACCCGAGATCGGGCTCCTTTGTGACCCAAATCATTTAGCTAGCTATACAGCGAGGGAACGTTTGGGCAGGGGGCACTGCGGGGAGGGCTTTTTCACTAGGCAATGAGTTAGTTTTAAACATACTTCACTCTGTCGTAGGTTTAAATTAAATATTTGAAAGTCGATCTTATAAGTTCATTATTTTAAATACATATTTATTAATTTGTTTTCATATCATTTCACTTCTTTTTAAACGACTTCTAAAATTCGACCGAAATTCATGATTCTTTTTTTATTCAATAGGGTATGCTCCTGAATTGGTCCTACACAAATTTTATTAAAATCAGTGTGTACTTATTAGAAAATTAACAAATACAAAAAATAATAATGCGAAATTGTACTAAGTTGTTGCGATGGAAGTCGGTTTTTCAACCGACTTCAAAAAGGAGGAGGTTCTTAATTCGACTGTGTTGTTTTTTTTTTTTGTATGTTTGTTACGCGATATCTCCGCCGTTTGTGAACCGATTTTCAAAATTCTTTTTTTATTCGAAAGAATATACTCCCGAGGGGGTCCCATTGCCAACAAGTCAGGATCTGATGATGGGATCCCAGGGAAATCGAGGGCAATCCTCAAATTTTATAGGCACGTTTTACGTGTTTCTTGTGTTTTCTAAAATAATGAAAGTATTTTCGTCTGGTAGTCATCAGCTCATGTTAATGAGCTGATGAAGGAAAGTACAACTCCTTAACGATTAGGAGTTGGAGAATAATTCTTCAAATATTTTACGTAGATACGTAGGTACGTATAGACCGATAGTTGTATTCTTTCAGGTTATTCAGATGAGCTGATGATGGAAGTTTTAACTCCTTAACTTTCATGCTGTTGAGATGATGATGGAAGCCACAGGAATCTGTATCTGATGCAACACATGTATTATGATTTGAGTGTTCCTATTGGCGAGTGGGTGATTGGGTTTAACGTTATTAGATAAATAGCATTATCACTAAAAATAAATAAAATAAAAATAAAAGTTTAAAAAACTAAAAACCGACTTGAAAATTAAATTCACTCAAAAGTATGAAATAATATTAATATACCAGAGATTTGCATATCTCTGTAATATACTTAAATACATGACATTAACCAACAAGTACGAAATCAAAGGTGGGTACGAATTAAATTAGGGGCCTAAAGATTTTTTTTAGGTCGGTGACAGCAATGCTATCGAATCTAAAACATTTGATACGTAAGTAGCTATGTGCTGGTACCGACCTCAAAAATAAATTTAGACACCTAATTTAATTCTTACCCACCTTTGATTTCGTTATTGTTGGTTAATGTCGTGTATTTAAGTATATTAATATTATTTCATACTTTTGAGTGAATTTCATTTTGAAGTCGGTTTTTAGTTTTTTAAACTTTTATTTTTATTAACGTTTATATTATATTATGCTCTTTTTATTTTCGAGCAAGGAAGGAGTGAAAAAGGTATTGCGAGGGCAAAATAAGTCGAAGTTAAGATTTTGATGGGATATACAAAATATAAAGTGTGAGTGTGTGTGTCTGTATATAATCTGTACGTCCGTAAGGTGCTCTAATTCCCAAACTACTGGATGGATTTGGGTATAATTTGGACAATATTAAAATTATATATCTCCAGGCCTTTTTTAATTTCCTCTATATTGATTTTTTTGGGTTGTCGCCTCACTAAAAGATCACTAGGTATTTTTTAACCCCAAAATAGCTAAAGATTTTGATGAAACTCGTTATTTTACTCTGACTGTACATTATGGCCTACATTACGCGGTAGTTTCTTGTTCCAAGAAAAAACGAAAAAAGACCTCCCATACAAATCCAGTTTGCTTGTTACCCTTTCTCAAAAATGGCTGGAGAGATTTTAATAAAACTTTGTGAATTACTAAGCATTAATAAGGCCTACTGCACTGTGTACTTCATTTTACTCCAAGAACAATCAGAGTAAGGTACCTCCCATACAAACCCGAATAGTTTGGAAATGTTACTAAGTAAGTGCAATGTGGTTCGAATCCTGCCACGTACCAATGTGTTTTCGAAATAAGATTTCATATGTACGTTTATCCGACGCTCTTACTGTGAAGGAAAACATTGCGAGGAAACCTGCACACGCCTGCGGAGAAACTCGCAGGTTGTGTGCGAAATCGACCAACCCGCACCAGTCCCGCGTGGTCGACTAAGGCCCGATCGCCCTAATTCAGGGTAGGCTCAAGCCCCTCGGTGGGGACGTATAGATTTGTTTATGCCCAACTACTACAGACGGTGAAGACCTTGCGAGATAGTATGCTCAGAGTGGTTGTACAATTTATTTAACTTGCAATGTTTGTATGTATATGTATGTTTGTTTAGTTCAAATCTTGCGATCGATTTTAGAGCCACTTCCAGGGGGTACGGGTGAAGCTGAAATTTGAAATGAAGCTGTATTCCCGTTGACAATAGATCCTTTAATTTGTTATTTTAAAGTTGATCTGATGATGAAATTTGAAGGTGGAATCTACACTCGAGAGCGATGAATCCGGGTCACTTAAAGAATCCTAAAAATCTCGGAAACTAAGAAGGCTAGCTTCATAAAATAAATTGTGTTTAATAGACACTTTAATACCCCTTAAATGAAAGTAATAAAATTTACGAGTCACTACATTTTATTTACAAAAAATTACATAAATAAAAAAAAACTGCTGATCTCGCCTTAAAACAAAAATTGGAAACATGAAATTTTTGAACAACATTACGATTTACTTGAATTTTAATACTTCGTATTGCCTCCTCGTGCTTCCATCACTGTGTTTACGCGGTTTGGCATGCTGTACACCAAGTTCCTTATACGATTTTGGGGAATATTCTCCCATTCCTCTGTGAGAGCAATTTTGAGCTCACGAAGCGTGATTGGGGGAGGGCTTCTTTGTTTTACGCATCTCCCTAGCTCGTCCCAAGCATGCTCGATCGGGTTGATATCCGGGCTGCGTGCTGGCCACTCCATACGAGTAATGTTCATCTCTTGAAGGTAGTCATTCACAATCCAACCCGTATGAGGCCGGGCATTGTCATGCATAAAAATAGCATCCTCACCCAAATTGACCATAAATGGACCAACGTGTTCATTGAGGATTTCTTCCACATATCTTTCGCTAGTTAAAGAGCCGTTTTCTATTAACACCAGTTCTGTGCGACTCTCAGAAGAAATTCCGACCCACACATGTACAGACCCACCACCGTAGGCTACTTTTTCTTCGATGCATGCTTGCTTGAATCTTTCCCCTGGTCTTCTATACACTCTGTGTCTTCCATCGTGCTTGTAGAGCATAAATTTTTCATTCGTCGGAGAACATAACTTTTGACAAATCTCCAATACTCCAATTTAAGTGGTTCTGGGCATATCTTAGTCTTGAAATACGATGCCCACGCTCCAGTTTAGGGCCGTTTGCTGGTCTAAGTGGTTTCAAGTTAGCTTCAGCAAGTCGTCGCCTTACTGTCCATGCGCTTGGGTTACTTCCTCCGAGGCGTCGAAACTGATTTGTAAGTTCAGTTCCTGTGAGAAAGCGATTACGAAGCATTGTGTTCACCAAGTATCGGTCTTCTCGTGCTGTGGTACACCTGGTTCTGCCTGTTCCTGGTCTGCGTAGGTTAGAGCCAGTTTCCTCGTAACGTTGGAGAACTCTTTGTACTGTTGAGAGCGACACACCGACAGTCGTGGCTGTATCGCGCTGACCCCGGTCGTTTTCCAGCATTGTGAGTATTCTGGTGCATTCTTCAGGTGTAAGCGACATGATTACTGCTTGAATAATAAATATTGAATACTATCAACATGGTTTATGTACCCACTTAAATGACAGATTAGAAACAAAAGCAAAAACAAATGTAGTAATTTCGTAGTTCCATCTTCAAAAGTCTCCCTTTTTCAAATTTGATTTTTTTATGTCATAACTTTACAATAACTAAGAAGTTTTAATGACTTCATTTAAGGAGTATTAAATTGTCTATTAAACACAATTTATTTCATTAAGCTAGCCTTCTTAGTTTCCGAGATTTTTAGGATTCTTTAAGTGACCCGGATTCATCGCTCTCGAGTGTAGTTCCAGAATCATCTTTTAATTTTTAATAGAATCGTAGGAAGTACAATACTGTGCTTACCTTTTTAAAAGCATGTATGTACGTTTGTTCGGGTGAAATCTTGCAAGTTAATTTTGACCCAATTCCCGGTTTCCGATCAAGCTGAAATTTTGCATGCATATGTATATTGCGTGACAATGCAATATTAAAAGCTTAGTTATACCTAAAAGTTTTAAGGGTTATACGAAAATTATTTGAATTTGGAACCGTGTATTTTTTTATATTCATTTGAGCATTTGGCTTTTTGAGCATGAAAACTATTTTCAAATAAAAAATTGTACCAAAAAGCTTTTAGGTTTTCCGAAAATTATATAATATCGCATTCTAAGTGCTGCCATTCTCCTTTTCCTACTGTGCTGGTTCCTTTTCATTGGTTTTATTCACTTATTCATTATTTTCTTTTGAGCCGACTGCGCCAAAAGGAGGGTTATGTTTTCGAGTGTATGTATGTATGTTTATTTATTTATTTATTTCTCTGTAGCCTAAACGGATTGATGGATTTTGGAGTGCGAGGTGTCGTTAGATTCGTATTGACTGGCCAAAAAAAAGGTGTCAAGTTTTTAATTTTGGCGTCCGAGATGTCGTTACATTCCCGTGATTGACATAGGATATATTTTTACCTAACGGGCCAAAAAAAGAGGGGTTAAGTTTTTATGTACTCGGCTTATTAATTTTTAATTAATTCGTGTAATTATAATTTATTTGTCATTCAGTTTTGGTGGTATCATATTTTACTTGTGCCATCGACGTCGTGAGTCGGAGGGCGCGACGGGTCTGCAGGATGCATTGCCTACACATCATTCATCTTATCAGCTCATATCACGTCCCCACCGAGGGGCTCGGGCCTATCCTGAATTAAGGCGATCGGGCCTTAGTCGACCACGCGAGCCCAGTGCGGGTTGGTCGACTTCACACACAACCTTCGAGTTAACGGTTACGGTCTCCTGTCCGGAAGGCCGTGGTTCGAATCCTGCCACGTACCAATGTGTTTTCGAATTTCCATTTCATATGTACACATCATTATATAGCTAAAATTAATAAGTAATTAGTCAGACTAATGTATTGAAATCATTATCTAAAATTGTTTGTTATTTTAACAATTTGTTTTCACTAATGAGCTGTTGCTTGTTAACAAGTTATTGTTTTAAATGTACAAACAAACTAATTATTATTATTTAAGAGGATTGTGAAGCTGTGACTTTTCATACAAACGGCGATAACGATTTTCACCTCTTAAATGTTAACCGATTTGGACAAATTTTTGATAGGTTGTCAGTCAGGACAAAAGCGAGGCTTGTTCGTTTTTGTTTTTTCGACATAGATAACAAGTTTCATTTTATTGTCGTTCACGTGTTTTCATACAAAACTAATTGTAGGCATTTTTTAAAATTATAATCAGTAATTTAAAAAACGAAACGTACATGGATAGCTTTTGTTCTGACTGACAACCTGTCGAAAATTAGTCCAAATCGGTTAACATGAAATCGTTATCGCCGTTAGTATGAAAAGTCGAATTTTCGCCGTGGGTTCACAGTCCTCTTAAGTACCCAATAAAGACAATTTAGTGAATAGCTTGAGTATTAAGGTTTCCTAGTTTGACAGCGAAATCCTAAAAAACAAGTGTTGTCAATAATGATAAAACCAAAATGCAGGATAAAAATGAAATTATTTTAAGTAGGTAAGATGTTTGTGTTAATTATTAGTGTTCCGTACAGCCAAAGGGTAACCAGCGGGACCCTATTACTAAGCCTACGCTGTCCGTATATCCGTTAGTCTGTCAGCGGGCTGTATTTCATTAACCGTAATAGGTAGACAGTTGAAATTCCCATAGATTGTGTAGTTCTATTGCCGCCAAATTAGTAACCGACATAGCTCACAGAATCGCTAAACTGAAGTGGCAGTGGGCAGAGCACATAGCTCGCAGAACGGATGGCCGATGGGACAGTAAAGTTCTCGAGTGGCGACCACGCACCGGAAAACATAGCATAGGCAGGCCACCCACGCGGTGGACCGACGACCGGTCGTCGTGGAAATCCTTGGGGGAGGCCTTTGTCCAGCAGTGGACGATTTTCGGCTGATATGATGATTGCCGTCATGACAACAAATAATAAAAAATAAAGAAAAATCAAGGGGGTCCCCATAGCTACGGATAGAAACCCCCTTGGTGGTTTGTCATTTAATTTGGTCAGTCTCTTGGAAGATATGTTGGATGCTCTGTTTCTTGTTACCATCATGACAGGCAGGGGACTCCAACCATCCAGTCGCAACGATATCTCTACAAGACGTAACAAAATTGTGTAGGACCCGTTAACTGGGTGTTCTACTCATCATACTGAACAACTTTCCACAAGGAACCCAAAGTCAATTCTAAGAAATAATTAAACCCTCAGATCAGATCGATTGGAATGATGTTAAATATTTTTTTTGCGATTTCAGCAAAGTCATAGAACAAAAGCTTTTCAGTATGATAAGTGGAAGCCCAAGTCAACGAGACCTACACCAATTTTGTTACACCCTCTTTAAGGCGCAGCAACCACGACCAGTGCGCAGTCTATTGAGGATGCCCAAACCCCTGTATTGTAGCACCCAGGACAATCCTTGAGCCTAACTTACCAGCCATTACAGTCTTCTATGATTGCGTCCACACCTGGTTGATGTTGAAATCCTCTTGCGAATTGTTTGTTTGTTTGTTTGTTTGTAAACTCTTTATTGATCTTTGTTACAAAACTTAAAAAATATATTATATAAAAAGGCGGACTTATCCCTTACGGGATCTCTTCCAGTCAACCTACTGATAACGGTTGAGATTTACAACAAAGAAAAAGGTAAGTGCAAAAGTTACAAACACGACTTTCTATAATCTATACCTTAATATTAAGTAATTAATTATACATCTATACAGAAATATTTAATAGTAATTAACAATATCACTTATATATTAATGCCTAGTAGTAAATACTTATAAATCAATGAAAAATACTTATAAAAATAATAATAAATACAATAAACATTATATAATAATAAATAAATAATAAATATATAGGTACTTAAATATATATACATATACGAGCTCAGGATTCAGTGTTGGGACTCCACATCTTCTTAATGGATGCCTTGAAGGTGGCTAAGGAAGGACTTAACCTAACATCGACCGGGAGAGCGTTCCAGAGACGTGCGGCTTGAACAGTGAATGATTTGGTGTAGGTGTCCGTGGTGTGGGAGGGGATTGCGAGGGCATAGGTTTTGCTGGAGCGCAACTTGGAGTCCACAGAGGTACGGAAGTTAAACCTCTCTCGGAGATATCGAGGAGCAGTAGGGTTGAACAATACATTATAAAGAAGGGCTAAAGTATGGGAGTCCCTGCGTTGACGGACGGCCGGCCAATTTAGTTTTACACGATATTCAGAGATGTGGTCGTACTTCCGAAGGCCAAAAATATAACGGATACATAAATTTTGCAGACGCTCCAGCTTTAGGAGCAACTCTGCAGTGGGGTCTAGGAAAGCAACGTCACCATAATCTAGAAGAGGAAGGAGAAGAGTACGAGCAAGCAGAAGTTTAGTTGTAAAAGGTAGAACATTCTGTAGGCGTTTTAAACTGTGAAAAGAGGCAAACATCTTTCTACTCACTTCGTTAATGTGTGCAGTCCAAGACAAGGTTTGGTCCATGATGATGCCAAGATTCTTAACGGTGGATGATAAGGTTAATAATGTGTTATTAAAAACGAGATCTGGTGTCGTCATATTATGAAATTTTGAAATGAAGTAAGGGCTACCAATGACGATAGCTTGTGTCTTGGCTGCATTGATGACAAGCCCAAAGTTATTAGCCCACTCGGCAATGGTACACAGGTCAGCATTTATTGCAGCAACAGCCTGAGAAAAGTTGGAAAGGGGAGCAGCGGTATATATCTGCAGGTCGTCTGCATATAAGTGAAATGAAGAGCGAAGAGAGTTGGAAATGCTATTTATAAAAATAGAGAACAGAATAGGAGAAAGCACACCGCCTTGTGGTACCCCAGAACTTAAAGAACACCAGTCGGATAGTCGATCGTCGATTTTGACCAATTGAAAACGGTTAAAGAGATAAGACTTGAACCAAGAGAGGGCTGTTGGGGATAGGTTAAGAGATTCGAGGATACCGATAAGAATATCGAAATCTACCGTGTTGAACGCGCTGCTGAAGTCCAAGAGAACAAGTAGCGTTAGCTCTTTTCTTTCTATGTTTAAACGGATATCATCGGTGATTTTGAGAAGAGCCGTCACGGTACTGTGTCCCGAGCGAAAACCAGACTGAAAGTCCGACAGTAGACCGTTCTCACGTAAGTAACGAGACAGTCGCTGGTGCACCAGATGCTCAAGCACTTTGGACAACACTGGTAGAATCGATATTGGACGGAAGTCGGATAAGGAAGAAGGATTGAGTTTTTTGGGAATAGGAATTACATGAGCATATTTCCAAGAGGATGGGAAAACTCCGGATGAAAGTGAGCAGTTGAGAATATGAGTAAGGATAGGAGCGAGATGTTCTTGGATAGGATTTATCATATTAAGGCTTATACCGTCGTTACCGACGGCCATAGTCTTAATAGATTTAAGGATATTTAGGACTTCATTAACAGCTACCTCTCCCAGTTCAAAAGAGGAACAGTTAGGTCGAGGAATTGCGGACAAATGTGTAAAGGTTCTATGCTTTGTAGAAGTGTCTAAGCAGGTTGGTGACGTGCTGAAATATTTGTTGATATCATCAAGATCATTGAAATAGGAAGAAACAGGAGAACAAGTTTTACCTACACCAAGTGATTTTAAGAACTTCCATAACTTACTAGGTGGACTGTTCTCAATAGTAGCATGGATATGTCTTCGTCTAGCCAATCTACATGCCTTGTTGCATTGGTTCCGCAAAATTTTAAACCTATCATGGTTATCAGCACTAGGGTGGAGGCGTAGGAATATACGTGCTTTATCTCTCTTTTCCATCAGGCGCTTGATGTCTGGCGTAAGCCAAGGTGAGGGGTAGTGTTTAACACGGACCGGCTTTAAGGGAGCATGTTTATCGTAAAGACTTATTAGTATGGTGTTGAAACCATCTAATTTATCGTTTACGTTTGAAGCTGTGAAAACTGAGTCCCAATCAGCTCCATAAAAATCTTCAAGAAACGCCTGATAGTCAATTGAGTTGAAATCACGTACCCAGATAATTTTGTGCTTCCTTTTAGGGACCTTGATCTTGAAAGAGGCATAGATAAGGTTATGTGCTGAGAAGGCAACAGCAGCGAGTTGGCCGTGAGTGAAAACTAAATCTGGAGAAGAGGTAATAATTAAATCAAGTAGAGAAGGAGGGCCATTATGAGGAAAGTGGGTAGCATCAAGGGGGAGAGTGTGAAGATCTAATGAGCGAAGGAGGGACAAAAGTTTATTGGAGCGGAGGTCATTTTTTATAAGACATGTATTGAAGTCCCCCATAATAATTATATGTTCATATTGAGAACGTAAGTCAGCGAGAGTAGTTTCCAATGTGTCAAAATAATTAATATTGCGATTGGGACTATAGAATACACCCAACATTATCTTAGTGTGGTGCAAGCAAACCTCCAGAAACAAGAATTCAGGACCCTGTAAAATGGGAGGAGACAAATAGATAATTTTGGTAGAAATGTCACTTCGTAAGTAAATGGCAACGCCCCCATATCCCACTGACCTGGTTGCACCCCCACCAATATCTTTCACGCACGTTCTGTCATGTCTAATTAGACGGAAGCCTGGAATAGAGTAAAGTGTTGATAGCAGGGATGGCTTGAGAAAAGATTCTGATATAAGAATGGCGTGAATATTATCTACAGAAAATGTTATTAGCAAATCGGAAAAATGTGCCGCAATACTTTGTGCATTAATATGAACTACATTAAAGTTCTTAGGAAAGGAGGAGAACACTGCAGCCAGGTTCTCCCTAAGAGGAGGAAGGTTAGGTTCGTCACCTTCGGCACTCAAAAAGCTGTCTGAGGATGATAAATTAAAATATTCAGATTCTGAGTCAGATCTTAACACGTCTGACATATTGAGCTCACAAATATATACTTTATAATACTAGTAAATAAATATAAAATATGTTTACAAAATAAACCTATGACTTACAATTATAATTTAAGCCTATTTACTTTAGCTATTCAGCTATTCACCGGCAGCAAACAATAAACATTCAATTTTACAGAAAATCATACCGTTGTAATATTATTACATTTAGAAAATAGAAAATAACGGAACGTAGATGTGTAATGACCGAATTGTCACAAAAATAATGAAACGTAACACTGATATCTTCTACTGTCAAGTGAGAGAAACGTGACAATTTACAGTATAACAAAAAGAATAAAATCACTCACTACGTTATAAACAACAGTGTTGCCAATTTAGCGACTTAGTAGCTAGATCTAACGTATTTTCGGAGCAGACTAGCAACAAAACAAAATTAAAAAAAAAAAAAAAAAAAAATCGACGCTTCATACATTTTAGCGACTTCAAGCACAGTAACACCTTACATCTAGCAACAGAATTTCCATTTTTATATTGTTCTAGCAACTTTTCAAACTACGACTAACAACTTTTTAACATATAGAGTTGGCATCACTGACAAAGAGTATAGAAATCACTATTACAAACAAAGCAAAGCAAAAAAAACAAGGCAGGTTAATCAAATAACAAATTTCACAAATTTGTGTTAAACAGTAAAGTGCGGTAGAATTTAAATTATTACAAGAAAACCAAGTTATAGTACCGCCATTAATAAAATGAAAGGTAGGTAGTATTACTTGGAGAATCAAGTCACTTAATTTTTACAACCAGTACCAATCAATACAGGTTATGAATTTTATGACTTTTTTTTAGGTGCAGCTGTCTTAGCACTCCTGGCACTACGTGGTTTGCTTTGGTGGCCAGACAACGGCACTTGGAGTGGTTTTGACACGGGTGCAGATGAGCTGCCCGTTTGTTGCTGATGTATATCATCTGATATGCCAGAATCTAAGAAACAGCGCAGCTCGGACATAGTCGTGACTGTTTTACGTATTCCATTTGCGCCAGCAAGTACTATTCTACCATTGTTGGTCCAGCTGCGGTTTACACCAAGTTCCTTGCGGGCCGCTACAAATACCGAGTGCCGTAAACTGGTTAGAAACTCTGAGATAGTGAAGCCACTGCACTTCAAGTTCTTTTTGGCACCCCAGACTTGGTTTCTTGACTTCAGAGAACTAAAGCGAAGCAGAATGGGTCTCGGTTTAGCAGGATCTATTTTTTTGCCTAGCCGCATGCAATTTTCTAATAACTGGGGTGAGATCTCTGTCAGAGCCAGACTATCAGAACATAATTTGTGTACGAATGGGGATAGGTTTTTATTGTCCTTCTCTGGAACCCCATGCAGTAACTGTGCACGATGGACACTTAAAAACGTAAAGTTACTTGTTGATAAATTTTGTTGATTGTAAATTTGTGTATGTCTTAAAGTGCGATACGTTTTATTTTTGAATTGTTATATGTACATAGATATAGATAGTTAAGTTGTAGTTTTTAAGTTATCTTGTTTTATAAGCCTTTTGTATGTTTTCTAAATAAATGTGTTTTGTAACTGTGTTTTGCTTGGGGAGGCTTAGAGGGAGGTCTAGGTAATTAGTTTGGTAAAGGTGGCGAGATGGAAGCCTGGTAGAACCCCTGAGGAGAGGTAAAAGGTTTTTTGGTAAGCAGCGAGCTGCCTCCGCGACCGTTATTTCAAAACGGCGCGGCGCGGAAATTGGTCGTAGGCGGCTCTCTGTACGGTATTGCTCCAAAGGGGTGGGTAAGTGCACCATCTTCCGTCTCGCTTCCTCCTATGGCGCCATCCCGCTCTGGAAATTTAATATAAATATAGCGTAGGCGTCATAGAGCGTATTCATTCAAATTCAACATTTTCGACAAGCCACCGAGTAACAACGAGACCTCCCTCGAGATCCCATAAGCAAATCAACCACTGAAATTGTTCAAGACTGAAGATATCACGGCTGTTTTCCTTGTCTCTACAACCTCCGCGTCGCCCTGCATTTCCTGTACCATCATCGAAGGGGATCAGCACCATTTTATGGTCCTTCGTGAAGCCGGATCCCTGGACTGAAGAGAAAAAACCTGAAGAACTACGTCGTCGAGCCACGCCGCCATGACGAGATCCACGCGTTCCAAGACCGCGTCCAAGCAGGCTGCCCAAGAGACGACGGATTCTGAAAATACCACAACTGAAGGTACGGGAAACACGACTTCGGGAGAAACAGCGACCTGGAGCCACGGCACTACGCAAACTGGGGAAACCGTAACGGAAACTACGAACACCGAGGCTGACGTCACGGTTGTGGAGACCCGACCTAAATCAGTTAGGTCAGACCGCTCCAAGGCTTCTCGCAAGAGGTTCCTCGCGGAACTGGAAGCCAAGGAGAGGCTGGCTGAGCTGGCGGTCAAAGCAATCGCGGCGGAACGGGCCTTAGAGGAGGCACATTTGCGGAGAATTATGGAGGACTCTGACCAGGAGCTGGACCCTGCAGATGAATCGGCTGACGAAGAAGTCAGGCAGGGCTCAGAGCGAGTGGCTGAATGGATGGAAAAGCACACAGGAGCGAAAGGACACGCTCACACCCAACCGGGGCCTGCGGTGACCGAACGACTGCGGCCTGCGGCCTCACGAGAACCCGTGGGGCAGGGTGGGGAGGAGTCCGCGAAACCGGAGAGCACCCCTCAGAAAACCGAGCCGGCTGCGCCGCAAACCGACATTGCGGCCCTCGCAGCGGCCCTACAGAGCGTCATTCGCACATCGGCGAGAGGGGCGCCCAGATATCTCCAGGAGCTGCCTGGTTTCGACGGGAGAAGTGATAGCTGGCTTGCATTTAAGACAGCATTCGTCGAGACAGAAACAAATTTCACAAGAACAGAAAACGTCGCAAGAATTCGAAAGAGCCTCACCGGAGCAGCAAAGGAAGCTGCCAGCTGCTTACTAATCAGCAGCACGGAACCCAGAAAAATCATCGAGGCTCTGGAGCGGCGGTTCGGACGAGCAGAAGCGCTAGTCCTGCGCGAGATTGAGAAAACCCGCGCGCTATCCCGCATAGGAGACAGCCCACGAGAAGTGTGTGTTTTTGCGAACAAAGTAGCAAATGTTGTGGCCACCATCGAGGCGCTGCGGAGAGACGCGTACCTATGCAATCCCGAGCTGGTACGCACAATTCTTGAGAAGATTTCACCGATACTCCGAAACAAGTGGTATGACTTCGCAGCGCGAGAAGACAACACGCCAGACCTCAAAAAACTGGCATCTTTTCTCAACGAAGAGGCGGACAAATGCGGCCCCTACGCTCCGGCTGAAACAACACCAGCCGAGACGCCACGAGAGAGAGCGAGAAAGAAGATCGTAGAGAAAAACTTTGCTGCAACGGCAACTACGCCTACAACCACGACATGCCCACAGTGCAGCGGCAGTCACAAACTGTTGGAGTGCCGACAGTTCGTCGAGGCTGATGTCAACGGACGCTGGGACCTGGTACGCCGGCACCGCCAATGCTTCCGGTGTGTGAGGAGCAACCACAGACGCTTCAGTTGCCGAGCGAAGCCGTGTGGAACAAACGGCTGTCGCGCTCCCCATCACTCGCTGCTGCATTCAGAGCGGCCGAGAGAAGAACCCAAGAAGGCGGAAGAAGTCGCGTCGGCCCTCGAGTTCGCCCACTCCACTCGGGCGGGCTCACGCCGGGCCTACTTGAAAATCGCGCCGATCGTTCTCACCGGTCCGCGAAACACTGTCGAGACGTACGCGCTGCTGGACGAGGGCAGTACTATCACCATCATTGACGAAGACATCGTCGAGTCCCTCGGCCTGGAAGGGCCCACTAACAACCTGTGGGTCATAGGAGTCAACGGCACGCGGCGCAAGCACGAAAACAGCAAAACAGTCGACGTGCGAGTGAGAGGGAAATACTCACTCGATTCTTACGAACTGCAAGGGGCACGCACGGTCGAGCGACTCGATTTCACTACTCAGTCGCTCGGCGAAGAAGACCTGGAGGACTGCCCACACCTGGAGGACCTCAGACATGAACTGATGTACCAGAATGCCAAGCCGAAAGTTCTCATCGGGCAAGATAATTGGGAACTCATCGTGTCGCGCGATGTGCGAGCAGGACGGAGAGACCGACCCGTAGCCTCACTCACACAACTCGGGTGGGTGCTACACGGGTGCCGCTCGTCGCACACAGAGCCCGTTTCGTTTTGCGGGTATCTGTCTACCAAGGAGGAATCCAGCGACGAAATGGAAAATGCTATGCGGAGATACTTCGCCCTGGAGTCGCTGGGCGTTGAGCCAAGGAAGACGCGCGATGACCCGGAGCAGCGAGCGCTACGCTTGCTAGAGGAGACGACCACACGCCTCCCAGATGGTCGCTTCCAAACTGGCCTTCTATGGAAAGAAGACAACACAAGAATGCCCGACAACTATGGCAATGCAAAGAAGAGGCTGCTCAACATCGAGAAGCGCCTAGATCGAGATCCTGATCTGAAAACAAAGTATGAAGAAAGGATGCAGAACCTCTTTACCAAGGGGTACGCCGAGCCTGCCACGACGCAGCCTACACCTGGAAAGGTGTGGTACCTACCTCACTTCGCTGTGGTCAACCCAGACAAGCCGAAGATACGTCTTGTGCACGACGCAGCTGCCAGAACTGAGGGGAGAAGCCTGAACGACGCGCTGCTGCCCGGGCCCGACCTACTACAATCTCTGCCCGGCGTAGTTATGCGCTTCCGGCAGAGCCCGTACGCTGTGACTGCGGACATTCGCGAGATGTTTATGCAAATACGCATAAAACCAGAAGACAGAGACGCCCTGCGCTTCCTGTGGAGAGGGAGCGAGAGAGGAGATGTGCCGCCGTCAGAATACCGAATGACGAGCGTGGTGTTCGGTGCGACCTCATCGCCGTGCACAGCTCTCTTCGTCAAAAACAAAAACGCAGCTGACTATGCAGAACAGTTCCCGGAGGCGGCGCAGGCTATAGTGAAAAGTCACTATATGGATGACTACATCGCCAGCTACGGGACAGACGGAGAGGCCCTCGAGACAGCCACGGCGGTCGAACACATCCATCGGCAGGCCGGCTTTGAGCTGCGCGGGTGGGCATCCAACTCGCCCTCCGTGCTCCGTCACTACTCTACGAACGAGGCGGAGGCTACCATCCCTATCGGCGGGAGCGAGACAGAGCGAACACTGGGCCTGCTCTGGGAAGTAGGGCCGGACAACCTAGGCTTCAGACTCAATCGCAAGAGGGCGCCACTGGAAGTCATCGACGGGCTGCGCGCGCCGACGAAACGAGAGGCCCTCAGCGTGATCATGTCCCTATACGATCCGCTGGGGCTAATAGCACCTGTAACTACGCCGGCCAAGCGCATCATGCAAGACACCTGGCGCTACCACACTAACTGGGACGCCGATCTGCCAGACGAGCTACACGAAAAATGGTACGAGTGGCTACGCACGCTACGCGCTACGGAGCGGCTACGCATCCCACGCTGTTACGACACGGGCGCCGTGACCAAGCGGGCGCTCCACACCTTTGTCGACGCGAGCGAGGAAGCCTACGCCGCCGCTGTGTACTGGCGGAACGAGAGGTCCGATGGAAGCGTGAGCGTCGTGCTGGCTGCCGCTAAGAGCCGGGTGACACCACTCAAACCCGTGTCGATCCCGAGGCTCGAGCTGCAGGCGGCGCTGCTGGGAGCGCGACTAGCCCACACTGTCGCGCGCGAACACGACTGGGAAGCAGAGGCGCGACACTACTGGTCCGATTCTCGCACGGCTCTCGCATGGATACGAGCCGAGCCGCGAGCATTCAAGTGCTTTGTGGCACACCGGCTGGCAGAAATCGAAGAAACGACGAAGAAAAACGAGTGGAGATGGGTCCCAACAGCCCATAACGTCGCTGATGATGCTACGCGAGCCACCCCGGCGGACTTCGGCGCCGCACACAGATGGTTTCACGGCCCCGAGTTCCTATATCAACCTGAGGAATGCTGGCCGCAAGAAAACCGACGCGCCGCGGCCTCAGTCACCGGGGAAGAGCGAGAAGCTTGCTACGCGACTACGACGACTACGACGCTACGAAGCCACGCCCACCTGCCCGACGTAGCGAGATTTTCACGCTGGACACGCCTCATCCGAGCAACAGCGCGTGTTCTACAGTTCGTCGAGCGATGCCGAGGCCGCACACAACACATTGCAGCCGCGAAGAGGAAGCGAACTGCCAAAAATGAAAACAGAGATCCTACGTGGGGAGAGGCTAAAAAGAAAAAGAAACTGAAAAAAAGCCTTTCAGTCGACACGCCGGACCGCTTCATAGGAATCGAAGCGCACCTACTCATACGCGCAGAAAGGCTATGGGTGCGAGCAGCGCAGGAAGACTCGTATGCGAGAGAGAGACGGAGAATCGAGAGAGGAGCCCTACCTACCGGCGACGATAAGCTAGCCGCCCTAAGTATTACGGTGGGCGCCGACGGAATCCTGCGACTCAAAGGACGAGTGGAGAAGGCCGTCGACATATCAGAAGAAGCTGCAAGCCCCGCAGTGCTGGACGGCAGGCACCCCTACACCCGCCTGTACCTGCAACACCTGCACGAGCGGCTGAGCCACGGCGGAGTGGAGCTGGTGGTGAACGAGGCGCGCCAGCGACTATGGGTCACGCGCATCCGGCCTACAGTCAAAGAAGTCCTGCGAAGCTGCCCTGCCTGTCGCCTGAGGAAGGCGAAACCCGCCAGCCCGTCGACTGGCAACCTGCCGGCGGGCCGCCTGGCGCATCACGCGCGCCCCTTCACGTTTACCGGCCTAGACTACTTCGGTCCGGTGACTGTGACTGTGGGGCGCCGCACCGAGAAGCGATACGTGGCCCTATTCACGTGTCTGACGTCGCGCGCCGTGCACCTGGAGATTGCCGCGTCGCTGAGCGCCGACTCAGCCATATCAGCGCTCCGGCGTTTCATCGCGCGGCGGGGACCGCCCAAAGAAGTCTGGAGTGACAACGCGACCAACTTCAAGGCGGCGGATCGAGAGCTAGCTGCAGCAGTCGAGACCATGGGAGCGGAAGCCAGCGCGCAGCACATCGTGTGGCGGTTCATGCCACCCTCAGCCCCCTTCATGGCAGGCGCCTGGGAGCGCATGGTGCGCACAGTCAAGGAGGCGCTGCGAGCCACGCTGCAGGAGCAGCGGCCGAGCGAGGAAACACTCCATACCCTGCTGGTGGAGTGCGAGAATGTGGTGAACTCGAGACCGCTGACCCACGTGAGCGTCGACTCAGCGGAGCCCGAGGCGCTGACCCCGAATCACATCCTAGTCGGGCCCAACTGTCATGTGCCACCCCCGGGCACGTTCACTCCCGAAGACATCAACGCGCGCACGCACTGGAGGCGCGCACAGCTGCTAGCCGACAACTTCTGGCGGCGGTGGGTGAGAGAGTACCTCCCCACACTCCAACACCGGCGGGAGCCCAGGGCCTCTGGAGAGGCCCCCAAAATCGGTGACCTGGTGGTCATCGCCGACAGCAACCTGCCACGCAACTGCTGGCCCAGAGGACGCATCACCCGGACGTTCCCGGGCGAGGATGGCGAAGTGCGCGTGGTGGAGGTGACCACGAGCCGAGGACGCGTGCTGAGGCGGCCCACCAAGAAGATCATCGTGCTACCAGTGCTGGATCACGAAGGTGACGGCGGGAGAATGTGCACGATGGACACTTAAAAACGTAAAGTTACTTGTTGATAAATTTTGTTGATTGTAAATTTGTGTATGTCTTAAAGTGCGATACGTTTTATTTTTGAATTGTTATATGTACATAGATATAGATAGTTAAGTTGTAGTTTTTAAGTTATCTTGTTTTATAAGCCTTTTGTATGTTTTCTAAATAAATGTGTTTTGTAACTGTGTTTTGCTTGGGGAGGCTTAGAGGGAGGTCTAGGTAATTAGTTTGGTAAAGGTGGCGAGATGGAAGCCTGGTAGAACCCCTGAGGAGAGGTAAAAGGTTTTTTGGTAAGCAGCGAGCTGCCTCCGCGACCGTTATTTCAAAACGGCGCGGCGCGGAAATTGGTCGTAGGCGGCTCTCTGTACGGTATTGCTCCAAAGGGGTGGGTAAGTGCACCATCTTCCGTCTCGCTTCCTCCTATGGCGCCATCCCGCTCTGGAAATTTAATATAAATATAGCGTAGGCGTCATAGAGCGTATTCATTCAAATTCAACATTTTCGACAAGCCACCGAGTAACAACGAGACCTCCCTCGAGATCCCATAAGCAAATCAACCACTGAAATTGTTCAAGACTGAAGATATCACGGCTGTTTTCCTTGTCTCTACAACCTCCGCGTCGCCCTGCATTTCCTGTACCATCATCGAAGGGGATCAGCAACAGTAACAAAACATTTGCCCGGCCTTTCATTTCAAAGTTATCTAGCATCTTGAAAACAAGCTTCATCTGAGTTTTGAGGCTGGAGATGGCCCTCCATATAAAAGATTTGAAAGCATTAAACTCACTTGCCAGCACACCTGTGTCTGCTTTCTGCTGCTGGGGAGAAGACAAGGATTCCTCAAACGAAGCCATCTTTGTTGAGAACAGCAGTGTCATATCATCCATAGACTTCTTCAGTTCCGAAATGTGATCCATTGTATGTGCAGTGGTGTCAGCTCAGATAAAGGTGAAAGTGTGTTGTGATTACTAGTAGGAGTGACTGCCGGCGAGTTGCTGAAGTACTTTAACACATTTAGTTATTAGAAGGAGTGTTTTGGACTATTTTATCTAATATTAAATAGGAGCCCCAAAAAATGTGTGTTATTTCCTTAGCGCCTACCCGCAAAAAAAAAAAAATTGTTTGCAATTTTAAGTGATTATTTGATTTCTATTATTAAGTCTACGCCGTCTGTCTGTCTGTCCATCCGACTGACTGTGCGACCTTTCAAGACTGGTATCTTTTGAATTTATGATAGGTGGTCGCCTGAAATTTACACAGATCTTTCAAAACAAAATGAATTTGTGAAAAGTTTATATATTTTCCATAAAAAATAATTCTGCTTTTTGAAAGAACCATTTTTTTAAAAAACTACGGGACCCTACTTTGCGCGAGTCTGCCTCGCACTTGGCCGGTTTTTTTTTTAAATCCATAATTGATACCTTATCACCTGATAGTAAGTGACGATGATGCCGAAGATAGAAGCGGTCTTACCAAGATTCCCCAACGTTCAAGTCGGAACACATCAATGCTATTAACACTGATGTTTGGCGGCAAGACTTAGATATGATGGTGGTAGCTAGCCAGGCGGGCTAAGAAAATTACCTACCAGCAACCAAACCGAGTCTTACAAAATTGACTCCGCAGGGAATCGAACCCGCGACCTCCTGGTGTGAAGCGAATGGACTAACCATTACGCCACGGTGGCGGTTAAAATTGTTATAACTGCTTAGGTATTTGTCTGGGTGCCAAAGTGCCAAGAAATGGAGAGATTGAAGATCATTTGTTGTCGTTATCGTGATTTTATAAAATGAAATGCACATTGAATCATTGAATGAATTGTTTTTTATTTTTATTTTCAGAATTTTGCACCTGTGCCAGTGCCAACTCAGCAGCATGGAAACTTCTATTCTGGAGACTCTTATATAGTTTTGAAAGTAAGTATAATAATTTTTACTTTCCGTGTTAGACAGTAGTCGTTAGCACACCCTGGAACACTTCATACAACGGGCCAGAAATTACATTTCAAAAAACGAATCACAGAACGAACAAAATGGCGGCCAAATCCTATACGTTCGACAACCAAACTGTTACCAATCTGTAACAATCTGGGTGAGGTCGCAATCTAGAGAGCGGCAGGGAGTGTCCATACTGTATGTTAGTACTAATATACTCGTATATACTTTGCTGTTTGTTACTTTGGTACAAATCTTGAAAACTAAATAAATTTGAACCACTTCCCGGTTTCCGATTGAGCTGAAAATTTGCATAAACGTTAATTTTGGAGAACAATGCATGGTTATTCAAGTGATGTTATTCCAAAGCCAATATGGCGGATTCCCAAAGATGGCTGACCAGTTATTGATGTGTAACATCTTTGCTCTCGCTTTCCTGCAATTTGTGGGAGTGATTTCGTGAAATGGGACGGAAAAGTGTCCCATGGGACGAAAATGTGTCCCAGGGAGTCGCGTTTTTCCAGGCTTTAAAAGCGCGGAAAAGGCAAAGGTATCTATGACCATACAGCCTAGTCTGCCGTATCTTTGCCGTCCTTTTTTCAGGCTTTAAAAGCGCGGAAAAGGCAAAGGTCTCTATGACCATACACATACAGCCTAGTCTGCTGTATCTTTGCCGTCCTTTTATAAAGTATTTTGTCACATGTTACACATCATTATGATCCCGTACACATTCGTCACTTCTGTAGGTCTCGCTCGATTTTTTTTTTAATGAATCTCCATGATCTCTATGGGCATCAAATGAAAGGATGTGCTGAGAAGTATACAAAATTATTAAAATTATTTTTAAATTTGGTGACGTGTGAAATTATAAGCAGTTTCGTGGGATGGGATGGTTTGGCGCAACCCAGGCGGCTTTACTGCACATATTTTGCGTGGCAGCTCGGCATCTGTGCCAGTCTGGCTGCACCAGAAACAGTATGATGAGTTCAGTATGATGAGTAGAACCCCCATTTAACGGGACCTACACCAATTTTGTTACATCCTGTATATATAGGTTAGAAACTTACGAGATGAGCAAAGTGCTATATTTTTTCTCTCACTTCTTATAAATTAATTTAGTTTTACATGTTTTTTTTAAAAACCCGCGGAAAACGCAATTGTATTTATATTGTCATAGAAGGATGGCACAGATTGTATGAAATTAGTAGAACCCATGTTGATAAGAACTGAAGAAGGCACTCATAAATATAGCACTCGCCCATCTTGAAAGTTTTAACTCGGCGCCAATGACGTGTAAAAAATAACGCAGACGATGACGCTGGGTCATTATGACCCGAATGTTTTATTTTTCTTAATTATTGGGTTTTCAGCTGAATTTTGGCCAAATTTAATACAAAGTAAGAACTATTGCATGACCATGAAGTCATTGTTGTACCAAGATGTTTAAGTTAATTTAGATATCAAACTATAATTTGGTTATATTGCAACAACCTCAAAAGGGCAACTAAATAATTTATCTTTTGGAACTAAAAATGTATAGAGCTGTAGCCGTTTTATTCAAGAAAAGGGATTTTACCATTCTTCACTTGCGCTTGCTCACTACACTATGGTACAAATCATATGAAATGAGGTCTTAAATCCAGCTACTGAGAAAAGCAATAACGATTATAATTTTATGTTTTTTTCGAAATTTCCCCAATTGAAAATCGCTCGGGTCAATATGACCCAGCGTCATTGGCGCCGGGTTAATACCCTGTACTGCACATGTCCTAAATAATTTTGATAGCTTCTCAAGAAACCATGTTTTGCATGAAAATTTATAAAATATCCCTAGACAGTGTTTAGCAGTGTAGGCATATGTTTTATCTTCTAACCTTTAATTTCTGGCACGAGCATTATAGCGAGTCTATTTGTAAAGCAATGCATGTGGTATCTTTTAAAGTGACATGACGGTGTAAAATACACTTAATAATTGGTTAGGAGTGTCATTTGTTTTAAGAGTACGTCATGTGTGATGATAAAAATCATAATTACAGCTCATATACGTCCCCACCGAGGGGCTCGAGCCTACCCTGAATCAGGGCGATTAGGCCTTAGTCGTCCACGCGGGCCCAGTGCGGGTTGGTCTACTTCACACACAACCTTCGAGTTTCTTCGCAGGCGTGTGCAGGTTTCCTCACGATGTTTTCCTTCACCGTTAAAGCAATCGGTAAGTATGTACGTAAGTTTTTGAAAAACTCATTGGTACATTGGCCGTCCAGATTTGAACCCGGTACCTCTGGTTAGATGTACCGAGTCGTTACCGGTTGAGCCACCGACGCTTTTTGATGATAAAAATACCAGTAGCTAATTTCAAAGTATTTTTAAATGCTTTACTTACGGATTAAGAAAAATCTCGGAATTCCGAGATTTTTTTATTCACAAATGGTGAGCCCTTGGCATCATCTCATCTGATGGTAAGTGACGACGATGCCGAAGATGGAAGTGGGTTTACCAAGATTCCCCAACCAAATGGAGAACTGGCTATCTTACCTTCAAGCCTGAACATATTAATTTTGTTAACACTGATGTTTGGGCGGCAGGATTTAGATAAGATGGTGGTAGCTAGCCAGGCGGGCTTAGAAAATGCCCTACCACCAACCAAACCGAGTCTTACAAGTTGACCCTACCGGAAATCGAACCCGTCACCTCCTGGTGTGAAGCGAATGGACTACCCATTACTCCACGGAGGCGGTTAAAACACGCAACAGTTGACACATTTAGACTCAAGGCTAACTTTTTATACGCTTTATTACATGCTTAGATTTAACTTGCAATGTAATGTTCGTATGTATGTATGTCCATTGTCCGTCCGCTTCAAATCTTGCGATCGATTCTAGAGCGACTTCCAGGGGTCCGATTGAGCCGATATTAACTGACAATAGATCCTTTTGGTATTTTGAAATTAATCTGATGAACTACCAATGTGGAATCAAGGTCTCAGGATCGTCAATTGTTTTCAATTAAATCATAGGAAATACTGTACCTATCAGCACACTTTCTTTAAATTGCAATCACTAAACCAAATTATATATATCATCATCATCATCATCATTACAGCTCATATATGTCCCCACCGAGGGGTTCGAGCCTACCCTGAATCAGGGCGATTAGGCCTTAGTCGACCACGCGGGCCCAGTGCGGGTTGGTCGACTTCATACACAACCTTCGAGTTTCTTCGCAGGCAAGTGCAGGTGTGTCGGTGGCTCAACCGGTAACGACTCGGTCCATCTAGCCAGAGGTACCGGGTTGAAATCTGGACGGCCAATGTACCAATGAGTTTTTAAAAACTTACGTACATACTTACCGATTGCTTTAACGGTGAAGGAAAACATCTATATATATATATATATATATATATATATATATATATATATATATATATATATATATATATATATATATATATATATATATATATATATATATATATATTTACAGTTTGGTTGCCGAACGTATAGGATTTCGCCGCCATTTTGTTTGTTCCGTCATTCATTTTTTGAAATGTCATTTCTGGTCCGTTGTATGAAGTGTCCAAGGTGTGACTAAACTTAAAAACCATTTTCAAATAAAATTTTATAACTAATTTTTTTCTTGGGAACGGCACATCTGTCAGTATCATACTGTTAGAAAATCACTACTTCATTTAAAAAAGATCAATTCAATGATCCCCACGGGGGTTTACAAAAAGATTCCTTTCGTGCCGATTTTACATGTACGTACCCCTAAAAAATTTTATTGACTTCTTATCTTCTTATCTTTTTAAGTGGAGGCTGCTTTTGCAGCGACACTTCGACTCAATGGGATCTTTTGTGTCTACCCCTTTAAACTTTGCACCCAAATCTACTCAAAGATGTGCTGCATCAATGCAACAATTCCACTAATTGGAAGGTGCTTGTAGTCCTAGTAGTAGCAATCACCTAGGAGGTACATACGCTTGCTAGCCAAGACATCGCAGTGACATCGCTTCCATCTTCGGCAACATCGTCACTTACCACCAGGTGAGATGTTGTCAAGGGTTTACCAATTGTGAATAAAAAAAAAACACAGTAAGTGTTCCAATGATTCTGTATCTTCACCACAACCCTGCAGGTCGGGTCATTCGTTTTTTTGCAGGTGTGCGTTAGAATAGAATAGAATAGAATAATATTTTATTTGCGTAAATGTGGTAAGTACAGTATGTTGGTAGATAAATTAATAGTCCAATACACATTTAGCCTTATTTCAAAGACATGCAAACAACAACTTAGAAAATAAAATTTTACATTTTTTCATTTAAAAACTCATTCACCGAGTAGTAGCAGTTATCAATAAGCATAGTTTTTAGTGACTTCAAAAATTTGTTATGCGTCAATTCCTTCATTTCCTCAGGTAATTTATTATACAGTTTGATACACATAGAATAGCAATTTTTCTGATATTTTGTTGTTCTTGGTATTTGATCGTGCACTAGTTTATTTTTGTGTCTTGTATTTCTAGGGTACACTTGATCAGCAGTTTTAAAAAGATCAGGATTCTCCTTAACAAACTTACATATTTCGTAAATGTATATACATGGTAATGGTAGGAGATTTAATTTCTTAAATATAGGTTTGCAAGGTTCATCTGGTACTGCACCGACAATGGCTCGTATGCATTTTTTTTGCGCAACAAATAGTTTTCCTATGTCTGTACCGTTACCCCAGACTATAAGTCCATACCTAAGAGCAGACTCAACGTAAGCCTGATAGGCTACCGTTGCTATTTTTCTTGAAGTCGTCATGGTCAATTTACTCAGAGCAAATGAAAAGCTATTTACTTTGTTACAGATTCTATTGGTTTGTTGTTTCCAGTCTATCAAATGATCTATTATAATTCCTAAAAATGTCACATTATCGGCCCTCCTAAAAGTTTGTCCGTCATAATTTATGTGTAACATATCGCTGAGATTATTAAAATTTAAGAAAAGTGATTTATCTATATTTAATTGTAAATTATTTTTACTTAACCATGTCATTAATAGCTCTAATTCATTGTTGATGTTAATTTCGTGATATTTTAATGTTTGTTTTTTGTCAGTGCTAATAATAATTGAAAGATCATCAGCAAATAAAATACTCCTATGATTAGTCAATTCTAACAAGTCATTTATATACAATATAAATAGAAGAGGTCCCAATACACTACCTTGCGGAACCCCAGAGTTGTTAAGCGTAAAATTGGATCTATGTGTTTGCACTATATTTTTAGAGTTCATTTTAAGTACTTCAACACATTGAGATCTATTTTTCAGGTAACTTTGTAGCCAGCTCAATGCAGGTCCTCTAACACCACAGTTTTCAAGTTTAGATATTAAAAGTTTGTGTGAAACCAGGTCAAATGCCTTCGACATGTCGCAAAATAGCACTGTAGTGTAGTAGTTAGCGTCAAAATGGCGGAGGACATCTGTTATCAAGTTAAATGCCGCAAGTGAAGTAGACTTGTGTCTTTGAAAGCCATATTGATCATGTTTGATGATGTTGTATTTTTTAAAGAATGCCATTAGTTTATTATGCATGATTTTCTCATAAATTTTGGAGAAAATAGGAATAAGAGTAATTGGACGATAGTTTGCCATCGTGAAATGTTCGCCCTTTTTATATAACGGCTTAACTACAGATATTTTTAGTTTTTCCGGAAATTCACCGGTTTCTAATGATAAATTAATAAGGTACGTCAGTACGGACACAAGTTCTTCCCCGCACGCTTTAACAATTTTTGTACACACATCGTCATATCCCTCAGATTTAGTGTTATTAAGTGAATTTATTACTTTAAGGATGTCATATTCGTCTACTGGGTCAATAAAAATAGAATTCTTTAGTCTAGCTTTAAGGTTAGTCACTTCTGTTTTATTACTAATTATTTTGCTCATGTTAATGAAATAGTCGTTAAAACAATTTGCTATGCTTGACGGATCGGTCACAGTTGTGTTATTACACTCAATTTTTTCAATATATTTATTTCCAAGTGTATTGCTTGAATCTTGCTGAATAACATTCCATGTTGCTTTGCTTTTATTTTTACTATAAAGTATATACCTACTGCACTCATTTTTTTGGGAGCGAGAGATACATTTCTTTAAAAGTCTGCTGTAATTCTTGTAGTTATTTCTCGAATCACGTGTTTTACTCCTATAGTATTTCTTTCGTAAAATTCTTTTATTTCTACAACTAACTTTAAGACCCTTTGTCATCCAGTGAGTCTTAGACAATGTAGATATTTTTATCTTGGAAATTGGGAAACAAAGTCTATACAAAAGACAAAACAAGTCATAAAATTCATTAAAACTTTCATTTAAATCCGAATTAATATACACTTCAGTAAAATGTAAGCATTGCAAATGTTTTTTAAATTTTTCTATATTCTCACATGAGTAACACCTTCTAAAAATAAACAAGCTTCGCGGTAACACGTTTTTTACCTTCAAAGAAAATTTTAGTACCTGAGCTCTATCGTGGTCTGACAGATAAAGTGGCAAAGTTGTTCCTGTTGCTTTTTAATGTTACTTATTATGTGATCTAAACAAGCCTTGTCTCTTGTTGGCTCGTTTATATGTAATATTAAGTTATAGTTTCTAATTATGTCCTTAAAGTATGATGTTCTAGTATTCTCTTCTAAGGTATTTATATTAAGGTCGCCTAATATTATTATCCTTTTTTTCGGATATTTAGACATTAACCTATGCAGCAGTATTTCGAATTTTTCAAAGAAAAAATCCATGTCGCTTTTATTTTTCGAAGGATTTCTATAAATACAACATATCAATATATTATTAGTGATTAAATTAATGGCACAGCATTCAAACCGTTTGTCAGCTTGTAGGTCATGGAATTTAATTTCCTTGAAAACAAGACCTTTCTTGACCAAAATACATGATCCTCCCCTTTTTGTACTGCGGGAGTAACTAGCTGACAGTTCATAGTTACGTATATGTATATTTTTTTCCTCACCTTTTTTTACGAATGTTTCGGTAAAGCCTAAAACATCTGGATCAAAATCTGATTGAAGGTCTGATAACGTTATTTCTATGATTTCTTTTTTAGACAGCAAACCTTGAATATTTTGGTGAAAAACTGTAAAAGCGCTGTTTTTAGGGACGAAAAAAGTTCCCTGTTTCACTTTGGGGGGAAGATTCAGGTAAAGCAACTTTTTTAGTAATTATGGGCTTTGAACTGATTTTCTCAAAATAATAAGGAATAGTCCCCTTCCTATAACGCTGTTTCACGTCCACAGTACTATCATGACGACTCTGTTTTTCGATGCATGACTTGAGCGAATTACGAACCAACTTTCCTATATTTAAGAAATTTTTATCATAATACATTTGATCAATAATCATATTTATTTTTCTGCATATAATTTTAAAGTTTTTTTTTGACATTATTTTATTAAAATATTGTAAGTCTAAAAATGTACATTTTTTAATATTGTTAGCTAACATTTTCAACATTTGATTTAGCTTGAACTCATTTAAATGTAAACTGTTCTGAGTCCGCAAAATAATAAGATTACATGTGAGACTTTTTAGAGCCGCACTCAATTCCATCATAATATTTGTTGGATTATCGTCAGTTTGCCCTACCGAGAGAACAACAAAATCATCTTCGGATATTGTATATGAAGACAATGTTTTTAGAATTTCTTCTGTATTTGCTCCCGGTTTTACAAATGAGAATATTTGATATTTTTCAAAGCGAGTTTGATATCTACTTTCAATAAGAATACGTGAAAGTCCAACACATTGTTCGCCACCAAAAATAAAGATTTTTTTATTAGTATTGGGTTCGAGTGTAGAGGGCGGTAAAACTTGCATATTACGAAGTTTGTGGCGAAGTGGCCCGTCAACGCTCCTGTTATAGCCCTGACGCGCGTCCTGCTGTTATTCCAAATGTACTTGCCCCTGTGGTTACCTCACCGATGAAGAGCTTAGAGTGTTTGTGTCCATCCTTGGATAGCCATGTCAATCTGTGTCTTCCCTCGGCCTGTTCTGGCCGGATCCGTAGTCCACAAGAAACCCTTATAGTTTTACCATGTCCGTCTGTCCACAATTTAACTCAGAGACTCTTAGTACTAGAAAGCTGTAATTTGGCATGGGAATACATATTAATCACGCGTTCTAGGTACCTGTCAACTGGTGAGGTAGGAAGTTGTTCGAGGTGCAGATATTTGCCAAATACAACCGTCCTTCTGTCATACACTCCCTAGCGGCTAAACCAATATTTACAATTTTAAAATTATTAGTTTTTAGTATTATGATAATTTATTGTCGTTGGCTTCTGAGCGGCTTCTGGCTGGGTTGCCATTTAAGGAAAAGAATAAAGACTATTTTTAAAGGTAGCTGCGATACAAAAAAAAAATAAAAATGGCAATAATCTCAAAAGTAGCAATTAGAACGAAGAACGAGCAAACTTTAGAACGAATTTGATGAAACTTTGCTATTAGCAACTATTATTTTATTTGCTCGTTTAATTTAGTTAAAAGATTTATCAACAATCGCAGTCCCTAACTACATGCTATCCACTTTCAGAGCGCCGGGACCCCTTCCCAACTTAGTCATGACATCCACTTCTGGCTTGGAGACTCCACCTCGCAAGATGAAGCCGGTGCCGCCGCCATATTATCTGTGAACCTCGACGACCACCGGTTCAACGGAGCTGCGATGCAGCATAGGGAACTGCAAGGATACGAGTCCAAGGAGTTTCTGGGATACTTCCAGCCTGGTGAGTCGTCACTTTGAGAACTCCGTAAAATGGGGATGACAAATGCTAGTCATCTGAGTTACTTTTTATCATCTGTCAAAAACGTCATTTTTATCAATAAGTATCGTCAATATATTGTATTGTAATGATAATATCTGTAAGTATGATAAGATCTGATCTGACCATGACAAGATATTTTATTCCTGCTTTCAGCGATCCAGTACTTGGAGGGCGGGCACGCTTCTGGCTTCAGTCATGTGACCGTGAACGCTGGCGCTGAAAAGCGCCTCTTCCAGATCAAGGGCAAGCGGAACGTTAGGGTTAGACAGGTAAATACTGATCACATCAGCTCATATACGTCCCCACCGAGGGGCTCGAGCCTACCTCGAAATAGGGCGATCGGGCCTTAGTCCACCACGCGGAGCCAGTGCGGGCTGGTCGATTTGACATAAAACCTTCGAGTATCTTCGCAGGCGTTTGCAGGTTTCCTAACGATGTTTTCCTTCACCGTAAGAGCGTAAGGTAATAGTTATTTATGCCACTGCCAAGTGATGAGAGCCATTGTAACATGTGTACTAATGCCACGAACGAAGCTGAGTGGCACATTAGACAGCACGAGTGTTACAATGGCTAATTGCGTGCAGTGGCATACAATACTTTTTTCTACGACCATGAAATAAATAAAAATACATTGAAATTTTGTCATAATCATTTATTGAATTCCATAAAAATATTTTAAAAGTTTCATTGTAGTACAGTTGTCTCGTTTTGAAATGATCATTGCAAAACGACTTGTAGGAATGAATACTTTAGTGATATGATTTGAGGTTATGTATTAAGTGGATTACCAAATGGGAGTAGAAAAACGTACATATAAAATCTAAATTCGAAAGCACTTTGGTACGTCGTGGCAGTATTCGAACCACGACATCACAGACAGGAGGTAGCGGCCCTAGCCGTTACGCCACCGACGCTTTAATTTGTTTTACCTTTGAAAAACTTATTGAGTTCGTTAGCCGATCCGAGGTTAGATCTTGAGACCTTCGGTCTGAACTGAACGGTTCGGTCTTTCGTGTAAAGTGAGCTTCAAGCCATCGTTGCCAAAGTATATATATAAAGTACTAACATACAGTATGGACACTCCCTGCCGTTCTCTAGACCTTACCCCCTCGTCATTCAGATTGATACAGATTGGTTACAGTTTGGTTCTCGAACGTATAGGATTTCACCTCCATTTTGTTTGTTCCGTCATTCGCTTTTTGAAATTTCATTTCTGGTCCGTTGTATGAAGTTTCCAGGAGGGTATGCCGTCGCTTTCCTTTCGTTATCTATACTGAATCCTTTTGATCGTCAGGTGGAGCCAAAGATCTCGGCCATGAACAAGGGCGACTGCTTCATTCTGGACGTGGATCATAGCATTTACCTCTACGTCGGAGAGAAGGCTGGAAGAATGGAGAGGATCAAGGCAATCTCTGTGACTAACCATATTAGGGACCAGGATCACAACGGGAGGAGCGAGGTGGAAATTATTGGTGAGAAATCCTTTATCTACCTGCCATAAGTAGCTATCTCATAGTGATGTGAACCTATAAAAAATTCGACACCGGTTTTTAATGATTACTTTTAGAAAAACACGGTTTTTAATCGGTATTTTCGGGCTTATAAAATTGATAGAAATTTGAGTAAATAAGGTTTTTGACATACTAAATGTAATAATTATTAGCATATTAATACTAGGGCAGAATATCCCTCCATAATTCAAAGGAAAATAACAAAAAAGCCATGAATATCTCATTTTTAGAGATGGGTTGTACTAGGTAAATTTTTAAATTAGGTGTACCTGTGTCTTATGCGGTAAAGTGCGGTACTGACCTTTTTCCATGTTCCCATGCCACTACACATACTTTAAAAGAGAGTGCGTTTTCACTGTTCTATAAAAACCGATTTCTTATCTAAAAAATCGGTAAATACCGGTCTGTTGAAAAAACCGGTTTTTATCGGTTTTTTTACAAAACCGCTTCACATCATTAGTATCTACCTAAATTAAGATTGCAGGAAAGCGATAGGAAAAATGTTACACATCAAAACCATTTCGAGGAATATAGGTTCTGGGGTAATTTTCAAATTATTAGATTTTAGAAATTTTGAGTGATTTGGTATATTTTATGAAAAATACTATTTGTCGTGGATTTGCCTGCACTGTGACATTTCACGATTGAGTACATGCATGTTTGATTTAAATAAGTTGAAGAAAAACCTAAATTATTTTAGGTACCTAGGTATAAGCTTTATTTGAAAAGAGTTTTTGTGCTGAAAAGTCAAATGCTCATGGCACGTTTCCAAATTTAAATAATCATCGATTAGTTTAAAAAACTAAAAATCACGCTTTTAGTAAACACATTAAGTAGTTATCTTGGATGTCCGCCATGTTGGATTTAAGTCACGTGACTATTTTTTCGTATTCCTGACAGCAAACCCTTTCATTTGATACCCATATCAATGGGGTTCATTTCAAATAGCCTGTCCGCCATCTTGGACGTCCGCCATATTGGATTTAAGTCACGTGAAAATTTTTTTCGTATTCCTGACAGCATTTGATACCCATATCATGGGGGTGGATTTCAAACAGCCAGTCCGCCATCTTGGGGAGGCCGCCATATTGGATTTGTAATGACATTTCTTAGCTAGTCATGTATTGTCATCAGAACTCAGAGCGTGTGCAAAATTTCATCCTAATCGAAGACCGGCAAGTGGGTCAAATTAAGATTCCAAGATTTTCTTACATAGTTACAAGTGAAGCTAATATAAAAGCGTGTTAAAAAGGCGAGCATAGTGTTTCCTTCGATTCTATTGAAAATAAAGACGAACCTTGGACCTTGATTCCACCTCCAAAGTTCATCATCAGATCAACTTCAAAATACCAAAATTCAATTCAATTCAATTCAATTTTATTCCATTAACAAAATACTTTGTGTAGGAAAACAATATTAAAAATTATCACACATAACGCAATATCACATTTCAATAAATCATAAAACAATCACAAAAGTATAAAATAACAATACAGTCACTTACTCTCACAAAACTCATCAATACTATAATAGCATTTTTCCAACAAAAAGCGCTTTAAAAGTCTTTGGAATACATGCACATTACTAATCGCCTTCAAGTTGGATGGGAGACAATTGAACATCTTTACCGCCTGATGTCGGGTACAGTGTGTTACTATTCTCAGTCTTGGAATTATTGTGTGGGGAATATCACATCGACGCGTCGCCAAACGAGATCGCCTATCCTCTGGTGTTTCATATTTTTCCGGCCATTTTACTAAATATGTGAGCAGCACAAGGATATACAGACTAGGTACAGTTAGAATTTTCAGCCTACGAAAATGGTCTTTACAGGACTCCCACTGGGGAATACGAACGATAGTCCTAATTGCTCTTTTTTGCATAACGAAGGCTTTCCTTATATTATAATCATAACTATTGCCCCACAGCAAAATACTGTACCTGAGATGAGATTCTACCAGTGCAAAATAAATGGAACGAAGTTGTTCTAAGGTAATCACATCTCTTAAACTTCAAAAGCATCTATTGTCACCAGGAATACAGCTTCATACCAAATCCATCAGCTCAATCGGAGCCCTGGATGTCGCTCTACGATCGATTGCAAGATTTGACCTACACAAACATATATACATACTAGCTGTCCCGGCGAACTTCGTACCGCCTTACATTACATTACACTGCCCTGCCCTACCCTACACTACCCTACACTACACTACACTACCCTACCCTACCCTACCCTACATACACTACACTACACTACCCTACCCTACACTACTCTACACTACCCTACACTACACTACACTACCCTACCCTACCCTACACTACCCTACCCTAAACTACCCTACCCTACCCTAAACTACCCTACCCTACCCTATCCTATCTCTCAAGTTGGATCGAACTGCACATGGTGTGCGAATTTTATTATAATCGGTTAAGTGGTTTAGGAGTCCATTGAGGACAAACATTGTGACACGAGATTTATATATATTAGAGAAGATATACAAACAAACAAACATTTCAAGTTAAATAAAAGCTTCTAAAAATACACATAAGGTTTACATACTCATTGTTAGAGGGGTTCTTTCTCCCTTGCGTGAAATTGAATGACACTTAATTTTTATCACGCTTCTATTAGCTTCACCTGTATGTATGTATGTATGTTTGTAACCGACTTCTTTGCACTCGATTTTGACCCACTTTGAACGGACAGATTTAATTCAAACTTTGTACCTACATTTATCAAGAATCAGTGACAATACAATAATTTCATAAGTTTATCTCTAAAAATTTAAAAATAACTATAGTTAAAAAAAACTAAAAAACACGCTTTTAAAGCACATCGAACTAAAAAGTGAAAAATAGTGCTTACTATAAGCTGAAAACAATAATGAACGAAAAATACTAGTATTATTGTGAAAAAGGCGTGGGTTGCTAGATGGTATACGAAAAATATGGGCACAAAGCGCCCCACGCTTTTTTCACAATAATACCATATGTATTTACTAGATTTTCGTTCATTATTGTTTTCAGCATAAATTATTTTTCACTTTTTATGGATGTGCTTTAAAAGCGTATTTTTTGTTTTTTTTAAATATATTTATTTTACAAGCACAATAGAGTTTATTCATGCATTTGTATATGTTATACCAGTAATGACACTTGTGCTTTCAAAAAAATAACTTGAAAAATAGCTGAGCGTTTAAAATTGAAATCCTTCAAAATATTTAGTTTCCAAAATTGGTCTATATTTTTAGAACAGCAACAATAAGTGAGGGAATAAACATAAAAATACCGAAAAACGTCAATTGCCCTGAATTTGAACATGCCATTAACTTTTCATAATATTAAGCTGAAACCTTACATTTACAGATCCCTATTCCAATGAGGGTGATGTGACCAAGTTCTTCGAAGCTCTAGGATCTGGAGACAAGGACTCGGTGCCAGATGAAAAAGCTGGTGGGGATGATGAGGTATGCCAGTCCAATACGTTCTATGCGTCGACCGCCCAACGGAGACGTTGCCTGGCGGCAGGCGCTTGTGGGGGTGGGGCAGGGTGACAGGGGGTAACAGGTTAGGTTAGGTTAAGTTAGGTTTGTACACAGGCGACATGCCATTTGAGCGTTACGAAGTTGTAGCACGACTTGTAGGTAGTAGGGTAGTGGGCGTGGGTTTAAATATACTAAGCGTGCCATACAATTAATTTTATTATTTAAAATAAGACCTAAAAAGAAATATACGAAAATTATAAAACATTATACATTAAATTTATACTATACACAAACGAATTAAACATATAATTATATATTTATCACTCAAAATTAGTGGTTAAACGAACTTACCTGAAGTGATATTTGACCATAATTATACGAGACGCTGCATCCGAAGAGATTTAGTTTAGGTATTCACTATGTAGTCCACTTCTCAATGTACTAGGCATCGCACAATATTTAGATCTATAAAAAAAAGAAAAAACAAACGAACCGACACTAGCGCCGCTCCCTGCGCCTGCGCCAGAGTCGGGTATTACGTCATTATTTTCAGAGGCAGTCTATTTCGCGTGTGTTTGGGCCATGATTTTTAATTCAGGGGTAGGGTGGGGACTAAATCTCTTCGGATGCAGCGTCTCGTATAATTATGGTCAAACATCACTTCAGGTAAGTTCGTTTAACCACTAATTATACTTCGACGCTGCATCCTTTGAGATTTAGTTTAGGTATTCACTATGTAGATGTTTAGCGCTACCTCGCGAAATAGGTTTTGTTAAACAAATAAAGGAAACACTCTTGTTAGAAAATTACAATCAGTAATGTTATAATTAAAATTATGTTGTTTTACACTATATTTATGTAAAAAGTAATTGAAAACAAGATAATATTCTAGCTATTTATGTAATAAGTCGGTATTTATGTACCTTATAATAAATTCTGTTTAATCATCATTGTACACTGTTTCTGCAAAGCTGTTATCTTCGTTTTCGATTATCGGTCTATTATAAAATCTCGCAAAAACCAGTGAGTCACCTGACCAGCCTGCTGTACGTCTAATCAGCTCCAAAGATAGGCCTCTCCTGTTGGCCGCGGACGTGGACGCGTGGCGGGTGCTGTGCGCCGAGAATACGGCCACGTTGACGCCGCTCTCCGACAGCACGCGTTTAATCCAACGACTTACTGTTGAAGGACTAGCGTTGTTTACAGATTTTTTAGTAGTTAAAATTAACCTTTCGGTTTTTGGCAGGTGTCTAAATTTACGCGTCATTTCGATATACGAAGATAACGTTTTTGCAGGGCATATTTGTTCTTTGTTGGGTAGAAAAGGTATAATTAATCTTGGCATAGGTCTGCCTGGAGCCGAAGTTTTAATTAGATCATTTACAATTATCTCGATGTTGGATTCGTTCACCCTGATGTTGGACAATCGGATTAAGGAAAGCGTCTGCACACGTTGTGCAGTCGATAACGCGAGAAGAGCTACTAATTTTTTCGTTAAATTCTCCAATGATAAATCATTATTAGGGTGCCAATTACCTACATAGTTCAACACTAAATTTGGATCCCAGGTAGATTGGTATTTAGGGAAACAAGGTTTACACCTGAACACTCCTTTAAAGAACCTAGAGATTCGTGCATCATCGCTAAATTCCTTGCCCAAGATCAGGGAGAGCGCTGAACGAGTTGTGTTCAAAGATGAGTAGCTGGCTCCGTCTTTGAATAGAGCAGTGAAGAAACATAATATCAAAGGAATATTAATTGTATAACAATCAGCGTTATTCTGTTCACAAAATAGCCACCACTTTTTTAACGAGCAATTATATTGTTTGATTGAACTATCTGCTAGGGATAAAATCATTATATCAATAGTGTCAGTACTTAATGATTGACGTACGTAGGCTTCCCTGATAATAGCGATACAACCAGGGTAAGCCGTTTCCAAAGCGGGTGGCGTGTTCTGAAAGGAGAGATTAGCAAATCAGGACTAGGGTAAATGTACAAAGGCTTAGGTCGAGATAGTTTCATGAAGAGTGGGTACCACGGCTGGCTAGGCCAAAACGGAACAACCAATATACCCGTTGCCTTATCGTTGACTATTTTCCTTAGACACTTGAGTATAAGTGAAAAAGGAGGGAGCGCGTAAAAGAACATGTTACTCCAGGTAAATGTGAACGCGTCAACGTTAAATGCATCGGGATCGCGCTTCCATGAAACATATTTTTGGCATTTAGCGTTCAGCCCCGTGGCAAACAGATCTATCTCGGGATCACCAAAATTATCGGTGATCGTGTCAAAAGCCGAGAGTGAGAGACTCCACTCGGTGTCAATATTACAACGGCGTGACTCTTCATCCGCCTCTACATTTTCTTTCGACTTTATGTATGAGGCATGGATATAAAGCTGTCTCTTTTCGCACCACTGCCATATTTCTCTTGCAATTTCATTTAAGTGGGGGTATTGTATTCCACCGTATCTGTTAATATATGAAATGGCGGTGGTGTTGTCTATCCTTAGAAGGATTTCCTTCTTATTAAGATGTTTTGCAAAGCATTTTAACCCGTTAAAGGCAGCTTTGAGTTCTAGTAAGTTAATATGATTATCTGCCTCTTCTGTGTCCCAGAAACCTCCAGTTCTCTCGCCATCGCAAGATGCTCCCCAGCCGGTCAATGAAGCATCTGTATAAATTTCTACGTAATATTTTCCTTCACGAATTGGGTTGTCCGATAACATGATTTGCTTGGCCCACCATGTAAAGTCGGGTTTTAAATGAGAATTTATCTGCATATAATTGTCATAGTTATCATCTGTATTCCGCAGGGCAAGAAATTTATCGCGTTCTAAACGTTTCGTGTAGACCCAGCCGTAGGCAATGGCTGGGCAGGCTGAGCACAAGAGTCCCAACAGTTTAGCAAAGTCTCTTATCAATATTGACCTTGATTGTGATACTGTGTTGATACGATCTAATATTTTTATGCGTTTATCATGAGGCAGTCTCAAACACATATTCTGTGAGTCAATTTCAAATCCGAGGTACGTCTGCATTTGATTGGGGGTAAGTTTACTTTTTGTGTAATTAATTGTGAACCCTAAACTTTCTAGTAAGTTCACGGTTTCTGTGACACACATTAGGCATTCGTTGTATGTACTGGCAATACATAAGATGTCATCTAGATATATAACTAGAGTAAGACCTTTACTTCTAAGGAGTGATACGACGGGTTTAAGGAGCTTGGTGAAAACCAAAGGTGCCAGTGAAAGACCAAATGGTAAGCATTGAAATTCATATAAATTTCCTTGAAATTTAAATCGCAAGTATTTTTTGCTCTTTCTACTAATAGGTAGCAAAAAATAAGCGTCTTTTAAGTCGATAGTCGCCAAAAAACACTCCTTAGTCATTAGTTTCGAAACCGTCCGAATATCTTCCATTTTAAAATGTTGCGGAGCTATAAATTTATTAAGCTTTTTAAGATTAAGTATGAAACGGTGGGAGCCATCCGGTTTTAGTGTTAGGAATATACTGGATAAGAACTGCTCCGGCACATCGTTGGTTCTCACCACAGCGCCTAATTTCTGTAGTTTTAAAATTTCCTCCTTTATTAGAGCCGTCTCCAAATAATCGAAATTGTTATTTTCAGGAAAAACATATTGGACGACAGGTTTTTGAAAGGGTATTTCGTAGCCCTCTATGTATCCTAAGACTACAGGATCGCTTGTTATATCGCACCATTGGTCTACAAAATAAGACAATCTTCCAGCATGTGGTATAGGTGGTGTTACCTCTAGGACGCTTTGCGCGTCTTGGCGCTCGTCTTGAGCGCGATGGCCGCTGCGCGGGGGGGGCGATCCGGGGCTGGCGGTGTGCGCCGGCTCGTGCTCGAGTAATACTGGGATGGATATCTGTTTCTCAGCCCACCCTGTCTGTGTGCCCGTTGAGCTTGTGGCCTGGGTGGGCCTCTCCAGTTTCCCTGTTGCTGAGGGTATTTTCTTGAGGTGGATGTTGAAGCTTCGTTGCGCTTTATTTGAAGTCCAGAGCGTTCAGCCGTCTTGGTGGCTTTTATCTTCTCACCCAAGTTGGCCCCAAAGAGGTAAGTATCTCGTTTTACATCAGATATCATGTTAAGGAATTTTTTGTCGAGACTAGCGGTGACAAGTTTTCTTCTCCGCTTTGTATCTTCGTGGTGAAGATCCAAGAAGATTTGGCTGATCTCTGATATTTTCCTTAAAATTTCTATTTTATTAACATCGCCCTCAATAATAGTTTTTGCTGGATTTGTGAGGCCTGAGATACCAAGACCTAGCTGATTCTGTGATTTCTCTAGCAGCTTATCTCGATGTTTTGCTGGTTCGCTTAGCACTGGTATAATTTCTGGATTAAGCAAAGGTGCTTTTATGATGCGAAAATTGTCAGGTACCAGGAATTTTTCCCAATTTTCCTGTTTCTGTTCCTTAGTTAGTCCGTCTACTAACACCCGTCCCCAACGTTTAGCTATCTCTTCAGGTATTTTTGGGCCGAATACTTCGTCCTTGCTTTTTGGGTCTCCAAGAGCTTCTAAAATATCGGCCGGTAAGGATACCTCAGCTTCGCCTGTGTTCGTGGTAGGTGTAGGGTCAGATCCGGTAGAGGTCGATTCCTTGGTATTTTTATCTATATTTTGTTCTGCAGGAACTTCAACAGGTGGTTCGAGAGGCGGCTCAGGGTTAGCTGGCGCTGCGACCACAGACTTTACTTTGGGGTCGGCTATAGAAGCGTCAGAATCGGAAAGGGGAATGGAGTACATTTCCATATCACTCATGGGCGTATTGGAACGTTCGCGTGGAATAGAATAATACCTGTCATGATCTTGGTATTCTGTAAGGTGAAAGATATAACATGCATTTCTAACTGCCTCAGAGACAAATACTTTTATGTGGGAAAAGTTATAATTTAAAGTCGCTGGACGTACGCTGGTTACGCCGCTGGACTATACGGTCTCATCCGTGTGCTCGCCACGGCGTATAACCATTGTAATTTCAAACAGTATTTTAAATATTAATGCTCAGCGCAAATTGTTAGACGTACGCACGTTACGCCGTGAGCGATTAAAAATTTTCTTTAATTTTAGGCAAGTAGGTAGGTATGTGGTATCACCCGTGCGCACGTCACGGTGTATAACCATAATAATATGTCTTGCATTCAGAAAACCTGTGCTAAAGAAGGTAATAAACGAACGACACAAACATTGTGTCATAGGAACATCTGAGACTTCTTATGTAAACTAACGAAGCCACACATTCAGTTAGTTAATCAGGAAAATAATTTAAAAGTAAATATCCTTGCTTATTTTCTATGTAAATGTAGGTATTTATAAAATAAACTAGTTTTTTGTTGAAAACAGATTAATATTGACCTATGTTTGCTACTTCGTTAGTAAGTGAGGGTAGTACGAAAAAATGTTTCGTTGTTGGTTTACGATTTTCTATGAAATAATGCAGTTTATGTATATAAGTCTGTAAATGTAGATATTTTTTACCAAAAAATAGTAACAACGAGACATAATAGTCGGGGCACTGTATATTAGTACGGTATAGGTTGGTAAAACATGGCTGACCTTCATCCGTTGAGGAATCTGACTCGTGTCGGCGAAGACGTTCCTCTAAACGTCTTATTTTCCTCCTGAGATGGGATTTATCCTTCTTGTGTTTCCTTTTAGGCATTGTAGACGTTACACTACACTTAAATCACTTACGAACAGTTCAAAATATCGAAATAAAATTTCTTCAAAGCAGTTTGCTGTTGCGATGCCCGCACAAAGAAAGCGAATGACGTAATACCCGACTCTGGCGCAGGCGCAGGGAGCGGCGCTAGTGTCGGTTCGTTTGTTTTTTCTTTTTTTTATAGATCTAAATATTGTGCGATGCCTAGTACATTGAGAAGTGGACTACATAGTGAATACCTAAACTAAATCTCAAAGGATGCAGCGTCGAAGTATAATTGGTCTTATAAAGGGAGTGCCCAGTAAATATATAAGGTCTAACAAAATTAGCTGAAACTATTTTAACTGGTGCTTCTACCCATGAAACTGAACAACTTTTCCCATGAAACCCATAGTCAAATCTCAAAAAAAATTTGAACTTCCCATACTAAGTTGGCTGATCAGCTGATCGAGTTAGTATGGGAGAGAATTTTTTTTTGCGATTTGACTTGGGGTTCCATGGGGAAAGTTGTTCAGTTTCATGGGTAGAAGCACTTGTTAAAATAGTTTCAGCTAATTTTGTTACACCTTATATTTAAAATAGTTTCAGCTAATTTTGTTACACCTTATATAAGTATTTAGGTAATTTATTTTATAATTAATTAAGTTTTGAGATTGTGTTCGGAAAGAATTTAAAATGATAGTGTAACGAGCCCCATTGTTAGAACTTCTTCAAGCTAAACGACTGGCGTCTAATGATTGCAACTGACACCAACGGCTAGGCTTACGACCCACGGAAACGGTCGAGTAAAATGACACATCCATCTAGGTAATGACCGTGCTTCAGGTCAGTTAACCTGTGTGATCGATCCAGCAACGCCAGTCGCACTGAGCTGCGACCGCTTGTCGACTTAGATCATCATCATATCAACTCGTGACGTCCCCACCGAGGGGCTCGAGCCTACCTTGAATTAGGGCAATCGGGCCTTAGTCGACCACGCGGGTTGGACGACTTCACACACAACCTTCGAGTTTCTTCACAGGCGTGTGCGGGTTTCCTCACGATGTTTTCCTTCACCGTAAGAGCTTCGGATAAACGTATCTACATATGAAATTGAAATTCGAAAACACATTGGTACGTGGCAGAATTTGAACCACGATCTCCCGGACAGGAGGTAGCGGCCCTAGCTGTTACGCCACCGACGCTCTTGCCGACTAAGATAATCAGCATTAAAAAAAAGTTCAGGAACTCTAAGGTAACCTAAAATATACTGAAAGTAATTCCAGTGGAATGTGATTCAAAATGATCAGCTATTTGAGCTGTCACTCTTCGAGAGGCCGTCCCTTACATCATGATCATCATATCATACAATTAAGTATTTTGTTTGGGACAAACTAAATACTTAATTGTAATTATTTCCAGGAATTCGAACGCGGGGACGAAGCCTCATTGTATGAGGTCTCGGACAGTACTGGCGATATGAAGATAGAGCCGTTGCCCAAGCCCTTTACACAGGAACATCTTAAATCGGAGGTAAAACTACACTTTAATCAAAGTATATATATTAGTAATAACGTAATTTAATTTAATCATTACCATGGAGCAAATAGACTAAAGTAATCATTACGTGCTTTAATCACACCCCGGACACTGCATACAAAAGGTCGTGAAACGACATTTCTAAAAACAAATGACGGAGCAAACACAATCACGGCGAAATCCTACACGGTCGAGAACCAATCTGTAACGTATCTGTATCAATCTGGGTGACGAGGGGGTGAGGTCGCAATCTAGAGAGCGGCAGGGTGTGTACATACTTTATGTTAGTACTAATATTTTTTCCGTAGCTCAGAGGCAAAGTTCACTGGCTTTACACAAGAGGTCGCGGGTTCGATTCCCGGCGGGGTCATTTGTAAGACTCGGTTTGGTTGGTGGTAGGGCATTTTCTAAGCCCGCCTGGCTAGCTACCACCATCTTATCTAAGTCTTGCCGCCAAATATTAATGTTTATATCATTGGTGTGTTCCGACATGAAGATAAGATAGCCAGTTCCCCATTGCGTTGGGGAATCTTGGTAAGCCTGCTTCCATCTTCGGCAACATCGTCACTTACCACCAGGTGAGATGTTGTCAAGGGTTTACCAATTGTAAATAAAAAAAATATATATAAAAAAAATGTAAGATTTCAAAATGTTTGTTCAAATTATGGGAATGTTACACTTTTTCTTATGGTCATATAATAGTTAATTACATTACAAAATCTCAGATATTTTAAACAAATTATATAAAAAAAAATCATCAGTTAGTTAATAATGCCAATAAAATCATTGCTATAAAACAAGTACTTTATGTCATTTGGACATAAAAACACGGGAAGTTATACATGAAAATTGTTAAATTTTTCGTTAATGCCTTTGACAAGAGTAGGCGCGGACAGCATCCGTTCACAAGTTTAACGCGAGAGTCAGCCATCGCTCCCCTCGACCATATTAGAGGGAAAGGAAAAGACCCGGCTCCCGATGCGCCACCATCCGCACGAACATTAAAGCGAGCATGCACCACTCATGTCAATGCTAAGATAAAAATACGAATTAAAATATATACTATAGACTTGTCATGTCTTGTCGCTACCACGTCAATAGGGGATCGGACTGCATCAAAAATAAATTCTGAAATATGATTTCCTAAATTGTTCTCCTCTTGAAGTTTCAAAAAACCTTATTTGTTATAATATATGTGTAGATAAATATCAAACTCCGGTAAGTCCCACCTCTGGTCGTAACCAAACTATGAATGGCGCCAAATTTCAAATTTAAAACTGTATACGTCAGTTTTTTCCAAAACGAGATATGTCACTTAAATCCTAATGAAAATAACGGTCAAAATCGAAGACTTTTATCATTTTCCGGTACGTCCGTTGACAAGTTTTAATCAAAATCAAGCACGTCCACGCCGACCAATCAGAGTGAAGGATGGTGTCCAAGATGGCCCAGTTGCACGAGTTTACGAGTGGTGATAGTTTTGCTGTCGAAGTTTTTATTAAATATTTCTGGTAAAAATGAACGAAAATAGTCCAAATATATGTGTAGTGAGTCCAGATAAAGCACGGAAGAAGACTGTGTCAAAAGCGAAGATCAAACGGGCCGAACAGAAAGCCAAAAGGTAAATAAAAACTGCGCATTAGCAAGCGTCCATTAAGCGCAATAATCTGACAGTACAGAAAACCAGGGATGTAGTCAGATTGAGGTTCATCAGAGCCATACCTATAGAGTGACCATCGTGTTAAATTTTGTAATTTCGTAAAATAGGTATATTTTTTAAGTACTTATGTTATGAATAATAATGTCTAATTATGTAAGTGATTGCTAATTATGTAAGTTAAGTGATTTTAATTATTTCGATGAAGAAAAATTAGTTAAATAAGCATTGAGACTGATTAATTAAACATTTAGACGTTAGTATATATTTTTTGTTTTATTTTTCTAGTAAACAAAAATATTATTCAGTTTTCCCCTGAGTACGTCACTTAGAAATGAAGCCGTATCAAAATCAGGTACGTCCAATTACCGTTTTTCAAAACCCGGTACGTCCAAAGTTATTTTTTTCAAATTCCGGTACGTTTCACTAGTATAAAACAAACACCGGTATATCCAAGTTTTATCTTTATTTTCTAGCAGTACCAGGTAATTATTCATTATTTTTGTTTATTCTTATACATATAAACCCCTTTCACAAGTGTTCTATGTTATTAAACCATAATTTTAATTTAACTTTATACATAAAACAAAATTCACTCATTTCCCATTTTTGACTTAGACTGGACATACCTGAGTTTGAAATTTAACTACACATATTAAATATAATTTCTATATAAGAAATGAAACGTAATTTAATTTACAATACAATTTTATTTACATTATTCAAAATGCCCTCCCCTATTTTGAATACATGCCCATAATCGACGCGGCCAATCATCAATCGCAGCACGCACCACATTCATATCTATTTCTGCCGCTGCTTTAGCCAAAGATGCTCGGAGAGATTCCAAATTCTGATAAGGTTTAGCGCAGACTTTCTCCTTCAAATGTTGCTATATCTTGTAATCCAGTGGGTTTAAATCTGGACTAGAAGAGGGCCAGTCTTCATGTCCAATAAAGTCAATTTCACGGGCGGTCAACCAGTTTTGCGTGCTTCGTGCCCTATAAGCTGGTGCAGTCTCCAATATCAAAAAATTGGAATATCCAATGTCTGTTTTTAAAAATTGTTAGAGAAAGAGGTTCCACTATGTTTGTTTTGGTACACTTCGGCACTGGTTTTTATGGTGTAAAAACCTCACAGAAAAACACCTCTCAGTTAAGCCTGAATATGAGACACCAAGCCAAAACATGAGTGACGAAGGATAATGACCTCGTTAAACCCTCGGAATACGCGTGCTGGCTTCTTTACTGCTGTGGACATACATCTTAACATTTTGTTTATTATAACTTTGTTCGATGTTAAAAAAACATTCATCCGAAAATAAAATTTCGTGGTATTTTTTTCCCGCGTTCCGCCGCGCCGTAACAAAGCGCGGGATCTATCCAGCCTATTTTTTTCAAACGCTCATTCAAAAAATGTCCGGTCTTCGTACGATAAGCTCGTAGTCCCAAGTCTTCATTTATCACTCTTTTGACCGTGATTCTGCCCATCTGAAGAGCTAAGATTTTTTTATTTATGAACAGGATTTCGTTGAATTCGCGCCTTCACTGCTTTGAACAGTTCGGCCGGTCCTTACAATCTTGGAAACTTGAATCTTCAGTGAATCGTTTGATAGTGCGATTAACAAATCGTAGGGTTATTTTAAATTTTTGTAGAATATTGAAAATCTCTTTTAGCGCGTAACGACAGCGGTGCAACGCGATAACCGCTATATCTTCTTTCTTCGACCACTCCATATTTGAAAATGAATGTCAGTGTTGCCAGATGATGATCTAGCATTCTCCCCAAATCTCATCCAAAATCCCCCCAAAATGTTAGGGTTTGAGAAAAAAACCCCAGTAATTGGAAAAATATTTATTCATTAAAATACAATCAAATAAAATTTATAATAATTCAGCAATTGATTTCAATGTTGATATCATTGGTGTGTTCCGGCATGATGATAAGATAGCCAGTTCCCCATTGCGTTGGGGAATCTTGGTAAGCCCGCTTCCATCTTCGGCAACATCGTCACTTACCACCAGGTGAGATGTTGTCAAGGGTTTACCAATTGTGCATTAAAAAAAAATTGCTTCCATGACTTGATCAGCATCTCCACTTGCGTCTTTTGCAGTTCCATACATTTTCTCAGAGTTAAATCTCTTGAGCATCTTTGAAGTTGCTTTAAAATTAAAACATCCTTCCGGCATTGAATATCTTATTCTCAAAATAGATTCGGCCGTGTTGATGGCTAATCTGTTTCTCAGTTTGTCTTTAATAATCGCAACTTGTGAAAAGGCTTTTTCCACAACCGCGTTAGAAAAAGGCAACGACAAAATTGCTAATGCATATTTGCTTACATGTCCGTAAGTTCTATCACCGACTGCATTTTTTATTTTCGGTATGCACAAACGTTCTATTTTTAAAATTGGTGAAGTTCACCTAGCCAGTATTCGAAAATTTTAAATAATAAGATTTTGACAGAACTTAAGACCCGAATAAGTATATAATTACTTTCTAGAGATGTTTACAAAATTCCAATAAGTTTTTTTAATTAGTAAGCCCTTGGCATCATCTCAGCTGATTATAAGTGATGATGATGCCGAAGATGGAAGCGGGCTTACAAAGATACCCGAATACAATGGGGAACTGTCTATCTTATATTTAAGCCGAAGTGCTGTTAATTAATGTTTAGCGGCAAGACCTAGATAAGATGGTTTCTTGCGGCTCGCGCACCACTCACCCTCAAAGCCTTTCATGGACTTAACAAGATTCCCCAATGCACAATGGGGAACTAGCTATCTTATCTTCAAGCCGGTACACATCAATGTTGTTAGCATTGATGTTTGGCGGCAAAACTTAGATAAGACGGTGATAGCTAGGCGGGTTTAGAAAACGCCCTTCCACCAACCAAACCGAGTCTTACTAAGTTAGACTCCGGTGGGAATCGAACCAGCGACCTCCTGACTGATGTGAAGTTTATTTGATCAATTAAAAACCTATTACCGTAAACTCAGACTAATATGTACTAACGTTAGTATCAGGGATGTAACGGAGGAAATTTATCGGTACCGAAGTCGGAATCGGAGTATTTAAATTTGATTTATCGGAGTCGGAACCGGAGTCGGAGTCGGAAGCAGAGTCAGAAGTGGTGGCAAGAGAAGAGAAGTAGTTCCAAATACAACTTGATTTCGGTTTCATGGTCCAAAACAAAAACAGATCACTTTTATGGATATAAAGTAAAAAAGTGCGTAAAAAATAAACAAGTATACCTAAAGAAACAATCGACGACTGAACGCAAACGCAATACGCATGTAGCGAAGGCGGAGATTCCCAGCGCGACAAGTATGAACCTGTTCGCAACGGTCGACGCCGGCGGCCGTCGCTATTTGCTATGCTTCGGCCTCCGATTAAAACCTCCGATTTAAAAGTTGCGGAGCCGAAGTCGGAACCGAAGGTGTAATAATAATAGGAAGTTCCGACTTATCGGAGTCGGAGTCGAAGCTCCGTAACATCCCTGGTTAGTACTTATTATTACTTCCATGTATACTACAAGGTCTATGTACACAGGTCATCTTTGGCACAGTATTACAATAATAATATATTCTATGATCGTTTCGTCCTCTGTTCCGTAACTCCAAGAGGCTTGAAAGCTGAAAAATCTTTCAGTAACTTAAAAATAAGTCCTTATTTTAATACTCACACCATTCGTAACGCATTCAGTAAGGGATGATTGACTATTAAAGTTGGGCCAGACGACGAAACACCTGAAAACTTTAGTGTTCGTTTTTTGTTCGTTTAGCTTTTTCCCGAGTAGATTTGAAGGTTTAACAAGCGTAACGTTTTAAACGTAACGGTGTCGGCATACTTAGTTTGTTTTTAGAGTGTCAACTTTTTCTGTAAATAGCCCGCAAAAATGGAACGGACGGGCTCAATTTTTGCGGGCTATTTACAGAAAAAGTAGACACTCTACAAACAAACTAACTATGCCGACGCCGTAACGTTTGAAACGTTACGCTTGTTGAACCTTCAAATCTGCTCGGGAAAAAGCTAAACGAATAAAAAACGAACACAAAAGTTTTCAGGTGTTTCGTCGTCTGGCCCATCTTCTTTCGCTAATAACTCCTTAACGAGTGCAGTACGATTGATATTAAGCAAGTATTTCTCAATTGGTTTTCCGGTACTCTAGTTTAATAAACCTCTTTAGTCAGTAACTGCAGTAAATATGGAGAAAACCGGTGATAAAAATTGTATGTAGATCATGAAATTACAAGGAAGTATCCCGAACTCGAAATCTTACTTACGAAATCTCCTTTTTGCAAAAAATTGTCTCAAAGATGAACTATTTTCAGGTGTTTCGTCGTCTGGCCCAACTCAATAGTCAATCATTCCTTACTGAATGCGTTACGAATGGTGTGAGTGTTAAAATAAGGACTTATTTTTAAGTAACTGAAAGATTTTTCAGCTTTCAGGCCTCTTGGAGCTACGCTACAGAGGAGGAAACGATCATTTCTTTGGTAGACATAGCCTGAATTAGTACATAATTTATGTAAAGACCGATAGATGGCGTAATAATAGCAGTTAAATCTTACCGTAAAACGTAACACTTATGTCACCCTCTAATACAATCATAATGAAAACGACGTCCACGCAGGTGGTGAAGCGGCGGGCAAAAACTAGTTCTTTTATATTTGTAAATTGGTTTCTCGGAAACAGCTCTAACGATTTAGATGAAGTTTTGTGTTTAGGCATTTTTTATTATTTTTACTTTATTTCCTGGAATTTTGCAATCAATATAATTCTCCCACTTCCACTTAAGTTGTCGGGCTGAAATTTGACACACACTCAATTGTTTCTCGTGATGATGCACGATGATTAAATAAAAAAAACTTTAAAAAATTCTTTCGTTGAACTTAACTTGCACATATGTCCTGAAACTAAGCAAACAGTATTTCACCCACTTCCACTGAAGCTTTTGGGCTGAAACTTGACACTCGTTTGTATCTCTTGAAATAAAGCTTTTACCTAAAAATGTTTAGGTTTTACGAAAATTATAATTATGCCGAGACTGAGACGCTTTAAGTCGGCATAAACAACAACTGTTATTTCGTATAGAATACTAGTTGGTGCCCGCGGCTTCGCACGCGCAGATCCCGTTTCTCAAAATCCTTTATTAGAGGATGCTCAAGTCCAAATTGCTATCTGTATTCCAAATTTCAGCGAAATCCGTCAACTGGTTTCGATTGTTCGTTGATATACCAGTCAGTCACCTTTTCCTTTTATTTAGTCCAGCGTTCTTGTATAATAGAGGTCAGTGTATAGAACCCTTCTAGTCAATCCCTGTATAAAAATTAATTTGTTTTCAGGAATGCTACATTCTGGACACTGGCAAGAGTGGAATTTACGTCTGGGTCGGAAAAAAATCTAATGAAAAGGAAAAATCTGAAGCTCTACACACAGCCAAGAAATATTTGGAAACGAAGAACTTGCCGCACTGGGTAAATAATAAGATTTGTAGGTTCCTAACAACCGTACAACTTACCGCACTGGGCAAACTAATCTATGTAGTATCCTAACAAACTAACACAGGGTAAACAAACACTAAGCTTTTTAGGTTCCTAACATAACCAACGAACAACTTACCGCACTGGGTAAACATACACTAAGCTTTTTAGACTACTATAAAATGAACAGCTCGTCGCACTAGGTAAATACTACGCTTTGTAGGTTAATAATAAACTTAAGTATCAGCCTGTCCACTGCTTGATATAGGACTCCCCCTAAGGCGCGCCACTCCAGTTGTACTGATCTTCGGCCCTGCGCTGCGCATCCAGCTGCCACTAACAACCTTGCGCAAACCATACTCCATCTGGCCAGGGTGTCCTCAGCTAGGCCACTTACCATTAGAAACGGGTAAGCAGGCACTCGGATATTCGCACAAAAACTGGGTAAACCCAGGTTTGTTCCCGGGATAATTGGGAAAATTCCCAGGTAGTAGGGATTTAGCCTAAAACCCGATTTTTTGTTAAAAACCTGGTTATTTGGGTTTTTACCCGCCGCCCATCTCTAGTTCCCACACTTAACGTTGATATCCAATAAATTTTGTAGGGTTCCTTAGTAAACAAGACACCCCTACAGTTTTGCCATGTCTGTCTGTCCGTCTGTCTGTCCGCGGCTTAGCTCCGAGACTTTTTTTTACTAAAAATTTCAGTGCGTTTGACTACATCTCACCTGATGGTAAGTAACGATGAAGTCGAGAATGGTACACGCAAACTCGAATATTCTCTCTCGCCTTGAAGATTCCTAAGTTGTAGGAGTCGGGAAACACACACGCAGGCAAGAAGTTCCACTCCATCGCTGTCCGCATAATAAATGAGGACTCGTAACGCTTCGTGCGTATAGTCTGAATAGCAACAGCATAGGGCTGGAACCTCACCCTGCGTCTCGTTGACCGAAGGTGGAATGGAGCTGGGGGGATGAGGTCGTGCAGTTCTTGAGCACATTCTCCGAAATGAATGCGATCGAATACCGAAAGACAGGCAACTTTGCGGCGATGTTCAAGGCTTTGGAGCTTGTTTATGACAAGCTCATCGTTACCAATGAGTCTCTGGGCACGTCGGTCGATGGCGTCCAAGGTATCCAGCTGATAGTAGCAGCTTTTTTCGGTTATGTACCCTATCGTGTGGGGCATCATCTCAATCAGACACTGCCTGAAGTGTAAAGAGGGGGGTGAAGCTTTTTTCGATGACGTACCCTATCGTGTGGGGTATCACCTCAATCAGACACTGCCTGAAGTGTAAAGAGGGGGTGACGTACCCTATCGTGTGGGGCATCATCTCAATCAGACACTGCCTGAAGTGTAAAGAGGGGGTGAAGCTTTTTTCGGTGATGTACCCTATCGTGTGGGGTATCACCTCAATCAGACACTGCCTGAAGTGTAAAGAGGGGGTGAAGCTTTTTCGGTGACGTACCCTATCGTGTGGGGTATCACCTCAATCAGACACTGCCTGAAGTGTAAAGAGGGGGTGAAGCTTTTTCGGTGACGTACCCTATCGTGTGGGGTATCACCTCAATCAGACACTGCTTGAAGTGTAAAGAGGGTGTGAAGCTTTTTTCGGTGACGTACCTTATCGTGTGGGGTATCGTTGAATAGGTCTTTTTCCAAACTACTGAGGGTTTGCTAAACTAATTTTTCGATGCAGGGATCCGTTTGCGAAATGTTAAGCTGTAAAGTGCTCATTTTAAATCTAGCACCAACACCAAGTGTGTACACGACTCACCACATTTATTTGAAAACACATCCAAATCACCAATTTTTGGGAGCCTGCTCTTAACTGTAAAAATATATTTTTCTTCTTTTATTTCAGGTTCACGTGTCCAAAGTCCCAGAAGGCACCGAACCGGCGGTCTTCAAAGAACACTTCCAAAACTGGAAGTGAACACGCACTCATTTTGATTGACTACCTACCTCCTCACTTTTGATAATCTCATTTATAAGGTTTCATAAGTTGCTATAAAAATAAAAAATATGAAAAAAGAAGTTATTTTTGAATTTTTAATTTTATTTTTATTTTTGGTAAACAAAATTGTAAGTACTCGTATATCATTATCATCATCATCATATCAGCTGAAAATCGTCCACAGCTGGACAAAGGCCTCCTCCAAGGATTTCAGCGACGACCGGTCCTGCGCTGTCCGCATCCATCGGCTTCCCGCGATCTTCACCAGGTCGTCGGTCCACCGCGTGGGAGGCCTGCCTAAGCTCGTTGGTTTGGTAGCCTGGCATCTGCCGGGAATTCTTCGCACCCCCCGCCCCGCCGTTACCATTATTAAATAAATAATTAAAACTAAATTAAAGATACATTCACACACCCATACACATCCTCACACACAACACAAATACACACTCACACTAACAAACAACACATGTCGTGGCCATATCGTCAAATTGACCAGTTCATGAAATGGTCGTCGTAGAATTGCCCAGATCATGAAATGGCCGGCAATATCGTGCGAAACAAACCTAACCTTAACCACACCCCGGACACTTCACACAACGGGCGAAAAATGACATTTGTAAAAACAAATGACGAAACAAATGAAATCACGGCGAAATCCTATACGTTCGAGAACTACCACCAATCAATCTGGGTGACGAGTTGGTTAGGTCGGAATCTAGACAGCGGCAGGGATTGTCCATACTGTATGTTAGTACTAATATGTATACTTTGCCTAAACTGCCTTCTGCCACCCAGAGGCTCTTCTACAGTGTGATCATCAAACCTGACGAAACTATTATCACTCGCTTCGCCTACTCAATTCAGATCCGCCCGGGCAGATGGCCACGACATGTTCATAAGATTAGTTAACATAGGTAATTTAAGGCAAGTGTTACTGAAATATCTACTTATCGTTACATAATAAAATTACTCAGTGACCGCGTCGGCCTCCCTAGTGCTGCGAAGTAAGTGAGTCGCAGCGACGTCGTATCACAAGCTACGCAATTTGCCTTCTACCAAGGCACCAAGGTTACGCTATCTGGCCGCTTTCCGTCCACCCGGCTCAGCCCAGGGGGCTCTAGACAGCAGCGCACTCCTGCGGACACTAGAGCCCGTCTGATTGATGCTGTGGTGGCGTGGAAACTTGCAAGCCCTCTTGTCACAGCTCAGACCGTAGTTCACTCTGGCATCTACCCCAGCACCGCACCTGCATGTATGAGACTCACACACCTTGCAGCCTAGTGTTGATGCAGCGACCACCCTAAGCGAGCCGTCATCCAGAAGCGTGCCAAAATGGAGAGAAGGGAAGGCATGGAACCACACACCAGGCTCCGGGCGAGATGCGGCTTTCAATCTAGCCAGGTTCGAATGCAAAGCAGAGCCAGTTCTGCCTCACACAATGGCTCATCCCACTGACGTTGAACTGCGGATTTATTAGGACGGTCAGATCCATGACACAATTGGGACCAGGGCTCCCAGGCCACACGATATTAAGGAACGCTGAAATAGCCACCTTCAATTTTAAGTATTTGAGTGTCCAAATTAAGAACGATGGGGCCAGGAAGGCCGCAATTCCCGTATCCTGCACCCTCCTAACACCGAAGTCAGCATGGCGAACCGGTAGCGACGCTGCCGCCATTATAAGTCTTCGAGGTGTATGTTGAGTATGCACCCCAAGACGTCCCTAATGGCATCGTCCAGAAGATTGACCTCTTCAGGATAAACCATGTAGGGAAGATCCTTAAGGTGTACACCATTTTTGGCATAGCAAAGCAACCTTTAAACAGCGTCAAAGCGACGTGAACCCGTAACTTCAAGTGGTAACTAAGCAGGTACTGCTTCATCTTCAGCAGCATCGCTCGCTTGCACCGCAATGCATCCGGGATGGCCTCCGCCTAACAGCATAAAATCATCTTGACTCAATACCCTTAGAATAACCGCCTTAATCTCTGCCACATCACTAAGACTAACGTCGCCACATGGGAATAGCTCGCACTTTACCGCCATTCACAACCAGGTGAATTTCGTTTAGCTCGGAGATCAGGGTGCGCATGTCCCTGGCAACAATATCAGCAGTGCCGCCGATAGTACCATGATGAAGGTACCGCAGGTTTAAGGGTGCCTCCAGAGACCGCACAATCCTATTGATGGCAAGAATGAACACTAGGAGTCCAGGGGTAACCCTGTTGGGCACCAACCTGCGACGCCAATCTCTGACCGTTAAAGAAAAGGTGGGTGGGAAAGACGTAACACTACCGCAAGAAAGAATAAAAGGAGGGTATGTTATCCAGCGCTTCCGACAGCATGACGTCCCTCTCTACCGAATTGAAGGCGTTCTTTATATCGACTTTAAGCCTCAGTTGGTCGCGTGGGTCTATGAAAGCCCGACGTTTACGAAAACTGCTATATATTGTTGCATGTTAAATAAACAAATTTGTACCTGAGGGTAACTTCCTAAAACATACTAAACTATCAATTTGTGCAAAAAAAAAAAAAGATTATGTGTTCAAAATTATTTTCTTTCAATAAAGTGATTTAAAACCTAAATAAATGAATAATAAAATAAAAATATTTAAAGTCTCTACCCTAATATCAGGCTTTTAAAGACCCCACGCACAAAATAGAAGAATTCTATAGAACGCTGATGTTGATTTTTTAGTACTAACACCGAGCGAGCCATTACACATAAAGCACACTACAAACAGGTTGATGCTATTGGGTATTTTTTTAAAGTAACCTCCCCCAAAAACAAAAAAAACCTATAAAATCATTAAATAAAAGTAGACTTAAAACTGTATAACATAAGATTGAGTTAATGAAAATTGACAGAATGAAAATGGTAAGGTGATACCAGGATAGTAAAACTGCCCAGTTTAATTGATGAGCACTAAAAGTTTCAGAAATAGTGTGATTATTTAGAAATTATTCATTAAAAAAAAAACATTCAATTCGAATTAAATTTCAGACCGTAAGATTAGAAGTAAAGTTATTCAATTTAAACTTTCCGTGCAATATTTTTTCCAAAGATGGTATCATTTTCATAGTGTTGTGGTTATAGTTAGGCAATGTTTAATATCGACCTTCAGATATCGATTAGGTGTTTATTAAAATTTCATTCTCATAACCTTCATTTTATTATATATAACATATACATATTTTAACTACTTTAACATTATAATTATAAACTATTAACCTTATATATTTTCCATAACTCAAAAATACACAGGATGTTTGTGATAGATATAGTGCAGAAACAAAACAAAAGCACAACGTTTTTTATTTTCCTAAAAAAATAATGATAGGTTCTGTGCTTCTGCATGGTGTAACTTGGCATGTTTTTAGTATATCCAATTTTATTCTATATTAATGTTTACTTTTAAACAGTAAACTTTGCTCACTTGGCACTTGGATCATTTAAACTTGCCAAGTTACACCATTAAGTAGAACAGAACATATTTTCATAAGAAACTGAAAACTGTTGTACTTTCTCTATTATTTGGAGAATTCTTAAAAAATATTTCTATTTGAAGTTTTCCCTCGATTTCCCTGGGATTCCATCATCAGATCCTGGTTTTATTATCATGGTACCACCCTTGGGATATCTTTTTTCCAACAAAAAAAGAATCATCAAAATCGGTTCATAAACGACAAAGTTATCCGCGAACAAACATAAAAATATATATATATACGGTCGAATTGAGAAACCTCTTTCTTTTTTGAAGTCGTTTAAAAACTGGCTAAGTGCGACTCTGGCTTGTGCACCGAGGGTACAGTACTACCAAAAATATCTTATATGTATATCTATTAGTTGAATAAGGATAGGAAATTAATATTTGTACTTTAACTAATTTAATGATATCACAAAAAAACATAAATTAGTAATGGGGCCAAGTTTAATATAAAAAAAATACAGCAATCTAAATGGATAGGTACCCAGTTCTATAGTGTTTTTTTAATCATAGCTACGAAACTTCAAATAGAAATATTTATTTTAGACTTCTCCAAATAATAGAGAAAGTACAACAGTTTTCAGTTTCTTATAAAAATATGTTCTGTTCTACTTAATGGTGTAACTTGGCAAGTTTATATGATCAAGGTGCCAAGCAAGCAAAGTTTACTTTTTTAAAGTAAACAATAATATAGAATAAAATTGGATATACTAAAAACATGCCAAGTTACACCATGCAGAAGCACAGAACATATTTTTTTTTAAGAAACTGAAAAGCGTTGTACTTTTGTTTTGTTTCTGCACTATATCTATCACAAATATCCTGTGTATTTTTGAGTTAAGGAAAATATGTAAGGCTTATAATTTATAATTATAATGTTATAGTATTTAAAATATGTATATGTTATAATAAAATGAAGGTTATGAGAATGAAATTTTAATAAACACCTAATCGTCTGAAGGTCGATATTAAAAATTGCCTAACACTATGAAAATGATACCATCTTTGGAATTAATATTGCACGGAAAGTTTAAATTGAATAACTTTACTTCTAATCTTACGATCTGAAATTTAATTCGAAATAAATGATTTTTTTTTAATGAATTGCACAACATTACACATTATTTCTTTAGTTCTAAATAATCACATTATTTCTTAAACTTTTAGTGCTCATCAATTAAACTGGGCAGTTTTACTATCCTGGTATCAACTGACCATTGTCATTCTGTCAATTCTTTTAACAGAAGAGTTACCTATTTGTAGCGTTTAGTTTGTATTTTTTCTTTTTTTGTTAAAAAAATTACATTTTGTGGTTTTTGATGTTTAATATTGATAGCGTAAATCAGCAAAGTACATACCATTTATGTGTTTATTGTGTAGGATAATGAAATAAAATTGTGTATGCTGTGTTTCGAATTCCCACAAGATGTTCGCGAAAGCTTCAGCATTGGTTCTATGATTTTACTGGAGCATGTCGGATTACTACCACACCGAAATATTCGACTGAAGACAAGGCGGTATGTCTAACGAGCCTTAGCCTGCTCTAAAAAGGGCGAAAAAAATTAAAATGTCTTGCCACTGTCTTGCACTTTGTCATTTTGCCACAGGATTTTGCTTATCTTATAAAAATAAAATGGCAACACCAAAAACAACCCCTAGTCCCCTAGCGGATTTTTTCAGAAACTCTCCTTTTGTCTTTTTGTATTCCTTCCTTCACTTCAAATCAATCCAATATGGCGGTAAACGGATTAGACTATGATAGGTGCGGAATGTTTTGATTGGAGGTAATGGAGACCGAATAATAAAGAACACAGAAAATTATTCAAAACAAAAAATGTTTAGTGGCTGTGCGTTTTGTGTTGAGAATGGTAAATGAGTGATACCGCTGGGAGTGTTTCTGTGACCAAGTGACTTTATTTGGTGTATTTTTTATGTGAACCAAAAATTCGCGCTGATGTGCCCAATGGTTCTGTGTGGTCGTAGATTACGCGCCAGATATGTCTGCCGATGATAAAGACGCGACATGTGCTTGTGAAACCTTGGAAAAATTGGACAAATTCGATGAGGAATCTCACGACAACAGTGATACCTGTGATGATGACATTTGTGCAAAGAAGCGAATCAAACCTTCACGTAAAGTGTCATTCCCTGATAATAGCCACATAGTTACCCAATACTTCGAGCCAGCGAACCCTTGGCAAGATGGTAAGTGCCCACTTCTTGCTCAAAGAGTAGCCTGCTTTGGCAGCAATTCAAAATAATTGTATACTATTGTTATGTTTTTTTTTTCATAAAAAGGCATTCAAGTGCTTTTGATTTGTCTCCACTTTATTGGAACTCATTAAAATTATTGGTTGGGGACCCCGACCAATAATTTTAATGAGTTGTACATAATGGGGTGCATGTAACCAGGCTACCACAGGGGGAGAGCCTACCTTTGCAAGGCTTTTCCTCAGTTAAATCATGAAACTCTAACAAACCTATTTTTGGATTTAGTATGGAAGCTTGGTTATCTTCACCCCAACCTCCTCTCTCACCTCTGCTATCTTTATTTCCATGTGTAATATTTTAATCCACAATGATTGATAAACCCTTGGCATTCTCTCATCTGATGGTGATGATATCGATTATGGAACTGGGCTTACCAAGATTCCCCAGCACAATCTATCTTCAATGCTGTATGTTTGGTGGCAAGGCTTAGATAATATGGTGGTAGCTGGCCAGGTGGGCTTTGAAAAAACCTAGTCTTACAAAGTTATGACCTGCCAAGAAACAAACAAGTGGGTAGTGTGAAGCAAGTGGGCTTACCACTATGCCACACAGGCAGTCTTTGATTGAGATTAGATTCTATTTAGTTAACCTCCATTTAGGGTAAGAAATTCCACAGTGATATAGCAAAAAAAATTAACTACTTGTAAACATCTCATGTTAAAAAAGTGTCTATTACACATTTAGAGACATTTTTTTGGTTTATGTCAAAATGCTAATCGCGCCATTTAATTTTAATTAACCAGACACTATCTGGTGCCCTCTAGCTTAGAAAAAAATTAGGAGTAAGATCCTCAGTATGAATTATCTTTGGTGTTATTATTAGTTACTGCAACCTGCAAGCATTCCTGCCTTTGTACTGCATATCTATAGACTTGAAACTATAGCTTCCTGCTAGCAATTTTGGATTTTAAATTTTTGGAGTTTACTCCTTAAGAATTATTTTTTATATTATAGCCCACAGCTGCATTTAAGGGGAGTAAAATCGAGTGCAACAAAAGAGGTGTCACATTTTATGTTTCACCTTTTATATCAGGTAGGCTAAGGCTCTGTGGCCATACAATCTAAACCGCAAGACTGTAGGCCGAGCTCCCTGTAGGGCGAAGCCTGGAGCATCCCACCTGTAAGGTCACGGATGTCAAAACTACACGTTTGATAGTGAGGGAACTCCAGGCATGCATTGGAGCTGACAGGCACACATTTTTTCAAAATGTTAATTTGAAGTAGGTGCTCAGTTACACTCTTTCTGTTCTGATAAAATAGTGATTGCATTACATGATGTCAAGTTTTGTGAATAATAAAAAACAAACATAACCAAGGTCAAAGTAAAATCATTGATATAAAACAAATAATGTCTTTAGAACATTAAAATAATATAACACGAGAAGTTACAAGTACTTGTACATACACACAAGAAGTTGTTCATAAATTATCATTAATATATTTGACAAGAGTAAGTCAGTTCACATGGACATTACCCAGTCACAAGTATAACGTGAGAGTCAACCAGCCGTCGCTCCCCATGACCTAAGTAAATTAGGAACTAAATTAGGGAAATTCCAGTAGGAAAGACCTTACCTTGCACACTTCTCATATGTGTCAATACGAGCCTAGTCAACATAGTTGTGCAACCCATACAGAAGAAATGGGACTCGGGGACTCCATTAGGCGCCAGTAGGATTCAACCTGAAGATTCTTTAGTCTCCTGCAGCCCAGCTGGCTCTTCATATAACATGTATCAACTAGTCATTCCTGCGGCTTCAGCCAGTTAGACCGAGAGGGTTGACAAACAAGTTTCCTTGTATCCCAGGCAGTGCTGTGTCTTTAAAGCCTAGGGTCCTTAGGCAAAACACCTAAATCAAATTTCAACTTTTGAAATATTTATTCAATTTAGTTGCATATTGCACTTATTCTGGTGGCCGTAAAATAGTAATCACACATAATGTCAAAGATTGTGAAAAGCAAAACAAAATTATTAGTTAATAATGTCAAAATAACATCAATAATATGAAACTAATAATGTCATTAGGACATGAAAGCAAACAATATGACACAATAAGTAATACATTTAAATTATTGAATTTGTCATTATGCCTTTGGCATGAGTAGGCCAGTTCACATGGACAGCACCCAATCCTCAGTTTAGATGCTAAATGCCCATGATAAGCTGTAAGATCCCAATTATTATTGTTACACTCAGCATCATGTAACATGTAGGGCAGTTGTTGTTTCTGTCTTCACAAACAGATACACATATGCAAACTCCTTGGCATCTTCATCAAGTGACAATAAGTATCATTAGGTGAGATGACGTGAAGGGATTACCAATTGTGGTTAAAAAAAAATAGATACACATAGAGGCACTCAAGTAAATTAAACCAAAACACTAAACATGTCCACCGCGTGGGAGGCCTGCCTACGCTACGTTTTCCGGTGCGCGGTCGCCACTCAAGAACTTTACTGGAGGAGGCCTTTGTGCAGCAGTGGACGTTTTTCGACTGATATGATGATGATGACTAGACATGTTAAAAAAACGACTTCCGTCGCAACAACTTAATACAATTTTGCATTATTATTTTTGGTTTTTGTTAATTTTCTAAAATAGTACTATACGAATTTTAACAACATTTACATGGGAGTAACCTGACAGCGTACCATATCGAATAAAGAAGAATAATGAAAATCAGTTCACAATCTGCAAAGATATCGCATAACAAACATACAGTCAAATTAGAACCTCCTCCGTTTTGGAAGTCAGGCGGAAAATGAAATGAAATCCTTACTCATATTATTTAATATTAGTGGGTGCCCATAGCTTCGCCCGCGCAGATCGCGTTTTTTGTTGTTCCGGTGGGAATTTCCCAAAATCCTTTCTTAGCAGATGCTAATATCCTAATTACTATCTGTATTCCAAATTTCAGCGAAATTCGTTGAGTGGTTTCGGCTGTGCGTTGTTATACCAGTCAGTCACCTTTTCCTTTTATATACTTATACAGAGATGCGAAAAAGTGTTTGTTACCTTTTTACGCTTTAACACCTCTACCAGTCTTTATAAAATTTGGCATGCCGTGTGTCACTGGGAAGGACAAAGGCTACTTTTTATCCTGTGAAAATAGCATAGTCCAATGCGTTCCCTAAAGGAACTGAAAATATATTGACTCTTTTTTTTTGGAAAATTTCTTTAATATCGCAACAGAACAATGTATTGTTGTGATTTTTTGCACAGAGATGGTTGAGGAGGTGGGAAATGACATAATTTACTATGATCTAATATCTCATTATCTACTACTATATATATATCTAATTATCGGATAATTATCACCAGTGTAAGAAATTCATTTGTTATATTGTTTCATAATGAATGCATTATAATTTGGGCTATTCTAACAAAAAAAAAAAATTAATAGTTTATACATTCTATTTATTATTCCTTGCATTTGTTATTATCGCGATAATTATCATAATAATTATCATTGATAATTATCCTTTCGAACCCTGTTTGGTAGGTAGACAGATTAGGACCTGGATTAACATACAGGCTACTTCTTTTTTACGCGCTGCGCACCCTCGAGGACAGTCATACAAACTATGTTCACGCGAGCGAAGCCGCTGGCAAAAAGCTAGTCAGTCATAAAAACGATGCCCACGCTGGCGAAGCCGCGTGCAAAAGCTAGTCCTAAAATATGTATACTTGCCTTAAAAGTAATAGAAAAATGCAACCTTTGGTCAAGCAGAAAGAAGCATAGTCTACAAACTACAGAGTGAGTCTTATAGGGTAGTTGATGCACAAAACATTAATTGTGAAATACTGTTACCAAATTGAAACACTGAAGTTTTTTTTTACTCTAATTTGCCTTCATTTTTATTTTATGGGTTCCATAGCCAATAGGAACCCTTTATGAAGCTTCGGCTGTCCGTCTGTCTGTCAGCGGGCTGTATTTCATGTACCATAATAGGTAGTCAATTGAAATTTTTACAGTTTCTATTGCAGCCATAAAATCAAATGATAAAGATAAAAATACATAAAATCAAGAATCAAATAATAAAGATTAAATTAAAAATTAAGAAGTAAGAAACACGTTTTTTTGTGTTAAGTTTCCTACGATGGTATGGAACCCTTCGTGTGCAACTCCGACTAGCGGTTTTTAGGGTTCTCATAAGTACTCTTAAAGGATTACTTTGTTGTCCATCTTTCTGTCAATACCCTTTTTCTCTTTTTGTGGAGGTATCAAATTAGATTTAATATCAAATATACTTAGGTCTATGGTCACTTGGAATTGTAAAAAATTTAAGCTTCCAAGTCGATACAGTAAAAGGATATGGCCATTCATTTACATATTTTAATACTCGCAAATAAATCAAAACCTATAGGGTTCTTCCCGTCGTTGACTTAGAATCATGACATTTGGCAAGAAGCACAGTCTCACGGCACAAGCACAATACACTAGTGTATTGTGGCACAAGTAAAGAAAAAGAAACCGAAAATTGTAAATGTTTAGTTATATTATATCACATTAAAAATGCATTACAAATTTACATTTGCAGCTGGAGAATTGACCATGATGTATAGGAGAACATTTTCACAACTGCAAAGTTAAGTTAGTCCATCGATCTGATTGTTGTACTCCTGGATTTTTTAAGGGTCTGACTCCTACTTAGCCAGTTTTTATTATGTACTAGCTGTTGTCCGCAGCTTCGCCCCGTTTTTTTCTTCTTCAAAATCTTATTCAGACTATTACGATTATTTTAAAACAAAAATTAGCGAAAATTGACCAGCCGTTCTCACGTTATATGCGCTTACTAACATATATAGCATTTAACTTATAATCGACTTCAAAAAAAAAAAGGTTATCAATTCAATCCATATGCTTGTGAAATTGTTGGAATTAAACAATATTCGTAGGTATATGTAAGTCTTTGTGTGCCAAATTTCACAAGTTTATTGTATGTATGTTTGTGCACGTATTTCTCAGAAACTAGAAATCTACATGCAATTTTTTTTTTATTGGATTATCTTTCAACTTAGAGAAGAATGCAAGTTTCAACAAAATCTGTTTAGTGGATTTCTATATATGGAATGGACTGTTATGTTAAGTGTGAACGAATCACTGAAAAACATGTAATCGGTTTAACGCCAAAAAAATTGGATCTCCAATTCTCCATAACAAGCCAGAACCTTTTGTTTATTAATTTGTCTTCTTTATCTCTGCCAGTTTCCTGCCTGCCCACCATGCGGGGGGGTCGGCTCTCTTAATCAAGGCGGTCTGTCATGGGTTGTGATTTATTTATAAGTCATTTGCACAAACTAGTCCCCTGCTCGACAAAGGCCTTCCCCAAAAGCCCATCACGTCGTTTACTGAGCTTCGGCACAACGCATTAAGTCGTTGCCAGCAGCTCTACTTAAGAGGAGTGTATCTCTAGCGTGCTCCATATAAAAGTCTTAATTAAAATATTAATTATTCAAAATTTGGTAAACACGTTCGTTTTAGAAACCATCTGTGTCTCTGGTTTGTCAGATTTCAAACTTCTGACAGTGGTGTTAGCCACTAGCCCTATTTAGTTGTTGATATTGGCGTAAGCCCTTCTCTACACCTACATACATTTTTGTAGTAAGTTCTCACACCTGGACATACGCAAGTGCGCGCGCGTTGATCACCTTTCCGCGAGACCGCTAGACGCTGTATTTTTGGCAGTGACTCAAATGTTTTGAGGCTAGTGCAAATTGGCGATAATACTGTTTGTCCGATGTAATAATCTTTAACAGCGCATTGCTGAGGCACAGCGTTTGTTAAAGTGAAACTTTTATTACATCGTCTCAATTTTTTTCGTCTGTGTGTTGCATGTCGCGTGACGGTCGCTTTCGTCTGACTCGTTCGTCGTCTCCTCTGTACCGTAGCGAGAGCAGCCATGATCGTTTCGTCCTCTGTAAAGTTTCACTTTTACCGTGGTTTCATAAAACCACACACTTACTTTTTTTATCGTGGCATGATTCGGCCATACTCCACGCATAGTATCAGCACACCCTGGATTCTTCATACAACGGGCCAGAAATTACATTTCAAAAAAGGAATGACGGAACAAACAAAATGGCGGAGAAATCCTATACGTTCGACAACCAAACTGTAACCAATCTGTATCAATTTGGGTGACAAGGGGGTGAGGTCGTAATCTAGAGAGCAGCAGGGAGTGTCCACACTGAATGTTAGTACTAATATATATACTTTGGTATCAGCGGAAAGACGTGCACTGCTGAACAAAGGCCTCCCCTAAGGATTTCCACAACGACCGGTCCTGCGCTGTCTGCATCCAGCAGATCTTCACCAAGTCGTCGTCGGTCCACCGAGTGCCTACGCTACGTCTCCTGGTGCGCGGTCGTCACTCGAGAATATTACTGCCCCACCGGCCATCTATCTGTTCTACAAGCTATGTGCCCTGCTCACTGTCGCTTAATTCTGAGAGCTATAGGTTACTTTGGTTTTCCTACGGATCTCCTCGTACGAAACTCAGAACATTAAACCCTTCAAATCCAAACGGAATATACAAGAATTGTTCGTTTAAACTAGGGATGCATCGATACGCCATTTTTCCGATACGATATCGATACTCTTATAAAATATCGGCGATACCGATACCAATACTCTTATTGAATTTAATTTTCTGGATAGTTATTTTTGACGCTAAAGGGATGATACTTCTTCATGGGAATCCACAAGTTTGATGTATAATATATATTTTTTAAATTGATGATGCCACGGGACACGTTTTTTTACAATACAATATACCTATACCTATCTTGCTTGGGACTTAACAAATGTCGAAATTTCAAAATTATTCCATAACGCACTTCTGTGTTGTAAAATTGAAATTATTTTGCTATTTATTTTATTCAACCGACTAGTTATAAAAACACTTATATGCAAACTAATTAATTTCGCTAAGTAATTTTGTATTTTATTTGCCACTAGCTGTCCCGGCGAACTTCGTACCACCTTACACTACACTACACACCCTACCCTACACTACACTACTCTACTCTACTCTACTCTACCCTACCCTACTCAACCCTACCCTACCCTACCCTACTCAACCCTACCCTACCCTACATAAGAACCTTCTCCTGACAATAACGAACTCGACAAAAAAGAATTAGCGAAATCGGTCCAGCCGTTCACGCGTGATGCCGTGACCAAGGGAAATAGGGATATATATATTATAAGAAAACATACAGTTGAATTGAGAACCTCCTCGTTTTTGGAAGTTGGTTAAAAATATCTTATTACTTTAAACCAGGGATGTATCCGACACCGATATATCGGCGATATTTTTATTGCCGATACAACTCAACTCACGCTTTAAAAAAGTAATGTAAACGCGCCTCTTGTTTCGTACATTTCCTTGTAAACGAGGCACGAACTGTACTCTGTTGGCTTTTGTTTTGACTTTTACCATCTTCTATATATATATATACTAGCTGTCCCGGCGAACTACGTACCGCCTTACATTACATTACACTGCCCTACCCTACACTACACTACACTACCCTACCCTACCCTACACTACCCTACACTACCCTACCCTACCCTACCCTACACTACCCTACCCTACATACACTACACTACCCTACCCTACACTACACTACCCTACACTACACTACACTACCCTACCCTACCCTATACTACCCTACCCTACACTACCCTACCCTAAAAAAAATTGATGTTGGCCGATTCGCAGACCTACTCAATATGCTCACAAAATTTCATGAGAATCGGTCAAGCCGTTTCGGAGGAGTAAGGGAACGAAAACTGTGACACGAGAATTTTATATATTAGATATATATTGTATGTTTATTACGCGATATCCTCGCAGATTGTGAACCGATTTTCATCATCATCATCATATCAGCCGGAAATCGTCCACTGCTGGACAAAGGCCTCCCCCAAGGATTTCCAAGACGACCGCTCCTGCGCTGCCCGCATCCATCGGCTTGCCGCGATCTTCAACAGGTCGTCGGTTCACCGCGTGGGATGCCTTCCTACGCTAAGTTTTCCGGTGCGCGGTCGCCACTCGAGAACTTTACTGCCCCATCGGCCATCTGTTCTACAAGCTATGTGCCTTGCCCACTGCCACTTCAGTTTAGCGACTTTGTGAGCTATGTCGGTTACTTTAGTTCTCCTGCGGATCTCCTCGTCAGGACCAGAACTCGAAACCTATCCAGTTGCAGCGGGGGGTGAGACAGGGAGACGTTATATCTCCGAAACTGTTCACCGCCGCCCTGGAAGATGTTTTTAAGCTTTTGGACTGGGGTGGACTCGGCATCAATATCAACGGCGAGTACATATCCCACCTCCGATTCGCTGACAATATCGTGGTTATGGCTGAGACTATGGAAGACCTAAGCACAATGCTCGATGGCCTCAGTAAAGTCTCTCAACAAGTGGGTCTTAAAATGAACATGGACCAGACGAAAATAATGTTAAATGTCCGTGTCGCACCCAACCCTCTAAAGGTTGGAGACTCTACACTGGAAGTTGTTGACGAATATCTATACCTGGGACAAACAGTCCAGCTAGGCAGGTCCAACTTCAAGAAAGAGATCAATCGACGAATCCAACTCGGCTGGGGAAGCTTCGAAATATCTTCACGTCCCAAATACCGCAGTGTCTCAAGACTAAGGTCTTTGACCAGTGTGTGTTGCCAGTGATGACTTACGGTACTGAGACATGGTCGCTTACTATGGGCCTCATAAAAAGGCTCAAGGTCACCCAAAGGGCAATGGAGCGCGCTATGCTCGGAGTTTCCCTGCGTGATCGAATCAGAAACGATTTTCATGATTCTTTTTTTATTCGATAGGATGCTGCCAGGTTGGTCCCATATAAATTTTATCAAAATCGGTATAATATTCTTTATGAAAATTAAGAAAACCCAAAAACATTACAATGGAACACACACATAAGTAATTTAAGTAATTGTACTAAGTACTTGCGATGGAAGTCGGTTTTTAGGGTTGCGTATGTAAAGGGTAGAAACGGGACCCTATTACTAAGACTTGACTGTCCGTCCGTCTGTCTTTCTGTCACCAGGCTGTAGGTATTTCATGAACCGTGATAGCTAGACAGTTGAAATTTTCACAGATGATGTATTTCTGTTGCCGCTATAACAACAAATTCAAAAAATTAGGAAAAGTGAAAAAGTAAAGGGGTCGCCATACAGAAAACGTGTTTTTTTGAAACGTTAAGAAACTAGCGACATCTAGTTTGATAATAAACCCTTTGTGTGCGGTTCTGACTCGCACTTGGCCTGTTTTTTAATAGTGTTTAGCGTTTTTTGCATAGCCTTCACGTGGCTAACACAAATCTATATATTAAAATAAATCGCTATTTATTTTCCTATGTCATCGCATCACGCGTGAGCGGATGAATCGATGTCGCTAATTCTGTGTTGTTTGTTACTGTCATGAGAAGGTTCTTATGTAGGGTAGGTTAGGGTAGCATATGTGTTAATCCAGATCCTAATCTGTCTACCTTTCAAATGTCAGCCGGATCCGTTCAGTAGTTTTTGCGTGAAAGAGTACATCTGTACATTCTTATATTAGTAAGACTATGTCGACTCATATCTGTTGTGTAATTTAAAAATGGAACGATCTTTTACTCCGAAACATAGCAACCAAGGAGATAACTTATCAAAGGTTTTATTTAAATTTCGAACTGGCTTGCGAATAGAAAGCTGTTTATTGAGAGAAAAAAAAAAACGCTGGCGCTTGAAAATTTATTCATGTCATTGATTTTGCAAACAGCACAGCATAAAGAAGTTCTGCCTTACTTAGTTTTAATTTCCGCGCATTATTTGAGAAAAGTACTATACAAGCCTTGCCCACAACTAGGCATTGATGGACGAACGTGTAAATGTGGGCCGAGGCGAAGCGATCTTTTACTGGCCGCTGCAGTAAGTAATGTACTATTTTGTATTGCCGCCGAATGGATATTATAGGCGGTATAATTATTATATTTCTATTTGCTATAGTTCCATCCCACTTTATAGGGTACGTCAACGAAAAAAAATCACATCCTGTTTACATCTAGGGTAGGTACCTACCCTAAATATTTTTTTAAATATTTTATTGTACCACTTTGTCGGCGTGATTAATATACAGGGTGAATTTTAATTAATATAGTCGTGATTACAAACAACTTTCCCAAAGAAACTGTATGTCAAATATGAAAAAAAAAATTTGGTCCTCGATACATTTTTGCCGATTTGATAACTTATTATGTAACAACTTTCCCAAAGAAACTGTATGTCAAATATGAAAAAAAAAATTTGGTCCTCGATACATTTTTGCCGATTTGATAACTTATTATGTAACAACTTTCCCAAAGAAACTGTATGTCAAATATGAAAAAAAAAATTTGGTCCTCGATACATTTTTGCCGATTTGATAACTTATTATGTATCGAGGACTAAATTTTTTTTTTCTGATTTCACATATAGTTTTTTTGGGAAAGTTGTTTGTAATCACGAGTACATTCATATCCTTTGCTATCAAGAAATAATTAAAAGTCACCCTATATATACCCATGCCAAATTACAGTTTTCTAGTACTTATAGTCTCTGAGATAAGCCGCGGATAGACAGACAGACAGGCAGACATGGCGAGACTATAACGGTTCCTTGTTGACTAACGATCCCTAAAATTATTTTTTTTATTACATTGAAACGCTAGAAAAACAAAATGCTCGGCCATCGCATAGTCGCGCATCTCTCCGCTATAATGTAGGCGGCTACCCTGAAAATTTTCCTATTCTAAATAAATACACTTCAGTTTGTTGTAAAGGCTTGTTTATGTTGGAATATACAAAAATAAATACGCTCTCTTTCTAACTACAGGTAGTCTATCTCTTTTACACAATTTGTTTATATTAACTTCATAATAATAATCCTTTGTTTTGTGAGTCTGGCTCCGATATACGTTACTTCTTTCTCGGCCCCAGGCTGGTTTGACTGTGCACCTACACACACCTTTCAAATATAATTAAATAAATAATCTTAAATTCATTTTACATAAATTCAGGTCTTTCATTGATGTCCATAATTCCTATAGGTTATGGGCCCAGTGAAATAAAAGTTTAATTATAAAAATAAAAATAAGTTTTGTTAGTATATAAAAAAAGGACACATAAGTGCGTGTTATCTCTAAGTTGTAAGTGACTGCAAAGACAGCTCGTGGACTGTGATTTAGTTTATGGAACTTTTTATGAGTGTTTGTTTTAAATTATAAATATGAATTCTAAAAGGAACATTAAACCATTTGACGGGGACAAATACAGTGTGTGGAAATTAAGACTGAGAAATTTATTAAATGAACTTGATGTGTTACAAGTACTCGATGGAAACACTCCTACTCAGCCCGACAGTGAATGGATTAAGAAGGAACGTTTGGCGAAAAACACAATCATTGAGTATTTGTCAGACTCTTTGTTAGGTCTCACAAGTGAAAATAACAGTGCAAAAGAAATAATACTGAAACTTGATTCTATTTATGCCAGAAAAAGTATAGCTACGCAACTTGCATTACGAAAACGTTTGTTGAATTTAAAATTAGAAGACGGCGACCCCCTGATAAAACATTATCATACTTTCGACGATTTGATATGTGAATTAATGGCCGCAGGTGCTAAGCTCGAAGAGGCAGATAAAGTCATTCATCTTTTTATGACTTTGCCCAGCAGCTATAACGGAGTCATCACAGCCATTGAAACTTTGGCGGATGACGATTTAACTTTGACATTTGTGAAAACAAGACTTCTGGATCACGAAGTAAAACTTATCAATGAAAGACGTGATACTTCAATGAAAGTGTTAATGGCTGAAACAAAACTTCAATCGGAAAATTCGAAAAAGAAATTCAAAAATTATAAACGGCACAATATGATGAATCAAGGTTTTAAAAGATCCTTCAAATCAAAGTACCATACAAAACGGCATATAGTGTGCAATTTCTGTAAAAGAAAAGGGCATTTTCAGAAAAATTGCTACGCTAAAATGGCAAAAGAACGCCAATGTCAAGAAAATTTAAGGACAGTCCAAACAATAAGCTGCCTTGAAAATTCAAATATATCGGGATTTGCTTTTATGGTCGGTGGTGAAGAAGAAGAACGTGAAAATTCACTAGACAACATTACATTTATTTTGGATTCCGGAGCATCGGACCATTTAATAAATAGAGAAGACTTGACACTGAACTTTACTGACCTACAAGAGCCAATTAATATTTTTATCGCGAAAAAAAAAAAAATGGCTCGTTCATACAAGCTACGAAGAAAGGGAATCTTCATGTTACTAGCAAAGTCGGCATTCAAGGTGTACTACAGGATGTACTTTATTGTGCCGATATACCGTACAACTTATTGTCTGTGAGAAAAATTCAACAAGCAGGCATGACCGTTGTTTTTAACAAAAATGGCGATGTTCTCATATGCGATGACGAGGGTAAGACGGTAACAAAGGGTGAGTCTTTGAACAATTTAATTGGAGTAAACTTTTTGCTTGATAAAAGTGCCCTAAACACTAATTGCTCATTAAATAGCATCACGAATAATAATAATTACGAACTGTGGCATCAAAGATTAGGCCACATAGGGAAATTAAAATTCCAGGAAATAAAAAATAAGCAAATGTTTTGTGATATGGAGAAAATAAATCATATCACTCCAAATGATAAGATTTGTGAATCTTGCGTAAATGGCAAGCAAGCAAGTTTGCCATTTAATAAGTCAAAACCAAAAATTACAAAAAGACCGCTATTTAATGTGCATTCAGATGTGTGTGGCCCTGTTAGTCCCTCAACACTCGACGGCAAAAACTACTTCGTAGTTTTTATCGACGAGTATACCCACTACTGTGCGACATACTTAATTGCCCATAAATCAGACGTTTTTGCTACTTTTCAAGATTATGTTGCGAAGTGTGAAGCTCATTTCGGTTTGAGAATTGTCAACTTATATTGTGATAACGGCGGTGAATATTTATCCAAAGGGATGAAAAATTTCTGTGTACAAAAAGTGTATAACTTACCACTTAACAGTGCCGCATACCCCTGCATTAAATGGCATTGCCGAAAGAATGATTAGAACAATAACTGAGCGGAGTCGAGCCATGCTAGCTGGTGCGACGTTAAATAAATCATTCTGGGGTGAGGCTGTTTTGACCGCTACGTACTTAATAAATATCAGCCCCACTAAAGCACTGAAAACAGATAACACACCATTTGAATTGTGGCATAGTAAGAAGCCACAATTAAATTTCTTAAGAATTTTCGGTTCCACTGTTTATTATTTAAACAAAAGCAGAAAAACCAAGTTTGATGAGAAGTCATTAAAAGGTATTTTAGTTGGCTATGAACCGAATGGTTATAAGGTGTGGGATGTGGTAAATAAAAGGTTTGTTGTAGTCAGAGATGTGCTGATTGATGAGATTAATTTCTTATCAAGCCGGCCGCGTCAGTCTGAGTGTATGACTGAGGATATCAGCCATCTGGTTGATAACTCTGACAAGCATGCTTTTCAGAAGTTGTGCGAATCTGATAAGTCCAAATCAGATCAGTGTAAACAAACAGGCATTATACCCGAATCATCAGTTTTACCGCCCATGGAGTCCATAAATGAGACAGATTTAAGCACAGAAAATAGGTCACAAGATGAGTTGCCTTTATCTCGGAGTGAATCAGTTTCACACAATCTTAGGAGAAGTGAAAGAATTAAAAATTTACCCACTAAACTTATAACGAAAATGAAGATGATATTTCCGTCAACTATCTATTATACGCTGATTCTTTTGTATGTAAAATATCTACTGCATTTAAAGACATCGAATCTAGCGATGATAGACTTTTGTGGGAAAATGCTATCAAAGAGGAAATCAAATCATTAACCGATAATAAGACGTGGACACTGGTTCCAAATCCTCTTGACAGAAATATCATCGATTGTAAATGGATATTTACTATCAAAAATGACTAGTGTGGAAACCCCCTTAAATACAAAGCTAGATTGGTAGCTCGAGGTTTTAGTCATTGCAAGCTTGAGGTTCATATTAGCTTTTGCGAATCAATATAATTTACTTGTTCACCATATGGACGTAAAACAGCATTTTTGAATGGGAAATTAGAGGAAGAAATATACATGAGAATTCCTGAAGGGATCCCATGTGCGGATAATATGGTCTGCAAATTAAACAAATCGCTATATGGTTTAAAACAGTCCGCACGCTGTTGGTTTCAAATGTTCGAGCAAGCTTTAATTGATAGGGGATTTCGATACTCATCAGCTGATCGATGTATTTACATTCTAGATACAGGCGATATTATGAAAAATATCTATGTGGTACTTTATGTCGATGATGTAGTTATTTCAACAGCAAAAATGAATACCATGAATAATTTCAAAAATTACTTGATGAATAAATTTAAAATGGTAGATTTGAAAGAAGTCAGATGTTTCTTGGGGATTCGAATTCAAAGGCAAAATGATACAATTACTTTGGATCAAACGGCGTACATAAACAAAGTTTTACAAAAGTTCAACATGATCGACTGTAATAGTGTAGCCACGCCATTAGAAACAAAAGTCGATTATGAAGCTTTGAATTCTTGTAAAAGAACAGAAGCCCCTTGTAGGAATCTTATCGGCTGCCTAATGTATATAATGCTTTGCACTCGACCCGACTTAAGCTTTACTGTAAACATCCTAAGTAGGTTTTGTAACAAAAACAATCGCTCGCTTTGGTCACAATTAAAAAGGGTGTTGCGATACTTGAAAGGTTCTAAAGATTTAAAGCTTTATTACACCCGCAGTTCCAATGTAAACAATGACATACTGTGTGGCTTTGTTGATTCTGATTGGGGAAGTGATCCATTAGAAAGAAAAAGTACAACAGGGTATTTGTTTAAATTATTTGAACAATGTACTATTTGCTGGCAAACAAAGAGGCAAGTTACTGTGGCCGCGTCATCAACTGAAGTTGAATACATGGCTTTGTTTGAAGCCGTTCGAGAAACGCTATGGCTGAAATCTTTGTTAACCAGTATAAACCTTCAAATTCAAAGTGCAATACCAATTTATGAAGACAACAATGGATGTATTAGTATAGCTAGTAATCCTACTAGTCACAAAAGGTCAAAACACATTGACATTAAATATCATTTCTCTAGAGAACAAGTGGAGAAAAATGTCATTAAAATGGTTTATGTATTTTCAGGTGACCAGTTGGCTGACACTCTAACAAAGCCGATGCCAGCTGTCAGATTCACACAGATGAGAGAAAAACTTGGATTAAAGTGAAACTTATAATTTAACGTACCTTAACTACCTACCTACTTTTCATTCAAAAAGTTCAATTTAAGTTTTAAATACCTAAGTATTTATATGGTCTGATTAGGTTTTTCTGGGTTTCCCTAATCCTGCGCAGCAAATGCTGGACCATGGAATATTATGTACTCCCAGACAGAGAGGTGTGTGACATATTGTGATAGGTCTCTGATTTAGATATTTTTTTTTAGGATTTATTTTTGAGGGGGCGTGTTGGAATATACAAAAATAAATACGCTCTCTTTCTAACTACAGGTAGTCTATCTCTTTTACACAATTTGTTTATATTAACTTCATAATAATAATCCTTTGTTTTGTGAGTCTGGCTCCGATATACGTTACTTCTTTCTCGGCCCCAGGCTGGTTTGACTGTGCACCTACACACACCTTTCAAATATAATTAAATAAATAATCTTAAATTCATTTTACATAAATTCAGGTCTTTCATTGATGTCCATAATTCCTATAGTTTACACACAATCGTCTGCGCGCGCGCCGCGCGCAGGTCAGTGGAAATATTTAATTTAATCTGGCGCATGCGTCCATTCTGACTCATGCGCAACTCGCGACGCGGAAGAAAACAAAGCGAACGGGACGGTGCTTTTGATACTTTTACTTTTTTACCCGACTACTCCAAAGGGGGGTACGTTAACACTTAACAACCTATGGCTTCCCCACCCCTGGGGCACGGGTCTCTTCCCAAACTTGAGAATAGGGTAAAACCAGGATAGTTGCCCCAGGCGTATAGTTGCCCCGATTGTAATAACTCTAGTTTCGCGAATAAATCGCATGCTATTTTATTAATCTATATAATATATATTTATTGAGGCCAAAAATACACATTTTAAATTTTAAAGCTTTAGAGTTATCGCAGCAGTTTCTTCGTTACTGATGTCATATTTAGGAATACCCCACATAAGATTTCGTTACTTTCAGGAAAATTCAAGAAAATTAACTAGTCAAGAAATTGCCCCATCTGACCACTAAGAAAACGCATTTGTTCCATTCAATGGGACATAGCTCAGGGGATTGGAACATGAAAGACATGCCATTAGTTACTAATAAAACACCATGAGTAGTGTCACCATACCCGTAAAGTCAATAATAAAAAACAACAACTTTTTTATCTAATATATAAAATTCTCGTGTCACAATGTTCGTTCCCTTACTCCTCCGAAACGGCTTGACCGATTCTCATGAAATTTTGTCATATTGAGTAAGTCTGAGAATCGGCCAACATCAATTTTTTTTTTTTAGGTTAGGGTAGGGTAGGGTTGGGTAGTGTAGTGTAGGGTAGTGTAGGGTAGGGTAGTGTAGTGTAGTGTAGTGTAGTGTAGTGTAGTGTAGTGTATGTAGGGTAGGGTAGGGTAGTGTAGGGTAGGGTAGGGTAGTGTAGTGTAGGGTAGTGTAGTGTAGGGTAGGGTAGGGTAGTGTAGTGTAGTGTAGTGTATTTAGGGTAGGGTAGTGTAGGTTAGGGTAGTGTAGGGTAGGGTAATGTAGTGTAGGGTAGGGTAGTGTAGTGTAGTGTAGGGTAGGGTAGGGTAGGGTAGGGCAGTGCAATGTAATGTAAGGCGGTACGTAGTTCGCCGGGACAGCTAGTTTTCAATAAAAATTGGCATTTAACTTCAAAAACTGAATCGGCAATTTCATAGATAAAGATCTATTATATAAAAATGAACCCGTATTTCTTCGTGTCACGCTATAACTTGAGAACGGCTGGCCCGATTTCGCTAATTATTTTTTTGTTGAGTTCGTTATTGTCAGGAGAAGTTTCTTATGTAGGGTAGTGCAGGGTAGGGTAGTGTAGGGGAGGGTAGGGTAGGGTAGTGTAGTGTAAGGTGGTTCGAAGTTTGCCGGGACAGCTAGTTTTTAAATATATTTCTTCCCTAAAAGTTTTTAAGTTTTTCGAAAATTTCTACTAGTCTAATATCAGTTAATTTAGATCATCTATAAAAAACGCTTTATTTAACCCCCGACGCATCCCTTACCCTTCCCCTAACCCTCCCCTCCACTCTTCCCCTTTCCCTCCCCCAACCCACTCCCCCTCCAATAATATTCGCCAAAAACCTTGGCTAAATCCTTACTAAATTAACGCCCCTTCCTAAAAACCACTTACCCTACTCCACCACTCGGCAGTGGAGGGTTTCTGGAGTAATCCAATAGCTTCGTGCCCTTCATGAGCCCAAAGTCTCAAAACTACAAAAAAAAAAACCGACGCAAAAAGAGGGATGTTGTAAGTTTGACGTGTCGTAGCGCCCAAACGGATGAAACGCTGATTTGTGTGAAAAGTGCAAAAAAAAAATTGTGTGCGAAAACATATGTAAGTTGTTATTTGTTATTTAAGTATAATAAGTCTTATAGTATAGTATTAGAATAGATACTTAAACGTTAATTTTCCAATGAAAATGAAAAACCGGCCAAGTGCGATTCAGAGGATTCCGTACCATCGTACTAGATGTCACTAGTTTCTTTTTTTACGTTTAAAAAAACGTTTTTTGTTTGGGACCTTCCTTTTATCTATTTTTCATTTTTAGGGTTCCGTAGCCAAATGGCAAAAAACAGAATCCTTATGGATTCGTCATGTCTGTCTGTCTGTCCGTATGTCACAGCCACTTTTTTCCGAAACTAAGAACTATGCTGTTGAAACTTGGTAAGTAGATGTATTCTGTGAACCGCATTAAGATTTGCACACAAAAATAGAAAAAAAAACAATAAATTTTGAGGGTTCCCTATACTCGGAACTGAAAATCAAATTTTTTTTTTTGATCAAACCCATACGTGTGGGGTATATATGGATAGGTCTTCAAAAATGATATTGAGGTTTCTAATATAGTTTTTTTCTAAACTGAATAGTTTGCGCGAGCGACACTTCCAAAGTGGCAAAATGTGTGTCCCTCCCTGTAACTTCTAAAATAAGAGAATGATAAAACTAAAAAAAATGTATGATGTACATTACCATGCAAGCTTCCACCGAAAATTGGTTTGAACGAGATCTAGTAAGTCGTTTTTTTAATAAGTCATTCATAAATCGTAAACCGCAATTTACCTTTCATTGAATCAACTCTAATATATAAAAAAAATAAAAATATATCACAAATATAAACCTTATGCATAAACCGTGAACTATTATTTTCTAATAATAAATCTGTAATAGGTGCCTAAGTAAAAAATTACACTATTATTAAAACATCGATCAAAGTTACAACGAACTACAACAACTTTTATATTATGTTACTTGCTGCTACGGAACCCTTCATGGGCGAGTGCTACACTCGCACTTGGCCGCTTTTAATTACTTGTTAATAGAAATACATAACATAGGTAACGACACGGTTCTTCTAACCAGAGGTACCGGGTTCAAATCTGGACGGCCAATGTACCAATGAGTTTTTCAAAAACTTACGTACATACTTACCGATTGCTTTAACGGTGAAGGAAAACATCGTGAGGAAACCGGCACACATCTGCGAAGAAACTCAAAGGTTGTGTGTGAAGTTGACCAACCCGCACTGGGCCCGCGTGGTCGACTAAGGCCTGATCGCCCTAATTCAGGGTAGGCTCGAGCACCTCGGTGGGGACTTATATGAGCTGTTATGATGATGATGATGATGATAGAAATACATACTTTGTGAAAATTTCGATTCTCTACCTATTGCGATAATTGCGGTCCATAATATTCGGACCGCCTGTCAGACATACGGACAACGGAGGCTTAGTACTTTCTTTTGTTATCTATATGGAAGTTAACAGTAATACGGTCCCGTTGGTTGTACGGAACCCTAAAAAGCTTTGTATCTCAACGATAACGTCTCAGTCCTTTTAACCAGAGGTCCTTGGTCCGAAACGGGGATGCTAATGTGTAGTTGTGTATCGTGTAGGGTTGCCAACTTTTTTTTTCGGCCTTACGGGACAAACTATCATAAGTCTTGAAAAATAAGGGATTTCTCTTTTTCACCCGGGACAAATGAAAATCATGGCATTTTTAGTCAAAATTCGTTTTATGTAGACTTAAAACTTCGTGACTGATTTTACTTTTAGATCTTTAGATAATAATCTATATATATATAAAAAAGAATCCCTATTTTCCTTGGCCACGGCATCACGCGTGAACGGCTGGACCGATTTCGCTAATTTTTTTGCCGAGTTCGTTATTGTCAGGAGAAGGTTCTTATGTAGGATAGGGTAGGGTAGTGTAGTGTAGTGTAGGGGTAGAGTAGGGTAGTGTAGTGTAGTGTAGAGTAGGGTAGGGCAGTGTAGTGTAGTGTGAGGTAGAACGAAGTTCGCCGGGACAGCTAGTAAACTATAAATAAGATAATGTAAAACAACATTATTGAAGTTTCGTAACAAATATTGTGTGGGTTTGTCTTGTATTTTTTTGTATCGTGCATAATTTTTTTTTTTTATTAAAAATTTGAGTGCGTTTGACGAATTTGCGAATTATGATATTTTATTATTTTTTACTTTATTTAATGTGACTATTCCAGTATTTGTAGCTAAACATTATTAATATTATTATTAATGGGAAGAGACTGACGCTCCCGACACAGGGAACCCTAGTGGGAGACTTAGAATGTAATTACAAAGCTACCACTAAGATGTTATTAAAATAAATACCTCACCATTTTTATTTTGTGTTCTGTTATTATTATTTTTATTATATCAGCTCATATACGTCCCCACCGAGGGGCTCGAGCCTACCCTGAATCAGGGCGATTAGTCCTTATCGACCACGCGGGCTCAGTGCGGGTTGGTCGACTTCACACATAACCTTTGAGTTTCTTCGCAGGCGTGTGCAGGTTTCCTCACGATGTTTTCCTTCACCGTTAAAGCAATCGGTAAGTATATGTACGTAGGTTTTTGAAAAACTCATTGGTACATTGGCCGTCCAGATTTGAACCCGGTACCTCTGGTTAGATGGACCGAGTCGTTACCAGTTGAGCCACCGACGCTTTTTTGTGTTCTGTATCTAAACATTAATTAAAGCTTGTCAATGACAAGCTCCAAAGCCTTGAGCATCGCCGCAAAGTCGCCTGTCTATCGGTATTCTATCGAATTCATTTCGGAGAGTGCGCGCAAGAACTCACGACCTCATTCCCCCGGCTCCATTCCACCGTCGGTCAACGAGACGCAGGGAGGGGTTGCACCCCTTTGTTGTTGATGTTCCACCTTTTCGCACGAATCGTTACGCTTCTTCATTTATTATGCGTACAGCGCAGGAGTGGAACTCCTTGCCTGCGTCAGTGTTTCCCGATTCCTTTAATTTGGGGATCTTCAAGGCAAGAGTGAATAGGCATTATTTGAGTTTGCGTGCACCATCCTCGACTGCACCATCACTTACCATCAGGTGAGTTGCAGTCAAACGCAATCAAATTTAAAAAAAAAAGTGTGGCACACGGGGACTGCCGCGGTAAAGCTATTGCATAGCATTTTTTATCAACTTATGCAATTATAATTATTTACCATCGCGACCACCATCGCGACCATCATCGCGACCACCATCGCGACCACCATCGCGACCACCATCACCACCACCATCACCATCATCATGATGGATAGATAGATGGCACTGTTTTTTTCAGTCCCCTCAAAGCCCGCGATATAAGCTATACTTACAATAGCTTAAAATACGAGTGTGCTTTAGACCACACGACTGAAGTAAAACTTCTTTAGCTCCATCAATATATGTTTGAAAGTAAATACTTAGTCCTCAGGAAATAATCAAATCTTTTTTGTCATATGGAGGTATATACAGTTTATGAAAAGAGTTTTATTATTCTCCGAAAATTTTCAAATCTATTTTATCTTATACGTATGTTTGTTTTATTTGTTTTAACAACCGATATTGTTGCCTTGGCAACGGGAGCGTGAGGTTTTTTCGTTACAGAATTTCTGGATTCGGTCCCCGCGCTCAAGGCCCGCGATAGAAGCTATGCAATAGCTTAATAATAAAAAAATATTCAAATAAACTTGCTTACTTATTTATTTACTGTTTGTTCGTCACATTCTAAGCCCGGGTCGCACCCAGGGCGCCCGTGTTATACGCGCCCCCCGCACGGTCGCCCGCCGGTCTGCAGATTTTCGTGAAACACGGGACATGGGTGGGTTGTCCCGACATCGAAATTAATGCAAGAAGTACGGGACGGTTGGAAACAATTATCGTGCCTATTCGTATCAACGATAATCAAAGACATGGAGACAACGATGCTTTTTTTTTTGTTTTTCGTAAACTTATCCAGGGATATTTATCACCTATTAACACTATCAGGTGATAACTAGCTGATAGTTTTTATTTGACTTTATCTAATCAGAGTAAATTATTAAACTTGTTATGTAAGATAGTATTGAGAGACTAGAATATTTCTGTGGACTAGTGTGTATGGTCATGCTTAGTATCGGAATGTATTTTATCAATTTAAGGGTCCCCAGGAGGCTCGATTTCTCATACAAACGTAGTTCCACTTTAATATAAAAACTACATGCTGGATTGAATTCGGACTTCGCGAATATATTGAGTAGACACATACCGATGTTTGTAATTAAATGAGAGCAGTTTCAAACTTTCAGTATAAAACTAATTTAAGCCTTTGTTTAGTTATGTTTCAATTTACTACGCTGAAAACTAATCTTGATCCCGTGAGTGACATAGGACACACTTTTACCCGACTGATCGAAAAAAGGGGTTAAGTTTTTATGCAGTCGGATTTTAAGTTTTAATGAATTCCTAAAGTTATTATAGGTGTTTTAGATGTATTTTTGATTAAGCTGTATCGTAAAAACGGTAATACTTAACAACTGTGAAACTTGGTGTATATAATACTCATCATTACAGCTCATATACGTTCCCACCGAGGGGCTCGAGCCTACCCTGAATCAGGGCGATTAGGCCTTAGTCGACCACGCGGGCCCAGTGCGGGTTGGTCGACTTCACACACAACCTTCGAGTTTCATCGCAGGCGTGTGCAGGTTTCCTCACGATGTTTTCCTTCACCGTTAAAGCAATCGGTAAGTATGTACGTAAGTTTTTGAAAAACTCATTGGTACATTGGCCGTCCAGATTTGAACCCGGTACCTCTGGTTAGATGGACCGAGTCGTTACCGGTTGAGCCACCGACGCTTCGTATATAATACTCATCCTGAAGTATAATAACCATTAATAAAAACTGACCAAGTATGAGACGTACTAGCGCTAAGGACCCCAAACTGTATAAAAAAATATTCTTTCTGTCGCTCGCGTTTTGTTTGTAATGTGAATAGGTATCATTGTCATAGTCGTGTGAAGAAATGTGATGATACGGAACCTTTGGATCGCGAGTCAAACTCGCACTTGACCGGTGTTTTAGTGTATTTTTCATACTGTAAAATAGCCTATTTAGGTATATATCTACTCTATTTATAAATGCCTTATCAGTTATCACTGAGATTACTTATCTAGCCGACAGACGATGACTGACAATGTTATGGTAAAATAGTTTAATTTATTCAGTAGGTTGTCTCGTGTGTCACGGCAAAAGACGAAGTATAATTACCTAATTTCCATAATCTCTGACCATAGCTCGTTACAAATATAGCTCATTTTATCAGCTAAGTAAAACAAAATGAAACGACTGAGTATTCTGTCACCATCCATTGTCCCACTACCACGGACCTTATAATATGTATGGACGAGCGGTAACGTAACTAGACACTCACACCATAATATTGTGGGTTTTTTCAACAACTTTAGCTGTTTTGTTTTCTTCTAATCCTTCGGCTCAAATTTTTCCACGTCCAGTACTTTGCCACCATGACTTGTACAGGTCCTCGCGCGCACAGCTGGTGCTAGGGCACATAAGCTTAATTCAATGGTGTGCCATAGTCTGGGCACACCCTGGACACTTCATACAACGGGCCAGAAATGACATTACAAAAAAGGAATGACGGAACAAACAAAATGGCGGCGAAATCCTATACGTTCAACAACCAAACTTTAACCAATCTGTGTCAATCTGGGTGACGAGGGGGTGAGGTCGAAATCTAGAGAGCGGCATTGAGTGTCCATACTGTATGTTAGTACTAATATATATACTTTGGTATATATTAGTACTGGTCTGGGTAAAAGCACCGCACTCGCATGCAACTATTCCAGCTGTTGGCCCCACCTGTACGTAGGTTCCTTGTAATCAATTTATTTACTTAGTCAGAGATATGCTATAATATACAGGGTGTAAACAAATTTGTTTAGGGCCCGTTAACCGGGGGTTCTACTCATAGTACTAAACAAGTTTCACCAAGAAACCTATAGTCAATTCTCAAAAAAATAGACCCTCCATACAAAAATGGCTTCCTTGTAATCAATTTATTTACTTAGTCAGAGATATACTATACGGGTTGTTAAAAAATTGGTTTAGTGCCCGTTAACCGGGGGTTCTACTCATCGTACTGAACAACTTTCCCCAAGAAACCCATAGTCAAATCTCAAAAAAACAATTGGACCCTCTATACAAAAATAGCTTCCTTGTTATCAATTTATTTACTTCGTCAGAGATATGCTATACAGGGATGTAAAAAAAATGTTTATGACTCGTTGACCGGGGGTTCTACTCATCGTACTAATCATATAAAAATCATCGTTAAAATGGACCCTCCATACAAAAATAGCTTCCTTGTAATCAATTTATTTATTTAGTCACAGATATGCTATACAGAATTTAAAAAAAAAATGGTGTAGGACCCGTTAATCGGGGGTTCTACTCATCTTACTGAACAACTTTTTCCAAAAAAAACCATAGTCAATTCTCAAAAAAAAAAAGATGAACCCTCCATACAAAAATGCGCAAAATTGGTCCATCAGCTGATCGTTTTGTATGAAGAATTCAAATTTTTTTTTGGCGTTTTCAGCAAACATGTACCTAGAACAAAAGTTGTTCAGTATGATGAGTAGAAGCCCCAGTTAACGGGACCTACACCAATTTTGTTACAACTTGTAAGGGTAGGCAGATGGGATGTTAACCCATGCATCCTTAAAGTGAAGTAAATAAAAAGATACCTTTTTTAGTAGCAGTCGGTGCAATAGAAGCAAACTATTCGTACCTATAATACATATTGTGTGTGTAAATGGGTTCGATTTTCAAATGTTGTTTGTTAGTACATAACTCGTCTATGGTTTACGAAGTAACTAGTATCTCATCCTCATCTGTGCTTATGGTAAACAAATCTCTGATCTTTTTTTAATTTTTTTTATTTACCAATTTCAAAACAAAATACAAAACAATTTAATCATCATCATCTAGCACCATTAAACCGATACTTCCAAGATGTTCGTATTCTGCCACGTACCGATGTGTTTTCGAATTTCGATTTCATATGTACGTTTATCCGACGCTCTTACGGTGAAGGAAAACATCATAAGCAAACCTGCACACGCCAGCGAAAGAACCTCGAAGGTTTTGTGTGAAGTCGACCAAGCCGCACTGGGCGCGTGTAATCGACTAAGGCCCGATCGCCCTTATTCAGGGTAAGCTCGAGCCCCTCGGTTGGGACGTATATGAGCTAATACTCGTATGATGTAGGGAGTGTCGTAGACACGTCGTAGGGGTGTTTCTAATATTTGTGTGTTCAAAAAAAGTGGTGCTATTTTAAATGTTCGGAAAGGCTCGTCTTCGATGTAAGCTCTTTGTCAACTAGAGTTTGTAAAGTTAGATCTTAAATCTTCGAAGATAAGTCCCTAATACTCCATAATACAACAAATCTATCCATGCCGTAGATTCTTATTAAATAAGTTTAAGTATTAAATAATTAAATAAAATTTAATATATTGTAATAGTACATTACTGCAGCGGCTAGCAAAATATGCATCGATGGACGAAAGTGTAAATGTGGGCCGAGGCGAAGCCGAATCTTGTTAGGTTTAATGCCTCTAATACGCAGGCGTGTCTATTCACTGCGAAAAAGGATTCCTTTTACCCTAACTCCTACTTTCCGAGATGAATCTATCCAGATCTCCGACCATCTTAAGCTCTTTGGCGTAGATTTAACATCCGATCTGAATTTCGGGAGATACATTGAATCCAAGGCAAAAACGGCTGCCAAAAACTTGGTATCCTCTCGAAGGTGAGACTACTTTACACCAGGGCAGCTTCTAATGTTTATACCAAGCTCAAGTTCGGTCATGTATGGAGTACTGCTCTCACTTATGGGACGGATCAGCTCGTTACCAGCTAGATGCCTTGGATTCTATCGACCGACGCGCTAGGAGATTCATTGGCGACGAGGCACTTGTATCAAACAGGCTGCAAACTTCAAGCATCGCCGCATAGTCGCCTGTCTATCGGTGTTCTACAGTACAGGATTTATTTCGGAGAGTGTGTCCTGGAGCTTCACGACCTCATTCCCCTCTCTACATTTCATCATCAGACGACCAGGCGCGGAGGGCGATTCCACCACCCCTTTGTCGTTAATGTTCCACGTTTACGCACGAAGCGTTTTGCTTCTTCGTTTATTATGCAAACGAACGGCCAAAGGGTGGAATTCCCTGCGGCGGCGTCTGTATTCCCCGATTCGTATAATTTGGGAATCTTCAAGACGAGAGTGAATAGGCACTATTTGAGCTTGCGTGTTACATTCTCGGCTGCATCTGAACTTACCATCGAGTGACGTGCAGCCAAACGCATTTAAATTTTTAATAGTACTTAATAAAAAAAAACTACAGAGTTTCCGGGGCTCTGCAGAATGTTGAATGCGACAGTTCTGGCCTAATGATTCCAATAAGAAGCATCCTTACTTTTCTTTATTTAAAAAAAATAGTGAGCCTTACAGTTGTAGCATATAATGTGTAATATCTGTCATAAGAAAAAAAAAACCGACCAAGTGCGAGACAGAACCGCACACATAGGGTTCCGTACCATCATACTAGATGGCGCTTGTTTCTTCATGTTTAAAAAAAACAACGGTTTTGTATGGAGACCCCCTTATTTTTTCACTTTTTCTAATTTTTAGTATTTGTTGTTATAGCGGCAACAGAAATACATCATATGTGTAAATTTCAACTGTCTAGCTATCACGTTTCATGAAATACAGCCTGGTGACAGACGGACGGATAGTAATAGGGTCCCGTTTTTACCCTTTGGGTACGGAACCCTAAAAATCTACCGGTCTTCTAGTCTCCGGCCTCGCATTACGCGACATGGCCAAGTTTGAAAATAATTGAAAACGCTAAACACGTTAAAAAACCGACTTCCATCGCAACAACTTAGTACATTTTTGCATTTTTATTTTTGGTTTTTGTTAATTTTTTAATAAAGTACAAAACCGATTTTGATAAAATTTATATGGGACCACACGGGAAGCACTAGCTTTCAAATAAAAAAAGAATCATAAAAATCGTTTAACCCAGTCAAAAGTTCTGAGGTAACACAGACAAAAAAAACTACAGTCGAATTGAGAACCTCCTCCTTTTTGGAAGTCGGTTGAAAATAAGGCATGACCAGCCAGACCATGACGTATCCTTAGCTTTCATGAATTAAAAAAAAAACGCATTTCCTGTTACACACTTTCTTCCATTGTCACGTAATCACTCCCACAGAAATGACTTTAAAGGTATTAGATATCTGATCATGTATGTCCCCACCGAGGGGCTCGAGCCTACCCTAAATTACGGCGATCGGGCCTTATCCACCACGCGGGCCCAGTGCGGGTTAGTCGACTTCACAAACAACCTTCGAGTTTCTTCGCAGTCTTGTGCAGGTTTTCTCGCGATGTTTTCCGTCACCGTCAGAGCGTCGAATAAACGTACATACGAAATCGAAATTCGAAAACACATTAGTACCTACGCGGGTTCGATTCCCGGCGGAGTCTAACTAGACTCGGTTTGGTTGGTGGAGGGATATTTTCTAAGCCCGCCTGGTTAGATATCACTATCTTATCTAAGTCTTGCCGAAATGTTAACAGCATTCACATGTTCCGGCTTAAAGGTAAGATAGCCAGTTCCCCATTGCGTTGAAGAATCTTGGTAAGCCCGCTTCCATGTTCGGCATCATTGTCATTTACCAGGTGAGATGATGCCAAGGGCTTACCAATTGTGGATAAAAAACACCAGTCCCGCCCATTATGATGGCCATTGCTTTAAATAGAAATGAACGTAGCCTTACCATCATACATCAACACAGCAATAATTAGTTTGAATTGTCGGCGTTCGTTTAATGAGCGCAATATTTCATATCACGCAAACTAACACAACAATTTATAAGCAACTCCTACTCCCACACATACGTAAATGAATTGTACAGCCACGCTGTGCATACTTTTTTGTGTAGCCTTCACCTTCTGGCGTACAAATATCAACAAACCCCTTTCATAGCGTTGTATTTTTTTTAAAATTTACAACGAAAATAACCGTTGTATGGTAAAGGCAGACCGCTTTTAACGAACTCTATAAAAAAATCCGGTTTTTATATATTTTTTTTTTATTCACATTTCGTAAACCCTTGGCATCATCTCACCTGATGGTAAGTGACGATGATGCCGAAGATGGAAGCGGGCTTACCAAGATTCCCCAACGCAATGGAGAACTGGCTATCTTATCTTCAAGCTGGAACACATCAATGTTGTTAACACACTTCATACTAGTTCATACATCCTGTAACATTTAGTTACAACTGGCAAAGTTCCATCGTAATCTTGAGAGCCTTTTTCGAGATTTTGTTGTAATTACCCTTGAACAGCAACCCATAAATATAGAAGCTGCTCACAATTCTTCGTTGTCACAAGAAACAAACGTGTGTGTCAAATTTCAGCCCGATGGCTTCAGTGGAAGTGGGTGAAATATTGATTGCTAAGTTCCAAGACATACATACACGTGAAGTTAAATAAATAGTAATTTTAAAAAAATCGAAATGCTTTTTGGTACAAGCTTTTATTTGAAAAGAGCTTTATGCTCAAAAAGCCAAATACTCAAATGAATGTAGAAAAGTACACGCTTCCACATTCAAAAAGGTAAGCACAATAAAGTCTAGTTGTATGGATTGAAAAATAAAAGACGATTCTTGGACCTTGATTCCACCTCCAAAGTTTATCATCAGATCAACTTCAATATACCAAAAGGATCTGTTGTCACCGAGAATACGGCTTTAATCCAAATTTCAGCTCAATTGGACTTCTCGAAGTCGCTCTAAAATCGATCGCAAGTTTAGAACTAACATTGCAAGTTAAATAAAAGCTTTTAAAAATATAAAATATTTTAATAATAATTCATTTTAATAAAAAGAAGACATTGTGGGTAAATTAAAAAAAATCAAGAACCATACTTTCTTTCTTTGCTCCCTTGCTGCCCTTGGTCGCTTGAAAGTAAATTATAATAACAACAACAAAGTAGGGATGTATAAAATTAAATGTGTGATACGTACGTGTCCGGGTACAGTGAATAATTAAGTACCAAAAATGTAGTACAAAGCACGCTACGCTTTTTTTAAAATTATTATTGTTGTCATCGGTTCTTAAGCTCCTAATAACAAAGGTCAAATCACAATTATCATCATATAAGCTCATATACGTCACCACCACGTGAGAGCGTCGGTGGCGTAACGGCTAGGGCCGCCGCCTCCTGTCCGGGAGATCGTGGTTCGTATACTGCCACGTACCAATGTGATTTAAAATTTAGATTTCATAAGTGCGTTTATTCCACGCTCTTATGGTGAAGGAAAACGTCGTAAGGAAACCTGCACACGCCTGCGAAGAAACTCGCAGGTTGTATGTGAAGTCGACCAACCCGCACTAGGCCTGCGTGGTCGACTAAGGCCCGATCGCCCTAATTCAGGGTATATAGGCTCGAGCTCCTCGGTGGGGACGAATATGAGCTCATATGAGCCTACTCTGACTTAGGGCGATCGGACCTTAATCGACCACGCGGACCCAGTGCGGGTTGGTCGACTTCACACACAACCATCAAGTTTCATCGCAGGCGTTTCCTCGCGATGTTTTCCTTCACAAATGACAATATAAATTTCAAATTATTATAAGACTGCGTAAAGCTATTACTGCACTGTGGAAAAAAATTGTAATATTCTTGAAGTACTTAATAAAAATTTAGTTTAATTTAATACAATTATAAAAACATTGTGTACAGCTTTTGATAAAAAAACATAATATGTAGTGTGGACCCTGTTTTTCTCGAAAACAAACTGTTTATGTTGAATGAAACCAGCACACTAAAATTGGCGACTTTAACAGCTTCCATTTTAATAATAATAATAATAATAGGTATTTATTTCAGACATAGTCCATAATTGGTTAGTAACATTGGTACTTATAAACTAGTGTTAGTAAAAAACAATGGGAATAAATCAAATAATTGATATGGTCTCGATGGAGCCGTCCGCCACAGGGGCAACGCCGGTCTCTACTTGACTGCGTGCAGCCGTATCCAGCGCCCCAGTATCGGAGAGTCCCATCGGTCCACTAAAGTGCACAGGATGCTGTTGGTACTGGCGCGCGTTCGACTCATCAATGAGGCAGACCGCTTACGCATAATAGCCTCGAAGCTGTCAGTCTTTGCCTCCGCAAACATGCCAGAAGCACTGCAGAAGCGCGCCAGGCCCATCAATACCCTGAACGCGTTATTGTATTGGACTCGCAAGTCGCTGTATGCTCTCTGCGTGTAGCTAACCCACAGACTGCACATGTAGAAGGACTGGCAATATGCTTTAAAAAGCGTTACCTTAACCTCTTTAGAACAACGTGAGAATCTGCGGGCCAACATGTTGCATCGAACTGCCAGCGACCTGCGCTCCCTCTCAATATCAAAATTATCATTAAGGTCCTCGGAGACCCAGTGACCCAAATATTTAAAGCGAGCGACTCTGTTAAGGGCAGTATCACACAAACTCAAAGCAGGCATTGTTGAATAGTGTTTGTTAATGGCCGTTTTTCTTCGTTTGGTTCTCTACCACGCCAACGGATGGCGACACGGGCGTTCTTTGATTCACGTTCCTATTTGCGCATGGTCTTTCTGTCATTTATATTATCTTATCTCGCGCAAACAAAAAAACGTAACCAACATAACTAAACTTAACATATTTAAAATTTTATGTTGCTTTTTATGAGCTTATGAACTTGTTAACACACACAGAAAGAAAAGCATTCAAGACATCATGAACGAAACGTGATCAAACAAACGTCACAGTGTTGACATGACATCCAAACCAAAGTATTGCCAGGTATAAAACCGAAAACTACCATAAAACAAATTTCATGTCTGTTACCGATAATTTAATAATCTTCAGTCATGAAAAAGTAAAACTTCTCAATTTTCTTTGTAATTCAATCAAATCAAATATGCTTTATTGTACAATAAATAAAAAAAAAATAGAGAATAGTACAGAAAATTGAGTAGTAAAAATTTTAACTGCACAATTTAGGCGGCTTTATTGCTTAAGGCAACCTAGTAATATTTTTTTTCTTTAAAGAATACTATTGTTAAATATTTCTTTTCTCAGATTTTTTCTACATAGGCAAGAGTATAAAATATTACTTTAAAAAGAAACCTAGGTCAAGAAAAAGTTTTTTTTTTACATGTGGTATAAAATATAAGATCGACTAGAATAAAAAAAAATGTCTCTCTTAGTAATTATCGTAGAACCTGCGAGAAAAATGCCCATTAAACATATTTTTTAAAACTTATTTGAAAATGAATAGAAGTAATAAACATGTAAAAATGGAGATTCGGGTGTTTGGTCTCACGGTAACCGCCGCGCCGCGTTGAAGCCCGCATTGATCTGGACTTATATGAGCTGATGAATTTCAAACGGCTGAACAGATCTTCATAAATTATAACTAAGAACCACCTCGATCACGTCAGTTTTCATACAAAAAAACCGCATCAAAATCGGTCCATTCGTTTAAGAACTACGATGCCACAGACAGACACACAGATACACACGTCAAACTTGTAACACCCCTCTTCTTGCGTCGGGGGTTAAAAAATATATAATTAAATAAGTGTTTTGTTGATGTCAAATTAAAATAAGAATATGATTTTCATTTTCATTTTGTTTTTTTGCATGGATGCCATTATATTAGGTATATGTACTTTTTTTCTTAAATTTTTGTATGTCATTAAAAGCGTCGGTGGCTCAACCGGTAACGACTCGGTTCATCCAACCAGAGATACCGGGTTCAAATCTGGACGGCCAATGTACCAATGAGTTTTTTAAAAAAAAAACTTACGTACATATCATTACCGATTGCTTTTACGGTGAAGGAAAACATCGTGAGGAAACCTGCACACGCCTGCGGAGGAACTCGCAGGTTGTGTGTGAAGTCGACCAACCTGCACTGGGCCCGCGTGGTCGACTAAGGTCTAATCGCCCTGATTCAGGGTAGGCTCGAGCCCCTCGGTGGGGACGTTTATGAGCTGATATAATAAATGTCATTAAAATGACTAAATGTGCTGAACCCCACTATGTTTTGTAAGATATTACCACATTTACAGCAATAAAAATATCTTTATCTTTACGTTCGATATTATTTTAACACGAATTGACCTGCTCTCGATAGAGTCATCTTAACGTGTATAGGGTAACACTACAGAATATTTTTCCTTCCTGTATGCGTGAAGCCCAGGACTGGCCGTCGTCGTGAAATCCTTGGGGGGGAGGGGGCTTTGTCCAGTGTTGACGCCTTCCATTTTTACCCGTTTGCGCCAGAAAGAGGGTTATGTTTAACGAGTGTATGTATGTAGTTATGTATGTTTATTTATTTTTTGGCATGCCCTGTAGCCTTAACGACTTGATGGATTTTGGAGTGCGAGGTGTCGTTACATTCGTCTTAATCCCGTGACTGACATAGGACACATTTTTAACCGACTGGCCAAAAGATAGCGTTCAAGTTTTTATGCAGTTGGGTTTTTAATTCATTCCTAAAGTGACTTCCAGAGGTCCAATTGAGCTGAAGTTCGGCATGAAGGCATATTCCCGGTGACAATAGATCCTTTTGGTATTTTGTTGAAGTTGATCTGATGATGAATTTTGGAGGTGGAATCAAGGTCACAGGATCGTCTATTGTTTCAATAGTGTCCGTAGAATAATAGGAAATGTATGTGTCGCAGGTAAATTGTACAATTAGCCGTTTTACAAAACGCGAGTAAAAAACTCGGAATCAAACCGAGTCGGACGGACGGTCGGACAGACGTTAGTTTAGCATGTCTTGTTCTACCGTTTCGTCCGACTCGGTTTCATTCGGAGTAGTTTTACAAAGCGGCGCGCCGTTTTGTAAAACGGGTAATTGTACAATATGACTGCGACATGTATAGTGCCTTATCTCGCTTTTTGAATTTGGAATCAAGCATTTACTTTATATTCACACTAGCTGTCCCGACGAACTTCGTACCGCCTCACACTACACTACACTACAGTACACTTCACTACACTACCGCTACCGCTACCACTAAACTACCACTACATTACCACTACCACTACACTACAACTACACTACCACTACATTACCAATACACTACAACTACCACTACCACTTCCACTACACCATTACCAATACCACTACCACCACCACCACTACTACTACCGCCACCACTACCACTAAAATACCACTACCACTACACTACCACTACCAATACACTACACTACCAAAGTATATATAAGGTCTAATAAAATTAGCTGAAACTATTTTAACTGGTGCTTCTACCCATGAAACTGAACAACTTTCTCCATGAAACACTCTCTCTCCATGAAAAAAAAAATCGAACTTCCCATACTAAGTTGGCTGATCAGCTGATCGAGTTAGTATGGGAGAGCTAATTTTTTTTGCGATTTGACTATGGTTTCCGTGAGGAAAGTTGTTCAGTTACATGAGTAGAAGCACCAGTTAAAATAGTTTCAGGTAATTTTGTTACACCTTATATATATATATATTAGTACTAACATACACTACTTTTGTACATATTGCAGGAATTTTAAGGTAATTTTTTACACCTTGGGTTACATTTTTTAAGTTTTAGAAAAGATCCCTAATTTTTTGTAAGTATAAATAGCCTATAGCAACCGCGGATAGTGTAGCTTCCAAACGGTGAAAGAATTTTTCAAATCGGTCCAGTAGTTTCGGAGCTTATTCAAGACAAACAAACAAACATACAAACAATCAAATCTTTCCTCCTTATAATATTAGTGTAGATTTGGAAAACTTAATCTTCCTACTAATATTATAAATGTGAAAGTTTCTACGTATGGATGTTTGTTACTCTTCCACGCAAAAACTACTGAACCTATCTAGATAAAATTTGGTAGGTAGACAGATTAGGACCTGGTATAATATATAAGCTACTTTTTTTCACGTTGCGGTTCGCGCACTGCACACCCTCGGAGACAGTCACAGTTTCAAATAAAAGTTTGTATAATTTGCAGGTTTTTCATTGTTTATTTGTAAACGCTCACTCAAGTACAGAGGCCATTACATCAAGCTAGACACTCGTAGTGCGATTCCGATCCTTACGGGTACGGCATAAGAACGGTACAAAGTCTAAAGGCGTCTGTACCTATTATGACAATGTACGAGTGGCCTACTGTACGCGTCAGACTGCGTGGCGACATACATATAATTAGTACCTACCTATCTATTATGTATTTCTGTATTATGTATGTGTGTTGTGTCATGTTTATCTATGTGTGCATTGTGTGTTTGCGCGTGGACGCGTAACGTTCAACTAAACAAAAGGGCTGTGAGAAATGGAGTAACTGGGTGTGTTGCAAAGGCAAAAAAAAACCACTTTTTTATCCTGCGCGCACCACACTGTGACTTACTTGTTATACTGAGTTGGTTTGCAAGTTCACCAGAACGTGGAGATCGTGCTTAGGCAAATGTTGTTTGAGACGCCCCCCCGCCCCGGCTATGCTTCATTTCTAATATGGTCTAATATTATGGTTGAAGAGTACGATTAATAGAAGTAATTGACGTCAAAAACAACGAAGATCTGTAATATTACCCCCATAAGTTTGGTATGAATTTGTATTAATTTACACCTAGGAATTCAATAGGGATGACGACAGCATCAGAAATAAATTATGAACTCTTGATCACTAAATTGCCCTCCTACTTAAACTTCGGAAAACCTTACTCGTTATGTTTTCCATCAAGACTTAGATTTTTAATTCACCAAAATCACAAAATAAGTACATAAACGACGCTGCTAAACTATCACGTCACACCTAGGTATTTTTAACATTTTTAAAACAAAATGCCGTTTTTGACGGATGATAAAAAGTAACTCAGATGACTAGCATTCGTCATCCCTATTCAATATATTTATTCAAAATAGGTGCAAATTACACTCTTTCTGATAGTCATAAAATAATAATAACAATGTCATTTGTGAAGAATCAAGAAATAAACAATATAAATTAGTTAATAACGTCAAAATTTAATCCTTGAAATAAACCAGATTATGTCATTAGAACATGAAAACAATAAGACACGAAAAGTTACACATAAAAGGAAGGGTGTATGAATGAATGAATGAATGAATGATTTATTTATTGTATTGCTTAAGTACACAAACAAAAATAAAAAAGAGAAGAGTAAATAATGAAAACTGACATATCATCATTTCTGCGCACAAGGATAAGTACTCACCTTGAAACGCCTGCCTACTACCTTGTACCACAAGTTTTACCTGATCTTGTCCCGTACACCCCAGCTGGCACCCACCATCCGCCCCCCTCTTATTTCTACTTTAATTCGTCAGACCTTGAGTTCTCCAACGATATAAAAGGTATCATCATCATCTGTCAGCCGAAAGACGTCCACTCGGGGTTCGAAAAAATCTATTAAATAAAAATCAAATCTATTATTAAAAAGATAATTACGCTTCTTGATAATTATCGAATAATTATCACCAGTGTAAGAAATTCATTTGTTATATTGTTTCATAACAAATTCATCATAATTTGGACTATTCTAATATAAAAATTAAATTAATTAATAGTTTATACATTTTATTTATTATTCCTTGCATCTCTTTGCTACATTTTTTGCACCCAGCCCATAGCCCAGTATTTTTTGTCTTCATGCAAATAAAGTATGACCATATTGGATCTTTCTCACGAGGCATTTTTCAAATTCAACTCAATAAACAAAAACCAATGACACTCAAGTTCACTCAACTATGCATAATCCTGTAATTCAATTTTTTTTTGTTAGGTGGATCCCTACGGCGCGGCACGTTGGCACTTTGTGCGTTCGGATAGACGCAAGTTCAGAAATACACGTTCGAATACAGTTCACTTTCATGAACGCAATCTTTTGTTATTATCAGTCTATAATTATCCATTTGTTATTATCGCGATAATCATCATGATACCTGTCATGATAATTATCCTTTCGAACCCTGCGTTCACTGCTGGACAAAGGCCTCCCCCAAGGATTTTCACGACGACCGGTCTTGCGCTGCAATCATCCAGCGGCTTACCGCTTCCTTCACCAGGTCGTCGGTCCGCCGTGTGGGAGGCGAGACTACGTCTTCCGGTACCCGATCGCCACTCTAGATCTTTACTGCCCCAACGGCCATATGCCCTGCCTACTGCCACTTAATTTCAGCCATTCTGTGAGCGATGTTGGTTACTTTGGTTCTCCTACTCCATCGCCTTATGGTTACGAAGTAACTATTTAGTAATCTGTGCTTATAGGGCGATAAAAGGCTTAATTAAAGCTAACTAAAGGCTAGGATGATGAGGACAAATGAAACACGTATCATGATTCTAAGAATTCTCACTTTATAATTGAATTGTTAAGGAAAATAACTGTTGAAGTCTCAGGTATTATACTTACGTGAATATTATAAATAGATGGTGAAAAAAAGTGTTTCATAGTTATTATAATAGCGTGCAAGCCGTTATAGGACGCTTTTATTATGAAACTGACTATCCCCAAGGATAGTTACGCACAAAAATTTTTGGACTTTTCTTATAAAAACTCTTTATTCTAGACAACATAACAAAAAGTATCAACTATGAGACAATTTGGGCGGTCTTATCGCTGAGAGTGATTTCTACGAGACAACTTAACGACTTTTCATACAAATCAGCCCGCGGTCAACGAACGAACAAACGGTCAATTTTGTATAGAAAATTCAATTTTTTTGCAAAATCTGTATGGGTTCCTTGGGGAATTGTTCAGTGTCGTTTTTAGATTTTTAGATGACCTCATTAATTTAATTAAAAATTGAAAACCCGACTGCATAAAAACATAACTTTTCTTTTTGGGAAGTCTAGTCGCTAGTCGGGTGAAAATGTATTCTAGTCACTCGCGGAATCAAGAACAACACCTTTTTTATATTAAAAACTAGCTGTCCCGGCGCACATATACCTTTTTTATTGATGAATCATCATCATGTCAGCTCATATACGTCCCCACCGAGGGGCTCGAGCCTACCCTGAATTAGGGCGATCGGGCCTTAGTCGACCACGCGGGCCCAGTGCGGGTTGGTCGACTTCACTCACAACCTTCGAGTTTCTTCGCAGGTGTGTTGTGCATGTTTCCTCACGATGTTTTTCTTCACCGTTAAAGCAATCGGAGAGTATATGTACGCAAGTTACGAAAAACTCATTGGTACATTGGCCGTCCGGATTTGAACCCGGCACCTCTGGTCAGGACGACCGAGTCGTTACCGGTTGAGCCACCGACGCTTGTATTGATGAATATCATATTTTAATACTTACTATCCTACTAGCTTTTTCCCGCGGCTCCGCCCGCGTGGACATCGTTTTTATTACTGTCTTTAAGGGTGATTAGTAAATTATGTCGTTTTCCACCTACTCAACCATCTCTGCAAAAAATCAGTACAATCGAGTATTTTTTTAATTCCCTCAGGAACTGCATCAGATTATGCTATTTTCCCGGGATAAAAAGTAGACTATATCCTTCCCCGTGACACAGGCTACCTGCATGCCAAATTTCATAAAGATTGGTCAAGGCGTTGAAGCGTGAAAAGGCAACAAACAAACACATTTTCACATTTATAATATTAGTAAGGATTCTTGACGAAGACAAATGCAAAAACACAAAAATCAAAAAAATCGGTCCAACCGTTCTTGAGTTATAAATGGTGCAACTAACACGACTTTCTTAACCAGAAGTGTACAAATGTATCTTATGTCACTCACGGATTGAATCAAGACAAATCTAACGATATATCGCACTCCAAAATCCATCAAGCTGATGAGGCAACAGGTTCAGCCAAAGAAACAGACGTACATACATACACCCGAAAAACATTAACTCTCCTTTTTAACCGACCTCAAAAAAAGGATTTTATCAATTCGACCCGTATGCATGTTATGTTGTTGGAATTGCACAATATTTATATAAGTTAGTTAAGGTGGGCTTTTAAGGGTGTGCCAAATATCATCAAAGTGTATGTATGTTTGTCCATGTATTTTTCAGAAATTAGAAATCGAAAAGCAATAATTCTTTTTTTATTGGATTACGTATTTTTCTGCGCTGCCCGCATCCAGCGGCTTCCCGCGACCTTCACCAGGTCATCGGTCCACCGAGTCGAGTCGAGCGCAGAACCGGTCGTCGTGGAAATCCTTGGGGTAGGCCTATGTCCAGCAGTGGACGTCCTTCTATGATGATGACGTATCTTTTAACTTAGGAAACAGTGCAAGTTTCATCAAAATAGTTTCGGTACTATTCAAGATATGGACTGTTATGTGTGTTTCAATCACTGAAAAAATACGTAGTCTGTTTAACGCTGCATTTTGTGTTTGAATTCGGTTGTTCCTAACATCTGTGTTAACAGCATTGATGTGTTCCGGCTTGAAGATAAGATAGCCAGATCCCCATTGCGTTGGGGAATCTTGGTAAGCCCGCTTCCATCTTCAGCAACATCGTCACTTACCATCAGGTGAGATGATGCCAAGGGTTTATCAATTGAAGATGAAAAAAAAACGTTTTTAGCGTTGCCAATTAATGGGCAGTCGTATAAAAACATCCTGTATGTAAGTCTTACAAGATCGTTAAACTAACAATACTGAATCACCATCACCTGCACGGAGGAGTAAGTCACCTGGCTCGGGCGAGCGCGTTAACACACGCTCGTGGCTTGGTGCCAACGGTCCCCAAATGTTTTCATAGTTCGGTTATTTCAAGTTCTGGGTTATGTATGTATGTCGGTGGCAGTACGTACAATTGGGCAGATTATGAAATGTCCAGCCAGACATATCATAGAGAGCGTCGGAGGCGTAACGGCTAGGGTCGCTACCTCCTATCCGGGAGGTCGTGCTTCGAATCCAGCCACGTACCAAAGTGTTTTCGAGTTTCGATTTTATGTGCACGTTATACGGTAAAGTCGAAGATCACCCTGTTAAAATCGCCCTTAAAATTGACATAGGAAAACAACCCCGAGGACGTCCAAAAGCTGCTTGGTGGAGAAACCTTGAAAAATTTTCCAAATTAATCCCAGCGGATCTTAATGACAGAGCCGAATGGCGCAAGCATATTCAGAGGGCCGACCCCAAATGATATGGGAAGAGGCACGGAGAAAGAAGTTATACGGTAAAGGAAAACATCGTGAGGATACCTGCAGACGCCTGCGAGGAAGCTCGAAGGTTGTGTGTGAGTTCGACCAACCCGCACTGGGCCCACGTGGCCGACTAAGTACAGAGGCCTGTTGAATCCTAAAAATCAGCTTTCCGGCTGATTCTGATAACCTGAACTTCCTCGGAATAGTTGCACCCTTCTGCTACTGCATAGCCTTTTGTTTCGACTCAGGTTCAAAGTGAAGTTTCATCTCCAGTCACAATTCGTTCCAATATGTGGGCAGGGTGGTCACTATCTATGTTTAAAAAAAAACGTTGACTCATCAACTCGTATCTATGGACGAACGTTTATTCCGAAATATTTCGTTTGAAAGGCAATATTTTAAAAACAAATGACGTTTTCGGCTCGACATTTGACTTACTTTTTAAACGACTTCAAAAAATGGAGGAGGTTTCTCAATTCGACCGTATATATATTTTTTTATAGAATAGAATAGAATAGATTAATTTTTATTTTGAATCATGAGAAATTCATAGTTAAATGGGTTAGTAAAAACACAAAAATTAAAGGTTAGTAACACTAAAGCAAATAACAGTTTTTAAAGCTTGCGGTTTGGGGCAAGATGGACAGTTACCCAGTGCCTTACCATAGGGCTATCAATCCTGTCCCCAACAGTAGTTAGGAGACTGTTGGCGCTGCCGCGAACACGGTGCATCAAGGAGGCAACCCTTTTCCTCATAAGTGCAAAAACGTCATCAATATGTGCCTCAGCGAACATCGACGATGCACTGCAGAATCGCGGCAGCCCCAACAGCATCCTAAGTCCATTATTGTATTGGACCCGCAAGGCGTTTATGTGTGTTCGCGGATAACTTCGTCGTTTATGAACCGATTTTGATGATTCTTTTTTTGTTGGAAAGGAAATATCCCAAGGGTGGTACCATGATAAGGAAACCAGGATCTGATGATGGAAATCGAGAGGAACCTTCAAAAATCGTAATGGCGACTAATGCGTTTGAAGTCGCGTCACGCTTCAAATTTGATTACTGTCACGTCTGGGGTGCCACAAGGCTCGATTTTGGGCCCCCTTCTGTTTGTGCTCTTCATTAACGACATTAATAAATGCTTCCGATATAGTAAGTTTCTCTTATACGCGGATGACCTCAAAGTCTTTCGCAGAATTGACTCTTATAGTGATTGTGAGAAACTTCAAGATGACCTGGCTCGTCTTACTGAATATTGTCATATCAATCGACTACATCTAAGCCTTTCAAAGTGCTACTTTTTAACTTTTACAAAAAAAGTAAATGTGGTTAATTACAATTACAATATATGTAACACACCTCTTAAAAAAATAACAGCTGTTAGGGATCTGGGTATATTTCTAGACAGTAAACTGCACCTCGACATGCATATAGATAATATAACAAATAAAGCCTTTCAATTTTACGGATTTATCATGAGAACATGTATTTCGTTTAAACGACCAGAAAGCTATATTTTGTTATTTAAATCCCTAGTAAGATCGCAGTTAGAATATGCTACAGCTGTCTGGAACCCCTATTATGATAAATATACTGACCAAATTGAGCGAGTTCAACGTAAGTTTCTTCGTGCTGTCAATTATAGATGTTTTCGTACAAAATCACCCTACATAGATTTGCTGCGAAAATACTCACTAATTTCTCTAAAATCGAGAAGGTTGCTCTTGGATCAGATGCTGCTTTACAATATTTTACATAATAAATTCGACTGTAATCATCTTATTAATGAGATATCTATTAGAATACCTAACCGTGCACCACGTGTATGTAATAAACAAGCTTACCACTTATTCGCTCTTAAACCATGTCGAACTAATGCTGGTGAACGCGCACCTTTGCGACGTTTAATGAAATTATATAATGATCATGGGTGATTCTCATTTAAGAGGCACTAAGATGTTATGAGCTATGGATTATAAGAAATACTCATTAATTTTGGCTCTTTCTAGTTATATTTATTTGGACAGTTAGTCTATGCCTATTCTAAGAGGTGGCGAGTCACTTTTGTGATTTTTAACTAATTTACAAATGACCAGGGGAAATACCTATGCCAGGGAAGAGATTTATATGGCAGGGTAGGATATTCTTTGACAGGGGAGGGATTCAGATGAAGTGAAACACAACTTAAATCAATAAAATGTGTTGTATTGTAGAACTCTCAAACGTGTTCAAATACATTAATTGCGTTTTTAAACGCATAGTACATACGCTCGCCTTTCATCTTTATGCTGGGTAATGGAAGTTCTTCCACAATCTGCTCCCATGTTATAAAGGACATATCGTTTTCGTCAATCTTAAATAACTTTCCCGTTTTATCAACTATTTTACAATATATCACTTGAATTTCATCGTCTTCTTCCACTCCAGTACATAGAGCCACATAACGATACTCGGTGCTTTTTAGGAATAATTTAACTAGTATAAAGTCACCATTCTTCAGTCTCTTCGAAAATGTAGAGGCTTCTTGTTTGTCCCCCGTCTTGCAGTCTGACTCTAATTCTGTCTCCAAGTCTGCATCATGTACATCTTTAGTTCTCATCTGTTGTGTCGGTCGTTCATCTGCTGTTTCTAAGTTACTTCCATTTTCATCCTCAGTTATTTTCTCAGCTCTTGACTCCAGTTCATCTTCTGAGTCTTTTCCATATACTTCCTCAACACATAGGCGTGGTTTATGAGAGGAGTATGTAACAGTTCCGATTTTGAAGTGGCTACAGTCTGGCTCACAAAAGCAGCTTAATGTTTTCATTTGCAACTTGTTAGGGATGCATATATTTCCTGAAACTTGATGAACGCGTAAAGTTCCAGAGAAAGTCTTCAGTGTTACTTCATGAAGAAGAGCTTCTTTTTGAGATATTTCAGAGTCATTGATGACAAAGACTTTGACATTAGGACACTTCGTCCTAATAGCTTCTGCTACGTCCTTCAAACATGACATGTCTGTGCCCCTTGCTACTAAATCGTCAGCAGTTTTCTTACATACAGCTCCAACACCGTCTGGTGCTCCTTTGCCATGGCCAGCCTCATGATAATTCCATGTAAATCTTATCATGTTGGGGTAAAATTTTATCAAGTAAGTCACCAACATGTAAAACATACTCTTGTTTCTATACTGAGTTACTGGCCCATCGCTCAAAAAATGTAAGTTTTCAATTTCAACAGGCAGGCTGTCTAGAATTGGCTGCAGATGAGCCCATATGGCCGGAGGTGAATGAGATAAATTTGTTGACATTGTACAATAGGATGTAGACTCTACTTTTGCATCTTCGTTGTCTTTAGTGTAAGTCACTACAGTGTGTAGACTTATCTGCTGACGTGAACCTCCAAAATGAAATGATTGGATTTCTTCTGCATATTTAGTCAGATAGTTCTCACTAAAGTCCATATGAATAATGGCATCCTTCTGTGTCAGATGTTTCTTTTTTGTTTTCATAACGCTGTACTGGTGGGCAATATTGAGTTCATGTTGAAGGAAAGACTCTACGTTAGCTTCCAATTGGTAAATCAAGTCACGGGGAAGAATCTGGAAGGATTTTTTTGTGTATTTTGTCACTTTTTTTGTCTTTTTGGTTTTGGGATCAATAAATGTTTCAGTTGTGGTTTGCCACTTCCTGTAAATTATAGGAATAGAGTTATCAAATTCTTTATACATAAGACTTTTGTTTTTGCAAATTTGACATTTGCGAGAAAGACACTGCTCGTTATATCTGTTACAACAGATTTGATTCAGGAAATTCTGATGAGTTGACACGGAAGTAATCTTCGCTTTGTGTAAAGCAGAAAGAGTTAAATCAAGGTTTGTGTGAGTAACGCAAAGGCAAGTTTCACGTTTGTCACATCGTGCTGGGATTATCCATTTTGGGATGAGTCTGCAGAAAACTGGGTAAGACACTATGATGCCAGAGCTCTTCAAAAAAGATTTATGTAGATTGTACAATGTGTCGAGCAGAACTCTCTTCTGTTTGTGCTCTCCTCTCCATTTTATAGAATCTTTCTTGCCAGCACACAACCGAGTATTACAATCTTCTATGAGAAACTCAATAATTTTCTTCTTTTGTATTTTGTAGTTAGTTTTTTCTCTGCGTTTTGATTCTTCAAGTTTTATTTTCCTCTGTCTCTTCAGTGGCTTCAATACCTTTTCATTTTGTAGTACACCGTATTTTTCTACTAATTTACCACTGATCACACGTCGGAAAATTCTCTTTTCCTTGTTTGTGGAAAGAGAATTGAAGTTTTCTCTTAATTGTTCGCCTACCACTTCACCAAACAGTAACTTCTTTTTTATCGTTTCTCTGGAACTTGGAGAATCTAGCATTTTTTGTACTTTTGTATTTGGTGTAAATTCCTTAGATGGTTTCAATCTATGTAAACGTTTTTTGTAACGCTCAATTTTTGTTTTTAGTTGACTTATTAGCTCTGCTTGTTTTTTAATAACTTTATACCTAATTCTCCTGGCCCGATCAGATTTTTTTTTAGCAGCTATTATTCTCCTATCTGGATTTGCTCTTGGTGCTGGAGCTCTAATCTCATCATCAGAATGCGGTGGAGTCATCGGAGCATTAGAAACGTCTTGAAGTGCTAGGCGACGCCTACGTTTTTTAGCCTTTTCTCGCCATATCTTTCTCGATTTTCGTTTTTCCCTAGGTGTCATCTTGTCAACTGTCTTCACTATACCTTTTTCTTTCTTTTTTGCATACTTTAGTCTTTCTTTTTCTTTCTGCAAAGCATATTTTTCTGGGTCATTTTTTATGCGTTGATAACGTAGTTTTTCAGCATGACGCTTTTTCTCTAGACGCTCTTCGCGTGTTAACTTTTTCGTTTTCGCCATGATCTGTAAGAAAATAAAACACTAAACTAGCTTACACTTTGCGTTAACAGCGTGAAATAACAACTTGCATGTCTAGTAAAGGAATAGTCGAGTTAAATATTACTTTCTAAAAGAAATCGAAATATTTTTATCTCCCCTGGCGATAAAGTATCTCCCCTGGCACAAAACATGACAGGGGAAATATGTCAGGGGAGAGATGTTTTCAGTGTTTTCTCATTGTTATATCACACAAACAATCTGAGTGCAAATGTTTTTATAACTATCATTGATCTAATCGGTTTTAACTAGTATTTTCGGAAACATGGCGGAAAAAAAATAGATATTAACGAAATTTGACGTACCAGTGGAGAGACCTCGATGACCTTGACACACGCCTGTACCACGCGGTCGCGTCGCTCAAACTGACCAATGAGGAACACCGATTGACTTACGAGTCACTTGTTGCTTACTTCATATTGCATTGTAACATACCGCGAAGTTGTGAGTGTGTGCGTGAAATATTTTTTGTTTGATTTCCGAGCAAAATATGCCAGGGGAGGAGACGCAAAATGAAAAGGACAAAATTTAGATTTGATAATTCATTAATGAGTGATATTTAACATTTAAATGAGGCATTAGTATGATTCAATAGTCCCTTTGGTTTTATTTTGATGGTTAAATGAAATCATTTTATGGACTATCAGGTATTTTGCGTTCATTTTTTCATCTGAAACTAGTGAGGGGACAAAGCAGGGGAGATACCTTTTCTCCAGATTTACACTTGTCTAAGAAATTCTATGTCACTAAAGGGTTTTTTATATAATGCACCATATAGAAATCGATATATTTGTTTACATAAAGGCAACACGCTGACAATTATCTTTTAAATACCGATTTTATATCAATTGCCGTCGAATGTACCTCTTATGTGAGAATCACCCAATTCACAGATCTTGACCTATTTGTATTATCACCTTCAAAATACAAAAGCTTTATCACAGAAGTGTTGACCGAACCTAATAACTAAGATCTGTCTGTCATGTTAGATAACAAATTTTCTGTCTTAATTTTCTTTTTTTTTGTCCTCTCTGCATGTTTTTATTATTTCAAATTGGGGACAACGGTGCTGGTTGTACAATTTATTTCTTTTAGTTTAATTTAATATTTATAACATAAGCTTTATTGTATAATCGTTTGTTGTTCTAAATAAAATAAAATAAAAAAATAAAATAAAATAAAATAAAGTCGTTTTTTTTGTTTAAAATTATTTCTAAAGAGCTCTTATACACAACAAGCGAAAAGATTCTGTAACATATTATTTTCTTCTGCTTCATTCCGCGAATTTATGAACCCCCCTCGTAGGGCTCCGTCTACTTATTTTTTTTCGGAGCCCCTCTATAATACGCCTGGGCATTTCATGATCTGCCGAAATTCTACGATAGGCCGCTGACATACATATTGTACGATGACAAATGCGTTTTGGCGGAGACTGGCGCGCTTTTGTTGTTGGTAAATATATTATAATTGCGGCAAAAAAGTTTGACGCGGATAACACCTTAGTGAAAGAGACATGGCATCCAAGATTTGAGGCACACAAAAATTTTTCAGTATTATTACTCAACTGCCCCAAAAGGTATGTTTTTCAGGTGTATGACTGACTCGATGGCTCAGTGGTTAGTGCTCTTGACTACTGATCCGAGAGTTGTGGGTTCGATCCCCACCCAGGGCAAACATTTGTGTTATGAGCAGATTTGTTTGCTCTGTGTCTTGGTGTTAAACATCTATATATGTATGTATTTAAACGTATATAAGTATGTATATCAGTCTATAGTTCCCATAACACAGGGAATCCTACTTTGGGGCCAGTTGACCGCTCTGTGTCTGGGTGTTAAACATCTATATATGTATGTATTTAAACGTATATAAGTATGTATAACAGTCTCTGGTTCCCATAACACAGGGAATCCTACTTTGGGGCCAGATGACCATGTGTGATTTGATTTGTCAGAATATTTATTTATTTATTTATCTATGTTTGTATGTCTGTTCTATGTAAGTTGCCTTATCGGCTTTATGGATTTTGTAGTGCAGGTTGTCGTTAGATTCGTCTTGATCCCGTGTGTGACATAAGATACATTTTTACCCGACTGTCCGTAAAAGAGGAGTAACATTTTTATGCAGTTGGTTTCCTTTTAATTGAAATGAAATAAAAAATGCAATTAGTCTAAATTTATCTAAAAAAACCCAAGTATCCCTAAAAACCGAGAAAACCGGAAATATTCCAGTGATTAGATATTTTTTGAAGAAACCCGGGTTTTTGTCAACCTAGCTACGTACGGCTCGACTTGTCGTTCCTACTGGTTCAGCCAGTTAGGCCGAGAGGGTGACGGTAACGCAAGTCATGGGCAGGCCTGACGGGGGTAAATATAACGTATTGTATTTTATTTGTTTTTAACCTAAGACATGTTTTATAATTAGAAGTTAGAAAGGAAATTTCATCCGCTTCCTACATCAGTAATTTGTTTTTCTAGGTTTTATACAAAAATACTGAGAAATCTGCATAGCGGTCAACCCCCGCAAATAATCCGGAAAAATTACCCTTCCCGCGCGAGCCCCTGGCCAAAGTATATTAAATAGTACTAACATACAGTATGGACACTCCCTGCCGCTCTCTAGATTGCGACCTTACCCCCTCGTCACCCATATTGATAGATTGGTTACAGTTTGGTTCTCGAACGTATGGGATTTCGCCGTGATTTTGTTTGCTCCGTCATTTGTTTTTGAAATGTCATTTCTTGCCCGTTGTATGTTGTGTCCGGGGTGTGCCCTGGCGGCGCGTTTTATATTACCATTGGAAGGGTTAACTATGCCCCAGACGGCGCAGTTTCTGTGAGAGAGGACATTCCTTTCGCAACTTTCTCTAAATCGTCGCTTAAGATGCAAAAGGCCATTTAAGTTTTTAAGGCTAGTGAATAATGCATGTGGAAGTGTCATAAGCCTCGACCTTGCACCAAGGCCACCACCCTCGCCCACTCACGCACGCTCACGGAAGCTATTTGCTAAATTAACCCTGTGGGCGTGGTTTTACTACGTAGCGGCTATAAAACTTTGAAATGTTCTGACTGTGCACTGTGCATAATGCTGTTTTTATCCGACTGACAAAAATGAGGCTCATGTTTTGTCGCGTGTATGTTTGTCTGTTTCTTTGACTCAATCTGTAGCCTAAACGGCTTGATGGATTTTGAAGTGCGAGTGTTATTAGATTTATCTAGATCCAGTAAATGGTATTGGATTCATTTTTACCCGTCTACCCGAAAAAGAGGGGTACGGTTTTTTTATGCAGTCTTTTTAAAATATTTTATTAAATTGCTTAGGTTATTTGAAGACTGAATAAAGGACTATTTTTACCCGACTACGAAAAACGTAGGGTTATGTTTTTGACATTATATGTATGTAGGTTTTAGTTTTTTTAACTTTTATTTTATTAGTTTTGCTGATATCCTTAAAATTTAATGAAATCGTGTCTATACTAGAGAATGTCATCGACTGTTATCGCGCTAGCTATCTCGCCCCACACGCCGGAAAGCAGGACGGATTAGATGGAATGAAAAAAGAACGCATAACAGCGTACCGCGTTGCAATATTATACCAATATCGGCTTAATCAGACCCCTGGAAGTCTCTCTAAAATCGATCGCAAGTTTGAAGTTAAACGTGAAAAGATGTCCTTGAATCATAGATAAGAACATTATGGAAAGTAATTTAATATAAACACGTTCTGGAATATAATATCTGTGTTTTGTCAGATTTCCTTTAGCAAATTTAAGAACCGATTTTTTACGGAAAGTTTGACAAACGGCAGACGAAAATAATAGTTTATAGAACGTGTTAACAAAATTTCGTTAACTTTGATTGATTAATGTTTATAAGAATCTAAACAATGGTTTCGGAGCTCGCTTGGGCGGCTCGAAGAGTTTTTTAATAGCTTTTACTTAACTTGCATTGGTTTTACTGTTTCCCGCGGCTTAACCAGCGTGGACAACGTTTCTATGATTATTCGAAGGTGCGCAGTGCGCGAGTCGCAAGCGGCTCGCGAGCGTGGAAAAAAGTAGCCTATGTGTTAATCCAGGTTCTAATCTGTCTACCTACAAAATTTCAGCCTGATCCGTTCAGTAGTTTTTGCGTGAAAGAGTAACAAACATACACCCTCACAAACTTACGCCTTAATGCTTTGCTCGCCTTTTTAGTTTCGAGCGACGAAGGAGTGAAGAAGGTATTGCGATGACAAAAAAATTGAAATTGAGATTTTGATGGGGATCGATTGTCTTACACTAAAAGAGTCTAAAAAACAAACAAAAAAAAGTGCCGACAGCAGTGAAAACTTTTTACAGTTTTATAAGTTTCGACCCTCCGAGTGGTCCTGGCGAACGACTAGGTTGACAAAGTTTTGACCCTGCGAGTGTTCCTGGTACGGTGTTTGCAGTTTCGCGAGTTCAATGGTTTTTCCTAACTCAAAATGATGAACGCGCCTAGAGAGGTTTTCATTCCAAAAAATGTACGTGTGTGTGTATGTCAGTATGTCCATCCGGTGCTCTAGTTCCCAAATTGCTGCAAGGATATCGGTGAATTTCGGGTTAGCCCAATGTTATTTTTGATTTTTTATATCCAGGCGTTTTTTGAAATTTTCCCTATCTTGATTTTTTTGGGTTGCCAGTGCCACCATAGAAAAAAAAACACTTTTTAATCGATTTTGATGAAACTTGGTATGTTACAATACGCGGTAGTCCGTTGTTCCAAGAAAAATTTAAACAAGGTACCTCCCAGACAAATCCAGGTTGTTTGTTACTTTTTCTCAAAAATGGAACTAACAATTTGAATGAAATTTTATGAATAATTATGACCTAATAAGGCCATCGAACTGTGTACTTCATTATTCCAGGAAAAATCTGAGTAAGGTACCTCCCATTACAAACACAAATTGTTTGTAATTTTTTCATTAAGTCTGATATAATACCTAGCTTTATTCTTTGCTATTAAGTGTAATCCGACGCTCTTACGGTGAAGGAAAACATCGTGAGGAAACCTGCACACACCTGCGAAAAACTCGTAGGTTGTGTGTGAAGTCGACCAACCCGCACTTGGTCCGCGTGGTGTACTAAGTTCCGATCACCCTAATTCAGGGTAGGCTCGAGCCCCTTGGTGGGGACGTATATATGAGCTGATATGATGTTTATGAAGTGTTTACTATTGATTTGTGTATGACCGACTACGACAGACGGTCGAGAGAAAGTATGCACAGCGTGACTGTACAAATTTATTTGAATTTGGAATTGTATATTTTTGTTCACATTTGGCACACTGTAGATTTTTTTAACTCTTTTCAAATAAAAGCTTGTACTTACTTAATGGTTAGTCCATTCGCTTCACACCAGGAGGTCGCGGGTTCGATTCCCGGTGGGGTCATCTTGTAAGACTCGGTTTTGGTTGGTGGTAGGGCATTTTCTAAGCCCGTCTGGCTAGCTACCACCATCTTATCTAAGTCTTGCCGCCAAACATCAGTGTTAACAACATTGATGTGTTCCGGCTTGAAGATAAGATAGCCAGTTCTCCATTGCGTTGGGGAATCTTGGTAAGCCCGCTTCCATCTTCGGCATCATCCTCACGTACCATCAGGTGAGATGATGCTAAGGGCTTACCAATTGTGAATAAAAAAAGAAAATAGTTTTTAAATTTTTCTAAACATCGTATTGTTCCATTATTCTGTTAAGATTTTTGATACATAAACACATGAACATTAATTACATGTAGTCGAGGTCAACAGTTTCATGTCAGGCCCATGGCCTATAAAATTGTCAATAAATTAATTCGCGACAAACATCGACTTCCCTAACAATATCGGCCACTAGAAAACTGTAAACATAACGCTATCATGATTACTATCATTCATTATATTGTACATTTCCATGCAAACACTGGGCTGGTGACGTCATTTCTATAATCCGGTTAGCTAGAGAGAGACGGGAGATGTTGCAAGGTTACTCGTAAGGGTGTTCAACATCATACGATACGATATTTGCGTTTTTGTGTGGCATTATGTGTTTTCCCTTTAATGAAATAAACAGTTAATTTTTTTTTAAATCCGACTCTGATAGTCGATATAAAAATGTGTTATTTTATTTTCTCATACTCAAATGAAACGAAATTGGTCAGGAACACAATACCTGCAGTCGTCTGACAGGAGACAACGATAGAAATACACAGGTAGCTAAGTAAGTATTACAGAAAGGGAAAACGGCGCAAGAACACATCCGTAAGCGAAAAGGTGAGAATGTACACAGGTCAGCACATCAATCTACACACTTTGGACTTTGTTCCGTTCTTATTCCAAATGCGTATGGATTAGAATCGCACTACAAGTGTATAGCTTGATATGCTGGCCTCTGTACATTTGCACAATATTACCTGTGTGACCGTTCTTTTATTGTTTTGATCGAAGGTTAGTTTCAACGCTTTTTTCCTGTCCGTTATCAGTATCGAATGCCAATAGCCAAAGATTTGCGCTCACCAATAACTGACTGACTTTGATACGCTGTCAAAATGATTCTGTAACGCAAAAAGCTTGGCAACGAAAATATTTTAATCTTAGATATTTTAACAGGCGCTTTACAACAAAGTGTTCTGAGTTCTAAGACGGTTTTGCTGGCTAAAAATAATGGCTGCAATATTTTTTTCAATATGGTATGTCGGTGTCTGATCCGACCAATCGGAAAGATAGGTCCATATTTTATATGTATCTTTTACTTACCCCGATATCGAATCGACGACCGATACCGACATCAGATCGGATGATGTGGAAAACGCTTTTACGCGTAGCGCGTGTAGTATTGTTTTTTTTTTCGCGATATACCTACTGAGCGTTCGCGAATTTTTGTCACGTGTGTGTGTGAGTTTTATACTATTTATAGCTTGTGTGTATGTACGTAATATAGTTGAAGAGGATCTATTATTATCGTTACTAAGGATCAGTTTTTGAGTTTTTAGTACTTGTTAGTATCAAATGTTAGATACAAGCGGATCGGCAGATTTGTAGACAAGATAAGATAAGCTTATGGCTTATCTTATTGTAGACTAGCTGTGCCCGTGACTTCGTCCGCGTGGAGGTTTTGAATTTTCCCACGGGAACTCTTGAATTTTCCGGGATAAAAAGTATCCTACATGTTAACCCGGGCTATAAGGAACCACCATACAAAATTTCATCAAAATCGGCCTGGTAGTTTTTGCGTGATGCGCGTACATAGACAAAAATTCCAAAAGTTGTTGTTTTAAAGTTGTATCGTTAGTAATGTCCACCACAGTTATTATTTTTCAAAAATATTTCATATACAGACTCGGCCCCGTTACAGTTTTATTATATGTATGGATAAGATATCGTAAATAGAAAATGTGACTTTTTGAATGTTCTAGCTTTGTATCAGCTTGCCGTGTTATTTTGGGACAAATCTTGGAAGCTAAATTAGAACCACTTCCCGGTTTCCTATTGAGCTGAAATTTTGCATACACGTTAAGTTTAGATAACATTGCATGGTTAGCTAAGACTAAGTGACGTCGTTCTAAATCCAATATGGCGGACTTCCAAAGATGGCGGATCAGTTATTTTTATCATAATATCAGCTCATATATACAGGCTGTAACAAAATTGGTGTACGTCCCGTTAACTCGGGCTTCTACTCATCACACTGAACAACTTTTGTTCCTTTGCTGAAATCGCAAAAAAAAAACTCTTAATTCAAATCGAATAGTTGATTGACCAGTTTTGTGCATTTTTGTATGGAATGCCCAATTTTTTTTTGAGATTTGACAACGGGTTCCTTGGGAAAAGTTGTTCAGTATGATGAGTAGAACCCCCAGTTAACGGGCCCTACACCATTTTTTTACACCCTGTATACGTCGCCACCGAGGAGGGCTCGAGTCTATCGCGGGCGCAGTGCGGGTTGGTCGACTTCACACACAACCTTCGAGTTTCTTCGCAGGCGTCTGCAGGTTTCCTCGCGATGTTGTCCTTCACCGTAAGAGCGTCGGATAAACGTACATATGAAATCGAAATTCTAAAACACATTGGTACGTGGCAGGATTCGTAGTAGCACTAGCCGTTACGCCACCGACGCTCTGATATGGATATCAAACGAAAGTGTTTGCTGAGAAGGATACGGAATGATTTAAATTCTTTTAAAATTAAAGCTTGTAAGTACCTAAGGTTACGATGGGACATCGTAGGATTGTGTGAAATCCGAAGAGAGGGGGAGGACACCATAATCCTTAAATCCGGAAACCTGCTCTATTTCCGGGAAGGCGACCAACTGTCCGAGGGTGGTGTCGGGTTTCTAGTCCACAAGTCCCTCATTAACAATGTGGTCCGGATCGAGAGTGTTTTGACGAGGGTAGCGTACCTTATTCTCCGAATTACCAAACGGTATTCGCTGAAAGTTATTCAGGTATATGCACCAACCGCACAACACTCCGACGACGAAGTGGAGCTCCTATATGAGGATATCTCTAGAGCTCTACATAATAGTTCCCGGACCCAATACACCATTGTTATGGGGGACTTTAACGCGAAACTGGGCAAACGAAGAGAAGGTGACTTGAGAGTGGGGCAATTTGGATATGCAGAGAGAAATGCACGTGGCTAGCTGCTGGCCGACTTTATAGAGAAGGAGGGCCTCTTTATGATGAACTCCTTCTTCAAATAGCCTAAACAGCGAAGTGGACATGGTTGCATCCCAATGGCGTAACGAAGAACGAGATCGACTTCTTGTCGACGAGAAGGCAAATATTCAATGATGTCTCTGTGACCAACTCAGTCAAAACAGGAAGCGATCACCGAATGGTAAGAGGCACATTTAATCTAAAGACCAAGCTAGAAAGATGTCGACTGATGAAGTCCACCCTCCGACCAGCGCCCATCCAGCTCCAAAACCCCGAAAACTTTCAGCTCGAGTTGCACAATCGCTTCGAATGCCTAAGAGACTGCGAGAATGTGGACGATTATAACGACAGGTTCTTGGAAATTGTCCAAACGGTCGGGTCTAAGATTTTCAAAACTCGCCGTTCAAACAGAACCAAAAAAATCTCTGACTTCACCAGCAACCTCATGGAAGAAAGACGCAGATTGGTTTTGCAGTCCTCTGAAGACGCTACTCAGTATCGGCAACTAAACAGGCAGATCTCTAAGTCTCTAACTCGCGATTTGCGCCACTATAATACAAATTGTATTAAAGAGGCGATTGAGAACAACAAAGGCTCAAAATTGTTCGCGAGAGATCTGTCTGTTGGTCAAAGCCAACTGACTAAGCTGAAGACTGAGGACGGCAGGATCATATCGTCTAAGACTGAGTTGCTGGAAGAAGTTGAGAAGTTCTACGGACAATTGTACACGACCACACGTCTGCCTGTCAGCGATCTGGCTAAAGACCCAAGAGCTAGACTTACCCGACACTATACCGAAGATATCCCGGACGTCAGCCTGTACGAAATTAGAATGGCTCTTAAACAGCTTAAAAACAATAAGGCACCGGGTGATGATGGAATTACGGCTAAACTTCTGAAAGCAAGTGGAACACCGGTACTTAAAGCTCTTCAGAAATTATTTAATTCCGTTACAATTGAGGGACAAACGCCTAAGGCATGGCACAGAAGTGTGGTCGTGCTTTTCTTCAAAAAGGGCGACAATACCCTGCTGAAGAACTACAGACCCATCTCACTTCTGAGCCATGTCTACAAACTGTTTTCAAGGATCATTACGAATCGTCTCGCACGCAGGTTTGACGACTTCCAGCCTCCCGAACAAGCCGGTTTCCGAAAACGATTTAGTACCATAGACCACATACATACGCTGCGGCAGATTATACAGAAGACCGAAGAGGACAATCAGCCACTATGCTTGGCGTTCGTGGACTATGAGAAAGCCTTCGATTCGGTCGAAACTTGGGCTGTGTTACAGTCTCTACAGAGGTGCCAAATTGACTATCGATAAATTGAAGTGCTGAAGTGTTAGTATAAAAACGCCACTATGTCGGTTCGCCTCCAGGATCAAAACTCGGAACCTATCTAGCTGCAGCGAGGGGTGAGACAGGGAGACGTTATATCTCCGAAAGTGTTCACCGCCGCCTTGGAAGATGTTTTTAAGCTTTTGGACTGGGGTGGACTCGGCATCAATATAGACTATGGACTACTTAGGCACAATGCTCGATGGCCTCAGTAGAGCCTCTCAACAAGTGGGTCTTAGAATGAATGACAAAAATTATGTCAAACATCCGTGTCATACCTATTCCTCTGAAGGTTGGAGGCTTTACACTCGAAGTTGTTACCGAATATGTATACCTGGGACAAACAGTCCAGTTAGGTAGGTCCAACTTCGCGAAAGAGATCAATCGTCGAATCCAACTCGGCTGGGCAGCGTTCGGGAAGCTTCGCAATATCTTTACGTCCCAGATACCGCAGTGTCTTAAGACCAAGGTCTTCGACCAATGTGTGTTGCCAGTGATGGATGACGTACGGAACTGAGACATGGTCGCTTACTATGGGCCTCATAAGAAGGCTCAAGGTCACCCAAAGGGCAATGGAGCGTGCTATGCTCGGAGTTTCTCTGCGTGATCGAATCAGAAACGAGGAGATTCGTAAGAGAACCAAAGTAACCGACATAGCTCTCAGAATTGCTAAACTTAAGTGGCAGTGGGCGGGGCACATTGCTCGTAGAAAAGATGGCCGTTGGGGCAGTAAAGTTCTCGAATGCGACCACGCACCGGGAAGCGTAGTGTGGGCAGGCCTCCCACTCGGTGGACCGATGACCTGATGAAGGTCGCGGGAAGCCGCTGGATGCGGGCAGCGCAGAACCGGTCGTCGTGGAAATCCTTGGGGGAGGCCTATGTCCAGCAGTGGACTTCCTTCGGCTGATATGATGATGATATGATGAAGTACCTAAAAGTTTTTCGAAAATTATTCAGTTTTAAATCGATTAGGTTAATGCCCCAATTTCGTTATTTCATGGTACAATTTCAATTTTTTACAAGCTTTAATTTAGTTTCGCCTGCCCCGGTGGCTGTAATCATCATACATGCACGCATAAAATATTTCAAGGTTAATTTGACCCACTTCCCGGTTTCCGATTGAGCTGAAATTATGCACGCACACGTAAATCGGATGACGATGCAACATTCCGGGAACTCTGTAATAAAACGACGCGAACCCCATTGAGTTTGGGCTCGTTTGAATTATCTTTCCAAGGACTCTTAAGACGATCGTCTTGATTCAGAAGATTTTTTTAGGTACCTATCTATCTTATACCTTTAAACGAGCAACTCTTGTATATTTGTTTATATACATATACAGGGTGACTTAATTAGTTCTTGATAACAAAAGATATGCATGTACTCGTGATTATAAACAACTTTTCCAAAGAAACTATATCTTTGGGAAAGTTGTTGTTTGTAATCACGAGTACATTCATATCCTTTGCAATCAAGAACTAATTAAAAGTCACCATATATACAGGTGTCCAAAAAATACTACGGATAGGTAAATAAAACCTTAGCTTATTACATGCTAAAATTTAAGTTCTGTAAAAGTATCACCATTTTCGATATGTTAACATTTGTTTTTTTTTAAAATTTTGTATGAAAAACGCATTTGTTCAAAATGCTTTGTGATTTTCAAGAAAAAAGTTATAATACAGTTGGAGTGGCCCAATAAGGTAAAACCTTCCTTATTTTATCAGCTATTCAACAAAGTAAAATAGTTTCATCATCATCATCATTTCAGCTTATATACGTCCCCACCGAGGGGCTCGAGCCTACCCTGAATTAGGGCGATCGGGCCTTAGTCGACCACGCGGGCCCAGTGCGGGTTGGTCGACTTCACACACGATCTTCGAGTTTCTTCGCAGGCGTGTGCAGGTTTCCTCACGATGTTTTCCTTCACCGTTAAAGCAATCGGTAAGTATATGTACGTAAGTTTCGAAAAACTCATTGGTACATTGGCCGTCCGGATTTGAACCCGGCACCTCTGGTTAAGTAGACCGAGTCGTTACCGGTTGAGCCACCGACGCTTTAAAATAGTTTAAAAAATACAATTTAGTTGCAACAAAAACCAATGATTGTCAAATCTCCTCCCATTCCCGTTTCTTGGGCCCCCGCTTTCATTCTACTTCTTTTTTATTATTTGTTGCCATAGCGGCAATAGAAAAATACTCTCTGCGAAAATGTCAACTGTCTACCTATTACGGTTCATGAAATACACAGCCCGCTTTTTAAATTAATTTTATTTTTAATATTTGTTGTTATGTGGGGGCAATAGAAATAAACACTCTCTGAAATAAACGATTTCAACTGTTCACCTACTATACGGTTCATGAAATACAGCCCGCGGACAGACAGACAGACGGACTGACAGCGAAAGCTCAGTAATAGCCCAAATGGGGTCTCGTTTTCATCACCCTTTGGGTGTATGAAACCCTAAAATAAGTTATGTAAAAAAAACGAGTGAGCTTAATATGGTGTGTAACATCTGACATTAGTAAAATACCTACCGTCCTTCCGACCTCCGGCCTCACAGGCGGCATGGCTAGTTTCCTTAGCCTTCGTGACTGAAAAAAAGGTGGCATGGCCTTGTTTCCTTAGCCTTCGTTACTGAAAAAAAAACGCATTTCCTGTTACACACTTCCGTCCCTTTTCACTTTTCACGTAATTACTACCACAGATTGCATGAAAGCGAGAAGAAATAATGTTACACATAAAAAAAAACCGGTAAAGTGCGACTCAGAACCGCGCACAAAGGGTTGCGTACTATCATACTAGATGGCGCTAGTTTCTTAACGTTTAAAAAAAACAGGTTTTTATCTGTGGAGACTAACTTTTTCTAATTTTTAGTATTTGTTGTTATAGCGGCAACAGAAATACATCATCTGTGTAAAATTCAACTGTCTAGCTATCACGGTTCATGAAATACAGCCTGGTGACAGACGTACACACAGCGGAGTCTTAGCAATGGGGTCCCATTTTTACCCTTTGGGTACGGAACCCTAAAAATCATTAACTATTAAAAATATAAGCCGGCATGGCAATGTTTCCTTAGCCTTCGTGACTGAAAAAGTTGCATTAGGCGACATTGTCATGTTTCCTTAGCCTTCGTAACTAAAAAAAATTATAAGCCGGCATGGCAATGTTTTCTTACCCTTCGTGAATGAAAAAGTAACGCATTTCTTGTCACACACTTCCGCCCCTTATCACAAAATCACTCCCACAGATTGCAGGAAAGATGTTACACATCAAAAATAATTAACCCTCTTTAGCACTATCTACTATACCACACAAGGTCAGTCACGTACATGCCACGTATTGGATAACACGCGTAATAAAACTATTGGAAAACTATGAGGGATTTGGCGAAATCTGGAAATTTATTGTTATTACATGTTGAAGTATCTATAAAATTGGTTGAAACGTCTTCACACTGTAAATCTGCTTTTATTATGTAGTACCTTTTTTTTATTTTTTTTTTTATTTATTTACCATATTTAAAACAAAATACAAAAATCTATATGCATCGCATAATCGAGCGAGCAAAGTTTTCAGTCAGAGTTAGGTTGGAATATGGTTGGTTTAACGACTCGGTCCATCTAACCAGAGGTACCGGGTTCACATCTGGACGGCCAATGTACCAATGAGTTTTTCAAAAACTTACGTACATATCATTACCGATTGCTTTAACGGTGAAGGAAAACATCGCGAGGAAACCTGCACAGGCCTGCGAAGAAACTCGAAGGTTGTGTGTGAAGTCGACCAACCCACACTGGGCCCGCGTGGTCGACTAAGGCCTAATCGCCCTGATTCAGGGTAGGCTCGAGCCCCTCGGTGGGGACGTATATGAGCTGATAATGATAATAATGGTTGGTTTCAGCGCGCGACGTACAGTTCGGGCAAAGTATTTATATATATTAGTACTAACATACAGTATGGACACTCCCTGCCGCTCTCTAGATTGCGACCTCACCCCCTCGTCACCCAGATTGATAGAGATTGGCTTTGATTATTTATAAATAATCAAAGGAGATTGGTTACAGTTTCAAAGTATATAATACAATAGTACTAACATACAGTATGGACACTCCCTGCCGCTCTCTAGATTGCGACCTCACCTCGTCGTTCACAGATTGATACAGATTGGTTACAGTTTGGTTGTCGAACGTATAGGATTTCGCCGCCATTTTGTTTGTTCCGTCATTCCTTTATTGAAATGTCATTTTTGGCCAGTTGTATGAAGTGTCCAGGGTGTGCTTAGGGCGTTCACTGCTAGACAAAGGGCTTCCCCAAGGATATCCACAACGTCTGGTTTTGCGTTGCCCGCATTCGCCAAGTCTGGTCTTGGTCTGGTTTTTCAATATTACATTACTTTGAAAATATGCATAATTAGCACACGAGAGTCCTACTCTGTCTTTTTGTACCCGACTACGCCAGAAGTAGGGTTATGTTTTTTTTTTTTGTTCCCCTTTTCGGAGGGTTAAAAAATGCGTTAAAAGAACCTCCTTGGATTACAAGTCTGCTAAGACTTATGAACCCTTTATCTGAGCGACCCCTCCCTGGGTTATTTATTTGGCACGCTCTGTATTTATATGACCTTATATGACCCTGGTAGGGCGTAGGACTGATATTTTTACCCGAATGCCCAATAAAAAGGATGTTTTTTGAATGTATGTATGTATGTGTTCATTGGCTGAGCCTGTAGCCTATACGGTTTGATGGATTTTGGAGTGCGAGGTGTCGTTAGATTTGTCTTGGTCCCGAGAGTGACATAGGACACATTTTTACTCGACTAGCCAAAAAACATGGGAAATGTTTTATGCAGTCGGGTTTTAAAATTTCAATTTAATTGTTTTAAGTCTACTGTTTGTTATATAGAGCGTCGGTGGCGTAAAGGTTACGGCCGCTACCTCCTGTCCGGGAGGCCGTGGTTCGAATCCTGCCACGTACCAATGTGTTTTCAAATTTCGATTTCATATATCCGACGCTCTTACGGTGAAGGAAAACATCGTGAGGAAACCTGCACACGCATGCGAAGAAACTCGAAGGTTGTGTGTAAAGTCGATCAACCCGCACTGGGCCCGCGTGGTTGACTAACGCCAGATCGCCCTAATTCAGAGTAGGCTCGAGCCCCTCGGTGGGGACGTATATGAGCTGATAAGAATTTATTTGTTTAGGTTGTTTTAAGTATACTGTTTGTTACGAATTCAACACTGCCTTTTCCGACGCGTAGTCTGCGAAGACAGGGCTGCACTCTGCACTGCACACTGCATAGACACTGAGTCGGAGGCAATAACTAGGTGTTTGTAGAGTGCTGTTGGTACCGAAACTAGTCGTTAACCCAGAAACTCGTTGGTGACGCGTGCCTTACTCGACATAACCTATTTCTAGATTTGTCATACTTTATGCGGTGAAAATATTAGTCGAGATTTTACAATCAGTAAAAGCGTACATTTGGGAATATGGATATCTCCAAAGATTTTGGAATGGTTACGTCGCAGAATGTCCAGTTCGTAAAATGTTCCCTTGCAAAAAATACCTTTCTTAATATTACTTTTTATCAAGTCTACTGTATGAAAAATTGATTTTACTATTGATTTTTTTTATTTTTAGTTTAAAACTTTTTTTAATTTCTAGCAAATAAAAAATATAACCAAAGATATACATAATCTTCTTTCAAACTTGAAAGCATAGTTTTAAAAAGAGATTCGTCCCGCTTGGCGGCGAGGCGCGCGGATTTTGCCGAGCGCGACGAGTCATGCAACGTGGCATGCCTCATACAATTCTTTGTGTTTGTTTCTGTCGCTCGCCGCTTGCGCACCTAGCTCCCGCTCACCGCGGTAAATTCAAAGTATATTAATACTAACATACAGTATGGACACTGCCTGCCGCTCTCTAGATTGCTACCTCGAGCGAGTTTGGCTGTCGAACGTATAGGATTTTGCCGTCATTTTGTTTGTTCCGACACATTCCTTTTTTGAAATGTAATTTCTGTCCCGTTCTATGAAGTGTCCAGGGTGTGCCTTAGGTTTGACTTGAAAGACAACACGCGAGCCGAGCAAATAAATATTTATTATTTCGATGATAAATTTTATCCTTTTTGACTTGAGAGACAACACGCGAGCCGAGAAAATAAATATTTATTATTTCAATGATAAATCTTATCCTTTTTGACTTGAAAAGACAACACGCGAGCCGTGTAAATAAATATTTATTATTTCGATGATAAATCTTATCCTTTTTGACTTGAGAGACAACACGCGAGCCGAGCAAATAAATATTTATTATTTCGATGATAAATCTTATCCTTTTTGACTTGAAAGACAACACGCGAGCCGAGCGAATGAATATTTATTATTTCGATGATAAATCTTATCCTTTTTGACTTGAAAGACAACACGCGAGCCGAGCGAATGAATATTTATCATTTCGATGATAAATCTTTTCCTTTTGTGTATATTTCTAGTGTTGTTTGATGATTTTATTTTGGCGACAGATCTACTATTTTGAGTACAAGCTATATTAATAAACGATTTCAAATTTTGTGTTAAGTGATCGAATCTATTTATTTGGCGATTGATAAAATCAATGTATATTAATTTCCTTTAATCTGTATATTTAAAAGGGAAAAGTGACCGACTGGTATATCAACTCACAGCCGAAACCACTGAACGGCTTTCGCTGAAATTTGGAATACAGATAGCAATTAGGACGTGGGCATCTGCTAAAAAAACATTTCGGGAAATTCCCACAGCAACGGGAAAAAACGAGATCTGCGCGGGCGAAGCTGCGGTCACCCTGTTTGTAGTCGCACGCAATGTCCAAAGAGGGAAGGGATAGGTATGTTCTTGGTACTCTGCCGATAGACGGGTGTTAAGTTTGAGCTCCTCCAGGAAGGAAAGATTCGTCTTCTTGGCTGTCCATGGAATGCTTTATATACTAGCATAATCTTTTTTGATGTGAAGTCTTATAAATTGATGACACGGGCTGCATTCACGAAAAAGTGTGACGTTTTCCGATTTATTTGGTGACGTCATTATCACGTTACGTCAGTAAGACGTTATTGTCGCGTTACGCCAGCCAGACGTCATTGTCACGTTACGCCTGAGCCGAGCGAGGAAGCGAGAGTTGTACTTGTACTTGGACGGACGGACGAACCGCAAACAAGTGTGTCAATGGCTTAAAAGTACTAGGCTTCCAGGAGCTTACAAGGGGTGTTCCAACTGTGAGATATGTTGTAGTTGTAAGAAGTACCAGGAGCACATAAGTGCCAAGGAGTTAACTCACCCGACTATAGACGGTATTTTAAATCTCCTTATAGATGGAGCTGAAGAAGTTTTACTTCGTGCGTTAGGCTTGTGACACGTTATCACTTAAAATTATCGTCCGTAAACCAACTTTACAGACATCGGGTTTTTTTTAACTAAAAAATTGCGTTTAACTGCAACTGACTTGGGTTTAATCCATTGTATAATCCAAGAGCGTCTGTGGCGCAACGGCTAGGGCAGCCACCTCCTATCCGAAAGGTCCTGATTCGAATTCTGTCACGTACTAATGTGATTTCAACTTTCGATTTCATATGTTTCGCCCTAATTAAGGGTAGGCTTGATTCCTTCGGTGGGGACGTAGATGAGTTGATATGATGAATGCATTGTAAGTTATGTAGGAACGGTGTGCTCCTTTCTCGAGAACAAAGGGAGATATCTCCGCCAGGCGAGGTGGTGTGCCTGGGGTCCGGTCGTGGACAAACCGTGTATGGTTGGTGCTTGTATATACTCTTATGCATAAGAGCAAGGAAATGTTAATAGTGCGTTGTAGATGCTTTGTAAATGGTCTTCTTGCGTTGATGGTGCCATCTATCGAGGTGAGGATGCAACTCTCCATATAGTTTGATCGATGGTTCAGTCTTGTGCTGTGGCAACGTAGTTGTAGTGGCGGGTACTGCAGATGTCGCCACAGTTACTTCGGTGTTCGGATCGCTAAATACATAGTTATACTAATGTTTCTGTCTTTTCTTTCCAGTGCCGCCGATCAATCGTGCGCAGCTGGCGGCCGAGTACCTCGAGAGCTGCAGGGATCACAACACGACGCCCATCGACTCCGTTTTGCAGCAGATCAGGGTATGTCCACCTTACTTGCGACTATATAGTTAGAATGACCCGGTGGTCCTCTGGTCAGTTTCTGCCTGCTGGGCCTATGGTCTTGGGTTCGATCCCCACCCAGGGCAAACATTCGTGTGGCGAATAGGTTTATTTTAACCGACTTCAAAAAATGAGGAGGTTTCTCAATTCGACCGTATATATATTTTTTTATGTTTTATCGCAGTTAAGTTATCCCTTCGTCGTTTATAAAACGATTTTGATGATTCTTTTTTTGTTAGAAAGGAGATATCCCAAGGGTGGTACCATGATAAGGAAACCAGGATCTGATAATGGCATACCAGAGAAATCGAACGGGATCCTTAGTTTCCCGTTTAAAGTTGTTTTTTTTGTTCAAAATTATTTCTGTATCTGGGTGTTCAATATCTATATACAGGTTGTAACAGAATGGATGTAGGTCCCGTTAACTGGGGCTTCTACTCATCATACTGAACAACTTTTGTTGTACGACTTTGATGAAAACGTAATTTTTTTTTTACTCTTCATACAAATCGATCAGCTGATCGACCTATTTTTTGCATTTTAGTATAGAGGGTCCCATTTTTTTTTAAGAATTGACTATGGGTTTCTTGAAGAACGTCTTTCAGTATGACGAGTAGAACCCCCAAATAACGGGACCTACACCAATTTTGTTACGCCCTCTGTATCTGTATGTATTTAGACGTATTTATATGTGTGTATATCATCTGTTTCCCATAGTGCAGGGAATCCTGTTATGGGTCCATAATATGACCCTGCGTAAAACTCCCTGAACATTATGTTAAATATCGTCATTAATTCATTTACTAGCTGTGCCCGCAACTTCTTTTGTATTTTCCCACGGGAACTCTTGAATTTTCCGGGATAAAAAGTATCCTATATATATGTTAACCCGGGCTATATGGAACCACCATAAAAAAAATCATCATAATCGGCTTGGTAGTTTTTGCGTGATGCGCAAACATACAGACAGACAAAAATTCCAAAAGTTGTTATTTTGGCCTTTATATCGTTATTAATGTCCACCACAGTTATTATTTTCCAAAAATATTATATGTACAGACACGGCCCCGTTACAGTTTTATTATATGTATAATAAACTTAGCCTATATTAGTAAGTTATAATTAATAATTATAATATAACTGGATAAGGGCAATGGAGCATGTTATGCTCGGAGTTTCACTGCGTGATCGAATCAGGAACGAGTAGATCCGCATGAGAACCAAAGTAACCGATATGGCTCACAGAATCGCTAAACTGAAGTGACAGTGGGCGGGCAGGGCACATAGCTCGTAGAACAGATGGCCGTTGGGGCAGTGAAGTTCTCGAGTGGCGACCGCGCACCGGAAAACGTAGCGTAGGCACTTCTCTAAGCCGGTTGCTATATGTCATACATTAGATAAACAGACCTTGTATGACCTTGGTAGGGCACAAAAATAGGTACTGAGAGAGGGACTGATATTTTCTATACTTTTCGTTTAGGTAATCTCTAACATTGTAGGAAAATAAATAATTTTCGAAAACCTAAAAGCTTTTAGGTCGAGCTTTTATTTTAAAATAATTTTTATTCTCGAAAACCCAAATGCATAGTGTACCAAATGTGAATATAAGTTCACGACGTTTCATAATTCACAAAGGCGAGCACAGTATTTCCTACGATTCTATTGATGATTAAAACACGATCCTGGAACCTTGATTGATACTCCAAAGTTCATCATCAGATCAACTTCATAATACCAAAATGATCTACTGGCACCGGGAATACGCCTTCATACCAAATTTCAGCTCAATCAGACCCCTGGAAGTTGCTCTGAAATCGTTTTAAACAAACTAACATACATAGATACAAGCATAAAAGCTTTTAAAAATAGCCTTCATAAGATGCCCGGCAGATGTGAAACATCTTGCTGCAGCCTGCACTTATCCATCATTATTTTACCCGACTGTGCCAGAAGGAGGGTCATGTTTTCTGAGTGCATGTATGTATGTATGTATGTTTATTTTTGGCACGCCTTGTAGACTAAACGGCTTGATGGATTTTGGAGTGCTAGGTGTCTTTAGATTCGTCTTGATCCTGTGAGTTACCGAGATACTTTTTTACCTTAGTGGCCAAAAAAGAGAGGGGTTAAGTTTTTATTTTATTTTTAACTAGTATTCCCGGCGAACTTCGTACCACCTTATACTACACTACCCTACCCTACACTACGCTACCCTACCCTACCCTACACTACACTACCCTACCCTACCCTACCCTACCGTACACTACACTACACTACACTACACTACCCCACCCTACATAAGAACCTTCTCCTGACAATAACGAACTCGACAAAAATAGAATTAGCGAAATCGGTCCAGCCGTTCACGCGTGATGCCGTGACCAAGGGATATAGGGATTCATTTTTATATATGTATAGATTAATTCGTGTAGTTATTGATACAGTCATTGAATAATCAGTCCATCTCTTTCCAGGAGCTACCGGAGAACTGCATCGGCGGAGGCTGTCGCGCGCCGCGCCTCACTCTGTCCGAGTGCTGGGTCTGCGGCACGGCGCCGCCGGACGCGCTGGAGGCCGTGCTGCGGCGCGTGCAGTTCGCGCGGCTCGAGCTGCACCACGCGGCACTCGACGACGAGGGCGCGGTGAGTGGGAGACAGTTGATAAGCGAGCGAGTGTTAAGCGAGGCACCGGTGGAGAAGCGAAGGAACCCATTTGCTACTACTAAATATGGATCTTGCAAAAAATATTGGACATACTTAAGGTTATCGTCTGAGGAATTTGCTAATATGTTACACGATAGTGTGTATTTTACTCGATCAAAAAAAAATCCTATAAACTGGTCTAATACGTGTAAAGAAAAGTCTAAAACGAATTGTTTATTAATAAAATTTCTAAATTTGCACATAGTTTTTATATGGAGATATTTCTTTTTAAGTACTTCAGAGAATCTGCTAAATTGTAGTTTTTAAATTTAAGTCTTAAGAGAAATAACAACGTAAAACATTGAAAAAGTGCAAAGTGTGGTTATTTTCTTGACTCTTTACACGTAAAGGAAAAAACAGAGACAACTGTTTTACAAATGCCTCGCCTTAAGTGGCCGCTTCGCTCGTCACATGTTCCTTTTATCATACATTGATGAGCGATCAAAGCGAGAGGACTCGTTTTGCTTGCCTCATCAGAGCGAGCGAAACAAATGATTAGGGCTCACTTTGCTGGTCTATTTTTTTGTCGGCGAGCGAAGAAAGAGAGGAGGGCACGCGTCGCTGTCTCCCGTTATCAACTCAGCACGGACATTGATAAGCGAGCGATGCAAGTAATTATCGCCTTGTATCATTAATTCAAATATACAAAACGTATAAGAAAATAGCCATTATAATAACATATAAATAATTTGTACAATTTAGGCGGCCTTATTGCTTAGGCCTTAGTAGAGCATTCAACAGTCATCAACTCAACATAAAGCGTCGGTGGCTCAAACGGTAACGACTCGGTCCTCTTAATAAGAGGTCCCGGGTTCAAATCCGGACGGCCAATGTGCCACTGAGTTTTTCGAAACTTAAGTACATATACTTACCGATTGCTTTAACGGTGTAGGAAAACATTGTGAGGAAACCTGCACATCTGATTCCAGATGTGTATGAAGGTCGCGTTGCATACGTCCGTAGGTCTTAATCTAAATGCCCTTCACGTGACCGCGGGTGATGCTAAGTGCAAAACCAGGCAAACGCCGTCTATCCCTTGGATAGCAAGGTTAATTGCGCCACACGACAAGAGAGAGAACTCAACATAAACATTAAAAAGCGAGCGAAGCAAGTAAAAGGACTTTGGCTCTCTTCGTTTGCCCGTTGTTATCATATCAACTCATCACAGAAATTAAAGCGAGAGAAGCGAGAATTTAGTTTCAGCAGCGAAAGCCGCCGCGGGAGGTGAGCGTGCCTACAGCTCCCGGGACTTACCTGGACAGTAGGTAGTGGTTCTCTTCCACGAGGCACTCGCCTTGCAGAGTACCAGGACAAGCGTCTTGGCGGCAAGACCTACAGTAACTGGTCCTTGTCTTCACCTTATGGTGTTGGCAGGAATAGCGGCCCTCACTATATGACCTTGCTGTCGGTGAGTGTGGACGCTATATCATAAACCTGGCAGTTTAGCGTATCTGGTAGATATACGAGAGGGAATGTTCCGTTGCGATGAAAAAAGAGTATTTTTTCAGTTTCCTCATGAACTGCACCGGACTATGTTATTTTTACTAGATAATAATTTTCGGAAAATTAAAAGCTTTTTGGTACTTACAAGCTTTTATTTGAAAGGAGTTTATGTGCTCAAAAAGCCAAATGCTTAAATTAATATAAAATACACGGTTCTACATACAAAAAAAAGTGAGCATAGTAAAATCTTATTGTTTGGAAATAGTCAAATATGTAAAACAAAACATTTTATTTTTAAATAAACCATTTATTTTAATCACATTACATTTTGGACATCCAGCATTTATTTATATTATCACGATGTGTAGTTCATTTATGACTTAAATAACATAGGGAATTGTTTTATTTTTAAGAAAACACTACGATTTGTTTACATATTTAGCCATTTCTTCACAACGAGACTGTATTTCTTACGATTCTATTAAAAAATAAAAGACGATTCTGGGACCTTGATTCTAACCTCCAGAGTTCATCATCAGAATACGGCTTCATGCCAAATTTCAGCTCAATCGGACCCTTGGAAGTCGCTCTAAAATCGATCGCAAGATTTGAACTAAACAAACATACATGCTTACACACAATCATTGCAAGTTAAATAAAAGCTTTTAAAAATTAACTCAACTTTCTAGTGACACAGGCTACCTGCATGCCAAGTTTCATCAAGATTGGTCGAGGTGTTACGTTACTTTCAAAAATTTTTCAGAATTATAATATTAGTAAGGATTTCGATTATTATTCTTTATCTCTTCACAATCAGGAGAGAATGCTAAGGTTTTTTTCTATTGTATTGCAGGAGGCGCTTTTTGACATGGTGGAATACTACGAGAGCGCGGTGGCGCTGAGCATATGTGGGCCGCGGCAGTTCGGCATCCGCGGGTGGCAGGCGGCTTCCAGAATGATAAAAAAAGTACAAAACACAAAATATACAGGGTGTAACTAAATTGGTGTATGTCCCGTTTTTTTTATATTCACAATTGGTAAACCCTTGACATCATCTCACCTGGTGGTAAGTGACGATGTTGCCGAAGATAGAAGCGGGCTTACCAAGATTCCCCAACGCAATAGGGAGCTGGCTATCTTATCTTCATGCCGAAACACACCAATGATATCAACATTGATATTTGGCGGCAAGACTTAGATAAGATGGTGGTAGCTAGCCAGGCGGGCTTAGAAAATGCCCTACCACCAACCAAACCGAGTCTTACAATTGACCCCGCCGGGAATCGAACCCGCGACCTCCTGTGTTAAGCCAGTGAACTTTGCCTCTGAGCTACGGAGGCGGTTAAAAGTCATCAATCTGAACAACTTTTGTTCTACAAGTTTACTGAAATCGTAAAAAAAATTGATCTCTCCATACAAAACAATCAGCTGATTGAACAATTTTGTACATTTTTGTATGAAGCGTCGAAATTTTTTTTGCGAATTGTCTATGGGTTCCTTGGGGAAAGTTGCTTAGTATGATGAGTAGAAGCCCCAGTTTACAGGTCCTACACCAATTTTTTTACACCCTGTATATCAACAAGATAAGGTACCTACACTACAACCACTTGTAAAAGTTACACCGATTTACCGGCAAAGAAATCAATTTTTTGCATGGCATCTCTGCCAATCATAGCGCGCCATGTGAACCCGCGAACAAACCCGTCCGCTATTGGCTGATGCGTATACGCGCCATGTCAAGTATTAATTATTATGTACTAGCTGTCCCGGCGAACTACGTACCGCCTTACATTACATTACACTGCCTTACCCTACCCTAACCTACACTAAACTACACTACCCTACCCTACACTACACTACACTACCCTACCCTACACTACCCTACCCTACACTACTCTACCCTACACTACACTACACTACCCTACCCTACCCTACCCTACATAAGAACCTTCTCCTGACAATAACGAACTCGACAAAAAAGAATTAGCGAAATCGGTCCAGCCGTTAAGGAGGAGTCTATAATTTGAGATTTAAACTATCCTATCTCTCAAGTTGGATCGAACTGCACATGGTGTGCGATTTTATTATAATCGGTTAAGTGGTTTAGGAGTCCATTGAGGACAAACATTGTGACACGAGATTTATATATTGAGATTTAAACTATCATATCTCTCAAGTTGGATCGAACTGCACATGGTGTGCGAATTTTATTATAATCGGTTAAGTGGTTTAGGAGTCCATTGAGGACAAACATTGTGACACGAGATTTATATATATTAAGATGAGAGATAGCACGAGTCCAGTTGTTTATGGATTTTAAGGCTTATATACTAGCAATAAGATCATTATTTCACTGATGTTTTTATTCGGTTGGAGTCGGCGGTGGGTTGCGCTATTCTGCGCCATCTAACAATGCCGAGGCGACTTATAAACGTGGTACACCTATTTTTTTTTGTACACAGGCCAGCACATCAAGCTACACACTCTGGACTTTGTACCGTTCTTATGCCGAATGCGTATGGATCAGAATCGCACTACGAGTGTATAGCTTGATGTGTGTACATTACTGACGAGGCTGGGAAAGTAAGCGATTGCTGAATGAGTAGAGTTTAAAAAGACGAATAATACGAATCCAGCAATTTCCGTTCCGGCCGAGGTCTGTATAGTGTTTTGCTCAAACAAAGCAAGGAAATTACAACAATAATATAAACTATATAAACTTATATATTTATGTGTATTACCACAGATTACTAAATAGTTACTTCGTGTATTACGTAGTTTAAGATTGGATATTTTTTTTTTATTTTTTTTTTCTCTATGAATTTGTTTATTGCCCACTACTACCCCACAATAATGATTTCTCATATTTCCTGCACCTAAAGGTTGTCTGGAAGAGATCGCTTGTTAGCGATAAGACCGCCTATATGTACAACTTCCTTTATCATTGTATCTTTTTTTTTTCTCTTATATTGTGCAATAAAGTGTTTTCAATCAATCAATAATTAATATACAGTGCGACAAGGATCTTTTGGCACGTGGCGGGAATGGGAACTAACGACGCCGTCTTGTAAAATGGCATTCATTGACAGATCGTTCAGTGTGTTGTTTGTACACCCACGGCCTCCTGTCAATGTCACCTAAGTGCCAAAATATATTTGTCGCACTGTAATTTGAAGTAAAACATACTTGATATTTAAAACCGTGACCAAAGAGTAGGGAAATCCGTGACGCACACCTGCTTTCCGCCGATTTACAGCGCCGTCGCTGCGCTGCCACCGGTCCGTTAATTATTTGAAAAAAGCAGCCAACCAAGGAGCTTTTATTTATCCGACTATAGTGTTGTCACTTGGGTGTATGAGATTTGTGTTCTGTGTAGTGTGTTCTAAGATTGTTGAAATAAAAGAAATACTAATCTCTATTAATCGATGTCCACTGGGCGAAGCCGCGGGCAACAGCTAGTAATGATTAAGTTTTAGGACCACATAAAGTTTTAAAATTGCACAGTGAACAGAAACTAGAGCATAATACATGTTTTTCATGTTTCTTTACTGTTATTACTATTCTCGAGTGGCGACCGCGCACCGGACGACGTAGCGTAGGCAAGCCGCCTCCCACACGGTGGCTGACGATTTGGTGAAAGTAGCGGGAAACCGCTGGATGCGGGCAGCGCTGGACCTGTGGTCGTGGAAATCCTCGAGAGAAGCCTTTGTCACAGATTACTAAATATTTGTCCAGCAGTGGACGTCTTTCGGCTGTTATGATGATGATATTATATCATCTTAAGCCTATCTACCACGTTTATTTAGGTCCTCGACTTTGACGAAACGAAATTTAACTTTAAAAACAGTTTTTTTTTCTGATAATAAATTTAAAAAAGTACTTTGGAAAAATACTAAAGGATTGTTTTTTGTACACCTATGGCCATGTTATGCGGCGGCCAGAGGATCATATGACCAGGAAAGTTCTGACGCTTGATACCGGCCCAAAAAGCCGAGGAGGACCCCTACTTACTTGGCAGTCAGTCAGTCAACAACGACCTGAAGAAGACCCAAGCAGATGACTCGATGACCCAGGACAGACGTGCCTGGCGAAAGATGACTAGGAGAGCCGACCCCCGAATGAAATGGGATAAGGCTAGACAAATAGAGCTTGTTTTTTGTACACCACACTCTAAATCTTTGTTTTCGTTTACAGAGCTCGCAGCTAACAGAGCTGGAGATATCGGAGCATCCGCTGGAGGCAGCGCACGCGCCAGTGCTGGCCCGGGCGCTGCACACACACGCTTGCCGCCTGCGCACCTTGTGTCTGCAGCGCGCCAATCTAGCCGGCGAGTCGCTATTGTGCTTAGGTACGAGTATAACATACTATTATCACCCAGTGTGTTCAACGGTCATTTTTCTTTTAAGGGAAGACCTCAGATAAATCGCCGTCTCTGTCAGATTACGTACGATATACACACACACACATGCACATACATCCAAAAATACATTTATCCTTTTTGAGCTATCGGGTAAAAGATAATGAAATCGCTGTTTTTCAAAGTTTTTGTAAGAAAATCTTTCGTTAGTCTTGCTACGTAATGTAATGTGCTCGTATTTCGATTACTTAGATACGGTACATTATAAACGTTTTCAAAGTGTTGGAAACATGTAACCGATTTTAGGGTTATGTACTCGAAGGGTGCCAACAGGACCCATTACTAAGCGTCAGCTATTTATCTGCCTGTCAGCACAGCAGGCTGTATCTCATGAACAGTTGAAACGCTCAGTGCGACTTCATCATTTTCTTAAACTTGTCACTTTCCTAACTCGTCACCTATTTAACTTGTTTTTTTTTTCAAACTTGTCACTTTCCTAACACGTCACCTTTTAACTGTTTTTTTTTCAAACTTAACGTTTTCCTAACTCGTCACCTTTTTACTGTTTTTTTTTTCAAACTTGCCACTTTCCTAACTCGTCACCTTTTTAACTGTTTTTTTTCAAACTTAACACTTTCCTAACTCGTTACCTTTTTAACTGGTTTTTTTTATACTTGTCACTTTCCTAACTCGTCACTTTTTTAACTGGTTTTTTTCATATTTGTCACCTTCCTAACTCGTCACCTTTTTAACTGGTCTCTTTTTCAAACTTAACACTTTCCTACCTCGCCACCTTTTTAACTTACATTTTTCTTATTGGTATCGTGGATTTCTTCTTCTGCGAAGCATTCTGCTACCCGTGGGAGGCTTCGCGAGGCTCTTTGACTGTATAATCAATCAAACCTAACCGAACCTAATATCGCTCGCTCATTAGCTACTAAGTAAAAAACTCTAATGACCGAGCGAAGCAAGTGAAATAAGTTCGGTCAGGTTTGATTGATTATACAGTCAGCGAGGCTCCCCCAGGATAGCAGAATGCTTCGCAGAAGAAGAAATTCATCGGTTTTTTCTGTTTTACAAAAAGATGACGAGTTAGGAAAGTGTCAAGTTTAAAAAAGAGATCAGTTAAAAAGGTGACGAGTTAGGAAAGTGACAAGTTAGAAAAAGGTCAAGTTTAAGAAAATGACGAGGTCGTCAGGAAGGAGTTGAAATATTCCCAGAGTGTGTACTTCTATTGCCGCTATAACAACAGTAAATAAAATTAAATTTTAAAAAATACACTTAGTTCCCCTTTGTGTGCGAGTCCAACTCGCACTTGGCCGTTTTTTCTATACAGTGAAGTCATTCTAAACGTGTGCGATCGATTATTTCATCAGGAATACGATCAAGGTTGTTGTTTTATTTTATTAGCGTCGTAGGAATAACCATTGTTGCGAACACAAAATACCATACCATATTTAAGTCAAGTAATACAAAATACCGTATTAAAGTCACTTCACTCTACGTTCTACATACAGATCTGTTACTACACTCGTCACCTTCCCGCACAATTGCTTGCTGCCATGACGTCTCAGTTGAGCGCTAGACATATTCATCACAATTTTTGTTTACAAAGTGCGGTATTTAGGTCACATCACCCTAAGGTAGGTCGCGAAAAGTTCGCAAGTCATAGAAATCTATATCACAATTTGTTCAAACATACTTTGCTAACGCACAAACCCACACGCACGCACGCACGCACACACGCCCACACGCCCCATTCAAGAACTTGCCAATTAGCCAAACTATAGGAATCTTCCTTGATCTAACCAAAACCTTTGATACAATGTATTCGTTTACTCCTACACTAATTAGAGGTCCTAGTTACTAGACACTCATATCTTAAACTTAGCTTGAACTTTTCTCGGAGTAATTAATCAATGATTGTTCAGAGCGTCAAAATAATCTAATTAGTGCTGATGAGAAAAATACAATACACAATTTGGCGTTCCTGAAGGTGGTGTCTTTGGCCCTACATTATTTAATTAGATTCTAGTAATAACTTCAGAATTTTATAAAACTACAGATCAGAAATTTTAAAAAATAACATTTTTTTACAGTTATATCCTTGAAATCGAATGGAAGCGTGCGGGAACTTCGGTTAGGAGACAACAGATTGACAGCGAGCGACGCGGCACAGCTAGCGGCACTGTTGCGGAACAACGCGAGAATACAACTGCTAGACTTATCCAATAATTTTATACAAGTAAGTTAGATTTTTTGACGAAAATCTCAGAATAAGAATAGGCATGTTGACTGCTTCAAAACTAAATTATGAACTGTCCTATGAATTTATTAGCCTCCTATCAAAAGTTCAAAAACGTTACTCGCTTCGTTATATGCTTCCATTTTAAATTTATCAAAATCACAAATAAGATCATTAATGACGCTGGAAAGCTATGATGTCACGCCTCGTACGGTTTCAAACATTTTTACGAGCTTTATCCGTGATAGTTAATTTGTGTGTTAGTTAGTTTGGGACTTCCTGGATTCCGATTGAGCTGCAATTTTGCATACACGTTAAGTTTGGAGAACAGTGCATGGTTAGCTAATTAACTTCATTCTAAATCCAATATGGCGGACTCCCAATGATGGCGGATAATTGTTTTTCTGTTACGATTATTTTTATTTTACCTGTTTTCTCACAACTATATTGAAAAACGTCGTATGATACATGAGTGTAAAAGGTAAATGACACACTCGTGACGATGTAAACCCTGGCCTGTGGTTCGGGTTTACAAATGTCACTCGTTTGTTATTTACCCTTTTACCACCCTTCTATCATAAATAACTATTAGCGCACCTACCTCATTATTTACTTTGTCTGCGATCCTATTTAATTGAACAATATTCTATTTATTTATTTCACAGTAATTTTTTTACTACAAGTCATGAGTACGGACACATGTTATGTGGTGGCTCCACACGCTTTCCATGGTTTGCCAAGCAACCACAAATGCAAGCCTATAGGCTTGTATACAAACGTTTGGGACAAAAAAACAGTTTCATCCACACGCTTGCCTAGTCGTTTGTAGAGTCCGGAGAGGCAAACATGGCGGACGTCGAACTTGTGTCAGCTATTGTCATATTTTAATTTAAAAAAACAAAAAGACCTGAGTTCTAAAAAGAACAAAACCCCTTCATTTGACAAATTACTCATGATGGAATGCACACGTCCGTCTCTCACTAGTCCACAAGCAACACAAACTTGTGCAAACGTGTGGATTGCCACCAAACGCGCAAGCCATACCTCGACAAACGTCCTTTGATGTTTGTCCAAAAACCGACACGCAACCGGATCGGTGACAAGCCCAGGCAAGCACTCGCAAATTTAGCCAAGCGACGACAAAATCGCCCATCCACACGTTTGCGTTTGTCGTCGCTTTGCAAACCACGGCAAGCGTGTGGAGCCACCACTATGTCTTTAGATATCGCATGATGTAGCGTGACGTGGACGCTATGACCCCACCACAAGGTTATATAAAATAAAAGTGCTGACAGGCTCGTGTAGCGGCCATTCTCCGATGTGAAGTGAAAGTCTTAAGTTGGAACTGAAGTTTCGTAGATACCATAAGAATAAAGTTTATAAAACTTGGATCTAGTGTTTTTGCCAACAAACGTTTTTAGGTTGTCAATTCATCATATTAGCTCATATACGTCCCCACCGAGGGGCTCGAGCCTACCCTGAATTAGGGCGATACCGGGCTTTAGTCGACCACGCGGGCCCAGTGCGGGTTAGTGAACTTCACACACAACTTTCGTGTTTCTTCACAGATGTGTGCAGGTTTCCTTCACCGTATAAGAGAGTATAAGACCGTATGAAATCGAAATTCTCACTCAAGTTATATGTTCAACCCTTTTTTATTCGGATAAACATACATATGAAATCGAAATTCGAAAACACATTGATACGTGGCAGGATTCAAACAACGACCTCCCGGACAGGAGGTAGCGGCCCTAACCGTTACGACACCGAATCTAAATCATTAGAAGAATTAAATAATTATTAGAAGTCACAGCGTTGTCAATTATTAGAAGAAAATGTAGTTTCTGGCAGGTGAATAAAATAATAGTTATACTTATTTTTCTGTCTTTCATTACTCAAGTTATATGTTTCAATGTTACCATGTTTCATACATCACTCAAGTTATGTTTCAATGATACCATGATTAATTTTTTTTTACTCCACAATTGATAAGCTCTTGGCATCCTTCCATCTATTTTCAAGTTATATGTTTCAATGTTGGGTACCATGTATCATCACTCAAGTTATATGTCTCAATGTTACCATGTTTCATCCCTCAAGTTATATGTTCCAATGTAACCCTTTTTGTTCTAGGACACAGGTCTAGGCCATATAGCCGACGCGTTGGTCGACCAGTCGGCTCACACGCCGCCCTCGGCGAACACATCGCCTCTGTCGCCGCACATGTTTCCATGTAAGTAGAACATGTATTACTATCCTTATGCCACAGTATAAATATATTAGTACTAGCGTACAGTATGGACACTACCTGCCGCTCTCTAGATTCGACCTCACCCCCTCGTCACCCAGATTAATACAGATTGGTTACAGTTTGGTTACATGGAAACAATGCTATTACGTTACCTCACCTTTTGAAAATACATTGAAAATTCGATTGAATATTTTTCGTGACCAATATGGGCCGCCGGTGATCAGTCCTACTTGCATTCATGTCTATAGATACGTCAGTTGTTTGTATATATGTATATCATTTCTCGCTCGTTAGTATGAAGTGTCCGGGGTGAGCTTATGCCTTGCACTAGGCAGACCTGAAACCATATAGTACGTTCGGGGAATTAGCTGCAGTACAGTACGGAGTTCTGGAAATGTGTTGAAGGATAAAATAGTTTTACAAAAAAAAATTACAGGCATATTTTTATTTAGAATTTATCATTAATTTAAATCACTTCCACTGCTGGACGAAGTATCTTCAAAATGGTCGCTTACATTAATAATTAAAGACTGAACAAGATTGGCGCGACCCCGTGCGGGTGTAACGTCGGCGGCGCCGCGATTAAACTCAGGGCGACCCTTCTGATACAACCGTTTGACGCGGGCCGGCAGCGGCGAGCGGCATTTAAAGGTGCGGCTAATTCAACGACCGAACTGAAAAAAAAAATCCTTACCAATTTTATTTAAATTTGAACTATGCCAACATTCTTCAAATGTCATTACGAAGAGAGTTTCATCTGTCTGTTCTTATGTTTGGGCTAGGTCAAACAGGATTACCTAGAAAAAGTCAAGAATCATTAGAAGTCACAGACAATAGAGATCACAGCGTTGACAATACATAATTATTATTTGAAAAACTAAAATGGCGACAAACTTCTTTAAGACCGTGATTTTGGTTACAATTACCCATCTCATGTCCTATTAATACTTTTTATTATATAGAATATCGTCATTATTTAATTTTATATTATATTAGTTTAATCTACATCACTAACTTATTTATTTATTCTTGATAACCATTATACAAGCTGCAACAAAATTGGTGTAGGTCCTTATCATACCATCGTCTTTTATTCTGGAGCGAGCTATGCTCGCAATTTCCCTTAGTATGCGATCCAATAAGGAATGAGGAGATCCATAGGAGTACCAAGGTGATCGAAATAGGTCACAGAATCGCTAAACTTTAGTAGCAATGGGCGGGGTCCGTAACTCGTAGAACAGATGGCTGTTGGGGCAGTCAAGTTATCGAGTGGCGATCGCGTACTGGAAGACGTAGCGTAAACAGGCCACCCACTCCATGGGCCGACGACCTGGTGAAGGTCGCGGGAAGCCGCTGAATGCGGGCAGCGCAGGATCGATCTTTGGGGGAGGCCTTTGTCTTGCAGTCTTTCGGCTGATATGATGATGATATATAAGAATACTTTCAAACTACCTTGCCGGGTTTTAACGCTAAAGAGTGTAGATCTACTAGCACCTACTTGTTTTGCAAAAAAAAACCCAGGTTTTTTTCTATTGTGAAAAAAAAGACATGAAAATATCAGGTTTTTTTCTGGAGCATGTTCGTTTTGCGGCCAGCAAAAGGGGCATTGTTGGACGAACGTGTAAATGTGAGCCGAGGCGAAGGCGAGAAATTAAATGCGCGGAAATTAAAACTAAGTAGTACCAAGGCAAAATTTTTTATTTGAAAATACAATTACTTTTTAAAATCAGTGACGAACAACGAACAACAATATTTTTTACGCGCCAAAGTGTTTGTTTGTTTATTCAATTAGGGGGTTCGATGAAGCTCCTCAATGCTCAATTCTCGCTAGATGGCGCCTGCTCCACAAATTTTTAGTTTAATTTTTTTTTTGAAGTCGTGGTTCCACATTTTTACCTTCAAATACGTTTATATTTAACTGTCGAAAAACAAATTGCACAATTAATTTCAAAATAATGCTCAAATTTCCAAGCATGTTTGGGAAAAAATATTTTTGTTGCACGGAAAAATGTGTCTTAACTAAACAGATAAAACATTGGTTTCAGTAGACAGTGCGCACGAGACCCGCGGCCTGGCAGTGCTCGTGCTATGGAACAACCAGCTGACGAGGAACTGTGCACAGCATCTCGGGAAAGCTTTGGTAAGCATTCTACTGGTTTGAACACATCTTTGAATGCGTAAGAAGCGACGGAAGGATAGGCAGCAGCATCCTTTCAGATTACTGTGCCATATACTATGCTGCGATCGCCAACCCCTATGCCAAGCATGGCAAAACCCCCCAACCTGGGGGAGGACTGTGTCCATCAACAAACTTATTTTGGCTGATGGACTGATGGTTATCATTATGTGTTGGTGAACAACTTTCAAAAATCGTATGGGGCTCTCCGGGTCTGATATAACAATGCGCTTAGGGCGATGTTGGGGCTGCCTCGGTGCTGCAGCGCCGCGGGCATGTTCGCGTAGGCGCGCATCGACTGGTTTTACGCAGTAATGCGCAAGACGTGCGCGTCTCTGGTGCGCAGGGTGCGTGCCAGGGCACCAGCTCCAACAGCGTCCTAATGATGATTGCTGACAGGGTGGACTGTCCGTTTATATTGAGATGCTGTGACCGACAGGTCACACGCAATCTAAATATAATATAACTCAAAGGTGACTGACTGACTGACTGACATAGTGATCTATCAACGCACAGCCCAAACCACTGGACGGATCGGGCTGAAATTTGGCATGTAGATGTTATGACGTAGGCATCCGCTAAGAAAGGATTTTGGGTAATTCCCACGGGAACCGCAAAAATCGGGATCTATCTGCGCGGGCGAAGCTGCGGGCATCTACTAGTCATATATATATTATATAAAAGAAAGTCGTGTTAGTTACACCATTTATGACTTTTTTGCATTTGTCTTCGTCCGGAATAGAATAATAAGTATTAAAAATACGATATTCAGCAATAAAAATATGTATTATCAGTCAAAAAATAATTGGTTTTAGGGTATGGTAGGGTAGTGTAGTGTAGGTGTAGTGTAGGTGTAGTGTAGTTAGGGTAGGGTAGGGCATGGTAGTGTTGGTTAGGGTAGGGTAGGGTAGTGTAGGGTAGGATAGGGTAGTGTAGTGTAGTATAAGGTGGAACGAAGTGCGCCGGGATAGCTAGTTAGATTATGTTAATATTTTACTAACATCCCTACTTATATTATAAATGCGAAAGTAACTCTGTCTGTCTGTTACGCTTTCCCGCAAAAACTACTGAACGGATTTGGCTGAAATTTGGTAGGTACACAAATTAGGACCTGGATTAAGACATAGGCTACTTTTTACCACGCTCGCGAGCCGCTTGCGGCTCGCGCACTGCGCACCCTCGAAAAGTCATAGAAACGTGGTCCACGCGGGTGAAGCTGCGGGAAACAGCTAGTAGTCTATAAGTCTACTAAAGTATAAGTCACTATAAGTTTTTTGTTACTCGAATTAAATTTGAAAAATAAAATTATCGATCATCACATGCTAAAGTAAGATGATTATCAATATTCCTCTCCGCAGCGTGCGTCATCGTCCCTCTGCGTGGTCAACATCGGTCGCAACGCTGTCGGGGCGGAGGCCTTGCGCGCCGTTGCCTCCGCCAAGAATTCTGCCTTAGTATCCCTTGGTCTGCAGGCAGCAAGACTTGCGCACGACGCCGCGGGCCCAGTTGCTGACCTGATACGAGCGCATACTAAGCTGCAGGTATGTCAAACACTATAAAATTGAGCACAAGTGTCTTAAATTGGGCATAAGTGTCTAAAATTTCGCAAAAGTGTTTTAAATTTAACCTGAGTGTCTTAAATTGAGCACAAGTGTCTTAAATTTACCACAAGTGTCTTTAAGTTGAGCACAAGTATCTTAATTTAAGCATAAGTGTTTTAAATTGAAAACAAGTGTCTAAAATTGAAAGTGTGGGTCTAATCTTCAGCCAAATGCTCAAATTGTGAATAAGTGTTTAAAATTAAGAGCAGGCTGCCAAAATTTGCACATTTTAACCGCGTCCGTCGCGTGATGCTTTAGACCATTAGTTTCACATCAGGAGGTCGCGGGTTCGATTCCCGGCGGAGTCTAACATTGTATGACTCGATTTGGTTTGTGGAAGGATATTTTCTAAGCCCGCCTGGCTAGCTACCTCAATCTTGTCCAAAATCTTGCCGCCAAGCTACAATGTTAACAGCATTGATGTGTTCCGGCTTAAAGATACGATAGCCAGATCCCCATTGCGTTGAGGAATCTTGGTAAGCCCGCTTCCATCTTCGGCATCATCGTCATTTACCATCAGGTGAGATGATGCCAAGGGCTTATCAATTGTGGATAAAAAAATAATAATATCACAGACATTCTTTTGACATTTATTCTCTGATAATCTTGTTGCATTTTCTGGATTTTATAATGATTAATCGTACTTATACTATACCCAGGCTTGTCTGCTTTAGCTCCATTACTTATTTATGTTTTTTTTATTATAGTACTCATCAAGGCTATCCATACACCACCTTTGAAACATATTTTTTTCTTTCACAATTGAAACCAATATAAAATTGAAGCAAAAAACTTACATAGTTTTTTATGTGTTTACAGAGATTAGACCTTCGCGACAACAAGCTGGGCAGTCAGGGGCTGCAGGCGATTTTCGGCGCTATGCAAGAGAACACAACGATCACGCAAATTGACTTGGACGATCCCGCTGTACGTATTCCCATTCTTTTACGCGTACAATAGAAAAACTCCTGTATACAGGGTGTAACAAAATTGGTGTAGGTCCCGTTAACTGGGGGTTCTACTCATCACACTGAACAACTTTTGTTCTAGGAGTCTAGGAAATCGCAAAAAAAAATGTTTACTCTTCATACAAAATCGATCATTTGATTGACCAATTTTGTAAATTTTAGTATGGAGGGTCCAATTTTTTTTTTGAGAATCGACTATGGGTTCCTTGGGGAAAGTGGTTCAGTATGATGAGTAGAACCCCCAGTTAACGGGACCTACACCAATTTTATTACATCCTGTATACAGTGTGTTTTTTTTCAATTCTGAGAGCAAATGGAGATAGCGATGTCTGGCGGAGACGCCAGCCGAGGTGGCATGCCTGGGGTCCGGCCGTCTTCAAACCGTTGATGTTGGTACTTGTATTACTCAGTAGCGAAGAAATGTTAATAGCGGGTTTTAGATGTATATATATTTTGTACTCTCGTCGCTTATTATAAGGTTTAGTATTGTTTGCGTTGGGTTACTGAAGGTGTCGCTACAAATGAACCCCGGCATGGGGTCTACTTGGCAATAGGGTTGATGAGGAAATGGTAATGAGGAAGAGGAACTATTAGAGCCACATCTTGAGGATGCGGTAGAGGAAGAGGATATGCTGAAGAGGATGAGGAAGAGGAAGAGGATGTGGAAGAGGAAGAAAAATTATAATCTAAGAAGAGACATTTCCAGTGGAATGGATATGTCTAACATGGCTCAACTTTAGAATCTGCAACACCTCAAATTGGATTGATATTAGGGGACTGAAAAAGTGCTTCCTCTAACATATAAAAATAAGAATAAAATTGATTGAAAATCAATTAGATGTTTATTTTTCTTAAACAAAAACATAGGTATAGAATTTCTCATACTGGACGGCCGGCGCACCAAACGCCGCGCCAACATTATTCCTCTTAATAAATGAGGAAGAGGAAGAGGAAGAGGAATTTTTTAAAGTCGATTTTGGGGAAGAGGAAGAGGAGTCACAAAAATATGAGGAATTCCTCACTAAGAGGAAGAGGAATCCTCATCAACCCTACTTGACAATGTGGCGACCTTCTGCGGCCGACCTGGCTCCGCTCGTGTTTAATCACCAGTTTTGTTAAAATTAAGGCAATCAGATTCCGATATTGACAGAGTTCAATGACCGCGCGGGCACGCAGTTTTGTGCGCCACACGACGATACCGCCCGCGTCGGCCCGCCTACCCGCCCGCCGCCTACACGGTGGACACGGTGGTACCTATTCTGGTGTATTCCGCGCAATATAATAATTTTAATTTAAATAACAATTGCGAATTAACCAGGGGTCTATTGGGGAAAGTTGTTCAGTTTCATGAGTACAAGCTTCAGGTAAAAAAAGTGCATACCTTCGTTAATACCCTGTATATTGTTGCTGTTATTTGCTGTTTCTTTGATAACAAAGGCTGAACATACCTAACCGGAATACAGTTTTACGTCGGCAAGCAAGAAAATTTGTTTATAATGTTTTGTTCAATGCCTTTTTCAAGCACATCCACACCATTATCAGACTTTATTGCAGGTTAAAACAATGATAATGTTCAAAATATTAAATTATTATTTACCAATAACAAACTTTATTTTACTGGCAAATATTTTACTCCATAGATTTATACACTAAGTAAGTTCTAACACGATACAATATATTCTTCTTCTTCCTTGCCTTATCCCTTCATTTGGGGTCGGCTCTCCTCGTCCTTAGGCGCCAGGACCACCAGGAACACGATAAAATATAAACAGACTTTAAAATTATGTGCCTAAATATGCCCCTGCGCGAAAGTAACTTCCACGCAACTTCAGAGAGGCTAAGAAGTTTGGCGCGATCTGTATAATATTCTTATGTTAGAATTAGATGACCAGTTAATAATAACATTAAAGATTTCAGATTTATCCTTATCAACAAGTGAGTTGATCCTGCAGTCTCCTTTTTTCACAGGATTCCCCAAACCACCTGAGCAGTGACTGCGAAATGGCCACCGTGGCGAAACTAACGCTTGAAATCAGAGCCTTGTGCAAGAGGAACGAGCCGGCCAGCGTGTCGCCTGAACGGAGAGCTCACAGGAAGATCAGCCTCACTTGCCACTCGCATGTCACACGAATAAAGGTGAGGACTGACGCTTGAACTAAAAGCGCTGTGCAAGAGGAACGAGTCGGCCAGCGTGTCGCCTGAACAGAGAGCTCACAGAAACATCAGCCTCATTTGCCACTCGCATGTCATGTCACACGAATAAAGGTAAGGAACTGACGCTTTGGGATCAGAGCTCTGTGGGAGAGGAACAAGCTAGCTAGCGTGTCGTCTGAACGGAGAGCTCACAGGAAAATTAGCCTCACTTGCCACTCGCATGTCACACGAATAAAGGTGAGGACTGACGCTTTGGGATCAGAGCTCTGTGGGAGAGGAGCGAGCTAGCTAGCGTGTCGTCTGAACGGAGAGCTCACAGGAAGATCAGCCTCACTTGCCACTCGCATGTCACACGAATAAAGGTGAGGACTGATGCTTGACATCAAAACCCTGTAGGAGGGGAACGAGCCGGTCAGCGTGTCGCCTGAACGGAGAGCTCACAGGAAGATCAGCCTCACTTGCCACTCGCATGTCATGTCACACGAATAAAGGTAAGGAACTGACGCTTTGGGATCAGAGCTCTGTGGGAGAGGAACAAGCTAGCTAGCGTGTCGTCTGAACGGAGAGCTCACAGGAAAATTAGCCTCACTTGCCACTCGCATGTCACACGAATAAAGGTGAGGACTGACGCTTTGGGATCAGAGCTCTGTGGGAGAGGAGCGAGCTAGCTAGCGTGTCGTCTGAACGGAGAGCTCACAGGAAGATCAGCCTCACTTGCCACTCGCATGTCACACGAATAAAGGTGAGGACTGATGCTTGACATCAAAACCCTGTAGGAGGGGAACGAGCCGGTCAGCGTGTCGCCTGAACGGAGAGCTCACAGGAAGATCAGCCTCACTTGCCACTCGCATGTCACACGAATAAAGGTGAGGACTGACGCTTGAGATCAAAGCCCTGTGGGAGAGGAACGAGCCGGCCAGCGTGTCGCCTGAACGGAGAGCTCACAGGAAGATCAGCCTCACTTGCCACTCGCATGTCATGTCACACGAACAAAGGTAAGGAACTGACGCTTTGGGATCAGAGCTCTGTGGGAGAGGAACAAGCTAGCTAGCGTGTCGTCTGAACGGAGAGCTCACAGGAAAATTAGCCTCACTTGCCTCTCGCATGTCACACGAATAAAGGTGAGGACTGACGCTTTGGGATCAGAGCTCTGTGGGAGAGGAGCGAGCTAGCTAGCGTGTCGTCTGAACGGAGAGCTCACAGGAAGATCAGCCTCACTTGCCACTCGCATGTCACACGAATAAAGGTGAGGACTGACGCTTTGGGATCAGAGCTCTGTGGGAGAGGAGCGAGCTAGCTAGCATGTCGTCTGAACGGAGAGCTCACAGGAAGATCAGCCTCACTTGCCACTCGCATGTCATGCGAACAAAAGTGAGGTTAAATGGCAAGACTGGCCTACTTCATTAAAAGTGGCCTGTGAGCAATTGTAACACCAGGGGTGACACCTGCATCTATTACGCGGAACTCTTATCAGTAATGCGGAGCTTAAACCTCCTGAGAGTCGCAGTATTTTGGATTACAGTATGTCATAAACGAAATTAAAATTATTGTTTCATCATTTCTGTATGTATCTTTCACAGAGCCCTGGGTATGTAGCTGAGGAAGAAAAACGAAGACTCCGCTCTCCGCTGCCGTCGCCCGCGGCCTCGCCGCACGGCTCGCCCGTCCCGCCCGCGCACACATCGCGCTTTTCCGTACGTACACAATGCATTAGAAACCGGTCAAACAACCTTACACTTGGTACAAGAATACACTACGCTTGGTGGTATAGGTTGTGTTTCCAATATTCATCATCATCGTCATCGCTACACTTGGTGGTATAGGTTGTGTTTCCAATATTCATCATCATCGTCATCGCTACACTTGTTGGTATAGGTTGTGTTTCCAATATTCATCATCATCGTCATCGCTACACTTGTTGGTATAGGTTGTGTTTCCAATATTTATTATCATCATATCAGCCGAATAACGTCTACTGCTGGACAAAGGCCTCCCCCAAGGATTTCCACGACGACGATTTGCATTTTTTTTAAATGATAGGTATTAATGCACAGATTTTACATCAAGCATTGGGAATCACCCCCGCGAGCCGCGCGGCTCGAGCACCGCGCTCCCTCTAGAACGTAGAGTAACTTATACATACCCGAAAACCACAATGTAATCAGAGTCCGACTGGCTGTTATATCAAACCGATTTGCTTATTTTTTTGTACGAAAGATATCGATACACAGATTTGTCATCGAGCGTTGAAAATCACCTAACTTTCGCCCTTCTCAATATATTGAAAAAATATGAAATTTAATCCAAATCCGTCCGGCCGTTCTATCAAACCGATTTGCCAGTTTTTTTTATGTTAAGGTATTTAGGCATACATTTGTTATTAAGCATTAAAAAACACCTAACTTTCGCCCTTCTCAAATAAATTTAAAAAAAAGAAAAACAAATTACGAAATCTAATCAAAAAAATTAAATGAAAGGTATTGATGCACTATGTAGGGAGGCGCCACGGTGCACGATTCACATCGACTCCGTTAGAAATTAAGTTTTTCAATTAAGTTGTCGAGTTTCTACAACTTATCTACAATGCTTTCAACACGGCAGTTAAGTCTTTTTGTCAAACAGCTTTTAAGGGGTCGCCTCCCATACAAGTAAAATTGGCACGGGAAAAATATTTTTGTGATTTTCCTCGTGTAAGGTATCATTGAATTAATCTTTTTAAATGAAGAATTTTGCAAGATGTACGCACGCCTAACGACGCACCGACGGCCTAACTACTGGCAACTCTAGGAAAGGAATCATTTTGTAGCTAATTTCAATGAAAATACAAACTCCGCATATGGTTTATTCTGAATGAATCCAGGGAACGTATAAAAATGTGGTATGAATTATGATTTTTCGTAAGTGCCTATACTCGGCCCCTTAGAGGTGAAACGACCGCTGGCAATCTCCTTTAAGGCGCTAAGATCACTCAATCCGAGCTGGTTAATACGTGTTCAAATAATATCGAACGTAAGTCTATTCATTTTAAGTTTAAATCAATGCGGGCTTCAACACGGCTGGAACGTTGAAGCCGAACGCCCAATTCTCGATTTTTACATGTTTTTTAATACTTTTCATCACTTTAAATTAAGTTTAAAAAAATGTGTTCAATTAAAATGAAAGATCTTAAAGTCAACATTTTTTGTGTGTTAGTTTCATTCATCATATCAGCCAAAATTTTTGGTTTTATTCAACATTAACTATTTGTTTCCGAGAAATTTTGCAATTAATACCAAAAACAGGGTCTACAGTATATTTTTTTACATCAAAATTGGTTATATTTTTTAAATTGTATCGATTTTTTATTACTTTATGTATATTACATATATTTTTTTCCATGGTGATAGCTTTACACAGTCTTTCAATAATTTGGATTGAATATTGACATTTGACCCATCTTAAGGCCATAAGGTCTCATATTTATTAAAAGCCCTCGCGTGCGGGACGAGCTTTAATTTCACACTTGACCATAAATTGCTTAATTTCATCCCTCAGCAATAATACCTTTAATGTAATTTAATGTAATAATACTAGCGTTGCCCGGGCAGATCCCGTTTTTGCCGCTCCTGTGGGAATCCCCCAAAATACTTTCTTAGCGGATGCCTACGTCATAATTGCTATCTGTATGCCAAATTTCAGACCGATCTGTCCAGTGGTTTGAGCTGATCGTTGATAGGACAAGCGATTCTATTCATATAATAATACTAATAATACTATTGTTTCTGTCAGGTGACTCGAGTGACGCCAGACAGGGAGTCGTCCACCGAGAGCTTGAGCCCCACCACGCCCACTAGAACTGCAAGTCCGGCCTCCAGGTTCAGGGTTGTCCAGGTAAATGCATTGTTATAGCAAAAAATATATCGTGTACACTGCCCAACACTGCCTAGGGATATTTTATTCATCGTCACTTACCATCAGGTGAGATGATGCCAAGGGCTTACCGATTGAGAATTAAAAAAAAAACATGCAAAACATGGCTTCTTGAAAAGCTATTAAAATTACTTAGCACATGTGCAGTACAGGGTACAAAAACTTTCAAGATGGGCAAGTGCTATATTTACGAGTCCTTTCTCAGTTCTTATAAACATGGGTTCATACTAATTTCATACAATCTGTGCCATCCTTCTATGACATATAAAAACAGAGTTTAAATTTTCCGCGCTTTTTTACAAAAAACACTTAAAACTAAATTATTTTATGAGAACTGGAAGGGTGATCTCTAAAGTTTCTACCCTACATAATATGTCCTAAGTAAAAAAAATATAAAAAAATAATAATTTTTAATTAATTTTTTTTAGTTAATTTTATAGTTCTTCAAAAAACCATGTTTTGTATGAAAATTGTAAAAGTATCTAGGCAAAGTTGGTGTGTATATATGTATCTCGGGGAATCGCTTAATGTAATAAAATGCAACATTTACTATTAGATTAGGTGTTCCTAAGTGGTATCATCTGATTATAGTTACGAAATCTTACTTTTGATCTCGGAAAATCGAGAGTTCCCGTAGGAATCGAAAGGACTCTTTGATTTTCCCTCTATTGGGCGTGTCGTAGGTATCTCTGTTAAAACTCCGTTACCCGCGCTCCTATTTGGTACGAAAGTGCTCGGGCGCTCTACATTTGTAGAAATTTGGAACATATGAGTTTTAAATTATTTCATCAAGGGATTATATAAAGTTTTTTGTAGCGTCAAACCGAGGAGTAGCTGTCGTACAACAAAAACTGATTTTTTTTCTCAAGAACATCTCTAACGATTTTCATAAAACTCTGCACGTTGTAGTCACTTGTGTTTGTCTATTACACTACACTACCCAATGGTCTGGGAAAAATCGCGTTTTTATGGTTCTCCTACAAACGAAATTGAAACTTGCAATTTACTCACAAATGGTTGGAGCTATTGAATTGTCATATTATATTCCGAATAAATTACATTTGGTCACTCAGCATGAATTCATTAAAATTATTTAAAAAAAAATAATTAAATTATGTGTAAAAAAAAATCGACGAGAAAGTTTAATTTATCTGGTTAGACTTTAGAGCCTTTAAATGCGTCCTACACTAATCTTAAATTGTCTCGAGGAGACGTTTTTCTTAATTTCTGTTTGCGGATAATTTTAGAGGTAGTTTGATAGGTATTAAAATGTTTCACAGCCTGGTACAGGTAAACCACGTTTACAACTCGCCTCGGCATTGTTCGATGGCGCAGAATAGTGCAACCCACCGCCGACTCCAAACGAATGTAAACATCGGTGAAATAATGTACTTACTGCTAATACATAAAATTTAAAATCCAAAAACAACTGGACTCGTGATATTCCTCATCGTACATAATACTTGACATGGCGCGTGTACGCATCAGCCAATAGCGGACGGGTTTGTTCGCGGGTTCACGTGGCGCGCTATGATTGGCAGAGATATTTTCGCGCCATGCAAAAAAATGGTTTCTGCGCAGGTACATCGGTGTAACTTATAAAAGTGGTTGTTTTTTTTTATTCATAATTGGTAAGCCCTTGGCATCATCTCACTTGATGGTAAGTGACGATGATGCCGAAGATGGAAACGGGCTTACCAAGATTCCCCATTGCGCTATGGAGAACTGGGTATCTTATCTTCAAGCTGGAACACATCAATGTTGTAGTGTACACCATTGTTTTAGAGTTCTTGTGATTTAAAAAATAGATTAAAAAAAAATTGTTCTAACAATATTATGATACTAAATAAAACAGGACAGTCATAGCAATATTTTACAATGTTCTAAAATAATTTTTCTACACTTATTTTACAATTCATTAAAGTGACAAAATTAAATTATCGTTCTTAATTATATGACCACCACTGTAGATGTATCCCGTACAGTTAAAAAAACTGAAAACTATATTTTCACCACCAGGTCGCAGAGCCGCCATCAATTCACATACAGTCAGCCGGAGAAACGCCACGACGACCGTCCTCGCGGTTCTCTGTTACAAGGAATTACGATTCTATGTACAACCCCGCCATGGTGACTCCGCCATCCAGTCCGGCGCCGGAGCTTAGCCTTAAATCCAGTGACGAGAGTGGTAAAGAGAGCAGTGACAGTGACGTTAGCGGCACAAACGAAAGTTTCAACAAAAATAAAGGCAGTGACAAAAATGACACTAATGACAGTGAACCTAGTGATGTTAGTGACATTACTGATGCCAAAATTAAAAGTGACGACAGTGTTAATGATAATATTGATAGGTGTAGTGACGGTGTTCTTGGTAAAGAAAGTGATAAAAGTAATGATAAGTATCATGATAAATCTGAACAACTATCTCATAGTGAGGTGTTTGAGTCTGTAGGCGATGAGAAAGTTGTTAAGACGGAGACGAAATTAGTTAAAAATTCAACGGATGTCAGTGAGACGGACAAGGTTGATGTCCAAGTCGAGGTTACGGTCAAAATGGAAAGTTTGCAATCAACCAAAGTACATAACGACCAAAATAATGAGTTAATAATTATAGATGATATAACAAATAATAAAGGGAAGAAAGACGATACCGCTATGAAACAAATAGAAGCGATCACAGAAGATTTAGGTAATCTTATACAAGAGATGAAGGTACTGTCTACAAAAACAGCTGTTTTGACTAGGAAAGACTCCAAATTCAAACACGACAGCACTCAGACAGAAGTGATAGATGTAAATAGTAAAATAGATAGTTTTAACGTTGTACCTGCTACTTTTATACGTGATAATGTAGTCCTTAAGAAGAATAAGAGTGAATCGAGTCTGGATAGCCCAGACTTAGAAGTTTCTAGACTTATGAACAAAAAACTGGTCGGTAGCCCGTTTTGCGACAGCAGCTCGTCTTTAGAGATATCCAGCAGCTCAATGGAGAGTTTAAACGCAATCGATAATCAACAAAGCGTTATGCCTATACCAAAAACAGTCATTATAGATGACGCGACGCAATCCGATACGGAATTAGATAGAAGAAAACTAGATCATATTACGTTGTCAACTGAGAGTAGTATAGAATCGAATACCAGTGAAGTTACACCGATTAACAGTGGACACTTTTTGAATTTGTCGGTTAGCTCAAACGACAGTGTATCGCCAATTATATTTGGGAAGAACAAAAAGATACGTGGCTCTTTGTCGAGTTTGGAAGCAAGCGTTAGTTCTTTAGAGTCGGGGAGGCAGGAAAAAGTTATGTTAACATCAGCCGATTCAGGAATTGAATATTCTTTGCAACATCCCACAGAATGCAAAGATGATAACTCGTCAAATGAAGGCACTTTAACAAATAACTCTAGTCTTAACTTGAAAGACAATGTCAAAAAGGATTTCACGCTACAACAAGACACATTAACCTCGTCACCTAAAAGAACTTCTAGTTTGTTAGACGTACCGGCTTTAAAGACTAAAGGTATGGATCGTATGAGAAAGATATCTTGGGTGGCACCATCATCAAGCTTTCATGTACCTAGACCAGAACCAGAAAAACCAGAAATCAAACTGCCTTCACATCTAGAGAAACTCCTTAGTCTATTTCAACATCCAACTAGCTTATTTTCCCGTAACGCCAATGAAGACGAAAGGAAATCCGCTTCAAATACTCCGCCTAGAAAGGATTCTTCTTTGACTAGTTCATTCTGGACTTGGGGCAGTAATATTGAAAAGGAAAAAGAAGAAAAAATGGACGATAAAGACTCTTCTGAAGACTCGACGTTATCAGAGAGAATTCAAGTCTCCTTTGTTGACGAATCTTTCTCGAAGAGACTAGACCGTAAGACGCCATCAACAGATACGGAACCGACGGATAATACTGAGAATACGCTGAGTGAATTCCAATCCCCAATGCAGGAGACACCGGAAGCGAGCGACACTTTAAACACATACAGAGTTACCGACGCAACCACCGATGAAAATTTAGTACAAACATTAGGTTTAAGCTTAAAATGTGTAGATGGTACCGGCTCGGATGAGAACCGAGCTAGTGATAATATAGATCTCATAAAGCCCAACGATACGATTAGGAATACACACGAGATACCGCACGGAGACGTTAGCAAACCCTCCGTAGATATGCCTCAAGAATTAGATAAAATTGAGAATATAGAACCGAAAGCTGAGCCAGTAAGACCTAGGTCTTTTGCTGCTGTGCTGAAGTCGTCTGGTTCAGAGAATACTTTGGAAAAGCAACTTAGCCCAGATACAGGACAGCCTATTGATAAGCTACCTAGTAAAGTTATCAGAGGTATCAAAGAGAACATTAGCCCTGAAAACACTTTGACATCTAGTATGAGTAATACAAAAGCACTTGCGTTAGAATTGAGTGAGAAACAGGTTAAAAATCAATCTGTTGTTATTACTGCTTGGGATTCAAATGTTGAAAAACCTGAATTTGAGGCGAAAGCTCCCATAGCAACAATAGAAGAAACTATTGAAATAGACAATGTACAAGATTACGACGAGATAAAGTTTATTGATGAAAAGAATGTTTCAAGTGACAGCGGTGTGACTCTAGAAAGCGTAAGCGAAGAAAGCAAAAAGTTTGAAACAAAAACCACTGAGTCAGAGGACAGCATAGATTTAGGAAAAGATGCTCTTTCCTACCTTATTTATGAAAATCGTGATTTTGATCCTGATATTGAACAAGCTGCTCCAAATATAAGGAAAGTTGACTGCTCTTTAGCACAAGAGTTAAAAGAAGCTGAAATTAAAGAGAAAATGCTCGACATATCACCAGAACTAGTAATAGACGAAGAAGCTATAGAGGTTCCTGAAGTATTCAAAGAGTTGAAAGGTCTCAGAACATCGCCAGTAATACCTGAACGCGCCAAACTAAAGAAATCAAACTCTCTGGAAGATATACCTAAAGAGAAAGACAGTCCGAAAACGAAGACTATTGCCTTCAAAATTCCAGAATGTTCCACTGCTAGAGATATACCTGAAAGACGGACAAAGCTTCGTTCAAGAAGTGGATCTAGTCCAAAATCATTACCTGAATGTTTCAGCAAACAGTTCACGATAAGCAAAACAGAATTACCAAAGAAAAAGAAAAAGGTTTCGTCTCTAGGAAAGATTGCTCGCGATTCCCTTTTAGCTTTAAATATGACTGAAGAAGAGATAGCTGAATTTAGACGTTCTTACAAATTGACTTCGGTCGAAAGTTTAAGGTCTTTAGAGTCAGTATCTGAGGATGCTAATTCTCAGAGTGGTACATCGGTAGATTCTAGATGTAGATCGTGTTTACGACTGTCCCAGGAAAGCTTAATGTCCCTAGATTCCATTACTGAAGATTGTAGGTGTTTAGACGAATGCCAGAAAAATGAGAAGGCTGCGAGATCTCTCAGATAAATATTGACTTAATTTTCTATGGGCAAAAAGGAAGAATTCTGGGATTTAGTAGGTACCAGTTTTCTATGATTTTTACCCGACTACGGCTAAGCAAAAAGGAGGGTTATGTTATGATATAAAATATAAAAATGACTTATGTTGTACCTCGGTAGTTGAATTTAACATATGAAATATTGTTTTTCCAATATACACTTAATATTTCTTTACGTGTACACCTAAGATTACATATAAAAGCACGAGAATCACGGTCAAGCAGTGAAAACTGTCCGAAAATAAAGTTACCTTTTTTGTTCATAGAGTTGTACATTCGCCGTTCTCCCTCCGTGTCTAACATAGCTATTCTTTACTTGTCGTATTGTATGAAACTGGGGATCTAGTTCTTTTATATGTGATCAAAGGTGCATACAGTTACTTAAACACATCTGAGACGTGTGAGCAGTGGACCCTAAATTCAATAGTTCAAACAATTAAAAAATTATGTATGTATCTTTTTCATAATATTTATGTACCTTTATAGTAAAGTTTCCTATTGTATTAGAAATGTCCAATTGGTAGTGATTAATTAAAATTGATTAGATTTACTATGAGAATCGAATCACGAAGCTGATATGTCAAATACGTCAGACAGATGAAATCTTTTGACTATCTTTATTTCTGCTACTCTAAGCGCTGAACAGTTCGTTAGAGTAAGAGGCACCAAACATAAGCTAATACACTCGTACCATTTTACAGACGGCTGGTTATCCCTTCCTTATAGTGGCGGCGTAAACGGTAGCGTAGCCAGTTGAGATGATAACATCAAAAATAAATTATGAACTCTTAACCACTGTATTGCCATCCTGCTCAAATTTTGAAAAACCCTACTCGTTTTGTTTTCCAATCAAGTCTTTAATTTTTAAATCACCAAAATCACAACATAATATATAACGCTGCAAAAATATGATGTCACGCCTGCGTATTTCCAACGTTCTTAGAACAAAATGTCGTTTTAGACGGATGATAAAAAGTAACACGGATGGCTAGCAGTCATCCCTATTTTGACAATATGTTGGAATATTTCAGAAAATTCATCTAAGCGATCCCCTTTAAGACTAGAAAGAAACAAAAAATTTCGGGCGCGCTTCGCTCGCTTTAGAGATTATATTAGTCTCACTTTACGGAGCCAAATGAACGGAAAGCGCCGCTCTCTACTAACCATTTGCATCATAATACTAGTTTTTCGTGACAGGAACTGTACAGTCGCCATCAGATATATCGTAGCTGGCGAGGTGTTTAAATATTTCTGAGCAGTGTTGAATTTCAATAAAATATGTTCACTAGAAGTGTCTTTTAGGGCAGGAGGCTCTAGTTTCCTTACAAACTTAGTTCCGCTTTAATACAAAAACTACATGCCGGATTAAATTCAAACTTTGCAAATATGAACCTAACTAAATGAAGGATTACATTTGTTTTGTACTGAAAGTTTGAAACTGCTCCTTTTCCGTTTTATATTTGTAAATCGAAAACAAATTACAAACATCGATATGTGTCTACTCGATATATTTGCAAAGTTAGAATTCAATTCGGCATGTAGTTTTTGTATTAAAGCCGAACTACGACGTTTGTATAGAAACTCGAGCCTCCTGGGGCTTCTTAGTTTAGTATTTAAAGGCCTGAGTAAAATTGTGGATGATCGCACAGTGAAAATAGTTTTTGATAGTCTATGTCTGTCTGTATTGTCATATTGTGTAGTTGTATGGGGAAGCGCGGGTGTAACCAACCTTTTAAAGCTGAGCGTGCCCAAAGAGCACTTCTTAAAGTATCATACAAAAAACCGTAAATATACCCAACAATCCAGCTTTACAACGACACCCATCAACTTACCGTAATCCGGCATGTAGTTTTTGCATTAAACCGAAATTACGTTTGTATTGTATGCAAGCTCGAGCGGCTCGAATTTGTCATAAATATCTGAGCAGAAGATTTTTCAATATGTAGCAATTGCTGTTCAGATATTTATTTATTACAAATTAGATGTGCAGCTAATAGCAACTTTTAGTCTGCACAATTTATTGAAATTTAAAACACTGCTCAGAAATATTTAAACACCTCGCCCGCTACGATATATCTGATGGCGACTGTACAACATTTACTTTCCATTTTCTTAATCGATAATATAATTAGAAGTGGATTAAAATCGACTTCGTATTTTTTTTTACTTACAAGAGAAATAAAACGGTAAATTAAACATTTCCTTATTGTTTGCCTCTCATTCTAACGTGCCATTTGGAGTTTGGAGCAACAGGGACGCAGGTAGATCTCGACTTCAATCCATTAGTGTGATTCGATCCATATGCTTACCTACTTACTACTAGCATCGTTATGCATTAGGGTACGTCCATACAATACATGATGCCAAAGAGGGGGGGGAGCTGTGTCGAGTGATTTGGTCACGTGGCCTTTGTTCAGATACTTCCCCCTTATTGATTTAAAGTGACTTCATTGCATCACGTATATTATGGATATCCCTTAACAATTATTTCATGCTTAGTAAATTAGGCATTGTACTTCAAAATCAAAGTTTTTTGGTGAACATGTTAAATTGTGAACGTCGTGTATGGTTTTTTTTGTGAAAGTTTAATATTGTACATAAAAATGTACAGATTTAATAAAAAACTAGATTATGTATAAAATTTAAATAGATACCTAGTATACAAATTATATTGAATATAATATATCAGATTGATATAATATATTATTGTGTTTGAGTTGAAACTGTAAGAGGATCGAACGTAAATATAGTGTTGCTGTAATAAACAGATTATAACAAATTTTGTTTTTTCCTACTTTTACAAATACCTATCGTTACATCCACTTTGAAAAAGCGTCGGTGGCTCAACCGGTAACGACTCGGTCCATCTAACCAGAGGTACCGGGTTCAAATCTGGACGGCCAATGTACCAATGAGTTTTTCAAAAACTTACGTACATACTTACCGATTGCTTTAACGGTGAAGGAAAACATCGTGAGGAAACCTGCACACGCCTGCGAAGAAACTCGAAGGTTGTGTGTGAAGTCGACCAACCCGCACTGGGCCCGCGTGGTCGACTAAGGGCCTAATCGCCCTGATTCAGGGTAGGCTCGAGCCCCTCGGTGGGGACGTATATGGGCTGTAATGATGACATCCACTTTGATCTAACCCCGAAAAAGGATAGATTTTTTAGCTGTGTTGCCTATTTTTATAACCCGACTGCCAAGGAAGTTGTACTGTTTTTAGCGCGTAATTTGTATGTATGTTTTCTTTATTACCTCGTATCTTCCAAATGGCTGAATGGATTTCGACAATAAAGGTATCGTTATATTATTCGTCTCAAACACCCGAGTGTCCTTAGATAGGTGTTTTTTAGGGTTCCGTAACTCAAAAGGTTAAAATGGAACCCTTATAGGATCACTTTGTTGTCTGTCCGTCCGTCCGTATGTCTGTCAAGACCCTTTATCTCGGGAACGCGTGGAGGTATCGAGTTGAAATTAAAACCATATACTTCAATATACAGTCCCAAAACTCGCTCGCCAAGGTACTTATAATAAACGATCGATTAGCCAAGTTTGTGTGGCAAGTTAAAAATTTTCTGCACTAGTACAGTAAAAGTTAATTATCAGGAAGAGAACACATTTCTTTCTTCATAAGTGTTTTTTTTTATTCATGCACTGTAAATGCCATAAATACATTATCAATTATCATTTATCACGCAGTTTTGGGGTAGGCCAATAAAAATAGGTAGGTAGTAAAAAATGTTTATTAAATGAGCATTAAATTCATACAGTTTTTTTTATTTGTTAAGCAGTTTGTCTGTAACTTCTCGGGCAAACTTGGACAAACCCATTTTGGTGAAATTTTGCACGGAGGTAAGGACGTATAAATATTTTTTACCCTACCACGCAAAAGTAATGAATCTCACTGTGTTTTTTAAGGCGCATTTAAGGGTCCCCAAGAGGCTCGAGTTTCCATTCAAACGTAGTTCCGCTTTAATACAAAAACTACATGCCGGATTGAATCCAAACTTTGTGAATACATTGAGTAGAAACATATTGATGTTTGTAATTAGTTTTCGATGTACCAATATAAAACAAAAAAATAAGAGTTGAAACTTTCAGTACAAACTAATTGAAGCCTTCTTCGTTTAGTTATGTTTAAATTCACTACGTTGAAAACTAATTACAAACATCTATGTGTCTACTCAATATACAGGGTGTAAATGTGCATTCCCGCCATATTTACAGAAGTAGTAGTTTATAATACTACAAATTGTTTCAGCATATACAAAAAATCTGATAATTGAAGGACTACGAGTTATGGTATGAAACTCTTTTGGAGTTCATGTAAGAATAAACCAGTTTTATGTAAGATCGCAGTGGAACAAACCGTACGAGAACATAACTGACAGACGCGAGCGGTTTCGACTAAACAGTTCATTCCTTCTTTCAATGATTCATTCATGCGTATAGCTGACTACACAGTCAGCTGATTTCAGATTTCCCTTCCTACTTTAGGAGGACCTACAAAAATACTAAATTTCCGCATTTACACTTTTATTACTTTGAGATAGCTGTGTAAAGTACTTTATGTGCGTTTACAGTATTTTTGGCGTAGTTAAAAGTCTGAAATCAGCATTACACATTATTGTTATTTACAAAAAAATACACAAATTTACAAAAACTTACAGTTTCAAACGCTGCCAGAAATCTTTCACGCAACACATCAACACTATCAATTTCTTCCGTGTACACTAAACGTTTCACGTCGCCCCACAAGCATTATGTCCCGGGTCGGTCTCGGACTGTTCGGAAACATTTCCACGAACATTTCACAGGCTTGTCGCAAACTGTTACCACTAATAGCGTACAAGCGCACCATCTCCACTAACTCCACATTCGAAAAGTTTTCCGTCATTTTGCACGGCGGCGGCGCGACGGCAACTGAACTGATTGAACGCAGCCAAAGGGAAGACCGACTCGTTTGAACTATGCCGACACAGGCCGCCGCGCCGCGCTCCGCTTGTGCGTGCGCACCGCTGGTATTAGTGATGTACGCGGTCGATAAAATGTAGTGGTGCCAACGCAGTAAAAATATGAAATCATTAAAAATAATTAAAAAAAATAAATTATTTTTTTATTGATTCGTACTCAGCATCAGATGTATAGTTACCTCTGTAAATATGGCGGGAATGCAAATTTACACCCTGTATACATCTAGAACCCGCTATTAACATTTCTTCGCTACTGAGTAATACAAGTACCAACATCAACGGTTTGAAGACGGCCGGACCCCAGGCATGCCACCTCGCCTGGCGTTTCCGCCAGACATCGCTATCTCCATTTGATCTCAGAATTGAAAAAAAAAAACATACTGTATACAGGATGTAAAAAAAATGGTGTAGGTCCCGTTAACTGGGGGTTCTACTCATCATACTGAACCACTTTCCCCAAGGAACCCATAGTCGATTCTCAAAAAAAAATTTGGACCCTCCATACTAAAATTTACAAAATTGGTCAATCAAATGATCGATTTGTATGAAGAGTAAACATTTTTTTTTGCGATTTCCTAGACTCCTAGAACAAAAGTTGTTCAGTGTGATGAGTAGAAGCCCCAGTTAACGGGACCTACACCAATTTTGTTACACCCTGTATACAGGAGTTTTTCTATTGTACGCGTAAACGAATGGGAATACGTACAGCGGGATCGTCCAAGTCAATTTGCGTGATCGTTGTGTTCAGTTTCAAACGCTGCCAGAACTCTTTCACGCAACACATCAACACTATCAATTTCTTCCGTGTACACTAAACGTTTCACGTCGCCCCACAAGCATTATGTCCCGGGTCGGTCTCGGACTGTTCGGAAACATTTCCACGAACATTTCACAGGCTTGTCGCAAACTGTTACCACTAATAGCGTACAAGCGCACCATCTCCACTAACTCCACATTCGAAAAGTTTTCCGTCATTTTGTACGGCGGCGGCGCGACGGCGCATTTTTTATTGATTCGTACTCAGCATCAGATGTATAGTTACCTCTGTAAATATGGCGGGAATGCAAATTTACACCCTGTATGTGCAAATTTTGGATTCAATAAGGCATAGAGTTTTTGAATTAGATCGAAACTACATTTGTAGGAAAAGCCGAGCCTCCTGGGGACCCTGCCTTGCGAAGCACCAATACGGTTAAGAAAAATGCCACTATCAGTCAAACCCATCCAGGTAATGGCCGTTCCTCAGGTCAGATAACCTGCGTGATCGACCCAACCATGCAAGTGGCACTGAGTTATGACCGCTTGTAACAAGTGTTATGATGTGATTTTTTAAAAGAAGGGTTATGTTAATGACATTCTATGTATGTAATGTGTATGTTTATCTGTTCCCTCGTATTTCCTAAACCACTGCACCGATTTTGACGAATGTGGCGTCTTTGGATTTGTGCCATCACTCCGCGTATCATACGATTGCGAACACGGCTATTATTCCTAGATTATTCCAGATGAAGGGAAAAATAAATTTTGTAAAGATATTCCGTAAAAAAAATATTTAAAAACCAAAACCCGACGTTTTGGTTTTTAAATATTAATTTTTCCTTAATTGTTTTTTTTATTATCAGAAGCTTTAATTTCACTTGCAATGTTTGCATTCTTTTATTTTGGTCAAATCTTGCAAAAGATTTTAGAGCGACTACCAGAAATCCGATTGAGCTGAGCTTTGGCACACCCTGGGCACTTTATACAAACGGGCCAGAAATTACATTTCAAAAAAGGAATGACGGAACAAACAAAATTGCGGCTAAATCCTATACGTTCGACAACTAAACTGTAACCAATTTGTATCAATCTGGGTGACGAGGGGGTGAGGTCGCAATCTAGAGAGCGGCAGGGAGTGTCCATACTGTATGTTAGTATTAAAATACTTTGCCTTGGGTATGAAGCCGTATTCCCGTAGATCCTTTTGGTATTTTGAAGTTGAACTTTGGAGGTGCTATTAGGGTTTCGGGATTGTATTTTATACTGACAAATTGAAAACGGGACTTGACGTGATTTTGTATAATTGATGTTGTTTTTACCTCAACGTTTCGACTATGCTTCGATAGCCGTAGTATTTTATTTTCAACAATGGAATCGTGGGAATCCTCTAAAGCTTGTAGATGTAGGAGGTAGGTTTACCTGAAAGTTTTTGGATTTTTCGAAAAAAATGTATTGAGACTAGCAAAGAAAGTGATTTTTAAAGGTGTTTTTTGATGAAACACGAATTTTGTTACACCTGTAGCACAGTATTACGATGTAGTGACTTACAGTATTGTAACGAATGTACTTACGCAGAGCAACGGAAACGGGGCGGCGGGCGGCGGGGCACAGCCTGGCATACTCAAGTTTGCCAGGCTGACTACAGGCTAGTACTGCTAATACCTACGCCACGCCGTGGCGGCATCATGCGACATCAAAGGCGTTGCGCTACTGTAAGCCATATCGTAATACTGTGCCTGTAGGTAATTAGGGCTTGTACTTATCATACTGAACAACTTTCCCCAAAGAAGCCCAAGTTTTTTTTTAACTAGTCAAGTGCGAGTCGGACTCGCGTCCTGGAGTTCCGTACTACTACACCTCTCCACACAACTATTACAATGATAAATATTCACATAACAAACAAAAGAGATCAATGCGAGCGACAGAAATATACTTTTTTTTTTAAGTTCGGGCACTTAGCCGCTTTTTGTTATTTGTTGTATTACTTTAGGATTGAAGCTCAGGGTCACCCACAGGGCAATGGAGCGTCCTACGCTCGGAGTTTCTCTGCGTGATCGAATCAGAAACGAGGAGATCCGCAGGAGAACCAAAGTAACCGACATAGCTCGCAGAATCGCTAAACTGATGTGGCAGTGGACAGGGCACATAGCTCGTAGAACAGATGTCCGTTGGGGCAGTAAAGTTCTCGAGTGGCGATCGCGCACCAGAAAACGTAGCGTAGGCAGGCCTCCCACGCGATGGACCGACAATCTGGTGAAGTTCGCGGGCAGCGCACGACCGGTCGTCGTGGAAATCCTCATCTAATCGTCAATTTTGTTGCAATTTCAGCAGTCAAAGAACAAAAGTTGTTCATTGTGATGAGTTAAAGGTCAAATTAAGAGGGCATCCATATGCTTCTCACCAGTCGGTCCCAGGTTCTAATCCCGGCGGAGTCAAACTTTGTGAGGTTTGGTTGGTGGTAGGGCATTTTCTAAGACCACGCGGCTAGTTACCACCATCTTATCTAAAACCTGCCGCCAAATATCAATGTAAACATCCGGCATGAAGGTAAGATAGTTAGCCAGTTCCCCGTTGCGTTGGGGAATCTTGGTAAGTCCACTTCCATCTTCGGAATCTTTCATCAGGTGTAATAGGGCCAAGGGCTTACCAATTGTGGATAAAAAAATATCTAAGTAGTTAAGGCAAGGTATTGATTAGAACAGTTGTCTCTGTCTTTTTCTTTACGTTTAAAGAGTAAAGATAATAACCACACTTTTTCAATAGTTTTTCGTTTCAATCAAAAACTACAATGAAAGCATTAAAATTAATAACATGACTCACTTTGTATTATCATACATAACAAATATTGTTGTATATATTTTAATAATAATATACTTCAAAATATTAGTCATAACCAGAGTCGAAAGCAACGGTGTAGTGTAACCTAACTTTGGGTTTTTTTTTTCTATCGAGCCAAAACTGCTCAATCGTATTTCTAATCGCTTTTGACTTAAAGGAACATTATCAAAAATAAGGGTATTTTTTTCAACCTTGAGTTTTCTATCGTTTAGGAGTAATTGACGTCAAAAATAACGAAAATCTGTAATATTATACCGCCTTAAGTGAACACACTCACGGGTTTATATAAGGTTTCAATTATATAATTTGAATTATGTGATAACGCACAGTTTTATGTGAACTTGTTAGTGCCATTAATAATTGGTATACTTCACGATGCTTTGCGGTGGATTCAAATATTCCAAAATTATTGCTTATTTATAACAAAAAAAATATGTTTGTCCATTGATTTAAATAAGATGTTTTATCATTGAGCAAGTATTTAGTGAAAATAGCACCAAAATGTCGTTCAGCACATTTATATTTCTTTCAACTGGTATGTTTATAACATATTTATCATCACACCTATTATAACGACGATTTGTTCCTCAATAAGTGCGATTCTACTTTGTCCCCTATTATGTAATATTGATAAGTATTTATTTTAGACATAGTCCATAATTGGTTAGTAACATTGGTACTTATAATCTAGTGTTAGTAAAACAATAGGAATAAATCAAATAATTATGATGGTCTCGATGGAGCCGTCCGCCACAGGGGCAACGCCCGCCGGTCTCTACTTGATTGCGGGCAGCCGTATCGAGCGCCTTCACACACAACCTTCGAGTTTCTTCGGAGGCGTATGCAGGTTACCTCACGATGTTTTCCTTCACCGTATACATATAAGAGCATCGGATAAACGTACATATGAAATCGAAATTCGAAAACACATTGGTACATGGCAGGATCGAACCACGACCTCCCGGACAGGAGGTAGCAGCCCTTGCCATTACGCCACCAACGCTCTTTGCAGTCAGCGCTCTTAATTGTGTGATGATAGGTTTTGTCATACTAAAATGTTCTTTCTATATGGTTCCTTAGGCGTGGGTATCGCTAATACAGACTTAAAATAGAGTAGGTATCAACCGCCGAGTTTGAATTTGTTTAGTATTGTGGAGCCTGACTTTACACAAGTTGTCCTAAACACTAACCTACTATGTTTTTTGTTAACTGTAGCAAGCTTAAACCTGTAAAGAACCCCTAGAATATGTATATATAATTATACCCTTGAAAGACAGAGATTAGCGAGAAATCAGGGTTCGTTGCAATTAAAGGTTTGTTCAGTTGATAACAATAACTCGAGTTCTTTGTAAAAATGTAACTTAAATATAAAAGATTTGCCAAAGTAACGGCTGTGAAGTCGTAATATTCCTTTTATTTGTAATATTAAGCGGTCAAATTAAATTAATAATATGCCGCTAGTCAAACCTGTCGCAATAGGGGATCGGACTGCTAGTCATTTGAGTTACTTTTTATGATCTGTCAAAAACGAAATTTTGTTCTAAAAATGTTTGAAATACCCACAAGTGACGTCATAGATTTTTAGCGTCATTGACGAACTTATTTTGTGAATTTGATCAATTAAAAATTGAAGACGTGATGGAAAAACAAAACAAGTAAGATTTTCGAAACTTCAAGAGGATAGCAATTTAGCAAATCATATTTCAGATTTTATTTTTGATGCATTCCGATCCCCTAATAGGGGATCGGAATGCATCAAAAAGAAACTCTGTAATTAATAACTATTCATTTTATATTTTTGTTTTTATTTTTTCCCCACGATTTGTGAGTCCAATAAACTTAATCAATTCTGTGACTCAACCCAATATATTTTATTTACTTTACCCATTGCATGCACCTCTAAGTTTTCCTTAGAAAACTACGATTTTCCTCCAATTCAAATTATAAATTGTAGTTCACATGCTGTACTTGTCTAAAATCACTTAAAATAAAATGCTAGACGATCGAGCCAATAACATCGGGAAACTCTCAGCCCCGTAAATATAATATTCATCAGTAGGTAGAACAGGTTACCTAAGTAGCATCTAGCCCCTAGGAATCACCACATATCTCAAATACCAATCTAGGTACCACTACAATACACAGCGTGGCTCTACAATAGGAGATCGGACTGCATCAAAAATCAATTCTGAAATATGATTTCATAAATTGCTCTCCTCTTGAAGTTTCAAAAAACCTTACTTGTTTTGTTTTTCCATCACGCCTTCAATTTTTTATTGATCAAATTCACAAAATAAGTTCGTGAATGATGCTAACAATCTATGACGTCACTTGTTGATATTTCATACATTTTTAGAACAAAATTTCCTTTTTGACAGATCATAAAGAAGTAACTCATATGACTAGCAGTCCGATCCCCTATTCATCTTATAGGGATGACGACAGCATCAGAAATAAATTATGAACTCTTTATCACTAAATTGCCCTCCTACTTAAACTTCGAATACCTTGCTCCTTTTGTTTTTCATCAAGTCTTCGATTTTTAATTCACCAAAATCACAAAATGAGTACATAAATTTCAAACATTTTTAGAACAGAATTTCGTTTTTTGACATATGATAAAAAAAATCATATGACTAGCATTCGTCATTCCTATTGGCTACTTCATTAACTTTTAGCTTGTTTTCAGTGCTATTACCAGCGGCGCCCTACAGTAGGCACTATTGGCAGTTTAACCTGGGCTTAAACTTCTGGGATTGGGAACAAGGCGTGTACGTCAGGTTTCGTATGATCGACATGACGCGAATGTACTACGAAGAAGGCATCCATAGGGTTAAGCGTCTCAACCTCATTCGAGCTAAGTATCAAGAGACACCGCTGTACGAGTTGGGCTATGTGATTGGCGAGATTATTGAGAGGTATGGATTATCAACTAAAATATTATTAAGTAAGATTTATAAACTAAAGAAATCGACGTAGTTCTCAGAGTTGGTAATCTAAAGTGGCAGTGGGCGCGGCATACAGCTCGTAGTACAGAAAGCCGTTGGGGCAGTCATTCATTAAGGTAGACAGTTGAAATTTTCATAGAATGTGTATTTCTATTGCCGCTATAATAAAAAATAATAAAAATTAAAAGGGAAAAAATAAGGGGGTTTCAATAAAAAAACGTGTGTGGGTTAAAATAGGTCTTTAAAAGTATGTATAAGGTATAAGGAGTCGGAACTAAATATCATAAAAACATATTTTTGTCGGCCGCGTCGATGTCTTTTGTTTGTAATGTGAATACGTATCATTGTCATAGTTGTGTGGAGAGGTGTTATGTGGTGGTACAGAACCCTCGGAGTGCTAGTCTGACTCGCGCTTGGCTGTTTTTTTTAGATATTTTGTGTTCTCTCAACACTAAAGTGTTAATAATCTTTTTTTTTATTAAAAATTTGAGTGCGTTTGACTGCAACTCACCTGATGGTAAGTGATGATGCAGTCGAGGATGGTACACGCAAACTCAAATAATGCCTATTCACTCTTGCCTTGAAGATTCCCAAATTATAGGAATCGGGAAACACTGACGCAGGCAAGGAGTTCCACTCCTGCGCTGTACGCATAATAAATGAAGAAGCGTAACGATTCGTGCGAAAAGGTGGAACATCAACAACAAAGGGGTGCAACCCCTCCCTGCGTCTCGTTGACCGACAATGGAATGGAGCAGGGGGAATGAGGTCGTGAATACCGATAGACAGGTGACTTTGCGGCGATGCTCAAGGCTTTGGAGCTTGTCATTGACTAGCTCGTCGTCACCAATGAGTCTCCGTGCGCGTCGGTCGATGGCGTCCAAGGTATTCAGCTGATAGCGGGCTGATCCATCCCATAAGTGTGAACAGTACTCCATACATGAGCGGACCTGTGCTTGATATAAGGTAAGCAGCTGTCCAGGTGTGAAGTACCGTCTCACCTTAGAGAGAATGCCCAGCTTCATTGCAGCAACTTTTGCATTGGACTCAATGTAACGACGGAAGTTAAGATTGGGTGTTAAATCCACGCCGAGGAGTTCCAGATATCTGAATCGGTTCATTCCGGAGAGTTGGAGTCAAGGTGAATGAACTTCTTTTGGCGGAAAAAAGACAAGTCTGTGTTTTAAAGGCATTAAAAATTACAAGGTTGGAATCACCCCATTCAGACACTGCCTGAAGTGACAGGTTTATGCGCTCTATCATGGCCTCTCTCAGAAACAGCGTAACAGCGCTGTTAGCTCGTGCACTGGACAAGTATCTTTCTACAACCGTGCTATCGTCTGCATAACCAATTATACCGGGTTTCAGCAGATCGTTTATGTGAAGCAGAAATAGTGTTGCGGAAAGTACAGATCCCTGAGGTACCCCGGCATCAATCGCCAATACGTCTGAGGAACAGCCTTCAACGACCACTCGAATAGACCGTTCCCTCAGTAAATCAGCTACCCAGTTACACAATCCCAAATGAAGACCATAAGAAGGAAGCTTGCCAATAAGGCTAGCGTGCCAGACGCTCAAAAGCCTTCGAGATGTCGAGTGACACAGCGAGAGCTTCGCCATGCTTCTCGATGGCCTCGCCCCATATATGTGTAGCATACATTAGAAGATCTCCAGTAGATCGACCTCGGCGAAATCCGTATTGTCGATCGCTAAGGAGGTCATTATCTTCTAGGTATGCCAGAATGCGGGTGTTCAATACACGCTCCATAATCTTACAGATTACGGAGGTGATTGCTATAGGGCGATAGTTTGCGCGATCGACACGACTGCCTTTTTTGGGCACCGGCTGCACGTTGGCCAGCTTACAGGACTTTGGGACTATACCTGTTTCAAGATAGAGGCGGTACAGACGTGTCAGAACAGGAGACAACTCAGGAGCGCAGTTCTTTAGCACTATAGCTGGTATACCGCCAGGTCCACTGGCTTTGTTTACGTCAAGATTGCGAAGTGTTTTGAGTACCTCCTTTTGCTTGATACGAATAGGGGGCATTGTAGTATCGCAAGGAGATAGCTGGGGCGGTAATCTATTCGCTGTATCAAGACGTGAATTTTCGGCAAACATAGAGGCAAACAGATTAGCCTTCTCAGTTGCCGTGTGAGCCAATGATCCATCAGGTTTCAGCAGTGGAGGCAAAGACGAGCGGCAAAAGTTCGCCTCAACCGATTTAGCCAAGGACCAATACGCCTTACTCCCAGAAGGGTAGGAGGCAAGTTTTGATCCGATACAGCTTATATGGTCGAGGCGTGCCCTACGCAGCGTCTTTTTGTAGGACTTGGCGGCTTTATTGAAGAGTTTCTTTTTAACTCGCGTGTCCGGAGCTTTATGATTCCGAGCATCTGGCTAAGCCTGGTAAGCTGAATACTTTAGTGCTTCGGCCACTGAGCAATCAGCATTAAAAGTACCTACACTACATAAGTATGCCTTGGGTGTCACCTACCCTCATCATTAAATTAAATAGTCTTCGACTTCTGTGCAACACAAAAACCCGATAGGGTTTCTTTTGTACTGTATTAATATCTGTATGTTTGTTCTTTAAAGCAATAAATAAATGAAAAAAAAAAAACCACGGGCGAGCTTTTCTCTCGAGAGGAATGTCAGAAAACGGGATATAATATTCCATCGCCTGACATATGACCCTCGAGATTTCTGTCGCACAGATTGACGGATCACTAGAAGAAAAGCACTTTCCCCGGCAAGGATAAGACGCTAAGAAGTGACTTGTATGCCATACCCGTTTAGAACCCCTAGGGCTGGGATCAGGTGGTGAACAAGACAGTACAGACTTCACCAGACAATGATCGGACGTACCCAAAGGTGACGATACTGACACGTTATATCGGTCTGGTTCTATTGTCAGCAGAAGGTCCAAACAATTTTCCGTTTCGCCTTCCACGTCCGGCACACGCGTCGCCTGGTCTACCAGCTGGGTAAGATTTAGCGACAAAGCGAGTTTGAGCGCTTCTCTCCCAGCATGGTCGGTCTTCTGGTATGGGAACAGCCACTCCTTATGGTGAGCATTGAAGTCCTCCAGAAGGACCAGTCGTGCTGACGGGTACCTTAGTTGAGCCTCATCGGCGGCCTCACACAGATGTTCAATTAACCTGGTTGTCTCCTGATCTCCGCTGTGCGATCGGTATACACAAGCGTAGACTATTTTGTTCTCGCCGGTGTTGAACAACACCCAGAGCGTCGAAAAAGATGAGTTTCAATGTTACGGAGACGCCGGCAGCAGATGTTGTCGCTTACATTATCTTCCACCGTTTTATCTAAGTCCTGCCACCAAACATCAATGCTAACAACATTGTTCCGGCTTGAAGATAAGAAAGCCAGTTCCCCATTGCGTTGGGGAATCTTGGTAAGCCCGCTTCCATCTTCGGCATCATCGTCACTTATCATCAGGTGAGATGTACCAATTGTAAATATAAATAAAAAAAAACTTATCTGGCCAGATCCATCCTCCGTCAAAGTTCTCAATCAGAGAGATTACATATACGTATAATTAGACGGAGATCCAATGATATTTATGATTTGACCAGGTAATAAACCACCTTCATATTTTAATACATAAATAGTTATTTATGACACTGCCAAGTAATGAGAGCCACTGTAACATGAGCGCTAGTTTATGCCACAAACCGAAGCTGAGTAAGGGTCGCAGGAAGCCACAGGATGAGGGCAGCACAAGGCCGGTCGTTGTGGAAATCCTTGTGGGAGGCCTTGCCCTGATGATGATGATGAAGTATAACTATTCCTTGGCTGCAGGTACAGAAAAATGGTAGAAATGGCGAAACACTTGGATGACTACAAAGCTGAGATACTTATCAAGAGAGCAGCATTGCTCAACATTATGGAGCAGACCTACTTGGAGATGTATCATCTCTACAACATCTACAACGAGATCCCGCGAAAGTACGCGTACATCCCGGAATTCAGAAACATATCGGCTTTGTTTGACTCCACTATTGAAGTGAGTACGGGTTTTTTAGTGTTCCATATCAATTATCTATAGATTGTCCGATACATCATCATCATATCAGCCGAAAGTCGTCCACTGCTGGACAAAGGCCTCCCTCAAGGATTTCCACGACGGCCGGTCCTGCGCTGCCCGCATCTATCGGCTTTCCGCGATCTTTACCAAGTATAATATGAATATATTATGTCCACCGCGTGGGAGGCCTGTCCGATACATCGCATCTACACTACCCAGCATAGTTTTCTTGGGAAAATAGTTGCGGTAGTATACCCTTTTTTACCACACCAGTCGGTCTCTGAAATCGCCTGGTAGTTAGGAGTCGGGTTATCATATCCGCCGCCCGATACTCGGCTTTGATACTCGTTATTCACCACCCGGGAGGCACGTACAGGGCTGTTGAAGGGTTATCTTATAGCTGGTTATCAGGAGTTATCCTGTGGACGTGAGTATCACCGGTGGTGGAAAGGGAAATGAACAGGTATGCGATGGGCTGAAGCGGTCAAGGCAACTACCCTACAGGCCAACATACACTGCGCACGATCAAGTGACCTGGAGAGCTGTGGTCGCAAAAGCGACCCACAATAGTCACGTCCCTCAGTGATGAGGATACGACCAAGAAGAAAAATGTATAGGGTACCCATGGGATCCTATTACTGTGTCACCCACTGTGTTATACGACTTTGTCTACACCTGCGGGTCACTGAACTTGTGGTTCCTGTGCTCTTCAGCAGCAAGGTGCGCCGTGCGTGTATGGAGCTGACCATCATCCGAGGTTTCTACTCATCATACTGTACAACTTTCTCCAAGGAAGCCATAGTCAATTCTCAAAACAAATTTTGATACTATTTACGGTTTAACATAAAGGCGCAGTGATACTCATCAAACTGAACAACTTTAAGAGGAAACGCGGTCTAAAGAATAGGTATTTGAATAAAATGTTGCTTTCTCTCTCCCCCAAACCTCTCCGTATACAGCAAGAAAGGGAGAACTGCAGCGCAGACCAATAATAGGCACTAAAATTGACCAAAACAGCATTCCTTAGTGGCTATTCCCTTATGCCTCTATATTTTTATTTTATTGTTAATATGCGTATTATTTTTTTGGTGGTCTTCTGAAAATGACGTTTCAATTGGGCAATTTTCTCAGTTTTTGAAGACGTCCTATTATAATTAAGAGGATTGTGAAGCTGCGACTCTCTTTATACAAACGGCGTTAACGATTTTCACCTCTTAAATGTTAACCGATTTGGACCAATTTTTCATAGGTTGTCACTCACAACAAAAGCTAGGCTTATACGTGTTTGTTATTTCGATAAAGTTAAAAAGTTTAATTTTATTGTCGTTCACGTGTTTTCATACAAAACTAATTTCGGCCATTTTTGTTTATTTATAATCAGTAATTTAAAAAACGAAACGTCTAGCTTTTGTTCTGACTGACAACCTATCAAAAATTGGTCCAAATGGGTTAACATTTTAGAGGTAAAAAATATTAACGCGGTTTGTATGAAAAGTCAAATTTTCGCTCTGGGTTCACAGTCCTCTTAAAATATGGGAAAAACAAAACAAAGATGCATGGCCATGGTAGAGATAGGTTTGATGGAAAAAACATTTTTGCTTTATCGTCATTATCCAGAGAGGAAACAGGGGACTACGATTGTATGGAAAAAATGGCGCCCGCGTTTCCTCTTAAAGTATCACTTCACTATTATGTGACACCCTGTATTCACGTAAACATGCACAAAATATATAAATCAGCTAATCGATTTGTATGGAGAGTTTTTTTTACGAATTGACTATGGCCAAAGTATATACAGTAAATAAATAAATATGGTCATCTGGCCCCAAAGTAGGATTCCCTGTGTTATGGGTTACCAGAGACTGATATACATACTTATATACGTTTAAATACATACATATATAGATATAATTTAACACCCAGACACAGAGCAAACAAATCTGCTCATCACACAAATGCTTGCCCTGGGTGGGGATCGAACCCACGACTCTCGGATCAGTAGTCAAGGGCACTAACCACTGAGCCACAGAGTCAGCCGATACAGTGGTGGTCACATAATTAAGAACGATAAAATATACGAGGCCAATTTAATTTTGTCACCACAATAAATTGTAAAATAAGTTTATAAAAATGATTTAATAATATTGTAGAATATTGCTATGACTGTCCTGTGTTATTTAGTATCACAATATTGTCAAAACAGTGTGCATGTTTCTTTATTTATTTATTAAATCACAAGAACTCATTTATTTGCAGGAACACTAGCTGGACAAATAATTAAGAACGAATTTTTTTTTATCTTTTCATCAGATTAAAAATGGAATGCGATGCTCTTCTTTACTATTTTTACTGTAGTTTTGAGCCGTTATTGATTCTTTTCTCGTTTTTTGCAATTATTCGTCAAAAGCCATTGGAAAAAATAAATTTTGTGACTCTGCTACTAGAGAAATAATAATAAAGTTGCGTGGTCGTAATAGGTCTTATAAAAAATTTCGGATCAATTTGGTTGCTCTAATACGATGGTGTACCAGGCTATGATACATGTTAATACCCATAAAGCTACTTCTAATAATCCCTGCAAACGAAAACCAAGAAAATCATCTCCTCGACACGATTTAGGAACAGTTCACTTTGCTAAGCAGGACCCATTTAAAGGCTCTAATCAGATAAAAATGAAGTTTTTGGTGAGAATAACCCTCAAGCAGTCTCGGCGCGCACCGTTCGAAGACGTTTGGTGGAGGCACAGTTATTTGGAAGATGTACCAGAAAGGTACCCATGTTGACACCATGTCATAGACAGGCCCGAGTTGCGTTTACACGAATTACTAAACTGGACAGAACAGCAATGGAAGAATGTACTTTTTTCTAACGAAACCAAAATAAATAGAATATACTCTCATGGCAAGCTGTACGTACACCCACCTGCAAATAAGGAATTCGACCCAAACATACACAAAAAAATATTGTAAAGCATGATGGCGGTGAAAACTTTAAAATGTGGGGTTGCTTTGCCGGTTATGGCATGGGACCTGTCAGTCTGATACAAGGTAACATGGACCAATACCAATATTAACAGATTACTCGGAAGAATGTATGCTGCCATATGCTGACGATAATCTCCCGGTAATTTGGATATTCTAGCACGATTATGACTTACAACACACTCAATAGGCAAATGATGACTGTGTTAGCCTGGCCACCAAATAGCCTAATCTTAATCCCATAGAAATTTTGTAGTATCAAGTTAAAAAGAAATTGTCGAACAGAGTGTGTGGTAACATGAATGAACTTTACAATGCATTTGTTTTTTAGTTGAAACTTGCCAAAGGTTCATAGCATCAATGCCGCGCCGCCGACGCCGCCGCTGTCATGCAGTTAAGCATGGTAGCAGACACCCAATTAAGTACTAACGTTACAAAAAAAGTTAATTTCATTAAGAGAAACGCTATTAAATTTACTTTAAATTAATATATAATTTAAATTATAAAGTTATTGTTTCTTTTACCTAGGCTGTTTGATAAGTACCCGTTTACTAAATATATTAATATCACTGGCCGAAAATAAGTATACCACCTTTTTAAGCCATTTTTCAGAGGCGGGAAAAAGAAAAAAAAATTGCATTCTTTTGTTTTTTTCTCATTTGACAGCGATTTAGTGAAAGCGTGAACTTAAAATTGTTAAAATGGAGAAAGAACAGAATCGGTCTGTAATTAGATTCTTGTTTTCGGAAGGAAAAACATGTGATAAATAAAAGTAAGAATGCAAGCGGTTTACCATGAATGTGCTCCTTCTATGACAACCGTCAGATATTGGTATAACGAGTTCAAGCGGGGGAGAACAACCGTCTTTGATGAGGATCGCCCAGGTCGGCCAATTGAGGTGACTACAGACGATATGGTTAAGAAAATTGAAAATATCGTTTTAGCCGACCGCCGAATTAAACTTCGAGAAATCTTTGATGGTGTAAACGTTTCAATCGAGAGGGTACAACACACATTAGAAGAAAAATTGGGTATGAAGAAAGTATCAGCGAGGTAGGTGCCGCGTTTACTCACAGAGGAGCAAAAACGGAACCGACTGACTACTTCGGAGCAGTGTTTGGCCGTGTTCAAACGTAACCCGAAGGAGTTTCTGCGTCGTTTCGTAACCGTGGACGAAACGTGGGTTCACCACTACACCCCGGAAATGAATGAGCAGTCGAAGCAGTGGATTTTACCGGGTGAACCTGCTCCAGAGAAAGCAAAAACCGTCCCATCGGCTGGAAAGGTCATGGCGACTGTTTTCTGGGATTCGCAGGGTATTATACATATTGACTACTTAGAAAAGAGGAAAACGATAACAGGGCAGTGCTATGCTAATTTATTGGATGAATTTGACGCCGTCTTAAAGGACATACGACCCCATTTAAAAAAGAAAAAAGTACTGTTTCATCACGACAACGCCCCGGCTCATTCGTCCAGAGTTGTGACGGCTAAATTAGCACAGTTACGCTACGAACTATTGCCTCACCCCCCGTATTCTCCAGATTTGGCCCCATGCGATTTCTTTTTGTTTCCCAACCTAAAAAAATGGCTCGGTGGTAAGCGATTTAAATCAAATGACGAAGTCATTGCCGCCTTAATGACTTTCCAAAATCATACTTTTTGGATGGTTTATTGAAGCTTGAGTATAGGTGGAACAAGTGTATAGAGTTAAATTGTAACTACGTAGAAAAATAAATGCATATATACAAAAAAAAATGTATGCCCTCGTATTATAAAGTTTAACTCGTTCTTAATTATTTGTCCAACGACTAGCCTAATGCTATGTGAACAATACCTAAACAACAGCTCATTAAATTGAATATTAAATATTATTTCCTAGTTTTCTTTTTTGATTATGTTGGCCTCATAAATATACTAACAAGCAGTATGTTCAATAAGGTTTAAATATCTTTATTATGACCATATAGATTTTAAACCGATGTCTTTATGAAGCGTTCTTAATTATGTGACCACCACTGTATTTAGTACTAACATACAGTATGGACACTCCCTGCCGCTATCTAGATTGCGACCTCACCCCCTCGTCACCCAGATTGATACAGATTGGTTACAGTTTGGTTGTCGAATGTATAGGATTTCGCCGCCATTTTGTTTGTTCCGTCATTCCTTTTTTGAAATATCATTTCTGGCCCGTTGTACGAAGTGTTCAGGGTGTGCTATGGGTTTCTTGGAAAAGTTGTACAGTATGAAGAGTAGAAACCCCAGGTCCTGCGCCAATTTTGTTCCACCCTGTATATGCTGTGGGTCGATCGTAGAATTGGGCAGATCATGAAATGCCCGGGCATATCATATAAAAGCTCCGAAAAAAACTAAGGTTAGGTTAGTTTAGCATGTCTGGTGCCGCCGTAGAAAAGAGCCCTGCAACACAGATTTGAACAGAAGGATCCGCCCGTCTGCATATTTTAGTCAGATTTTCTTCATACATGCAAAAAGTAGCGCCATCTGACATAACTCGTACGAACTAGCGTGGGCGAGAGTTGACTGACGTGCCGAGTTAAAAGAACCTTGATAGAAATGTCGCTTTAAAAATTCGTTTTTTTAATTGTTTACAAGAAAAAATACAATGTAAGGTTACTTATCGATAATACGACATCCCATGTTTCTTTTCAGCCTTTCTTTTATGATATTTACGGCCTCTTACTACACAATAAGGCATTTTTATATGGAATATTTTTCCACCGCACTGAAAAATGTCCCGCAGACGACTGAGTCGCGAGTGTGCGAAACTTTCGATTTTCGCACCAATTCGCTGGGCCCATTCGTCGCGCGCGTTGGCCGGGTCCTTACGCCAGTAATATATAAGTCATTGCCCTGCAAAGACTTAGTATTTTTCGGAGCCCCGCGATGAAATACTCGGGCATTTCATGATTCTACTATCGGCCCACGATTTAGGGTCCGGGAAGGTATGTTGGTGGTATAGGCAACTTGGTAACATTTAATCAAATGTATCTCAAAAAAATGCTCGAGCGGTCAATCGAAACGGGAGTCATACGGTTGTCTTCCTCGCACTTGTGTAAACTCGCTAGCGCTGTCTCGTAATCGTGCTGGTACAGGTAATTATGTGAGATACAATTGAAAAAATGACACCAAGTTGCCTATATTACCAACATACCTTTCCTTACCTTATACAGCAAAGCGGCATTATACACTTATACAGGATAAACGCTTATCGCTAAGAAGCGTTTTCTTCCAGACAACCTTGAGGTGGATGTTTTGGTTATTCAATTCAACAAGATAAATAATTTTCAAAAAAACCTTAAGACTTTTAGGCACAACCTTTAATTTGAAAACAATGATTATTATTTCTTAATGATCTCAGCAACCCCTTTCATTTGATACCCAATTCATGAGGGTGCATAAAAAATAAATGATCTGTCATCTTTGGGAGTCCGCTATGTTGGATTAAGAATGACGTCAGTAAGCTACCTATGCATTGTTCTCCAAACTTAAGGCGAGGTGTTGATTGGAACAGATATGTGTAAAGAGTAAAGTAAATAACCACACTTTTTCAATGGTTTTTCGTTTTAATCAAAAACTACAAAGAAAGTATTAAAAATAATAACATTACTCATTTTGTATTATCATACCAAATATTGTTGTATATTTTTTTTAATTCATACAAGTTTATTTATTTTTTCTAGTCAAAACTAGAGTTGAAAGTAACAATGTAGACCTATCTTTGGGTTTTTTTGTATTGAGCCAAAACTGCTCAATCGTGTTTCTAATAGCTTTTAACTTTAAGAAACATCATTAACAATAAGGTTATTTTTTTCTACGTTTTTTATCGTTTAGGAGTAAATCTGTAATATTACCGCCTTAAAGTGTATGCAAACTTTCAGCACAATCGAAAACTGGGAAGTGGTTCTAATTTAGATTCCAAGATTTGTCTCAAACTAACTAACTAACAATAAACTAACTAACAGGGCAAGCTAATGTAAAGGTTGTAAATAATACTTAACCTTCTATCACCTCCACAGGCGTTGGTACAAACCTGTGACGAGTACGACACGACGTGCAAAACTAACGAAACTATGACGAACGTCTGGCAAGAGATCAGAGATGAACGGGAGAGAGAAGCTGCGGCGAGAGAGGAATACAAGAGGAACATGAGACAACTCAGAGAGGAATTCTTTAAAGTGAGCATTAAGTACAGATGGGTTATGTCAAATGTACGGCTGTACTAAAGCTGAAGGTTCACGAAAGTCCGAATTTATTGGATTTAAAATAATTGTTTTTCAGTGTTAAGTCTATAGCGAGACGCGGATGGGGAACGACTGGCGAGTCATGCCTTGTGCATTAGCAAGCTGCATGAGCAGCGCAAATAGCATATGCAGTATATATCCCTACATCACACCCCTCCTAAAATTTGGTACATTGTAATATATACAAACCAAATTTTAACTAAATGAAAAACGAACAAACGTTATTAGTTAATATAACAGAGCTACTCTAAGTATAAATTAAACAATGTATAGAATTGTTGAACAGAAGCAAATCTGAAACATGATACTCTAACGGAGTGAGCGTTTCTACAAACGAGAATGCTAGTTACGAGTACATTACAATTTTATAAGTAGTAGGTGCTATATTATATACTCTGTGCTGTTTGTTACACTGTTACAGAATAATACGAAATACTTAGGTTAGCTTTATAATAAGTTTATAATATCAGCTCATATACGTCCCCACCGAGGGGCTCGAGCCTACCCTGAATCAGGGCGATTAGGCCTTAGTCGACCACGCGGGCCCAGTGCGGGTTGGTCGACTTCACACACAATCTTCGAGTTTCTTCGCAAGCGTGTGCAGGTTTCCTCACGATGTTTTCCTTCACCGTTAAAGCAATCGGTAATTATATGTACGTAAGTTTTAGAAAAACTCATTGGTACATTGGCCGTCCAGATTTGAACCCGGTACCTCTGGTTAGATGGACCGAGTCGTTACCGGTTGAGCTACCGACGCTTTAATTTTTAATAAGTTATTAGGCGTATATATACGTAGTCATGGTAACGGCGGAGCGGGGGGTGCGAAGAATCCCCGGCAGATGCCAGGCTACCAAACCCAACGACCTTTGGCCCTAGCAACTTAAAACACGCGTACACTGCGGACTGATCAGAAGCTAACAGAATTCGAAGAAGTATTGAGCAGGTTTCGGTGGGATATCGTAGGTTTATGTGAAGTCCGAAGAGAGGGAGAGGACACCATGATCCTTAAATACGGATCCTTAAATACGGCGACAAAATGTCCCAGGGTGGTGTCGGGTTTCTCGTCCACAAGTCCCTCATAAACAATGTGGTCCAGATCGTGAGCGTTTCGACAAGGGTAGCATACCTTATACTCAGAATCACCAAACGGTATTCGATGAAGGTCATACAGGTCAACACGTCGACTACGAATATTCCAACGACGAGGTAGAGACTATGTATTAGGACATCTCTACAGCCTTACGTAGCACCAGGACCCATTATACCGTTGTTATGGGGGACTTCAACGTGAAACTGGGCAAACGAAGCAATGGTGAGCTGAGAGCGGGGCAATTTGGATACGGAGTAAGCAATGCACAAGGTCAGATGCTGGCCGACTTTATGGAGAATGAGAGCCTCTTTATGATGAACTCCTTATTGAAAAAGTCAAAATATTGGAAGTGGACATGATTACATCCCAAATGGCGTAACGAAGAACGAGATTGATCTCATCTTGTCGACAAGGAAGCAAATATTCAATGATGTCTCTGTGATCAATTCAGTTAAAACATGAAGCAATCACCGGATGATATGAGGCACATTGAATCTAAAGACCAAGCTAGAAAGATGTCGACTGATGAAGTCTACGTTCCGACCAGCGCCCATCCAGCTCCAAAACCCCGAGAGCTTTCAGCTCGAGTTGCACAATCGCTTCGAGTGCCTAGGAGACTGCGAGCATGGGGACGATTATAATGACATATTGGTGGATATTGTCCAAACGGTCGGGTCTAAGATTTTTAAAACTCGCCGTTCAAACAGTACCAAAAATCTCAGACTTCACCTTCATGGAAGAAAGACGCAGATTGGTTTTGCAGTCCTCTGAAGAGGCTACTCAGTATCGGTATCTAATCAGGCAGATTTCTAAGTCCCTGACTCGCGATTTACACCAGTATAATACAAATTGTATTAAAGAGGCACAAAGGCTCAAAAGTGTTCGCGAGAGCTCTCTCTTTTGGACAAAGCCAACTGACCAAGCTGAAGACTGAGGATGGCAGGATCATATCGTCTAAGACTGAGTTGCTGGAAGAAGTTGAGAAGTTTTACGGACAATTGTACACGACCACACATTTGCCTGTCAGCGATTTGACTAAAGACCCAAGAGCCAGACTAAACTAAGTTATCCCGGACGTCAGCCTGTACGAGATTAGAATGGCTCTCAAACAGCTCAAGAACAACAAGGCACCGGGTGAAAAGGGTGACTACAGACCCATCTCACTTCTAAAGCAATCGCATCGCACGCAGGTTTGACGACTTCCAGCCTCCGGAACAAGTCGGTTTTCGAAAAGGCTTTAGTACCATAGACCGCATACATACGCTGCGGCGGATTATTCAGAAGACTGAAGAGTACAATCAGCCACTATGCTTGTCTTTTGTGGACTATGGGAAAGCCTTTGATTCAGTTGAAACCTGGGCTGTGCTACTGTCTCTCCAGCGGTGCCAAATTGATCATCGATACATCGAGATTTTGAAGTGTCTGTGTGAAAACGCTAACATGTCAGTTCGCCTTCAGGACCAGAACTCGAAACCTATCCTGTTATTGCGAGAGGTGAGACAGGGAGACGTTATATCTCCGAAACTGTTCACCGCCGCCCTGGAAGATGATTTCCAGCTTCTGGACTGGGGTGGATTCGGCATCTATATCAACCGCGAGTACATAACCCATCTCCGATTCGCTGAAGATATCGTGGTCATGGATGAGACTATGGAAGACCTAAGCACAATACTCGCTGGCCTCAGTAAAGTCCACGAAATCTTCCCATACTCTACGACAGATTGATAGGTGCTTCATGTGTTCTTTCGTTCTGATTGTTCCATCTTTCGTTCATTATGCCCCAAAGATTCTCTGTAGTTTTCAAATCAGAACTTTCTGCAGGCCATGGAATAACATTTATATGTGCTTGGTTTCGCATAATTCTTGCAGCGTAAATAGTTGCGTTGTCTTGCATAAAATCAATTTCAAGAACTTTCCGAACTTATTATCCATAAGTTTGTAAAGTCGGAAGCACACAAGTACGGTTGCTCTAGGTGGCAAATTCACGAGTTCTCCACACCGACTGAAGAAATCCAACCCGAATTGTTTGCAGTAATTCTTCCAGATGCATGATTATTAACCACGACGTGGTCTACCGGGTTCGATAAAACGGTAATCTTCCGGTTTGAGAACTAGAAAATGTCTTTTCGTCTATAAAAGCTGTAGATGTCCAGTCAAAATTGAAATACTGGTGGGCCAAGCGACGTCGGGCTAATTTATGATTCTTGGTCAAGGCAATTTTTTTCGCAGGCCGCCTGTGATATAAATTCATAGCATGTAGGCAATTCCTAATTGTTCTAGGGTGAACGTCAAATATTTCTGCAAATCGTCCAGTCGTTGGCGTACAGCCATCTAGAATGTTGCCTTTGCATTAATCGGAATTAATTCAAATCAAATAAAATTATTTTTTTATTTCAGATTGTAAAAATCCATAGAAGTTAATTCAACCACTTAAAAACTACTTAAAAACTATTTATTACTTATTTATTACAAGCGGGCGATGCTTATTTTAGGAGCGTCGGTGGCGTAATGGCTAGGGCTGCTACCTCCTGTCCGGGAGGTCGTGGTTCGAACCTGCCACGTACCAATGTGATTTTAAATTTAGATTTCACATGTACGTTTATTCGACGCTCTTACGGTGAAGGACAACATCGTGAGGAAACCTGTAAACGTCTGCGAAGAAACTCGCAGGTTGTGTGTGAAGTCGACCAACCCGCGCTGGGCCCGCGTAGTCGACTAAAGCCCGATCGCTCTAATTCAGGGTAGGAATGAGCCCCTCGGTGGGGATATGAATGAATGATGCTTATTTTGCCGTAAATCAATAAGGTTTCCTTCAGCATTATATCGCCGTCTCTACTCACATTTAACCGACGACGCGTTTTTTCATGAATCCTTCCTTGTGTAACTCCACTATTTGAGCTCTTAATAGTTCACGCATTTTATTTTTCAAATTAATTACGTATTTGAAAATTATTTTAAACCTCTCTCGATTGATACTGACACATGTTCGCAATTAGAAAAGCAAATGATAACTTTTCGCAAAGAGGTTATCTGTAATGTGAGACTCAAATAACATTTCAATAACAGTTGATATTTCAATACTATTATTACTGAAATAGAATTTTCGAACTCAATGCGTTACGAATGTCTAACGACATTTCAACAAAATCGATAGGCAATAAAATTTCTTGACTGTATATTCTCTATTATTTGGAGAAGTTTAAAATAAATATTTCTATTTGAAGTTTTGTAGCTATGATTTAGGAACCACTATAGAACTTGGTACCTATCCATTTAGATCGCTGTAATTTTTTAATATCGAACTTGGCTCCATTTCACATTTATTTTTTGTTGGGATATCAATTTTGTGATTCCCTGTGTGTATACCCAATGAGCTTAGATTACATAATTTATTTATTTTTTTCGTTTCTACTTCAGGCATTCCTAAACGGCACCTTAGACCAACTAAAGAAAGACTTTGCATCTAGAAACATAACTTATATGGCAGGCACTTACGACCTGGACCATGTGCCACCCGGCCTCATAGCCGCGAGTCCTGGAGTGCATAAAGTCTACTCCAACCAGCAGAAAGGATCCGAGAACCTTATCAGCTGGAAAAGACCCGCACGTCCGAAGAAGCGGCGACCGTATCCGTTGGAGTACGGCTGGTCGAACGAGGACATGTTCTTCGAGGGATGGAAGCCGAACGAGGTGGAGGGGAACAGGTCCTATGACTATCTACATTACGTACCGACAACGGCGAGTACTGTGCCGGTAGATACTGACGAAGATGATGAAAAGAATGGGACACGTTTATTACTAATCGAGAACCGATGGTCAGAAAATTAACTATGTAATTAAATTAATAAATAATTAAATACTTTATTTTAGATATAGTTTACCCGACTGTACAAAAAGGAGGTTTTTTTTTTTTTTTTACAATAATAATAAATTTATTTCACAAAAAGTTTACAAGTTAGAAAAACAAGGTCTTAATTCTAGTTGTACATCTTAACTTTAGTTATTGGAACTCTGGCTACTAAACTAGGCTAGAGAAAGCCTGTACCTTAGCAGTCAGCGAGCAGAGATAGGAACATATTGTATTTTGTTACAAAATATGCGATGTCAACCGACAACTTTAAGTGAGAATTTAACAAAATAAAAGTCAACAAAATGCATGTGCAATGTGTGTTAGTGTGTTTGTGTATGTGTGTATGCGTGTGTGTGTGTGTGGTTATGTTTTGTTGGGTGTATTTATGTATCTAGTTATGTCTGTTTGTTTTGCTGAGCCTGTAGCCTAAACGGCTTGATGGTCTTTGGAGTGCGAAGTATCGTTAGATTCATCTTTCTTGATCCTATATGAGTGACAAGGGGGTATTTTTTTTCCCGACTACCCATAAAAGAACGGTTATGTTTTTATACAGTTGGGTTTTTTTATTTAATTGGTTAGGTTATTGTAACATTCGTTGGTACAACCTTGAGTTAGTGCTTAACAGGTAATTACGGAGAAACTTAACCTAAACTTTAGATTGTGAATCTGAAAATGTATTTTTGGTCCATTTGTCGCGTCGCAACGATGCAACGGTAAGGATATGGAAGGATTACGTAATAACCATCTTTTTTGGCATAGTTTTACTAAACTATCGTCTCCAGTAAAGTGGCGTATGGTCCCAAGTATCCTCGACAGGCCACTTGTTATAAAATCTTCTTCTGGCCGTGGACAAGTGTCTTGGGAGACCAAGTCGGCGCATGAGGAATTCTTGTCGGTACTGGCTTTTGAGTTTTTCTTGGGCTCGGATGTTCATGGCAGCTGAAAGAAGCAGATTGTATTATATAACCTAACCGATTTATTTAATAATTAAAAATTAAAAACCCGACTATTTAAAAACTTAATTGGCCAGTCTTGAAGTTTGAAGGCATGTGTCGAAAATCAGGGGACAATATGAATAAGTTTAATTAATTTAAGGCGAGGCACCGGTGGAAAAGCGGAGAAACCCTTTTGCTAGATAATTTTTTTTGGGTAATAACTACTAAATATCGGTCTTGCAAAAAATATTGGACATACCTAAGAATATTGTCTGAGAAATGTGCTAATATGTTAAACGATAGTGTGTACTTTACTTGATCATAAAAAATCCCAAAAACAGGTCTAAAACGTCAAAAAAAAAAGTCTAAAACGAATTGTTTATTAATAAATTTTCTAAATTTGCACATAAATTTTATATGGAGATATTTCTTTTTAAGTACTACAGAGAATCTACTAAATTTTAGTGTTTGAATTGAAGTATTAAGAGAAATAACAACGTAAAACACTGAAAAAGTGCAAAAGTGTGGTTATTTTCTTGACTCTTTACACGATAAGGAAAAAACAGAGACAACTGTTTTACAAATGCCTTGCCTTAACTACTTTCTTTTAAAAAAGCTTTATAACTCCTTAAGGCTTGTACATGGGCTAGCGACCTTGAGGGTCTGGGCGGAGCTCTATATCTCTCCCCGCACCACCCGCACCATAACATCGCGCGCGCTGCGTAGGTATACAGCCACACCAGAGTCATAGAGTAATAAAATTACAGAGACTTACACAGACACAAATAGCATCTTCTTTCTACGTACACCCCGTAACGTAATAAGTCTTCAAGCGTAAAGGCAAAAAAAAAATTACAGCCATGCTGTGCATACTTTTTCGCAAAGCTGTCACGGTCTGGTGTAGTCGGGAATACACAAAACAAAGATAACCATTACGTTTACCTAGTAGCAATAAAAATTGGTGAATACAGCCAAATTTTACACATAATTTGGGTTTGTATGGGAGGTGAAATGACAACTAAAAGATTCCATCATGGTAGAGTATGGAAATGACATTTAGTTTGACACATTTGTTCACAAGCAGCGCCCCTCTTGTGTGAAAATATATTTTTCAATACAGTTGCTCCAAAAATGGTACTTTATGTGCTAGTTTACTATGCGCAAATATTTTTTTCCCGCACACGTGCTTTTTACGTTGCCTCTTTTTTTATTTGTAGTTCTGAGAAACAATACATTCTAGGAAAAAAAAAATATAATAACCAGAGATAATGAATCTTCTTAAATATTTTTGAAATGAGAATTTTTAAAGAGATTGGTTGTTTCCACAGAATAGAAGACTCATATTTTTTTTTCTTGTCTGTGGTTGTTTCTCTGTGAGGTTAGTACTTAGTACATAACGTTAGCTAATTATATTCTCTTTGGGTTATATCTTTGTGAAGATAGGAGAATAAATATGAATAAAGCGCATAGGCCATCTTTTCCAAGGAGGTTTTAATGCTTACAATAATAATATATCTCAAGCTATTGATATTTATCTAGGATAATATTTAAAAAAACTTACGCATTCGTACGTGTGCCTAGCTAAATTAAATAGTTGGTTTAGTTGTGAAAACGAGTAAAATTATGAATAGTTAATATAATATGTCTATAAAAAAATATACATGTGTACGAGTATAATAAAAATAGAGTGAGATTACTCCCCGTACGTTTTAAATGAGGAACAAGTCGCGTAAAATGAACTTTGATTGCCGAAACCTTGATAGGTATGTACCCATGTATTTTGTTTTTCTGTCACGGTATTTTTTTTATTTACCTGTTTTCTCACAACTGTATTAAAAAAACGTGCATGATACATGGGTGTGAAAGGAAATGACAAACTCGTTAAAATAAAAAACGACAGTGACAGAAAAATAAAATATATGGGTACAATGTACATACCTATCAAGGTTTCGCCAACCACAGTTCATTTTACGCGAATTATGGCTTTTTTTAAATTTCCGGGGAGTAATCTCACTTTGTTTTTCCTTATATATAAGTATATTTTTTATTGCACGTATATTCATAATTTTGTTTGTATTCTAAGCAACACAATTCGGTTTACGAAAATTGCGCCATATTTAAATTAGTTAAGCACACGTACGCATGCGTAAGTTTTTTTTAATATTAATATAAGTAGATTACAATAAGGCTTGGAATAAAATTCATGTAAGCATTAAAACCTCCTTGGAAAAGATGACCTATTCCTTCCTGTTACCTATGCGCTTCATTCATATTTATTCTTCTTTCTCACAAAGATATAACCCAAAGAGAATCTAATCTGCTAGTGTTATGTACTAACTTCACGGAATTACAACCAGTCTCTTTTCAAATTCTCCTTTCAAAAGTCTTAAAGAAGATTCTGTATCTTTGTTTATTAAATTTTTTTGTATACTAGAAATGTCTTGTTCCTCCGAGCTAGAAATTAAAAAAAGCGGTAAAGTAAAAGCACGTGTGCGGTAAATCAATTTTGCGCACACTTGACTGGCATATAAAGTACCACTTTTCGAGCCACTGTATTAAAAATTACTGTTGATCTTCCATGCGTATACACGACAAACGAAGTGCGAGGACATGCAATAAATTTAATATCTGGCTGGTTACAAGTTACAGAGCGAAGAGGTACTGTAATTAAATAAAATCAACGGTATGTAGAAATTAAAATATTATGAAAAAAAAGTAATTATGACCGTTTCGGGCTTTTTATCTGATCTCAAAAGTTTTTATTTGTTTTTTATTGTGTATTTAAATTTTAAGGTAAGTGCTTGATAGGTGATACAAAACAATGTAATTAGACTTGTGGTTAAAATTTAAATCTTTGGAATTCATCAAACTTAGGACTCATGAAACTCGTTAATTCTCCTAATAACCTATAAAATCTAAAATAGCTTAAGTAGCTCGTAGAACATATTATGGCCGTTGTGGTAGTAAAGTTCTCGAGTGTCACTCACCACAAGAGACACCGTACACCGCATTAAAAATGACCGGTCTTGCGTTGCCCGCATTCAGTGACTTTCCGCGACCTTCACCAGGTCGTCGGTCCACCGAGTAGGCTTTTCTACATTTCATCTTCCAGTGCCCGGTCTCCACTCGAGAATATCACTGTCCCAACGATCATGTGTTCTACGAGCATGTGCCTGGCAACATAGCTGATAGATCAGATGGCCGTTGGGGTAGTAAAGTTCTCGAGTGCCGACCGTACACCAGAAGACGTACTGTGCACCGTACGGTCACCTGTTCTACGAGCTTTGTGCCGCACATAGCTCGTAAAACAGATGGCCGTTTGAGTAGTAAAGTTCTCGAGTGGCAACCAAGCATCAGAAGATGGTGCATCTTCACAACGCATTAGAGGCTTCTCGTGACCTTCAGCAGGTCGTCGGTCCTCCAAGTGGGAGGCCTGCCTACGCTACGTCTTCCGATGTACGGTCATTACTTGAGAACTTTGTTACCCCAATGGCCATCTATTCTACGAGATATATGCCTAGAACAGAATATGATCGTTGGGGCAGCAAAGTTCTCGAGTAGCGAGAGTGCACCAGAAGACGCAACGCGCACCACATTGGAAGTAACCTATCCTGAGTTGTTCGAACCCAGTGGCTTCCCGCGACTTTCACCAGGTGGTTGGTCAACCGAGTGGAAGGCCTGCCTGTGTAAGGTCTTCCAGTGCGCAGTCGCCACTCGAGAACTTTACTGCACCAACGGTCATCTGTTCTACGAGCTATGTGCCAGACCGGGCATTCTCAATGCGGTACACGGTGCTTCTTCTGGTAAGCGGTCGTTACTCGAGAACTTTGCTGCCCTAACGATCATCAGTTCTGTTCATATATCTCGTAAAACATATGGCCGTTGCAGCAGCAAAGTTCTCAAGTGGTGACCACACACCGGAAGATGTAGCATAAGCAAGCCTCCCATTTGGTGGACCGACGACCTGCTAAAGTCGCGGAAAGCCGCTGGATCTTTGTGCTGGCTTATACGATTTCGATGATTATTATTTTTTGAATAGGGTATAATAAAGCTCAGGTAGATTTTAAGCAACAAAAACTGTAAAACAAGAACTTTGTATCAAAAAAATTAAACAAAGAAAACTGAAAAGAATAAATTAAAAAATAAAAAGAATCTAATGTAGATAACCAAATATGTTCATGAAATACTCTCTGTCCGTTATACTACACTATGTACACAAAAAACCCAATATTTTATTTTTATTCGAGAGCTCCCGCAAAGCAGCACAGGTCCGTCTAGCATCGCGACCCGCCCCGCACTGATTTTTAGGACGAGCGCGGGGAACGGCTTGAGAACGGTTGGAATTTTACCCAAAATCAGATGGTTTTAAAATATTTATAAATAAAATACAATAAATATTCAAAAAGTGAGAAATCAGCATCACTCTATATTGTTTTTTAAGTTATATCATAAATTTTCAAACTGTTTTGTTAAAAATTGCAACAGTAAAATGGTTACAACTGAAAAAAAGGGGGTGTATTAGATATTTTTTTTCTATGGTTCTGAAAAATAAAATCGAATTCTGTGAAATCTACATCACTCCTTATATCTTGTAAACTATTATGTATTTTTTTCTGGTAGAAATATGCTATGGTTAAAGAATAAAATGGTTACAAAATTCTTCAGTTTTAGAGGTTTTTCGAAGGACAAGCCTTAAGTGCGCATATCAAACGCGCCCGCCAGCCCCCCAGTGCGCGATTTACGGTTGCGGGGGTGGACCGCCCGCGTTGCGTATTTTCGATGGTTTCTCGTTAATTTTGTAAAAAAAAACTTGCAAAAACTGATTACTGATCGCGCACTCGAGGAGATATTAGCTTGCCGTGTTAGTTAGTTCTTTCGTTAGTGAGTTAGTTTGGGACAAATCTTGGAAGCTAAATTAAAATTTTTGCATCGTGCACGTTAAGTTATGGTAGAACAATTCATCGTTAGCTAAGTGACGACATTTCTAAATCTGATATGGCGGCCTCCCAAAGATGGCGTACCAGTTATTTTCTATGCTTGTACCTGAAAGTTTTGAGGTAGGTATTTCGAAAATTGTTCATACGTAAATAGGAGATCGGACTGCATCAAAAATGAAATCTGAAATATTACTTCCTAAATTGCTCTCCTCTTGAAGTTTCAAAACACCTTACTTGTTTTGTTTTTCTATCACGTCTTCAATTTTTAATTGATCAAATTAACAAAATAAGTAACTCAATGACGCTAAAAATCTATGACGTCACTTGTGGGTATTTCAAACATTTTTAGAACAAAATTTCGTTTTTGACAGATCATAAAAAGTAACTCAAATGACTAGCAGTCCGATCCCCTATTGTTTACATAAAAAACTAATATGTGTCATTAGTTTCGCACAAAACATGTGACAGAATTTATGACCCGACTTAGTATAATGATCCCGTTGGTTCAGTGGTAACGCACCTGCCTGTTGGGCAGAGGGTCGTGGGTTCGATCCCCACTCAGGGCAAACTTTCGTATGACGCACAAGTATGTTTGCTCTGCGTCTGAGTGTTCAATATCTATACAGGTTGTAACAAAGTTTGTGTAGGTCACGTTAACTCATCATACTGAACAACTTTTGTTATACGACATTGCTGCAATTCAAAAAAAAAATATCTTCATATAAATTGATCAGCTTCTTTTTTTTTATTCACAATTGGTGAACCCTTGACAACATTTTATCTGGTGGTTAATGACGATGTTCCCGAAGATGGAAGCGGGCTTACCAAGATTCCCCAACGCAATGGGGAACTGGGGAATTATTGTTTTTGAGAATCGACTATGGGTTCCTTGGGGAAAGTTCTTCAGTATGACGAGTAGAACCCCCAGTTAAGGGTCCTCCAACAATTTTTTTCACGCTGTTTATGTAGGAATGTATTTAATACACAAACGAGAAAAAGATTAATCGGCGAAACAAATTTGGCTGGGCAGCGTTCGGGAAGCTTCGCAATCTTCACGTTCCAAATACCGCAGTGTCTTAAGGCCAAGGTCTGTGACCAGTGTGTGTTGCCAGTGATGACATACGGGACTGAGATATAGTCGCTTACACCATGGGCCTCAAAAGAAGTCTCAAGGTCACCAAAATGGCAAAGGAACATGCCATGCTTCGAGTTTCCCTGCATGATCGAATCAGAATCGAGGAAATACGTGGGAGAACCAGAAACCGATGTAGCTCTCAAAATTGCTAAACTTAAGTGGCAGTGGGCGGGGCGCATAATATATAGATCTTAGAACAGATACCCGTTGGGCTGTAGTTTTCGAGTGGCGACCGCGCAGTGGAATACGTAGCGTAGGCAGGCCTCCCATTCGGTGGACCGATGACCTGTTGAAGCTCGCGGAAAACGCTGGATGCGGGCAGCGCAGGACCGGTCGTCGTGGAAATCCTTGGAAGAGGCCTTTGTCCAGCAGCGGACGTCCTTAAGCTAATGTATTTAAACATATGTAAGTATGTACATCAGTCTCTGGTTCTCATAGTGCAGGGAAGCCTAGTTTAGGGCCAGTTGACCCTGTGTGATTTGTCCCTGAATATTAATTATTAGCCGTTTCCCGCGGCTTCACCTGCGTGGACAACGTTTCTATGTCTTTTCGAGGGTGCGCAGTGCGAAAAAAGTGAAAAAAGTAACCTATGTGTTAATCCAGGTCCTAGTCTGTCTACCTACCGAATTTCAGCCAGACCCGTTCAGTAGTTTTTGCGTGAAGAAGTAACAAACATACACACTCACAAACTTTCGCCTTTATAATATTATTAGTGTGATTAAATTACTAACTTTTGCCCGCGGCCTCGCTCGCGTGGGCATCTTTTTATTATGACTGTCTTTGAGGGTGAGTGGTGCGGCTCGCGTGCGTAGACAGGAGTTTACTCCAGATCCCTCGGAAGCTACAAGTCGGGCTATTTTGATAAGTAGTCACTTTCCAACCTCTCTACAAGTCGGGCTATTCCGATAAGTAGTCACTTTCCAACCTCTCTACAAGTCGGGCTATTCCGACAAGTAGTCACTTTCCAACCTCTCTACAAGTCGGGCTATTATGATAAGTAGTCACTTTCCAACCTCTCTACAAGTCGGGCTATTCCGATAAGTAGTCACTTCCCAACCCCTCCACTGTTTCTATGCAAATAATTTTAAACAAAAAAAAACGACTTCACACAGGAAACTAAGGTTCCCATCGTTATCTGTGGGAGGGATGCCATCATCAGATCCTGGTTTCCTTATCATTGTACCACCCTTCGTATATTTCCTTTCCAAAAAAAAAAAATTTTTTTTTAAAATCACAATTGGTAAACCCTTGACAACATCTCACCTGTTAAATAACTAATTAACAATAATCAAAATCTGTTCTTAAACAATGATGTTATCCGCGAACACTCATAAAAAATTGGTTGTCTGTAAATTCAGTTTACGGACGATAGTTTAACGTGAAAACGTCATAACAAAACATTGATGAAATGATTTACATACATAACTTTACAATTTAGCGTAACGGGACAATGAGCGTAACGGGACAATGAGTCATCCTTTTTCGTGCGTGCAGCCGTCGTCCATCGATTTATTAGACGTTGTCGCGCCAAAAAAATATACGTTCGAATTAACCGCCTCCGTAGCTCAGAGGCAAAGTTCACTGGCTTTACACAGGAAGTCGCGGGTTCGATTCCCGGCGGGGTCAATTGTAAGACTCGGTTTGGTTGGTGGTAGGACATTTTCTAAGCCCGCCTGGCTACTACCGCGGGCGGACGGCTTGTTTATAATATTAGTAAGCATAATAACTGTTATCTACCTCTGTCCTCCATTGCAGCATCAGACTTAGCCCTGAACATGATGGTAGCCTCAGTAGACCCGGACTCCGATTCAGGGATCTCCTCTAGAGCCTCAATTAGTTGGTCTATCTCCTTCTCCAAATTGTGTATCCATTCGTAGTAAATGAAAATGTGGTAAGGCCTTGTTTGGTTATAAAAATAGGATGCGGACAGAATCCTGAAAAATAAAAAAAAATATAATGCAGACAGAATCCTTGAAAATAAAAAAAAATTGGATGCAGACAGAATCCTTGAAAATAAAAAATAGGATGCGGACAGAATCCTTGAAAATAAAAAAAAATGGATGCAGACAGAATCCTTGAAAATAAAAAATAGGATGCAGACAGAATCCTTGAAAATAAAAAAATAGGATGCAGACAGAATCCTGGAAAAAATAGGATGCAGATAAAATCCTTGAAAATAAAAAAAAGGATGCGGACAAAATCCTTGAAAATAAAAAATTGGATGCAGACAGAATCCTTGAAAATAATAAATAGGATGCGGACAGAATCCTTGAAAAAAAAATGGGATGCAAGCAAAATCTTTGAAAATAAAAATGAGATGCGGACAGAATATTGGAAAATAAAAATGATTGCACCGTGCTCCTGGCTTTCTTCAGTAATGAAAATTTAATGTAGATTAGAAATAAGCTAAAAACCACGTTCAATTTTAATAAAAAGCAAGTCAGAGTTAGGTTGTTGCGTTTTTGTATTTGTTATTGCACTAAATTTAGATCTTAGGTATAGCCACCTAGCGAGAAAAGCGAGTCAGAGTTAGGTTGTTGCGTTTTTGTATTTGTTATTGCACTAAATTTAGATCTTAGGTAGCCACCGAGCGAGAAAAGCGAGTCAGAGTTAGGTTGTTGCGTTTTTGTATTTGTTATTGCACTAAATTTAGATCTTAGGTAGCCACCGAGCGAGAAAAGCGAGTCAGAGTTAGGTTGTTGCGTTTTTGTATTTGTTATTGCACTAAATTTAGATCTTAGGTAGCCACCGAGCGAGAAAAGCGAGTCAGAGTTTGGTTGGTGCGTTTTTGAATTTGTTATTGCACTAAATTTAGACCTTAGGTAGCCACCGAGCAAGAAAAGCGAGTCAGAGTTAGGTTGGTGCGTTTTTGAATTTGTTATTGAACTAAATTTAGATCTTAGGTAGCCACCGAGCGAGAAAAGCGAGTCAGAGTTAGGTTGGTGCGTTTTTGAATTTTTTATTGTACTAAATTTAGACCTTAGGTAGCCACCGAGCGAGAAAAGCGAGTCAGAGTTAGGTTGGTGCGTTTTTGAATTTGTTATTGAACTAAATTTAGATCTTAGGTAGCCACCGAGCGAGAAAAGCGAGTCAGAGTTAGGTTGGTGCGTTTTTGTATTTGTTATTGCACTAAATTTAGATCTTAGGTAGCCACCGAGCGAGAAAAGCGAGTCAGAGTTAGGTTGGTGCGTTTTTGAATTTGTTATTGCACTAAATTTAGATCTTAGGTAGCCACCGAGCGAGAAAAGCGAGTCAGAGTTAGGTTGGTGCGTTTTTGCATTTGTTACAAGTTTTTATTCTGCTTCACGGCGAGTATGATTGTACGGTTCAAATCTTACAATCTTTTTTTTATTTTTTATTCACAATTCATCTCACCTGATGGTAACTGACGATGATGCCGAAGATGAAAGCGGGCTTACCAAGATTCCCCAACGCAATGGAGAACTGGCTACCTTATCGATTTTGGAACGTCTTCCAGGGGTCACCGACTCACAGAATCTTAAAACTAAGGTAGCAGTTTGCAGGCCACATACGTAATAGATCAGACGGCAGTAAAGACCTTTAGTGGAGACCGCACACCGGAAGACGTAGAGTACGCAGGTCGGTAGATCGACGACTTGGCGGATGTCGCGGGAAGCCACTGGATGAGGACAGCACTGGACCGGCCTTATTGGGAATCTTTGTCCAGCAGTGGACGTCTATCAGCTAATATGATGATGATATGACAAGAAACATATCTTAGATGCGTTAAAAAGTTAAAATAAATAAAAGTAAGTATAAGTATTATATGTAAGTACATCTAAAAATAGTTTTTTTTTGTTTTGTTCAACATTAATGAAGCAATAGTTAGCAGATAGCATTGTGTTAAGGGTCCCCAGGAGGGTCGAGTTTCCATACAATTGTAGTTTGGCTTTAATACAAAAAATACATACCGGATTTAATCCAAACTTATCAATGTTTGTAATTAGTTTTCATCGTAGTAAATTTAAACATACCTAAACGAAGGCTTAAATTCGTTTTGTACTGAAAGTTCAAAACTGCTCTTATTTTTACCCGACTGCGCCAGAAGGAGGGTTATGTTTTTCGAGAGTATGTATGTATGTATGTATAATTGTTTGGCACGCTCTGCAGCCTGAACGGCTGGATGGATTTTGGCTTGAGAGGTGTCGTTAGATACGTATTTACTGTGTGAGTGACACTGGGTATATCAAAATAAAAATAAAACAAAATGGCGGATTTTTGGCGCCAAATTCAAATGTTTGGCACGCTCTGCAGCCAGAACGGCTCGATGGATTTTCTATCAACTGATAAGTTAATAATCTGCGTAAATTTAATGTGTGTCATTGTGTATATAGGTTACTATACAAACTCATTCAATAATAAAACCAAAAACTGAATAAAATAAAAAAACAGTAATTTAAAAAACTAAAAAACCCGACTGCGTTTCTGTGTAATTTGGAAATTAAAAACCCTAAAACAAGAAAGTCGTCATACCCGATTGCACTTAACTTAAGAAAAATTGTGGCAGTCGGGACCCATTCTAGAAATGGAGACATAGTGAATTGAGAGCACATACCTCTATTACATTGCAGATTACTCCAATATACTGACTAGACGGCTGACTTTCTAGAATGGGTCCCGACTGCCACAATTTTTCTTAAGTTAAGTGCAATCGGGTATGACGACTTTCTTGTTTTAGGGTTTTTCATTTCCAAATTACACGGAAACGCAGTCGGGTTTTTTAGTTTTTTAAATTACCGTTTTTTCTCCGTTTTATATTACTACATTAAAAACCAATTGCAAACATCGATATGTGTCTATTTTAATATATTATTAAAGTTTGGATTCAATCCGGCATTTAGTTTTTGTATTAAAGCGGAACTTAGTTTGTATGAAAACTCGAGCCTCCTGGGGACCGTACCGTTAAAACGTACTTTTGTTTTCGTTTTGGTATTAACTGTGGTCAACGTCGTTGGTTACATAATAACTAACAGATTAGATACGTACTTTTTACTATACTATTTTATTACTATGTAACTGTTTGTTTTGATCCTCAGTACAAAAAAGAAAAGAAAATGTGTTAAAACTTACCTAGTTCGCGATCTAACTCTGTCCATAATTTCTGTATAGGTAGCCATCATTCTGCGATATTTTTCTCTGACAATACCTGAAACAAAGAATGTGAACTGGAACTGCTTGGGATAGGTGCAATCATTTACCCCAAATGAAGGGAAATTTAAGGGCTCTGATTTCAGATGGGAAACTCTTGTGTTCATACTTTTTAGTAAAGATTTTCCGTAGTGGGGTTTTAGTTTTATAATTTTTATTTTATATCCATATTTCTTTTGAGCTCAGCATTCAAAATATGTTTGGTGCCGCGCCACGCGTGTCGTATCGCTTGATAGCGCTCGTATTTGAGCCATCTCATATACAGGGTGTAACAAAATTGGTGTAAGTCCCGTTAACTGGGGCTTCTACTCATCATGCTGAACAATTTTTGTTTTACGACTTTGCTGAAAACGTAATTTTTTTAAACTTTTCATACAATTCGTTCAGCTAATCGACCGATTTTGTTACATTTTAACCGCCTCCGTAGCTCAGAGGCAAAGTTCACTGGCTTAACACAGGAGGTCGCGGGTTCGATTCCCGGCGGGGTCACCATGTAAGACTCGGTTTGGTTGGTGGTAGGGCATTTTCTAAGCCCACCTGGCTAGCTACCACCATCTTATCTAATTCTTGCCGCTAAACATCAGTGTTAAAAACATTGATGTGTTCCGGCATGAAGATAAGATAGCCAGTTCTCCATTGCGTTGGGGAATCTTGGCAAGCCCGCTTCCATCTTCGGCATCATCGTCACTTACCATCTGGTGAGATGATGCCAAGGGCTTACCAATAGAGAATAAAAAAAAAAAAAAAGTATGGAGGGTCCAATTTTTTTTTGTTAATTGTCTATGGGTTCTTGGCAGAAAGTTGTTCAGTATGACGAGTAGAACCCCCAGTTAACGGGACCTACACCATTTTTGTTAGGCCTGTATATTGTTAGTATCGCTTGTAAGACTAACTCCAGTGCTTAGCGAAACAGCTGTTTCAATTAAACCGGTTTTCGCTAGTTTTTCATTTTTTTAATTAAAAATTTGAGTGCGTTTGGCTGCACCTCACCTGATTTTTAACCAAGGCACTGGACTGTAGAAAGGAAATTAAATAAAAGAAATTGTTGTGAGAATCTCAAATATACTTTTTTAAATATTTTTTTAATGTTGTAATCTTTAATCTTAAATATATATAACTCAAAGGTGACTGACTGACTGACTGACATAGTGATCTATCAACGAACAGCCCAAACCACTGGACGGATCAGGCTTAAATTTAGCATGCAGGTAGATGTTATGACGTAGGCATCCGCTAAAAAAGGCTTTTGGAAAATTCCCACGGAAACCGCAAAAATCGGGATCTGCGCGAGCGAAGCTGCAGGCATCCACTAGTCTAAATATATATTTAACTCAAAGGTGACTGACTGACTGACATAGTGATCTATCAACGCACAGCCCAAACCACTGGACGGATCGGGCTGAAATTTGGCATGCAGGTAGATGTTATGACGTAGGCATCCGCTAAAAAAAGGATATTGGGAAATTCCCACGGGAACCGCAAAAATCGGGACCTGCGCGGGCGAAGCTGCGGGCATCCACTAGTAGACTTATAAAATCCTGCTTGCTTTATTACCCGACTGCGTTAGAAAGAGGGTTATGTTTTTCGAGTGTACATTTCTTTGGCACGCCCTGTAGCCTGAACGGCTTGATGGATTATAGAGTGCGAGGTTTCGTTAGACCCGTTTTGATCCCGTGAGTGATATGGGATATATTTTTACGCGACTGGCCAATAAAGAGATGTTAAGTTCTTATGTATTCGAGTTTTTAATTTTTAATTAATTCCTAGTTATTTAAATCATGTCAATGATTGATATCATTGTTGTGTTCCGGCATGAAGATAAGATAGCCAGTTCCCCATTGCGTTGGAGAATCTTGGTAAGCCCGCTTCCATCTTCGGCAACATCGTCACTTACCACCAGGTGAGATGTTGTCAAGGGTTTACCAATTGTGAATAAAAAAAAATCATATGACACACGGATTGATGGCACAAATACAAAGACACCACATTTGTCAAAATCGGTTAAGTGGTTTAGGAGATACGAGGGAACAGATGAACATACACACATAGACTGTCAAAAACATATTTTTTTGAACCCAGGGGTATGAATCGGTTTGTGGTCTAGAATCATCAACCGCTCGGCTACGATCTTATACGAAGTGAATGGTTAAAATATGATACATATTACATATTGCGCGGCAAAAAACGCATGGCATGGCAAATTCAGAAAGTAAGCGTTTTTATAGAGATGACGATGAGACATCTAGATTGATTTCTCGCCTCCGAAAAACCCTTATATACCAATTTTCAACGAAATCGTTAGAGCCGTTTCCGAGCAACCAATTATAATTACAGGGTGTAACAAAATTGATATAGGTCGACGAATGGTAATGAGTAGAAGCCCCAGTTAACGAGTTCTACACCAATTTTGTTACAGTCTGTATATACAAACAAGCATTTCTAGTTTAAATAATAAGATATACGTCACCGATAACGTAGCCAACTTCAAAAGCTGTGCTGTACATGCATTCGTCTTTCATAAGGGTCACTTGCTGTATTCTATGGACTGCTTCTTGCATCAGTTCTCTGGCCAAGCGTATGACTCTCTCCTTGTCGTGGAAATCTTGAAGAAAAACAAAGAAATATCAACCGAGTATATGTATATTTTTTTGATAAAGTTAAAAAGTTTAATTTTATTTTCGTTCACGTGTTTTCAAACAAAAATAATTTCGGCCATTTTTTTAAAATTATAATCAGTAGTCCTAATCCTGAAGTAAAGCATCAAACATTAAAAAACGACGAAGTGTGAGCGTACTCGCGCTCAGGAGTCCGAACTGAATAAAATAATAAATTTAAAAGGTAATGTGAATAGGTATCATTGTTATAGTTGTGTGAAGAGTTTTGGTGGTACGGAACACTCGGAGCACGAGTCCAGTTCGCACTTGGCTGGTTTTTCTATTGTGAATATAAAGGGTGTAACAAAATCTGTGTACAAGCCGTTAACTGAGGCTTCTCTTCACAATAATGAAAAACTTTGCCCACAAGAAAAAAAATAACATATCGTACAAATCGACCAGCTGAATGACTAACTTTATACATTAAAGTATCATCCTCATATCAGCCAAAAAAAGACCTGTTCTGCGCTGCATGCATCTAGCGGCTTGCGGTCTACTGAGTGTTTTTTTTTTAATGAAGTGTGGATTTTTCTTTTGAGGATGGTATTCTTGAGAAAAGTTGTTCAGTATGATGAGTATGCGTAGGCAGGCCTCCCACGCGGTGGACCGATGACCTGGTGAAGATCGCGGGAAGCTGATGGATGCGGGCAGCGCAGGACCGGTTGTCGTGGAATTCCTTGGGGGAGGTCTTTGTCCAACAGCGGACGTTTTCCGGCTGATATGATGATGATGATGATGAGTAGAGGTGCTGGTTGATGGTCCTACAGCAATTTCGTTACACGCTGTATGGGTTAAACGTAGACAGACATATTCAAAAATAGGACAAAACGCTCCCAGAAAAAGAAGAGAGTGTCTCTTTTGGCTTGTCTTGGCGGAGGCACTACCCTGCCCCCAGATTTAAAAATAATTGGTTGGTAACGAGCTGTTTTCCGCATGGACATCAATATCCCGCGTGGATATCGAGGGTGCGTGGTGGATCTTTTTTACCCAATTGCGCCAGAAGGGGATTTATGTTTTCCGCATATATGTATGTATGATTATTTATTTATTTCTTTCTTTGGCACGCTCAGTAGCAACAGCTTGATGGGTTTTGGAGTGCGTGATGTCGTAAGATTCGTCTTGCCGCATGAGTGACTGGCCAAAAAATAGGAATTAAGTTTTTATGCCAGTCGTGTTTTTAATTTTTAATTAATTCCTAATTAAATCGAGTCCATCGCTACGTCACAGTTCGGGACGAACCAGTGATATACAGAGAGTAAAACATTAGTGTAGAACCCGTTAACTAGGGGTTCTACTCAACATACTGAACAACTTTCTCAAGATTCTCAATTTATAAAAAAAATTGGACCCTCCATACAAAAATGCACAAAATTGTTCGTTATGTGGTCGGGTTTTTAATCCCTGATTGGTTAATTATTTTAACATAGCAACAGAACAATAAATTGTTGTGATTTTTTATACACAGATGGTTGAGGGGGTGGGAAATGACATTATTTACTAATAAGCCAATCCTGATATAACTCTCAAGGGATCTGGGGAAAACTCATTTCCCCGCTCGCGCACGTCGGCACCGCAAAGGAGCAACGGATTTAAGTGATTTTTTGTACTTATATAATTGATTGAGGGGGTGTGATGTGTCATAGACTGCTAATCAGAACAGCCCGATATAGTTCCCGAGGGATCTGGAGAAAACTCATGTCCATGCGAACCACTCACCCTCAAAGACGGTCATAAAAACAGTCATAGACTGCTAATCAGAACATTCCGATATAGTTCCCGAGGGATCTGGAGAAAACTCATGTCCATGCGCACCACTCACCCTCAAAGACGGTCATAAAAACAGTCATAGACTGCTAACCAGAACATTCCGATATAGTTCCCGAGGGATCTGGAGAAAACTCATGTCCATGCGCACCACTCACCCTCAAAGACGGTCATAAAAACTGTCATAGACTGCTAAACAGAACAGCCCGATATAGTTCCCGAGGGATCTGGAGAAAACTCATGTCCATGCGCACCACTCGCCCTCGAAGACGGTCATAAAAACAGTCATAGACTGCTAATTAGAACAGCCCGATATAGTTCCCGAGGGATCTGAAGAAAACTCATATCCATGCGCACCACTCACCCTCAAAGACGGTCATAAAAACAATGTCCACGCGAGCGAAACCTAGTCTTGAATAAAACAAAAAAGTGTAGGTAGGTACTTACGAAAATGGTCCCTGTTGTGCTCAAATCTTGTTGCTTGAGCTGTAAACTGCTTGAACGTAGTCGATCTCGTCTTGATGGTTGACAGATAGGTAAATTCCTCTTCGCTACTATCGTTAACATCCCGCGTGTCTGGAAAAAAAAACCAGTTGTGTTTGAGATAAAAACCGTTAATTTTATGAGTGGATATATCTTATTCCGCCTCTGCGCTGGCTCAGGAGCGATGCAATTGTGCCCCGACCAGCAGTATTTGCAAGCCGAGACTATAAAATATGAAGACATAAATTATTGAAGACTAGCATAATAGGGCTTGATCCCATAGCCGCAAAATTACATGTCAAGCTTCAGTAATTTGGCCATCACTTTGACAACTTTCTTTAAACAAAGTCGGCCTTGCCGTTATACTCGGAAAACAGGTTGGCAAGCCTAATTGCGATACTAGGACCGCAATTTCAAAGGCATAATAAGCATCATTTTCCTAATTATAACACGTGCGTGCGCGGTAAAGAGATTTTATTCAGAATTAGGCTGTATCTATCTCACAAGATGCAGCAGAAAGGAGGTCGCATATGCATAACAAGCATCATTTACCTAATTATTAAACGTGCGTGCGCGGTAAAGAGATTTTATTCAGAATTAGGCTGTACGTACCTATCTCACAAGATGCAGCAGAAAGGAGGTCGCATATGCATAACAAGCATCATTTACCTAATTATAACACGTGCGTGCGCGGTAAAGAGATTTTATTCAGAATTAGGCTGTACCTATCTCACAAGATGCAGCAGAAAGAAGGTCGCATATGCATAAAAAGCATCATTTACCTAATAAAAAAAACTTGCAATGATGAAGAAGTGATCCAACAAACAAACTCCGCGCTAAGATCACGAGTAACACAAATTATTAATGATAAGGATAAGTAACGGGCGTAGCTTCATAACGCAACCGAATATTTGGTCAGTTTTTGCATAATTGTCATGAGTAAGACTAGTACTTTCATTTTATATCTTACTCAGCCATTTCCCTTATAGTTTTTTTGGTCATGATAACTAGTTTTTCAGGCGCTATAAGTACATAACGCAACCACTTCGCGCAGGCAGACCGACATATTTAACATCAGAGGGTTGCCAATTATCCTTTCAATCTAAGTTTATCCATTTGTCATGACCTCCTAGTCTATGGTACGTGGCACAAACGGTTAAGCGTCGTCGCGCTCGTGTGCTACACTGAAAATATTATGGGTGTAATCTAACAAAAACTGCAGTTTCATATATATAAAGAGCTGGTACTGTTAGTAGCTTAAGGGTCCCCATGAGGCTCGAGTTTCCATACAAACGTAGTTCCGCTGTATTATACAAAAGCACATGCTGGATTGAATCCAAACTTTGCAAATATATTGAGTAGACACATATCAATATTTGTAATTAGTTTTCATCGTAGTTAATTTAAACATAACTAAACGAAGGCTTAAATAAGTTGTTTTGTACTGAAAGTTTGAAACTGCTCTTATTTTTTTCCGTTTTATATTAGTACATTGAAAACTAATTACAAACATCGATATGTGTCCACTCAATATATTCACAAAGTTTGGATTTAATCCGGCATGTAGTTTTTATATTAAAGCGAAACTACGTTTAGAGGGACACTCGAGCCTCCTGTGGGGACCCTTAAGCAGCCCAAATTGTAGCACACAAGTGTCCATTTTATGTAATCTACAGATGGCCCTAATGCATCTTTTTTTGGGATCTCAGTACCACCTCGTGGCCATTAGCATTTCCCCAGAAAACTATTCCATATTTCAAAGTTGGTACCACATAGCCATGATAAGCTGCGAGCACTGCTTTGCGATCTACCGCTTTATTCAACATAATATAAACTGAGTTATTTTTCTACTTAATTGATCAATATGTATACCCCCCCCCCCCCAATTCAAATAACTATCAATTTGCAAGCCTTAAGTCACCCTTAATTTTAACTCCTTTTAATTTTGAACTATACTAGTGTTTTTTCTTTCTATGTAATCATTTAAATTTGTTTAATTCATCACCTTGGTACTAAAGATTTGCATGACGTTACGGCGGAATATTTAAGGCATTATGTATGTAAGACTACAACTTTTGTTACCAATATTCTGCAAATAAATGTTTTACTTACTTACTGGGTCAAAAAATGTTACAAAAACACAAGAAGCAAAATGTTACTAAGTTGCGTGATTTTAGTTTTTTTTTTTAAACATGTTTAGCGTTTACAATTATTATATTATTATATAATTATTTTATAATTATTATAGAATAGAATAATATATAGTATGTATGTAGTCGACTAACCCGCACTGGGCCCGCGTGTTTCGACTAAGGCCCGATCGACTTAATTCAGGGTAGGCTCGAGCCCATCGGTGCGGACGTATATAAGCTGTTAATGATGATATAGTGAAATCATTAAGTAGCTTTATGTGTTTGTCTTTGCCCTTTTGTGTCTGAACCTTCCACCAAATATAATGGACCGGCCCTATCCATACATTTAGCTCATAAAAATCGAAATGTGTGCTGGGAAAGTGAAACTTCAACGGACAAGTTGAAAGGGTAACCCAGGCTAAGTACCTGCTTTATATCTCCATCTCAACTTTTCTCTATCTACGAATACAGCCGTTGCCCTCTCCCCGCCGCCGCCGCCAGCCTTTCTCTGTCTACCTCCTCCACGCGGCCGTTACGCTTTTTCGTGACAGAAAAATCCTAATAACCCTCGTCTATATAGAAGTTTCACTTCAAAAAATGAATAAAATACAACTACACGCAAACACACACTCACACCTCTATAGTCTACCAAATCTCGTGCAAAAATAAATAATGACAGAGATAGAGTGACGTACTCGGAATGTAGAACGAATGAGATAACAAATTTCACTAACTTCGACCTTCAGCCGATTTGAGGAATACTGATCAACTGAGACGAAATGAGCGAGTTGGCTCATTCAGTAGGCATCAAAACCTCTGTTCTCTTAGATAGGTCCATATCTGTTATATTGGTCGAAGGTCTGAACTGTCTCCCGCTCCTGTCCCTGTTTAGAGCTTCATGATTATGGATTTTCTATGAAATTTATTTTCTATATTAATACTGACATCGAACTAGTAATTTGTATTGTGTAGCGATTAATGAAAATCTTGTGTGTAATTATACAAATAGATAAATTTGATAATAGTGTAACATTGTAGAATTTGAAGAGGTGTACATGTTCTATGACATTTATTGTCTATATTAATATTGACATCGAACTATTAAATTGTGTGGTGTTGCGATTGTTGAATATCTTGTGTGTAAATTATTATGTGATTGATGGTTTGAATTATCATTATTGCACGTCGTGTTAGGCAAATTATAGAGGTAAGATAAATTTTATTATTTATGACCATATTTTTATAAAAAAAAAGCGTCGGTGGCTCAACCGGTAACGACTCGGTCCATCTAACCAGAGGTACCGGGTTCAAATCTGGACGGCTAATGTACCAATGAGTTTTTCAAAAACTTACGTACATACTTACCGATTGCTTTAACGGTGAAGGAAAACATCGTGAGGAAATCTGCACACGCCTGCGAAGAAACTCGAAGGTTGTGTGTGAAGTCGACCAACCCGCACTGGGCCCGCGTGGTCGACTAAGGCCTAATCGCCCTGATTGAGGGTAGGCTCGAGCCCCTCGGTGGGGTCGTATATGAGCTGTAATGATGACCATATTTTTGTACCTTTAATTGCAATAAATATACTTTGACTTTGAAAAACCAAAGTACAAACTCACAGGGTGTAGTGGTTGTCTTTGGTTTTCGAGTAATTGTGGGATTTTTCTGCCATTGTTCTATAATTCCTCTTTCTTCGGAGTCCTCAGGTGCTGAAATAATAAGATTGTTCGGTTAGAAGGGCCTGAGCTAACAACATTCAAGGGCGCCGTTAGTATTTATAAAGCTTTAGAGCTGTTCATGAACTTTTTTTTTTAATGCACAATTGGTAAACCTGGTGGTAAGTGACGATGTTGCCGAAGATGGAAGCGGGCTTACCAAGATTCCCCAACGCAATGGGGAACTGGCTATCTTATTTCCATGCCGGAACACACCAATGATATCAACATTGATATTTGGCGGCAAGACTTAGATAAGATGGTGGTAGCTAGCCAGGCGGGCTTAGAAAATGCCCTACCACCAACCAAACCGAGTCTCACAATTGACCCCGCCGGGAATCGAACCCGCGACCTCCTGTGTAAAGCCAGTGAACTTTGCCTCTGAACTACGGAGGCGGTTAAACTGAACTGGTTTAAAGATTTTTTTTTCAGCTTAAATGTTTACTGGGTAACGATACCTCTCACTCCAAATTCCATCAAGCTGTATAGGCAACAGGGCGTGCCAAAGAAATATTAACATACATGCATACACTCAAAAAATATAACTTTTCTGTCGCAGTCGGGTAAAAAGACATGTTTTTTTTTATTTTTTTTTATTCACAATTGGTAAGCCCTTGGCATCATCTCACCTGATGGTAAGTGACGATGATGCCGAAGATGGAAGCGGGCTTACCAAGATTCTCCAGGTTATCTTATATTCAAGCCGGAACACATCAATGTTGTTAACACTGATGTTTTGGCGGCAAGACTTAGATAAGATGGTGGTAGCTAGCCAGGTGGGCTTAGAAAATGCCCTACCACCAACCAAACCGAGTCTTACAAATTGACCCCACCGGGAATCGAACCCGCGACCTCCTGGTTTGAAGCGAATGGGCTAACCATTACGCCACGGAGGCGGTTAACAACAATAGATATCTTGACTTGATATTTTTATCCGACGGCGGCGAAGCCCAACAGGAGGATAATGTATTCGATTTTTCGTCTAAACTTCTTTAAACGAATTTTCTAATCATTTCCTAAGTTAAGTGTAGTGTAATGAGATGTTGAAATTGGGTAAATTAAAAAAGTGAGCGTGTCAGCTCCGACGGAGTCCGGCCTCGCTTTAGGCGGCATGGGCACTTTTTCTTAGCTTTCGTGACTGAAAAAAACGTAATGACACTAGGAGTTAATATCACTTTTGGTAACGCGTTACCGATCAACACCCGATTTCACTCCTCGTGCATTTTTCATATCGGACTATTTAATAATCAATTCTTAAGGAGTAAACTCCAAAAAGAAAGTATGGGTGGGACGAGCGAACAAAAAGGAAGTAGTAAGATAGACGTGACGTTTTTTTACAAGCTTCATATTACTTTTTTTTTGTTCACAATTGGTAAACCCTTGACAACATCTCACCTGGTGGTAAGTGACGATGTTGCCGAAGATGAAAGCGGGCTTATCAAGATTCCCCAGCGCAATGGGGAACTGGCTATCTTATCTTCATGCCGGAAGATATCAACATTGATATTTGGCGGCAAGACTTAGATAAGATGGTGGTAGCAAGCCAGGCGGGCCCTAAATGCCCTACCACCAACCAAACCGAGTCTTACAAATGACCCCGCCGAGAATCGAATCCGCGACCTCCTGTGTAAAGCCAGTGAACTTTGCCTCTGGGCTACGGAGGCGGTTAAAAGTTTAAAAGTTTGTCGTGTTATAGCCCGTCAACTTTGTGCGCGATACGCCTGAGCAGCGGAGGCGGGGTGTGCGGGAAGATCTCCGCGGGGAAGCTTGAGGCTAGCGGGGAAGGGCATGAGCCTCGTGCCGTGTCGTGCTACCTCGCCCCCGCCTACCCGCCTGTACCGCAGGCGTACCGCGCACGAAGTTGACGGGCTTTGGCTATAGTTAGTCTGTTAGTTTGGGCAAAGTATAGATATATATTAGTACTAACGTAGTTTGAGACAAATCATGGATGCTAAATAAGAACCACTTCACGGTTTCCGATTGAACTGAAATTTTGGCATAAACGTTAAGTTTGGAGAACAATGCAAGGTTAGCTAAGTGACGTCATTCTAAATCCAATATTACGTACTCCCAAAGATGACGGATCAGTTTTTTTAGCACCCCCATGATATGGGTATCAAATGAAAGGGGTTACCGAAAAGAATACGGTATATTTCAAATTCTTTTTAAATTAAAGCTTGTACCCAAAAGTTTCAAGATATTATTAAAAATCATTTAACTTACGGTGAGTCATATTTCCGGAATCTTGAGAAGAATGATTCCATTCTCCGTAACTGTCGTTAAAAGCGTACTCATCAGTGTCACCACCTGAAAACAATACAATTTTTAGTCGTTGATCTGTAACAACCCATGGCGACCCCACTACTGAGGGTCAGGTTTCTTCACCAAATTGGGAGGGATAGGCCGTAGGTAGTGCGGCCTCGACCCTTCCCTCGACTCACGTCAAACTATAATTGAAAACGCTAAACACGTTATAAAACCGACTTCCATCGCAACAACTTAGTACATGTTTGCATAACTATTTTTGGTTTTTGTTAATTTTATAATAAAGTACTGCACCGATTTTGATCAAATTTATATGGGACCACACGGAAAGCACTAGCTTTCAAATTACTAAATAAATCATAAAAATCGGTTCACCCAGTCAAAAGTTTTGAGGTAACACACATAAAAAAACGGACAGTCGAATTGAGAACCTCCTCCTTTATGAAAGTCGCTTGAAAATGAGAAGACTGAGCGGGGTAGAGGAGGGAGGGGGGGGGGGAGTCAGAAGTCAGACTCCAACTCATAAAATTAAAAAATTAAATATGTAATAATCAGAAAAGTTGTTGTTGATGATGAAAAAAAAAGAAACAAAAAGGCAGGGTGAAATGTCAAAAATTTAGAAAACGTAATAAAAAAAAACAAAGAAAAAAACGGTAATTCCGTACCATTTCAAGTGTCTATCTGTTGCGCAAAAAACGGCAAAAAAACTCGTTTGTTGTATGGGAGGGGAGCCCCCTTAAATATTTATTTTATTTCGTTTTTTGTAGTTGTTGTTATAGCGGCAACAGAAATACATCATCTGTGAAAATTTCAATTGTCATCTATTACGGTTCATGAAATACAGCCTGGTGAAAGACCGACAGAGGGACGTACGGACAGTGAAGTCTTAGTAATAGGGGCCCGTTTTTACCCTTTGGGTACGGTAACCTAAAAATAATGACTTCAACACATTCCTGAGCCTGGGTTGGTGCAATGGAGTTTGTAGGGCCCTGGCAAAACCCACTTTCTGAAGACAACCCAAAATCTGTCAGGAAAAAACAAAGTTTGAGGGCGAGCCATACACATCAATAAGTTACATCAGAAGTCGTATTTTTGTAAAGCTGAAGAACAAAAGTTGTTCAGTTCCATGAATCGAAGCGAATCGAATTTTAAGGTATAAAATGCCACCACGTCAGGATCTGATGATGGGATCCCAGGGAAACACAGGGCAACTCTAAAATTTTATAGGCACTTATTACGTGTTTCATGTATTTTCCAAAGCTATTCAAGTTTTTGAATCTGGTAGTCATCATATCATGTTGATGAGCTAATGATGGAAGGTAGAACTCCTTAACGGTTAGAAGTTAAAGAATTATCTTTAAATATTATATACAGATACGTATTAGGTAGGTAGGTACGTATAGACCGATAAATTTGTTCTTTCAGGTTAACACATGCATTATGATTTCATGATTCCTATTGGCGAGTAGGTTATTGGGTTTGACATTGTTAAGATAGATAGAAGCATCACTAAAAATAAAAATAAAACTTAAAAAATCTAAAAACCGAATTCAAAAATAAATTCAATCAAAATTATGAAGTAATATTTTGGTTTTACAGGTACACGAAATTAACCAACAATAACGAAATCAAAGGTAAATACGAATTAAATTTAGTGGCCTACAATTGTTTTTGAAGTTGGTGCCAGCAAGCCATAGAATCCAAAACATTTGAAAGTAAGTAGCTGCTATTGTTGGTTAATTTCCTGTACCTATCTGTAAATAAAAAAACCGGCTAATTGCGAGTCTGAACTGCACACATAGGGTTCCGTACCATCATACTAGATGGCGCTGGTCTCTTCACGTTTAAAAAAACACGTTTTTTGTATAGAGACCCCCTTTATTTTTTCTTTTTCTCATTTTTAGTATTTGTTGTTATAGCGGCAACAGAAATACATCATCTGTGAAAATTTTAACTGTTTAGCTATCACGGTTCATGAAATACAGAGGGACAGACAGATGGACAGCGAAATCTTAGTAATAGGGTCTCGTTTTTACCCTTTGGTTACGGAACCCTAAAAATACTATTTCTATGAATTTCTTTTTGAAGTCGGTTTTTAATTTTTAATTTGTTTTACATTCATTTATTAATTTTTTTTACACATTATATTGGACACAGAAATAGGGACAAACAAAGACTTTTACAAAAAAAATACAGTTTATTTCTATAAGAAATTAACCCTCAAGAGATGGTTAAATGGCCACCGTGTCCTTAAAATATTTTACTGAACTTCTATAAGTCTGATGTCTGATGTGGTTTTGTCAAAAAACTGGCTAAGTGCGAGTCGGACTAGCACTCCGACGGTTACGCACCACCACACCTCTCTACACAACTACATAGTATAATGACAATGATACCTTTTCACATTACAAACAAAAGACATTAACGCATGAGACAAAAATTAGATTTTTTTGTCATTAGGTTTTGATTCCTTAGCGCGAGTACGACTCACACTTGGCTGATTTTTATTATTTGTTGGTTTCCTTCAGTATTATTACTATAATCACTCCTAGTTTTACGTTTGTGTGTATTACCGTTTTTACGAAAGTGCTAAATTAAAAATACCTCATAGATACCTGTGAAAACACGTTTTTGTATGGAAGCACCTCTTATTTTTCCACTTTTTTAATTTTTAATATAGTTGATACTTTTGATTGTAGGTTCTTGGTGGAACATTCTATCATTCATTTTGGTATATGTTTACACTTATTCCACAGAAATTGAACAAAACTACACGATATAACTTGTCAGCGACCGGTTTCGAAACCAACGTGTGTTATAACGTGTAGTTTTTTACAATTTCTGTGGAATTAGTGTAAACTTCGACCAAAATGAGTGAAATTTAATATTTGTTGTTATAGCGGCAACAGAAATACATTCTGTGAAAATTTAAAGTGTCTACCTATTACGGTTCACGAAATACAGCCCGCTGACGGACGGGCAGACGGACAGACAGCAGAGGCTTAGTAATAGGGTCCCGTTGGTCACCCGTTGGCTGTACGGAACCCTATACAATTAGTACTTACTTTTCTCTCAAGCTTTTCTTCTCAAAACTTTTTTGTGTAATCGGAAATTGCATATGTAAGCACCTCATTCATTGACCAGTTGGTCCAATAGCAACGCTTCTGTCTTTGGGGCCGTGGGTTCGATGCCCACCCAAGGCAAATATTCGTGTGACGAACAGGTTTTTTGCTCTGTGTCAATATCCACATAGGTATGTATTTAAACTTATTTACGGATGTATCTCAGTCTCTGGTTCTTATAGTATACCTGGGTACAGGGAATCTCAGTTTGGGGCCAAATGGCCGTGATTTATTTGTCCCCATTTCTAACTTTCGTTTGTCCCCGAATCTGGATATAAAGCTGGCCTTACGCAGCCGGTAAATTCCTGAATACAGAAAGCCCGTATTTGGAAAAAGTCACAATATGTGTGGAGCATAATGAACATATAGGCACGCAAATCCGGGCTTTACTTATTTATGTATGTATCTCAGTATCTGCTTCTCATAGTACTGTAGAGATCGTATATCTCTACATTTCCGCACTCGCGACTCCTTTTGCTACTTTCTTGCCAGCGCGAATCGAATTAAGAATATTAATTTAATTTTGAATTAGTAAGTCGTTTGAAAGCTTTCCGAAACAATAGAAATGGATTCTATGGTGGACCGTGAACCAGGACAGAGGTCCTTCTCCCAAGTGTATTATTTTTGTTATCCGCGCGTCAGGGCAGAGATCCCTAAAAATTGCAAGAAAGTGATATCGTTAGATTCAATGAAGAAATAATAATCAGTCAGTCGATAGAGCTATCTCCGTGTCATTACGTATTGAAATAAACTCATCTTCGATGATATTTAATACGAATATGCATCTTTCATTTTAAAATAATAAGTAAGAGCTGCATCCCCACGGCGTCTCGTAGACGACGTCGCAGTACCTAGATACAGGGTATTCTAGTTTGGGGCCAAAGGGACGTGATTAATTTGTCCCCATATCTTACTTTCGTTTGTCCCCGAATCTGGATATAAAGTTGGCCTTACACAGCCGGAAAATTCCTGAATTCAGAATGCCCGTATTTGGGAAAAGTCACAATATGTGTAGAGCATAATGAACATATAGATACGCAAATCCGGGCTTTCTGAATTCAGATTATGAACTCAGAGAGGAATTCCAGCTGTGTAAGGCCAGCCTTAATAAATGTAAGACTTATTCATGATAAATGATAATACCATCGTATGTCGGCGGGGAATCGTCGTCCTCGAGTGATGGCCGCCCTGGTTTAGTCTGGTTTGAACCTGCAATAAAAAAAGAAAAAAGGTACACAAGAGAGCATATTATTAGATTAGACACTTTGGACTTTGTACCGTCTTTATATGGTCCTCAGTCGTATGACTCCGTTTACTAACAAACGAAACCGGAGAGAATGAAGGGAACGAAGGGAACGTAAGTAGTTGCGTCACCCTGCAAAAGCGACTGGTTATTCTCCTTTTTTTTTATTCACAATTGGTAATCCCTTGGCATCATCCCACCTGATGGTAAGTGATGATGATGCCGAAGACGGAAGCGGACTTACCAAGATTCCCCAATATTCCCAATTTCGCTAACAAATTTTCATTCATTCATTTACTCACTCACCCACCAGTACCTAACTACACATTACTCATTCATTCGGCTTAGATTAAGGAATAGAGCCATCCCATCTCTTCCCGTGTATGTCGTAAGAGACGACTAGGGACTAAACTGGAGGTACTGTGTCATCGGCTGCTACTACCTACATCGCGCACTGCGATCGCCAACCCGCCTGCAAAGCGTGGCGATTACGGCAAAACCCTACAACTCGAGGGACGCCTATGTCCATCCAGCAGTTAATCTTTATGTTTTATTACAAGCTTTATATCATCTTGCTGTGTTATTTAGTTTGTGTGTTAGTTTGTGACAAATTTTGGAATCTAAAACTTTTGAAATTTTGAATAGCTACTCGTTAAGTTTGGAGAACAATGCACGGTTAGCTAAGTGACGTCATTCTAAATCCAATATGGTGGACTCCCAAAGATGGCGGATCGGTATTTTTTTTGCACCCCCATTATATGTGCAAAGTATATATATTAGTACTAACATACAGTATTGACACTCCCTGCCGCTCTCTTGATTGCGAAATCACCCCCTCGTCACGCAGATTGATACAGATTGGTTACAGTTTGGTTTCGAACGTATGGGATTTTGCTGTGATTTTATTTGCTCCGTCATTTGTTTTTAGAAATTTCATTTCACGACCATTTGTATGCAGTGTCCGGGGTTTGATATGGGTGTCTGTGGGTTTCATATGGGTATCAATGGGTTTGCTGAGAAGAGTACGAAATAATTGAAATTACTTTCAAATTAAAGCTCGTCATACCTATTTTTTTAGTTTATTCGAATATTATTTCACTTTAAGCACGGTTAGAACAGGATCTAATAAAGTTACTCATGTTTAGCCTAAGACAACTATGCAAATAAATATTACACCATCAAGTTGAAAATATCGGACATCTACCAGATACGCTAAACTATAGCCTGTCAACTACGTGCGCGATACGCCTGAGCAGCTGAGGCGGGGTGTGCGGGATGATCTCGTGGCTCGTGCCCTTCCTGCTAGCCTCAAGCTCCCCCGCGGAGATCGTGCCGTGTCGTGCTACCTCGACCCCGCCTACCAGCCCGTACCGCAGGCGTACCGCGCACGAAGTTGACGGGCTATATCAGGTTTGTGATATAGCGTCCCCACTCACCGACAGCAAGGTCATTATTGAGGGCCGCTATTCCCGCCAACGCCGCGAGGCGAAGGCAAGGACCAACTGCGGCAGGTCTTGCCGCCAAGACGCTTGTCCTGGTTGGTACTCGAGTTAAACACTGCGCAGTGTCTTATTTTCAGGACTCAATCGAAGTGCGGGACGTGGGGGTTGTGCGCACCAATGGACGCCAGCGCCCCGCGTAACCCGCGCTACACCTCCGTGGCGTAGTGGCTAAGTCCATTAGCTTTACATCGGGAGGTCGCAGGTTCGATTCCCGGGGGACCTAACTTTGTAAGACTCGGTTTGGTTGGTGGAAGGACATTTTTTTTTACAGAGTGTAACAATATTGTTGTTGGGCCCGTTAACTGGGGGTTTACCTACTCATCATACTGAACAACTTTCCCCAAGGAACCCATAGACAATTCTTAAAAAAAATGTGGACCCTTCATACTAAAATGCACTAAATGAGTCGATCAGCTGATCGATTTGTATGAAGAGAACGTTAATTTATTTTTTGCGATTTCAGCAAAGTCATAGAACAAAAGTTGTTCAGTATGATAAGTAGAAGCCCCAGTTAACGGGATAAACACCAATTTCGTTACACCCTGTATGTACACAAAAGTTGTTCAGTATGATAAGTAGAAGCCCCAGTTATCGGGAAATACACCAATTTTGTTACAGCCTGTATAATATGTAAAAAAACAGAACATTTATGCAAACGTACCATCCTTAGTAGTGTTATCCCCCTCCGCGTAATACCAATAAACTGAAATAAAAAACAAAACATCATTACGAAAATTATTCGTTGTGAAGCTATTCAAGAGCAACAACCTGATAATTAACCTTATGTAATCAACTTTACAGTTGAATTTCGCGTGAGTGTCTCAACGCGACTTACGTCCCTTACTTAAGGCATAGATGCACATTTTCGTTTATTGCTAGTTATTTTTTAAAGTTTTTTACTTTTTGGCTTAGTAAACAGTCTAGGAAAAATCATCTTAGCCGTTTTATTAATACCTTTGTTCTCTTACTGACGATATTTATTACATGCGCCTAACATAAGTAATTATTATTATTATTTGTAAGTGTTCTTTTTTTCTCAGCTTTTTGCTGGTTAAGCCTCTGAGCGTCGGTGGCGTAACGGCTAGGTACGCCGCCTCCTGTCCGGGAGGTCGTGGTTCAAATCCTGCCACGTAACCAATGTGATTTCGAATTTAGATTTCATTTGTACATTTATCCGACGCTCTTACGGTGAAGGAAAACATCGTGAGGAAACCTGCACACGCTTGCGAAGAAGCTCGCAGGTTGTGTATGAAGTCCACCAACCCGCACTGGGCTCGCGTGGTCGACTAAGGCTTGGTCCATTCTGGGTTTTTATGACCCATATACTTAGTTTTAACAAGTTTTTATTATCTTAGTCTTGCCGCCAAACATCAGTGTTAACAACATTGATGTGTTCCGGCTTGAAGATAAGATAGCCAGTTCTCCATTGCGTTGGGGAATCTTGGTATAATGGTCACTTACCATCAGGTAAGATAATGCCAAGAGCTTACCAATTGTAAATAAAAAAATAATAAAAAATACTCTCGGAGACAGTCATAGAAACGATTTCCATCCACGCGGGCGGTGCCGCGGGCATCAATTAGTTTATTATATTAGTAAGGATAGCTACCTACGCACCCCCTTCTCTTACGCCCCCCTCCCCCTCTTTGCGTGCCCCCCCTTTCTCTAGGGTGTGGGTCGCTCCGACGAAAGATTCACAAGTCTTAGTAGTCTTAGTAGTCTTGCGATCCAAGGAGGTTCTTAGTGGATAGTACCTTCTGTGAGCTCCACATAACCAGTACCCGGCTGTACTGGTATGCGTAAAGGCATGTTTTAATCCTCCTGCCCTCTGAAAAGGGGAACAAAAAAAAGGATAGCTACCGTAGTTGTCAGTGCTGTTGGCGTCATCTTCGTAGGGGTATGGGGTAGTGACGTCCGTATGCGCTTCCAAGTAATGGTCCGTTGGGGTGCCTGCAAATAAAAAAAAGAGACGTACAGTACTTGCATATGATGTGTAACATGTGACAAAATACTAATGAAATTAATTAATTATCGGGTCGTACATTCACGGGCCGACCCTTCGAATAGTAGTATGTCAGCTTTGCCTGTGCCATCACACTAGGCGGCATGGCTATGACAACCTTAGTTTTCGAGAATTAAAAAACGTTCGCATTTCCTGTTACACATTTCCGTCCCATTTCACGAAATCACTCCCACAAATTGCAGGAAAGCGAGAGCAAAGATGTTACACATCAAAAAATGTATGGGGATATGTCGGGGCACACTGCCGTTGGTTTAACGTGAAACAATTCCAATTTTGCTCCGTGAGTTGATAACTAATGAGGTTTTTTGTTCCAGGAAATGAGTTTGTTATACAATTTGGATGACGAATGCTTGTCATCTGATTTACTTTTTATCATCTGTCAAAAAAGGCATTTTGATCTAAAAATATTTGAAATACCTAGGCGTGACGTCATAGTTTTGTAGAGTCATTTATGTACTTATTTGTGATTTTGTTGAATTAAAAATCGAGGACTTGATGGAAAACAAAACGAGTAAGGTTTTCCGAAGTTTAAGTAAATAAATAAATAAATATTCTGGGACAAATCACGCATGGTCATCTGGTCCCAAAGTAGGATTCCCTGTGTTATGGGTTACCAGAGACTGATATACATACTTATATACGTTTAAATACATACATATATAGATATATTTAACACCCAGACACATAGCAAACAAATCTGCTCATCACACAAATGCTTGCCCTGGGTGGGGATCGAACCCACAACCCTCGGATCAGTAGTCAAGGGCACTAACCACTGAGCCACCGAGTCAGTCAAGTAAGTAGGAGGGCAATTTAGTGATCAAGAGTTCATAATTTATTTCTGATGCTGTCGTCATCCCTATTGGCCGTTATTTTATCTTATATGTAGGTACATAAATGTGTAGAGCGCCGGAAATCGAGATTTTGATCACCCTGTATCTCTAATAATAAGAATGTAACATATTAGAGCATTCAATCAACTAAGATTAAGTTATGAATTGCTAGTTGGTAATCAAAAAAGCGTCGGTGGCTCAACCGGTAACGACTCGGTCCATCTAACCAGAGGTACCGGGTTCAAATCTGGACGGCCAATGTACCAATGAGTTTTTCAAAAACTTACGTACATACTTACCGATTGCTTTAACGGTGAAGGAAAACATCGTAAGGAAACCTGCACACACCTGCGAAGAAACTCGAAGGTTGTGTGTGAAGTCGACCAACCCGCATTGGGCCCGCGTGGTCGACTAAGGCCTAATCGCCCTGATTCAGGGTAGGCTCGAGCCCCTCGGTGTGGACGTATATGAGCTGATATAATAATCACAAAGATAGATTTCCGGTGTATTATACAGGTGAACAAAATTGATATAATCATTATCATCATCATAATATAGCCTAGAATATAGTCTAGGCCTAGAAACTAATATCTAGACATAGAAACTAAATAATAGGCCTAGAAACGTCTACTGCTGGACAAAGGCCTCCCCCAAGGATTTCCACGACAACCGGTCCTGCGCTGCCCGCATCAATCGGCTTCTCGCGATCTTCACCTGGACGGCGGTCCACCGCGTGGGAGGCCTGCCGACGCTCCGTTTTCCGGTGTGCGGTCGCCCCTCGAGAACTTGTTGAGGAACCCCAGTTTACGAGTCCTACACCAATTTTTTACACCCCGTGTTGGGAACGGCACTCCTGAATGCCACACTAATATATTTAAAAAGATCAATGTAATAATCACGAGGCATACATAATTTATTTTCGTGCCGTTTTTTCTTGTTTTGGAGGTTTAAATGAGTGGCAACCCAAAAAAAAATGTTCATCAAATTGGTGTCATACTATAAAATATACATAAAAAAATAGGGACTTGTCACACTGGTGGTTCGCGAGCGGTTTCAAAGCGGAGCGAAAGTGTAGCGAACACGCTGCTAATAGCCCACTATGTCACAGTATTACGATATGGCTTACAGTAGCGCAACGCCTTTGATGTCGCACGATGCGCCATCGGCGTAGGTACTAGCCCATACTAGCCTGTAGTCAGCTTGGCAAACTCACGGAGTTTGCCAGGCTGTGCCCCGCCGCCCGCTGCCCCCAAGTACCATTCCGTTGCTATGCGTAAGTACATTCGTTGCGCTACTGTAAGCCGCTATATTGTAATACAGTGACCATGTTGTACACTATCGCATGAAAGTCCGCCACGCCCCACTTCAGTCGTCACGTAGCCGACAAAAACGTTGCGCGCACATGGCGTGCTCGCTGTGCGCTCACCACCGTAATACCACCGCACCCTCGCTAATCGCCAGTGTGATAACGCCCTTAAAACTTACCGTACTCTTCCCATATAGGGAACACCGTCCATTCGTTGGTTTTGTAATCGGGCCAGGACCACTGATGCAACCCCGTTCCGAAGAAGTCTACGACACAACACATAATATAAGAATAGCATTAAGAAGTGAGAGCAAGTCTTTGAAATAAACTTTAATCATCTATTTTAAAGTTGAAAGTTTGCTCTAGCTTTTAATATCAATTAATTTATAAATTGTTTTTGTAAATTAATATAAAGCACTGACAAATGCAAGCGACCGGGTCGCGCGACCCCACTGATTTTTATGAATTAATATAAAGCACTGATGAATGCAAGCGACCGGGTCGCACGAATCACTGGTTTGTATGAATTAATATAGTCTTTGTCAAAATGAAGTTTGAGGAAGGGAGGCCCCTTAATGGCTCATGTCCGAATTTGGATCCACCCAGCGCTTATCGAGCAGAAGCGGGCCTGAATATGCTACCTTAGGTAGCTTGCGATCTTAGGTAGCTTGCGATCTTAGGTAGCTTGCGATCTTGGCGACGATGACCGGCAACCGCGACCGGCCACCCTATCGCGTCGCACGACTATCATCATTACAGCTCCTATACGTCCCCACCGAGGGGCTCGAGCCTGCCCTGAATCCGGGCGATTAGGCCTTAGTCGACCACGCGGGCCCAGTGCGGGTTGGTCGACTTCACTCACAACCTTCGAGTTTCTTCGCAGGTGTGTTGTGCAGGTTTCCTCACGATGTTTTCCTTCACCGTTAAAGCAATCGGTAAGTATGTACGTAAGTTTTTTGAAAAACTCATTGGTACATTGGCCGTCCAGATTTGAACCCGGTACCTCTGGTTAGATGGACCGAGTCGTTACCGGTTGAGCCACCGACGAAATCGCACGACTCACTGATTTGTAATTCATATGAAGCACTGACGAATGCAAGCGACTGGATCGCCAAGGGGCCAAGATCTGAATGCTAATGTTCCATTTCGGTATCATCACTTACCATCAGGTGAGATGATGCCAAGTGCTTAACATTTGTCTATCAGCTGAAAGACGTCCACTGCTGGACAAAGACCTGCACCTAGGATTTCCACAAACGTCTGTTCATGCGTGGCCCGCATCCAACGGCTTCCCGTGACTTACCAGGTCATGCCTACTCTACGTGTTACGGTGCGTGATCGTCAGTTGCCACAACTGCCATCTGTTCTGGTTTACTCTTTAAAATACAAAAAATGTCACCTGGAGTCCATTTTGTGTAAATAGCTGCAAATAAAAAAAATCTTGTAAAAAAAATCACCTTTTATAAACTATAATTAATTAAGTACTGAAATTGGGTTGAGACAGAGACATCATTGAATATTTGCCTCTTCGTTACGGCATTGGGATGCAACCATGTCCACTTTCGCTGTTTAGGCTTCTTGAAGAAGTAGTTCATCATAAAGAGGCCCTCCTTCTCTATAAAGTCGGCCTGCATCTGACCACGTGCATTTCTTACTCTCTATCCAAATTTCCCCACTCTCAGCTCACCATCGCTTCGCTTGCCCAGTTTTTTTTTTATTAAAAATTTGAGTGCGTTTGACTGCAACTCACGTTTTTCGTTGAAGTCCCCCATAACAACGTTATAATGGGTCCCGGTGCTATGTATGTCTGTAGAGATATCCTCATACATAGTCTACCTCGTCGTCGGAGTGTTCAGTGGTCGGCGCGTATACCTGTATGACCTTAATCGAATACCGTTTGGTGATTCTGAGTAGAAGGTATGCTATCCTTGTCGAAAAGCTCACGATTTGGACCACAATGTTAATGAGGCACTTGTAGACGAGAAACCGACACCACCCTGGGACAGTTGGCCGCCGTCCCGGAATAGATTTAAGGATCATCGTGTCCTCTCTCTCTCTCTCTTTGGACTGAAGTTTTATGTGAACATAAACCTACGATATCCCACCTTAACCTGATCAATTCTTCTTCGAGTTTTATAAGCTTCTCGTCAGTCAGCAGTGTACGTGTGTTGTAAGTTTCCAGGGCCAAAGCTCGTTGGTTTTGGCAGCCTGGAGAGTCTGCCAGGGATTCTTCGCACCTCCCACCTCGCCGTTACCATGACTACTACCGGAGCCAGGAATAGCAGGGTCGCCGGGGACTAGGGGCCGTTTTCTGGGTGTGGTATTCATAGGGGGGTTTTGCAGTAATCGCCAAGCTTGGCAGGTGGGTTGGCAATCGCAGTCTGGTTGCAGGTGTGTTATAAAGCACGGAAAGGACGCTGCTGCCTATCCTCTGGTTTTAAGTCCTTTAGTCGACTCTTACGACCCCCATTGGAAAAGATGGGATGGTCCTATTCTAAACCGGGAGCCATACGGCCAATAATTAAATACATACACATATAACTATTTGACACCAAGACACAGAGCAAACAAATCTGTTCGTCACACGAATATTTGCCCTGGGCGAGGATCGAACCCACGATTTGCAACTCGCGGCCCATCACATAGCAGCGCTGCCACTGGACCAACTGGTCAGTCAAAACGTGTGAAATATTCTTTATTTTACGTTTATGTTTTAATTTATATTAAAGCATTTTATTCATTACAATACAAGTTTGTTTAAAATATAATCCTTACTTGGAATCTGCGTGGTTGTAGTTGCTGCGAAAAGAAATTTATTAATTAATTGTATTACTAGCTTTTGCCCGTAGCTTCGGTCTCGTGAATAGTATATAGGGTCTTAACAAAGGTATGCACTTTTTTTTTAAACTGGAGCTTGTACTCATAAAACTGAACAACTTTTCCCAAGAAACCCATGGTCAATTCGCATTTATTTTTTTATTAAATTATCAAACTGCTCAGAATAACTCCCAGGTTTACGAACTTGACACTCAAAGGCGAAAGTTCAATGACCGCGCCGGCCCGCAATGGTACCTATTCTGGGGTATTCCACGCAATTTAATGTTTTTATTTAAAAAAAACACATGCGAATTGACCATGGGTTTCTTGGGGAAAGTTTTCTGAGTACAAGCTCCAGGTAAAAAAAGAGCATACCTTTGTTAAGACCCTGTATAATATAAAGTAATGACTGCGGAACCAGCGTACTATAAGTGGTTCGACCGACACGTACTTGGCCGGTTTCCTCAAAACAGAATATGTACTATCTTTCATCATCATTATCATAATTTCCCTAGTGGTTGGCAACTTAATAGGGTTCCTTACACCCAAAGGGTGACCAACGGGACCCTATTACTAAGCCTCCGCTGTCTGTCCGTCTGTCAGCCGGCCGTAATTCATGAACCGTAATAGGTAGGCAGTTGAAATTTTCAGAGTGTATTTTTCTATTACCACTATAACCACAAGTACTAAAACTTTTAATAATATTTACTTTTAAAAATATTGTTACCAAAAACGTGTACTTTCGAGGGCTTCGTACAGCTAAACTATAGCGGATAGAAAAATTATAATAATACCGCCTATTAGATCAATTCGGTAGAAATACAAAAATAATACATATGGACCCGCCCTGTCTTTCGCTGAAGATGTCACAGACCGCGCAAGCGACCGCTAAAAATTATCAAATTCACGAAAAAAACTAGCGGTACAGCTCGCGCCAAACTTTATTACCGATGTGAACTGTGATGCGAGTGCTTGTTGCGCCGGTATAACCGAGTAGTAAGTAGGTACCTTTACGTCCAGCTAACACCCAAAGTTTGCTGCTGCAACGCGTCTTGCGACCAACTTCAGAGCTGTTATACTATAGCTCGCGCGAAACTTCATTACCGATCTGAACTGTGATGGGAGTGCTTGCTGCGCCGGTATAACCAAGTAGTAGGTACCTTTACGTCCCGCTAACACCCAAAGTTCGCTACTGCGACGCGTCTTGCGACCAACTTCAGAGCCGTAATACTACAGCTCGCGCCAAACTTCATTGACGATCTGAACTGTGATGCGAGTGCTTGCTGCGCCGGTATAACCGAGTAGTAGGTACCTTTACGTCCCGCTTACACCCAAAGTTTGCTACTGCGACGCGTCTTGCGACCAACTTCAGAGCCGTAATACTACAGCTCGCGCCAAACTTCATTAACGATCTGAACTGTGATGCGAGCGCTTGCTGCGCCGATATAACTGAGTAGTAGGTACCTTTACGTCCCGCTAACACCCAAAGTTTGCTACTGCGACGCGTCTTGCGACCAATTTCAGAGCTGTTATACGATAGCTCGCGCGAAACTTCATTACCGATCTGAACTGTGATGCGAGTGCTTGCTGCGCCGGTATAACCAAGTAGTAGGTACCTTTACGTCCCGCTAACACACAAAGTTTGCTACTGCGACGCGTCTTGCGACCAACTTCAGAGCCGTAATACTACAGCTCGCGCCAAACTTCATTACCGATCTGAACTGTGATGCGAGTGCTTACTACGCCGGTATAACCGAGCAGTAGGTACCTTTACGTCCCGCTTACACCCAAAGTTCGCTACTTCGACGCGTCTTGCGACTAACTTCAGAGCTGTAATACTACAGCTCGCGCCGAACTTCATTACCGATCTGAACTGTAATGCGAGTGCTTACTGCGCCGGTATAACCGAGTAGTAGGTACCTTTACGTCCCGCTAACACCCAAATTTTGCTACTGCGACGCGTCTTGCGACCAACTTCAGAGCCGTAATACTACAGCTCGCGCCAAACTTCATTACCGATCTGAACTGTGATGCGAGTGCTTACTACGCCGGTATAACCGAGCAGTAGGTACCTTTACGTCCCGCTTACACCCAAAGTTTGCTACTTCGACGCGTCTTGCGACTAACTTCAGAGTCGTAATACTACAGCTCGCGCCGAACTTCATTACCGATCTGAACTGTAATGCGAGTGCTTACTGCGCTGTTATAACCGAGTAGTAGGTACCTTTACGTCCCGCTAACACCCAAACTTTGCTACTGCGACGCGTCTTGCGACCAACTTCAGAGCCATAATAAAGTTTGGCGGGAGCTGTAGTAGCCTTGACTTCACTCTGATTTTTTACGTATACATGGGACACATGGGTCACCCGCACCTCGCACTATACTCCCCTCCCTCTCCTCCCCCTCTACCCAGCTCCGAATTACTTTAGTAACAGCACCACCTGTGTTCGTCATTCATCTATATATAAAAAATGAACCCCTATTTCTTCTGGTCATCGCATGACGCCTGAACGGCTGGACCGATTTCACTAATCCTTTTTTTGTTGAGTTCGTTCTTGTCAGGAGAAGGTTCTTATGTAGGGTAGGATAGTGTAGGGTAGTGTGTAGGGTAGGGTAGGGTAGGGTAGTGTAGGGCAGGGTAGGATAGTGTAGTGTAGTGTTGTGTTGTGTGGAGTAGTGTAGAGTGGTGTAAGGTGGTACGAAGTTCGCCGAGACAGCTAGTAACTAATAAAAGTAATTACCTGTTCCAAGCTATTAATTTGTCACGCATATTTGTTCCTTCCTTTTTTTAGGGAAGTAGTTAACGATTGTAGTAATAGCTAGAACATACACATTGAAACAAAAAATCGCGTGCTGAATAACGTTTCTATTTTAACCTCGGTGGTATTTTGGAACGCGTTATTCTGATTTAAGATGTATTTTGTTACTATGATAATAAGTTGAAATAAATATGAAACATCATCAATACCACAGTCAATACTGGCGCACTTAATCTGTATCAATTGACTTTTTAATATTTCATTCTCCGACAAACAAATACGTAACTCTGTTTATCTTAAGAATTATTATAATACACAACAATTAAAAAAAAACTTACGTTTTTTCGTTCTTCCCCAAGGTCCTGTAAAAATGAAGTTTAAAAGTTAAGTATAACCATATTATCTGTATCATACATGTATCTACCATATACAGGTGAGGTCTTTACAACAACGCTCGACACAGGCACAGTATTACGATATGGCTTACAGTAGCGCAACGCCTTTGATGTCGCTAGATGACGCCACGGCGTAGGTACTAGCAGTACTAGCCTGTAGCCAGCCTGGCAAACTCGCAAAGTTTGCCCCGCCGCCCGCTGCCCCGCAAGTACCCTTCCGTTGCTCTACGTAAGTACATTCGTTGCACTACTGTAAGCCGCTGTATTGTAATACTGTGACTCGGGGTTGTTAATTGTACACTTTTTGTATTGTAAAACATTTTTTGAACATCCCTAACAAAGTTTTTTTTAGTGTGTTTTGCAGAATCTAACCTGCCAGCCTATCGATTTATGTGAAAAGTTCTTTTTTTTTTAATGCGGTTGCTCCACAAGTGGTACTTTATATGCCAGTTTGCTGTGCGCAAAATTGATTTTACCGCAAAGATACGTTTTACTGAGTCATTTTATTCATCGTCATATCAGCCAAAGGACGTTTACTGCTGGACATAGGCCATTTTATTAATTTATAGGAAAAGGAAAAAACAAAAATACAGAATCTTAGTTCAGACTTTTGAAAAGATAGTTTTAAAAGAGATATCATTTATTTGTGAAAAAAGAAGATCATATACCACGGTGCCATGCAAAATAAGGCTGGTGACACATAAAGCGCATAGGTCACACCAAGAAATAGACATCTTTTCCAAGGAGGTTTCATGCTTACCTTACTATCCCAGGCCTTAAGGTTATATTAAAAAAAATTACATACAGAGAGTCTAGCAATAAAAAGCGCCATTTTCGTACAACTAAATTGAGTTGTTTTAGTTCAGAATACGAATTTAATTAATGTATCGTAATAATTATCGTATTAGGGGTTTAAGTATGAAATTGCCGATTGGATAAAAAAGTTTTAAGATCAAAATTAATATTAAGGAAAATAGTTATTAAAACAAAATTTAATTTTAAAATAACATAGACTATTAGAAATTAAATGGTGGTAAGTGTGTGCCTATTGTTTAGATATATTAAAAGCACCAAGGATAAGATAAATAAGGTTGGATTGGCAATAGTCACACTTTTGTTTGAAAATCAGCGTCGCCGCCTGTCTCCCACCCATCAACTCCACTGCTTAAGCAATAATAATACACGAATTGCGCGCACTAATAAACAAAACACACTTAGAACACAGGGCTGCAATTGTGTCTCACACCATTTCGAGAGTCTGTACGTTAAACACAACCACACGCAAATAAAAAATTTGAACGCGTGCTTCGGTTAAGTATTATCTAATCATACTTGTGGCGCGCCTGCCCAGCGCACATTTTCAATCCAACCTTATTTATCTTATCCGTAAAGAGCACGGTGGCTTTAGCCCCATGAAATCGGCTTTGAAATAGTCGCCTGTTATTGAGGCAAAAATACACATTTTTAATTTTAAAGCTCTAGAGTTATCGCACCAGTTTTTTTCGTTACTAATGTTATATTTGGGAATACCCCGCATAAGATTCATTTTCAGGAAAATTGAAGAAAATTAACTAGTCTTGCCCCATCTGACCACTAAGAAAACGCCTTTGTTCCAGCTCAGGGGATTGGAACATGAAATACATGCGACTAGTTACTAATAAAAGACCAGTGTTTACGCCGTAATTATATTTTTGGAACTCGCGCGCTTTGATTTGTGTGTTCAATCTTTTATATCCTGTAATATCCCTTTCCTTTTCCCACTCACACATCGCACATGGCGTGTCGAGCGAGACAACATACATTAACGCCCTCTGTTGGCGGCGATGTCAAAATCAAGACAAGAAAGCAATATAGACGCTCTCTCCAATACAGCTTCGTGAGCAAGCGCCTGTCGCTGCGCATACAAAAATGAAATTTTATATCTAAACTTAAAGACTTAAATAATCATTTGATTATTTAATGTATGTGTACTATCAATGTTAGTGCTAATTTCAAGTACCGCAAGGAGTTGCAGCTGGATCACGAGGATCTGAACCGGCGCCGGTGTTCACGCGCCGATTCGCCCTATGGTGCAGATGAGTCCCTCTCCTTTCTACTTTTCTGTTTTTTTTTCTCTTTCTTATCATTACAGGGCAGAACAGTCTCCTACCGCATATATGATAGACTGGACACCCATAGTATTTGATGAACGGCCATACTCCACCGGCTCCCGCTAAATATAGTCCACTATTTTCAAAAACTGAGCCAGCTTACATACCAAGTCGTGTCACATAATGTTAATAATAAAAAACAAAATTTTTTTTTTCAATTAAAATTGGCACCGACCTTCAAAAACTGAATCGGCTATTTCATACTTACTTGTGTGATAATAAAATTAGTACATGTGTAATGAGACAACTCCGTTGTCTATTTTAAATGAGCCGAAATCGCAAATGAACTTTGTCTACCTAAATCTCGACAGGTACTCTTAATACATGGGGTATTTTGTTTTAATATTACTCTTCTGTTTTGCCTTGTTTCTGACAACTGTATTGAACAAATTCAAATAACTCTTTATTGTACATTAAAATATGTAAATATAAATATCGTGTGATACATGGGCGTAAAAGGTGATTGGCCGACTCGTGACGATGGTAAACCCTCGCCCGCGGCTTGAGCTCACAAATGTCACTCGTTTGTCATTTATGTTTAACACCCTAGTGTCATAAATAACTATTACAAATTTGATTTCTCGTAAATAATTGATCAAAATCACGAAACCTTGTCTACAATGGTGACAGTTGATAACTTTGAACAGTCCTGATTCTATCATCGGGTATTCTTCTCAATTCGGGCTATGTAGGGCTATGCTAATTAGTTGTCTATGTCATTTCCCACCTCTTCAACTATCTCTGTGCGAAAATTACAACAATCCATTACTCAGTTGCAATTTTAAAGAGTCAATTAAATCTAATAAATCGCACAGCTACGCTGTGCATACATTCTCGCGAAGCCTTCACCGTCCATCGTAGTCGGGTATACACAAATCAACAATAAATACTCTTACTTAGTTGTAAATAATAAAGCTAGGTATATCAGACTTGATGAAAAAATTACAAGTAATTTGAGTTTGTATGGAAGGTACCTTACTTTGATTTTTCCTGGAATATTAAAGTACTCAGCAAATTAGAGTAGGTCTTATTAATTCCTATTTTTTACAAAGTGTCATTAAAATCGTTAGAGCCATTTTTGAGAAAAAGTAACAAATAACCTGGATTTGTATGGGAGGTACCTTATTCCGGTTTTTTTTTGGAATTACGGACTACCGCTTACTACATATACATTTATAGTAACATACCAGGTTTTATCAAAATCGTTAGAGCCCTTTTTGAGTGACAAAATTATAAGTCATTTTTTTACTATGATGGCAATCCTAAAAAATTAGATAGAAATTTTAAAAAAATTCGAGCGAGACCTACAGTACTCGCATATGATGTGTAACATGTGACAAAATACTTTAGGTTAGTTAGATTTGATGACGATATTGTACCTGGGTGGCGGATCTGACAGTAACGAAAAAAACCGACCAAGTGCGAGTCGGACTCTCGTAAAGTAGAATTCCGCGCTTTCGCGACTTCCTGTTACACATATCCGTCCCATTTCACGAAATCACTCTAACAAATTGCAGGAAAGCGAGAGCAAAGATGTTACACATCAAAAAACTGTCTGGAGATATAAAAATCATAATATTACCCTTACCCAAATGTTACCCAGATCCGTCTAGTAGTTTTGGAACTAGAGCACCAGACGGACACACACACACACACACTGACACACACATTTTTATTTTTTAAGCTTTATTAGTATGAGATAATCAATCCCCATCATAATCTCAACTTCGATTTTCTTTGCCATCACAATACTTTCACCACTCCTTCGTCAAAGTATATATATTAGTACTAACATACAGTACGGACACTCCCTGCCGCTCTCTATTTCGACCTCAGCCCCTCGTCACACATATTGATACAGATTGGTTACAGTTTGGTTCTCGAACGTATAGGATTTATGTTATTTTGTTTGCTCCGTCATTTGTTTTTAGAACTGTCATTTAACGACCATTTGTACGCAGTGTCCGGGGTGTACCTTCGTCGCTCGAAAGTAAAAAGTCTTTTTTTCGGTTCCCACAGGAACTGTATCGGACTACGCTATTTTCACGGGATAAAAAGTAGGCTATGTCCATCTCCACGACACAGGGTATACTTGCATTGACATGCATTAATTGATTTACATTGCTTCAACACCTCAACCAATCTTGACAAAATTTGTCAATTTTGTCAAGATTGGTTGAGGTGTTGAAGCGTGAAGAGGTAACATACAAACATATTTTCACATTTTTTATATTGGTAAGGATTATACTCACGTTGCGAGAAGTATTTTGCAGGATCAACTAGAACAAAAACCAATATAAAATTGTAAATGGATTTCAATAGCAATTTTTAACAATGTTTACAATAGTTTTCGAAAAACCTACAAACTTTTAAGTACAAGCTTTTAATATTGCATTGTCACGCGATATGCATACGCATGCAAAATTTCAGCTCAATCGGAAACCGGAAAGTGGGTCCAAATTGACTTGCAAGATTTTACCCGAACAAACATATATGCATTGCAAGTTAAATAAAAAGCTTGTAATAAAGATAGAGTGTCGGCGGCGTAACGGCTAGGGCAGCTACCTCCTCTCCGGGATGTCGTGGTTCGATTCCTGCCACGTACCAATGTGTTTTCGAATTTCAATTTCATATGGACGTTTATCCGATGCTCGGAAACCTGCACACGCCTGCGAAGAAACTCGAAGGTTGTGTGTGAAGTCGACCAACCCGCACTGGGCCGCGTGGCCGACTAAGGCTCGATCACCCAAAACCAGGTAAGGCTCGAGCCCCTCGGTGGGGACATATATGAGATGATATGATAACAATAGAAAAAGAGATAAGTCCGCTTTTGCTATATTCTTTTGCTTATTTGTTTTTAAATACAATAAATAGTTTAACAAACAATGAAGCTTTTACAAAATCTTCGTATTCATTCATGCTTACAGTTAAATTATTGTTGTATATTTAACCGATTCTAAAAAAGGAGCAGGTTTCTCAATTAGACCGTATATTTTTTTTTATGTGTGTTCGCGGATAACTTCATCGTTTATAAACCTATTTTGATGGTTATTTTTTTGTTGGAAAGGAGATATACCAAGAGTGGTGCCATGATCGGTGTCAGCAAACCATTGAATTTAAAACATTTAGATAAGTAAATACATTAAGTAACTGTATGCTGGTAAAGACCTAAAAAAAATATTTAAGCCCCTAATTTAATTCGTACCCACCTTTGATTTCGTTATTGTTGGTTACTGTTGTGTATTTAAGTATAATAATATTATTTCATACTTTTGAGTGAATTTCCTTTTGAAGTCGGTTTTTAGTTTTTTTAAACTTTTATTTTTTTCGAATAAACTCTCTTTACAATGCTCATATCAAGAAAAAAGTATTTTCTTGATCTGAGTTACAATGTCTGTATGCTAAGAGCTTTCATACAAATTTTAACTTTCCTAATACAAATCATATCTCCGGGAGTTTCATACATCTTTATCTCCCTAGGGATATAATGCCTTGCTTTACGTTGAGATTGCGTGATATAAAATGGTCATTGTAGAGCAGGTGGTGTAAAGGAAAATTTAATAAAAAGTTACTCATCAAAAGCACTCAAAAGTCAATATCAGTTATTTTAATTTAAAAAAATGCAACTTACATCTGGTGCGAGTACGTTTAGTCGTAGTGGTCGTGATTATTATTGGTGGTCCTGCAAAAAAAGTAAAATTAATCACCATTCATCATCATTATTGTCATCAGCGACACGCGCCCACCGCACGAGCGCTCACGATGATCGGTGATATGCTCGCTCAGAATTACGATGTCGACATATTCGCTGACAGCTTTGGCACTGTGTGTAAAATAGCCGAAATTTACTTAAATTTTAATTTTGGTAATAATTTAAGTTTGACGAACATCTAAAATTAGATATGACGTTTTTCTTGTGTTATTTTAACTTGCAGGCGATTTGGGTCAACTGTTAGCCTGTTAGATGTTTTGTTGAATAAATAAATAAATAAATAAATAAATAAATCATCAGCAGCTGAAAGACGTCTACAGCTGGACGAAGATCCCCCAAGGATTTCCACAACGACTGGTCCTGCGCTGCCCGCATCCAGCGGCTTCCTGGAACCTTCATCAGGCCGTTGGTCCACCGAGTGGGAGGCATTCCTACGTTACGTGATCCGATGCAGGTTCACCACTCTAAAACCTATAACATTATTTCTGTATAAAATAATCCCTGGATGCGGGCAGCACAGGACCGGTCGTCGTGGAAGTTCTTGGGGGATCCCTGTCGGCTAGTAAAGGTTTCTGGTATTTTCATCATTTATTTATTTATTTATTTATTTTACCTTATTTGGAAAACAAACAGTATTTTATGACTATTTAAAAAGCTAATTAACAAACTAAGTACTATTTATATGTTTTCACATGTACAAATCTACACGCTAGCTAAACTTAAAAATAATAAAAATAACAAAAATAAGTATAAATAAACTTAAACAAAATCTAAGACGGTGTTAAAAGTTAAAAACATAAAGATGAACAAAAAAATATAAAACGATGACTTTTGAATTTCAACAGTTAGGGAACCATATCGAACCAATGTTTGGAAAGTAGAGCTTTAACTGTATGGACCTTGGAATTAAACAAATCAATTTGGGGAAAATCTGTTAATTTGTTGAATTCATTAGGAGCACGTATCAAAAAAGAGTTGCGTCTGTAATTTGTGTTTGTTGTAGGTGTCGATAGATAGATCGGGTGTCGGATAGTTATTCTTGATGGGACGCGAATATTAACTTTAGATAGAAGCTCGGAGGAATCAACCAAATTTTGTGAAATCTTTACTAATAAAGCAATATCAGCTATTGTACGTCTGACTTGCAATGGAAGTATGTGGTGTCTCTTACATCTCGCTTCGTAGCACGCGTCGTTTTGCCTGCACTTATACTGAAGAAACCGCATGAAACGTTTTTGGATAGATTCTATTCTGTCAATGTAAACATAGTATTGAGGATTCCAAACCTCGGAACAGTACTCAAGAGTACTACGCACATATGAACAGTAGAGCACTTTGATGGCTTTTATATTAGTAAATTGAGAGCTACACCTCATAATAAAACCTAAGGTTTTATTTGCTTTAGTGACAATGCTGTCAATATGCTTATCATATAAAAGTTTGCTGTCATGTATTATACCTAAATCACGAATCTCTTCAACGCGTTTAATAATTAATCCCTTCAGTTTATAACTGAACTTATAATAATTGGGTTTCCGGCTAAACGTAGACATATAACACTTAGATACATTAAGGTCTAATAAGTTTTGAGAGCAAAACTGCTCAAATCTATCTAAATCTTCTTGCAAAAGTAGACAATCGTTAATATTCCTTATTCGCTTATATATTTTCATATCATCAGCGTATAATATGAATCTGGAGTGTTTAAAACAGGTAATAACGTCGTTTATAAAAATATTAAACAACAGGGGCCCTAACAAAGATCCCTGGGGAACCCCTGAGGGTACTTTTTTCCATTCAGAAGTGAAGCCATTTACAACAACAGCTTGTGAACGGTTTTCGATATATGACTTAAACCATCTAAATAAATTACCGTGAATACCAGCATACATAAGTTTCTGTAACAGCATTTTGTGATCTATACGGTCGAAAGCTTTACTATAGTCAGTAAAAATAGTATCTACTTGACCACCGTTATCCATAGACGAAGTTGTATAATCTACGAAAGATATTAGGTTGGTCGTAGTTGATCTCTTTCTTAGAAAACCATGTTGCTGGTCAATAAAGCTAGATGACATTGCAGAGTACACCTGTCCGTAGACTACTCTTTCAAATACCTTCGCAAACACGCATAACTTTGAGATAGGTCTATAGTTTTTGATGTCATTTTTATTACCACTTTTAAAAACTGGCGTAATAAATGCAGATTTCCAGACATTAGGTACAATACCTTCTTTAATAGACCTTCTATATAAGATTGTAAGGGGATACGTAAGACAATCTGCACACTTCACAATAAACATAGGGGCTAAGTTATCAGGGCCGGCTCCCTTCTTCAGATCAAGAGTCACTAACAACTTATGGACTTCGTCAGGATCTATCTCAACATGGTCGATAGAGTTAGGATCGTTTCGCTGGTTGAAATTGTAATCCGAAGGGTTCTGATAAGAGGAAACTGACAAGAACGTTGTCTGAAGTATCTGGAAAAGAGATTGGACACATCTTCTCCAGAGTCAGCAGTCTGACCATCATAAGTAAGGGTCGCGGGAAGTAAATTAGATCCCTTTCTAATAGATTTGACATAAGACCAAAAACATTTTGGATTGCTTACAATCGACTCCTCGGTGTGTTTTATGTACATTTTATAACATTCCTTTTCTAGTATTTTTGCTCTTTTTCTAAGAAGCGAGAAGGCATCATAATCGGGCGCATTACCATAAACACGGTATTTGCGTAGAAATTTGAATTTTTCTTCAAGGATTTTTTTGAGAGGAGCACTGTACCAGGAGGGAAACTTTGGAGGTGTTATTAATTTATACGGCACATATCTGTTTCGAAGCTCATATCGCTCATTTGGTACTACAATGACGAAAATGCACTTTTTGTAACTTTACAGGAGAGCGATTTAAAATTTTTTTCAACTTTCATCATCCAGTTAATGACCTTTAAATATATCACTATTGTATGATTTATACTTAAAACATGACATAAGTATTATAGTTTTATGAGTAGTCTATGTCAACTGTTTATCTATATAAATATCTATTTTATTAAAACAAAACTAGAGCGACACCCCCAATTTCGTCATTGTTCCACCAGGATTCTTTTAATTATATGTAATGCTTTCATACAAAACGCAATATATGGTTACAGAAGCAAACAGTTTTTTTTAATCATTTTTAATTATTCATTTGGTAACTTCTACAATACTTAGTTAACCAGAAAATCACATTTTGAAAAACGCAGTCGCTTGAAATTATTCAACTATCAGTCGTATAAATAACAACTTCTCAATAGGGACTAATTTTTAAGCCTAATACTAAATCTTTACTCATTATAAATATAAGTAATTCTATTCTGCCAACTAAAAAACAGATTCAATTACAACTAAAATTCTTAAGACACTCATAAATTATGACGAAATTAAGTATTTAGTTGACAAAAGCTAACCATTATTTTTAATCATCTGTCACTGTTAATATTTTTTGGTACCTCGTATAAAACTTATATAAAATTTGCCGTCACTTTCACTTAATCAACTTGCAATCGTATTACTAAGATTAATTTCACTTAAGCTTAAACAATCTCAACTTCTCGATTAGAAGCAATTTTCAAGAGTTTCACTTACATACATTATCAACCGACTTCAAAAAGGAGGAGGTTCTCAATTCGACTGTATGTTTTTTTTGTATGTTTGTTACGCGATATCTGCGCTGATTGTGAACCGATTTTCAAATATTTTTTTTATTCGAAACCGTCACCAAGTCAGGATCTGGGGATTGGATCTCAGGGAAATCGAGAACAACCCACAAATTTTATAGGCACATATTACGTGTTGCATGTATTTCCTAAAACTATTCAAGTTTTGGCGTCTATTAGTCATCATCTCATGTTGATGAGCTGATGAAGGAAGGTACAACTCCTTAACGGTTAGGAGATTGAGGATAATTCTTCAAATATTTTGCGTAGATACGGTAAGTATAGACCGATAGTTGTATTCTTTCAGATTATTCAGATGAGCTGATGATGGAAGATTTAACTCCTTAACTTTCATTCTGTTGATGATGGAAGCTACAGGAATCTGTATGTTTTAATGAAACACATGCTTTATGATTTAATGGTTCCTATTGGCGAGTGGGTGATTGGGTATAAAGTTGTTAGATAGATAGAGTTATCACTAAAAATAAATAAAATAAAAATAAAAGTTTAAAAAACTTAAAAACCGACTTCAAAATGAAATTCACTCAAAAGTATGAAATAATATTAGTTACTTAGATACACGACATTAATCAACAATAACGAAATCAAAGGTAGGTACGAATTAAATTAGGGGCCTACAATTTTTTTCTGAGGTAGGTCGGTGTCAGCAATGCCATCGAATCTAAAACATTTGATACGAAAGTAGCTGTGTGCTGGTACCGACCTCAAAAATAAATTGCCCAAAAAAATGGAGAAAAAAATTAAGAAGTTGTATATTCCATAATTCATAATTTAGGTACATTATCGTAGTTTTCCCGCAAAATAAATATAATATCTGGGGAAATATCAACGTAACTACGCTTTTTTGTCGCTGTTCCGCCGAGTGGATATAAAAAAAATGTCACATTTATCTTTTGGTCATTGCTGCACACAAAATAATTTTATGGAAACAACGACGAAACTAAGCATTGTCGTCGCTGTTCCGCCAAGTGCAGATAAAACAAATGTCACATTTATATTATCGTCATTGTTGCACAAAAAATAAGTCCTCACTTTACGGAAACAACGACAAAATTAAGCATTGTCGTCGTTGTTCCGCCAGGAGGGGATAAAAGTGATGTCATATTTATCTTGCCGTCGTTGTTGCACCAAACTGACACCTCACTTCAAGGAACCCCCCCGCACAACTGACTAAATCGCCGTTGTAGCTGTAGAATGCTTGCGTTTTGGTATAAAAGTAACAATGACGTCAACGCCATCTAGCCGCAGTTTATGAAAATACATTACCGTCGATTTTACCCCGAAAGTAACCAACCTAAATATATCGTTTGACATACTTAACTCATTTTTGATAAAAACCTTAATTTCGTCATTGTAGTACCAAATGAGCGATATAAAATATTGTAAAAACAATCAACGGCCAGATCTAATGAAATATCATTTAAATTAAAATCCCAGTCAAAATTATTAAGCGATGATCTAATACTATCAAAATCAGCTTTGTCGTACAAATATTTCACGGTAGAATTCATTCCTAAAGTCTCACTCTGAGCTAATTTCAGAACTACATGAAGAGATGGATGGTGAGCGTCCTCCGTCATATCATAATTATCATATCAGCCGGAAAACGTCCACTGCTAGACGAAGGCCTCCCCAAGGATTTCCACAACGACTGGTCCTGCGCTGCCCGCATCCAGCGGCTTCCTGTGACCTTCACCAGGCCGTCGGTCTACCGAGTGGGATGCCTTCCTACATTACGTTTTACTATACCGTACTGTACTGTGCTGTATTGTAATGTTCTGTTTTGATCTGTACTATACTGCAACGGTGAAGGAAAACATCGTGAGGAAACCTGCACACGCCTGCGAAGAAACTCGAAGGTTGTGTGTGAAGTCAACCAACCCGCACTGGGCCCGCGTGGTCGAGTAAGGCCTAATCGCCCTGATTCAGAGTAGGCTCGAGCCCCTCGGTGGGGACGTATATGAGCTGTAATGATGATGATACTGCATAGCACTGCACTGTAATGTAATTTACAGTACTGTACTGGATTGCACGTACTGTACTGTACTATACTATACTATACTATACTACACTACACTATACTATACTATACTATACTATACTACTCTCTATTGCTTATTCCGCATTCTTTCAAGCCCCAAAACCCATCACTGTGTTCTACTTTGCGCAAGCGAGCAAACCTCTTCAAAATAAACCAACCATGGAAACGCATGCGCTTTTGGAAGTTGCAAGTTAAATAATATAACTCCTGTCGGCTAGTAAAGGTTTCTGGTATTTTAATCATCATCATCATCATCATTATATCAGCCGAAGGACGTCCACTGTTGGATAGAGGCCTCCCCCAAAGATTTTCACGACGACCTGTTCTGCTTTGCCCGCATCCAGCGGCTTCCCGCGACCTTTACCGGGTCATCGGACCACCGAGTGGGAGGCCCATCTACGCTACGTCTCCCGGTGCGCGGTCGCCACTCGGGAACATATTGCTCCAACGACGGCCATCTGTTCCACGAGCTATGTGCCCCGCCCACTGCCACTTAAGTTTAGCATTCTGAGAGCTATATCGGTTACTTTAGTTCTCCTACGGATCTCCTCGTTTCTGATTCTTTTTTTTTTATTCACTATTGGTAAACCTTTGACAACATCTCACCTGGTTGTAAGTGACGATGTTGCCGAAGATGGAGGCGGGCTTACCAAGATTCCCCAACGCAATGGGGAACTGCCTATTTTATCTTCATGCCGGAACATACCAATGATATCAACATTGATATTTGGCGACAAGACTTAGATAAGATGGTGGTAGCTAGCCAGGTGAGCTTAGAAAATACCCTACCACCAACCAAACCGAGTCGTACAATTGACCCCGCCGGGAATCGAACCCGCGACCTCCTGTGTAAAGCCAGTGAACTTTGCCTCTGAGCTACAGAGGCGGTTAAAGGTTCGATCACGCAGAGAGAATATTTTATGGTATTTTATGTTGTTTTATTTTGCTCACGATGTTTTCCAGGGCGCGGTGGACGCCTTGTGCGCGTTGTATGACCATTTGGTGGTCTCTGGTTGCGACTTCTGTTTCGACTCGGGCCCAGTGGTGGTCTAGGCCTCTTTCCTGGCCGTCGACTCTTTGTCGTTTTATGCTTTCCCCTTGTATTACGGCTTTTAGATTTTAATTTCGGTGTCGTCGCCGTTCGCAATTCTAAAGGCAACATTAAGGGCACCACACGGCGGCTGTTATCCAGACAGATATCGCCCTCCAAATCTGGAAATACATCATAGCTTTTATATCCTCTTTGAGTTATACTTAGTAATAAATACTAAAACTTTTGGGTAAAAGCGTTTATTTAATAACCGTGCAATGTCACGAGAAACAAACGCGTGTGTCTAATTTTAGCCCGGTAGCTTCAGTGGAAATGGGTGAAATATTGTTTTTTTTTTATTTGGAACCGTGGATTCGTAATAGATTCTGCTTGACCCCCTGAGTGACATAGGATACATTTTTACCCGACTGATCAAAAAACAAAGTATCTTTTGATGCAGTCGAGGACATTAACATCATAAAATAATTTTAGAAAAACCTTAAAGATTTTAGTTACAAGCTTTTATTTGAAAATAGTTTTTATATGCACAAAAAGCGAAAATTCTCAAATTAATACGAATCCACGGTTCCAAATAAAAAAATTGGTTGTCTGTAAAGTCGGTTTACGGAAGATAATTTAACGTGATTACGTCATAACGTAACGGGACAATGAGCGTAACGGGACAATTAGCATCCTATTTCGTGCGTGCAACCGGCGTCCATCGATTTATTAGACGTTATCACGTTAAAAAGAACAATATTTCACCCACTTCCACTGAAGCTACCGGACTGAAATTTGACACACACGTTTGTATCTCGTCACATTGCACGATTATTAAATAAACGCTTTTAACTAAAAGTTTTACTCTTATAAGTGGTTTAACCGTCCAGGCCGACCTTGAATATTGACGTTATTTTGCTTCAGGCGGACCCGCCATTTTCCAAAATGGCGGAAAATGACAAGAAAATTGTCAAATTATGAAAAGATTATCTATGATTTTATATTAAACTGCGTATGGCACTAGAAGCGGAATTTAATAACGACGTAAGTCCATAAATCAACCCAAGGCAGTTTCAACACAGTTTTAACTATATTTGTGTACTTTAGAGCATAAGGTCGCGTGTGGATCCATCGGTCCCGGTAAGTTGTTCTTTCCGTTGAGTATTAATGGGACCCATCGGTCCCGGTAAGTTGTTCTTTCCGTTGAGTATTAATGGGACCCATCAATCGGTTAAAGTAGATTACTATGCTTACCAAATAATGAAAGAAAGGTATAACCTATTTGAGTTATACACACCTGGATGTGTGCGTACATTCTGGAGACTCCTCCGTCCTTGCTCCGTCCTGAGTGGCTGATAGCGCGTCACTTGCTGTTTTATTGGTGGATAACGTGCAATTTTCTCTCGTTTTGTTGGCGGATAGCGAGTAATTTTCTCTTGTTTTATTGGTGGATAGCGTGCAATTTTTTCTTGTTTTATTGGTGGATAGCGTGCAATTTGCTCTTGTTTCATTGGCGGATAGCGTGCAATTTGCTCTTGTTTCATTGGCGGATAGCGTGCAATTTGCTCTTGTTTCATTGGCGGATAGCATGCAATTTGCTCTTGTTTCATTGGCGGATAGCGTGCAATTTGCTCTTGTTTCATTGGCGGATAGCGTGCAATTTGCTCTTGTTTCATTGGCGGATAGCGTGCAATTTGCTCTTGTTTCATTGGCGGATAGCGTGCAATTTGCTCTTGTTTCATTGGCGGATAGCGTGCAATTTGCCCTCGTTTTATTGGCATAAAGCGTGCAGTTTGCTGCTTTTTTATCGGCGAGTAGCGTTTAACCTGCTTCTGTTTTACAGGCAGAGCGGGCTTCACTTGCTTCTGTTTTACAGGCAGTGCGGGCTTCATTTGCTTCTGTTTTTTATTAGTTACCGGAATTACTGTATGGCCTTTAAATGATTTAGTAAAACTCGTGTAGTGGCTCCAATATCGACATTCTCCTGTTTGAATTAAATTTTGAATTTGTCAGAGACGAGTCGCGTAATTCGTTTTGTCTTAAAAAACCTGATGATCGAGTACAAAATGGGATGGGCTGTATCGGAGCCACGGCAACTTAACTTTTAAGACTCGTGAATTTGATGCCGCAATCAAATGTTAGTTAAAAAATAAAACAAATTTCAAGTCGATCTGATTGGTAGCACTTGGTATGTTTAGCAGAATTTCAACACTTTTTTCAAGGACCATATTTAACAAAGGGCTCAACGTACCACACTAGTGTACCTGTTTTGGCATTCCGGAATAACTAAATTTAGGGCAATATACCTCACTTTGCTCTATGTCTTCTAACTCTCGAGATCTAAGCCGCCAAAATACGTATGTAATTTTCGTGACTCAACTTTATGTAAAATACCCTTATATAGAGAGATCCAAACTGCTTAGTTGGAAGGAAAATAGACTACCTTTGCGAGTCTATATCGATCGTGCTATTTGGGAAAAGAGTGGTATTATAACAGTGGTGTTGGTGGTGTTCCTATTTAAACCAACGTTATGCCATTTACACATGAACTAATTATTGTTTAGAAACCTTGAGGAGGCTCTGCATTACATAGATACGACGAATTTGAGCCTAGTTAAAAACGCTCGACAGCAAAGTAAACGGGTCGGTAACAAAAACCTCAATAACTTACAAAATATTGTAACTAAATTTATGAAAAAAAGACTGCATTACAGAAAAAAATATAGTGCTTAAAAAAGTTCAAGATTGTAAAGTTTATTTTGAATAAAAGTGGGTTAAGTAAAAATGATTATTTATCACTAGTTTTTGAAATATGTGCTACGGTGTCAAATGTGCCATTTTCACAAATTTCAGCATTTTTTATTAACACCACGAGCTATCAAAACAACTGTTACACGGTTTGGCATTCTTTCCACCAGATTTATGAGCCGATGCTTAGGTTTATTCTCCCATTCCTTTATCAGTGGTTCTTTCAGTTGACGAAGCGTTATTGGAGGGGAATTTCGCTGGCGTACACGTCGTCCCAGTTCATCCCAGGCATGCTCGATGGGGTTCAAGTCTGGGCTGCGTGCTGACCACTCCATGCGTGTGATAGCGACATCATCAAGGTAGTCAAACACTATCCGAGCTGTACTTATGGGGACGAGCGTTATCTTGCATAAAAATGGCGTTTTCGCCCATGTTTACTAAAAATGGGCCAACATACTCATTTAAGATTACTTTCACGTATCTCTGCAGTTAAAGTTCCAATTTCGATCACCACTTGCTCGGTGCGGCTTTCGGAAGAAATTCCAGCCTACGCGTGTATGGAGCCTCCGCCGTATGACAGTTTCTCTTCAATGCAAGCTTGGTTATAGCTCTCTCCTGGTCTTCTGAAGACTCTTTGCCTCCCATCGTGCCTGTATAGCATGAATCTCGACTCGTCCGAAAACATTACTGTTGACCAGTCGTCGAGAGTTCAATTCATGTGTTCTCTAGCGTAACTCAGCCTAGAAATTTGGATATTGCCTTTAGAGTTTTGGACCATTGGGGGGTCTGAATGGCTTCAAGACGCGGCCTCACTGTACACGTGCTCGGATTGCTCCCTACAGCACGTACAACGTAATTTTTGACTTTTAACAGCCGTTTGAAATCGATTTCGCATATCGATCCTTCCGCGCTGTCGTGCACTTTGTTCGGCCTGTTACTGGTTTGGATATTGGATCCAGTCTCTTCAAATCGCTGAAGCACTCTTTGAACGGTTGATAGCGACATACCAACAGTTCTCGCTGTATAACACTGACTGCGCCTGTATTCAAGCATTGCCAGAATTCTGGTACACTCTTCAGGGGTTGGTGACATGTTTTTAACTGAGTTTGATCAGAATGCACCATAAATGGCTTATTTCTATGACAGAACAGAAATTAAACTTAAACAAATGCTTCCAAATTTGATGTGCAAATTTTGAAAATTGTTTTTATTTTTAATTTATGGTTTTTAATACTATGACTAAAAAAAAGGGTTTTACTCCTTCATTTATTTGTAATGAAATAAACTTTTATTGAGTTTTTATTTTGAAAGGAATACTCAAAAATTTTAAAAGATATCGCATTTTTTATAACCGACCCGTTTTCTTTGTGACTCAGTGTATTTTTTAAAGATTCCACTTCATCATATCAGCCAAAAATCGTCCACTGCTGGACAAAGGCCTCCCCCAAGGATTTCCACGACGACCGGTCCTGCGCTGCCCGAGATTCCACTTACCTAAATAAAAAATAACAGTTATTACTATCAAAATACAGAACTTCATAGTATATAACGAATACTTATATACTAAACAATCATTTTCGCTATCAAAATTTGGGCCGTAGAAATAATAATAAATCTACTTTTTAATTACCTTACTACAATTAAGATTAGTAATTTTATGCTCAACACTTAAGGGCCGCCAGGAGGCTTGAGTTTCCATACAAACGTAGTTCTGCTTTAATACAAAAACTACATGCCATATTGAATCCAAATTTTGCAAATATATTAAGGAGACACATATCGACGTTTGTAATTAGTTTTCGATGCATTAATATAAAACGGGAAAAAAGAGCCGTTTCAAACTTTCAGTACAAATTTAATTTAGAACTTCGTGTAGTTACGTTAAAATTTACTACGATGAAAACTAATTACAAACATCGATATGTGTCTACTCAATATATTTACAAAGTTTGTATTCATCCGGCATGTAGTTTTTGTATTAAAGCGGAACTACGTTTGTATGGAAACTCGAGCCTTCTGGGGACTCTTAATGGACATTTTCTACAGAACTAGCCAAACATTATAATGTATCTAAGATAAAAATGCAAAATAAATAACTGTTTTTAAAAGGTTTATGAACCTGCGACTTTCCGTACAAACGGCGATAGAGATTTTCACCTATTAATATTAGTACTGAGCGACCCTCGTTTAAACGTAATAGATTTTAACCGATTTTGACCCATTTTTGAAAGGTTGTCAGTCATAACAAAACTAGTTGTATAAGTTTTTGTATTTTTAATAAAATTAATGAGATAAAGATAAATATACTTTATTGCACACCAAATATACAAAAGGGTATATTAGGGTTTCATACAAAACTAATTTTGGCCGTTATTTGTTTCATTTCAGTGCGTCGTCGATGGCGTAAAGAGCTTCGGTGACGTAAAGAGCGTCGGTGGCGTAAAGAGCGTCGGTGGCGTAGCGGCTAGGGCCGCCGCCACCTGTCCGGGAGGTCGTAGTTTGAATCCTGCCACGTACCAATGTGATTTCGAACTTAGATTTCATGTGTACGTTTATCCGATGCTCTTACGGTGAAGGAAAACATCGTGAGGGAAACCCTTATTCAGGGTAAGCTCGAGCCCCTCGGTGGGGACTTATATGAGCTGATATCATCATGATGATGTAATAAAGAGAACTACGGTGCAATATGCTGAATATTGATCTTAAAAAAGTACTTGCAGGCTTGGCTCCACCTTAGATCTCGTATATTTTTAAGGGGGATTCATGAGATGTTGCGAATTTTTTACACAAAATTGTTTTTGATGGGATAAGCTTATTTCACAAAACATTTTAGGCACAAGCTTTTATTTGAAAATAATTTTAATTATTTCGTATTTCTTCTCACCACACCTATATCATGGTGGTGTATAAAAATAACTGGTCCGCCATCATTGGAAGTCCACCATATTGGATTTAGAATGACATCACTTAGCTAACAATGCATTATCATCTAAACTAAACGTTTATGCAAAATTTCAGCTCAATATGAAACCGGGAAGTCGGTCAAATTCGTCATGCAAATTTTGAAGCGGACTACTTACTTACATACAAACATTGCAAGTCAAATAAAAGCTTGTCTAAAAACATGTTAAAAACCGACTTCCATCGCAACAACTTAGTACATTTTTGCATTACTATTGTTGGTTTTTGTTAATTTTCGAATAAAGTTCTTCACCGATTTTGATAAAATTTATATGGGACCACACGGGAAGCACTAGCTTTCAAATAAAAAAAGAATCATAAAGATCGGTTTATCCAGTCCAAAGTTATGAGGTAACAAACATAAAAAAAAACATACAGACGAATTGAGAACCTCCTCCTTTTTGGAAGTCGCTTGAAAATAGCAATAATTGACGATTTTTAATGTGTTCAGCGTGGTCAATACGCGGAACATCCTCTATAACAGCTGTTGATCTTATACAGAGTGTAAAAAATTGGTGTAGGACCCGTTTACCGGGGCTTTTGCTCATCATACTGAACAACTTTCCCCAAAGAACCCATACTCAATTCGCAAAAGAAAACGAATTGAGCAATGATCTGATCGTTCAAAAAAATTACTTACTTATTTAATTTCTAACCTCACTCAATATAATCTATTTATAGTGAAACATCGAGAAGCTAGATAATTTATTTATTGTGATTGCAATAAGCTAATTGCACTAATTTTGAGCTCACTATAACCCACATTCTCTTGCATAGCCTCGCTGTAACTTCTTTTCCTTACATAATAATAAAACAGGCCTTTTCCTTTGTGAAACTTTAATGTTTAAATATAGCCTTCTTTGTTATTTCTTTTAAATTTAAATTGACTCATCTAATCCACATTCCCTTGTATTGCGTTACTGTAATTTATTTTTAAATTATAATAAAAGAACCCTTTCTGTTGTGTGCTTGAATGTTTTATTTTTTAATATAATTAGGTTTCCCAATAATACGTTACATTTAAGCTCCACAGAAAGCTATGAAATAATTATCTTTGCTACCTAAACCTCTATTTTGTATTCCACGGAATTCTGACAGCTGTCATTTTGATTTTGACATAAGTGAATTCAGAGGTGCCAAACTAGTTCAGGATTTGAACGAGAACCCCTTGGTTCTGGCTGACGCGGCGCAGAAGGGCCTTCGCCTTTTATTTCACTACCCGTTTCAATTTATTCCACGGACAGTATGTAACAAGAAACTTAACAAAAACAAATAACAACTTATAACAAAATTGTAACAACAAAACGACCAGGCGCGGAAGTTGGTTCCACCCCTTTGTAGTTAATGTTCCACCTTTACGCACGAAGCGTTTTGCGTCTTCGTTCATCATGCGAACGGCCAAAGAGTGGAATTCCCTTCCGGCGTCTGTACTCCCCGATTCGTATAATTTAGGAATCTTCAAGACGAGAGTGAATAGGCACTATTTGAGCTTGCGTGTCACATCCTCGTCTACAACGGCACTTACCATCAGGTGAGGTGCAGCCAAACGCACTCAAATTTTTAATAAAAAAAAAACAAGTAACAATAAATCGCAGATCGCAAAACACACGCAATAAACCATTCGAGCAAGCTTAGAAGCCGAATAGAATGGCACCGTTAACATGACATGACGCAACACTAAGTATAAAACTTTTATGGCCATAGACAAGCCTTCTTAAGAGTCTTTTCTGCAATTTTAACCATAAACAAAACTTAAAACTTTTCTTCTTTATGATACAATTTAAATAGACTTGGTTCAATGTTATTATTTTTCACCAAAAAATCAAGATGGTGTAGCAGCTACGGCGCAGCAAAAATATGGAGTCCACGTTTTCGTAGCTACGTTCCGGAGCCTATAAAAGCAGGTGATCTTGTCTAGTTCTTACCATAGATAACTATTAAATAGTTATCTCTGCTTCCTATGACACAATGTTAATAGACAGGATAGGGTTCAATGTTATTATTTTTCACCAAAAAATCAAGATGGTGTAGCAGCTACGGCGTAGCAAGAACATGGAGTCCACGTTTTCGTAGCTACGTTCCGGAGCCTATAAAAGCAGGTGATCTTGTCTAGTTCTTACCATAGATAACTATTAAATAGTTTTCTCTGCTTTCTATGACACAATGTTAATAGATAGAATAGGGTTCAATGTTATTATTTTTCACCCAAAAATCAAGATGGTGTAGCAGCTACGGCGTAGCAAGAACATGGAGTCCACGTTTTCGTAGCTACGTTCCGGAGCCTATAAAAGCAGTTGATCTTGTCTATTTCTTACCACAGATAACTATTAAATAGTTATTTCTGCTTCCTATGACACAATTTTAATAGACATAATGGGAATCAATGTTATTATTTTTTACCAAAAAATCAAGATGGTGTAGCAGCTACGGCGTAGCAAAAATATGGAGTCCACGTTTTCGTAGCTACGTTTCGTATAGCCCAGCCCGGTAAAGTTCATTTGCTGAATTAGCTGCACCTTTGAAAAATACCGCTCGTCAAACGGTTGCGCCAAAGGGGCCGCCCTGAGTTCAATCTCGACGCCGCTGACGTTACATCCACACAGCGACGCGCGAACCTTGTTCTTTAATTATTAATGTATGCGACGAATCTGAAGATAATTCGTCAAGCAGTGAAAGTGAATAAAATTACAGAAAATTCTAATGAAAAAAAATACCTATTGTTTTATTTATTTATTTTTATTTTATTTTATTTTTCAACAAATTTCCAGAACTTTGTTCGAGTGTACTGCAGCTAATTTCCCAAACCTACTTTAGCTGGCAGTTGTTTCTCTATCCCGCTATTTCCCTCTGTTTGTCCATAAGGAGGCAGCGCTTGAAATCCACACAGTTTTATCTAAGTCTTGCCGCCAAACATCAGCGTAAAAACATTGATGTCTTCCGGCTTGAAGATAAGAGAGCCAGTTCTCCATTGCGTTGGGGAATCTTGGTAAGCTCGCTTCCATCTTCGGCATCATCGTCACTTACCATCAGGTGAGATGTTGCCAAGGTCTTACCAATTGTGAATAATAAAAAAGTTTTGTTTTGGCAGGAACCCTGATGAAAACTAGCTGGTACCAGGTTTGAGCTTCCGATTCAGTTGTGATTAATCCGAGAGCGGTGCCACGAGTGTTGTGTATGTCGAAGGCATATCGTAAAAGCAATGTAATATTAGTACTAACATACAGTTTGGACACTCCCTGCCGCTCTCTAGATTGCGACCTCACCCCCTCGCCACCCAGATTAATACAGATTGGTTACAGTTTGGTTGTCGAACGTGTAGAATTTTGCCACCATTTTGTTTGTTCCGTCATTCCTTTTTTGAAATGTCGTCTCTGGCCCGTTGTATGAAGTGTCCGTCTAGGGTGTGGTAAAAGTCCGGAAAACTGCGATATGCCCAGAATTCCCGGGTCTGTCTGTTGTGAAAAGCCCTGGCATTTCATCGCGGGGTTCCGAGAAATACTAAAGGTTAGGTTTGTTTATCATTCGTTAGCGAAGCGGGGCTCCGTCGACTTAGTATTTTCCGGCGCCCCGCGATGAAATGCTTGGGATTATCACGATCTGCCTGGGAATATCTGGGCAGATTGCGGCCTACAAGAATTTCACGATCTGCCGCCGACATGTATATTGCTAGAAGAAGCCTGTGCAGTTCATCATCATCATCTTCTTCTCTTATCAGCTCATATGCGTCCCCACCGAGGAGCTCGAGCCTATATACCCTGAATTAGGGCGATAGGGCCTTAGTCGACACGCGGGCCAAGTGCGGGTTGGTCGACTTCACACACAACCTTCGAGTTTCTTCGCAGGTGTGTGCAGGTTTCCTCACAATGTTTTTCTTTCACCGTAAGAGCATCGGATAAACGTACATATGAAATCGAAATTCAAAAACATATTGGTACGTGACAGGATTCAAACCACGACCTCCCGGACAGGAAGAAGCGGCCGTAACCGTAACGCCACTGACGAAAATCGTCCACTGCTGGACAAAGGCCTCCCCGGAGATCCGCAGGAGAACCAAAGTAACCGACATAGCTCACAGAATCGCTAAACTGAAGTGGCAGTGACCAGGGCACATAGCTCGTAGAACAGATGGCCGCTGGGGCAGTAAAGTTCTCGAGTGGCGACCGCGCACCGAAAAACGTAGCGTAGGCAGGCCTCCTACGCGGTGGACCGATGACCTGGTGAAGATCGCGAGAAGCCAATGGATGCGGGCAGCGCAGGACCGGTCATCGTGGAAATCCGTGGGGGAGGCCTTTGACCTGGGCAGTTAACATAACATAATAGGATTTCCTGTAAAAGGTTGTATGTTTTTGTCATGAGTTCGAGACACTAGTCCTCTAGATTTTGGTAGGGATTGATTGTCTTACCGTTTTTACAATATTAGAGTCTAAAATATAAACTATACGGCAGCACGCACTAAACTTTTTCTACACTTTTTTACAAAAAAAATTACGAGGAGAAGCCTGCGCAGTTATGATAACAATAAAACATAACATTTTATCTAGTGCCCAAACTACTGGATGGATTTAGGTAAGTATTTGGGAAATACTACACTCGAGAGCGATGAATCCGGGTCACTTAAAGAATCCTAAAAATCTCGGAAACTAAGAAGGCTAGCTTAATGAAATAAATTTTGTTTAATAGACAATTTAATACTCCTTAAATGAAGTCATTAAAACTTCTTAGTTATTGTAAAGTTATGTCATAAAAAAATCAAATTTGAAAAAGGGAGACTTTCGAAGATGGAACTACGAAATTACTACATTTGTTTTTGCTTTTGTTTCTAATCTGTCATTTCAGTGGGTACATAAACCATGTTGATAGTGTTCAATATTTATTATTCAAGCAGTAATCATGTCTCTTACACCTGAAGAATGCACCAGAATACTCACAATGCTGGAAAACGGCCGGGGTCAGCGCGATACAGCCACGACTGTCGGTGTGTCGCTCTCAACAGTACAAAGAGTTCTCCAACGTTACGAGGAAACTGGCTCTAACCTACGCAGACCAGGAACAGGCAGAACCAGGTGTACCACAGCACGAGAAGATCGATACTTGGTGAACACAATGCTTCGTAATCGCTTTCTCACAGGAACTGAACTTACAAATCAGTTTCGACGCCTCGGAGGAAGTAACCCAAGCGTATGGACAATAGGGCGATGACTTGCTGAAGCTAACTTGAAACCACTTAGATCTGCAAACGGCCCTAAACTGGAGCGTGGGCATCGTATTTCAAGACTAAGATATGCCCAGAACCACTTAAATTGGAGTATTGGAGATTGGTCAAAAGTTATGTTCTCAGACGAATCAAAATTTATGCTCTACAAGCACGATGGAAGACACAGAGTGTATAGAAGACCTTACGGCTGCGTACAAGGTCAGAACATAACCGATATTGGACAGGACTGGAAGCATGTCGCCAGGCCAGACAGGCGCTACCGTCGCCAAACGCTGGCCTGACTAGGAAGCTCCTGAAACTCGGGAGACTCCAGCTCCGTAAGGTAACAGCGACCATTACCGGTCACGGTTACTTTAAAAAACATCTTTTTACCCTGGGGATTACAGACAGACCGCTGTGCCGCGCGTGCATGGCGGCCGAGGAAACAGCCGCCCACATCCTCCTGGATTGCAGAGAGGTGGCGGCGTACAGGGCCGAGCATCTCGGCGACCAGAGGACACTCCCGGAAGTCGTCGGCAACCTGCGGGGGCTACTGGGCTTCCTGGAGGAGCTGGGCTGGCAGTGATGCCGGCCAACCACGCAAAATGGGCGCTCAGGCGCCTGGTTGCGGAAACCAGCCCGTCCTTACAATTACAATTACAACAAGACCAGGGGAAAGATTCAAGCAAGCATGCATCGAAGAAAAAGTTGCCTACGGTGGTGGGGTCTGTACATGTGTGGGCCGGAATTTCTTCTGAGAGTCTCACAGAACTGGTGTTCATAGAAAACGGCTCTTTAACTAGCGAAAGATATGTGGAAGTAATCCTCAATGAACACGTTGGTCCATTTATGGTCAATTTGGGTGAGAATGCTATTTTTATGCATGACAATCCAATGCCCGGCCTCATACGGGTTGGATTGTGAATGACTACCTTCAAGAGATGAACATTACTCGTATGGAGTGGCCAGCACGCAGTCCGGATATCAAACCGATCGAGCATGCTTGGGACGAGCTAGGGAGATGCGTAAAACAAAGAAGCCCTCCCCCAATCACGCTTCGTGAGCTCAAAATTGCTCTCACAGAGGAATGGGAGAATATTCCCCAGTATCGTATAAGGAACTTTGTGTACAGCATGCCAAACCGCGTAAACACAGTGATGGAAGCACGAGGAGGCAATACGAAGTATTAAAATTCAAGTAAATCGTAATGTTGTTCAAAAATGTCATGTTTCCTATTTTTGTTTTAAGGCGAGATCAGCAGTTTTTTTTTATTTATGTAATTTTTTATAAATAAAATGAAGTGATTCGTAAATTTTATTACTTTCATTTAAGGGGTATTAATTAGTCTATTAAACACAATTTATTTCATGAAGCTAGCCTTCTTACTTTCCGAGATTTTTAGGATTCTTTAAGTGACCCTGATTCATCGCTCTCGAGTGTATTTTTATTTCTCTAGCTGTTTATTAAATTTATCCTATCCTGATTTTTTATGATTGTCACAATACTCTATCATCATCACATCAGCTCATATACGCCGAAAGGTTCAGGCGTATCCTGAATTAGGGCGATTGGACCTTAGTCGACCACGCGGGCTCAGTGCTGGGTGGTCGACACACAACCTTCGAGATTATTCGTTGCCGTGTGGAGGTTTCCTCACGATGTTTTCCTTCTCCACAAGAGCGTCGCGTCGGTTAAACGTACACATGAAATCGAAATTCGAAAACTAATTGGTTCAAGCCATGACCTCCCGGGAACCCTAGCCGTTATGACGATCTTTAATCTTCGGGTACTATATAATTTGTAATTATAATTTTATGTCATGCCATAGTACGTTATTTCTAAGAAAAATCGTAAGGTTACTGTAATACAAAACCAGGTTGTATGTTACTTTTTCATAAAAACGGCTCTAACGATTTTAATGAAACTTTTTGTATAACTATAACTAGGGTAGTTCCTTATTCCAAAAAAAAACTGAATAAGGTACAAACCCATTTTTCGTGGAATTCTTTCATGTCTGATAAACTTTTATTCTTTCTTATTAAGATAGCGCAATGTTTATTTTTGATTTGTGTATACCCGACTACGGTTGACGGTGAAGGCTTCGTGAAAATGTATACACAACGTGACTGTACAATTGATTTATTTTATAGTTTGGACTCTGTTACCAATAAATCGATCCGCATCAAAATCTCAACTTCGATTGTTTTCAACCGACGTGCAAAAATATGGAGGTTCTTAATTCGACTATAGTTTTTTGTGTATTTGTTACGCGATATCTTCGCAGATTGTGAACCGATTTCGTGATTCGTTTTAGGGTTCCGTACCCAAAGTGTAAAAACGGGACCCTATTACTAAGACTTCACTGTCCGTCCGTCTGTCCGTCTGTCACCACACCAGACTGTATTTCATTAACCGTGACAGCTAGACAGTTGAAAGTTTCACAGATGATGTATTTCTGTTGCCGCTATAACAAAAAATACAAAAAATTAGAAAAAGTTAGTCTCCATAAAAAACGTGTTTTTTTAAACGTGAAGAAACTAGCGCCATCTAGTTTAGTCTAGTGACTCGCACTTGGCCGGTTTTTTGTGTATTTTTTACGCGATATCTTCGCAGATTGTGAACCGATTTCGTGAGTCGTCTTTTTATTTGGTTATGTCGCTAAAGTTAGTCTCATAATGCAAAATTGTACTAAGTTGTTGCAAAGGAAGTCGGTTTCAGACCTCCCACGCGGTGGACCGACGACCTGGTGAAGATCGCGGGGAGCCGATGGATGCGGGCAGCGCAGGACCGATCGTCGTGGAAATCCTTGTAGGTGGCCTTTGTCCAGCAGTGAACGTTTTTCGGCTGATATGATGATGATGAAGTCGGTATTTCAACGTGTTCAGCGTTTTAACAATACCTCCTTACTCCTTCGTCGCTCAAAATTAAAAAGACAGTTTTTTGTTAGATTTTGTAATTCATGTTTACAACTGAAGAATTATACTTGTAGAAGTAGTTGCATCCTCATCAGTATAGGAGCGAAGTACCTGCTTCTAAAAATAAGAAAAATAAAACATTTCTAATAAGTTAATTCTCAGTATAACATTATATTTGTTTTGTTTCCGCAAAAAGTAGTGAATATCTATTCGTTGCCGGCGTACGAGCCCGGAATACATGTCAGGACAGCCAAAGCACACGTGTACTTGAGATCAAGATAATATTTTTTTCCCGAAGTGCCTAAACATTTTTTTATAAAAATTGAGTAAATGCCGATGCAGCCGAGGATGTAACACGCAAGTGCAGATAGTGCCTATTAACTCTCGTCTTGGAGATTCCTAAGTTATACGAATAGGGGAATACAGACGCGCGCGCAAGGAATTCCAATTACCCTTAGGAGAGGAGTTGTAAGTTATTATACTTTTTTTATGAAAATGAAGTGGGTTAATAAATGTTTTTTTATCTGACACCTATCATGGAGGGTTTGAAATAAAAGCGCTCTCTGAGCGGGTTCACCATTAGATTTTAGTCACTTGTTTTAAATTGAAACTTCAACATTTTCAAAACATGCCAAGTTTGGGCTCCTCCAGTTATGTACGGCTGAATCAGTTATTGTAAGATATACCTCAAATGATACGTAATATTCTCATATCTAACTTCATGAAAGAAATTTTCAAGAACGGTATGTTCCTACCCTTAAGAACAAAGGGAGATATCTGCACCAGGCGAGGTGGTATGCCTGGGGTCCGGCCGTGGACTAACCGTGTATGGTTGGTGCTTGTATATAAGCTTATGAACAAGGAAATGTTGATAGTGCGTTGTAGATGCTTTTTAAATAGTCTTCTTGCGACGATGGTGCCGTCTATTAAGGTGAAGATGCAACTCTCTATATATTTTTGACCGTTGGTTCAGTCTTGAGCTATGGTAATGTAGCTGTTTGTGGCGGGTACTGCAGATTTATTTTGTGGGCAGAGTGGACCGCGAGCCAAAAATTAACAAAGTACTCGGACCTAATGCGGACTCACGACTTTGTGATTTTTGCCGTCGAGACTTCGGGTGTGTGGTGCTCAGCGGCCAAAGAGTTTGTAATGAAAATAGGCAGGCGCTTGAGGGACCGCGGTAGTGATCCCCGCGCCGGCTCGTACCTGGTTCAACAGATATCCCTGGCTGTACAGCGCGGCAACGCGGCCAGTACAATGGGCACTTTTGAGCCGGGTACGAGGCGGTGCGACATAGACTAAGTACCTAATTGCAGGTACCAAGTACATTATTTTAGTTTGACGTTATATATAATATAGTATTAATGACTTTTGTAAGTAAATTATAATAAAAAAAAAAAACTTATAGTTATTTGTTTTAAACTTATATTCTTTGTTTCATTACTTAAATTGTATTTTTGTATGGAGGAGAAACTTGTATCTTATCTGTGATGGAGGGTCTATATTATTATGTAACAAAATTGGAGCTGGAGCCATTTACTGGCTTCTACTCATTATAATGAACAGCTTTTCCCAAGGAACCAATAATCAATTGTCAAAAAAAATTGAACTCTTCACAAAAAATGTACTTTAAGGAACCGTCTCACTTTGGAATAATGAAAAATTTTAAAAATATATTAAATGCAAATATTTTCAAAATCGCTTTCATGAGATTATAATATATAAAGGCATCACGTATCAATTAAGTTATATCTTACCAAAAATAGTTCAGCAGTATCTTAACTAGAAGAGCCCAAACTTGGTATGTTTTGAATTAATTTAAAACCAGTAGCTGAAATTTAATCTGTCGTATATGTTCAGAACCTACTCAGAAAGCCCTTTCATTTGATACCCAATACGATAGGTTTCAAGAGAAAATAGTATTTTTTTTCATACTTTTGTGAAGACGTCATAACGTCCTTCCTAATTAAAAAAAGTAAAAAAAAATTTTTAGGAAATGCGGGTTAAAATTATTTTTTGAACTCAAGTCCACGTGTGCCAAACGGCTATCCTGTACATCGATTTTCCGTTTTTTTTCGTGCTTGTAGTACTATATGCGGTAACGATGTTTCAGTAGTAGGTATAGTACTGTATTATTTTCGAAAAACCTAAAGCTTTTATTTGAAAAGAGTTTGTATGCTCAAAAATCCAAATGGTCAAATGAATATAAAAAATACACAAAATACAAAAAAGGTGAGCACAATATTGTATTTCATACGATTCTATTGAAAAATGAAAGACGATTCTGTGACTTTGATTCCACCTCCAAAGTTCATCTTCAGATCAACTCCAAAATAACAAAAGGATCTATTGTCACCGGGAATGCGGCTTTATTAAGTTTAGTTTAAGATGCTATTGTAAATTACTTCTGTTAATAAATTTATTATTATTATTATTATTCAATATATAAAATTTAAGCTACGCTGCTCACTTGGCACGAGGCAAAGTGGCAGGAGCACCTCCAACGGAAGCACAGTCGGCTGGAGTTCAGTGCGATGGGGAGAGAAAGCGTCGAACTATCCGGGCATTGTCGAGGAGGACTGCTTTCTGCATTGCTGCAATTATTGGCCTGCCTCGGAGATCCAGCCGCCTTAGGTGACGTTCAAGGTCGGCTGGAATTAGCCCGTTCACGGATAGGACTACGGGAATGATTTCAGTGGATTCCACTTGCCACATATCAGTAATCTCGTGCGCCAGGTCCAAGTACTTGGTCCTTTTTTCGGCATCAGCCTGCACGAGGTTTTCGTCGTATGGGATAGTGATATCCACCAAAAACACCCTTGACTGCGCCCGATCCATCAACACGATATCAGGCTTATTCGAAGGAATAGTCCTGTCCGTGATGATGGGTCGGTCCCAGTAGAGCTTGGCGCGGTCGTTCTCGAGAACCGGCTCCGGCGTGTACTTGTAATACGGCAACCGCCGAGATATGAGGCCATACTTTAGAGCGATCTCTTGGTGTAGGATCCTGGCTGCTTGGTTGTGCCTGTGCAAATACTCAGTGTTGGCAAGCATAGAACAACCGGAGGTTATATGACGCAGGGTCTCCCCTGGTTGACGGCACAACCGACAAACGTCCAAGGTGCCGTCTTTTATTATAAACCTCCTATAGTTGTTCGTCTTGACCACCTGATCCTGTATTGCACAGACAAAACCCTCGGTCTCTGCAAAAAGGTCTCCGAAGCGCAGCCAGTGCACGGAGGCCTTCTGATCTACGAAGGATCCACAAAGGGCCTTGAAGAACCTACCGTGCAGCTCTTTGTCTTTCCAGATGGCCTCTCGCTCGGTAGTGCTAAGTACAACCGGCGCCTGCCAGTTCTCTTGGGCCATGGATAGAGGGGTTAGTCCTTTATCACAAGCTATGACAACTCTATGCAACTCACTATCGACTTTTGTCAGGAAGTAACTTCGGAGGCTGCATATCTCGCGGTTGTGCATTTGTTTGGCACTTAGAAGGCCACGACCGCCACTCTTTCGCGGGATATACAGCCTCATCACTGACGACCTCGGGTGATGCATCCTATGGAGTGTCATAGTAGTGCGGACTTTTCGATCCAGGGCGTCTAGTTCGGTCTGCGACCATCTGAGTATGCCGAAGGTGTACAAAAGAACAGGCATGACCCAGGCATTGAATGCTCGTATCTTGTTAACGCCCGACAAATAGCTCTCAAGAACTTTTGTCAGGCGCTCCCAAAACACGTCACAAACCGCCCGTTTCACCCCTGCCTCGTGAACACCAATACTCTGCGACATACCCAGATACCGGTACGTTTCAGTTTCAGAGAGGGTGCGGATTATTATTATTATTATTATTATTCCAAATTTCAGCTTAATTGGACCCCTGGTAGTCGCTCTTAAATCAATCGTAAGATCTGAACTAAATAAACATACATTCATACATACAGACATTGCAAGTTAAATAAAAGCTTTAAAAATGAGTCCCTTTTAAAATATAAAGCGTTTTAAAATAGAGTCAGTTTGTAATTTTGAATATATTTCAAAATAGAGTACGTATGAATGAGGAATAAAAATTAAAATTAAAATTAGTTTTTTATGAAAACACGTGAAAGACAATAAAATTAAACTTAATAACTGTATCAAAAAAACAAAAACGTTTGAGCCTAGTTTTTGTTGTGACTGACAACCTATCAAGAATTGGTCCAAATCGGTAAACATTTAAAAGGTGGAAATCGTTAACGCCGTTTGTAAGCTGCGTTCACAATCCTCATAAGATGGAATCCATTTTAAAATAGAGTCCGTTTTAAAATAGAGCTCGTTTAATTTTTTTTTTAAATATAAACTGTTTTAAAACAGAATCCGTAATAAAATAGAAATCTTTTTAAACTAGAGTCCATTTAAAATGGAGTCCATTTAAAATGGGGTCCGTTTTAAAATAGTCAGTTTTAAAATAAAGTCCGTTTTAAAATCGCCACGAAATGGGTTGGAACACTTAGTGCGGACACTGGCATAGTTTAGGCACACCCTGGACACTTCATACAACGGGCCAGAAATGACATTCCAAAAAGGGTGGCGAAATCCTATACCTTCGGCAACCAAACTGTAACCAATCTTTATCAATCTGGGTGACGAGGGGGTGAGGTCGCAATCCAGAGAGCGGCAGGGAGTGTCCATACTGGATGTTAGTACTAATATATGTACTTTGGCTTAGGTAAGTAATACATGCATTTTTTTGTCGAAATATCTCGCACCTTAGTCTGAAGCTTTAGGCCCGGTTTCGATCAAAGCGGAGAGATGACTGATTTTTCCATGTTTAGGATCGTAACACAAGGTCTAAGAGGGGGAGAGGTAGGTTCTGGGTCCAACCCTCCGAAATTCTAACCAAGTAAACTTACAATTTTAAAATTGTACTATATTACTTCTGTGTTCCGCTACTCCGTCTAAAATGTCTCGACATGACCAGAAACGTACAAAAACTTGAGTAATATACAGGGTGTCCAGTAAGTATAGGTAAATATTGAAACTGGAGGTAGATCAGATTTCGAACTTTCTTAATTTAAAATTTGATGTCATGTGAAACCCTAACGGTTTCCAGGATATGGAGTTTTTTTTTAAATTTCATAAAATTGTTGCGTTCAGTCCGTTTTTGGGATACTACAGCTAGAATAAAGGTATTTTGAGATTTTGTTTTTCTATTTTATGTTACAGAAGGATCAGGTTATGAAATGCATACCAAATATTTTTTTCCAAAAGGTCACATTTTTTTTTAAACAAGAGTCTTTATTATATTTAATCTATTCAAATGTTAATAGCGAAACATTGGCAGGTTGTGCTGTAAAAAAATGTACAACGCTAATATGGCCCATTGCTTTGAAAAGTTTTGTATTTTATGTAGATTCCGAAATGGTACAACACTCATGACTTTTACTATTACGAAAAAAGATATTTCTATTTGATTGCAAAAGGAGCCCATTTTGTAATAATTTGTTAGGTTCAAATTTCCACGTAAATGTGATCTATTTTTACTTTTTACTTGAGTAAAGGCTATTTAAAAGATTAAATAAATCAAGATACAATTAAGAATATATTTTTAACCGACTTCCAAAAAGGAGGAGGTTCTCAATTCGACTGTATGTTTATTTTAATGTTTGTTACTCGATGTCTTCGCCGATAGTGAAACGATTTTCATATTTATTTTTTTATTCGAAATGCTTCCTAGTTGCTCCCATATAAATTTTATCAAAATCAGTGTAATAACTTATTAGAAAGCTAACAAAAACCAAAAATAATAATGCAAAATTGTACTAAGTTGTTGCGATGGAAGTTGGTTTTATAAAGTCTTTAGCGTTTTCAATTATTATTGAAAAAAATAAACAATCTTACATTAAATATTGGAAATGGCCACCACCTGCTAAGATGCATGTTCTGCATCTTTTAATAAATGATCGTTGTAAGCAACGAGCGAAACCTTCATTACTAATATGGCGAGCGGCATCCTCATTTAGCCTTTACTCAAGTAAAAAGTAAAAATAGATCACATTCACTTGGTTATTAAACCTATATATATATGGGCTCCTTTTGCAATCAGATAGCAATATCTTTTTTCGTAGTAGTAAAATGATAAGTGTTATACTATTTCGGAATCTACATAAATGGGCCATATTAGTGTAGTACATTTTTTTACAAAATAATCTGCCAAAGTAGCGCCATTAAAATTTGAATAGATTTAAACTAAAATGGATTCTTCTTATAAAAAAGACTTTTCGAAAAAACTATTTGGTATGCATTTGATAGCCTGATCCTTCTCTAACATAAAACAGAAAAACAAAATCTCAAAATACCTTTATTTTAGCTGTAAAATCCCAAAACAGGACTGAAGGTAACAATTTTATAAAATTTAGAAAAAACCGCCATATCTCGGAAACCGATAAGGTTTCACATGCCATCAATTTTTAAATTCTGAAAGTTCATGATCTGATCTACCTCCAGTCTCAATGTATACCTATACTTACTGGATACCCTGTATATAGCGTGTTTTTTTTAACACCGGACAATCCTTTAAGGGGTGGGCTCTACTCATGAAACTGAGCAACTTTCCCCAAGATACCAATACTGAAATCGCAAAAAAAAAATTGCTCTTCATACAAAGTTGGTTATTCGGAACGATCGATTTCTATGAAGTCAAATAAAAATTGCGAGTTTAGTATGGGTATCTGTTCTACGAGCAATGTGCCCCGCCCACTGCCACTTCAGTTCAGCAATTCTGAGAGCTATGTCGGTTACTTTGGTTCTCCTACGTTAAAATTGAACGACTGTACCCATGCACAAACACATCTTCTACACTATCGCTCAGGCGGTCTTTTCACGTGACGGGACTTATATTCATACATCGTTTGATTTCCACACAATATACGAATAACCTGACCAAGTGCAATTTAATACACACAGCGAAAATTAGTCTTTTCATTCAAATGGCGAAAGCGATTTTCACCACTTAAAAGTTAACCGTTTTCGATCAATTTGTGATAAGTTGTCATTCAGAACAAAAGCTAGGTAGGTTTCGTTTTTTTTAATGACTGATTAAAAATAAGCAAATAATTGACGAAATTATAGTAAATTGGTCAAAATCGGTTAAAATTTAAGAGGTGAAAATCGCTAACGCCGTTTGCATGAAGAGTCGCAGCTTCATAATCCTCTTAAGGCTAAGAAGTACCTATGTCACTGAGGGGATCAAAACAAATCTCACCATCATGCACTTCAAAAACCAACGAGCCGTTTTCAGGGCTCTTTGGAAACTCGAAAAAAATTACAAATATTACGGTCTTTTTTGGTTAGTTTGGTGAAAAATCTGTTATCTCCTCTGCGCTTTAGTCGACCCCAGGCCTTGTTGTGTTGTACCTTTTATGGTACCTTGTTATCTACAGCTGCCGCAGTTGTGCGTTCAGTTGTTTTCGCATCCGCATCCCCCTTCTCAGTTGAGGTGGTATCCCTATTCGCCGCCGTGTTAATCATCTCTACAATGTGTGCTATCTCGATCGCTTGGTTGGCTATCTGTTCATATGCGTTTATATGCTCAAGAGGCTTCCAGTCGTTGTACAGCCTCTTAAGTGTCAACGCTATATCCGACATTACATTATACTTGTCAGTGACGTCACCCACCAAATAACCGATTTCGAAGGACGTAGAATTTGAATAGTGTACTTTTATTAGTTCAGCGCGTTTGGTTTTCAAATCATTTTCCCTTACAGTTTCATACATAAGTCGGAATAGTTTCATTTTCATGTTGCTCTCGTCATTTTCTGGCGGGGCATCGCTTCGGCGTTGCTGCATTAAGGCTTGCATGCCGACTCGGCGCGTATGTTCAGTTGTCGGTTTTCCTTTACCAACCATCTCTTTGAGTAATATCAATCTAAGTGGCCATGTTAGTTCTTCAAAAATCTTTTTCTCCTGGTCCGGAATTTTCTCCGTTAGCGAGACGTGTGGTTTAATCAAACCTGTAAAGATTTAAAAAAAAAGTTAGTTAATTGTTTGCTTCGTCAATTTCGACAGTCTTTCCATCAACCTTTAGAAGAAGGAATGTGTCATTAGCAATAGAGATTGTTCAGTTTTCTAAAAGGCATGTAAATAAAGAAACCATACCCCTTATGGTTTTAAATTTAATAATTCAAAAATAATGAATTAATAAAACTAAATTCATTAGATAATCGTCAATTAAACCGCCTCCGTGGCGTAATGGGTAGTCCATTCGCTTCACAACAGGAGGTCGCGGGTTCGATTCCGGGCGGGGTCAACTTTGTAAGACTTGGTTTGGTTGGTGGCAGGGCATTTTTATAGCCCGCCTGGCTAGCTACCACCATCTTATCTAAGTCTTGCCGCCAAACATCAGTGTTAACAGCATTGATGTGTTCCGGCTTGTAGATAAGATAGCCAGATCCCCATTGCGTTGGGGAATCTTGGTAAGCCCACTTCCATCTTCGGCATCATCGTCACTTACCATCAGGTGAGGTGATGCCAAGGGCTCATTAATTGTGAATAAAAGAAAATTGACATTAGGCCATTAAGTATTTGTGATGGGACGTACGTCATCACTTTTTCTCATTAAATTTTTAAAAAAATACCAGTGAATGATAAATATTTATATATAAATTAGTTTTCTTAAAATGTCAAGATTCAAGATATTTATTCAAAATAGGTGCAGATTTCACTTCTTCTTATAGTCATAAAATAGTAATATCATAATAAAATTTGTGAAAAATTAAGAAATAAACAATCATAAACGTCAAAATCCAATCCTTGATATAAAACAAATTATGTCAAATTAGAACCTGAAAACAACATGACACGAGAAGTTATACATTAAAATCATTGAATTTCATTAATGCCCTTGACAGGAGTAGGCCAGTTCACACGGACAGCATCCGGACAGCAACGCGAGAGTCAGCCATCGCTCCCATCGCATATTAGAGGGAAAGGAACGATCCGGCTCCCGATGCGCCACCATCCGCGCGAACATTTAAGTGAGCATGCACCACTCTGTCAATGCTAAGATAAAAATATTACAGAGCTTACCAATAATGAATAAAAAAAAATAATTAAAAGAAGTACTAGACTCATCATTTCTTGTCACTTCCAAGTCAATTCTTAGATTGGTCGTCATTTTATTAATATTAAACATAAACATGATTAGTAGCGTTTATAAAAGAATCACTGTCTACCCACAAATTTATGTCATTTAAATATTCGAATGTCTTATAATCCTTTTTTTACAAAGAGTTCATTGACACAATTTTTAAGAGATGATCGGTTAATTTGTTATACATATCTATATTTTCATTTCTTTTATAATAACTTTTTTTACCATTAAGTGATTTTGAAGTCATATACCTACGTGAGAAAGAAAAGGGCCTAAAATAGATCCTTGCTCATTGTAACGAAATCGTCCATTGTAATATTTATGTCAACAATATACAATTCATTTCAACATAAAATAAAAAAAAACAACACTTAAGAAAAAGGAAAGAAACAAAAATGTATCCTTGCGGCTAATGGTATTATACACAGGTTCTCAAGAGCTCATTGTAATGCTAACGTATCATTGTAATATTTATGTCAACAATAAACAATATGCATTTCAATACAAGAGAAAATACCAACACTTGAGAAAAAGGAAAGGGCCTAAAATAGATCCTTTCGGCACGCCGTATTTATACACAGGTTTTAAAGAGCTCATTCTAATCATAATCTATTTTATAGTTTATTGAAAATAGGTGCAAATTACACTCTTTCTAATAGTCAAAAAATAGTAATTACATATTTATACATGTCATTTGTAAAAAATAAAAAATAAACAACATTAGTTAATGACGTCAAAATGCAATCATTGATATAAAACAAGTTATGTCAATAAAACATGAGAAGTTACACATTAAAATTATTAAATGTTATTTGACAAGATTGGCCAGTTCACACGGACAGCGCCCGGTCAGGAGTATAACGCAAGAGTCAGCCATCAATATTTATGTGAACAATTGACAATTCAATTCAATACAAGATAAAATGATACACTTTTTAGAGGGGGGATTATACACGTCAAACTGAAAAAGTTTTATTCGACAACTTAACTGAAATTTAAAGAAAAAAATCAACCTTTCACACATCGATCAGTTGATACGCCAACTTTGTATGGTAAGTTTAAAAATTCTGCCATATTGTAGAACAAAAGTTGTTCAGTTACATCTCAAAAAAGTGTTCTATTTTTAGAGGTATAAATGTGGCGCCTAAATCCTTGTCTGTCGGAATGTAAATCTCCACGAGATACAACAAGCTTTTATACTTCGTGCCAAATTTGTTTGAACTGTTCAAATCTTGCAATTTGGAGTTGCAATTTTGGTATGAAACCGTGTTCCCGGTGACAATAGATTCTTTTGGTATTTTACATCATCAGCATACATTTTACAGCGTCGGTGGCTTAACGGCTAGGACCGCTGCCTCCTGTCCGGTAGGTCGTGGTTCGAATCCTGCTACGTACCAATGTGATTTCGAATTTAGAGTTCATATATACGTTTATCCGTCGCTCTTACGGTGAAGGAAAAACATCGTGAGGAAACCTGCACACGCCTGCGGAGAAACTCGCAGGTTGTGTGTGAAGTCGACCAACCCGCATTGGGCCTGCGTGGTCGTCTAAGGCCCGAGCGCCCTAATTCAGGGTAAGCTCGTGCCCCTCGGTGGGGACGTATATGAGCTGATATGATGATGCTGATGATTTTACATCATACATGCTCAGTAAGTAGGATTTACTACTGTACAAAGAGGCTGTGTAAGTTGGCAATTGCAACACAAAAATCACGTAAATTGATTTGAAAATGAAACGTGTAATGATTCAATGCGTTTCTTTAGACGTTCCATTTTCAAATCACTTTACGTCAAACTATGCTTGAATCGTAAAGTGAACTTTACAGTTTAAGCTATGCATAACTCCTTAGTAAAACAATCTCTTTTTTCTTATAAAATGATAAGAAAACTTTTTACAAAAAAAAAATGACGGCTTTTCATTTCATTTGATGCTTGTTCACTTGCGACTGTAATAAAATGAATTATTAAAAGTTTTTCCTAGTTAAAGGGTTAGTTCAGCATGTCAAGTACGAGAACTTCATCCGATGAAGAACTGGCCTGCACGCCTGATTTCTATCATCTCGAAGCAGAAGATGTCGTACAAAATCTTTTACGGAACAAATCCAGAGACCGATATACCTAAAATCCAATGAATATTTCAATAAATGGCGTGCTGAAAAAGGAACAAAATTTTTGTCAGAATATGTATTGATTGTTTATTTCAGTTAGCTCTCTAAAACTTACAAACTATCATCATTGTGGAGTTTCTGCTCTAACTTACCTCGCATGATTGATATAAAGTAGAATGCTTAACTCAGTTGTAAGTAGCTATTACACCCTCGAACTATATTCTCCCTCCCTCGCTTCGCTGCGCTCGCACGGACGCCAAATTGGATCTTGTTCTGTAATAGCTCTCTTACATCCCTTGTATAACGATGTACTATTAAAGTAGATCTGCTGATCTGTATTGCTTCCAACAGCATCATAGGAAATACTGTGTTCGCCTTTCTGAATTTGGAAACATGCATTATGAGTTCCAAAAAATTCCCGACCCCTTATGCACAATCCATGAATGTACAGCCCGATAACTTGTGACATGGCCGGCCAATAAATCGTGTCATAGACTTGAAATATTAGTACACTGAAATTAAAGCTTGTACCTAAAAAATCGAGAGGAACTATTGTGACGCACTGCTATTGGTTTAATGTGAAACAATTTCAATTTCCTCTGTGAGTGGATGATGGCAAGATGTACTCTGGTATAAAGGTGATACAGGAACTCCCTGATAATTGGTACGAGTTGGAATGGAGTTGTTGTCGGACTCGTGTGGGAAGTGTACCCCGACTGCTTCGGAGTACATTGGTTCCCTGGCAAGGGGAAGATCTTTAAGACATGGTGCTGTATTTTTATAAGGGAGTACGACTATTGGGATAGGCGAAACTGTATAGAGAGTCCATGTTCTGTTGTGTGTGAAATGACTTGTGAACAGGCGAAACAGTATAGCCTCTGTTCATGGGAGGTCATGTGTAGCGATCTATTGGACCGTGGCAGACTGCGTTTTGCTTTTTCCAAGAAATGAAGTTGTCAAACAATACGGCATTTTACTACTAGTCATTTGAGTAACTTTTTATCAAAATGTCAAAAACTAAAATTTGTTCTGCAATTATTCCCGTTACTGACATAGTAACGTCATAAGTGGCATAGTCTTTAACGAACTAATTTGCTAGTTTATTATCAATATAAAATTAAAAATTGTTTAATAATGTCAAATGAGCAAGTGTTTTTGCTCTTCTAGAAGAAATGCTATGTATTGAAGTGTTTTTTAATTTATTTTTTATACGGTAAAATAGTATATTGGCCGGTTCTACCGGAAACAGATATAAGTCTCTTTCATTATATCGTTGCATTTCGATTTTCTACTCTGGTAGCGTATGTTATTTTAAAGTCGTTAAACGTAAAAAAAATTCAGAGTTTGATTATTTAGATTGTTGAGGACACTACTAGCTCCATCTATATGGTCAAGGGCGAATAACCAAGGAAAGAGCCATCTATGCTATACATACCTGAAACTGCAGCATCGTGCTACCTAATTTCTATAACAATGCCTTCTAATCGATCACCAAGTCCAAAAGCTACGTACCTACTTCAAGAGGTTATCCAGAGACGGCGCTGTGCTCGATGCTCTTCGATTCCGAGGCGACGAGCTGCCACGACTTAAGACTTACCTTCAATACGATTTGTATCTCACAAGCATTTTGAAAATCTGTACATTTAAATAAATAAAATATTAAAACCATACATTTTGGTCCCTCGAAGCCGAATAAAAAGAGTCAGCGGTCAAGAAGGAAGATAGAAAGGTCGGGTCGCATCATTATTCCCTTCCAGCTCCCTTTTGATTCGTGATAACTCGCAACTCGTGACAGGCGTGGTGCGCATTATTTCTCCGCGTCGTACTTCCTAAGGACAACCGTGAGTACCCTTTCTTTCCATAAGCCGTCATAATGTCCAATCCAAAAGATGAAAATAGTCAAAATAATAGTCAATCTGTACAGTCTGAAAGCAATTTGAACAAGTTAAGTGATTTAAGAAGAAAAAGAGGTACAATTAAAACAAAATTAACTCTTTTCGTGAAATATGTGGACTCCCTCAGTGAATGTAGTCATTTGTCTGACAGGCAATTAACTGAAATTAAAATACGTCACGATACAGCAAAATCGTTACTTAGCGATTTTGATAACCTTCAATCGACTATTGAGGAATTAGTCCCAGAAAGTGCACTTGAAAATGAGTTAGAGCATAGAGAAAATTTTGAAAATTTATATTTTAGTACAGTAGCTACAGCTAAACAATTAATCAAATCTAATGAGCCATATGATGAGCCCCAGAAGTCAGAAAGTGACGGATTTAGGTGCAACTCGAAATCTCTTATCAAGTTACCTACAATAACGCTACCGCGGTTTGATGGTTCATACGCGAGCTGGCTTGAGTTTAGAGACACCTTCCTTTCTATGATTCATAATTCCAAGCAGTTAGATGAGGTTCAGAAATTTCATTATCTACGGTCAGCAGTAACCGGTAGTGCATCAGCTGTTATTGAATCGCTAGAACTGTCTTCATCGAATTATTTGATAGCATGGGACTTGCTCAACAATAGGTACAATAACAATAAATTGCTTGTGCACAATCATGTGAAGGCTTTCTTTTCCTTGCATGCAATAAGTAAAGAGTCCGCGTCTCAGTTTAGGAAATTGATTGATACAGTATTAAAAAATTTACGCGCTTTAAAATCCCTCGGAGAGCCGACAGATTCGTGGGATACCCTCATTGTTCATTTAATTGTATCTAAATTGGAGACAAACACTGAAAAGGAATGGGAACAATTCAAAAGCACTGTCATTATTGATGCCAAGGAAAAGGTTAAATTGGATCATTTATTAACTTTTTTACGTAACAAAGCAGATATGTTGGAGATGATAAAATCGAACAATACTCCTCCTAGCTACAATAGGCTTTCACAGGATCGTGTAAAAAGGCCTCAACACAATGTTCAAACCTTAGTGGCTGCGCAACCACATTCAAGCCAAACTAATATTAAAACAAAAAAATATTCAAAACCTACCCGCACATGCCCTCTGTGCAGCGAAAATCACTCGCTTTATGCATGTACTAAGTTTTTAAACCTGAATGAAAAACTAAATTTCGTAAATTCATTGAACCTATGTCCCAATTGTTTACGCGCAGGGCACTCAATTAATGATTGTTACTATGGGCCATGTAAGCAATGCAATAAAAAACATAATAGTTTATTGCATAATGAATGTGAAGGTCAGTGCTTAGCTACAGTAGTTCAAGTACCCCAATCTTCCGAAAACTCTGAAAATTCTGATTCGGAGTCTTCTATAAATTTGCAAACTGTCACAACACAGTCTCATCATAATGAGACCACGAGTCTCATCAGTAATAGCAGCTTAGAACCGGTTCTGTTATCTACCGCATTAGTTGAGATCGCCGGGGCAAATAATAAATATTTTAGGGCTCGTGCACTTCTAGACAGCGGCAGCCAGCATTGCATAATTACTAATTCGCTTTATCAAAAGTTAGACGCAAAAAAGTTACAGTCCACTTACCAAATCATAGGTATAGGTCAGTCAGTTACTCATTCAAGTCAGTCCTGCGAAATCAATCTCAGGTCCATGGATGGTAACTTTAATTCGCGCATGAAATGTCTGATCTTACCTAGCATAACGAGTAACGTCCCCACTGTGGGTATAGATACGAAGTCGATAAAGGTCCCTCACAATATCACACTCGCAGACCCATTTTTCTGTACTCCGTCGCAAATCGATTTATTGATGGGTGCAGATTATTTTTGGGAGTTATTAATTGAGGGCAAAATACGCTTACCTAACGGTCCGCATCTTCAAAATACGGCTTTAGGTTGGATTATTTCCGGTCCGATTCGTGATTACAATATTCATACGAAAACTGTCCAATGTCACTTCACGCAGACGTTAGGACTAGACGAGCAGTTAAGAAAATTCTGGGAAGTCGAGGAAATACAAAAACATGATAGGTATTTTTCACCAGAAGAAACCGCGTGTGAAAAGATTTTTACGGAAACTACGAAACGCGTAGATAACGGTCGTTTTTCAGTACGCATCCCACTGAAAGAATCTACTGATTTGTTAGGCGATAGTTACGAAATAGCTAAAAATAGGTTCCTTGCATTAGAGCGTAGGCTACATCGCAATTCACAACATAAACAGATGTATGATGATTTTATGCAAGAATACAGCTTGGGTCACATGACGCGCACTGAAAGTTACTCGCCGCCTCACTACTTCCTACCCCATCACGGTGTTTTTAGGGAACAAAGCACGACTACCAAGTTAAGGGCAGTTTTTAACGCTAGTCAAAAAACTACATCAGGCTACTCGTTAAATGACATACAAATGACAGGGCCCGCGCTGCAAAATGATTTATTTTCCATACTTTTGCGCTTTCGTCAGTATAAGTATGTAGCATGTGCCGATGTAGAAAAAATGTTCCGGCAAATTCTGATCCAGGAAGATTTTAGGAATCTGCAATTAATTTTGTACAGAAATAGTCCGTCAGTTCCAATCAGTGTATACCGGCTTAATACTCTGACGTACGGCTGCGTCTGCGCGCCATATGTTAGTATCCGGTGCCTGAGACAGTTAGGAATGGAGTGTGAGGACGAGGAAGTGTCGCGTACGATATTAGACGATTTTTACGTAGATGATCTCATTACTGGAAACGACAGTAAATCGAAACTTGCTGACATTTGCAGTAAAGTTAGTAAACAATGTATGTCCGGTTGCTTTCCACTACGGAAATGGATATTTAATTCGCCAGAAATTGCTTCAAATATCATTCAAAGTCACGATGGCAATGATAAATCAAAGTATTTGTCCTTGGGTGAAAACTGTTCTAGTAAAACTTTAGGTCTTGGGTGGTTAAATAAAAATGATGAGTTTTATTTTACTACGAAACTCAGTGAACCCACCGAAAATGTATCTAAACGCACAGTGTTATCAATCGTATCACAAATATACGACCCGTTAGGCCTACTAAGTCCTATCATAATAGTCGCAAAAATACTTTTGCAAAAATTATGGCTTTGCAAAATAGATTGGGATGATTTAATTCCACAATATATAAAATCGAGTTGGGATAGGTTTTTACAATCCCTTTCTAACCTAAACAATATACGCATACCTCGTCATGTAGTAGGAGACAGTCCAAAAAAAATTGAATTGCATATTTTTACCGACGCGAGTGAAGCCGCGTACGGGGCTTGTGCATACATTCGCACCTGCACTGATCATGACGTCACAGTTCGGTTGCTCTGTTCAAAGAGCCGGGTTGCGCCTATCAAACCGGTTAGTATCCCTCGCTTAGAATTATGCGGTGCACTTGTCGGTGCAAGATTACATGAAAAAATATTAAAATCATTACGCTTGCAGTTTAATACCATATTGTTTTGGACAGACTCGACTATAGTTCTCGGCTGGCTGAGAATGTCACCTCATTTGCTGAAAACTTTTGTTCAGAATCGTGTAGTGCAAATTAGTGATCTAACGAGTAATGCAGTGTGGTTACATGTTAGTGGCAAAGCTAACCCAGCTGATCTAGTGTCACGCGGAACGAGTCTCGATGAGCTTAGCCAATCATCTTTATGGTGGAACGGACCCTCATTTTTGCATGAAAAGGTAAATAATTGGTCTAAGTATCACAGTTTAAACATTATGCAGTCCGAATTACCCGAGTTAAAACCTCAAACAGTAAATACAATGCCAGTACAAGTCGATACAAACTGTGTTTTTGACTTTCACAGATTCTCTTCATACAAAAGACTTCAACGTGCGTGCGCGTACATGTATAGATTCGTACATAACCTACGAGTTAAAAATAAAACAGAGCGATTAACCGGCCCTTTGTCAGTCAGCGAGTTAAACAAATCATTAATTTATTTAACGAAAACAGCTCAAATGCAATCCTTCCCTGCTGAGTACAATAGCTTAGTTAACAAAACTGAAATGAAATATTCGCGCAGCTTATCAGGGTTGAACTTGTTTTTAGATGAAAATAATTTAATCAGGATTGGTGGGCGTCTGTCAAATTCTACTGAGTTTGCTTACGATAAGAAACACCCCATACTTATGTCGAGTAAACACTATTTTACCTTACTTTTATTTCAAAGTGAACATACCAATTTAATGCACGCAGGTCCACAGCTGCTATTGTCACATATTAGAGACAAGTGGTGGCCCATTGGGGGAAGAAACTTAGCACGAAAAGTGTATAGGCAGTGTGTCAAATGCACTCGTATGATAGGTAGAACTATACAGCCTATTATGGGTAACATACCTAATGAACGTTTACAACCAGGGTTCCCATTTTTACGTTGTGGGGTTGATTATGCTGGACCTATGATGATGCTTAATAGAAAGGGTAGAGGATCTAAACTCATTAAGTGCTACCTTTGTTTGTTTGTATGTTTCACAACACGAGCATTGCATCTGGAGCTTGTTACTGATTTAACTTCAGAGAACTATATTTTAGCGCTGAAACGATTCATATCTCGTAGAGGAAAGCCATTAGTAATCTTCTCAGATAATGGTAGAAATTTTGTAGGAGCTGTTAAAGAGTTTACAGATTTCATAAACAAAAGTTCAAAGTCCATCATTGATTTTACCTCTCAGAATGAAATTGAATTTAAATTTATTCCTCCGTATGCACCTCATTTTGGCGGCCTATGGGAAGCAGGGGTCAAATCCTGTAAATACCACATTGCGCGAACGGTAGGAAATAATCACTTATCTTATGAGGTTTTAAATACATATTTACACGAAATCGAGGCGATCCTGAATTTTCGCCCTCTCTTATTCCTCTTTCCTCAGACCCAAACGACCTTACGCCACTCACACCAGCGCATTTTTTGATTGGTCGACCGCTGACTTCTCCTGCCAGTGAAGACCTCACCGCCACGGCTGTGCTATCATTGGCCGGATACAAAAGGATTGAATACCTGCGCCAACACTTCTGGCAGCGCTGGTCAAGAGAATACATCACAGAGTTGCAAAGACGTACCAAATGGAAAGAAAACAAGGAGGAAATCAAGCCTGACACGCTAGTCATCATCAAGGATGACAACCTCCCACCGCTCAAATGGCGTCTAGGAAGAACTTTGTCTGTTTTCCCCGGAAAAGATGGCGTTTCTAGAGTGGCTAGCATTCGTACGAAAGCGGGTGTTATTAAACGTGCATTTTCAAAGATATACCCACTCCCAGTCTCCACGCCAGAGCCAGAGCTAGCCTCCAGTCTGAACCTGCTTCCAGCTGGTCTCCAGGAACAACAGCCTTCATCAACAGCCGTCCTATTGAGAGCTGGAGCTCTCAAGGCCCCCCGGAATGTTGAGGACACTACTAGCTCCATCTATATGGTCAAGGGCGAATAACCAAGGAAAGAGCCATCTATGCTATACATACCTGAAACTGCAGCATCGTGCTACCTAATTTCTATAAGAATGCCTTCTAATCGATCACCAAGTCCAAAAGCTACGTACCTACTTCAAGAGGTTATCCAGAGACGGCGCTGTGCTCGATGCTCTTCGATTCCGAGGCGACGAGCTGCCACGACTTAAGACTTACCTTCAATACGATTTGTATCTCACAAGCATTTTGAAAATCTGTACATTTAAATAAATAAAATATTAAAACCATACATAGATATTTATTCAAAGCAGTCACGTACATTATTTAAGTCCTCATAAAATAAATACTTTATGAAATAACTCAATGAACCCTGTCAGGGCGCAACATGCTATGTAAGAAAATCTGTATTAAAAAGACTTGAACGAAACATAGGCAACTAATATATATACTTTGACATAGTTATACGTACATTATATCGCTTACGTCGTGTGGCTCAACCGGTAACGACTCGGTCGCCCTAACCAGAGGTGCCGGGTTCAAATCCGGACGGCCAATGTACCAATGAGTTTTTCGTAACTTACGTACATATACTCTCCGATTGCTTTAACGGTGAAGGAAAACATCGTGAGGAAACCTGCACAACACACCTGAGAAGAAACTCGAAGGTTGTGTGTGAAGTCGACCAACCCGCACTGGGCCCGCGTGGTCGACTAAGGCCCGATCGCCCTAATTCAGGGTAGGCTCGAGCCCCTCGTTGGGGACGTATATGAACTGACATGATGATATCGCTTACAGAGCGCTAAACAAAAAAACAGATAAACAAACAAGCGCGCGGGGTGTAATTTCGCCGCGCATGCGCGTTTCGGTCGCGCTGCAGATTTTCGAAGATGTCTCCGTTTTTTTTACAAGACTTGTAAAATTTTATTATTGAGCTAGTGAGCTTATGAAATTGTGTATTTATCAGTATCAATTTAAACTCAATTCCATATTTTTTGGTTTTATCGCATTTTTTGCAAACAATGGTGTCAGTTTTCATTTTTTTTAAGAAAACCGACATCAAAAGAGTTTAGAAACCTTCACCCTGGAAAACAAATCTATGGAATGACTCAAATAGACGATACACATTGATAGTTCAGTCCCTCCACAGCAATTTAGTATAGTTTGACATAAATCAGAATAGTATTAGAACACTTATTACGTCATATATTAAGTCAACTTTTTGACGTGATAACGTCTTATAAATTGATGACACGGGCTGCATTCACGAAAAAGTGTGACGTCATTGTCGTGTTACGCCCATTCTCGCGTTACGCCATTGTGACGTCATTGTCGTGTTACGCCAGTATGACGTCATTGTTACCTTACGCCTGAGCCGAGCGTGCAAGCGAGAGTTGTACTTGGACTATGAACGGACGAACGGATGGACGGACGGAAGAACCGTCAAACAAGTGTGTCAATGGATTAAAAGTACATAAAATAGTATTTTTAATTTAGTTCAGCTTTTCAGCAGTAGATGGCTCTACATGCCTCGGAGATTCCGAGCAACGCCCGGTCACCCAGATTCTATTACATTATATTCTATATTCAAATTATCGCTCCCATGTTCTCCTTGTCCAATGACACGGTCAAAGAATCTGTTTCTTCGTACGAAGGTGGCGCAGTGACAGTGAAATTGGGGTCCGATTTGTCATAGTACTTTATGTTGTCCTTGAAGTTTGGATCGTCGTTCCAATCCCAATCGATTTCCCATCCGTACTCGATAGGCCACCAGAACCGCTTGCTTTTACTTCTTGTCCTTGCATTCGACCATCTGAAAGAGCAATCATGATCATCAAAAGACGTTCTGAGGTGGTATCCTTAAACTAACTATAAATACACTTACCCCTCCCCCCCCCAACACACACACACGCACACAATCACTACAGAAGACAGTCATACTGTTTTTATAGGTATTTCCTCTCGCTACATAAACCAATATTAGGCCCTGAGCATTTAGATGTCTCCAGCTACCCAGCGAAAATCATCGCTCCACCAACACTACGTTTGCTTAAATGTGGTCTCCACTCCAGAACTCGCGTCGCCAGTGATGACTTACGGAACAGTTCCTTAAGTCATCACTGGCAACATACACTGGTCAAAGGCTTTAGTCTTGGGAGACACATCAGTGCCGATAACCGCTGGACAAAGCGAGTTCTGAAGTTTAAACAAACAAACGTGTGGGTGGAGCGAGGATTTGCGCTGGGTTGCTGGAGACAGCTCAATGCTTAGAGCCTAAGATTGGCTTATGTGGCGAGCCTAAGGGGTGGTCTGTGTTCAGTAGTGATGCCCCAACGGCCATCTGTTCTACAAGCTATGTGCCCCGCCCACTGCAACTTAAGTTTAGCAATTCTGAGAGCTATGTCGGTTACTTTGGTTTGCCTACGGATCTCCTCGTTTCTGATTTGATCACGTAAAGTTCTCGAGTGGCGCACGCGCACCGGAAAACGTAGCGAAACCAGGCCTCCCATTCGGTGGACTGATGACCTGGTGACGGTCGCGGGAAGCCACTGGATGCGGGCAGCGCAGAGCTGGGGGAGGCCTATGTCCGGTAGTGGAACGTCCTTTGACATGATGATGGTTTTAAATGTCTTTTATTGTTGATTGTTCGTGTTTTTCTAAGCAATTAAATAGATTGTATAGTTTTGTGCTGTATAGTGTCATGTCGTATCGTGTTGTATCATACGAATAACAGCGTCGGAGGCGTAACGGCTAGGGCCGCTTCCTCCTGTCCGGAAGGTCTTGATTCAAATCCTGCCACTTACCAATGTGTTTTCGAATTTCGATTTCATATTTACGTTTATCCGATGGTCTTAAAGGACCAACCTGCACTTGGCCTTTCTGGTCGACTAAGAACCGATCACCGTAATTCAGGGTGGGGACGTATATGAGCTGATGTGACGATATGAATAGATCCCCTCAGGTCGCAGTGTTTCATTAGGATCCGACCGTCACTCTCATTCCCCTCTATCGAATAGTATTCTACCGAACCAACCATACCGTGTGATACCGTACCATATCGTATTGTATCGTATCGTCTCAGTGCACCTGTTCTCGACATCACTACGGTGCTTCAGTTTTGGGGTACGATTATATGACCGTTTCCGGTTGCGTCTTGTATGCGCCTGCAGTGGTAGACATGTCTGGTATTTTAATAGAAATTGTAGTTGTTTTTGTGTTCTGTTTTGTCGTATCGTGTTGTATCATATTAAATCGTATCGTAAATTTAATGAATAGATATCCTTAGGTCGCAGTGTTCCATTAGCACCCAACCTTCAGTCTCATTCTTCTCGTAATATTAGTATTAATATAATATTATCGTATTACATCGTATCGTCTCAGCTCACCTGATATCGAAATCAGTACTGTGCTTCAGTCTTGGGGCACAGCTTGGGGTATGAGTATATGACCGTTTTCGGTGCGTCTTGTATGCGCGCCTGCAGTGGCAGACATGTCTGGTTTTCTATTAGAAGTTGTTGTATTGTTTTGTGTTGTGATGTATCGTGTCGTATCGTATCGTAGATTATATGAATATATATTCTTAGGTCGCAGTGCTCCATTAGGACTCAACCTTCAGTCTCATACCTCTCGTAATATTAATACCATATCGTATTGTATCGTATCGTCTCAGCTCACCTGATATCGTAATCAGTACTGTGCTTCAGTCTTTGAGTATGAGTATATGACCGTGTTCGGTGCGTCTTGTATGCGCGCCTGCAGTGGCAGACATGTCTGGTATTCTATTAGAAGTTGTTGTATTATTTTGTGTTGTGATGTGTCGTGTCGTATCGTATCGTAGATTATATGAATATATATCCTTAGGTCGCAGTGCTCCATTAGGACTCAACCATCAGTCTCATACCTCTCGTAATATTAATACCATATCGTATTGTATCGTATCGTATCGTCTCAGCTCACCTGATCAAGAAATCAGTACTGTGCTTGAGTCTTGGGGTACGAGTATATGACCGTGTTCGGTTGCGTCTTGTATGCGCGCCTGCAGTGGCAGACATGTCTGGTATTTTAATGGAGGCTGTTGTGCGACGCGTCAACAACGTGTCTTTATAAGCGTCCGTTATCGAGTTAAATATCTGAAACAAAATGTTGAAGGCTCTTAATTCTAAATAACTACACGAATTAATTAAACATTGTAAACTCGACTGCATAAAACTTAAACCAGCTTTTTTGCGAGTCGGGTAAAATATATCCTGTGTCACAAATGAGATCAAGAGACGTTTCTAATGATACCTTGCACTCCACTTGCACTGCCAAGAAAATTAAAAAAAAGTAGTGTGTGGTTTTATGAAACCACGGTAAAAGTAAAACTTTTTTTCACATTATTGACATTTACAGAGGACGAAACGATCATGATTGAGCTCTCGTCTTGGAGCTACGGTACAGAGGACGAAACGATCATACCGACCGTCAAGCGACACACAGGCGAATAAAATTGAGACGATGTAATAAAAGTTTCACTTTAACAAAAATAGATATACATGCACTCGAAACACATAACCCTGCTTCTGGAGCAGTCAGCTAACAAAAGTGTGACCAAGTGTGATTGGACTCGCACACAAAGGGAGTACGAGAAACAAGTTTATTTTTTTATTTTATTTTATTTATATTATAGCGAAATTAAAAATACACACTCTGTGAAAATTATGTCTACCTATTAAATACAGCCCGCTGACAGATAGAAGGACGGACGGACGGACGGAAAGCGGAGGCTTAGTAATAGGGTTCCGTTGGCACCCTTTGGGTACGGAAACTTACAAAATAACTGAATCTTTGGGAGTCCGTCATATTGTATTTAGAATAACGTCACTTAGCTAACCATGCATTGTCATCCAGACTATACGCGTATGCAAAATTTCAGCTCAATTGAAACCAGGAAGTGGTTAATGCACCCTCATTATATACCCATATTGGTGTAGGACCCGATAACTGGGGCTTCTACTGATCATACTGAATAACTTTCTTCAAGGAACCCATAGAGAATTCGCGAAAAAAAATTCGACGCTCCATACAAAAATGCACAAATTTTGGTTAATCAGCTGGTCGTTTTGTATGAAGAGTTCAACATTTTTTTGCTATTTCAGCAAACATGTAGAACAGAAGTTGTCCAGTTTTGATGAGTAGAAGCCCCAGTTAACGGGACCTACACCAATTTTGTTACACCCTGTATACTTGATTGTAAGAATTTGCTAAAAATAACACAAAATAATTAAATTTCTTTTCAAAATAAAAGTTTTTTTATGTCGATTAAAGTATACCCAAAGGGTAAGACTAAATCCTAAATAATAAGAATGACTCAAAGTATGTTTATAACATTATATCTGAACAACACAGAAAAAAGCTTTTTTAAATACTTCCGAATATCTTTTTTAACTGCCTCCGTAGCTCAGAGGCAAAGTTCACTGGCTTTACACAGGAGGTCGCGGGTTTGATTCCCGGCGGGGTCAACTGTAAGACTCGGTTTGGTAGGTGGTGGGGCATTTTCTAAGCCCGCCTGGCTAGCTACCACCATCTTATCAAAGTCTTGCCGCCAAATATCAATGTTGATAATTGGTGTGTTCCGGCATGAAGATAAGATAGCCAGTTCCCTATTTTAAATTGTTGGCTTTCCGTTCACCGGGAGGAGAATAGAAAGTAACATTGCGTAATATGTTGTGTATTTAATTTAATTTAAATTTTAATTTGTTTGTGTATATTTGTATATTAGTCTGGTTTTAAGTGACGTCGAACTATTGCTGTTGTGCGGAGTATAACAGCCTTTTGCATTTTATTCCGCAGAGTCGCCGGAAGGTCCAGTTTGACTAGACCCTCCGACAGAGTCTTCGGAATAACGCCTGTAATGGAGAGAATAAGTGGCACTATGAACACCTCCCGCTGCTGCCAGACTTGCCGGATCTCCTCGGCAAGCTGCTTTTATTATTATTATCATTATTATTGCGTTGGGGAATCTTGGTAAGCCCGCTTCCATCTTCGGCAACATTGTCACTTACCACCAAGTGAGATGTTGTCAAGGGTTTACCAATTGTGAATAAAAATAAAAAAATAAAAAAACTATTATTCAGTTTTGCCGATTTGCTTGAAATCCCAACCACTTCGTTAGAGTTTTCGATTAAAATAATCTGGAAATTCAATGTCCCATATCGCAGCCCTCTCTTCCCCACTTGGTCATTAAAGTGTTCTGGACGGCGCGTGTGTGTTCCCAACGGCGTCCCTATAATCTCGACTCGTGCGCAGATCACGCGCTTGTCGCGCGACTCGAGGTTCTAGCTCGACTAACTACACGCGATTAAGTCGCGTCTTCTGGACAATCTTTTAAATCATCCTCATCATCATCATTATATCAGCGAAAAGACGTCCACTGCTGGACAAAGGCCTCCCCCGTCCACCCGCAGCAACAATATCGCGCGTGTGTCTACTGGACGGACCAACGTCACCCCTTGAATCTCAACTCGTGCGCAGATCGCGCGCCTGTCGCGCAACTCTAGGTTCTCGCGCTGTGCACGCGATTTACGCGCGAGAAGCAAATTGCGCGACAGCACGTGGATGCAATGTATGAATCTCTAGTAGCTCACAGCAGCTCGACTCACTACGCGCGACTAGTCGCGTCATCTGGACAAGCTCTTAAATAAGATAAAGATAAATAAGTTAAAATACTCTTTATTGTACAAGTGTGTAACTAGTTAAAAAAGTATAAAACTTAACTTAAAAAATATAAAAAAAGAAACTTATATAGGTACTATACCGGTACAATTTGGACGGTCTTATCGCTCCGAGCGATTTCTTCCAGACAACCCGGTCATCATCATCATCATCATCAATATTTTTTACCAATAAATTATTATGATTACTATTATGATCATAATATCAGCCGAAAGGCGTCCACTGCTGGACAAATGCCTCCCCCAAGGATTTCCACATGACCGGTCCTACGCTGCCCGCATCCAGCAGCTTCCCGCGACCTTCACCAGGTCTTCGGTCCATTGAAGCTTTTAGTTGTGACTTACCAAAAATTTCCTCTCGAGTTGTTCCATCGCGGAAACCATATGCTCAAAGGTCCAGTATTCCAGTTCTATGTCAGATAAATATAGGACCAACTCCATCACGAACAATTCGGCTATGTTATCCTTAGAAGTGTGAAATTTGTCGACCATGCGTCGGTATCTGTAAAATTTTACAGTTATTTAGTGCCATCGGTTTTTAAAAATCCGCGACCCTGGCAGTAATGGTTATTCTGGCAATGTAAAATTTTAAAGTTATTTAGCGCCATCGGTTTTTAAAAATCCGCGACCCTGGCAGTAATGGTTATTCTGGCAATGTAAAATTTTAAAATTATTTAGAGCCATCGGTTTTTAGTAATGCGCGACCCTGGCAGTAATGGTTATTCTGGCAAAATTCGTTAAGGCGACGACGCACTGAAAACCTTGGTCGCAGCGATTTCAATTTTTCTCAGCAACAACAAAACATACAAAAGTGGTATAAAGAATAAAGAATATTTATTATTATTATTGCTTTTAAATAAAAGTTGTTTAAAGTCATTTTGTTTTTTTTGAGTCCTCCGGTTGTAGCTAAATTTATAACATTAGTAAGGATTGAAAACAAACCTGTCCTGAAGGGCACAGAACACGTAGCCGACCTCGAAGGGGATAGAGAATCTACTCCGGAGCGTAACAGCAAGCCCCCGCGTCATTACCGCATCGCCTTCACGGTACGTATCTGTTATCAGCCTCATGTACGTGTCTCGTACGTATGGCGGCCTGAAACAACAGGATACAAGAATACAAACCTAAGGCAATTTATTTTTATTTTTAATTCAAAAACTTTTACAAGCATTCATTTGAAAAAATATATAAGATTCCTTATATAAGGTAGACTCGAGCCCCTCGGTGGGGACGTATATGAGCTGATATGATGATGATATAAGATTCCTCCCCGGAGCAACAGACAGACAGACATATTGAATGTACTATGTTGTGTTGACATCGGAACTGAGTTTGTGTACAAAATTTTAGCATGATCGGAAAGAAGTATTTAAAAAATCCGTTGCAAAATGCCACTTGGAAAGACAGACAGACAGAAAAACAAGAAAGTGCCTTAATAAAAAAAAACGTGTTAAAAAGGAAGTGACTAAATAGAAACGTGTTAAAGTAGTTAGTTTCTCTAGATGGTAAATAAAAACCGGCTAAGTGCGAGTCAGAACCGCACACATAGGGTTCCGTACCATCATACTAGATGGCGCTAGTTTTTTCACGTTTAAAAAAAAACAAGTTTTTTGTATGAAGATCGCCCTTTTTTTTCCACTTTCTCTAATTTTTAGTATTTGTTGTTATAGCGGCAACAGAACATCATCTGGGAAAATTTTAACTTTCTACCTAACACGGTTCATGAAATACAGCCCGGTGACAGACGGACGGACAGCGAAGTCTATCGTGTCCCGTTTTTACCTTTTGGTTAAGGAACCCTAAAAACACGCACAATTACTCACAATACAATGTAAAGTTTCAAAAACTGGCTTCCAATACAAAAATTGCAATCAAATAATTGAGAGATGATTATAAAAATTTACAGCTCGTGTAAAAACTAAGCTACGTGACAAAGACCATGTGTTTGTAGGTATATGGAAAAAAAAATAGTATCATCATCATTACAGCTCATATACGTCCCCACCGAGGGGCTCGAGCCTACCCTGAATCAGGGCGATTAGGCCTTAGTCGACCACGCGGGCCCAGTGCGGGTTGGTCGACTTCACACACAACCTTTGAGTTTTTTCGCAGGCGTGTGCAGGTTTCCTCACGATGTTTTCCTTCACCGTTAAAGCAATCGGTAAGTATGTACGTAAGTTTTTGATAAACTCATTGGTACATTGGCCGTCCAGATTTGAACCCGGTACCTCTGGTTAGATGGACCGAGTCGTTACCGGTTGAGCCACCGACGCTTTAAAATTATTTAAAAAATTAGTATAAAATAATGCAACTATTAAAAACGCGAAAACTCTTTCAACGGATCTGGCTGAAATTTGGTAGGTAGACAAATTAGAACCTAGATTAACACATAGGCTACTTTCTTCCACTCTCGAAAAGTCATAGAAACGTTGTCCACGCGGGTGAAGCCGCGGGAAACAGCTAGTATACCTAATAAAATAAAAGAAGAATAATTTCATTTTGATTTCTAGTGTTTGAGAAATACGTGGACAAACATATATACATACAAGCATACAAACATACACAGAAGCCGATATGTACGAAAATTTTGCAATTCTAACAATATCACACATACAGGGTGTAACAAAATTGTTGTTGTTGTAGGTCCCGTTAACTGGGGCTGCTCTACACATCATATTGAACAACTTTTGCTCTACGACTTTTCTGAAAACGCAAAAAAATATTTGATCGACCGGTTTTATCCATTTTAGTATGGAGGGTCATTTTTTTTTTTAAGAATGACTATGGGTTGCTTGGGGAAAAGTTATTCAATATGATGAGTAGAACCCCCAGTTAACGACTGCTACGCTAATTTTGTTACACTCTGTATACACGTATCGAATTAAACACCTACTTTTTTTTAAAGTCGGTAATAAATTAATGCTTACCGTTGGAAATTGTGCGGTTTCACTCCCTCCTGTGGCTCATTTCCCTTGTCCTGATAGCGCTGCCCGTAACCATTGGTGTCTATCGCACCTAAAACGTGACCATAATAGTAGATAATACAGTTAGTTATACAAGGGTAGTAAGTGAGCTATTACAGAACAAGATCCAATTTTTGATGTGTAACATCTTTGCTCTCGCTTTCCTGCAATTTGTGGGAGTGATTTCGTGAAATGGGATGGAAATGTGTAACATGGGACGGAAATGTGTAACAGGAAGTCGCGAAAGCGCGCGCTATTCGATCTGACGAATGAGCTTTGCTCTCGCTTTCCTGCAATTAGTGGGAGTGATTTCGTGAAATGGGACGGAAATGTGTAACAGTGATTTCGTGAAATGGGACGGAAATGTGTAACAGGAAGTCGCGAAAACGCGGAATTCTACTTTACGAGAGTCCGACTCGCACTTGGTCGGTTTGTTTCGTTACTGTCAGATCCGCCACCCAGGTACAATATCGTCATCAAATCTAACTAACCTAAAGTATTTTGTCACATGTTACACATCATATGCGAGTACTGTAGGTCTCGCTCGAATTTTTTTTATTTAATGGATCGAGTGCACCCGAGATATTTTACGAATATAGTTCGAGGGTGTAATACTCGTAGCTACTTACAACCGAGGTAAGCATTCTACATAACATTATTCTCGCGAAGTAAATAAAACATTTGTATCAAAATGGAATTTTTATTAGACATAAATAATTATTTACTAAAATTAATAGTAAAATTCCAACAACTATTAAAATGCAGTGAGTGATACTGGTTGGCAAGGCATGTGCACTGTTTGAACCACAGATAAGAATATTTTTTTGCCGCGTTTGAACAAAGTTTTGAGACAGTGGCACACTATCTTCGTGACGTGTAGCCTCGTCCGATTCGGAAGGCCCTGGTTGCAGTCGCAAGTCAAAAAGTATCAAATGAAATGAAATGCCGCCATTACTATAGTTTTTTTTGACGTGATAACGTCTTATAATACGATGGAGCCGGCTGCACGCACGAAAAAATGCGTCGTTACCTCGCTCTGAGGCGTTCCGTCGTTACCTCGCTCTGAGGCATTCCGAAAAATGCGTCGTTACCTCGCTCTGAGGCGTTCCGTGAGGCGTTCCGTTTAAGGCTTTTTTCTTATGACGTTGTCACGTTCAACTATCGTCAGTAAACCGACTTTACAGATAACCGTTTTTTTTTCAGTAAAAAGTTTTCTTATCATTTTATAAGAAAAGAGATTGTTATTACGTACAAAAAAAAAACGGAACCCTTACCTATAGGATCACTCGTGCGTCTTTCTGTCTGTACGTCCGTCTGTCACAGACAATTTTTGTATTTGACTTTGGCATTGTACCGGAACCCTCTCCACGCGAGTTCAACTCGCACTTGGCCGGTTTTTATTTTTCTTTTTGGAAGTCGGTTAAAAACCTCCAAATACATTGGTTTACTTTTTTTTTTTTGCGCAGTGACTAAGTAACTAAAACCAGCTATGCAATGACTCAAATATTTCATTTTTTGTTTAAAACATTTCTAGATATCTCTAAAAGCCCACTATCGTGAATAATTTAATACATACATTAAAGATCATGGATCTACAGTCGCTCTGCTTGCTCCAATAAACTACTACGTCGCGGATCTACGGGATTTGACAAAAAAAAAATTCTATAACTGGTGGTTTTAACAACTCCAATGTTATGTCCTCTTGAGAACTTTAGGCATTTATACTCTATCTATTCCGATCACTCTTTTAATAACGGTGACGTTCCCACTGCTGGGCAAGGTTTTTTCCCAAACTCGGGAAGGTTAGGCCTTGACACACAGGGTCCAAGTCCGGATCGTTGGACAGAAATTCAACATTAAGGTAATTTAACAATATGTTCCGGAAGGAAATTTTCAAGCTGCATATAAGTCCTCTGGCAAACTATATATTAGTACTATCATACAGTATGGACAGTCCCTGCCGCTCTCTAGATTGCGACCTCACCCCCTCGTCACCCGGATTGATACTGATTGGTTAAAGTTAGGTTCTCGAACGTATAGAATTTCGCCGTAATTTCACTTGTTCAGTCATTTGATTTTAAAAATTTCAAGGATTAACGAGTGCCATCTAGTGATAGCAACCGACACCATTGGCTTAACGTGCCCTGAGATTGAGTCGAGATAAATACCACTATCCGTCAAAACCCATCCGCTGTAATAATGGTCAGTTAACTAAGCTGCGTACAAGCGCTTCGACTTTCTTTTTAGGGGGTTCCATAGGTACCTCAAAATGAAAAAAAAAACGGAATCACTATAGAGTCACTTGCGTGTCTGTCTGTTCATCTGTCACATCCGATTTTCTCCGAAACTACAGAACCGATTGAGTTGAAATTTGGTACACATATGTAAGTCGGTGACACGAATACGGACGTTTAACGTAAATAAATGAATTTTAAACACGGGGGCCACTTAATTAAAAAAAAAAGTATTGAAAACTGTATCGTATGATATATCAAATGAAATGGCTTGTTGTGAGAATCTCAAATATATATTTGATACTAGCTGTTTCCCGCGGCTTCACCCGCGTGGACCACGTTTCTATGACTATTAGAGGGTGCGCAGTGCGCGAGCCGCAAGCGGCTCGCGAGCGTGGTAAAAAGTAGCCTATATCTTATCCAGGTCCTAATCTGTCTACCTACCAAATTTCAGCCAAATCCGTTCAGTAGTTACTTTCGCATTTATAATATTAGTTATGGATAATAATTTCATTTTTTTTTATTATTTAAGTAAATAGGCGAAATTTATCATTCCCCTTGTCTCCAAAACTACTAGTCCTTAAATTTTGAAAAAAATACAGAAAATATTTTCTTACCTATAGATTACAAAAAAATCTATAAAAAGTCAAAGTATTAGATGTAACTTTCATATAACAGGGTGTAAAAAAATTGGTGTAGGTCCCGTTAACTCGGGGGTTCTTATCAGCATACTGAACAATTCTCCCAAAGGAACCCATAGTCAATTCTGAAAAAAAATCGGACCCTCCATACAAAAATGCACAATTTTGGTGGATCAGCTGATCGGCTTGTATAGTTTTTTTGCGATTTCAGCAAAGTCATAGAACAAAAGTTGTTTAGTATGATGAGTAGCAGCCCGAGTTAACGGGACCTACACCAATTTTATTACACCCTGTATATGTAATAATGTTAGAATTGTACAATTTTTGTACATGAGGGCTTTTGTGTATGTATGTATGTTTGTTTGTCCACGTATTTTCAGATTTTTTTACACTCTGTAAAGAACGTACATCACATAAGAACGGCTGGACCGATTCCAATTGCTTTTAGATTTTGGTACCCAAAGAGTGCCAACGGGACCCTTTTACTAAGCCTCCACTGTCCGTCTATTCGTCCGTCCGTCTGTCTGTCAGCGGGCTGTTTTTCATTAACTATAATAGGTAGACAGTTGAAATTTTCTCAGAATGTGTATTATTGCTATTGCCGCTATAACAACAACTAAGAAAAATATAAAAAATCACGTACTACGGTACAGAACCCTTGGTGTGCGAGTCCGACTCGCACTTCGCCGGTTTTTACTTTTTTTTTATCAAAGCTCTTAAGGGCTTTCCCCCAGCTAACTAGAGCAGCCATAAATTAAAAAATAATTACTCGCCTAATACATTATCATCATCATCATATCAGCCGAAGGACGTCCACTGATGGACATAGGCCTCCCCCAAGGATTTCCTGCGCTGCCCGTATCCAGTGGCTTCCCGCAACATTCACCAGGTCATCGGTCCACCGAGTGGGAGGCCTGCCTACGCTGGATTTTCCGGTGCGTGGTTCGTTTTCCGCCTAATACATACTGCAATGTAATCTCGTTGCAGATTTTCTCGATTAGGAACTTCTTTCGTGGTCGAAGACCTCATTCTTCCCTCTTTAACGGACTTCAAAAAAAAGGAGGAGGTTCCTCAATTCGACCGTACATTTTCTTTAATGTGTGTTCGCGGATAATTTCGTCGTTTATGAACCGATTTTGATGATTCTTTTTTTGTTAGAAAGGAGTTATTTCTAGGATGGTACCATGATAAGGAAACCAGGATCTGGTGAAGGACGACCGACGACCTGGTGAAGGTCGCCAGAAGCCGCTGAATGTGGGCAACGCAGGACTGGTCTTCGTGGAAATCATTGGGGGAGGCCTTTCTCCAGCAGTGGACGTCTTTCGGCTGATATGATGATGTTGATGATAAACTCTGTGAAATATAGTTTGCTATAGTTACAGATAGCATAAGTGCTAAAAGAGTGCTACCGGTAACTATGGCTAGGGTTGCCAGGTCTTAACACTGAATAGCCGGGCAGACTAGCCAGTTAAGCCAGACTTTTGGGTAAAAAAGCCGGACTCCTTAAATAATAAAAGCCCGTTTTAGACATTTTTTTTTATTTACAATTGGTAAACCCTTGACAACACCTCACCTGGTGTTAAGTGACGATGTTGCCAAAGATGGAAGGGGGTTTTCCAAGATTCCCCAATGCAATGGGGAACCGGCTATCTTATCGTCATGCCGGAACACACCAATGATATCAACATTGATATTTGGCGGCAAGACATAGATAAGATGGTGGTAGCTAGCCAGGCGGGCTTAGGGCATTTTCTAAGCCCGCCTGGCTAGCTACCACCATCTTATCTAAGTCACCACCAACCAAACCGTGGCTTACAATTGACCCCGCCGGGAATCGAACCCGCGACCTCCTGTGTAAAGCCAGTGAACTTTGCCTCTGAGCTACGGAGGCGGTTAAAATGAATAAATTTGGTGCATTAGTTAGTCAATCTGTATGTTTAGACGAGGTCTTAATCAGACTACGAAGCGCCACCCCATAGAGACACTTCATGACTTATACGACAGCGCGGTCGTCCGAATATCCACCTGACTGGTTAAGTCATGGAATCTAAAAAAGCCTAACAAAAACCTGACAGGTCGGACATCATCTAATTTGACCGGACCACAGATTACTAAATAGTTACTTCGTAAACCGAACACGCATCCAAAAAGCCTAACCCTGTCCGGCTGTATCTGGACTCCTGGCAACGCTAACTACGGGCAACTATATTTCACAGAGATGATATAGTTTCCAATAAATGAACTACAGTACCTATTCTTTAAATTCATCGTCATTTTTTTTAAATTAAAGTATTAGTGTAGTGTAGTGTAGTGTAGTGTAGGGTAGTGTAAGGTGGTACAAAGTTCGCCGGGACAGCTAGTATAGAATATAATTGGGTAGTGAAAACTTGCCAAGTTAAATAACAACATTTGCAACTGAAAACCGTTTGACTTCTCTATTATTTAGGGAAGTCTAAGATATTTTTAAATTTGAAGTGCCTTAGCTATGAATTAAAGTAACCACTAATACACTTGGTACCATGGCATTTAGATCTCTCTCTCTTCACAGTTATAATTAAATTAAAAGTTGAATTCAATTTACAAAGTATTTATCGGAGCATTAAAAAAAAACTAGGTACTTACGTGTGAAATCTCACGTTACCAACACTTTTTTTCAAACTTGTGCTTTTTCTTTATAGTTTGCAGGGAAACACTTTTAATGCTATTCACATTTTTAATCCTAATATGCACAAAATTTCACTGAAAAACACTAATTTTCATTTTAAAAAAAAAACGAGTCCCCTTTAGACCACAACACGAGTGAAGTAAAACATAATCACCTTCGCGTAATGCATTCACCAGCTTACTCCCCAAGTCAAGCGTGCCGTTCGCCTCGCCTGATCATACTTTTCGTAAAGCTAGAAATCATCGTTCGCGTAACGCATTCACCAGCTTACTCCCCAAGTAAAGCGTGCGTAAAGAAGTTTTACTTCAAAAATGTGAAAATAATAGTGACGCGAATTCAATGATTGCGGCTACGACGTAAGTTCAAAAACACACTATTTCGATGCAAGTTACCGCGACAGATCGCGACACATGAAATCTCGAGTCGGGTTATGACTGGTCAGTTTACAGAACTCGCTAGTTTCCGTAACTAGTCAGTTTAATGTAATTCGTTAATTTGTCAGTGTCAGAGTATCGGGTTATGACTGGTCAGTTTACAGAACTCGTCAGTTTCCGTAACTAGTCAGTTTCCAACATTCGTCAGTTTCATGTAATTCGTTATGACGTCAGTTTTAGAGACTCGAGTTATGACTGGTCAGTTCACAGAAGTCGCCAGTTTCCGTAACTAGTCAGTTTCCAACACTCGTCAGTTTCGTGTAATTCGTTAATTTGTCACTTTCATAGAGTCGGGTTATGACTAGTCAGTTTACAGAACTGAGCAGTTTCCGTAACTAGTTAGTTTCCAACACTCGTCAATTTCATGTAATTCGTTAATTCGTCAGTTTCAGAGAATCGGGTAATGACTGGTCAGTTTACAGAACTCGCCAGTTTCCAACACTCGTCGTGTATCATGTAATTCGTTAGTTCGTCAGTTTCAGAGAATAGGGTTATGTCTGGTCAGTTTACAGAACTCGCCAGTTTCCGTAACTAGTCAGTTTCCAACGCACGTCAGTTTCATGTAATTCGTTAATTCGTCAGTTTCAAAGAGTCGGGTTATGACTGGTCAGTTTACAGAACTCACAAGTTTCCGTAACTAGTCAGTTTCCAACACTCGTCGTGTTTCATTTAATTTGTTAATTCGCCAGTTTCAGAGAGTCTGGTTATAACTAGTCAGTTTACAGAACTCGCCAGTTTCCGTAACTAGTCAGTTTCCAACACTCGTCAGTTTCATGTAATTCGTTGATTCGTCAGTTTCAGACAGTCTGGTTATGACTAGTCAGTTTACAGAACTCGCTAGTTTCCGTAACTAGTCAGTTTCCATCACTCGTCGTGTTTCATGTAATTCGTTAATTCATCAGTTTCAGAGAGTCGGGTTATGACTGGTCCGTTTACAGAACTCGCCAGTTTCCGTAACTAGTCAGTTTCCAACACTCGTCGTGTATCATATAATTCGTTAATTGGTCAGTTTCAGAGAATAGGGTTATGACTGGTCAGTTTACAGAACTCGCCAGTTTCCGTAACTAGTCAGTTTCCAACACTCGTCAGTTTCATGTAATTCGTTGATTCGTCAGTTTCAGACAGTCTGGTTATGACTAGTCAGTTTACAGAACTCGCTAGTTTCCGTAACTAGTCAGTTTCCGTAACTAGTCAGTTTCCATCACTCGTCGTGTTTCATGTAATTCGTTAATTCATCAGTTTCAGAGAGTCGGGTTATGACTGATCAGTTTACAGAACTCGTTAGTTTCCATAACTAGTCAGTTTCCAACACTAGTCAGTTTCATGTTATTCGTTAATTCGTCAGTTTCAGATAGTCGGGTTATGACTGGTCAGTTTACAGAACTCGTGAGTTTCCGTAACTAGTCAGTTTCCAACACTCGTCAGTTTCGTGTAATTCGTTAATTCGTCAGTTTCAGAGAGTCGGGTTATGACTGGTTAGTTTACAGAACTCGTCAGTTTCCCTAACTAGCTAATATTATATAATATTATGCTAATATCAATCAAACCTGACCGAACCTAACATCGCTTGTTTCGCTAGCTCATTTCAAATATGTTACGATTTGCTTCAACTGACGAGTTTGGGAGACTTGCGAATTAAGGAAACTGACGTGTGAAGAAATCGACCAGCTAACGAATTTAATGAAACTGGCGAGTAGGGAATCTGACTAGTTACGAAAACTGGCGAGTTCTGTAAACTGACCAGTCATAACCCCCTACTCTCTGAAACTGACGAATTAACGAATTACATGAAACTGACGAGTGTTGGAAACTGACTAGTTACGGAAACTGACGAGTTCTGTAAACTGACCAGTCATAACCCGAGTCTCTGAAACCGACGAATTAACGAATTACATGAAACTGACGTGTGTTGGAAACTGACTAGTTACGAAAACTGGCGAGTTCTGTAAACTGACCATAGTCATAACCCTACCTGAAATGTCGATGCTCGGAATCTCCACAAATGCTATCGCGACTCAACTCGTTTTCAATGACGTGATAGCACGAATAAAAGTCAAAATGTCAATTCACTTACTATAAAACTTCCCCTGTGGCAGCACGCACGAAGATAAGGACGAAAGAGATATGTACACATGTATTTCTTTTTCGTTCCAAATTCAAAAAAGTGGCCAAATGCGTGTCGAAAGTAAGGCTCCGTAGTCTTTTCAATCAATAAATGTATATTTCAAAAAAACAAAGTTACATTCGCAGGTGGCATAGATCATTTTATATGGAAAATCTACGAATTTCTTCTAAATCCAACTGCATCATATAAGGTTGTCGACTATTATTTCTATACTAAGAAAGCCTACTCGGCCGTGATATTTTTCTTTTACAAGCTTTTATTTAACTTGCAAGGAATGTATGTATGTTTGTCGGGTGGAATCTGGCAAGTAAAATTTGACCCACTTCCCGGTTTCCGATTGAGCTAAAATTTTGCATGCATATGTATATCGCGTGACAATGCAATATTAAAAGCTTGTGCCTACCTAAAATTTTAGGTGTTTCGAAAATTATTTATATTGATTACAGTATTTCTTAGATTTTTTACATTTTGTTAAATAGCTGTCCAGCTGGTGGGTAAAGTGGGGGGACCTGCAACTCTAACAAGTATCACCACTTTAAAACTTCTATTAGACTAGCTTTCGCCTGGGGCTTCGCTCGCTTGGACATAGCTTTTGCAACTGTCTTTGAGGGTGAGTGGTGCGCGAAACGCAAGCTGCTTGCGAGCGTGGCCATGAGTTTTCTCCAGATCCCTCAAGAACTATATCGGGCTATCCTGATTAGCAGTCTACGTCAGTTCCCACCTCCTCAACCAATACAAAAAATCACTTCAATTCGTTGCTGCGTTGCGAGGCCAACGTGCGCGAGCGTGGAAATAAGTTTCCCCCAGATCCCTCGGGAACTACGTCAGGTTATGTTTATTAGTAAACTATGTCATTACACACCCTTTTACCATCTCTCTGTGCAAAAAAAAAATAACAATCCATTGTTCCGTTGCGATGTTAAAGAAATTAACCAAAAAAAGAGTAAATTTTTAGTTCCCTCAGGAACTGCATCAAACTATGCTATTTTCACGGGATAAAAGTAGAATATATATTTCCTTTCTAGTATTCTACAGACACTGGCTACCTGCGTGCCAAATTTCATCAAGATTGATCGAGGGGTTGAAGCGTTAAGAGGTATCGCAACGGAGTAACGGATTAACGTGATTTTTTGCATTGAAATAATTGAGGGTATGGGATGTGACATATACTGCTAATCAGAATAGCCCGATATATTTCCCGAGGGATCTGGAGTAAACTTCTGTCTACGCTCGTGAGCCCCTTGCGACTCGCGCACCACTCACCCTCAAATAATTCATTAAAACCATGCGGACAAAAGCTAGTAAAATATTTAAAAAAATAAAAAAATATCGAAATAATGATGTTAGAAAACCTTTAGTAGCTTTAAAAACCTATTCAACGATACCCCACACGATAGGGTGCGTGAACATAAAACAATTCACTCCCACTTGTGGGGAAGGTACCCTTAATTGTTTCACAGATTTTATTCCGTCACTTAATGGCGGTTATAGATTTGTGCAACTGTACCAAATTTTAGCTTTATACCTCTAATAGTATTTGAGAAAAAAGACTATGACATACCGATTGACAAACAGACGGACCGACAGACATAGCGAAACTATAAGGGTTTAAAGTTTGACTACGAAACCCCAACGATTGATAACATTGTTTACGATCCTGGTTCCTTAGTTCCACCTCTAGTTTCATCATCAGATCAACTTCAAAATACCAAAAGAACTTATTGTCACCGAGACATCAGCTTCATATACCAAACTAGCATTTTCCCGCGGCTCCGCCCGCGTGGACATCGTTTTTATGACTGTCTTTGAGGGTGATTAGTAAATTATGTCGTTTCCCACCTACTCAACCATCTCTGTGCAAAAAATCACCACAATCGAGTATTTTTTTAGTTCTCTTAGGAACTGCATCAGATTATGCTATTTTCCCGGGAAAGAAAGTAGCCTATGTCCTTCCCCGTGAGACAGGCTACCTGCATGCCAAATTTCATAATGATTGGTCAAGGCGTTGAAGCGTGAAAAGGTAACAAACAAACAAACACATTTTCACATTTAAAATATTAGTAAGGATTTCAACTCCATCGGACCCCTAGAAGTCGCTCTAAAATCTTTTGCAAGATTTGATCTGGACCACTGAGGGGCTCGAGCCTACCCTGAATTAGGGCGATCGGGCCTTAGTCGACCATGCGGGCCCAGTGCGGGTTGGTCAACTTCACACACAACCTTCCTGTTTCTTCGAAGGCGTGTGCAGGTTTCCTCACGATGTTTTCCTTCACCGTAAGAGTGTCCGATAAACGTACATATTACGAGATCTAAATTCGAAAACACATTGGTACGTGGCAGGACTCGAACCACGACCTCCCGGATAGGACGTAGCGGCTCTTGCCGTTGCGCCACCGACGCCGAAAAAAAAAAAGCTTGCAATAATAATAATAAAATTTTTGACAGTATTAGGTATTAGGGCTGCTGCCTGGGAGCCGCCCGGGCCCACGGCACATCACGCACGACCAGTCCAAACATCTGGCCGGCCACTCCCATCATCACAACTACACGATTAACACCTGCAGGGTCTTCTCAGGCCTAGCAAGTCGCGCCAGCTGCTGGTGGAATACGCCGCATGAAATCGACAAGAATGAGAGCCATTGTAACACTCATGCTGTCTATTGTGCCACGAAGCGAAGCTAACACTCATGTCTCAATGGCTCTCATTGCTTGGCAGTGGCATAAATAACTATTTCATCAATATAACATCAAGTAAGTACGTACATACAACTATTAAAAAAAACTTACCACCCAAAATAAAAAGTGTTAAAATTAACGCTTTCATAACTGTATCTATCCTTGATTATTATAACTATTTTTATTTTAGAAAAATATTCAATTAATAAAATATTCTACATTAAGGTAGGCAAATGTATGTAGGTATATTGTATTCTTTAACTGGTTTGGTTAAGTGCTTGTGTAACACAAGTATAATAAATGCGACAATTTATAACAATTTTATGATTATTAAGGCGTTAAAAGTGGTTGTAATAATAATTATCGTAGGTAGCTACTTAATTCATTAGAATTTCGCTTGTACCTACATACATATTTAATTAGAAAACAATATTTAAGACGGCCCCACGACACTCGTTTTCTATACAAATTAAAGATACAATTTTTTTAAGCAAGAATATTTTTTTTAAAGTGTATTCTAGTTTTTACAAGACTTCCTAAAAGGAGGGTAAATGTATTTGTTTTTAGGGTAAACGTATGTATGTATTTTCGTTGGCTGAGCCTGTAGCATACACGGCTTGATGGTTTTGGAATGCGAGGTGTCGTTAGATTCGTCTTGATCCCGTGAGTGACATAGTATATAAAATTTTACCCGACCACCCAAAAAAAGAGGTTATTTAATTATTTGACTCGATCTGTAGCCTACACGGCTTGAAGTATTTTGGAGTGCGAGGTGTCTCACTCCTCAACTTCACTCCGAGACACAGTATTAAAAACAGCGTGGATCTAGTAGATAAAATTAGAGATTTAAATGTTCCCAAAAATGCTTCACTAGTATCCCTCGACGTAAAAAACCTTTTTCTAAGCATCCCCATTAAGGAATGTCTAGATATCATAGATGAACAACTTTGTACCTCAAATTTAGAAGCGCAACAAATAATAGACTTATCAACAATGATCAAGACGTGTATATTACAAAACTATTTTAATTATAATGGACAATTTTATAAGCCAACAGATGGTTTAGCTATGGGAAGCCCACTATCACCACTGTGTGCAGAAATCTTTATGGACAACTTAGAAACACAGATTCTTAGAAACTCCTTCAAAAATAGTTTATTATATTGGCACAGGTATGTGGATGATGTACTTTGTCTATGGATCAGTACAGAAGACAAATAACAGTTTCTTGAATACATTAACTCATTAAATGACAAGATTAAACTCACGATGGAAGAAGGGGGGACCGAGTATCAATTTCTTGGACCTGACCATATCTTTGTCAGAAAACGACCACAAGTTCAAGATCTATAGGAAACACACGTACAGTGATAACATCTTTTACGCCACATCCTGCCATCCAGATTTACACAAACACGCTGCTCTGCACGCCTTCGTACACAGATCATTAACAATACCGATTACGAAAAAAGACTTTCACGATGAAATACACACAATTAAGAAAATAGCTCTAGATAATGGTTATAAACCAGAACTAGTGTTAAAACATATATGATTACTATAGGAATAAAATACTTTTAATAGACATGAAACTCATTTTATTTCTCATTAGTTTATAAAAGGTACCCTATTTAAATTATTTACTGCTACTAATTAAATAATTAATATTTATTTCTAGCATAACACTAGGAAAATAATAGCACTTAGCATAATACACGTCTAAATAAATTATAAATCGCTTCTAAAAATGTACAATGGTTTCGTCTTCATGAAGTAAGCAATGTGACCGATAGGTACTTATCTCTTATGTAGGTATGACGTTCAGCAGCACGTACGTACACTGGTAAAAGAGTGCTTCACCGGCAGAGCTCCAACGCAAAAGTGTCTGTGGCTCTGGCCAGCTGGCCTTATATAACCTGAAGTAAACAAGGGTGACGCAAGCAACGTGATCCGATAGTTGCGCCACCTACTATGATGACTCGACTAATCTTTTATAACTGAACATGTTAAAACTAACGGTAAAATCATATTTGGTATTTCTTAATTAAAATCATAATTTTTAACATAATTTGATATGAAATTATTACTTATTATGTTGATATAACATGATGAAACACGTAGTCATAACGGATATTGTTTACGTTGTCATAATCATTTTAGATATTTATTCCTTTTGATTAAAATATGCAAATCAGAATTAAAACTAATAATTGACATGGTCTGCACTTAGATTCTAGGTCTATCATCTCGACCATCCTGACCATTATTTGCGTCCCTGCAAATAGACAAAAATGGATTTAATTTACCATATAACATTAGGAGTTAGGTTTCAATCATCAATGAATAATTTCAATAATGGCCCATAGATCAGTTGCTATCCTTATTGTTAAAAATCTCTTATTCAATCATCACTTCATCGTGATGGCCCAATAACAATCATTCATTGCCTTTTAAGGCAACGGCCCAAAAATTAATATAAATTAACTAGTCAATCGTTGCCCTTGAGCAACGGCCCATAACAATCATCACTTTATAGCGATGGCCCATTAAAAAAAAAGCTTATTAAGAATACAAAATAAGTCACTCGTTGCTTTTGAGCAACGGCCCATAGCAATCATCACCTCGACAGGGAGGGTCCATAAAAATCAGCTATATTTTTTACCATTTAACTTTCTAGTAGATCGATTAGCTCCTCGGTACTATCGACGCTGCTATCATCAGAATCACTCTCAGTTTCCGTATCATTTGTAAATTTCCTTAAGACATCATTTGCTACAACAGCACTAAACTTTTTATATCCTTTAAGCCCTTTTAAAGCAGTTATAACATATCTATCATTTCCTAGGCATTTTGTTATTTTGTAGGGTCCACTATATTTTTGCTTCAATTTTCTCCTCGCATCCTTTGAGGCAGCCTCTGATTTATTCCATAAAACAAAATCGTTAGTTTTATATTGGGTTGGTTTCCTTCTTTTAGCATCGAACCTCTTTTTCATGGCCTTTGCAGTCTTATCAATGCTTCGTTTTGCTCGTTCCCTATTCTCTTGTGCCGTCTGCTCATCATCTACGACATTGTTTGCCATACCTTGGAGTAAGCCTCGTGAAGCTTTAAACATCAGTCTGTACGCTGGGAATCCGGTAGTAGTATTTGTAGTGTTGTTGATTCCCCATACAACTTTCCCTAAACATAGGTCCCAGTCCTTTTCCTCTTTTGTGCTCTTGTTAATGGCTTCTATTAGAGTCCTGTTGTATCTTTCTACTTGGCCATTTGATCGAGGGGAGGCTACTGCATTCATTACATGTTTAATTTGATGAGTCGTGCAGAAGTCTTTGAAAGTTTTACTTGTAAATGCAGAGCCACGATCAGATACCATCCTTTTCGGGTATCCGAATAAATTAAAGATTTCTAACAATTTTTCTATAGCCTCTGTTGATTTAGTAGTTCGGCAAGGCTTAGCCCATACGAACTTTGTGAACGAATCCACGACTACAAAGAGGTACGAAAATCCCTTTCGACTTTTACAGAATGGCCCCACGTGGTCTATATGTATTGTATGTAGGGGCTCATCAACCTTTTCAATTGGATGCAACTCACCCTCTGGTTTGCCGTACTGTCCTCTTTTGTATGCGAAATCTAAACAGCTATTAACGTATTTTCGAATAAACCTTGACATCTTTGGAAACCAACAGCTTTCTTTTATGAGAGTTTCACACCTTTTCAGACCTAGATGACCAATATCATCATGGAACTTTCGCATAATGTTCCACCTGCCATATTTTGGTATAATAAGACGCAGTTGGTCATTCGTGCATTTTCGATATAGTTTATTATCTTTAAGTACATAATTGTTTTTAACTTCAGGGTCGTCATCGTTACGCTCTAGTTTATCTCTGATCATTTGTAATTGGGAATCTTGATTTTGCATGCAAACTATCCAATCTGCGAGATCAAGTACGAGTACTTCAATTTCGTTATCATTAGAGTCAGAAACAGGAGCACGACTTAATGCATCTACGTGTTTGTGGGTTTTCCCTGGTCTGTGGACTACAGTAAAATTATATTCTTGAATGTTAAGCCACCAGCGGGCGATTCGATGTAAGAGATCACGTTTTTCAAACGTTTCCCTAACAGCGGTGCAGTCAGTTACTACAATGAATTCGATTTCCGCTAGGTATATCCTAAACCTTTTCAGAGATTCCACTACAGCGAGCGTTTCTAACTCATAAGAGTGATAGACGGATTCCTCTTTGGAAGTTTTCCGGCTGAAATAAGCAACTGGTCTCATTGATTCATCACTCTTTTGTAGTAAAATCCCTGCTATACCCTTGCTAGAGGCATCTGTATGAACTTCTGTTTCCGCGTTATGATTGAACAAAGCTAGAACAGGTCTAGTAGTCAATATCCTTTTTAAATTGTCAAAAGCGTCAAGATGAGGCTGCGCCCATATCCACGGTTGGTCCTTTTTCAGCAATTGGTAAAGGTCATATGCTATAACAGCATATCCCTTTACGAATTTCCTAAAGTAGCCAGTCAATCCGAGAAACATACGCAACTCATGAACATTAGTCGGTTGTCTAAAATTTTTTACAGACTCAATTTTCTTTTCACCGGGTCGTATTCCATCCTTGCTAATATCGTACCCCAGATATTGTATTTCAAGTTGTAAGAATTTACACTTCCCTAAGTTAAGTGTCAACTTTGCATCACGAATGATATCCAAGACTACCTTCAGTGTGTCTAATGCTTCAGTTTCATTAGCGGAAGCAATTAGTACATCGTCCATATACGGTAAGACATTTTGAAATCTTAAGGACCCCAATATTTTATCCATCAGGCGTTGGTATACACTTGGAGAATTGGCCAATCCAAATGGCACCCTCAGAAACTCATAATGTCCTTCTGGAGTTATGAAGCCTGTCTTTGGGATAGATTCTTCGTGAAGAGGGATTTGGTAAAATCCTTGGGACATGTCAAGACTAGTGAAAACCTTTTGCCTCCTAATTTCTCAATTTGTTCTTCTATAATAGGTAGTGGATATCTGTCTTTAATAGTGATACTATTTAATTTTCGAAAATCAACACAAAGCCGATAATCACCCCCCTTTTTCTTGACTAATATTATAGGACTTGAATATGGGGAGTCCGATTCTCGTATTATATTGTTATCTAAAAGATCCTTTACCTTTTCTCGGACTATAGCCTTTTCTGGTAATGACATTCTATATGGACGGTAACATACTGGCTTGTCTGAATTCAACTTTATCTCCATTTTAATTTTATCAGTGCAACCAAGGTCCTCTGTGTTGGATGAAAAACAATCTGAATACTCTAGAAGTAAATCGACAAGTTTTTGCTTTACACAGGGATCCTTAGCATCACACTGGATATCTTTAATATCAACAGAGAGGACTGACTCAATATTGGGTGTCGTGGCTACGGTGCAACTGAAATATTCGGGAGTTATTTCGTCGCACTGTTCACCCCTTGCAAGGAGGTCTCCTGTCTCAAGAAGTAGGGGAAAACAAGAGTGATTGCACACATTAATCACTCCCACTTGACCTGATAACATAGTTGATGGTATTGAATAATTTCTAACCTCACTATGACAATGTCGGCTTTCCACAAACACATTATCCCTTTGACCATTATTTTGTATGTTTACATTAACAACCATTTCACATAACGGTGCCACTATGACATCTTCAGAGCAATTAATTTTCACACGATCAGAGCTACTAATGTCTTCAATACCTAAAATGTCAGGTAGGGACTAGGGAATCGAGAACCGGCTCGTTTTGAAGAACCGGGAATTTCGTGACTATACCTTTAAGGAACCGGGAAACCCGGGATTTTCGGGACTTAGGTAAATTTTTAATGAAATGTATTAAAAATGCTAAATAGGAATGTAAAAATGAAAAGAATACGATATTTTAATTCAGAGTAGTATTTATTTTACGAACCTAATAAAAATTACCAGACTTTTATAGGTTTACATTCAGTCTAGCTTTAAATTTACTATTTTGTCTTTTTTTGACATATAATGTACAAAGGCAAAATCTTGCACAAAATCTTCAGCAAGTAGAAACAATCTTTCGATAATCTGTAATCAAATCACGTATTAAAACAATCTTTAGATAATTAGTAATCAATCACGTCTTACATAAAATCTTCAGCAAACTAAAACAATCTTTAGTTAGATAATCACGTCTTACATAAAATTTTCAGCAAAATAAAAACAATCTTTGGATAATCACGGTTCACTTAACATATAAAAAGTCACGTGGTAACAAGGAGATCTTATGAGATCAGTTTTATTATCATGTGATAAAATCAGCTACTGTAACATACCTAAATTAAGTTTCATCCATTAGTTGGTACTACCAAGGTGGTAGGCAATTTTGTTCACATGTAATAATAAGCAATAAAAATTAACAAAATAGTTTGTAACATAACAGTAAAAATCTTAAAAACAATACAAAACACGAATTATTTACTTTTAAGAGCTCTTTGTTCCTTATAATAGGTTCTCAGGAAAATAAGAGAGTCTAAACTTTTGTCACTTAAACGTGATCTAATTTTATTGCACAGCAATCCAGCCGCGGAAAAAATCCTCTCGGGTTCGACACTGGTAGGTGGAATGGATGAAAGATGATCATATGCTTGTGACAAATACCGTCCGCGATCGCCCCCGTTCTCAAAAAGTGCCATTTCGAACTTCACAGTAGTATAAATATCATCTTCATTGGCAAGCACACGTTTCTGGTCTGTAGCCTTTTGTAACTCGGCGTCTAGCTTTTCTTTGTTTGATAATAACTCACTTATTTGTACTTCAGAACAGTCTTCCTCTTCATTTTCAATTGATACTGAACCATGGGGTGTTGGAGGAGGAGGGTTTACGCGTTTCAGGAGTGTTACTATGTTATTGCACATTTCATCACTGCTTGGGCGCAAAAATACTGTACTATCTTCATCATTTCGGTCAGCAAAGTATTTATCTGGGTTTTGCAAATAACTTAGCGTTGCCGCTTCTACTAAACGTCGTTCGCTGTACCTTTTCTTTAAAATTGTCAACATTTTTCTGCTCAGGCTGTCATTATTCTCTCCCAATTTTTTCAAAGCAAATTTAATCGCTACATCGGCTGTGAATAATGTCGCATCTCGTCGGCATAATGCTTCCAAAACTGTCTTGATCACGTCCAGTATTTCATGCAATTGCTCAATTTCTTTCCACTCTTCATCAGAAAAACGTACTTCTGAATTCACATCAATAAGCGCTTTAGCTATGCAATTTCGCAGTTTTAAGAATCGCTGTAACGTATCAGCTAGGCTACTCCAGCGTGTCATTGAGTCACAAATCAGTGAGTATTCTTTTTTGAACTCTGCAACTACATATTTCTGTAACACTTCGTCATTTTTGGTTGGCGATTTGCGAAATATTTTAACAACCTTTTTAACTTTTGAAATTAATTCGTGGTATTCAAATTGGTGTTCGGAAACAGAAGTCGTTGGATTTGATGAGAACTCCGCACCATCTGTATCATCATCAGAATCGTTATCTGAAGCAATTTCCTCTCTATGAAAGAGACGTCTCAATTCTGACAAGGGCATGTCCTCGTCTATCGATTCCAAATCCACCTCAGGAAGATCTATTTGGTCATCGTCTTCTATGAGTTCTATGTCATTTTTCTTGTAAAAAATATCGTTGATCGCGAGCTGCAGAGCATGGGCAATACATTTTTGATGATAGGACGGCAATAATCTACCAAATTTGGCCATCACACTACATCCGTCTGTAGCCTCGGCAATGATATCCGTTTCAAGGGATACTCCAAATTCACATAACTTGAGTTTTATTTCTTCGACGCATTTTTTTGCGGGCATGGACCCAAAAACCCTGATGAGTCCAAGATTTTTAAAATTGTTGCCTCCGGAGAAATGCTTAGAGTGTAAATTCAAACTCATATAGCGTCGGTTCCGGATTGAAGTCCACTCATCCAAAGACATCGAAAATTTATTACCTTCTGTTATTAATCTTTGTATTTCAATCTTTAATTGCTGTTTTATTTTGTCGGCTTCTTTGACTACAATACTTTGTATTGTATCAGCGGTTTTTGGTAACGCGTGGCCTGATTTCTGGAATAATCTTCTTAGATCTTCACATTCTATAAAAGTCCGAAAAGAGTAGCCATTCAAGGCAGCCATACGAGAAACCATGAGTTCCATGGGTGGGTTTGTTTCGGATGCATAGTAGTCGGTTAATTTTACTTTCTTTTTTGGAACTTCTTCCCTGGTTGACTGAATTGCAGCATTGTATGGTTCACCAGCTAAGGTATCGTCAGTTTTCAGACTTATTTGATGTCGATTTTTCAAATGTTTTTGCAAGCCACCGGTACTTCCTCCAGCACATTTTAAAATACTTTGGCATTTTTTACACTTGGCGCTTATTTTGTCGCGAGCGCGAAGAAAATAGTGCCAAACCGATGACTTGTCATTTGATTTGCCGATAACTTCTTCAAAATCCATAGCCTATAACAAAAATATAAACTTAACTTAATAAAGAAAACTAAATAAACTAAATAGGTATAAGTTAATAGCAACAAATGTATGTTATAAATCGAGTTTAAAAAAACACGTACCTACTTATTTCTTTTTGCAATAACTTTTTAAGTACACAAGATAGTAATATACTTACGAAATAAAAAGGATCGAAAAATGACTGTATAGTTTACTATAGTTTCAAAGGAAGCTTATAAGCTATTAAACGTTTTTATTTTAAATCTCTAACTTCTATAGTTTAAAAAAAAATGAAATTTTAAAAGTGTGATAAGGATAGTATTGGGAATGCCGTCTACAAGGCAAGATCGTCTGCGTGTCATAACTTACGATTTTGAATAGCTTTGCAGCTTGCAATTACGGTTGGTAAAACAGTATAAAAATTTAATTCGAATCTAGTGTCATAGATGTCGCTGGCAACAATATGGTAAGAGAAAACTAGCTGTCAATTTCTTCATAGCCTTGAAGTTCAATAACGAGTGTCGAAGGTGGCAAAATAAAAAACAAAAAACTGTTACATCGAACAAATTTCGTAGAAGGAAGGAGTAAGGTAAGTATTTCGATTGCTCTTACTTAAACTTCGTGTATTAGATTAATCGGAAACTCCCTAGTTTTTCCACAGTTTTAAATTATAAATTTCTAATCTAAAAAGTTCATAGTTGGGAATACCGTCTGGGTGGCGTTAGGAAAGATCGTCAAATGCCGGTCTTGCCTTATGACAGAGATCACCAACATTTTTCGTGGAATGGTTTGTTTCACCCACTGACGAAACGAAAAATGATTTATGATGTTTGTAAACACAAGCCACTGACTACAGATTATAACGCAGTTTTTTGGAGTTTACTCGTTTAAAAAAGATTTGTAAGAGCCCGAAATGAAAAAATTATGAGAAGTAAAATCGACTATTGATCGATACCACATTAATGCGAGGCCGGGCCATAGAAAGACCGAACCTGGAAAGCCGGAAGGCTGGAGGCAAATACATATGATATATATATATTATTTGAAAAGAAAAGCCAAATAAAAAAGGGACAGCCATTTCGAAGTTTTTAATTACTGAACAGATTGTTTCTAAAATCGATATCTGAAGGTCTCCGAGGTCTCTGATCACAAATCCCTTGACAGACCTAAAAAAAGTGGCTGCCATTTTGAACTTTTTATTTCTTGGGCCGATTGGACATACTACAAAACAAAAGTAAATCTCGGGAGATTGTTTTGATTATATTTTTTTTATATTTCTGTTTAATTTACCAACCTACTTGCAAGGTTATGTAGATCTAGAGGTCTGATTTGTTACGCTGAATATTTTTAAACCTTTTTTTTGTTACACTGATTCTACATTTAGCGATAAGTGTCTCTTAGGATCAAATACTGATTTTGATACGTGTTGTCGATTTTTTTTGATACAAATAGTGTAGAAGACTAAAATCAATGATCTTGATTTCGATAAGAGTTGAGGTAGATCATTCACGGTTGTTATTTTTAAGTTTAGTCTTAGACTGACCAAAACTTTTGATCTCTAATGAAAGTGATGCTTTTAAACGAAAACATTTTTGATAACGACTTTAAGAGGTTTTAATATAACCCACTATTTTATTTCAAATTCATGTGTTTTCTTAGTTTATAATTAGAAATTCAATATATTTGAAGATTATTCCTTGCCTTTTATTAAAAAATAAAGACATAAAACAATATGAAACACACAGACAGGGTTTTACTTTACTGATAAATAAATTTCAAGAAAAAACTACCGTTTGATTCTTAGGAAAAATTTATTTCTTTTAAAACCTATTAACGATCCTCTTACAGGATGTTGAATTCAAAAGGAAAAATCATACCCCGTCCCCCATACCTCATAGAAAATGTTTACAACCTCTTTCCTGAAGATATGCCGGTCTTACCCTTTAAATAGGATAATAAAACTTTTCTACGAAAATAAACTTTATAGACAAGAATTTAAAACATAAGTTTGAATGGCAAACTTTTTTTAATAGATACAAGAGGCTCCTACACATTTAACTCAACATATTCTATAAAAAATATATACTAGACAGACTTGCCTCGAGTAGCATGGGAAGACCGTCTATACGCTAAGTTTTAAAAAATGCTTTGTATTTAAATGATCTTTACAGTTATTGCAATTCCAACAGCGTAAAATTGTTTTTAATAATCTATTCTATTCCATGGGATACTTAAAATCGGCCAAGAACTCATATTAGATTAGTTTTACTCATTTAAATTTAGATTACAATGGAGTATGCCGGTCTTGCCCTAGTTGACCTTACATCGTTTTGCAGACCAGTATAGATATACCTACTTTGCGTAAAATACCTATAATACCTATTTTGAGTAGATACTGAACTGAGTGAGTACCTGAATAACTAAGTACCTACCTAGCTTACGTAAAATCACTGCGTAAAACTATAATTTTGTAGTTCCATTGGATTTTATTACTTACGTCACACACGACTTACTTATTCATTCATAAATAAGTAACAAATTATCACCAATAAAGACAGATGCAAAATCTACTGTGGAGTGGAAACTCCAACATAAATGTATAACCTAAAACTAATAATATAATGAACAAATACAGAGCTAAGTGGAAGCATAATTCAAATTTATCAAACACGTCATAATAGGCATGATTAATGAATAATCTACTTACTTACAAACAGCAACTTGATGTTATATTTGATGAAAAATTACAAGGCACGCACGACACCAACCACTTACATTGCAGATTACAAGTCGACTAAAAGGCGGCGACGTGATAATAAAATGGCCGCCGTCCGCCAGGTACCCCTCTACCCCGCGCGGCCCCCGCGCGGCCCGCGCATTCTGTCAATTTCTGTCATACACACACACGTGTATCCGAAAATATTGTTGCGTTTACAAAGACAGTGAAGAAATAGCTTTCGTTTACTTTGATTTTTTGTTTATTAACAGAATTTAGTACAAGTTTAAAGTTGTAGGTGTATAATTGAAAAAAAATTGAGTCCCGAAAATCACGAAATTCCCGGGTCTCATTTTAAATTCCCGGTTCCATAAGTAACTGGAAAAGATCGGGAAATCCCGGGATTTTCGGGACCGGGATTTCCCGGTTCTATACCCTAGTAGGGACTCTTGTTTATTCTCTTCTATCTTAAGGGAAGTGCCACTGATTATGAACTGGATTTTAGGGTCGTTTATGATTGGTTGTCCTAAAATGACTTGCATACGTTGCATCTCCCAATTTACAACTATCAGAGTAGTATCAAAGCAAATATTATCAATTGTTATTTGCACCCTATGTGATTTTTTTGCTTTTACTAAACTACCCCCAAATCCTCTTATTAACATATCACAAGGTAAGGCAGGTGACTCAAGTTTTTGAGAAATTTCTGGACTAGCAACATTGATCTTTGCGCCAGAATCGAAATATGCGATTACATCAATGCCATTTATTTTAACATTTTTATAATAAGCATTATTTACCTCATTATTTATACAATTTACTGTAGAGGATGATTGGGTTGTTCCATTGTTAAGTTTATTCATTTTAAACCAACATTTATCATCGGTATGACCCATTTTTCCACAATGATTACAAGTGGGTCGATTAACATTCTTCGGACAACGTCTCACCGTATGGCCAGAGTCTTGGCAAAGAAAACACACGAGTTTCTTGAATGTCTTATTCTGTTGGTTGGTGTTACTGGTTGATGGACTTTCTATATTTTGTATTTTAGATGTGCTATGACTATTTTGTCGTGGCAATATTTGTTTACTTTTTGTGTCCTCCATTATGTTTAAAAACTTTGAATACAGATCTGCTGCATTTTTGTAGTTTCCCGCCCGAGCAGGTGCCTTTAAGTACATGGGTAGTCCATCAATGAGGCATGCTACAGATTTTTCACCAGTAATATCTAGTTTAGTGAGTAGTGCATTCTTCTGATAATAGTATTGGGCCATAGTCTCATTATTATCCTTTTTTCTAGCTAGCATGTCTCGTAATGCTTAAGCATAATCAATGTTGTGAGGAAACGCTTTCAAAAATTCTTCCTTCCAATTATCCCAAGTCAGATCATAATTTAGTAAGGATAGGTGCCATACGCGGGCCATACCACCAAGCCTAGACTGCATGTAATAACTCTTAACATCATTTGACCATTTATATATGAGGGCTAGCTGTTCTATTTTGTTTATCCATTGGTGTGCAAAAATTTCCGATTTCTCAGGGTCGAACACAGGGATAATTTCGCTTTTCACATTCGTGTTGTCAAAATATGGAACGAGCTTACCGAAGGGGGTCTCATTTGAATTAAATGGACCAGGATGATTCAAATCCTGGGTACTCGTAGCTGCAGCTGGAACCTCGGAACTCGTAGTTTCTGTTGAGACTGCAGCACTCTCGTTCTGCTGCATGATGTCATTTGGCTCGTCACGTGACCGCCATGGCCGCCAGCGCTTATTTGTGGCCAGATCTTCCACGTGGAAGGATTCGCCAATTCGCTTCCGGGATCGCCTGGGCATCGCATCCCACTTCTGAAATTGTTAAAACATATATGATTACTATAGGAATAAAATACTTTTAATAGACATGAAACTCATTTTATTTCTCATTAGTTTATAAAAGGTACCCTATTTAAATTATTTACTGCTACTAATTAAATAATTAATATTTATTTCTAGCATAACACTAGGAAAATAATAGCACTTAGCATAATACACGTCTAAATAAATTATAAATCGCTTCTAAAAATGTACAATGGTTTCGTCTACATGAAGTAAGCAATGTGACCGATAGGTACTTATCTCTTATGTAGGTATGACGTTCAGCAGCACGTACGTACACTGGTAAAAGAGTGCTTCACCGGCAGAGCTCCAACGCAAAAGTGTCTGTGGCTCTGGCCAGCTGGCCTTATATAACCTGAAGTAAACAAGGGTGACGCAAGCAACGTGATCCGATAGTTGCGCCACCTACTATGATGACTCGACTAATCTTTTATAACTGAACATGTTAAAACTAACGGTAAAATCATATTTGGTATTTCTTAATTAAAATCATAATTTTTAACATAATTTGATATGAAATTATTACTTATTATGTTGATATAACATGATGAAACACGTAGTCATAACGGATATTGTTTACGTTGTCATAATCATTTTAGATATTTATTCCTTTTGATTAAAATATGCAAATCAGAATTAAAACTAATAATTGACATGGTCTGCACTTAGATTCTAGGTCTATCACTAGTAACAAAAATTTTAAGGAAAAAGGAAAGAAAGATAACAAATATGGTTATATACAGTGGCTATAACTACAGTGCAGAAAAGGAGACTCAAGGACGCGGGACAAAAATTCCGTTCCATGGCAGTTTGTCACTAAGGCTAAAAAACATAGTAGAAGACGAAACGACACGTACTGGTTTTTACACAGCTAAGACTCTTAGAAATCTTCTATGTAACAATAAAGGTCCTAGACTAATATGGGAGAAAAGTGGAGTTTACAAACTTACTTGGCTTACATAGGGCAAACAGGAAGGTTTTTCAAAAAACGAATCACGGAACATACCAGTGGTTGGAAGAACAAAAACATCTAAACATCTAAACGAAAACAACCACTGGTGTAACAAAGATACTAACGTAACAATCCTTCAAACTTGTCAAAAAGGCCGCAAACTGAATCCGTTGGAAGCTCTAGAGATCAACAGACTAGAATATGAAACACTGAAGAGTTAATTAATGACCAAATCTGCCTATCGTCATCTCCTCTGCAAAATTATTTTAAGTAGTTGACATCTTTTTTCATTTTTTGACATTTACTTTTTTGACATTTTGATTACAATTCATTTTGTAATTCTATTTTATTATTATTTTTTATGTTTTTTTCTATTCTTATTTTATATTTTAATTTGTTTTATTAGCATATTAATTTTCCCTGAAATTAGTATTTTTTACCAAATCCGTAGACATCGTAATTACCTGGTAACCCTAAAATTTATTTCAAATGTACTGACACATTGTGTAAATAAATAGTCTACCTGAAGCTGGTGTTCGAAACCGGTCGCTGACAAATTATAAACGCAGTTTTATTTATTTTATGTGGAATTAGTGTAAATATATACACCAATATGTGTAAAAAAACAAAAAAATATAACACAAAAAACAAAGACCAAAAACTATAAAAAAAATTAAAAATAGCTGTGCGTTGATAAATTAGTCAATCACGGTTTTATTTTATACCGGATGAAGTTAAAAAAATATCTGGCAAAAATTCTTTGAATAAATTAATTTCATTTTACTAACCGTTCCAACAATGTTTAAATTATATCTAAAAATATCTATCATCATCATCATATCAGCCGAAGGAAGTCCACTGCTGGACATAGGCCTCCCCCAAGGATCTCCACGACGACCGGTTCTGCGCTGCCCGCATCCAGCGGCTTCCCGCGACCTTCACCAGGTCATCGGTCCACCGAGTGGGAGGCCTGCCTACACTACGCTTTCCGGTGCGTAAATATCTATAGTTTTTACATTTATATGTTTATATTTATGTATGTTACAGGTATAATTACTTAATTATTGGGACTTCCACTGTAGGCTTGTAGGCCTCCTTCATTCGCTGCCACGTAGTTCTGTCCAGGGTGAGGCGGGTCCAGGTGCAGCCAGCTAGCTGCGCGATATCGTCACTCCAGCGGCGCCGCGCCTCTCACGGTTACCAACGCAGCCAGGGTTGGCAATGTTTAAAATATTTGTTAAAAACAAGTGTTTGAAACACTGGGAAAAATACAGACCTAGTTATAAAACATTTTGTTTTATACACGTTTAAAACAAGCCATAAAAAACATGTTTGTTTAGTGTAGGTACACAAACCAGGCCCAGGTTCTATATACAGCTATGAAACAACTCCTTTATCAGATTTGCTATGGAACATTAAAAACATTTGTTTAAAACAGTGCGGGTTGGCCGACTTCACACACAACCTTCGAGTTTCTGCGCAGGCGTGTGCAGGTTTCCTTGCGATGTTGTCCTTCACCGTAAGAGCGTCGGATAAACTTACATCGAAATTCGAAAACACATTGGCACGAGGCAGGATTCGAACCACGACTTCCCTCCTGGACAGGAGGTAGCGGCCCCAGCCGTTACGCCACCGAAACTCCTCGGTCATACATTGCTTTATATCCAGGCCTTTTAGGCTACGTTACCGTTCAGTAATGTACTGTTTTCTGTTCGTCGTTTGGTTACGTAACTTTATAATCGCTTATTTAAATACTGAGTGTTTACACTTACTATTAAATTAATGTTTATGAAGCATTAAAATTTTATTTGATAAACCTACCCGTATTACCTTAGCCCTAAGTACCAAATTGAATAGTTCTGTATTGAATAGAAACGTAACCAAATGCAATCGCAATGCAATGCAATGCATTCGCATTCGCTCGTTATTCTGGGATTTGTTTTGTGTAAGTTAATACAATTTTTACAAGCTTTTGTTACAAGATTTTATTTTTAATTTTATTTAATGCTCGGAGTTTCTCTGCGTGATCGAATCAGAAACGAGGAGATCCGCAAAGGAGCCAAAGTAACCGACATAGCTCACAGAATCGCTAAACTGAAGTGGCAGTGGGCAGGGCACATAGCTCGTAGAACGGATGGCCGATGGGGTAGTAAAGTTCTCGAGTGGTGACCGCGCACCGGAAAACGTAGCGTAAGCAGACCTCCCACGCGGTGGACAGACGACCTGGTGAAGATCGCGGGCGGCCGATGGATGCGGGCAGCGCAGGACCGGTCGTCGTGGAAATCCTTGGGGGAGGCCTTTGTCCAGCATTGGACGATTTTCGGCTGATATGATGATGTAACTTGCAATGTTCGTGAGTTTCCGCTACAAAATTTGAAAGTTAAATTTCACCCACTTCCCGGTTTCCGATTACGCAGGACCGATCGACGTGGAAATCCTTGGAGGAGACCTTTTTCCAGCAGTGGACGTCGTCGTCTGATGCATTTCTGAAAGTTACCTAACTTTTCACTATTTGTTTCATCATAATTATACAGGGTGTCACAAAATTGGTGTGGGTTCTGCTTATCATACTGAACAACTTTTGTTTTATGACTTAGCTGAAATCGCAAAAAAATAATTTTCCATTAGCTGATCCATCAATTTTATGCATTTTTGTATGGAGAGTCCATTTTTTTTGAGAATTGACTACGGGTTCCTTGAGGAAAGTAGTTTAGTATGATGAGTAGAAGCCTCTGTTAACGGCTCTCACGCCATTTTTTTACACCCTGTATAAACTCGCTGTTTACAGGTTTGTTTTTAAGGCACAATAATCGTAATTTTGTTGGCACCTTGGGACTTCCATACTTGAATTTGGAGGAAGAACTGTCTACTAGTACTTATCTGGCCATAGATAACATCAGCTATGGTAAGTATTATTCACAACGCTGAACTCGTTAAAAACAAACGACTTTTTTAATACTTCAATCGCAATAACTATAATTGTGAGTTTTGGTATTAAACCAATTTTGATACAATTTATGTGCGGCTATTCTAAAGGTGTGATCTATCAATTAAAAAAGAATCATTATAATCAGATTTAGGTACTGTAGAACTAAATCAAAAATACTCCTATAGACCTATAAAAACTACGTTTTTTGTAGACACCCCCCTTAATTTTTCACTTTTTCTAATTTTTAGTTTTTGTTGGTATAGCGGCAACAGAAATACACATTTTGTGAAAATTTTAACTGCCTACCTATAACGGTTTATTAAATACAGCCCGCTGACAGACGGACAGACAGGGAAGACTTAGGTTTTTTTTGGAATATTTGGCACACGATATAATATAATATAACCCATAAATTTCCCATTTCGACAGGGAATGAAAATACATAACCGAAAATATGTCACGACATTAAGACCTAAGGCGTCACGTTACTGAGATATATGTATTTGAAAGATAGAAATTTAACTTAACCTTTTAGTCTCCTCCGTCCCTAAAATTAGAAAATCGATTCACGATGTTTCCAACGTTGAACGAAATAGCTTGAAAATAAAGTTCTTATCAGCTCGTACTGCAACGTGACTGTTGCGTCAACGGGGATGACGAATGCTAGTCAATTCAATACAATACAATACAATTCTTTATTGATAACTTCTTTGTTATAAGTCAAAGTCTATATTACAAAAAATAAGCTAATTTAAGCTTAAAAAATTAAAAATATATTTAATAAAAATATTAATTAGAGTAAAATGTCAACATTTATTAATTTTTTTATAGTAAATTATAAAACACATGGCATTTCCATAAATTCATTAAAACTATAAAATTGACATCTGAGTTACTTTTTATCATCTGTTAAAAACGACATTTTGTTCTAAAAATGTTAGAAATACCTAGGCGTGACAACATAGTTTTGCAGCGTCCTTTATGTACTCATTTTGTGATTTTGGCGAATTAAAAATCGAATTGAAAACAAAACGAGTAAGGTTTTCCGAAGTTTAAGTAGGAGGGTTATTTAGTGGTCAAGAGTTCATAATTTATTTCTGATGCTGTCGTCATCCCTGGCCGAATCGTGCGAAAATTGTGGTTTTTAATTCATTATAAAAAAAATAAGAAGAATTTCTAAAAAAGTAAGAAAACAAAATCACTTTATATTGTTTGTTTGTTTGTATACTTTTTATTGTACAAAATATACACTTAAAAAAAAAACAGTTCTTGTTTTTTAAGAAGATCATAAATTATTGTAATGTTTCGATTAAAGTTACAGCAGAACAAAAAAAGGGTGCATTAGGATATTTTTTTGTCTTTAGTTCGGTGTATTATAAAATAGAATTCGAGGAAATCTAAATTACTCCTCATATTAGCCTGTAAGAAATTCTTAATTAAAGTTAAAAGTGTTTACAAAGTTGGTCGTTGGCGGCGGTATAAGCCTTAAGGCGAGGTATTGTTGTCTCTGTCTTTTTCTTTACGTGTAAATAGTAAAGAAATTAACCACACTCTTTCAATAGTTTTTCATTTCTATCATAAACTACAATGAAACTATAAAAAATAGTAACATTACTCACTTTGTATTAAAACAATTATTGTTGTATATTTTTTTATTTATACTTTAAAATATTAGTCATAACTAGAGTTGAAAGTACCGATGTAGACCTATCTTTGGGATTTTTTCTATCGAGCCAAAACTGCTCAATCATGTTTCTTATAGCTTTTGACTTTAAGGACGATGTTCCTTAAAGTAACAACATCAACAATAATGGTATTTTTTTCAACCTTTTGTTTTCTATCGTTTAGGAGTAATTGACGTCAAAAATAACGAAAATATGTAATATTACTGCTTTAACTCCAAATTCCTCAGTTACGTGTCGCTTTAGGTCTATCACAGTATGTTTTCGGATTGTTTGGTCTAATAAATAAGTTTAGTTGAAAAAAAAATCAATTTCAATTCAATATATTAATTCAAAATAGGTGCAAATTACACTCTTTTTGATAGTCATAAAATAATAATGACAATGTCATTTGTGAAGAATCAAGAAATAAACAATAATTAGTTTATAACGTCAAAATTCAATATTTTATATAAACCAGATTATGTCATAAGAACATGAAAACAATATGACACGAAAAGTTATACATAAAAATCATTGAATATCTGCATTTGTCAAGAGTACGCCAGTTCACACGGACAGCACCAGGTCACCATTATAACGCGAGAGTCAGCCATCGCTCCCATCAACCATATACTATAAGCTACATTGTCACTATCCCACCCTGCATACAAAAAACGTTCCAACCCCTTTAACGAATGTCATCAGAACGAACGCGTTAGCCGCTTCTCACTATCGGTGTGCACTCACACAAATGCAAAAACCATCTCTCGCTGATTTTCTTGTAAGTGGTCCTGTATGTTTTAACAGACTTCCAAAAAGGAGGAGGTTCTCAATTCGACTGTGCATTTTTTTGTGTGTGTGTTACGCGATATCTTCGCAAATTGTGAACAGATTTTCATGGTTCTTTTTTATTCGATAGGGTATGCTCCCGAGTTGGTTCCATATAAATTTTATCAAAATCGGTTCAGCACTTTGTTTGAAAATTAACAAAAACTGACAATAACAATGCAATATTGTACAAAGTTGCTGCAATGGAAATCGGTTTTTACAAGCTTTTTTTTTTCTTTCACCTGTCCCCGTGTCTGTATTGAAATCTTGCAAGTTAAATTTGACCCTCTTCCCAATTTCCGATTAAGCTGAAATTTGGCATGCATTTGTATATCGCGTGACAATGCAATATTATGATGACATAGATCTGATCTGATGCTGGAGCTGGAAGGTGACCATAGGAACTCTTCATCTGTCCCGGTGTCTGTAATGAAATCTCGCAAGTTCAATTTGACCCACTTCCCCGTTTCCGATTGAGCTGATATTTTGCATGTATATGTATATCGCGTGACAATGCAATATTATGATGACATAGATCTGATCTGATGCTGGAGCTGGAAGGTGACCATAGGAACTCTTCATCTGTCACGGTGTCTGTAATGAAATCTCGCAAGTTCAATTTGACCCATTTCCCGGTTTCCGATTGAGCTGATATTTTGCATGTATATGTATATCGCGTGACAATGCAATACAGTAGAACGCCGATTATCCGAATTAATTGGGACCGGGGTCGATTCGGATAATCGGACATAGACTGGTAATAAATAAAAACGAACTGTCACACATAGAATAAACTTTATTAAGTTTAACAAACACAGTTCTACAATAACGCTCACTTGAACATCTCGATCAGAGTAAGTTGCGACGTAAGTTCCAACTTGTTATAACAAAACAAAACGAAAATTACTTGGTTTATTTTTTTTATATTACGCTTAGGACCGATTCGGTTAATCGGCGTTCGGATAATCGGCATTCTACTGTATTAAAAGCTTGCACCCAAAAGTGTTACGTTTTTGAAAAAATATTTTAAAAATAATATTTTGAATTTATTACAAGTGTTCGGGTGAAATCTTGCGACTCAATTTTGAATCAGATATCTTTAACCGATTGAGCTGAAATTTTCTATACACGTTCAGTTTGGATGACAATGCATGGTTAACTGTGTGACGTCATTCCAATATGGCGGACTCCCAAAGATGGTGGACCAGTTATTTTTACCGTTGCCGACTCGTCATGCACCCCAATGATATGGGTATCAAATTACAGGGTTGGCTGAGAAGGATACGATATAATTAAAATTATTTTCAAATAAAAGCTTGTACCTAAAAGTTTTTAGGTTTTTCGAAAATTATTATAATTACTCTTACGGTGAAGGAAAAAATCGTGAGGAAACCTACATACGCCTGCGGAGAAACTCGCAGGTTGTGTGTGAAGTCGACCAACCCACACTGGGCCCGCGTGGTCGACTAAGGCCCGATCGCCCTAATTCAGAGTAGGCTCGAGCCCCTCGGTGGGGACGTATATGAGCTGATATGATTGATTGATGATTGATTATAATTTAAGCTTCACATATTTATATTCCAGTAAAAACTAAACTAACATACCAAGATCACATAGATCTTAGGCGTAAATTTGAGTCCATACCAAGTGATGGCGCGACGAACGAGTCTCGAACTGGATTGGCACCCTCGCGTCGGTGGTGGGGCAGCCTAACTGAAGAGGAACAGGCCGCGTGGTACGCCAACAAGTGGCATCCCAACGTTATTCGCGAAAAGTATTGGGGTTCCTTCAGAGGCAACTATCAAAGAACCATATACCGGCTGTGTTACGTGCTCTTAAACACTTACAAGGCTGCGTAAGTACATTTCTTTTTTTATTCTCTTAACTTTCATGCTGTTATTAGGCCTCACCCCCTGGTCTGTCGCACCCGGCACCCGGAAACTCGACAGACTGGATTTTTTCCGGCAGCCGGAATTTGACAGACAGGGTTCTGGGCGCGTTTTATGGATTTTCTGTGAATATAAATAAAATATTGTGTGTTTCCATTTAAAGTATTATTCTAATTAGGGTGTTTTACTTATTTCTTTTTATTGTTTTTAATTTTATATTAGGGTAATTGATATTATTGGCGCTAGTTTGACCCGCCGTAATTTTTCCGGCTCCCGATAGGTCAACAGATAGGGACTTTGTTTTTTTCCGGGTTCCAGAAATCGACAGACAAGTGGTTATGTTATTTTTTCATTATCGTCATCATCATATCAGCTGAAAAAACGTCCACTGCTAGACAAAGGCCTTCTCAAAGGATTTTTACGACGATCGGTCCCGCGTTGCCCGCATTCATCGGCTTCCTGCGATCTTCACCAGGTCGTCGGTCCACCCCGTGGGGGGCCTGCCTACGCTACGTTTTCCAGTGCGCCTTCATGCGTGTTCATATAATGCGTGTTTTTTATTATTTTATAGTTACAGACAGAACCGCACACAAAGGTTTCCGTCAAAAACTTTAAAATACCAAAAGAATCTATTTTAACCGGGAATGCGGCATCATCCCAAATTTCAGCACAATCGGACTTCTGGAATTTGCTCTAAAATCATTGCAAGTTAAATAACCACACGAATTAAATAAAAACCCGACTGCATTTTTTAAAAAATCTTACTCAACCCCTCTGTTACGGCCAGTCGGGTAAAAATGTAGCCTATGTCACTTTAGGGATCAAGACGAATCTAACGACACCTCGCACTCGAAAATCCTTTAAGCCGCTTAGGCTACAGAGCGTGCCAAAGATCTGGCGCAGTCGGGTAAAAAAAGGTATGATTTCAGGATGGAAACTCTTGCTTTCATACTTTTCAGTAAACATGTTATCCGTAGTCGGATTTTACTTTTTTTAACATTTATTTTCATAAGGCGACTGCACCAGAAGGTAGGTTATGTTTTGCAAGTGTATGTATGTTTTGTTAGATAAAAATTGTTATTCTTTTGATGACTTTTAAAATTGTGACATTGAAATTTTACATTAATTTACTTTATATTTGACATTAAATTTGTTTTTATAAAATGTTAACATGAAATTGAATATTATGTTATTAGATTTAAGTTTTTAAAATTGTTTCGCACACAGATTGTCTGTTCATGAAATAAAATGATGATGATATGTATGTATGTACTCGTATATTTGTTTCTTTAGCATGCTCTGTAGCCAATCGGCTTGATGGATTTTGGAGTGCGAGGTGTCGTTAGATTCGTCTTGATCCCTAAAGTAACATAGGATACATTTTTGCCCGATTGGCCAAAAAGAGAGGTCAAGTTTTAATGCAGTCGGGTTTTAAATTTTCAATTAATTCGTTTACTTATTTTGTTATATATTACTCAAATTTGTTCTAAAAATGTATAAAATAGGTACGCGTAGTTAATAAGAGTCATTGAAGTACTAGTTTTGTTTAATTTAAAATTCAAGGCGCTAAAATGAGAAAGATTTTTTAAAAGTTTGATGGAAGGGCAAGTTAGGGAATAACATTTTACAGTTTATTTTCAAACGACTTCCAAAAAGGAGGAGGTTCTCAATTGGACTGTATGTTTGTTACGTGATATCTTCGCATATTGTGAACCGATTTTCATGATTCTTTTTTTATTCGATAGGGTGTTCTTCCGAGTTGGTCCCATATAAATTTTATCAAAATCGGTGTAGTACTTTATAATAAAATTAACAAAAGCCAAAAATAATAATGCAAAATTGTTGCGATGGAAGTCGGTTTTTAAAAGTGTTTAGCGTTTTCAATAATTGATGCAGTCATCTACCCTATTTTTCATTTATTTGTTTGTTAAATCCAAATTTATTAAGCCCTTGACATCATCTCACCTAATGGTAAGTGATGATGATCTATCCGACCGATTTCGGTCATGGCGACTACTTCGACTTCTAGTCGGTTTATGTAACCAATCTTCGCAGCGAAACTCCTCGCGCACTGAGGTCTTTTAAGTATGCCTCTCTCGTCATTGTATGAAATGGTCGCAGGTGGTCGGGCCTTTAACTGGTCGCGTTTGGTATCAAGGTCAGCTTTACGCTGATCCTCGAACTCGCGCACTTGCCTATTCACAATCCAGAGCCATTCTGGCCGTTCTGCTGCCAAACTCTCCCATTGAGAGGGTTCTATGTTGCATCCTTTCATATGCCGCTTCAGAACATCTTTGTACCGGAGGAGCTGTCCGCCAAGTATTAGAGGAGGGTAAGCGGTAAATGACGATGATGTCGAAGATGGAAGCGGGCTTACCAAGATTCACCAACGCAATGGGGAACGGGCTATCTTATCTACAAGCCAGAACGCATTAATGCTGTTAATATTAACGCTTGGCGGCAAGACTTTTTTTTTATTCACAATTGGTAAACCCTTGACAACATCTCACCTGGTGGTAAGTGACGATGTTACCGAAGGTGGAAGTGGGCTTACCAAGATTCCCCAACGCAATCGGGAACTGGCTATCTTATCTTCATGCCGGAACACACCAATGTTATCAACATTGATATTTGGCAGCAAGACTTAGATAAGATGGTGTTAGCTAGCCAGGCGGGCTTAGAAAATGCCCTACCACCAACCAAACCGAGTCTTACAATTGACCCCGCCAGGAATCGAACCCGCGACCTCCTGTGTAAAGCCAGTGAACTTTGCCTCTGAGCTACGGAGGCGGTAAAAGACTTAGATAAGATGGTGGTAGCTAGCCAGACGGGCTTGAAAAATGCTCTTCCACCAACCAAACCGACTTATAAAAATTTAGACGCCATCGGGAATCGAGGCCGCGATCTCCTGATGTGAAGCTATTAGATGTTACCATTACGCCACGGAGGCGGTTAAATTTTTGCAACGGAAGTACGTAAAAACGGACGGACGTTGCGTGCGCCGATGTAACACACCGGAAGTTGCCCACTATTAATAGGGTTGTCAGATGGTTGGGATTCTTAGTAGGGTTACCAAATAATTGTATAACTTCTTACGGATGTGCATAGTTATTAATTACACACACTGTTTTTTTACATAATAAGGTATTGTAATAGCAAAAAAAATCGTATTTGAGTTTTTGATGGAGATCGATTGTCTTAGACTAATACAGTCTAAAATCAAAAAATAAAAATGTGTGTGTGTGTGTCTGTACGTCTGTCCGGTTCTCTAGTGCCCAACCTACTAGACAGATTCGGGTGAAATTCGGGTTAGGCCAACATTATTTTTATACCTCCAGGATTTTTTTTTATTTCCCCTATCTTTACTTTTTAGGGTTGCCACCATTGTAAAAAATCACTCATTAATTTTTTTCCTCAAAAATTTTGATGAAAGTCGACATTTTACTATTACTATGTATTTGCATGACCTACAGTACCCACTTGACTGTCCATATCCGGGACCCGGAAAAAAAACAAATTTCCTATCTGTCGACCTACCGGGAGCCGGAAAAATTACGGCGCGTCATATTAGCGCCAATAATATCAATTATCATATTTATAATATAAAAGTAAAAACAATGAAAAGAAATAAGTAAAACACCCTAATTATAATAATATTTTAAATGGAAACGCACAATATTTTATTAAATTCTCCATTAAACGCGCCCAGAACCCTGTCTATCGAATTTCCGGCTCCCGGGTGCGACAGACAAGGGGTGTGGCCTAATAACAGCGTGACAGTTAAATAGCTACGCGGTAGTCAGTTGTTCCAAAAAAAATCGGAATAAGGTACCTCCCACACAAATCCAGGTTGTTTGTTACTTTTTCTCAAAAAATGTCTCGAAAGATTTTAATGAAACTTTGTGAATAATTTGGACTTAATAAGTCCTACTGCACTGAGTACTTCATTATTCCAGAAAAAACCTCCTATACAAAACCCAAATTATTTGTAAATTTTTCATCAAGTCTGATATAAGACTTGATGAAACTGGATAGTACTTAGTAGCAAAGGATAATGTGTAATATTTATTGTTGATTCGTGTATACCCGACTACGATAGACGGTGAAGGTTTCGCGAGAAAGTATTCACAGTGAGGTTGTAAAATTAATTATTATTTACAGTGCTGTAGACCTGGAATATTACTACCCCAAGAGATATTTCTACAAAAACATACGAGATTTTGAGATTGGCTATTTAACTCATGACATCGTTCATACCTACAGCAATATCTTGGAATTGTACCATATGATGGTATATCAGTACGATATGCAGAACTTCACATACACTGCGCCGGCTAATTACATGTTTTTCATATACACCAATATGGTATTACTCGGAAAACAGCTGATTCATCAGTGCCATATGATGGCGGAGATCGAGAACAAGTATAGAAGCGTCATATCTATGTTTAATGACTCCACTACGACGCGTAAGTATATACAGGTGTAACAAAATTAGTGTGGGAGCCTTTAACAAGAGTGGAAACAGCTGAAAGTGTCACTTTTTCCTGTTTTACCTATACACCAATATAGTGTTACTCGGAAAACAGCTGATTCATCAGTGCCATATGATGGCGGAGATCGAGAACAAGTATAGAAGCGTCATATCTATGTTTAATGACTCCACTACGACACGTAAGTATATACAAGATGTAACAAAATTGGTGTAGGAGCCTTTAACAAGAGTGGAAACAGCTGAAAGTGTCACTTTTTGCTGTTTTACCATTTAAATGAACTTCACATACACTGCGCCGTCTAATTACATGTTTTTCATTTACACCAATATGGTTTTACTCGGAAAACAGCTGATTCATCAGTGCCATATGATGGCGGAGATCGAAAACAAGTATAGAAGCATCATATCTATGTTTAATGACTCTACTAAGACGCGTAAGTATATACAGGTGTAACAAAATTAGTGTGGGAGCCTTTAACAAGAGTGGAAACAGCTGAAAGTGCCACTTTTAGCTGTTTTACCATGAACTTCACATACCCTGCGCCGGCTAATTACATGTTTTTCATATACACCAATATGGTATTACTCGGAAAACCGCTGATATATCAGTGCCATATGATGGTGGAGATCGAAAACAAGTATAGAAGCGTCATATCTATGTTTAATGACTCTACTAAGACGCGTAAGTATATACAGGTGTAACAAAATTAGTGTGGGAGCCTTTAACAAGAGTGGAAACCGCTGAAAGTGTCACTTTTTGCTGTTTTATCATTTAAATGAACTTCACATACACTGCACCGGCTAATTACATGTTTTTCATATACACCAATATGGTATTACTCGGAATACAGCTGATTCATCAGTGCCATATGATGGCGGAGATCGAAAACAAGTATAGAAGCATCATATCCATGTTTAATGACTCTACTACGACGCGTAAGTATATACAGGTGTAACAAAATTAGTGTGGGAGCCTTTAACAAGAGTGGAAACAGATGAAAGTGCCTCTTTTAGCTGTTTTACCATGAACTTCACATACCCTGCGCCGGCTAATTACATGTTTTTCATATACACCAATATGGTATTACTCGGAAAACAGCTGATTCATCAGTGCCATATGATGGCGGAGATCGAAAACAAGTACAGAAGCATCAAATCTATGTTTAATGACTCTACTACGACGCGTAAGTATATACAGGTGTACCAAAATTAGTGTGGGAGCCTTTAACAAGAGTGGAAACAGCTGAAAGTGTCACTTTTTGTTGTTTTACCATTTAAATGAACTTCACACACACTGCGCCGTCTAATTACATGTTTTTCATATACACCAATATGGTATTACTCGGAAAACAGCTGATTCATCAGTGCCATATGATGGCGGAGATCTAGAACAAGTATAGAAGCGTCATATCTATGTTTAATTACTCCACTACGACACGTAAGTATTTACAAGATGTAACAAAATTAGTGTGGGAACCTTTAACAAGAGTGGAAACAGCTGAAAGTGTCACTTTTTGCTGTTTTACCATTTAAATGAACTTCACATACACTGCGCCGTCTAACTACATGTTTTTCATATACACCAATATGGTATTTACTCGGCAAACAGTTGATTCATCAGTGCCATATGATGGCGGAGATCGAGAACAAGTTTAGAAGCGTCATATCTATGTTTAACGACTCTACTACCACGCGTAAGTGTCAAAATTGGCGTAGGAGCCTTTTACAAGAGTGGAAACAGCTGAGAGTGCCACTTTTTGCTGTTTTCGTATTAAAATAATTATAAAACGTGCTTTGTTATGTACTGCAGTGACACCGCGTTACTCTTTGAAGTTTCCTTTTGAATTAAAAGAAATAACACTAAAACAAAAGAGGGCGCCACTGAGCGGGGACTAAGCCATATGAGCGTATTCACAAAATCGGTTACCATACACATTTAAAAGAGTTTTACTTTTTTACCCGATTTTGCTAGAACATAACCCATGTGTTTCCAGTGTAAGTATTATATATGTATATTTCTTTGGCACGCTCTGTAGACTAAACGGCTTACTGGATTTTGCGAGTTGCGAGTGCGAGGTGTCGTTAGATTCGTCTTGATCCCGTGACTGACATAGGATACATTTTTACCTGACTGTACAAAAAAGAGAACAGAAGAGGAGAGATGATAGGACACCTAATTAGATACGATAATTTAATCAAGAAGTTCATAGAAGAAATGATCGAAGAAAAGCGCGGAAGAGGAAGACCTATAATTGCTTATATAGACCAAGTTAAGAAGAAAGTTAACGTGGAAACTTATAGAGAAATGAAGGAGATAGTGTGGGAGGGAGAGACCTGGAAGAAATAAAGGAGATAGTGTGGGAGGGAGAGACCTGGAAAGAGCTACACCGACAAGGGCACGGCTCTCAAATTATAATGATGATGATGCTCAAAAAAGAGGGATTTAGTTTTTACGTAGACGGGTTTTAAATCTTTAATTAAACCCTAAAGTTTCTTATAATTTCTTAATCAAATTCTTGAGGTTTTGATTTCTGCATCTTCTTCTATCGTGTCGACGACAAGTCATATCTCTCCTACCCACCTCATCAGTTCTGACTGTAAATCATTAAAAGCTGGTCTAACTTTACAGAAGGCCTACCCTCACTTTCTAAATTTCAAGTTTGATTGCACATGTATGTTTCTTGGTCGTCAAATAGCAAATAACCAAATACATTTAACTTGACTATCCTACTAATATTATAAACGCGAAAGTTTGTAAGAATGTACGGATGTAGGTATGTTTGTTACTCTTTCATGCAAAAACTACTAATCTGGCTGAAATTTGGTAGGTAGACAGATTAGGACCTGGATTAACACAAAGGCTACTTTTTTCCACACTCGCGAGCCACTTGCGACTCGCGCACTCGAAAAGTCATAGAAACGTTGTCAAAAAGCTAGTGACACATAATTAAACGGCCCACTGTCTCATTTTTCGGCGCCAAGATTGCCTTTTTACACAACCATTCTCGATAGCCCATATTTATTTCTAGATCAGAATAAACATTTATTTTAAATCATCTGCGTTATCGACAATTTGTAAACATTAACAGATTTGTTTGAACTTCCATACGAACTTTCATCTCGTATTTAATTTCATGCCCATATAGATCGAAATTTAAGAAAATGCTGGAACAAATGTTTATTTCTTTCTTATCAAGTGCCTAAATGCAAAGTTTCATGGTTTTATCTTTGATAATGAGGCCTCCTATACAAAATTTCATACCTTATTGCAACACCTTTATGCCATTTCTTACAACAAAAGGTAGCTTATGTCCTTTCCCTAGATCTAGTCAAATTTTTTACCAAATTTCATCAAAATCGTTCCAGTGGATTAGGCATAAAAGCGTAACAGACAGACAGACAAACAAACAGAGTTACTTTCGCATTAATAATTTTAGTAGGGATTAGCTTTTGCCCACGTCTTCGCCCGCGTGGATACTGTTCTTATTACTGTTATTGAGTCTTACTTTGGGAACCGTGTGTAAATAACCTTACTAATTTAATTAAACATTAAAAACCGCTCTTTTTTGGGCAGTCGGGTTAAAATGTATTATAAAGCCACTTTGGGGATCAAGACGAATCTAACGACACCTCGCACTCCAACATCCATCAAGCCGTTTAGACTACAGGCTCTGCTAAAGAAACAGACACACATTCACACATACATACATGCACCCGAAAAACATTACCCTCCTCTTTGGGCAGTCGGGTTAGAATGTATTATAAAGCCACTTTGGGGATCAAGAAGAATCTAACGACACCTCGCACTCCAACATCCATCAAGCCGTTTAGGCTACAGGCTCTGCTAAAGAAACAGACACACATTCACACATACATACATGCACCCGAAAAACATTACCCTCCTCTTTGGGCAGTCGGGTTAGAATGTATTATAAAGCCACTTTGGGATCAAGAAGAATCTAACGACACCTCGCACTCCAACATCCATCAAGCCGTTTAGGCTACAGGCTCTGCTAAAGAAACAGACACACATTCACACATACATACATGCACCCGAAAAACATTACCCTCCTCTTTGGGCAGTCGGGTTAGAATGTATTATAAAGCCACTTTGGGGATCAAGAAGAATCTAACGACACCTCGCACTCCAACATCCATCAAGCCGTTTAGGCTACAGGCTCTGCTAAAGAAACAGACACACATTCACACATACATACATGCACCCGAAAAACATTACCCTCCTCTTTGGGCAGTCGGGTTAGAATGTATTATAAAGCCACTTTGGGGATCAAGAAGAATCTAACGACACCTCGCACTCCAACATCCATCAAGCCGTTTAGGCTACAGGCTCTGCTAAAGAAACAGACACACATTCACACATACATACATGCACCCGAAAAACATTACCCTCCTCTTTGGGCAGTCGGGTTAGAATGTATTATAAAGCCACTTTGGGGATCAAGAAGAATCTAACGACACCTCGCACTCCAACATCCATCAAGCCGTTTAGGCTACAGGCTCTGCTAAAGAAACAGACACACATTCACACATACATACATGCACCCGAAAAACATTACCCTCCTCTTTGGTCAGTCGGGTTAGAATGTATTATAAAGCCACTTTGGGGATCAAGACGAATCTAACGACACCTCGCACTCCAACATCCTTCGAGCCGTTTAGACTACAGGTTCTGCTAAAGAAACAGACACACATTCACACATACATACATGCACCCGAAAAACATTACCCTCCTCTTTGGGCAGTCGGGTTAGAATGTATTATAAAGCCACTTTGGGGATCAAGACGAATCTAACGACACCTCGCACTCCAACATCCATCAAGCCGTTTAGGCTACAGGCTCTGCTAAAGAAACAGACACACATTCACACATACATACATGCACCCGAAAAACATTACCCTCCTCTTTGGGCAGTCGGGTTAGAATGTATTATAAAGCCACTTTGGGGATCAAGAAGAATCTAACGACACCTCGCACTCCAACATCCATCAAGCCGTTTAGGCTACAGGCTCTGCTAAAGAAACAGACACACATTCACACATACATACATGCACCCGAAAAACATTACCCTCCTCTTTGGGCAGTCGGGTTAGAATGTATTATAAAGCCACTTTGGGGATCAAGACGAATCTAACGACACCTCGCACTCCAACATCCATCAAGCCGTTTAGGCTACAGGCTCTGCTAAAGAAACAGACACACATTCACACATACATACATGCACCCGAAAAACATTACCCTCCTCTTTGGGCAGTCGGGTTAGAATGTATTATAAAGCCACTTTGGGGATCAAGAAGAATCTAACGACACCTCGCACTCCAACATCCATCAAGCCGTTTAGGCTACAGGCTCTGCTAAAGAAACAGACACACATTCACACATACATACATGCACCCGAAAAACATTACACTCCTCTTTGAGCAGTCGGGTTAGAATGTATTATAAAGCCACTTTGGGGATCAAGACGAATCTAACGACACCTCGCACTCCAACATCCTTCGAGCCGTTTAGGCTACAGGCTCTGCTAAAGAAACAGACACACATTCATACATACATACATGCACCCGAAAAACATTACCCTCCTCTTTGGGCAGTCGGGTTAAAATGTATTACAAAGCCACTTTGGGGATCAAGACGAATCTAACGACACCTCGCACTCCAACATCCTTCGAGCCGTTTAGACTACAGGTTCTGCTAAAGAAACAGACATACATACACACATACATTCATGCAACCGAGAAACATTACAAGGAGGGTTGACCAGTCGGGTAAAAAACATCAATTTTCAAATTGCAGAAGCCCCGGACGAGCCGCCGCAACCAAAAAAGATTTCGGACACCGTCGATTCTATAAAGATTATAGAAAATGTTACGCTCGAGAGACAGAAGGACCGGCAAAGAGATAGGAAAGAGGAGCGAGACAGGCTTTTTCAAAATCCGACCAAAGAGAATATTAAAAAATACTTGGAAGAGAAGAGAAAAAATAAACCTTACAAAAGGTAGGTTATTAACAAAGAATTTCTATACAAGGTGTGTAGCGCGGTGCGTTGTTATTCGTTCTTTTAAACCGACTACAAAAAAGGAGGAGGTTTCTCAGTTCGACCGTAAATGGGGAATCTTGGTAAGGCCGCTTCCATCTTCGGCAACATCGTCACTTACCACCAGGTGAGATGTTGTCAAGGGTTTACCAATTGTAAATAAAATAAAAAATGTATTTTTTTTATGTGTGTTCGCGGATAACTTCGTCGTTTATGAACCGATTTTATGATGATTTTTTTGTTGGAAAGGAGATATCCCAAGGGTGGTACCATGATAAGGAGACAATAATCTGATGATGGCATCCCAAAGAAATCGAGGGGAACCTTCGAAAATCGTAGTGGCGACTAGTGTGTTTGAAGTCGTTTTTTTTTTGTTTAAAATTATTTCATCCGACCTTCTTTTAATTCCATTTATTTCTTTTCCTCGCATGCGCTGTCAATCTATATGACATTATGATTTAGAATTCTTTCCGACCACAAACTCAATAAATTATAACTCGGATATATTTACTGGCTGCTCCCTTTTGAAGACCCATTTTGGGTAAGATATAATTACTCGTATATATATATATATATATATATAATTTGACATTTGATTGTATGTATGTTTTCTAATTTTCGTTTATTTCTTTTTAGGTCTTATTGTTAATAATTAATTAAATTCTATAGCACGCATCTTCTTTTTAAACCCACGCCCACTACCGTACCTACGAAGTCGTGCTACAGGTGTAACAAAATTGGTGTAGGTCCCGTTAACTGAGGGTTCTACTCGTCATACCGAATTCTCAAAAAAATTGAATCCTCCATACAAAATTGCACAAAAATTTGTCGATCAGCTGATCGATTTGTATGAAAGGTAAAAAAAAATTGTTATTCCAGCAAAGTCATAGAACAAAACATGTTTAGTATTGTTAGGGTTCTCCATTTTTAAATGTAATTTTTGAGCTATCTTATTCGTCAAAGATTGATTTTAGTTTGGAAGATTTAATATTTTTGCTCTAGCAATTCAATAAATTAATCTCGAATGTGATTGGCTGAGCCAAGGCGAACCGATAAGATGCGCGTATTTTTCAACCAATGAGAGAGATCCGTCTTCCCCGCCGAAATAATACACTTGGCGGGAGGCGCTGGCGATTGTAAAAGACAGACCAGTGGTGTCTAACAGAAATTAAAAGAAAGTAATCTATTTAACCACCTGAGTTTTCCTGGACACCATTCTAAGTATCCCGAGTATCTGGCCTTCTACAGTATGATGGATGATTTAACGGGACCAACACCAGTTTTTTTACACCTGTTTAATTAATATAACCGGAAAGGAACTCTTAATACACTAGTCAACTTTGTATAAGACTCAAACCTTCATTTAATTCGGTTGCGTTATTGAGCAACGCCCGTTAGTATTTGAAGTAGCGAGTTTTCTGTGCCAGGATCCCACCCCTCTGCCGAAGATACAAAGATGCCTGGAATTCCTATCTCGGAAACGCTTGGAGATAGCGAAATGGAACCACGCGCAAACGATTTAAATGGGAGATGACACCATTGTTTTTAAAGGGTTTTTTTATAGGAATTAATTTTCGTCATTTCCAACTTTGGGCTCCAGCAGGGGAGTGGGATCCTGGGACTTAAACTCGCTATTTCTACTACTAACGGGCATTGCTCCATAACGCAACCGAATATTTGGTCAGTTTTTGCATTATTGTCATGAGTACAACTAGTACTTTCATTTTTTATCTTACTCAGCCATTTCCCTTATCGTTTTTTTTTTGGTCACGATAACTAGTTTTTCAGGCGCTATAACTACACAACGTAACCACTTTGCGCAGGCAGACCGACATATTTGACATCAGAGGGTTGGCATTTATCCTCTCAACCTAAGTTTATCCATTTTCATTATCGTTACCAAATTTGTCGTTATCTAGTCTATTAGCTTGCAGGACACTTGACCCGAACAAAAACTTGCACTTTAAAGATTAATATTTCGCAAAACGATTCCTTAATAAAAAATGGTTTTAGCAAACTCTCATCATTACAGCTCATATACGTCCCCACCGAGGGGCTCGAGCCTACCCTGAATCAGGGCGATTAGGCCTTAGTCGACCACGCGGGCCCAGTGCGGGTTGGTCGACTTCACACACAACTTCGAGTTTCTTCGCAGGCGTGTGTAGGTTTCCACACGATGTTTTCCTTCACCGTTAAAGCAATCGGTAAGTATGTACGTAAGTTTTTGAAAAACTCATTGGTACATTGGCCGTCCAGATTTGAACCCGGTACCTCTGGTTAGATGGACCGAGTCGTTACCGGTTGAGTCACCGACGCTCTGTCTGTCTGTCTATATGTCTGTCTGAGCAAACTCTCAGTTGCACTAAAATACCTATTCTATCAACTATTATTCAACGATAGCCCACACGTCGGCCAAAAAAAATCACCCCTCTTTATTTTTTTCAAGATTTTATTATACAACTTTGTCGGCGTGATTAATATGTACGAGTATACCCATGCCAAATTACAGATTTCTAGTATTAATAGTCTCTGAGCTAAGCTGCGGACAGACGGACACACGGGCAGACAGATATGGCGAAACTTTAAGGGTTCCTTGTTGACTTAGGAACCCTAAAAATAAAGGGTCTGCAATAACAGAAGCGTGATTTTTTAAAACGTGAAGAAACTTGCGACATCTGGTAGGATCTAGTAGTATCTTTTATGCAGGGTGTAACAAAATTGGTGTAGGTACGTCCCGTAAACTGTGGCTTCTACTCATCATACTGAACAACTTTTATTGTATGGCTTTTCTGAAATCGCAAAAAAAAGTTTTACTCTTCATACAAATCAATTAACTGATCGACCAATTTTGTGCATTTTTGTATGGAGTAGGGTCCATTTTTTTTTGAGAATTGATGATGGGCTTTTCGCGCACCGGAAAAGGTAGCGTAGGTAGGCCTCCCACGCGATGGACCGACGACCTGGTGAAAATCGCGGGAAGCCGACGGATGCGGGCAACGCAGGGCCGGTCGTCGTGGAAATCCTTAGGGGAGGCCTTTGTCCAGCAGTGGACGTTTTCCGGCTGATATGATGATGGGTTTCTCAGGAAAATTTTTTAGTATGATGAGTAGAACCCCCAGTTAACAGGTCCTACACTAATTTTGTTACAGTTCTTGCCATTCACGAAGGCGAGCGGGCTTTACTAGTGGTTCAACGTATACATACACATTGCGGTAGTGTGCGTGTCTGACGGAGGAGGTATCAGTTACTTGTGCTTATTGATAACGCGTCGCTAATTACCACGTTGTACTGTCAGCATGTCATAGCGCAAAGGGATTCATAGGGAGATAAATAATTTTAATTTTTTCATTAACAGTACAAAAAGCATGTACAAAAAAATTGAAAAAGAAAACATGAAGTGTTTTTAACCGACTTCAAAAAAAGGAGGAGGTTTCTCAATTCGACCGTATAGGTATATTTTTTGTGTGTGTTCGCGGATAACTTCGTCGTTTATAAACCGATTTTGATGATTGTTTTTTTGTTGGAAAGTAGATATCCCAAGGGTGGTACCATGATAAGGAAACCAGGATCTGATGATGGCATCCCAGAGAAATCGAGGGGAACCTTAGTTTCCTGTTTGAAGTCGGTTATTTTTTGTTCAAAATTATAATTATGACTTCGAGTTTGTCATTGATGTTGGCGAAACAAGGGACCGCGACACTGATGAGTTTGAAAGTGACAATGACAGTTTATACGAAGAAGATTAGGTTTTGTATCAAATAAACCCAATTATTGCTCAATTAAATTATTTTTCATTATTTGTCAAAAGTTTGGTCTGTACAATAAATTTGTTAACATTTATCTTTATTTTGTTTATGCTAACCGTACCCACTTACGCTCTCACACACACTTTAAAACGTATACAGATACGTGTTCACCACAAGTTGAGCCCGCTCGCCTTCGTGAATTGCAAGAACTATATACAGCCTGTATAATTGATTTATGAAGATTTTTTGTACGGAACCCTCAGTCCGCGAGACCAACTCGCACTTGGCCTGTTTTTTTAAGTGTAAAGTTTCAAATAGATTCGTCTTGTCCTGATCCCCTGAATGTTTAAGTCAGTTTCTTTGGTTTTCCTATTTACTTATTCATTTATTTGTTCCAGTAAATGGCCTCTCACGTACGGTTGGTCCATCGAGGACAACTGGCAAGGCTACTCCTACTGGTCGGGTAAATTTACCTACAGCGATGATGAAGAAGAAGAAGGCAAAAACAAATACCTGGAGAACTCTCATAGGCCTTAACCTTAATAAAGTCTGTGTCATGTAGGAAGGTGCGTGACACTTGTGACAGGGCCCAAAACTATCCAAAACATGCTTTTAACATGGCGTCATTTAGGTTGGGTCAAAAAAACCAGGCATGTATATAATTTTTAGTATTTTATATACACCTATCATGTTAAAAGCGTCGGTGGCGCAACGTAAGGGCCGCTACCTCCTATCCGGGAGGTCGTGGTTCGAGTCCTGCCACGTACCAATGTGTTTTCGAATTTCGATTCATATGTACGTTTATCTGATGCTCTTACGGTGAAGGAAAACATCGTGAGGAAATCTGCACACACCTGCGAAGAAACTCAAAGGTTGTGTGTGATGTTCACCAACCCGCACTAGGCCCGCATGGTCGACTAAGGCCCGATCGCCCTAATTCAGGGTAGACTCAAGCCTCTTTGGTGGAGACGTATATATGAGCTCTCTGAGATATATCAGCTCATATACGTCCCCACCGAGGGGCTCGAGCCTATTCTGAATTAGGGCGATCGGGCCTTAGTTATAACCACGGTGGCCCAGTGCGGGTTGGTAGACTTCACGCACAACCTGCGAGTTTCTTCGCAGGCGTGTGCAGGTTTCCTCACGATGTTTTTCTTCACCGTAAGAGCGTCGGATAAACGTACATATAAAATCGAAATTCGAAAACACATCTTTGGTACGTGACAGGATACGAACCACGACCTTCCGGACAGGAGGTAGCGGTCCTAGCCATTACGCCCCACCAACGATGTATCTCATTTCATTCATTTTCATATGGCCGCAAAATTTCTATAGTAGATTGTTAACCAAGGATAGAAAGTGACACATTTCACCCGCGCCAATATTTCACCCTTCTTTTCATTAAACACTTCTTTTCATTGCGACTGTGAGGAAAATTAAGTTTACCTATATCCAATGACCACTTGCCACGGCCGACTAGATTGTACCTAATCGAGTTGGTCACGACGTGCATCTAGATGGCCATGCCGAAACGTGAAAAAAAAGTGTCATGCTATCATGGTATTATGGCGGGCCACAGAATAGAGGAATGATTTTAAATGTTGATCTTCTGTAATTGTTAAAAAAATAGACCAACTGTGAAACCTATAGATCGTAATAAACATGTCGTTTAATGTATAGCTTAGTTTATCTACATGAAAATCTCTTATTTTGATTTAATAATATGACGTAACTCAATTATGTTCGACTCCGTGGCAATTAAAAAAATACTTTCCACCCTAGGGATGAAACATCAGTTTTCCATCCGGGTATCTACTCATGTAAATTGAACTTTCCGAACATGAGAGATAAAAAGTACACAGGCCAGCACATCAAGCTAGACACTCGTAGTGCGAATAGGATCCATACGCTTACAGCATAAGAACGGTACAAAGTCTAAAGTGTCTAGCTTGATGTGCTGGCCTCTGTTCATTATTGCGATGATGGGTAATATATTGTGACACATCCTCACAATCAATATAACAACTTTGCGTCCAAATCCTACTAATATTATAAACGCGAAAGTTTGTAAGAATATGGATGTACTAGCTGTTTCCCGCGGCTTCACCCGCGTGGACCACTTTTCTATGACTTTTCGAGGGTGCGCAGTGCGCGAGCCGCAAGCGGCTCGCGAGCGTGGTAAAAAGTAGCCTATATCTTAATCCAGGTCCTAATCTGTCTACCTACCAAATTTCAGCCAAATCCGTTCAGTAGTTTTTGCGAGAAAGCGTAACAGACAGACAGAGTTACTTTCGCATTTATAATATTAGTATAGGGATGTTTTAAAGTGTAACTTTTATTACATCGTCTCAAGCTTTTTCGTCTGTGTGTCGCGTGACGGCAAAGAGATTATTACATCGTCTCGAACTTTTTCGTCAGACGGCCGTGATCGTTTCTTGCTCTGTAAATGTCTATAATGTGAAAAAAAGTTTCACTTTTACCATGGTTTCATAAAACCACACACTCTTTTTTTACTCTTTAACGCAAAAACTACTAACGGATCTGGCTGAAATTAGGTAGGTAGATAGTTTAGGACCTGGATTAACACATAGGCTACTGTTTTCCACGCACGCACTGCGCACCCTCGAAAAGTCATAGAAACGTTGTCCGCGCTGGTGAAGCCGCGGGGAACAGCTAGTGAAAATATATGACATTTAATACAGATATCTTTTGAGTGGTAGTTTTTATTTGTTTATATGATTTTTTGCATTGAGTTTGATTTGTAATTCATTACAAACATGCCCGGGTTATTTTGACCCAACCTTAATTACACCAGGTTAAAAGCATGTTTCGTAGTTTTGGGCCCATCGTTCGGCTAAAACATGTGAATGTCACAGGTGTCACGCACCTTCCTAAAGAATAAAAATGCGTTGAAGAAAAACCTTAAAAATTTTAGGTACAGCTTGGCAAAAAAGAGTTTGGAGAAAAACCTTAGAACTTTTAGGTACAGCCGGGAAAAAAAAGCGTTTGGAGATAATGTGGGCGCTTCTTTGACACCTATATGATAGGTTTGGCGAAAATAATTGCGAAATTCTGAAATTTATAAAAAACGACAACCACTACACAGCAATGACAAATCGGTTGACAGCAAACTAGTGTTGCCATTAAAAAAATCGATTAGTTCCATCTGTCACCACCTCAAACTCTTATTTGCCAAGCTGTACAATCTTTTATTTGAAAAGAGTTTATATGGTCAAAAGACAAATGCTCACGGTGCCAAATGTGAATATAATTCAATTTAATTCATTTCAATTCAATATTCTTTATTGCAATACAATACAAAACCTGCTCACAAAATTTCTCGGGAATCGGTTGAGATATGTACATAAGACTACAGGTGAAGAGCCGGACAGACATACGAAAACATTTTTGCCCCAGCTGAAACGGAAACGCTTCATGCTCGCGTGGTCAAATAAATGATTTTTTTTCGAAAATCTCACGAAGTCTACATACAGCCCACACTGCCAATAGTGTGAAAGTGTAATAGGGGTTACATAGAACGACCCTACAATAAGTACAACTTCAAATGTTTACGGTGTGCATAAACTCTAACGACAAGTACCTGTAGCGCCATCTATTGTTGAGTAGCTAAACTAAAAACTTAAGTACTGAAGTTATGTAAAAAATCTGTTGGCATAGACATGTTTTGAAGGAGATGAACAAACTATATTATCTCTACGCTATATTAAAAATGGGCTCATGAAAAGTTGCCGAACAGTTAAGAGGTACATTACAAGATTCATACAACTGGCGTGTAGGAAAAGGGAATGGTCGGGAAGTAGATAGTTTTAGAATCGCTCTCTGTGCTCGCTGAAGGATGAGCATTAAATTTTTTAGTGCTCCGCCCTTTGACTATACATTCATACTCTAAGGCTTTGCCCCATGATGTGATGCAGTATGTAATGGGTGACTGTCATAAGGCCATGTATTTTAGTCAAATTAATTTTTGATCTGCTATAGAGCGAATAATCGAATATTATAATATTATTATTATTATATCAGTTTTCTGATTCTGTTTATTACTGCACCAATATGTTTATTTTTTATTCACAATTGGTCAGCCGATCAGCTGACGATCATGCCGAAGATGGAAGCGGGCTTACCAAGATTCCCTAACGCAATGGGGAACTGGCTATCTTACCTTCAAGCCGTAACACATCAATATTGTCAACATTGATGTTTGGCTGCAGGACTTAGACAAGATGGTGGTAGCTGGCCAATAGGGCTAAGAAAATGCCCTTTCACCAACGAAACCGAGTCAGAGTTAGACTCCGCCAGGAATCGAACCCGCGACCTCCTGGTGTGAAGCTAATGGCCTTAAATTACGCTACAACGGTGGTTAATAGAAAAGAGAGAGATGCATCAATCATAATGCCAAGATATTTAATGCTGCTTGTATTTTGACTAGTAGGACACTTGCATGCGTTACTTGTAAGGCTTCTACTCTTACAGTGATGAGCATAAATCTCTTTTTAGGTACAATAATGCTTAGAAAATTGGGTTGGCGCATGGAACATTTAATGATTTTTGTTTATCCCACCCGGTGAACCGATAACCTGGTGAAAGTCGCGGGAAGCCACTGGATGCGGGTAGCGCAGACCCGGTCGTCGTGGAAATCCTTGGGGAAGGTCTATGCTCACAGCAGTGGACGTGCTTCGTCTGATATGATAATGATGATTTTAATTTTTCAGTAATTTAATGTCAGTAGGTTTTGTTGCAGCCAGTTATTATCGATATTAAATCCTCGTTGTGCATGTTGATGGGTTTGGTTGCTGGTTGCCAGAGAATAATAACACAGTATCATCGGCATAAGATATAGATATCTTTCCATTATCCAAATTAAGGCTACAGGGGTCATTAATATAGATCAAAAACAATGTAGGGCCCAGAATACTCCCTTGAGGGACACCAAAAGGTGAGTTTCTCTCATCAGAACTGACGAAATTATCTATTTTAACACATTGGCAGCGATTGTTCAAGTCGTCGGCAAACAGTTTCAGTTGAGAGCCTCTATACCTAAGGTCTCTAGCTTCTGTGAAAGAAATAGAATGAAAACTGTGTCAAAAGCTTTAGCTAGGTCCAGGAAAATCCCAATCATTTGATGTCCTTTGTCTAACTCTTGAGTTACAGTTTCAGTTAAATGATTAACTGCGTCTTCTGTTGGCAATTTCCTTCGAAATCCAAATTGCATGGGAAACAGAAAGGCGTTTTTCTCTAGGTAATCAACGAGTCTAATATTTATAATCTTTTCGAGAATTTTTGATATACATGGAAGTATAGAAATGGGCCTGTAAATTCGTGTAATTCATTACTAGATTTTTATTGCCTGATTTGCGTACAGGAATAATCACGGCCTTTTTAGGGTTCCGTAGCCAAATGACAAAAAACGGAACCCTTATGGATTGGCGAACATTCCGACTGGTCCTGGTTTAGGTCTTTATTTTCTTCATCCTCATTCGCTGAAATCGCATAGCAATATTACTACTTAAATCGCAGTAAATTTGACTCTTAACATGCGTCTTTTCTAAATTTGTTAAATAGGTTAGAGTTAGTTTTAGTTTTACTGTTACCAGATGAACTTTATTTGAATGCTTGTGTTCCAGAGAAAACTTGAAAAATTTCATTAAAAAAACAAAATAAACTGCCCCATGGGTCACATTTAACTTAAGTTCTCCAGAGCACTACACATTCAGACAACCACACCATAAAACATAACAACATGCTTAATAAAGAACACTGAGCCCACACTGCACAGTGACTGGTCGGTTTGCAAGGCCGACAGACAAGGATCCAACAGCACCATTCATCAGAATCGATGCAACACTTCCGGATCAGAGAGATCATACAGATCTGAGAGTCACCCTCAAAGAAGGCAAAACATGATTCGGGAGTCCATTCACCTCCCCAGGGAACCATAAACTGAGCAGCAGTATATGTGGTCTTCCCGTATGATCCAGCCAATAGCCTCAGTTCATAGCGGCCGTAATGAAGAATGAGCACCACTCGGTAGGGGCCGCGCATTCCATGGTCAAGCTTGCCCGTGGACTGAGCATACTTGATAACGAAGACAAGGTCGCCTTCCTGAAACACACAAGGGGGGTGTCTGTCCCGGTTAACATAGGTGTCCATTGCTGCCTGGTTTCTACTTAGCCGTTCGGCCGTCCTCTGCCTGACGATTTCTCTTCTTGACTCACGATTACTTGTGGCAGGCTCCTGGGCGACATCTCGCACCAGAGCACGAATCACTGGCGTTGTATTTTCATGGCCCACCAAAAATTTTAAAGACGACGTTTGTGTAGTCTTGTGCTGCGTTATATTGAGAATTAGTTGCATATGCCACAACTCCTCAGCCCATTCATGTTTTCTGTGGTTTGTCTCAATTCGTAGCATGTTTAAGACAATTCGAGAGCACCGCTCCACTTGCCCGTTAGCGTGATGCATCTCAGCAGTTATGTGATGGAGATCAACTCGGAGGACTTGCATCCACGACCTAAATCCAGACGACTCGAACATGCGGCTTCTGTCGGCCACTATTAATTTGGGTGTTCCAAATAGAGAAATAACACTTTTACAGACCTGCTTCAGTTCGTCCAAGTCTTGGCGGCGGATAGGAGTAAGGAGGCAGAACTTAGTGAAGGCGTCAACAACCAGCATCACGTGCTTAAATCCTTTCGATTCAGGCAAAGGGCCCAGCACGTCGAAGTGAAGTGTGTGGAACGGGACGTCAGGTTTAAGCCAGGAGGAAATAGGTTGAAGAGGAGCTCTAGGAACTCGTTTATGAGCAAGGCAAGTTATACAGTGACGTATGTATTTTTTATACAAAGGCCCTAAGGCCAGGAAACCAAAACTGCCCAAGTAGAAGCTCTAATGTTTTGTCAGCACCAATATGGCTGTGTTCATCGTGAAAGATCCTAAGGAGGCTCAAGCGCTGGCCCTTCGGTATATAGCAAAGGAGCCTCGGCTCTTCCCCTACCTGACTGTACCGGTAACAAAGAATATCATTTTGTACTAGATAGCGTGATGGGTCTAAATCTCCCCGTTCCACAGCCTGAATCATGTTACGAGTTTCTTCATCACCAGATTGCGCCATTTGGGCCCTAATTACGCGGTATTTCAATGTTAATAACCGAACTGGTGGGGTTACGGCTCAAATAGTGCGCGTGCGGCAACATAGCGCCTTTTCTATATGAGACGGTAAAGTTAAAATCTTGGAAGTAAATCCACCATCTTGCCACACGCGATAATAAATCTTTCTTACCCTGAGTAGCCCTCAGTGCGTTACAGTCTGTAACTACCGTGAAACGCGAACCAACCAAGTAGTTCCAGAAGTGCGGCAGCGCTTTCACTACAGCCAGGGTCTCGAACTCATATGAATGATATTTAGGCTCAGCTTCCTTAGACACCTGTTAAAGGAGTATTAACAACAGGTTGCACATTCAACGCCACAGTCAACACAGCCAATGGATTTGAATCGTGAATAATACGTTGAGTAAACAACGCCATCCCTATTAAGCACATTTATTCTGATAATAACGGGGGCGGGCATTAATACACTCGCTCGGCACTACCAACAAATCTACCTGCAGCGAAATACCTTCCAATTCGATTGTAATCGCCACATACAAATCGACTTGGGTAACTGTTTCACCTACCCCCTTCATTTCACAGTTAGTAGTTTCCTTGGCACATGAAAAATATGTCACATTTGAAGACGATATCAATGATACACCAATGGAGCCACTGTAGATTAAAATTTCTACTGGAATGCCCTGAATGACGCCTACGACAATATCACTGCGCTTTGATATTTTTTTGTGTTGCCAGTGATGACATACGGAACTGAGACATGGTCGCTTACTATGGGCCTCATAAGAAGGCTCAAGATCACCCAAAGGGATATGGAGCGTGCTATGCTCGGAGTTTCTCTGCGTGATCGATTTAGAAACGAGGAGATCCGTAGGAGAACCAAAGTAACCGACATAGCTCTCAGAATTGCTAAACTTAAGTGGTAGTGGGCGGGGCACATAGCTCGTAGAACAGATGGCCGTTGGGGCAGTAAAGATAAAACTTTATTTTACTAAACAGGCACAATACAAAACAATACACAAACAAATGAAAAAAACTTAGTGACAAAAATTACTAGTTTAAAGAAAAACAAAATATGAAACAGTGTCAGTGGTGATGCCAAGTTAGCGAAACTGGTCCAGGCTCAGCATAAATGTTGTGGGTCGCAGAGTACTCACAACGTTGTTTTTCAGCCAAAATCAAGCTAATGGGACAGTGCGGAGAGCTCTTGACCTGCGCTTAGTGAGGTGGGATTGTGTCATTTAATTGACACTATCGGTTCCTCCCTACGCTGCCAGGAGACAGTTCAGGTCGGCGAAACTTGATCGGGAGTGGAGTACCGTTTAACGTTCCCGAGTTTGGAAAGAAATCCTTGCCCCAGCGGTGGGCACGTAATGGGTCGCTAATAGGCTTGCTACATAAGAAAATTGAAATCTCGGGATAAATTTTTAAAATGTCGGGTTTTGGGGGTTTTTTATCGGGATAAATAAAACAACTAATTTTCTTTTTAATTTTAAAACTAAAATTTTTAAAAAACCTTTTTTTATGTTGCCACTTAAACTTAGTTTGATTTCTCATACTCTACAAAATTTCGTTCCTTGTGATGTACCTAAAAATTACTTGAAATTTAAGCAATTTACTCGGCACACACACAGCAAGATCATAGCGCGCAGTTCGGCGCGCGCGCGCGCTATTTTAAATATCTACAAGTATATTCTATTTTTTTTTCAAGTCGGGACATTTTTTATTTTATCGGGAGTCGGGATGTCATATGAAAAGTCGGGACTTTCCCGACGAATCCCGACCATCTGGTAACTAACGATGACTCTGAGGACCTCTCATAGCATACATACAACAAATCACAAACCAGGTAAAATGCAATAAAATTCTAATGTTTCCTCGTTGAAGTATCGATCAGCCTGTACATTATTTATTAATAGGTATTTAATAATCATGACGTCATCGCCGCCATGTTTGTTCTCTATTATCATTCATATCAGTCAGCTAGAGTTCGCTCTACGGGCCTCGCGTCTGTCACTGACAGTATAAACCTACCAAATATTGTTTTCCGTCTCCGCGCTACATTCCTGAATGAAGCACGTGACTCTTGAAACTGGTGTCATTATACAGATTGTGTTTACTTTTTATAAAAGTTAAAATATAGGCGAAATCGTAATACAGCCAGTTTTGTGTTTAGCGGTGTTGCTTGCTACAACTTGTTATAAACTAGATTTAACTTTTTGTGTTCATCTTTTTGGATTTTTGACACTTCCTAAAATCACTGGTAAGTGGCTGCGTACATATTGTAAATAATTGTGACGTAATACCTTATAATGTCATTATTTTGTTTGGCTAACTTGAAGCATGTCATTTAAACATAATAAGCATGATAATGCACGGGAAGCCGCTGGATGCGGGCAGCGCTGGACTGGTCGTTGTGGAAATCCTTGGGGAAGGCCTTTGTCCAGCAGTGGACGTCAGTGGAACTATTTATATACTATATCATTATCATTTATCATTAAATAAGCCTAAAGACAGTTTTAACAACAGTTTAAAAGCAGTTAAGTCCATTAGCTTTACGTCAGAAGGTCGCGGGTTCGATTCACGGCGGAGTCTAACATTGTAAGACTCGTTTGATTGGTGGAAGAGCATTTTCTAATCCCGCCTGGCTAGCTACCACCGTCTTAACTAAGTCTTGCCGCCAAACGTCAATGTCAACAGCATTGATGTGTCCGGTTTGAAGATAAGATAGCCAGTTCCCCATTGCTTTAGGGAATCTTGGTAAGCCAGCTTCCAGCTGCATCTGCTTCCAATTGAGATAACCAATATCAATAGTGGATAAAAAATAATTCAAAACGTTAAAAAACCGACTTCCATCGCAACAACTTCGTACAATTTTGCAATATTATTTTCGGTTTTTGTTATTTTCTAATAAAGTACTACACCAATTTTGATAAAATTTATATGACCACACGGGAAGTACAGCTAGTACTTCAAATGAAAAAAGAATCATCAAAATCGGTGTACCCAGTCAAAAGTTCTGAGGTAACACAGATAAAAAAACATACCGTCGAGTTGAGAACCTTTTTACCCGACTGCGCTAGAAGGAGGGTTATGTTTTTCGAGAGTATGTATGTATAATTGTTTGGCACGCTCTGCAGCCTGAACGGCTGGATGGATTTTAGCTTGAGACGTGTCGTTAGATTCGTATTTACTGTGAGAGTGACACTGGGTATATAAAAATAAAAAAAACAAAATGGCGGATTTTTGGCGCAAAATTCAAATGTTTGACACGCTCTGCAGCCTGAACGGCTCGATGAATTATAGCTTGAGGGTTGTCGTTAGATACGTTTTTACTGTGAGAATGACACTGGGTATATCCAAATAAAAAAACAAAATGGCGGATTTTTGGCGCCAAATTCCAATGTTAGGCACGCACTGCAGCCTGAACGGCTCGATAGATTTTAGTTTGAGGGGTGTCGTTAGATACATATTTACTGTGTGAGTGACACTGGGTATATCAAAATAAAAAAAAAACAAAATGGCGGATTTTTGGCGGCAAATTCAAATGAATTCATTCATTAATAAAACTAAAAAAATGAATAAAATAAAAAACGGTAATTTAAAAAACTAAAAAACCCGCCTGCGTTTCTGTGTAATTTGGAAATGAAAAACCCTAAAACAAGAAAGTCGTCATACCCGATTGCACTTAACTTAAGAAAAATTGTAGCATTCGGGACCCATTCTAGAAATGGAGGCTTAGTGAATTGAGAGCACATACCTATATTACATTGCAGATTACTCCAATATACTGACTAGACGGCTGACTTTCTAGAATGGGTCCCGACTGCTACAATTTTTCTTAAGTTAAGTGCAATCGGGTATGACGACTTTCTTGTTTTAGGGTTTTTCATTTCCAAATTACACAGAAACGCAGGCGGGTTTTTTAGTTTTTTAAATTACCGTTTTTTTTTATTAAAAATTTGAGTGCGTTTGACCTCCTCCTTTTGGAAGTAGCTTGAAAAAAAAAACGTTAAGTAGGTAGTCTAACAGTGCAGATAAATTAACACATTTCTTAAAGTTATAAACAAACTGATGTGACAACCTGTTTAGCACACTTCCGAAGAACACGTCTTGCATTGACATAAGTAGCTATAGTTGCTCAACACATGTCAATACTAAAAAAAAAAACGACCAAGTGCGTGTCGGACTCCCGCACCAAGGGTTCCGTAGTATTACACCTCTCCACACAATAATTGTTATAATTATTATAACAATGACTCATTTCAAACAAAAAACATAAATGCGAGTGACAGAAAAAAAAACACATTCAGTTCGGACTTCTTAGAAACCCATTAAGGGCCGCCAGGAGGCTCAAGTTTCCATACAAACGTAGTTCGGCTTTAATACAAAAACTACATGCCGGATTGAATCCAAACTTTGCGAATATACTGAGTGGACACATATCGATGTTTGTAATTAGTTTTCAATGTACTAATATAAAACAGAAAAAAATAAGAGCAGTTTCAAACTTTCAGTACAAAACTTATTTAAGCCTTCGTTTAGTTACGTTAAAATTTACTACGGTGAAAACTAATTACAAACATCGATATGTGTCTAAGTTTGGATTAAATCCGACATGTAGTTTTTTTATTAAAGAAGAACTATGTTTGTATGGAAACTCGAGCCTCCTGGAGACTCTTAAGTGTTTTTAATAATTTTTCTGGTGTGCAATAATAGTACATTATTGACGAGGCTGTAAAAGTAAGCGATTGCTGGTTGAGTAAAGTTTAATAATAAGAATCAACTCGTTAACGAGCCAGGAAGTTTTTTTTTTAATTTGTTGATCCTGAAATCACGTATTTCCTGTCTTCTTTTCAACCGACTTCCAAAAAAGGAGGAGGCAATCATCAATACACACGTGTATCATACGTACGACGTTTTTCAACACACTTGTGAAGAAAATAACAATAAAAAATCATTTTATTTAGTAGAAAAAAAGTTATATTTGAGTGAAAGTTTTATTGATTATTAAATCTATTTAAATACGAAGTTGCATGAAATGAGTAAGCAATAGGTACATTAGTGTGTTTGTACTATTGAACACGATCTCTTTTGTATCGAAACTTTTTTAAGAACAAAGCAACTCAATCAAGAATAAAAAAACTGTTAACACGCTTGTGAATAATAGAAATGAAATGAGCAAGTGTGTTGAAATAGTTGTTTATGATACAAAGGTAGTAAAAAGGTTAATAACAAACTAGTGAAATATGTGAGCCCAAGCCGCAGGCGAGGGTTTACCATCGTCACGAGATTGTTATTTCCTTTTACACCCATGTATCATACGAGGTTTTTCAATACAGTTGTGAGAAAACAGATAAAATAAAAAACGACCGTGACAGCCAACAAAATACATGAGTAGATACATACCTATCAAGGTTTCAGCACCCAAAGTTCATTTTACGCGACTTGTGGCTTATTTTAAATGTCCAGGACTGATCTCACTTTGTTTTTTTTTATACATACATATAAGTATATTTTTTATTACACATATATTAACTGTTCACAATTTTAGTAGTTTTCACAACTAAAACATATTTTAGCTAGCACACGTACGCATGCGTAAGTTTTTTTTATTATCATAAATAGACTACAATAAGGCTTGGGATACTTAACCTCTTTGGAAAAGATGACCTATTCCTTTTTTTTTTGGTTTCTTCTTTCCGGCTTTCAAAAGCGCGGAAAAGGCAAAGGTGACTAAGACCATACAGCCAGGTCTGACGTATTTAAGCTTCCTTTAGTTTTTTTCATTTGTAATGCTAGTGCCGGTGCATTACAAATCTTCTCTGAAGTTCTTGACAGCATTTGCAGCAGCTACATTCTGAGGTGGAACACGCAGTTGCTGTAGGGCGTCAATAAAACTGCACCCAGAGCAAGTTGGGTTCTAACGTCCTCCTTCGTTTTATTTTCTTGTTCTCCACATTGCTCACGTGCACTAGACGATTTTCTCCAAAATGCACCACTTCTTAAACAAAATCCTAGCAGAAAAAAATAAAAAAACAACAAAATAAAACTACGAATGCGTTTACCACAAATCCCGCCAAAAAACTTTGACCTATTCCTCATTGTAACCGGTTCCATTTCATTTATATTTTTACTCTTTTCTTCACAAAGATATAACCTAAAGAGAATCTAAACAGCTAGCGTTATGTATTAACCTCACGGAGGAACTACCTATCTCTTTTAAAATTCTCCTTTCAAAAGTCTTAAAGAAGATTCTGTATCTTTAGTTATTAAATTTTTTATTTGCTAGAAATGTCTGGTTCCTCCAAGCTAGAAATTAAAAAAAAGTGGTAAAGCAAAAGCACGTGTGCGGTAATATCAATTTCGCGCACACTTGACTGCCATATAAAGAACCACTTTTCGAGCAACTGTATTGAAAAGCATATTTACTTACTTACTTACTCAGCGCAATTACGACTTACACTTAGACGGTTCTCATTATCAGTTGTTTTAATTTAGAATTAGTACTATAATAATACCAAGTTTCACGCCTTAAGATATTACGTATAGTATCTCATCTGTGGTATTCTTTTTTTACGATAAAGCTAAAACAAAAAGCTTTAAAACTCGTTTCTTGTACGGTAACTCTATTAATAATTTACTTTTTAGGGTTCCGTAACCAAATGGTAAAAACGGGACCCTATTACTAAGACTACGCTGTCCAGCCGTCCGTCTGTCACCAGACTGTATATCATGAACCGTGATAGCTAGACAGTTGAAATTTTCACAAATGATGTATTTCTGTTGCCGCTATAACAACAAATACTAAAAATTTAAAAAAAAATTAAAGTCTCCATGCAAAAAACGTGTTTCTTTTGAAATGTGAAAAAACTAGCGCCATCTAGTATGATGGCACGGAACTCTTTGTGTGCGATTCTGACTCGCACTTTGCCGGTTTTTTTGTAAATTTTCTATAATAACACACAATTTTTGAAAATTTCAGCCTTAGGTAGCTTACGGTACCAAAGATACATTCTTTTAAAATTCAAACAAACGGACAGTCTGACAGATAGCGTGGGGTCAGTAATATGGTCCCGTTATCTGGTACGAAACCCTAAAAATTCAAATCTGTCGTCACCACATCTATGCAATCTAATCTTCTGTCACAATGTGTCAAAAGTCAAAAACCCGGCCAAGTGCGAGTCAGAACCGCACACATAGGGTTCCGTACCGTCATACTAGATGGCGCTAGTTTCTTCAGTTACGTATTTTCATACTAGATGGCGCTAGTTTCTTCATGTTTCAAAAGACACGTTTTTTTGTACGGAGACCCTCTTATTTTTTTATTTTTTCTAATAGTTTAGTGTTTGTTGTTATAGCGGCAACAGAAATACATCATCTGGGTAAATTTCAACTGTCTAGCTATCACGGTTCATGAAATACAGCCTGGTGACAGACGGACAGACAGCGAAGTCTTAGCAATAGGGTCCTGTTTTTACCCTTTAGGTAAGGAACCCTAAAAATGCGATGATTGTTGTACTGACACTGTAATTTTATGGGTTCCGTAAACCCAAAGGGTGACAAACGGGACCCTGTTACTAAGCCCCCGCGCTCTCTCTCTGTCCGTATGTCTGTCCGCATGTTGTCAGCGGGCTGTATTTCATGAACTGTAATAGGTAGACATCTGAAATCAAAGAGTTTAATGTGTATATCTATTGCCACTATAACAAAAAAAAACGACGGGTTGCACTCCGGGAGTGCTGGCAGAAATGAAAACTTGATTATTAACGTTGTGCATTTTTGATATTTTGGAATGGTTAGGGAATAATTTTGCACGAATTGCTTTGATTATCAGTATAAAAGTACTATCATTTATGTGGTAGAATACAATATTTATTTATTGCGCTATCGTACACAAACATGACAATTTATATTACATTAAAAAGTTTATATCTCAGAAAAATCAACAAAAAATCAACTCCATCCGTCTTACGAATTTTCGATCAGGTCACGTGTCCTGACGCGAGTTTAACATTTTTTACCCATTACAAAACAAGTGCACAACGCCGCTAAAGAAGTTTTCACTACTCCATCCGTCTTACGAATTTTCGATCAGGTCACGTGTCCTGAAGCGAGTTTAACACTTTTTACCCATTACAAAAAAAGTGCACAACGCCGCTAAAGAAGATTTCACTTCAAAAATGGGGACCCCCATTGGTATTGGTAGTGGGCTCCCGTTTCCGCATTTGTACTCTTTTTCGGTCCTTCATGCGTGATGGGGACACCCCCATACGAGAAACGTGTTTTTTTTGATACGTGAAGTTACTAAGGACATTTGGAACTATGGTACGGGGCCCTTTTTGCTTTACATACATACATACATATACGGGGTTTAACCAAATTGGTGTAGCTCCCGTAACTGGGGCTTCTACTCATCATACTGAAAAACGTTTGTTCTATGATTTTGCTGATTTCGTAAAAAAAAACATACATAATCCATCCATTGTGCTCAAAACTTAACGTGTATGCAATATTTATCGGATACCGGGAAGTGGTTCTAATTTAACTTCCAAGATTTGTCCCAAACTAACTAACACGACAAAATCCTACTAATATTATAAACGCAGAATGTATGGATGTATGTTTGTTACTCTTTCACGTAAAAACTAATGAACGGATCTGGCTGAAATTTGGTAGGAGCTGGATTAACACATAGGCTACTTTTTTCCACGCACTGCGCACTCTCGGAAAGTCATAGGAACGTTTTCCACGCGGGTGAAGCCACGGGAAACAGCTAGTATTATTATAAAGCTTGTAAAAAAATGGGGCAGGGCTGTGTGGAGCCACGGCTGTTAAAATTTTCAAGATTCTTCAATTTGACGCCGCAATAATTGAATGTATGTCAAATAATAATTGACAACGCTAAAACGTTATTAACAATCCACTTCAATGACTAATTGCTGCGTTAAACCGAAAACGTGTTGTTCCACTGATTGGTACACACATAAGTGGATTGTGAAGCTGCGACTTTTCATACAAAAGGCCAAAACGATTTTCACCTCTTAAATGTTAACCGATTTAGACCAACTTTTGATAAGTTGTCAGTCAGAACAAAAACTAGTCTTAAACGTTTTTGTTTTTTCGATAAAGTCAATAAGTTACAAGCTTTAATTATTTTTTAGTTTCACCTGTCCCGATGTTTGTCATCAAATCTTGTAAATTAAATTTGATCCACTTCCCGGTTACCGATTGAGCTTAATATTTTACATACATGTGTAAATCGCGTCATCGTCATTACAGCTCATATACGTCCCCACCGAGGGGCTCGAGCCTACCCTGAATCAGGGCGATTAGGCCTTAGTCGACCACGCGGGCCCAGTGCGGGTTGGTCGACTTCACACACAACCTTCGAGTTTCTTCGCAGGCGTGTGCAGGTTTCCTCACGGTGTTTTTCCTTCACCGCTAAAGCAATCGGTAAGTATGTACGTAAGTTTTTGAAAAACTCATTGGTACATTGGCCGTCCAGATTTGAACCCGGTACCTCTGGTTAGATGGACCGAGTCGTTACCGGTTGAGCCACTGCCGCTTTTTTCGCGTGACAATGCAATATTATGATGACATGGTGCTGATTTGATGATGGAGTTGGAAGGTGGCCATAGGAACTTCGCAATGAAACGACACAAACCCATCGAGTTTGGGCTCGTTTGATTCGTATTGATCCTAAAAAGTTTGTACCTAAAAGCTTTTAGGTTTTCGAAAATTATTTAATTTTATTGTCGTTCACGTATTTTCATACAAAACTGATTTCGGCCATTTTTTGTTTCATCATTACAGCTCATATACGTCCCCACCGAGGGGCTCGAGCCTACCCTGAATCAGGGTGAATCATATTTTGTTAATTTATAATCAATTAATCAGTAATTTAAAAACGAAACGTATAAGCCTAGCTTTCGTTCTGACTGACAACCTATCAAAAATTGATCCAAATCGGTTAATATTTATGAGGTGAAAATCGTTAACGCCCTTTGTATGAAAAGTCGTACCTTCACAATCCTCTTGTCAGTCTTAACAGTCTAGTAGATCCAATAAAAAAAGAGTCATTTGATTTGATTTCTAGTATCTGGGAAATACGTAGACAAACATACATTTTTAATTTTTTTTATTGTAAAATTTGAGTGCGTTTGACTATATCTCACTTGATGGTAAGTGTCGATGTAGTCGAGGATGGTACACGCAAACTCAAATAATGGCTATTCACTCTCGCCTTGAAAACATACACTTTGACCTCCTAAACAAACTAACACACAACCGCCTACGTGACGTAATGCGGTAACGTCCATAAGCTCCACATTAGGAGGTCGTGGGTTCGATTCCCGGCGGAGTCTTCTTTGTATAACTCGGTTTAGTTGGTGGAAGGGATTTTCTAAGCCCGCCTGGCTAGCTACCACCATAGTCTTGCCGCCAAGCATCAATATTAACAGCATTGATGTGTTCAGGCTTGAAGATAAGATAGCCGTTCCCCATTGCGTTGGGTAATCTTGGTAAGCCCGCTTCCATCTTCAGCATCATTGTTACTTACTATTAGGTGAGCTGATGTCTAGGGCTTACCAATAATGGATAAAAAAAAACATACATACACTAGCGACCCGGCCCGGCTCGGCACGGCTGCAATGTAGATACAAAAGTCAAAGTATATATATTAGTACCAATGTATTAAAGTAGATTCAGTGTGGAGTGATTAATAATATTACTATTATGATAAGACTAACTATAGGTGTCTATATATAGGCACGCGTCGCGCCGCTGCCACCGGGGCACAGTATTACAATATAGCGGCTTACAGTAGCGCAACGAATGTACTTACGCAGAGCAACGGATGGGTACTTGCGGGGTAGCGGGCGGCGGAGCACAACCTGGTAAACTCAGGCTGACTATAGGCTAGTATGGGTTAGTACCTAGTACCTACGCCGGTGGCGCATCGTGCGACATCAAAGGCGTTGCGCTACTGTAAGCCATATCGTTATACTGTGACCGGGGTATGCCGACGCGGACAGATGTGTTTTGTTGCGCGATAGTTTTAATTTTACGATATTTCATAAGATATTAATTGAGCGAGCGAGCGGGAAGCGCGAGTTTTTTTTGGACGATTCAGTTTTTGGAAATTTTTCAAAATAGAGTTTTATGTACAGGAAATGCTTGAGGTAGCTAAAGTATTTAATTTGATAAAGATAAACATCGTATCTATCTAAATAGCCTTCCAAACCCCACACACCTACTGGTTATCAATTTATGAAAAAATAAATAAAATAAACACAAAACAATATTAAATTATTCGTATAAACCTTCTTCTAGAATCACTCTATGTAGGTATTGATGAAAACCGCATTAAAATCCCTTGCGTAGTTTAAATAAGTGTTATACAAAGGGACAGACGGCCGGCGGAAAGCGACTCTGTTTTATACTATACAGGATGTAACAAAAGTAGTGTAGGTCCCGTTAACTGAGCTTCTACTCATCATACTGAACAACTTTTGTTCTACGACTTTGCTAAAACCGCAACAAAAAAAAATACTATTCATATGTATCGACTGATTTTGTGCATTTTAGTAAGGAGGGTCCAATTTTTTTTTTGAGAATTGACTATGGGTTCCTTGGGGAAAGTTGTTCAGTATGATGAGTGGAACCCCCAGTTAACGGGTCCTAGACCATTTTTTTACATCCTGTTTAGAGAAAAGAGATACAAACATTGCAAATTAAAAAAAAGCTGTTAAAAAACTGGTCAAGTGAGAGTTATGAGTGAGTTACGTAATAATTATGCAGTTTGGGCAACTTGCAAAAACATATATAAGGTCTAACAAAATTAGCTGAAACTATTTAAACTGGTGCTTCTACCCATGAAACTGAACAACTTTCCCCATGAAACCCATAGTCAAATCTCAAAAAAAAATTTGAACTTCCCATACTAAGTTGACTGATCAGGTGATCGAGTTAGTATGGGAGAGCCAATTTTTTTTTGCGATTTGACTATGGGTTCCATGGGAAAAGTTGTTCAGTTTCATTAGAAGAAGCGTCAGTTAAAATAGTTTCAGCTAATTTTGTTAGACCTTATATACCTGAGCCTGAGACCTAAAACCTTCTGAAATTCAAAATTCTACTAAATAAAATAAATTTCGAAAAACCTAATTACTTTTAATTAAAGGAGCTAGCACATCAAGCTAGACACTCGTAGTGCGTTCATGATCCATACGCATACAGAATAAGAACGATATAAAGTTTAAAGTATCTAGCTTGATGAGGTGGCCTCTTTTTAATCTTTTATTTGAAGAGAATGCTCAAAAGCTCAGTGTGCCAAATGTGAACATAAATACATGACGTTTCCAAATTCAACAAACGTGAGAACAGTATTTCCTAGGATTTCCAGTTAACGGGACCTACACCAATTTTGTTACACCTGTACATGTCTCATTATACAAGTTCTAGTTAACGGGACCTACACCAATTTTGTTACACCTGTACATGTCTCATTCTACAAGTTCTAGTTAACGGGACCTACACCAATTTTGTTACACCTGTATATGTCTCATTCAACAGGTTCTAGTTAACGGGACCTACAACAATTTTGTTACACCTGTATATGTCTCATTCTACAAGTTCTAGTTAACGGGACCTACACCAATTTTGTTACACCTGTACATGTCTCATTCTACAAGTTCTAGTTAACGGGACCTACACCAATTTTGTTACACCCGTACATGTCTCATTCAACAAGTTCTAGTTAACGGGACCTACACCAATTTTGTTACACCTGTACATGTCTCATTCAACAAGTTCTAGTTAACGGGACCTACACCAATTTTGTTACACCTGTACATGTCTCATTCAACAAGTTCTAGTTAACGGGACCTACACCAATTTTGTTACACCTGTACATGTCTCATTCAACAAGTTCTAGTTAACGGGACCTACACCAATTTTGTTACACCTGTATATGTCTCATTCTACAAGTTCTAGTTAACGGGACCTACACCAATTTTGTTACACCTGTACATGTCTCATTCTACAAGTTCTAGTTAACGGGACCTACACCAATTTTGTTACACCTGTACATGTCTCATTCAACAAGTTCTAGTTAACGGGACCTACACCAATTTTGTTACACCCGTACATGTCTCATTCTACAAGTTCTAGTTAACGGGACCTACACCAATTTTGTTACACCCGTACATGTCTCATTCAACAAGTTCTAGTTAACGGGACCTACACCAATTTTGTTACACCTGTACATGTCTCATTCAACAAGTTCTAGTTAACGGGACCTACACCAATTTTGTTACACCTGTACATGTCTCATTCAACAAGTTCTAGTTAACGGGACCTACACCAATTTTGTTACACCTGTACATGTCTCATTCAACAAGTTCTAGTTAACGGGACCTACACCAATTTTGTTACACCTGTATATGTCTCATTCTACAAGTTCTAGTTAACGGGACCTACACCAATTTTGTTACACCTGTACATGTCTCATTCTACAAGTTCTAGTTAACGGGACCTACACCAATTTTGTTACACCTGTACATGTCTCATTCAACAAGTTCTAGTTAACGGGACCTACACCAATTTTGTTACACCTGTACATGTCTCATTCAACAAGTTCTAGTTAACGGGACCTACACCAATTTTGTTACACCTGTACATGTCTCATTCAACAAGTTCTAGTTAACGGGACCTACACCAATTTTGTTACACCTGTACATGTCTCATTCAACAAGTTCTAGTTAACGGGACCTACACCAATTTTGTTACACCTGTATATGTCTCATTCAACAGGTTCTAGTTAACGGGACCTACACCAATTTTGTTACACCTGTATATGTCTCATTCAACAGGTTCTAGTTAACGGGACCTACACTAATTTTGTTACACCTGTATATGTCTCATTCTATAAGTTCTAGTTAACGGGACCTACACCATTTTTTATATTGTCATTATACTATTTAGCTGTGTGGCGAGGTGTGGTGGTACGGAACTTTCGGAGCGCGACCCCGAATCGCACTTGGCCGGTTATTTTGACTCTCAACTCTCAAACACCCTGTAAGTACAAGCACTTGATCGTCAATAGGTATAGGTATTTAAATAATGATTCATCAATGGAATTACCACTAAGTTAAATTTAATAAATTGTCTAAATACCTATTAAGTAGGATGGATGAGTAGCGGCCAGGCGTCTGCCTTGCCTGCTTGACTCGCTCGCTGATCCAGAACTTTAAACATTGTCTGTTATTAGGGTTCCATACCACACCCTGGACACTACATACAAGGGGCACAGATGAGATACTAGTTACTTCGTAACAGATATTGCACTTCCATACAAAACAAAAAAACTTACGCATTTATTCACCTACTCCTTCCCATACACGGAAACATGGGTATTGCGTCGCTCGACTTAGCGGTTATAACTGCGTAGGTACACGGGCGGCGCTCGAATTGCTGCGGCGATAGTAATCTTTCCCCTACGGCGTTCTAGCGCTGACGAGCGGAGCGCCAATGTGTAGGTACTTATCTCGCCTGCTCGACTAAGTGAAGAGGGCCTGCAACGGGCCAGAAACGACATTTCAAAAAGGAATGACGGAACAAACAAAATGGCGGCGAAATCCTATACGTTCGACAACCAAACTGTAACCAATCTGTATCAATCTGGGTGACGAGGGGGTGAGGTCGCAATCTAGAGAGCGGCAGGGAGTGTCCATACTGTAGGTATGTTAGTACTGAAATACACTCGAGAGCGATGAATCCGGGTCACTTAAAGAATCCTAAAAATCTCGGAAACTAAGAAGGCTAGCTTCATAAAATAAATTGTGTTTAATAGACACTTTAATACCCCTTAAATGAAAGTAATAAAATTTACGTGTCACTACATTTTATTTACAAAAAATTACATAAATAAATAAAAAAACTGCTGATCTCGCCTTAAAACAAAAATAGGAAACATGACATTTTTGAACAACATTACGATTTACTTGAATTTTAATACTTCGTACCTATTGCCTCCTCGTGCTTCCATCGCTGTGTTTACGCGGTTTGGCATGCTGTACACCAAGTTCCTTATACGATTTTGGGGAATATTCTCCCATTCCTCTGCGAGAGCAATTTTGAGCTCACGAAGCGTGATTGGGGGAGGGCTTCTTTGTTTTACGCATCTCCCTAGCTCGTCCCAAGCATGCTCGATCGGGTTGATATCCGGGCTGCGTGCGGCCACTCCATACGAGTAATGTTCATCTCTTGAAGGTAGTCATTCACAATCCAACCCGTATGAGGCCGGGCATTGTCATGCATAAAAATAGCATCCTCACCCAAATTGACCATAAATGGACCAACGTGTTCATTGAGGATTTCTTCCACATATCTTTCGCTAGTTAAAGAGCCGTTTTCTATGAACACCAGTTCTGTGCGACTCTCAGAAGAAATTCCGGCCCACACATGTACAGACCCACCACCGTAGGCTACTTTTTCTTCGATGCATGCTTGCTTGAATCTTTCCCCTGGTCTTCTATACACTCTGTGTCTTCCATCGTGCTTGTAGAGCATAAATTTTGATTCGTCGGAGAACATAACTTTTGACCAATCTCCAATACTCCAATTTAAGTGGTTCTGGGCATATCTTAGTCTTGAAATACGATGCCCACGCTCCAGTTTAGGGCCGTTTGCAGGTCTAAGTGGTTTCAAGTTAGCTTCAGCTAGTCGTCGCCTTACTGTCCATGCGCTTGGGCTACTTCCTCCGAGGCGTCGAAATTGATTTGTAAGTTCAGTTCCTGTGAGAAAGCGATTACGAAGCATTGTGTTCACCAAGTATCGATCTTCTCGTGCTGTGGTACACCTGGTTCTGCCTGTTCCTGGTCTGCGTAGGTTACAGCCAGTTTCCTCGTAACGTTGGAGAACTCTTTGTACTGTTGAGAGTGACACACCGACAGTCGTGGCTTTGAGCTGTGGTGACTGTATCGCGCTGACCCAGGCCGTTTTCCAGCATTGTGAGTATTCTGGTGCATTCTTCAGGTGTAAGCGACATGATTACTGCTTGAATAATAAATATTGAACACTATCAACATGGTTTATGTACCCACTTAAATGACAGATTAGAAACAAAAGCAAAAACAAATGTAGTAATTTCGTAGTTCCATCTTCGAAAGTCTCCCTTTTTCAAATTTGATTTTTTTATGACATAACTTTACAATAACTAAGAAGTTTTAATGACTTCATTTAAGGAGTATTAAACACAATTTATTTCATTAAGCTAGCCTTCTTAGTTTCCGAGATTTTTAGGATTCTTTAAGTGACCCGGATTCATCGCTCTCGAGTGTATATACTTTGTCTAAAGGGTGCCAACGGGACCCTGATTAATAAGCCTCCGCTATCCGTCTGTCTGTCAGCGGGCCATATTTCATGACCCGTAATAGGTACAGTTGAAATTTTCACATAGTGTATTGCCGTTAACAAATAATATAACCAAATAATTTAACAAATTTTTAACCGCCTCCGTGGCGTAATGGATAGTCCATTCGCTTCACACCAGCAGGTCACGGGTTCGATTCCCGGTGGGGTCAACTAGAAAGGCTCGGTTTGGTTGGTGGTAGGGCATTTCCTAATCCCGACTGGCTAACTACCACCATCTTATCTAAGTCTAGCCACCAAACATCAGTGTTGACAACATTGATGTGTTCCGGCTAGAAGATAAGATAGCCAGTTCTCCATTGCGTTGGGGAATCTTGGTAAGTCCACTTTCATCATTGGCATTATCGTCACTTACTAACAGGGGAGATGATGCCAAGGGCACAATAGACTAAAGTAACAGTATGCTATCTTCATACAATCTGGTCGAAACGACGCGCTTCGAAATCTAGTTTGTACTTTAGTCTACTGTGCCAAGGGCTTACCAATTGTTAATAAAAAAAAACCTAACCAATTTAATTAAAAGCCCGTCTGCATAAAAACATTACTTTTCTATTTTGGGCAGTCGGTTTAAAAAGTATCTTAACGTGTCACTTTTGTGAACGATCCAAATCTATCGCAACTCTAGAATCCATCAAGCCGTTTAGGTTACAGGTTCAACCAAAGAAACAGACATACATGCACACACACATTTATACACACATTTATACACATACTATAAGTATACCAGAAAATCATATCCTCCTTTTTAGGTAGGTAGTCAAATAAAAATTAAAATAAATTTTAAAAAACACATACATGAAACATGAAATTTTTAGATAGATAAGATAGATAGATAAAACATTTATTCAAAGCTACATTACAGTTAAAGAAAACAAAAAATAAAAAGACGTATGGCACTCGGGGGACTGCCGCGATAAAGCTATTGCATATCATTTTTTATCAACTACCTATGCAATTATAATTACATATTTATTTATATTTTATTTATGCAGTATTTACCAGTTCCATATAGTCCCTGGGGCGCGGGATGTTTTTGTAATAAATTAACACTAAGAAAGTTCATCATCATCATAAACATCATCATCCGCCATCATCAATCACCATCATCATCATCATGATGGATAGATAGATGGCACTGTAAAATTTTTAGAACTCATTAAAAGGTCTAACAAAATTAGCCGAAACTATTTTAACTTGTGATTCTACCCATGAAACTGAACAACTTTCCCCATGAAACCCATAGTCAAATCTCAAAAAAAATGGTGAACTTCCCATACTAAGTTGGCTGATCAGCTGATCGAGTTAGTATGGGAGAGCCAAAGTTTTTTTGCGATTTGACCATGGGTTCCATGGTAAAAGTTGTTCAGTTTCATGGGTAGAAGCACCAGTTAAAATAGTTTCAGCTAATTTTGTTACACCTCATATATGAATTTTTTTTTTTGGGGTGTCAGGTTTTATTTTCGTTACGAAATTTCTTGATTCGGTCCCCTCAAAGCCCGCGATAAAAGCTATACAATAGCTGAATAAAAACTTCTTATATCTAAGCATAAATGTAAAAAACGCTAAACACGTTAAAGAACCGACTTCCATCGCAACAAATTAGTACATTTTTGCATTATTATTTTTGGTTTTTGTTAATTTTCTTCTAAAGTACTACACCGATTTTGATAAAATTTATATGGGACCACACGGGAAGCACTAGCTTTCAAATAAAAAAAGAATCATAAAAATCGGTTCACCCAGTCAAAAGTTCTGAGGTAACAAACATTAAAAAAAACATACAGACAAATTGAGAACCTCCTCCTTTTTGGAAGTCGCTTGAAAAGAGGGTAGATACCTAAAATTGTGCCGTAGCTTCGAAATGGCTCCGACTCAGCATATGCTGCAGGTAATTATGTACACACGGCGCCATAGCAAGCTATACAAAACTAGTATACGCGGGCCTCGCATATGTTGAATCGCAAAGGCGTCGTCGCGCGACTCACGCGGCCAGCTAATACTGGTTTTGTATAGCTTGATGTGTCGCTGTCCGTACCTACAGCGCTGATATTCTGCCGGCGCCGGGACGGAAACTGGTTTTTCCTCTTGTATACGATCGACGTACCAATGTGTTTTCGAATTTCGATTTCATATGTACCTACGTTTATCCGACGCTCTTACGGTGAAGGAAAACATCGCGAGGAAACCTGCACACGCCTGCGAAGAAACTCGAAGATTGTGTGTGAAGTCGACGAACCCGCACTGGGCCCGCGTGATCGACTAAGGCCCGACCGCTCTAGTTCAGTGTAGGCTCGAGCCCCTCGGTGGGGACGTATATATGAGCTGATAAAATACAAATAAAAATACGATCGATGGTACGGAACCCTTTGTGTGCCAGTCCGATTCGTACTTGGTCGATTTTATAAGGAGCGATAAGGTTACGGCGCGAATTTCAAATATTTAAAGGTTTTTCGTGAATTATGACTCCATGTTTAGTTTTTTGACAAGTTTAACCTGTTTTACAACCGTCTTAGATTACTTCCTGTATAAATTTGAATTTAATTTATCTGGTATAGTTTATCTCATTTAGTTTAATATGTAATATCAAAAAACGCTAAACACGTTAAAAAACCGACTTCCATCGCAACAACTTAGTACTACATTTTTGCATTATTATTTTTGGTTTTTGTTAATTTTCTAATAAAATACTACACCGATTTTGATAAAATTTATAAGTGACCACACGGAAAGCACTAGATTGCAAATAAAAAAAGAATCATAAAAATCGGTTCACCCAGTCAAAAGTTCTGAGGTAACACACACATAAACATACAGACGAATTGAGAACCTTTTCCTTTTTGGGAGTCGCTAGAAAATAAGGAAATTTAATTTGATAGATTCACTGAAATTGATGGAAAATTATGTTTTCTCAAACATGCTTGGAAATTTGAGCATTATTTTGACAACCTTCTTCGAGATGAATCGAAATTGCTGTACTGGCCAAATACATGCGAGCAGCGGCCGGAAAAATCCATATCTGTAGTGTTTAGCGGCCAAATAAATTACTATGAAAACTCATATCTGTCGTGTAATTTAAAAATGGAACTATAATATTTTACTCCGAAACATAGCAACGGAGGTAAAGGAGGTAACTTAACAAAGGTTTTATTTAAATTTCGAACACTTTGGCGCGTGAAGGATTATAGTTGTTCGTTGTTATTTATTTTGAAAAGTAATTATTGAAGTTTTAATTTCCGCGCATTATTTGAGAAAATAACTTCGCCTCGGATCACATTTACACGTGCGTCCATCAATGCCTCTTTTGATGGCCGGTGCAGTAATGTAGTAAATAAATCTTGAAGGAATAAAATAAAATCGTAAAAACCCCTTTTCCCGTCCCCCCCCCCCCCCCCCCCCTACCCGCCTAGAAGCTGCCACAAAGATTTCGATACAAATAGGCATGACAAGTATTCCTTTTAAGGGCAATTTTTTTCCCGTTTTTTAATAAATGGAAAAAATTAAAATGGGTGCGTGTACTTATGTACGCGCGTGAGAAGTTATAATTCTTTGGCATCATTAAAAAATAGTTTTTAATTGCATGCAAATAATTAATTACAATAAAATAATAAAAGGACTTGAAAAAGTTAGTCAACACAGTCAATAAAGTTCAGTTTTAATTTTAAAAATTAAATAAACATATCGCATATTATCATACCACAAACTGCTCTTGTTCTGCCCCCTTCTTGCTTATTCGATTGTACTATCACAGTTTTAGTGAATGTTGCTTTCATCGCCTCTACAACCCTTTCTACGTCTGTTTTAATTTCTGGGGATTGGTCCATTATAAAGCAGTGCAATGAATACTGCAACACACCACTATGTTTAAAATCATGCTGATATTTAATCAATTTACAGTTATTAATTTTTATTTTTTTAGCTTCTGAAATAAATTCAGTATAAACTGCTGATGTACTCGGTCTGTGGGGTACTTCTTTTTTTAGACATCTGCTGCGTACAGTAATGTACCTCATAGTAGTGCCTACTCTGGACAAAGTCGGCTTTTGCCAATAGCACTCTGATGGAAGTACATGCAGGTTCCTCAGTGCGACGATGGACCCACATCAAAAAAGCAACTGCATGCTTACATCCTCCAGTTGAAGCAGCACAGTCGTGGCACTTGCAGCTAATAATTTCACTGTCATTTTCGTTAATAATCTTATAATAAAGTAAGCTTTGGTTCTTACTTCAACCTGTTACTTTTGTGTTACAGTGATGCGCACGCATCTTAAAATTTCACTATCATCATTTTTTCATAACGCGCCTAAAGAAGTAAAACTTCAATAAAAAGTTCATTACAAAAAATTTACAGAGATCTTAATGGGGTACTTCTATGTGACTTCAAATTACAATACAATACCGTAGTTGAAAGTTCTGCCGATTGACGCTAGAGGGCGCTGTGTGATTTTAGAACGCGCTTTCGTTTGGTCAATACAACAACTCCAGGGGGATTCTGAAGTATAAACGTACTAGACAGACACGAAACTATAAGGGTTTCCTTCTATTAACTGAGAACCCTATTTTATATATTCACCTTAAGTTATTAATATTGAGCACTAGTAGTATTCTCGGCGAACTTCGCTCCACCTAACATTACACTACACTACCCTTCCCTACCCTATCATGATGCATGATGCCGTGACCAAGGGAAATAGGGATTAATTTTTATATATAAAGATAGCAGCGGACGGACATCTTTCGGCTGATATGATAATGTTTAAAATTTGCTAATTCATTATGCGCATCTGGGAAAAGTCATTCAGTATGATGATTGATGAGTGGAAGCCCACTCCTACACCAAGTTTGTTACACTCTGTTTTATTGAAGTGAAAACTTATTTAGGCGCGTTGGGCATTTTTGAAAAGGGAGAAAACCATTGAACTCGCGACAGTGTAACGTAACCGATTCCGTACCAGAAACACTCGCACGGTCAAAACTTTGTCAACTTATGTCGGCACTCCCAGAGTGGTTAGGTTTTTGAAGTAAAACTTCTTTACGCACGCTTGACTTGGGGAGTAATCTGGTGGATGCGTGACGAGAGCGTAACGGAAGTGGGATCGGGCAAAGCGAACGGAAGTTGAGAGGAATATTTAAATTAGTGAAGATAGAAAGAGAAATACTATTTAACTTTGTTTACCGACAATATCGGTTGCCAAGGCAAAAATATCGGTTGTTAAAACAAACATTTAGGATAAAAAATATTTGAACATTTTCAGAGGATAATAAAACAAATTCAGCCCAGTTTTCAAGATTCAAGGCCAAATTTATCACCGAGTAGGGTCATTTCTGCCGGTGGCTATGACACTCCAAAATTTCTTCAAGTATACTTTATTGGTAACGTAGAACTTGAAACAGATCAACGTTGCTCTCACATTCAGGGATTACAACGTGACATTATTGAAAAATTACAAGGTCTCCTTCATAATCATAATCAACTAATTAGCGTGTTTAAAACTTCTCTAGACAAAATGGTTGCAGACAATTATAAGGTCGTCATTCGAGTAGGTAAAAGACCAGCCGGTCAACATAAAAGAAAGGTTCAATGCACCTCAAACGAACGAAGTTGCTGTAGTAATTGTCGATAATGAACATAGCCGGCGTGATATTATTATTCAACGCCGAAGTAATCAATTGCAACGTATTGCTGAAACACATCGTAGTTACGACGCACTACAGTATCCGCAATTTTTTTTGCATGGTGAGGATGGTTATCACTTCAATATTCCACAAATCGATCCAGCTACAGGTGTCGAAACTATCAAAAAAGTATCAGCTATGCAATATTATGCTTATCGAATTATGATTAGAAATGGTGAATATAACCATATTTTAAATTGTCGGCAGTTATTTCAGCAATATATTGTAGATATTTATGCTAAATTTGAGACGGAAAGATTAGAATATATTAGCCATAATCAACGAAAGTTGCGGTCGGATGAATATATTCATTTAAGAGATGCTATAATGAATGATGGAAACGTCGATAACATGGGAAAATTGGTCATCTTGCCTTCTACGTTTACTGAAACTCCACGTCATATGCATGAATATGCTCCAGATGCGATAACTTAAGTCAGAAAACATGGCAGACCTGACTTATTTATAACTTTTACATACTTTCTTTTACTTGTTCATGGGTGGAAATCAAAGACGAGTTACAATATAGACTGGCGGCTAGGGATCGACATGATATTGTTGCTCGAGTTTTTCGTCAAAAACAAAAATTTATTGACGCTATCGTGAAACATCAAATATTTGGTGCTGTTATCTGCTGGATGTATTCAATTGAATGGCAGAAACGAGGATTGCCACATTCTCACAACTTAATTTGGTTTCAAAATAAAATTCAACCGAATCAAATAGATGATATTATCAAGGCTGAGTTTCCAAACCCGGAAGAAGATCCTGATCTTTATGATATAATAGTGAAAAACATGATTCACGGTCCGTGTGGTGAACTTAATAGAAGTTCTCCAAGAAAGATGAAAAATGTTTAAAACGTTATCTAAAGCCATTTTTGAACGAAACAGTGACCGGTGAAGATGGATATGCGACATCGATCACCAGAACAAGGAGAATATACAGCTAAAATCAAAATACGAGGCAATAATGAAATTCAAATTAATAATCAATGGGTAGTTCCGTACAATACACTTTTATCCAAAATGTTCAATGCTCATATCAACGTTGAATATTGTAGTTGTGTCAAATCCATTAAATATGTATGCAAATATATCAATAAAGGCAGTGATATGACTCTTTTTACGGTAACCAAAGAAAACCAATATGATGAGACAGTACAGTCACACCCCGGACACTCCATACAAACGAGCGAGAAATGATATACATAATTATAACTGACGTATCTATAGGCAAGAATGCAGGTAGGGTTGAATCACACCGGCGGTATTGGTCCCAAATGTTTGTTAGTTATTTACTGAATGCTGTGTGAATACTAAACTCTTTTTTTTTTCATACTTATCGTTGTAAACAAACACCGTTCGAAAAAAAAACACCACTTTCCGAATACACCATACACATTAAGAGACTAAAAAACATTATAAATGGTAACTATTTTGTACATCTTTAAACACTTTTTCCTTGACCAACAAATCGCTACCGCTTATTAAAAAAAGGTCATCTACTTCTATGACGCCGAAAATCGCTGCCGCTTATTTAAAAAACTAAAAACCCGCCTGCGTTTCTGTGTAATTTGGAAATTAAAAACCCTAAAACAAGAAATTCGTCATACCCGATTGCACTTAACTTAAGAAAAATTGTAGCAGTCGGGACCCATTCTAGAAAGTCAGCCGTCTAGTCAGTATATTGGAGTAATCTGCAATGTAATATAGGTATGTGCTCTCAATTCACTAAGCCTCCATTTCTAAAATGGGTCCCGACTGCTACAATTTTTCTTAAGTTAAGTGCAATCGGGTATGACGACTTTCTTGTTTTAGGGTTTTTCATTTCCAAATTACACAGAAACGCAGGCGGGTTTTTAGTTTTTTAAATTACCGTTTTTTATTTTATTATTTTTTTTAGTTTTATTATTGAATGAGTTTATTTGAATTTGGCGCCAAAAATCCGCCATTTTGTTTTTTTTTATTTTGATATACCCAGTGTCATTCACACAGTAAATGTGTATCTAACGACAACCCTCAAACTAAAATCTATCGAGCCGTTCAGGCTGCAGTGCGTGCCTAACATTGGAATTTGGCGCCAAAAATCCGCCATTTTGTTTTTTATTTGGATATAACCAGTGTCATTCTCACAGTAAAAACGTATCTAACGACAACCCTCAAGCTATAATTCATCGAGCCGTTCAGGCTGCAGAGCGTGTCATACATTTGAATTTTGCGCCAAAAATCCGCCATTTTGTTTATTTTATTTTGATATACCCAGTGTCACTTTCACAGTAAATACGAATCTAACGACACGTCTCAAGCTAAAATCCATCCAGCCGTTCAGGCTGCAGAGCGTGCCAAACAATAATACATACAAACATACATACATACATACTCTCGAAAAACATAACCCTCCTTCTGGCGCAGTCGGGTAAAAAAGGTCTTCCACTTCTCTGACGGCGAAAATCGCTACAGCTTATTACAAAAAAGGTGAAGTCAAAAATTTTATGGAAAAAGTGTTAGAAGATGTATAAAATAATAGCAGTTTTCAGTGTTAATTCATACGTACACGTCGCAGTTACCATTTACAATGTTTGTGAATATAGTGAATAAAAGTGCTTGCGTAGCTCGTCCTTTACGTTTGGTACCCAATCTACACCCAATCTGAGTGACGGGGGGGTGAGGTCGAATTTAGAGAGGGGCAGGGAGTGTCCATACTGTACGTTAGTACTAATATATATACTGTGGTACAGTAATCAAATGGGTCGTTATTTTAATACCAACGAAGCGATTTGGCGAATTTTCAGTTTTCCAATTCACTATCGAGATCCGCCGGTTCTCCATTTATCCGTCCACTTAGAAAATGGGCAACGTGTGTTTTTCACTACAGAAACGGCACAAAAATTGCGACAGAACCACCAACACGAACAACTTTAACAGTTTTTTTTTAACTATGCCAGGAAGATCCATTTGCTAAGACTTTACTTTATTCCGAAGTACCAAACTATTATACATGGGATTTAACAAATAAAATATTCAATCCTCGAAAACGTGGAATGCAAGTAGAAGGACATGAGGGAGTATTCAAGAGTAACACAATAAGACAAGCCTATACAGTGCATCCAAAAAACTCTGAAACTTTCTATCTACGTTTATTACTACACACTATTCGTGACCCAATGTGTTTTGAAGACTTGAAAACTGTCCATGGTTATATTTGTAAAACATATCGCGAGGCATGTCAAAGATTAGGTCTACTAGAAAACGATAATCATTGGGAGTTAGCTATAAACGAAGCAGTCCAAACTGCAACAGCGAGTCAAATTCGTTAGCTATTTGCAATTATATTAACTACATGAAATCCTTCTAATCCAAATCGATTATGGTTAAAATATCGAGAATCTATGAGCGATGATATCTTGGTTGAACTACGACAAAAAACCCCGAACTGGAAATTAACTTTAAATATGTATGTAAATAATATAATATATGTGAATAATTTTTAATAAATTAAAAATAAAAAATAAAACAAATTTGCCATCGTATGTTTAATTAAAATAGTTTGCTAGATCATCCCAGAAATTTTAATAACTACCCAGAAGTCCCTATTGGTTAGAAAAGGACGGATATATTTTTTTGCAGATGTTTGCCTCCGACAACCACCCACTTCCACCCACCGCGACCAAACTCCCTTACAACGTACCACTTACTACGTACTAAGGGGTATTTACCACCCCAACGGGAAGTTGATTGGAGTTGGTGGTAATAGAGAAAACCGTGTCTTCACGAACAACACCCTTTACTTTTTATATATTTATTAAGATTAAGATAAGATTATTAATGTCATAACTTAATAGATAACTCGGATATTTATGCACAATGTAGGAACTCAGATAAACAGATGATAAGACAGTTTATATGAAAGGTGAATGCATAACAGCATTCATTTTATCGATATACCTAGAAGCACAGATATAATTATTTTTTTCCCAACTCGCGTAACAGTCGTGGGTGGGTGCTGTTCGTGTGGACTGGCCTACTCTACTCATTGGCATTGGCTTCTTCTCGTTGGTAAGAAGTAGTAGTGTAACTCCCTCCAATCGTGCGTATATACGCGTTATACTCGTGGCTGGGTGCTGTTCGTGTGGACTGGCCTTCTCATCTCATTGGAATTACATTGAGCTATATCGGACATTGTTTGTAGGTTATAGGGTAACTCACTCCAATCGTGCGTATTCTCCGCATCCCCTCCCATCTCGCGTTATACTCGTCGCTGGGTGCTGTTTTTTTTTTATTCATAATTGGTAAGCCCTTGGCATCATCTCACCTGATGGTAAGTGACGATGATGCCGAAGATGGAAGCGGGCATACCAAGATTCCCCAACGCAATGGAGAACTGGCTATCTTATCTTCATGTCGGAACACATCAATGTTTTAACACACTCATGTTTGGCGGCAAGACTTAGATAAGATGGTGGTAGCTAGCCAGGTGGGCTTAGAAAATGCCCTACCACCAACCAAACCGAGTCTTGCAAGTTGACCCAACCGGGAATCGAACCCGCGACCTTCTGGTGAGAAGCGAATGGACTAACCATTACGCCACGGAGGCGGTTAATGTTCGTGTGTATTAGCCTACTCTTCTCATTGGCATTACATTGAGCTATATCGGTCATTGTTGGTAGGTAATAGGGTAAGTCACTACAATCGTGCGTATACTCCGCATCCCCTCCCATCTCGCGTTATACTCGTCTCTGGGTGCTGTTCGTGTGTATTAGCCTACTCTTCTCATTGGCATTACATTGAGCTATATCGGTCATTGTTGGTAACTCACTCTAATCGTGCGTATACTCCGCATCCCCTCCCATCTAGCGTTATTCTCGTGGCTGAGTGCTGTTTGTGTGGACTGGCCTTCTCTTCTCATTGACATTACATTGAGCTATATCGGTCATTGTTTGTAGGTAATAGGGTAACTCACCCCAACCGTGCGTATCCCTGGAAGCATTCCGTCCAGTAACTAAAAATTACAAAATGGCGGCCACTTTTTTAAATTCTGACAAGACAAATCTAACGACACCTCACACTCCAAAATCCATCAAGCCGTTTAGGCTACAGGACGTGCCAAAGAAATTAACATACATACATACAAACACCCAAATAAGTTGCGCACAAAATTAATAACTATACTAAACATATACAAGTAACGTATAACGTATGATTTTACTCCCCATAAATTTTCATACCCCGGGCTTATTATATGAAAATCAATTCTTAAGGAGTAAAAATGAAATAGTTGTTTACATTTTGTGACAGTATGTATTATAATTTGTGTTTGAAATTCACTCATTATCAAGTATTGTTAACTTTTGCATTAGTTTCATATATGTGATATTAACGCGCCATCTTTTTAATAGCACAAAAGTCTTCTTAAAAACTTAATTGTACTCTAAATTACTAGGTTAGAGCGCGAACATTCAAAACCATTTAAAAGTACTCTTTTGCCGACCATTTATTATGAAAACAAGCTTCAATTTATATGACTAAGCAACAGTTAATATGACTCAGCAACGCAACCCAAGATAACGAGCGGTGTTAGTTCCAGCGCTTCGTCGGCTTGCGCGTTGCCTTATAAATCAAGCCTAACATCTCATCGACTCGCTCCTCGCTACCTAACCAGTCGAACTTGCTCCACACAGACCCCACCTTGACCTAATTTACTCATGAATCTCACCTAAACCTCAACACTGACATACGGTTACTTCAAATCAGATACGTTGCTCTGGGTTGCTTTGTTAATTCATATTAACTGAAGCTTGTTTTCACAATTAAAGGCGGCAAAACCGAATACAAATAGTCGCTGACCTAGTAATTTACAGGTAATCTAACTTATTTAGAAGACAAATACTGCCATTTAAAAGAAAGCGATTTAAAGCTTAGATGCAAGGTTTATTATTTTTTGTTTAAAATCTATTGATCAATAGTTGTTCTCGCCCTAATTCAGTGTAGGCTCGAGCTCCTCGGTGGGGACAAATATGAGCTAATATGATGATGATGATGAATAGTAGGTAATTTATGGCTTTACATTAAACTATTTTGAAATACGAATGAAACAAACAAACAAATTTATAATGTACCTAACTTTTAAAGCTTTTGTTAAATTTGTAATGTTTGTATGTATTTATGTGTGTTTCTTTAGTTTAAATCTTTTTATGAGTCTGATTAAGCTGGAATGTGGAATGAAGCCGTATTCCCGGTGAAAATAGATCCTTTTGTTGTTTTGAAGTTGATCTGATGATGAACTTTGGAGGTGGAATCAAGGTGCCAGAATCCTCTTTTATTTTTTAATAGAATCGTAGGAAGTGCAATACTGTGCTCACCTTTTTTGAATTACCTTATATTTTTATATTCATTTGAAGATTTGGTTGAGCATAAAAACTCTTTAAACAAAAGCTTGTACAAAAAGCTTTTAGGTTTTTCAAAAAATATTATAGATTATAGATTAGCATCTGAAATAAATGATTTATAATTAATTACTAAGCCAGATTATTTTTAAAAACGCCCGATTTTTTTTAAAATATTTTTTTGAAGTCAGGAGAATGATAACAAATCACATACTATTATAAAAAACCGTTTAAATGCAAGTCAGAACCGCGCACAACGGGTTCCGCACGTTTGAAAAAACTCGTTTTTTGTATAAAGACTTTCACTTTTTCAAATTTTTAGTATTTTTTGTTTTAGCGGCAACAGAAATACCTGATCTGTGAAAATTTCAACTGTCTAGCTATCACGGTTTATGAAATACAGCCTGTCACCGGGCTAGACAAACAGACACACAGCGGAGTCTTAGTAATAGCATCCCGTTTATACCCTTTGGGTACGGAACCTTAAAAATAGTAATTATAGAGGTAACTGGGTTAATTTTCTTTAATAATTTATTGCAAGATTACCTAGCCAGATTGAGGCAGTTTACCCTAAACACATGATTGTTTTCTTCAGGCAACTCGCTGCATTTTCCTGCACACCGTGACAACTGCCGCGGAACACAATGTTGGACGAAGTTCTGCCTACCATGAGGAGTCTCAGCCCAGGACCTGAAGATGTGACTGTCGTTAATAAAAAATGTACTCGGGTACGTAAATAAAATAAAATTTATTTTTATTTTCAAACTTGGCTGACACATTGGCGTGTGTCTAGATTATAGATAATACTAGTGGCTTTGTGAGCTGTAGACCTGGCGAGTATGTCGAATAGGCTGAAATATGATTTTTTTTTAACCCATAAAGATAAAGATATGTTATTGCTGTAAATGTGGTAAATACAATAGATCTTACAAAACATAGTGAGGTTCAGCACATTTAGTCATTGCTCCGCCATTTTGAAAAAAATCCAAATACGACACGACAAAAAAAACAAAATTATACTTATCGAACCTGCTCACAAAATTTCACAAGCTGTAGAGGACAACAGCCGGTTATCCAGCAGACACCCGAACCACAGAATAGAAGAATTCTATAGAACGCTGATGTCGATTTTTTAGCACTAGCACCGAGCGAGCCATTACACATACAGCAAGCACACTACAAACTCACTACAAACAGGTTGATATGCAAAATCGGAGCGGCAAAATGTTTTTTCTTATCTGTGACCCGAACATACGAAAGCATTTTTGCCCAAGCTGAAACAAACACGCTTCGCTCGCGCTTTTCGCTCGCTCGGTCAAAAATTATTTTCAATTTATTTTATAATATTCAGGGACAAATCACACAGGGCCATCTGGCCCCAAACTAGGATTCCCTTTACTATGGGAACCAGAGACTGATATACATATTTATAGGTCAAATGACAATCATCATCATCATCATCATATCAGCCGAAGGAAGTCCACTGCTGGACATAGGCCAAATGACAATATTCAATTCAAATTATTGAAAGACTGTGTAAAGCTATCACGTACTTGAAATAATAAAAAATCTATTAAATTGTATAGTAATTTAAAAATATTACCACTTTTGATGAAAAAAAATATACTGTAGAACCAATAAGACTTTTATTTTTGGACCGATTGTAAAACTGTAACACCCCCCCCCCCCCCCCATCGAGGGGCTTGAGCCTACCCTGAATTAGGGCGATCGGGCCTCAGTTCACTTAATTCTATTGTGCCTCAGTCGACCACGCGGGCCCAGTGCGGGTTGTTCGACTTCTCCCGCAACCTTCGCAAGCGTGTGTAGGTTTTCTTTATATCCCCAGAACTACAAATTTTAATTTGTTCTTATACATAATGGGGATCGGACTGCTAGTCATTTGAGTTACTTTTTATGATCTAGCAAAAACGAAATTTTGTTCTAAAAATGTTTGAAATACCCACAAGTGACGTCATACATTTTAAGCATCATTGACGAATTTATTTTGTGTATTTGATCAATTAAAAATTGAAGACGTGATGTAAAAACAAAACAAGTAAGGTTACTTGAAACTTCAACAGGAGAGCAATTTAGGAAATCATATTTCAGAATTTATTTTTCATGCAATCCGAACCCCTATTGTGTCATTTTTATCCCGACTTCCCAAAAAGGAGGTTAACGTTTTTCAGGTATATGTATGTACGTCTGTTTCTTTGGTTGAGCCTGTACCCTAAACCGGCTTGATGAATTTTGGAGATTGAGGTGTCGTTAGATTTGTCTTGATCTCGTGATTGACATAGGATACATTTTTAAGCGACTGCCTAAAAAAGGTGGACTATATTTTTATGCAGTCGCCATTTTAATTTTTAAATTAAATTGGTTATAAAAAAGTGTCATAGACAAACTTTAATTTAAATCTACGACAAATTTTGATATGTTTGATTGAAACTAACTCCTTGCCTAATCAAAAAGAGTGTGTGGTTTTATGAAACCATGGTAAAAGTGAAACTTTTTTTCACATTATAGACATTTACAGAGCACGAAACGATCATGACTGCTCTCGCCTTGGAGCTACGGTACAGGGGACGAAACGATCATGTAATAAAAGTTTCACTCCTCTTGGAGCTACGGTACAGAGGACGTTTTATCATCATGGCTGCTCTGACGAAAAAGTTTGAGACGATGTAATAATCTCTTTGCCGTCACGCAACACACAGACGAAAAAGCTTGAGACGATGTAATAAAAGGTTCACTTTAAAAGCCCTTCCTGCAGTGCCCCCTGCCCAAACGTGCTTTGGGTTAAAAAGGAGTCCGACCTCGGGTCCAGCCCCTTTTCCCTTACACGACGCCCTAAACCGTGTACAAAAGACAAATGTGCCCACGCAGGTGACGTCCCAAAGCAGGCATCGACCTTTTTTCCAAGGGATCAGTGTGAGCCCATCCAGCCGTTACCCGACAGTGCGACACAAACTGGGAGGCTAAGAACAACAACAACAACTTCCCGCGAAGACGGTAGCTTGCCGAATGATGTCATTGTTTAGGTCAAAGAGTAAGGATTATCACTTTGTTAGGTTCATCATCATCATCATCATATCAGCCGCAGGTCGTCCACTGCTGGTCATAGGCCTCCCCACAGATAAGAAAAAAGTTTGCTGTGGGCCTCCTCCAAGGATTTCCGCGACGACTGGTCTGCGCTACCCGCATCCAGCGGCTTCCCGCGACCGTCGCCACGTCATCGGTCCACCGCGTGGGAGACCTGCCTACGCTACTTTTTCCACTCCTACTCCTACTACGCCACTCGAGAACTTTACTACCCCAACGGCAATCCGTTATTATTAACATCCTTTTATTATTGTTATATTTGTCTAGGTTTCTAGTTACTTTTATCTAATGCAGCAACCAATTCCTGACGTTGAAGACTACGTAAAGAATAATGCACAGCATTGCTATTTAATTTTATCAATATATACTTTAGAATCTGTTTGCCTCACGAAGGCGCGAGATTCACCTTGTAAGGGAGCGTCGTATAAGTTACATAGCTAGGTAACATTAGGTCTCGCCCGCGACAGTATGCTGAGCTGGAACCCATTCCCAGCACAGTATTTTTATGTTGATGTATTTTTATATTTATTTTATTTTATTTTAATATTGTTGTAACATAACAATCTAATATTCTGTATGTGTCTGGAATAAAACTTTATCTTATCTTTATTAGCTTCACCTATACGTATCTATGTTACCATGTAACGTAATCTTAGAACGTGATTTTCACCAACTTCAAGACGTAGGATTAAGTTGAAAATTTGCACTCTTATTGAGGACCGATGCCAATACATGATACCATTGACCTGATGCTGCAGCATCACTTGGCTTCTACAGGACATCCCAAGTCCTTACCAAGTTACAATAGAGGTATCGTTTTTGGCAAGGGAATGGTCTCAATTAATAGGCTATAGATAGATGGTGAAAAAAACCGACATGGCGCGACTCGGTGTCACACAAACACTTTTCCACATCAAAACTGTAACTACTAACAGAACAAGACCTCTTAATGCATACTTTGCTCAAGGTAAATAGGGATCTACTTATTCTGGACTTTAAACATTTATTTTTTTCTATGGGAACGGCTGGACTTGAGATTTTCTCATAATGTATGGTATGATATACATTAAACCTCACCAACAGAGTCCTCAAGTGCTTCTCCCCTAACCTTATATAAATTTTGATTAGCAAATTCAATGCAGCCATGGAAAACTGCTCCTTTCCCGATGCGTGGAAAGGAGCAGACGTAATAGGTTTTAGAAAACCTAACAAACACCCCTAACCTAACAAGCACATAATAAGCGGGTTCGCTCGCAAACAGTACAACACAGGAGCCCTCTTCTTTGATAAAGTCTGGTACAACGGCTTGATATACACGCTATATGAGCTGGGACTGACAGACAGGGGGTTCTGGGCACGCTATTATTTCTTGTGAATCTAAATGGAATTATGTGTATTTCCATTTATAATATTATTCTAAATTAGAGATTTTATAAACAAAAATAAAGGAACGATAATCCTCTACATACGACTTAGAACAATTAAGTCACAAATATAAACATGTGCCTAGTTCGTTGGACGTCATGTTTGTTGTTCTAAAAATGTTTGAAATACCCACAAGTGACGTCATAGATTTTAAGCGTCATTGACGAACTTTTTTTGTGAATTTGATCAATTAAAAAATTAAGACGTGATGGAAAAACAAAACAAGTAAGGTTTTTTGAAACTTCAAGAGGAGAGCAATTTAGGAAATCATATTTCAGATTTTATTTTTGATGCAGTCCGATCCTCTATTGTTAAATTCGGCTGCTGCATGCATGACATCATAAAGCAGTGTTATGCGTACGGATTTCTTTAACTTAGCAAATGCGAGTTAAGTTCTAAGTTATAGAATTCGGTTTTGATTAAACATTGATTAACTATAATACTTATTGGATATTTATTAATTAATATGTGACCTTAGTAGGGTGTATCGTTACAATAGATAGTATAGAACTACAAATCACACTAGACTTGTTTTCAACGGCCGGCTGTGAACTTGTTATCACCAAATTCTTTCTAAGAACTTGTTTGTCCTACCAAAGATAACAGAATTTATCGAACTGTTACCAAGGGTTCCGTGAAGTATTTATTTGTAAGTACAAAAAATAAGTAAAATTGAAGGACAAACTTCAACTTGTAGTTAACAAAATATATCTACGTCACGACCAATAAGGGATCGGAGTGCATCAAAAATAAATTCTGAAATATGATTTCCTAAATTGCTCTCCTCTGGAAAATTCAAAAACTTTACTTGTTTTGTTTTTCCATCACGTCTTCGATTTTTAATTGATCAAATTCACAAAATAAGTTCGTCAATGACGCTAAAAATCTATGACGTCACTTGTGGGTATTTCAAACATTTTTAGAACTGTGGTGCTGTTCTGACTCGCACTTGGCCGGTTTTTATTTTTATTGTTACTCTTTGTTATTTTGTTTGTTTTTCAAATTGTGATTCTGTCATGCACGACATTCCTCCTCATCATCCGGTTCAACAATACTGTCAGTTCCCATATTTTCTACGATTATTTCTTTTCCATATACAGGGTGTAACAAAATTGGTGTAGGACCCGTTAACTGGGGGTTCAACTCATCATACTAAACAACTTTCCCCTATGAACCCATAGTCAATTCTCAAAAAACAAAAATTGGACCCTCCATACTAAAATGTACAAAATTGGTCGATCAGCTGATCGATTTGTATGAAGAAATTTTTTTTTGTTTTGTGCTTTTAGTAAAGTCTTAGAACAAAAGTTGTTCAGTATGATGAGTAGAAGCACCAGTTAACGGGACCTACACCAATTTTGTTACTACACCAATCTACCAAAACTGAATTATACAGGATTCAGTTTTGGTAGATTTTGCCAATTTTTTTATTAAAGAACCTGGCCCTTGCCTCCATTATTCTACTTCTCCATCTCGTGCGAGCGACGCGACGCAGAACGGAGGAAGCGCCGCCCACCACATACTGAACAACTTATAATCTACTAGCTGTTTCCCGCGGTTTCACCCGCGTGGACAACGTTTCTATGACTTTTCGAGGGTGCGCAGTGCGTGGTAAAAAGTAGCCTATGTCTGAATCCAGGTCCTAATCTGTCTACCTACCAAATTTCAGCCAAATCCGTTCAGTAGTTTTTGCGGGAAAGCGTAACAGACAGACAGAGTTACTTTCACATTTATAATATTAGTAGGGATAGTAGGGATTACTCTAGTGAAATCCCAAAAACGATTAACTTCATACAAATCGATCAGCCAAACTTTGTATGGGGAGTGCAAAGATTTTTTTACGATTTCGGCAAAGTTGTAGATACCTACCTAGAAGTTACGTTTCATGAGAAGACACCCATTCTCCCCCCCCCCCCCCTTTAAAATTGTGTTCTATTTTACCAAGATTCTATCTAAAAACCTGTACAGGTACTTTAAAAAGCAATGAACTATTTTTCGATACCTCGACTACACGACTGCAGTGGAATTCCTTGCCTGCGTCGGTATTTCCCGATTCCTATAATTTGTGGGCCTTCAAGGCGAGAGTGAATAGGCATTATTTGAGTTTGTGTATATCATCTTTGATTGCATCGTCACTTCTCATTAGGCGAGTTGCAGTCAAACGCACTCTAATTTTTACGTTTTGTTATGTTTTTCATGTGTATGTATGTATGTTTATTTATTTCATTCTTTGGCACGCTCTGTAGCCTAAACCGCTTGATGGATTTTGGAGTGCGATGTGTCGTTAAATTCGTCTTTATCCCGTGAGTGACATAGGATACATTTTTACTCGACTGGCCGAAAAAGAGAGGTTAAGTTTTTATGCATTTGGGTTTGTAATTAATTCGTGTAATTACTAATGAAACTAATTGGAAACACTGCAACCGTTAATAATTTTAAACAAAAAAAAACAGACTTCAAATGCACTAGTCGCCACTACGATTTTCGAAGGTTCCCCTCGATTTCTCTGGGATGCCTTCGTCAGATCCTGGTTTCCTTATCATGGTACCACCCTTGGGATATCTTCTTATCAACAAAAAAAGAATCATCAAAATCGGTTCATAAACGACGAAGTTATCTGCGAACACACATAAAAAAAAGAAAAAATATATACAATATATAAGTCATTGATATACGGTCGAATTGAGAAAACTCCTCCTTTTTTTGAATTTGGTTAAGAAACCGACTTCAATCGCAACAAGCGAGTACAATTTTGGTTCATTTTTTGGTTTTTGTTAATTTCCTAAAAAAAATCTTAATCCAATTTATAATAAAAAACATTGAAGGACCTACCTGGTAATGCACCAACCCTATCCAATTTTTTGTTTTTTGGTAATTTCTTTAAAAATATTCAATTGATTTTAGTAAAAAATGTGGGACCAACCTGGCAGTACATCCTCTGGAACTTTTTGGTTTTTGTTAATTTCCTAAAAAAGTATATAATTGATTTTATTTTAAAAAATATGGGACTAACAGTACACCCTATAGATTTTATTGGTGTTTGTTAATTTCCTAAAAAAATGCTTAATTGATTTTAGAAAAAAAATATGGGACCAACCTGACAGTACCCCCTACCGAATTATTTGTTTTTGCTTATTTCCTAAATTAATCGATTTTAGTAAAAAAAATATTGGACCTACCTGGCATTACAACCACCCTATCGAACTTTTAGGTTTTTGTTAATTTCCTAAATAAATAGATTTTAGTAAAAAAAATATTGGACCTATCCTATCAATTTTTTCGGTTTTTGTTTATTTCCTAAATTAATCGATTTTAGTAAAAAAAATATTGGACCTACCCTATCAATTTTTTCGGTTTTTGTTAATTTCCTAAATTAATCGATTTTAGTAAAAAAAAATATTGGACCTACCCTATCAATTTTTTCGGTTTTTGTTTATTTCCTAAATTAATCGATTTAAGTAAAAAAAATATTGGACCTACCCTATCAATTTTTTCGGTTTTTGTTTATTTCCTAAATTAATCGATTTTAGTAAAAAAAATATTGGACCTACCTGGCAGTACAACCACCCTATCGAACTTTTTGGTTTTTGTTAATATACTAAAAAAGTACTTTCGATTTTAGTAAAAAAAAAATATGGGACCACCTGGCAGTAAATCCTATTGACTTTTTTTCGTTTTTGTTTATTTTCTATTTTTTGTATAGATGAGGGGGTGGGAACTGACATAGACTGCTAATCAGACAGCCCGATCTGGAATAGGGATCTGGAAAAAACTCATATCCACGCACGCGAGCCGCAAAGCAGCGGGCAAAAGCTAGTTCCTTATAAAAAAGTACGTGCTATCGATAAAAGAATCATGCTAATTGGTTTACTATCTGCGAAGATATCGCGTAACAAACATACAAAAAAACATACAGTTGAATTGAGTACCTTTTGAAGTCGGTTGAAAAAAAAACTTACCGACGACAACATATTATCCTCTGACTCGTCATGACATTATGATAAAAACCATATATTAGGTAACCGGCGGCGTGCTCAAAGTCGCGTCACACATCCATCCGCCCATTATTACAGCTAAATTGTAGTACTGTGATAAAGCATTGCTCGATCTTCCTATTCTACTATAATTATGGATTCGTAGTCAGAGTGCCAACGGCAGGCCCGGATTGGCCATATGGGCAAATCGGGCAAATGCCCGATGGGCCGGATGCCCAATGGGCCGGTGTCACCGGTGTGGTCAATTGGCGGTCGACTTTATTTTGCTATATAAAAAAATCATCGATGAGAATAACGTCCTCTATCGTCAAGCCGAGGATCCAATTCAATTTACGTTATCTCGTTGGGCTCTATCTCTAGTAATTATTTATTTATTTTGATTTTCTTCCCACAAACATATTTACAAAGTAAGGTAAAAAAAAGCGTCGGTGGCGTAATGGCTAGGGCCGCCGCCTTCTGTCCGGGAGGTCGTAGTTCGAACCTGCCACGTACCAATGTGATTTCGAATTTAGATTTCATATGTACGCTTTGTTCGGCTGATATGATGATGATGATGATGATGTACGCTTATCCGACGACCTTACGGTGTAGGAAAACATCGTGAGGACACGATATTTTTACATACATCGCAGGTTGTGTGTGAAGTCGACCAACCCGCACTGGGCCTGCGTGGTCTACTAAGGCCCGATCGCCCTAATTCAGGGTAGGCTCGAGCCCCTCGGTGGGGACATTTATGAGCTGATATGAATGAAAAAAAAAATACAAAGATATGTTGGTGAGAGACTGGCGCCTAAAGATGTAAATCTTTTAGTATGGTCACCTGGCTCCCCCTCGGTATACAAGAACAAAACATGAAAAGTGAAGTAGGAGTAAAAAAATAAACAGAATAAAAAAAAAAGATATTAGAAGGTTAAGCTGCGCTTGCGTGAGTATGTGTATGTGTGTGTGTGTGTGCGTTAGTTTGTTTGGGTGTGTGAGTAAGTGTGAGAAAAAAACATATATGATTATATTTGGATAAATTTTTCCATTTCAGAGTAGTCAAGAGTCAGCAACCAAGCAGTGATAGTAGTTTTACATCTGTAAGAATTTAGGTCACTAATTTTCATGATTTTAGATATTTTGATACACAAATAGTTTTCTAGAAAACACAAATGTTGTTGAGCTAGGGTGGTCCTAAAGTATTGCAGTCTAAAGATCATGTCTACTCCTCTAGTTTCAAGTTGGTCAAGATTAAATGCAATAGACTTATGTCTAGATAAGATTACTTCATAGATGAACAATTGTCTAACCGTGAGTACTTGGCACTGGATGTCAGTGGGATAATAATGGTTTTTAAATGTAGCAACTTTAAGGATCAATCTTTGGGCTCTTTTAATCTATAATAGATTGGCTTTGTAAACACCTCCCCATGAAGAGATGTAATAGCTCAAGATTGATCTGCAGAGAGCGTTGTACAACATTTTAACTATTTTACTATCAGCTACCGATCGAATATTTCTGAATAGAGGCGTGAGTTTTCTAACTCTTTGCGTATGTTTGTTAATATGTGGTTTGAAAGTGATATAATAATTGAGAATAACACCCAGATATTTTATATAATAGACCGTTTTTAGTTTAGGGCAGCTACATGAAGAGACATTACAACAGATAGAGCAGTGAGCTGTTATATTAAGGGAATCAGGAGGCTGTGTTCTAGGGGTAATTGAAAAGGTTAAATACTTGTATACTTATAAAATACATGCATACAAGGTCAATGTTCATAACATTATTTTTGACACAGTTACGCAAAGCATGGGTTGCCGTTTTCTTACAAATGGAAAACTGTACGCTGATTTCTCGTGTCTAGATCTAAAACGTTTCCCCGAAATACGTAATAATAAACTTCCGGTGAATTAGATGAGTTAAGTAGTAATTTATTGAAATTTGATAAGACAGCTACAGGTGGAAGTTTTCGGATTTAATTGAAAAATTTGGCATTGCATTGGGATAAACTTAAAACCACTGAATAAGAAGATTATAAAATATTCATGGAAGAGAATAAAAGTGAAGAAGGTCAAGAAGTCAACGGTGAAATGCCTTTACAAATAGAAAACCATGGTGAAGAAAGATTTGTACCATGTATGACACGCTGTACATGTAAAAATTGCGCCATTTGCTACTTTAAAATTTTGCATAGATACAATCTTTTGACCAACGCCTACACGTACGTGAAAGATTCTTTTCTACCCTAAAAATTATCAAAAAGCGCATGAATAGTACCTTATCTTCTGATAATTTAAATAATAATTTATGATAGTGACGGTAGAAAAAGATTCATGAACTTGGATAGCGACGATTATTGATAAAGTAGCCGAGAGTAGTAAGCTTCTTCGGAAGTCTTTAATTGTTAAAATTGAAAATATATGATTGGAAATTTTCATTAGAAGGTAATTTTCCTTTCTCTTGAGGGTAAAGGGCCGACAGTCTTTAAAATGCCCGGGCCGGTTTCGGGTCCCAGTCCGGGCCTGGCCAACGGCAGCCGCGGTTGCAGCCAGAATTTGGGGGGCATAACCCCTAACCCTCCATCAGAGTTGGAAAAAAAACGTGTTTTTTTAAAACGAACAAAACATTGTGTTTTTGTTGTCAAAAAAAAATGTTTTAATCTTTTTTTTTATAATGTTGAAATTGACATGTTTTAATCATGTTTTAAACATAGTTTAAAACACTTCTTTTTATAAAAAAAAATACAAAAGAAAGCAATAAAAGAGGTTTTTATAGTCAAGTGAAACACCAATAAATCTAATAAATCAGAAGTATTTATTGAAATAATTTTTAACTACTAATCTTTAATTAATGTAATGACTTTACTTTAGGAAAATCAAAAATCAACATGTTTCATTTCACCTTCCATCCATATCTATTCTACTCTACTTATTCTCCAGCTACATCTAAGTCGTCCAACTCGTCCACAGTTATTTTTTCTTTCGGATTGAGCGCTCTCATGATCGTGACTAATTTTGCTACCTTTTCTGTGCCAAGTCGGTTGCGTGTTTTTGAGCGCACCAATCCAAAAGTCGAAAATAGTCGTTCGATTCCGGCGGAAGACGCAGTGGCCGTAAACAGTTGATTTGTTAAATCTATGGTTCCGGAATCTAACTTACTCCCTAAAGATTTCCACCACACCGACGCATGTGGTTTTTTTTTAATAGGTCGTCCTAGAACATATAGTCCTTAAATGGAAAAGTCATCGCTCGGTACGTGAGGACATCTTTCATGGCCTGCGGTTTGATCGCGTCTATAAATTCTATACCTACTGTGTCTTCTTCTTCTGATAGTCCTTCACCTTTATATTTGGGGTCTAATATATAAGCAGCAAAATGTGCAGGAGTCATAGCAGCGTTAAATCTTGCTTTGAGCTTGTCTTCATCTGTCGGCGACCAATCCGATGATAGAAGATCTTTCCAGATGTGAGTGCAGTCGCTTAGAATGCATGTTTCCCTCTGAACAGTATCAAGAGCCATTGAAACTTTTTTGAGTTTTTTAAGATATTCCTCAACATTTTCTTATAGCTCAACATCTTGAACAAGCCTCACGATTGATAAATCTAATAAAGACCTGTGTTCACTGCATACTTTGGCTAGGCAATACCAATTTTTGACATATGACTCAAGACAGTCAGCTAATGTATTCCAGCGTACTTCTTGAGGCAGTTTAAGTGTCTTTCCGCCAGCTTCCTTGTATTTTGCTCCTGGAAAATGATGGTATTTGAAGTACTTTATGTTTTTTTTCACCTTACTCTTTATTTCTAGTTCTTCTATGTCTTTGGCAAATAAATTAAATAAATGAGCGGAACAACCGTATGTGATGACATCACCAATCTCATCATCTTCCAATTGCATCAATTCTCTTCTCATTTTTGCCATATTAGCGGCGTTGTCTGTTACAAATCATCATCATCATGTCCTCCTTGCCGTATCCGGCAACGGCGACTCCTTCAAAATTTTTATTTCTCAGGCCTGATCTGTTGTTTGGTGTCGCGCCCTGATATGGCTTGCAAAGCCGAACTTTGTCTTAAAAACTTGGTCACAAGCTGCGCAGTATACTTGGCCAGCAGAATTGCAGGTATACGTATAGGAGGGCTTCGGTCTAGTCTTCCGTATCTGGCGCTTAGCTTCGAGGTCTTCTGGGCGTGTTTGCTCAAAGCGTTCGACACTTTTATGGATAGTGGAGCGCCACTCCGGTCTAAGACGAGCGAGATCCTCCCATTGATCACTTGGTATGCCACAAGCTACAAAACTACGCACTTGGCAACCAAAACTCTGACACTTTTTAATGCTGTCTAATGCCAGTGTTAGTAGATATTCACCAGTGTGGCTTTTGTCAGCGGTGACTATTGTATCTATAAGATAAACTTTACCATCATCTTCGGTAGTAGTTACACTAACACACACGATGGGCTCATTCCGTATGTTGCTCCAACCGTCTAATGCCATACATACTACTTTACCTCTCAGGTATTTTCCCATGTCTGATTGTACCGTAGCATGCACTTCATCAAACATCTTTCCACCCATATTTTTTCTGTTAAGTGGTGAATAGCCTGGCCGAGATAATTGCATTAGTTTAATAAACTCTGGATGTTCACTGTGTCGAAATGGAGTGTTTGTTGCATAGAAGTATCTAGCTACTTGCAAATCTATTTTGTGCTTTTCTTTTTGTGGCGTTTTTACTACAAACTGTGACATTATTGACTGACTTGACGTCGAAGCTGACGAAACCTGTCTCATTTTCTTGGCAATTGGTTCTACGTCCACGACTTCCACGTTTTCGTCCTGAATTTCTCTTATGTGACTATCTGTGGAAAAATAAATTAATTTACAATGGGCTCTATTCGACACTACACTGATAAATAACGTAAATTTGTGGAAATCGCATCCAAATCGGTGCAGTAACAGCTAATTTAGAGTAAAGTGCAAGTTTCATCAAAATCGTGTCGCGCGAGCGCGAGTGCCGGGCACCGCCGGCGGCTCTGCCATCCAATAAGTAAAACTAATAGTCATACATAGTATAATTTTGACTGACTCTGTGGCTCAGTGGTTAGTGCCCTTGACTACTGATCCGAGAGTCGTGGGTTCGATCCCCACCCAGGGCAAGCATTTGTGTAATGAGCAGATTTGTTTGCTCTGTGTCGGGGTGTTAAATTATATCTAAATATATGTATGTATTTAAACGTATATAAGTATGTATATCAGTCTCTGGTAACCCATAACACAGGGAATCCTACTTTGGGGCCAGATGACCATGTGTGATTTGTCCCAGAATAAAAAAAAAAAAAAAAAATTGACACCGTTAAACACGTTAAAAACAAACGAATTCAATCGTAATTCGTAACTAAGTCTATATTTCAAAAACTACTGAACTGATTTCGATAAAATTTATATGGGATCACACGGGAAGCACAGTCGGTTAAAAATAAAATATTCCTTTACTTGATAATTATAAATACTTGTTAATTACTTACCATCATCGCTTGAGTCACTGTCATTTCTTATTGTGGTGGTCGATGCGCCGAAATAATTTTTCATTGACTTATAATCTGAAAATTTTGTTAGATGCGCCCTCATACGGGCGATTAGGCCCACCATATCCTTGTTACAATACTTGCACTTCACCCTGAGAGTTTTACCACCTTCTCCTGACAGCTCCGAGAAATACTGCCAAAGCGGGTCCTTTCTTCTCCCCGTAGACATTTCTTTTTTTATTCAAGAATGGAAGAAATCACAATTTATGCAATACTTGTCGTACCGTAAGTAACTAACTCGCAACGCAACTGAACTGAGTGAAGTGACGCAGTCTGACGCAACAGTCTAAATACTTCTCACTACTGGGGAATTCCCGTAAAAGCGAGCGAGGGGTAATCCCCGAAAACTATGTAGAGTGAGTGAGTGAGTGTTGCCAGCCCACAGAGGCGGCACAACCTCAAATATATTGCAAAATTGGCAAAAAAAACTATATGAAATAAGTGTAAGTAGGTATATGTTTTTTATGTATGTTTTAAAACATGTTTTAAATAGATTTGTTTTTTTCCAGTGTTTTAAACATTGTTGGATTTAGTAGTATCTTCCCATAAAGACTACCTAAAAAAAGAAGTGTTTTGTTTTCAGGTCTTATGTATCCCATCAAAATATTTTTATGTAAAAATTCGCCAATTCTCGTGAGTCTCCCCTAAAATATATGAGATCTAAGGTGGAGCTAAGTCTGGCAGTACTTTTCAAAATCAATATTTCAATATTCATCAAATTGCACCGTAGTTCTATTTTAAACATACTGACTAAATAATAATAATACTTAAACTTATGATCAATAAATTGTATACATCTTTGCTACCTAGAATTTTATTTCATCTCATTTCATCATATCAGCCTCCCCCAAGGATTTCCACGACGACCGGTCCTTAGGTCTTAGGTCTTCTATAGTCTCAGCCATGACCACGATATCGTCAGCGAATCGAAGGTGGGTTATGTACTCGCCGTTGATATTGATGCCGAATCCACCCCAGTCCAGAAGCTTGAAAACATCTTTCAGGGCGGCCGGCGGTAAACAGTTTCGGAGATATAACGTCTCCCTGTCCCACCCCTCGCTGCAACTGGGTAGGTTTCATCTCATTTAAAAAGATATATTTTTCTGACTTGGCAATCACCAAATATATTTTTTCTACTCCCATTTGGTAATTTGCTTAATACATAACCTCAAATCATATCACAAAAGTATTCATTCCTACAAGTCGTTTTGCAATGATCATTTCAAATCGAAACCTACCCGTTTCATCTCATTTAAAAAGATATATTTTTCTGACTTGGCAATCACCAAATATATTTTTTCTACTCCCATTTGGTAATTTGCTTAATACATAACCTCAAATCATATCACAAAAGTATTCATTCCTACAAGTCGTTTTGCAATGATCATTTCAAATCGAAACCGAGAAAACTGTAGTACAATGAAACTTTTTAAATATTTTTATGGCTTTGGCTTCAGGAAGAAGTATTCATTCCTACAAGTCATTTTACAATTTATTTATTTCATGGTCGTAGAAAAAGTATTGTATACCACTGCACGCAATTAGTCATTGTAACACTCGTGCTGTCTATTGTGCCACTCAGCTTCGCTTCTTGGCACAAACTAGCACTCATGTTACAATGGCTCTTATTACTTGGCAGTGGCATAAAAAACTATTTTTGTATGTAAATTCTTTCCAACTGTCAAGGATGCATCGTACTCGTGTTTTTCAGGCACTCTTGAGCCTTTTTCGACAGGGTATTTTGGTCAATTTTCGTGATTGCCAAGTCAACAAAATCCTTATCCTTACTAATATTCTCAATGTGAAATGTGTTCGTTTGTTTGTTACTTTTTCACGCTTCAACGCCTTGACCAATTTTAATGAAATTTGGCATGCAGGTAGCCTGTATCTTGAGGAAGTACATAGACTACTTTTTATCCCGTTAAAATAGCATGGCCCGATGCAGTTCCTGAGGGAACTGAAAATATACTCTTTTTTTGGTTAATTTCTTTAACATCGCAACGGAACAATGGATTGCGTGATTTTTTGCACAGATATGGTTGAGGGGGTGGGAAATGACATGATTTACTATCTGTATATGATTACTATTTACTATCCTGACATAGTTCCCGAGGGATCTGGAGAAAAGTCATGTCCACACTCACACACGCACCACGCACCGTCTAAGTCAGTCATAAAAACTATGTCCACGCGGGCAAAAGCTAGTATCTTTATAAATGAGATGAAATAAAATTCTAGGCAACAAAGATGCATAAAATATATTGATCATTAGTTTCATAACTATTATTTACTCAGTATGTTTAAAAGAGAACTAGGTACAGTGCAATTTTCTGAATATTTATTTTAAATACGGAACCCTAAAAAGTACTGCCAGACTTGGCTCCAATTTCGATCTCATATATTTTTAGGGGAGAATCACAGACTTGGCGAATTTTTACATAAAAATGTTTTTGATGGGATCTTATTCCTCTTCGTTACGAATTTTCCTTTTTTCCGTTATTTTTTAGGGTTTCGTACCCAAAGAGTATTTTTCATTATCTTTTTTACATATTTTTTAGACATATAAAAGCTTATAAATATACTCGTACAACTTTATGTCTCTTACTTTGAATATGACGGATTTCCATACAAACTGTCAACCTCTATTGCATCAAAGACAATATTTAGGAACTATAATTATCTTTGATTGCATCCACTTAGGGGTGGACATATGCTGTTTTCTGATTTTTTCCTTCATAAACTCCTAATCACCTTACTGCATGCCAAATTGCAACTTTTTGATGATCGATTAGTGCGTGAGTGATGAAATATCGATACTTTAAAAACCGCTATAGTTAGAAACTTGTAATTTGGAATACAAACTGTCTACATTATTTAAAAATGTTTTAGTGGCTCAGCGTTAACGACTTGGTCCTCCTAACCATTCTAACTAGAGTTCCCGGGTTCAAATCCGGACGCCCAATTACGAATGAGTTTTTCGAAACTTACGTACATATACTTACCGATTGCTTTAACGGTAAGGAAAACATCGTGAGGAAACCTGCACATCTGATTCCAGATGTGTATGCAAGTTGCGTGGGTGATGATAAGTGCAACACTACTAGGCAACTGCCGTCTGTCCCTTGGATAGCATGGTTAATGTGCCACACGATAATAAATACCTAGTATTACGTTAATAATGCAATATAAAATTCAGGCACTTTTTTCAGTCCCTAACAAAGATGTTAAGAGCTTGAAAATGAGTTTACAATAAGTACATAGTTTACAATTATGTACAAGTTTGAGTACGTTTGACTACATCTGATTCTCAGCTGATGAAAAGTGAAATCTATTGTGGAGTAGCATAACATGTAAGAATAGTTTTGAATTTGTAGATAATCTTAGTAGTTTCTCTACTCAATCATAGGTGGCGCTAGTAAACTTGTTTATGAACTTGTTCATTCGTCCACAGATTCAGGCTATGCTCAGGCTGTCAGTGGTTATTTGATTGCCATCTCGTTCTCGCGCGATAGCTTTGTTTCACTTATATTAGTCAACCAGCATGACGTGTTCGGTTCGGTTCAAATCATCTTCGATCGTTCATCGGTTCGTTGAAGTATACGTTCCGTTTGAGAAGTCAGTCACGTTTTGCTATCGTTCTGTGATTACGATTTGTGATTCTGATGATTAGTATTGTGAAATAAAGAGCTAGTGATAAATCGGTAATAAAACAGTGCACGCACATTATCAGTGAAACACCGGCTGGATTAAACCTGGATTTCAGTGCTTTTTGGCGTGTTAAATCAGCAAGCAAGAAACAACTAAATTCGGTGTTTTTTCATTTTCTTTTTACCTTGTTTGTCGATATTTTCCGTTACTGAAGGTAACAGAGCGGATCACGGCCTTATGTACTGCAGTAGGCATAAATATAGCGTGAAAACATTTTTAAATAACCTCAAAAACATTCGTGACACCCATAAAAATGTATCCAATACTTACACACCACGAAGAAAACAAAATAGTATACACAAATGATTTTTTTCGTGCTTTTCGCAAAACCTTTTTGCCTCTAAGTTTTTTTCTTATCCAAAAGTTCTTATCAGATTCTTGTACCTACCTACCTGTTCATATTAGAACTTGGTCCTTTTACTTTGACTTGGTGTAATTACCTTAGTAACCAAGTGTTACTTAATATAGGCAGTTAATATTATTTGTTAATACTATATGTATAACTTGTTTCATTGTATTTTTCTCTCTACAGCTGAATATAATGCATGCCACTAAAGATGAGACTTGACACACCACAGTGTGAAATAATTATCCATAATTTAAATAGTTATCCATAATCCTATATGCTTCTTTTGACATTATAGGTATCCATAACAGTTCGTAAATCATCTTCGTATTTTGTGGCATACACCTAAGATGGAGGGTAAAAAATTTTTTTTAGGTGTATCTTTGTCATGTAGCAGGGCTTGATGGATTTTGGAGTGTGAGGTGTCCTTAGATTTGCCTAAGACACATTTTAGGCAGTTGGATTTAAATTTTTAATTATTTATAACCTACTTATTTAGTAAGTAGTAAAGTAAGTTATTTAGTAAGTATATGCTGAGTCAGTACCGTTTTGGTGCACAATACAGCCATTTTTAGGGTTCTGTACCGAGAGGGTAAAAATGGGAACCTATTACTAAGACTTCGCTGTCCGTCTTTCTGTCTACGCTATAACAAAACGTGTTTTAAACGTGAAGAAACTAGCGCTTCTGACTCGCATTTTACTAGATTTTTATAGTTCTATTGTTTGTAAATTGTAACTACCTGGAAATTGTTGTACTGTGCTCTAAATAAAATATTTTCTATTCTATTCTAAAGAAAAGAAAGGTTGCACCTATTTAAATTTACTAAAAAAATAGTCCCTCCCAAGCCCTCAAGAAGATTAGAACCTCAGGAAATAGCATTAGAAAAGAACTAGTTGGTTCAAGTTCTGGCACACTGCACACCTGTCATCCTCTCATATCTTTCTAGCATGATGTCCAAAGTTTCATAAATATGTTTTTATTATTATTGGGTGCACCGTGCGATGCCTCCAGGGTACAGCCTCTCCTCCAAACCTTGAGCTTCTTCTACAGTATCCCAGTATGCGGCTATGTCTAGGTCCCATATCTTTGATCCTGTCAGTATTAAACGCCTCCCACCTGAGCCTGCTATAGAGTACACACTTAGCCAAGTAGTGTTGGCTGGTCTCCAGTTCTCTGCAGTTGGGGCAGGAGCAGTCTGTGGTCCTATCAATGAACAATATGTGTTGATTAAGCCTACAGCATCCCTTGACTATTCCCATGACCATTGACAAGCGTATTAGTAATGCCTGGGTTTTTTTCCAATTCCTTCCCTTCAGGAACATCTTTGCTGGTCTGCAGCTATTGCTTCTTACCCTTCCTGGGCTTTTCGCTTCATTAGCTCGGCAATCACTCCTTTTGTGTCGGTGGCTGATATTGGAAGTTGAGGCTCGAGTCCTATGAACATGTCTGCCCTTTCATTGCCTAAGGTTCTTTGATGTCATGGAACCCATGCTATCGTGAAGGCCATTGTCCCGGCTACTTTATTGAGTGTCTCTGCACTCTACAAACTACAACATGTAAAGTACTTAACTAGACTAAGATATTATTTTATTTTTTGTTTTTCTTTATCTAAAATACCTATAAAATTAAAAAACATGTATTTTTCACTTTTTTTAATTCTTAGTATTTGTTGTTACAGCGGCAGTAGGAATACTTACACATTTTGTAAAAATTTCAACTGTCTGCCTGTTTACACTTCATTTACATTTACATTACAGTTCATGAAATAAAGCCCGCTGAGGTTTATCTTATCTTTGTAAGTGGTGGCTGCAGTTGCAGCGACACTTCGACCCAATGGGATCTTTTGTGTCTACCCCTATAACCTTTGCACCCCAACCTACTCGAAGAAGTGCTGCATCAATGCACAATTCCGCTGATTGGAAGGTGCTTGTAGTCCTCCGGTTTTGGGTAGCCATCACCTAGGTACATACGTTTGCTAGCCAGGACAGCACAGCTTTTCTCTTGGATAGGTAGATTATTGACAGTAAGAGTTTAATCATCATCATCATATCAGTCAAAAGACTTCCACTGCTGGACTATAGCCTCCTCAAGGATTTCCACAACGACCGGTCCTGCGCTGCCTGCATCCAGCGGCTTCCCGCGACCTTCACCAGGTCGTCGGTCCACCGAGTGGGAGGTCTACCTACGTTACCTTTTCCGGTGCTTGTTCGCCACTCAAGAACTTTACTGCCCAACGGTCATCTGTTCTGCGAGCTATGTTTCTGCGAGCTATGTCGGTTACTTTGGTTCTCCTACGGATCTCCTTGTTTCTGATTCGATCACGCAGCGAAACTCCGAGCATAGCATGCTCCATTGCCCTTCGAATGACCTTGAGCCTTCTTATGAGGCCCATAGTAAGCGACCATGTCTCACTCAGTTCCATATGTCATCACTGGCAACACACACTGGTCAAATACCTTAGTCTTAAGACACCGCGGTATTTGGGACTTGAAGATATTGCGAAGCTTCCTGAACGCTGCCCAGCCGAAATAGATTCGTCGATCGATCTCTTTCTCGAAGTTAGACCTACCTAGAGTTTAATAGTTTATTAGTTTACACTTTACAGTAAGTGTACGTACCTACCCAGGTAGGTACTTGCAATGCGAGTATAAGTAAGAGTGTTCTATTTTGATGCACTTGGCTTGCTTGCCAGTTAGAAAGTCTAAAAATATGAGCAATGTTTTAATATTCTAATTGATAAGGTAGAGCGTCGGTGGCGTAACGGCTAGGGCCGCTACCTCCTGTCCGGAGGTTGTGGTTCGAATCCAGTCACGTACCAATGTGTTTTCGCATTTAGATTTCATATGTACGTTTATTCGACGCTCTTACAGTGATGGAAAACATCGTGAGGAAAGCTGCACAGTGCACACGCATGCGAAGAAACGGTTCTGTGTGAAGTCGACCAAGGCTCGAGCCCTTCGGTGGGGACGTATATGAGCTGATAAGATAGTTACCGGGCCTTAGTCGGTCTCGCTGGCCCAGATTCGTCGACTTCACACACAACCTTCGAGTTTCTTCGTGTGTAGGTTTCCTCATGAAGTGGTTTTCCTTCACCGTAAGAGCGTCGGATAAACGTACATATTAAATATTCTCTCTTATAATGTGGCACAATTAACCGTGCTATCCAAGGAATAGACGGCGGTTGCCCGGTGTTGCACTTAGCATCACCCGCGGTCACGTGTAGGGCATTTTAGATTTACACCTACGGGAATCGAATTCATCATATGAAATCGACAACCAATTGGTGCGTAGCAGAATTCAAACCACGACCTCCTGGCCAGGAGGTAGAGACCCTAGCCATTGCGACACCGACGCTCTCAAATGATTTGAAGACGATTTCTTACATTTTTATTACTGATGCAACCTTTTATGTTTGTGTTTTAAACCTAATAGACGGATAGACGGATTGTCTGTCAGCGGGCTGTATTTCATTAACCGTCATTGGTCGACAGTTGAAATTTTCATGGAGTGTATTTCTATCCCCGCTATAATAACAAATAAAAAAAATAAAAATAAATGCCCCCCCCCCCCATACAAGAGACGTGAAAAGTATTTAAAAAGTACATTATAGTGTTTAAGTAGTACGAATGGTACGGAATCCATCGTATGCGAGTCCGACTCGCATTTGGCTGGTTTTTAGGGTTCTGAAGTCAACAAGGAACCCTTTTAGTTTCGCCATGTCTGTCTGTTCGTCTGTCCGCGGCTTAGCTCAGAGACTATTAGTACTGGGTAAATGGGTAGGTACCAATTTCTATAGTGGTTCCTAAATCATACCTATAGGCTACGGAACTTTAAATAGAAATATTTATTTTATACTTCTCCAAATAATAGAGAATGTTTATAATGCTTATATGTAATTTAAAATGCTGTATATCGTATGACACGCGGAATGTCGGAACACGACATAATAATTATGTAAAAATCGGTAAGAAGGTTGTTTAGGAGATACGAAGGGTCAGTTGAACATATATACATGGACTGTCAAAAACATAACTCCCCCTTTTCCGTAGTCGGGTAAAAACGGTAATACATACAGGCTTGAAACTTGCTGTTATTATAGTACTAATTCTGAAGTAAAACAAAAAAAAAGTAATAAAAACCGTCCAAGTGTGAGTGAACATTTTTCTGTCGCTCGCGTTAATGTCTTAATTGTTTGTAAGGTGAATATCTATCATTATCATAGTTGTGTGGAGAGGTGTGGTGATACGGAACCTTTTTCTGTCGCTCGCGTTAATGTCTTAATTGTTTGTAAAGGTGAATATCTATCATTATCATAGTTGTGTGGAGAGGTGTGGTGATACGGAAACTTTTTCTGTCGCTCGCGTTAATGTCTTAATTGTTTGTAAGGTGAATATGTATCATTATCATAGTTGTGTGGAGAGGTGTGGTGATACGGAACCTTTTTCTGTCGCTCGCGTTAATGTCTTAATTGTTTGTAAGGTGAATATCTATCATTATCATAGTTGTGTGGAGAGGTGTGGTGATACGGAACCTTTTTCTGTCTCTCGCGTTAATGTCTTAATTGTTTGTAAGGTGAATGTGTATCATTATCATAGTTGTGTGGAGAGGTGTGGTGATACGGAACCTTTTTCTGTCGCTCGCGTTAATGTCTTAATTGTTTGTAAGGTGAATATCTATCATTATCATAGTTGTGTGGAGAGGTGTGGTGATACGGAACCTTTTTCTGTCTCTCGCGTTAATGTCTTAATTGTTTGTAAGGTGAATGTGTATCATTATCATAGTTGTGTGGAGAGGTGTGGTGATACGGAACCTTTTTCTGTCTCTCGCGTTAGTGTCTTAATTGTTTGTAAGATGAATCTATCATTATCATAGTTGTGTGGAGAGGTGTGGTGATACGGAACCTTTTTCTGTCGCTCGCGTTAATGTCTTAATTGTTTGTAAGGTGAATATGTATCATTATCAAGAGGTGTGGTGATACGGAACCTTTTTCTGTCGGCTCGCGTTAATGTCTTAATTGTTTGTGAGGGGAATATGTATCATTATCATAGTTGTGTGGAGAGGTGTGATGGTACGGAACCCTCGGAGCACAAGTTCGACTCGCACTTGACCGGTTTTTTGTAAATAGAACGTCCTTGTCAAGGCGATCGGTCGGCTGAGTCGATGAACTAGCGTGCTGGCCAGCAACGTTTGATGTAACAACTAAATTTAGCTGTTTCTGTGAAATAGGAAAAATTGCGCGGGTTTTTAAAAAGCTTTTTTTCTTCTTCACGACATGTTTACTAGCTTTTGCCTAAATTTTGATATCATTTCTTTTAATGTAGCAGGTAAGTAACTATCGTATTTAAATTTAGAAAAATCCGGCTTTATTTCTACCAGCTGTTTCCCGCGGCTTCACCCGCGTGGACAACGTTTCTATAACTTCGAGGGTGCAGCGGCTCGCGAGCGTGCATAAAAGTGGCCTATGTGTTAATCCAGGTTCTAATCTGTCTATCTACCAAATTTAAGCCAGATCCGTACAGTAGTTTTTGCGTGAAGAAGTAACAAACATATAAACACTCACACACTCACAAACTTTCGCCTTTATAATATTAGTGTGATTATATTCATATCATCTAAAGCCTGCAAGATATCAAAATGGAACGTACACGAAAATTTAAGTTGAAATTCCTGTTTAAATCCATTATATGTTCATTGAAATCCGTTGAGCTGTTTCGGAGCCTATTCAAAACAATCTTTCAGACGTACAGACAAACATTCCAAAAACGATGACCGTCTATGACTTGGCATCTTATAAATTTATAAAAGTACTTAGCAATATATTTTTCACTTAAACTTTACTTAAACATTTATTTTGAAATCACAGACAGAAATTTTAATTTATAGGTATACATTTGACTAGTAAGTTCTTGCACAATCGATTTTAGAGCAATTTTCAGGGGTCTGATTAAGCTAAAATTTGGTATGAAGTCGTATTCCCGGCGCGGTGACAATAGATCCTTATGGATGATGTCCCTACTTTGGGAGTGGTTAGTATACAGGGTGACTTTTAATTAGTTCTTGATAGCAAAGGATATGAATGTATACTCGTAATTACAAACAACTTTCCAAAAGAAACTAATAAGTCAAATCAGAAAATATATTCTTAAACCTCGATACATGACAAGTTATCAAATCGAGGACCAAAAATTTTTTTCATATTTGACACATAGTTTCTTTGGGATAGTTTTTTGTAATCACAAGTACATTAATATCCTTTGCTATCAAGCACTAATAAAATGTCACCCCAGATACATATACTAACTAAATACTCAAATACGTTTATTTCGAAATAGCCGAATTTAAATGTATATGTTTGATAATTTGAAGATATTTATCAAAATAACATTCAAATTTTATACTCTGATATATTTTTTCGAAATAACTGAATATATGTATATTTTTGCTAATTTGAAGATAGTTAATTAAATTGAGTAAACTCATTTATTTATTATTGTATTCATATCTTTGTTCTTTGGATTTGGCTCATTCAGTATTAAGAATCAACTCTTAGAAGCTAGGAACTATTTCATCAGTCGAATGAATTTAACGTATGATGATATGATATATTAAAAATATAGATATAAATATTGATATATATCAAGCATAAAAATCAATTGATATATATATAATATATATCATGCGAACCCTGCAAAATATCACTTTCATATGTTTTGTAATTGCTGAGAATAATCAAAATCCCTGCGTCCTAAGGTTCCATTGCGTCGCCTTTGTTTGCCATTTCATTATTTATTCAGCCAGTCAAGGTTCAATGACCGATCAATGTACTGATCTGTGACTCAGACATGTGACATCATCTATTGTCAAAATGTATTGACGTTTGCGAAATAGTCTTGAATTTCAGTTCTTGCGGCAACTTGGTTTGACCTCTTGAAGGTTGTAATGCTATCATCCTCCCTTTTCAAAAATGAAGTCTGTAGGTTTAGGAGTTTTACGGTTTCGTTGTCGTACTCCGAACCCGGAGTAGGTAAATCGCTTTTAGGGTTCCGTACAACCAAAGGGTGACCAACGGGACCCTATTACTAAGCCTGCGCGATCCGATTCTATGTCTGTCAGCGCGATGTATTTCATGAACCGTAATAGGTAGACAGTTGAAATTTTGTGTGTTTCTGTTGCCGCTTTATCATCAAATAATAATAAATACGTGTGGCACTCGGGGACTGCCGCGGTAAAGCTATTGCGTAGCATTTTTTATCAACTTATGCAATTATAATTATTTATTTATTTTTTATTTATGCAGTATTTACCAGTACCATATAGTTCTTGGGGCGCGGGATATATGTAATAAATTAACCCTAAGAAAGTTACACCAGTAAAATTGACTAGGTCCTTTTAGTACCGCAAATCGCTAATAGATGGCACTGTAAGTTTTAAGAACGCGGTAACGTTACGTTACGCTCGGCCGAGCTACATGGTAGGCGGAGTGAGGGGTGTTAGGTTTTATTTTTACGGAATTTCTTGATTCGGTCGCCGCGCTCAAAGCCCGTGATAAAAACTATGCAAAAGCTTAAAAATGAAGGGGGGTGTTTTTTTTTGTTTTTGCTCAATCGTTAAAATGGTAATATATACTTACAAGCGTGAAACTTGTGTTATTATATTATAGTGCAAACTATTCCTAAAGTAAAACAACAAATAATAAAAAGCGACCAAGCGCGAGTGGTACTCGCGCTAAGAAGTCCGAACTGCATGATAAAAAATGATATTTTTCTGTAGCTTGCGTTGATGTTTTGTTTAAAATGAATAGGTGTTATTTTTATAGTTCTAGAGAGATGTGGTGGTACGGAACTCTTAGTGAGCGAGTACGACTCTCACTTAGCCGGGTTTTTTTCTATTATTTATTATTATAGACCAATTTCAGAACCTATTACACGTGAATTATAATTAATGTAATTAATTTTATAATTTTGTTTCTCTTAAGTACAAACAAAATCTATAACATTTAAACACAGTCACTATAAAATATCCTAGAACACCCAGGGGCTTAAGGCCTTTAGATGGATCAAATGACAATATTCAATTCAAATTATTAAAAAAAATGTGTAAATCTATCACTATAGAATAAAATATATAATATACTTAAAGTAATAAAAAATCGGTTTAATTGAATACAATTTTAAGAATATTACCACTTTTAATGTAAAAAATATACTATAGACCCTGTTTACAAAATTTCTGGAAAACAAATAGTTAAAGTTGAATAAAACCAACACTCAAAAATCGGTGACTTTAACACCTTTCATTTTAATTGAAAAAATTTTTTTTTAAACTTTTTGAAAGTAAAGAAAAGTAATAAAAACATGTAAAAATCGAGAATTGGGCTTTCGATTTCAACGTAACAGCCGTGTTGAAGCCTGCATTGATTTGAACTTAAAATAAATAGACTTACGTTTGGTATTATTTTAACATGTTTCAACCTGCTCGGATAGAGTCATCTTAAAGCCTCAAGACGAATCTAACGACACGCCGCACTCCGAAATCCATCAAGTCTTTAAGCTATAGACACACCCTGGACACTTCATACAACGGGCTAGAAATTACATTTCAAAAAAGGAATGACGGAACAAACAAAATGGCGCCGAAATCCTATAAGTTCGACAACCAAACGAAGTAACTATTTAGTAATCTGTGACCAAACTATAACCAATCTGTATCAATCTGGGTGACGAGGGGGTGAGGTCGCAATCTAGTGAGCGGCAGCGAGTGTCCATACTGTATGTTAGTACTAATATATATACTTTTCTATAGGCTCAGCCTAAGAGACAGACATACATACACTCTTTCTTGGGCAAACTCAAAATAACGTCATCTGATGTCTTCATGACTCTGTGTCATTGGTCTTTGGACGGCGAACGAACGTGGGACGAGATGAGATTGGTGAACTCATTAAATGTTTTTTTTAAAAAGCGTATTTGACAAACGCACTTCTGTTAATCAATTTTTAAATTTATTTTTTAACGAATTTTGTCTTTGTTCTAAGACTCTGTTCTTAGTCCGTTTAGGAATTACTTGGTTTTTGCAACCGAACTTTTAAAAATGTATGTGTGTTACGGGATATCGTTGTAGATTGTGAACCGATTATGAGTGATTGATTATTTTTGAACGCACGCTTGACCTGGGGAGTAAGCTGGTTAATGCGTTACGCGAACAGTGATTAAGTTATACTTCAGTCGTGTGCTCTAAAGCACACTCGTTTTTGATGTGTAACATCTTTGCTCTCGCTTTCCTGCAATTTGTGGGAGTGATTTCGTGAAATGGGACGGAAATGTGTAACATGGGACGGAAATGTGTAACAGAAAGTCGCGAAAGCGCGGAATTCTACTTTACGAGAGTCCGACTCGCACTTGGTCGGTTTTTTTTGTTACTGTCAGATCCGCCACCCAGGTACAATATCGTCATCAAATCTAACTAACCTAAAGTATTTTGTCACATGTTACACATCATATGCGAGTACTGTAGGTCTCGCTCGAATTTTTTTTATTTTTGATGTGTAACATCTTTTGCTCTCGGTTTTCTGCAATTTGTGGGAGTGATTTCGTGAAATGGGACGGAAATGTGTAACATGGGACAGAAATGTATAACAGGAAGTCGCGAAAGCGCGCGCTATTCGATCTGACGAATGAGCTTTGCTCTCGCTTTCCTGCAATTTGTGGGAGTGATTTCGTGAAATGGGACGGAAATGTGTAACAGTGATTTGTTACACATCATATGCGAGTACTGTAGGTCTCGCTCGTTTTTTTTTTTATGATAGGGTATGCTGTCAGGTTGGTCCCATGTAAAATCAAAATCGGTCAAGTAAGCACTTTTTTAGAAAATTAAAAATGACAATGCAAAATTGTACTATAATTCGTTGCGATCGACATTTTTTTTAACGTGTTTAGCGATTCCAATTATTGAAGCACTAGCTTTTGTCCGCGGCTTCGCCCGCTTCAACATCGTTTTTATGACTGTCTTTAAGGGTGAGTGGACCGGGAGCATGTTATTTTTAACTGTTTTTCTATTTTTGTGAAAACAAGTAATTCGGAACCGAAGTCTGAGGTTCCGAATAGACGATCTACATAGCAACTTATATTAAATTTAAAATACTTAGAATCAACTTAAAACTAAGAGTTTATATAAAATACTAGCTGTTTCCCGCGGCTTCACCCGCGTGGACAACGTTTCTATGACTTTTCGAGGGTGCGCAGTGCGCGACCCGCAAGCGGCTTGCGAGCGTGAAAAAAGTAGCCTATGTGTTAATCCAGGTTCTAATCTGTCTACGTACCAAATTTCAGCCAGATCCGTTCAGTAGTTTTAGCGTGAAGAAGTAATAAACATACACACTCACAAACTTTCGCCTTTATAATATTAGTGTGATTAAGTACAATTAAAACAAACCTAAAAATATAAACTTAGTTATTTTTTGAATGTCACATTTATTTTTAGTGTACCGTACATCCGATGAAAAATGAACCGTCTGTAAATGTTGTAGCTCGCTTCATCTGAAATTATAATAAACGCATCGCACTTGCAACACGGCCTCGTGCGGACGCCAAGAAAAGACCAGGAATCAGGATACAGCTGGATAACAGAGTGCTGCAAACATTAAATTTAATCCAGAGGCGAGTCTAAATTAAATTAAACATAACAGGCATCAGAAATATTTATGGAAGGACCTAAACATTTCCAGAATAAAACGTAGCGTACTTCATTTTAAATTGGACTTGAGAGTTTAAGCAAAGTATAGGATTTCGCCACCATTTTGTTTGTTCCGTCATTCGTTTTTTGAAATGTCATTTCTGGCCCGTTGTATGAAGAGTCCAGGGTGTAGTTAAAGGGTCCCCTGGAGGCTCGAATTTTCATAAAAACGTAGTTTCGCCTTAATACAAAAACCACATGCCGCGTTAATTATTTTATTTATTTTTATCCACAATTGCCCTTGGCATCATATCACCTGATTGTAAGTGAGTAACGATGATGCCGAAGATGGCAGCGGGCTTACCAAGATTCCCCAACGCAATGGAGACCTGGCTATCTTATCTTCAAGCCGGACCACATCTATGCTGTTAACACTGATGTTTGGCGGTAAGACTTAGTTAAGATGGTGGTAGCTAGCCAGACGAGCTATGAAAATACCTTACCACCAACCAAACCGAGTCTTACAAAGTTGACCCCGCTGGAAATCGTACCCGCGACCTCCTGGTGTGAAGCAAATGGACTAACCATTACGCCACGGAGGCGGTTAAATACAAACTTTGCAAATATATTGCGTAGACGCATATCGATGTCTATTTAGGTATTTATCTACTCTCATATCGTAAAGTTCGAATTATAATTTTCAAAACGAATTTATATTGGCATACTTTATAAACACATTACCGGAATTATAAAAAAAACATTTTATAACATTATTTCTCTAACAAAATAATATAATAAAGTATTTTTTTTCCATTACGATACAAGTTAAACCAAAAAGCTAATATCACCAACGAAGTTCCATCAATTTTTTTTATTGGAACGCACATGCGTTTCGCGCCATTTTTACAGCATTACGGAAAGTTTTCATTCCAATTTTTCAAGCGACTTCCAAAAAGGAGGAGGTTCTTAATTCGTCTGTATGTTTTTTTTATGTGTGTTACCTCAGAACTTTTGACTGGGTCAACCGATTTTTATAATTCTTTTTTTATTTGAAAGCTAGTGCTTCCCGTGTCGTCCCATATAAATTATATCAAAATCGGTGTAGAACTTTATTAAAAAATTAACAAAACCCAAAAATAATAATGCAAAAATGTACTAAGTTGTTGCGATGGAAGTCGATTTTTTAACGTGTTTAGCGTTTTCAATTATACTTGTCTGTGACAGCGCCCGCTTTAACGCATGCGTGGTGATGTGCTAGGTTTTGGAGTCATTTATTGAATACGTTTAGTTGTAGTTACTAAATTTCGTGGATAATTTTCATTCTTGCTTAAAAATGTCTGAGATCAGTGAAAGCATTGTTTTTACCTGTCTGTGACAGCGTCCGCTTTAGCGCAAGCGCGGTGATGCGCTGGGATTTGGCGCTATGACACGTTTTGTTGTAGGTACTAAATTTCGTGGATTTTTTTTTCTTACTCTTTTAACTTTGATCTTCGTTGTTTAGTTGATTAAATTTCAATATATGAGTTCAGATAAAATAGTGTATGAAACTGCACATAACTAGGTATTAAAACACTCGTATTAACATAATATTACTGGCTAGCGTTTAAATACTTACCGCCGCCATATAAATTTTAAAAAATGCTGTTTTGCGTGTTAGAGCAAACATATTTTTTGCCATAAAAATCGTAATTAACCTAGAAAACTCAAATCTTATATACTTAATATTGTATTGCCGATTTAGAACTAGGCCGATCCTTAAGGTACAATTTTATACATCAGGTACATTTTTTAGGTACAATATCTATTTTCAAAATCATTTTAACTATTTCCTATTGTTTTTTTTTTTGTTTTTTTATTCACAATTGGTAAACCCTTGACAACATCTCACCTGGTGGTAAGTGACGATGTTGCCGAAGATGGAAGCGGGCTTACCAAGATTCCTCAACGCAATGGGGAACTGGCTATCTTATCTTCATGCTGGAACACACCAATGATATTAAACATTGATATTTGGCGGCAAGACTTAGACTTGTTTTCAGCATACCCTTTCGTTTGATACCCGTATCATGGGTGCATAAAAAATAACTGATCCACCATCTTTGGGAGTCCGCCATGTCGGATTTAGAATGACGCACTTAGCTAACCATACATTTGTGTCGATTCGGTTTTGCAAAATCAAATAAACTAAAATTAGGTTAAGATGTGCCAAAATTACGTTTGCTATTCGGAAAAAAACTAGACTTAACTTATCCACAAAAAATAATTCAACTTATTCCCAAGAAATTGCTTTACTCGCAGAGAAATGTTAAATGGCATTGAAAACACTACCGACAAAGTAACTATTTAGTAATCTGTGACACTACCTAACAAAATTAAATACATAACGGCAAAAAAATGTTTAATTAGGCCAACTGCGCACGCGACTGAAAGACGAAAGTAATTACATACAATGCATTAGGGACGTAGGTAATTATAAAACGGGTAACGGGAGCGACATTGTCACAATTCAGCCTTGCATAAATCTGGCACATCGTGAAATAAGACTTTGAGAAATTGCATTTTGAAAATTAAATAATGAATTTTCCCCGAGAAAATGTTTATTGAGGACGGAGGGTAAGCCTTGAGCTTTTTTGGGCGAGTCTTGAAATCTTTATATGCAGGACGTAAATTTAATACAGTTTTTGACATGGTCAAAGACTTGATAGTTCGTGAGGACGGGCCCTCAATGAAAGTCTCCAACGAGTATAACAGTGTTAATTTTAAACAAAAGACAAAACGGGAGCTACAGAATATCTTCTTTTTAGCGTTACGGACAAATTAGGAAATTTAAAAAAAAAGTTTTGCAGACTTCTTACTGTGTCGTAATATCAAATGAAAGGGCTCGTTATGAGGATTTCAAATATATTTTTGTTATTATAGTAAAATAAAAAGTTTTGATTTTATTCATGAAAGAAGACACGAAAATTGACCATTCCCCCCCCCCCCTGATCTCCTAAACTACTTACCCTAAAATTTTGAAAAAAATACAAAGTTTGTAGATTACAAGAAAACCTATAAGAATTCTATCAATTGAAAAACTCAATATAATAAGTTCACTTACGGTAAATATTTCACTAAAACACCACTAGATAGCGCTAGTAGTAGTTAACTCGCGTCTTACTGTGAGGATTTTCAAATGTGATATTTTGTATTTAACGTTGGCAATTTGGCATTGTACGGAATCCTCACCACGCGAGTTCAACTCGCAATTGGCCGGTTTTTTTTACAATATATTTGCTTGCCGTAATAGTTGGTCAAAGTTCTATGGCCCAACAGGTGGAACTGCGTATCTCTAAATACCAATGCCCTTTTGCTCTAGGAGTCCTTATATCGACCGTAATTCGTCTAGACTCTAGACAGCCTATAGCTTGGCTAGGTTTGTTCGTTGCACCTATAATGTTTGATTAACTTACTGTGTTAGTTAGTTAGTTTAGTCAGGCCTGTCGCACTCTGCGATGTAGGTATGAAAATATGCGCCAAGCCGCGCGGCCCATTGCAAGGTGTAAATTCAGTAGTCAGAAGAGATAAGAGTTACGCGATAGAAAGAGAGGCAACTTGTAGGTTAGTATAACTGTAGGTAATTAGCGCTGTGCGACCTGAATTTGCACTTTATTGTGTCGTAGCAAGAGTCGCTATTCATTCAAATGATTTTGCGGAGTTAACCTTCTTTTACGTAGTAAATAGTCTTAATTCTTTGGTTTGGTGCTAAGTTTGGAGAATTCATTCTAAATTCAATTTGGTTGACTCCCAAAGACGGCGTATCAGTTATTTTTTTATGCACCCCCATGATGTGTGGTATTAAAAAAAAGGGTTTGCTGAGAAAAACACAAAATAATTAAAATTCTTTTCAAATTGAACCTTGCACCTTTAAATTTTTGGGTTTTTCGAAATTTATTGAAGAATTTGTTCTTTTAAATTATTTTGTGTATTTCTGTTTTTACGATAGACCAAAAAAATATATTTAAAACACGTTTCTTGTATGGGGACCCTAATTAGTTTTGCACATTATTCGTTAGTTAATTCCCCATAAATAACACATATCCTGTGAAAATTCCAGCCAGCTACCTACCTAATTAATTACAGTATAATATTGTATTTTTTGTATTCCCTTCATATCGACAAAACGTGATAAATCTAACCACACACATTGTTTCCTCCGTCTCTGTCACTTCAACGTCGAGTGACGAGGACGCAACTAGTCGTCCTCCCTTGTACCAACCGCACCATACAGGAAACAGCACAAGGTAACTCGCCCAGCTGTTCTACGAACGAACCCATTTATAGAGATAACGGTTGGCTGTTTACCATAATGCTATGGTTTCTGTTCTGACCCTGCAAAAGGTTCCCTGGAGAGACTATCTGAATTTAATAAAAAATATATATTTTATATTTCATCATCATATCAGCTCCTAAACGTCTCCACCTAGGGGCTCGAGCCTACCCTGAATTAGGACGATCGGGCCTTAGTCGACCACGCGGGCCCAGTGCGGGTTGGTCGACTTCACACACAACCTGCGAGTTTCTTCGCAAGCGTGTGCAGGTTTCCTCACGATGTTTTCATTCACCGTAAGAGCGTCGGATAAACGTACATATGAAATTTAAATTCGAAATCACATTGGTACGTGGCAGGATTCGAACAACGTCCTCCCGGGTAGGAGGTGGCGTACCTAGCCGAGTCTTACAATTACTTGTCGTATATTGCCGGTAAAATTCCATAGGAAACATTATTTAAACAGACAAATCAAGCCATGACAATTTTTAGTTGGACTCTGATTTGGTAAACAAACACTGCTGTTGGTGTTTCGTCTATTGAGTTCTATTGAGTTTTCTCGACAGAATTTACGTCATCCATCCCGCGAACGCAATGGTTGTTTTTTCGTCGGTGACCGCGAAAAGTTCAAGGTTGCGCGGGCATTGCCTAGCCAGAGAGAAACGTTCGGAAATCTGTTTTATTTCGACGATTTTTCTGCGTGAGTTGCTAGGCGTCTTTGTGTATAATAATTAATAATTAACTAGCTGTCCAGCTATCAACGCAGGACCGGTCGTCGTGGAAATCCTTGGGGGAGGCCTTTGTCCAGCGGTGGACGATTATCAGCTGATATGATGATGATGAACTAGCTGTCCCGGCGAACTTCGTGCCGCCTTATACTACACTACACTACTTTTAGTAGACAATGCAGGATTTTTTTGTATTTTTTTACACCTTGGGTCACATTATTAGAGTTTTAGCAAAGTATATATACAGGGTGTAAAAAATTGGTGTAGGACCCGTTAACTGGGGGTTCTACTCATCATACTGAACAACTTTCCCCAAGGAATCCATAGTCAATTCTCAAAAAAAAATGTCGACCTACTAAAATGCACAAAATTGGTCGTTCAGCTGATCGATTTGTATGAAGAGTAAAAATATTTTTGTTGTAAAAATATGTTGTTTAGTATGATGAGTAAAAGCCCCGGTTAACGGGACCTACACCAATTTTGTTACATCCTGTATATTAGTACTAACATACAGTATGGACACTCCCTGCCGCTCTCTAGATTGCGACCTCACTGCCTCGTCACCCAGATTGATACAAATTGGTTACAGTTTGGTTGTCGAACGTATAGGATTTCGCCGCCATTTTGTTTTTTCCGTCGTTCCTTTTTTGAAATGTCATTTCTGGCCCGTTTTATGAAGTGTCCAAGGTGTGGTATTGTATTCAGGTCTAATGTATGTATTGAACCTATGTGTGTTTCTTTATTTCATGATATCTTCTCAACGGCTTGATGGATTTTAAGTTATTTTAAGGTGCGAGGTATTGATCTTTAGATTCGTCTTGATCCCGTGAGTGACATAGGATTCATTTTTACCCGACTTCCCAAAAAGAGGCTTAATGTTTTTTTCATGCAGTCGGGGTTTTTGAATTAATTTTTTATTTAAAGTTATTGCGTAACGACAAATAGTTTCGACTGCGGACTTTGATCGATAAATTCGCACCTTGTAATTTTTTTTACTGAGCGTCCGATTTGATTTACGTGTATTGATTTTTCGTTACAATTTGTAAACATTACGTTACTACGACTCGGAAACATAGAACTATATATATATAAAGATTTATGTTGCCATGTAGTTTGCTTATGGGACTCCCTACCTCCCTCCAGCTAACTAGCGCCGCCATCAGAAAATAAATATTATCTAAATACTTAATTACTCGCTGGAGCATACTGCAGTATACCTACGATTACATGTTCATTTTTATTGTTTGAATTTTTTTAGTACTCGGCGCTAGTTAGGGGGATCCCCTAAAGAACGTATCGTACATACTGCCTACCCAAGAGTAACGTCACCTCAACAAGAATTTGAGCACTGGCAAAGTATATATATATATTAGTACTATAGCAATGGCATTCGACCATTCTGATTTCCGAGTTCATGCACTTTCTTTCTCCTCTACAATAATTCCCTTGAGCATTTTGCAAACTCTGTTTTTTACTTTCGAGCAACGCAGGAGTGAAGGAGGTATTGTGATAGCAAAAAAAAACCGATTTAACAATTATATGCTACTTTAATAGTCTAAAATTTTGTGTCTGTTGTGTGTGTGTGCGTGTGTGTGTCTGTGCGTCCGTCCCGTGTTCTAGTGCCCTCACTACTAGAATTAAGGAGTAAAAAATATTACTTTAAGAACTAGAATCTAGATAGATTCTTGTGAAATTTAGGTTAGAGCAATATTATATTTATATATATCCAACCGTTTGTAGGGTCTGTCTGTCAGCGGGCTGTATTTCATGAGCCGGAATAGGTAGACTGTTGATTTTTTTTTTCCATTGCTGCTAACAACAAATAATACAAATAAAATTGAAGGGGTAGCCCCCTATACAAAAAAACATGTTTTATAGGCTTTTTGTTTTTCCTCTAGGGTAAAAACGGTTATACATACAAGCGTGAACCTACAATGTAACAACAAATAATAAAAACTGGCCAAGTGTGAGTCGTACTCGCGCTAAGGAGTCTAAACTGAATAAAAAAGAATGATTTTTCTGTCGCTCGCATTGTTGTCTTTTGTTTGTAATGTGAATAGGTATCATCGTTTCATTTAGTTGTGTGAAGAGATGTGGTGGTTCGGAACCCTCAGTCAAGCGAGTCAGACTCGCACTTGGCCGGTTTTATAACTTGTGTAGCGTTTCAAATTATCACATATTTAATATTAGTCAGGATGTACTTCTGCTTCTGACGTCAGAACCTATCCAGTTATTAATTTGGTACTTCAAGATGACGTCATAACTAGTTTCAAGCGGTCAAGGCGAGAATATTCCATTTAAAGATAGCTATGTACAGAGGCCAGCACGTCAAGCTGGACGCTCGTAGTGCGATTCTGATCCATACGCGTACGGCATAAGAACGGTACAAAGTCAAAAGTGTCTTAACTTAATGTCCTGGCCTCTGTACAATGCATTGAGTGGATTTGATTGACCCACATCCTAGAAATAGCTTATTTTACATATGAGTTTAAAGATATTTTATTCCCACAAAGACAACAGTCACTTACATGAGAAAAATATAAATATTGTACTTAATAAAGTAGAATTTGTAAGTTTGTGTTCGCTCGTATTGGAAACATAAAAAAAATAATATATATTAAAAATTTGTTTGTTTGCAGGGTCATTTATCACATCGTTATTTGGCTAATAATGTATATCTCCCAATATATAAGGTCTAACAAAATTAGCTGAAACTATTTTAACTGGTGCTTCTACCCATGAAACTGAACAACTTTCCCCATGAAACCCATAGTCAAATCTCAAAAAAAAAAATTTGAACTTCCAATACTAAGTTGGCTGATCAGCTGATCGAATTAGTATGGGAGAACCAATTTTTGTTTTGCGATTTGACTATGGGTTCCATGGGGAAAGTTGTTCAGTTTCGTGGATAAAAGCACCAGTTAAAATAGTTTCAGCTAATTTTGTTAGACCTTATATATTTGTAAAGTTTACCTTTAAATGTGTTAAATGACTCCGCATTTTGTACATGTGAAGGTAGTTTGTTGTACAGTCGTGCCCCCTCAAAAGTAAACATTTTTTTACCGTAATTAGTTCGTGCCTTTGGTAGAACCAGACAACTAGTATATCTAAATATATATAACTCAAAGGTGACTGACTTACTGACTGACATAATGATCTATCAACGCAAAGCCCAAACCACTGGACGGATCGGTCTGAAATTTGGCATGCAGGTAGATGTTATGACGTAGGCATCCGCTAAGAAAGGATTTCGGGAAATTCCCACGGGAACACCAAAAAACGGGAACTGCGCGGGCGAAGCCGCGAGCACCCACTAGTATATACATATTTGCACAGTAATACGCGAAATCGTCATCATCATCATCATATTATCAGGCGATATCCACTAGTGGACAAGGCCTCCCTCAAAGGTTTCTACGACGACCGGTCTTGCGCTGCCCGCATCATCCGCATCTGTACTGTCCGCATGACAGACGGCCATGGCGGAACTATAAGGATTCCTTGTTTGACTACAAAACCCTGAAAATTGCAAGTAGAAAACAGAAATAATTTACAATACTGTTTGTGAATATTTCGCGCATCTGTTTCATTTGATAAACTAACCAGTTTAATTAAATACCAGCCTTCATGAAAGCACTAGGTACCCTTATTTTTTTGGACAGTCGGGATCATGGCGAATCTAACGACGCCTCGCAGTAAAAAATCCATTAACACTCCGTTACCTGCTCCCCTATTTGGTACGCAAGTGCTCACGCGTTCTACATACGTAGAACACTTTTAATCTAAGGGTTTTAAAGGAATGTTTCATAAATTAGAAAATAAGTTTATGTCATATCAAGAAAGGCTTTATTAGGAAACTAAATCAGATACTTAAAACAGTATAAATTTTAAAATATAAGTAACCAAAAATCTGATTTCATATAAAAAAATTACAACAATTGGAAACATTTTAACTCTTTATCTTCCAATGCTCATTTTCTTTAGTAACTTGTGTCTTCCACCTCTATTTCTTCATTATTCGTGCAGTCATGACATAGAAGTACCTGATGGTCTGGCTGAACAAATCCACTATAGGAATATCATCGTCAGATCCTTCATCTGATGCAGAAGCGCTGCATACGTGAATTTGTTCGAGAAAAATGACACGCGGGTGATCGCGCGTTCTAGTATTGTAGAAATTCACTTTTGGCGCGAAATTTCTCAGGCATGCGGTCGCGTTGATTGCCGCAACAGGGGCACTAATTATGTTCTTAAGTTAGTAATAGAGAAATACTATGAGTGTGTGCGTAAGTAACCATCAATTTGCATTCAAATTCGACGAAATGCATGTACGTTCTACAATGGTAGAACGCGCGTCTACTGGAGTGTTAAACCGTTTAGGATAAAAAAATCAGCAAAAGAAACAGCCATACTTACATACACACGTACAGACACCCAAAAAACATTACCCTCTTTTTTGGGTAGTTTGGAGATTTTTTTATCCATTATTGGTAAGAAGCCCTTGGCATTATCTAACCTCAGTAAGTGGCATTAGCCGAAGATAAAAGCGGGCGTACCAAAATTCCCCAACGCAATGGGGAACTGGCTATCTGATCTACAAGCCGGAACACATAAACGGATGTTTGGCGGTAAGACTTATATAAGATGGTGGTAATTAGCCAGTCGGGCTTAGAAAATACCCTTCCACCAACCAAACCGAAACTTACAAATTGTGACTCCGCCGGGAATCGAACCCGCGACCTCCTGATGGGAAGCTAATGGACTTAACCACGGAGGCGGTAATAGAATAAATAATTTTCCCCGAAACAAAAGTGAATTGAAATGAAGTATAAGTATACACACAGCTTAGGTAAATGTCTGCGACCGTCCAGTTTATTTGAATCCCCAACATAGCGGACAATAAAGAATTCGTGTATCATTTTGTATTGGGTGCAATCAGTTAGTTTGGATGCGCGCCATGCGTCAGGCAAACGGCCTTTATGACTATGTCATCTCAAGGACGCTTCAAGACAAAAACTGAAGATTTTTTTCGCGAGAAAGTTCATTGCATTGTTCAGCAACAAAACCACACCCCGGACACTTCATACAAAGGTCGATAAATGACATTAAAAAAATCGAATGACGGAACAAACAAATTACGGCGAACTCCAATACGTTTGACAACCAAAGGGTTACCAATCTGCATCAATCTGGGTGACGAGGGGGTGGGGTCGCAATCTAGAGAGCGGCAGGGAGTGTCCATACTGTATGTTAGTACTGATATATATTTCATTCATTCATATCAACTCATATACGTCCCCACCGAGGGGCTCGAGCCTACCCTGAATTAGGGCGATCGGGCCTTAGTCGACCACGCGGGCCCAGTGCGGGTTAGTCGACTTCACACACAACCTGCGAGTTTCTTCGCAGGCGTGTGCAGGTTTCCTCACGATGTTTTCCTTCACCGTAAGAGCGTCGGATAAACGTACATATGAAATCTAAATTCGAAATCACATTGGTACGTGGCAGGTTCGAACCACGACCTCCCGGACAGGAGACGGCGGCCCAAACCATTACGCCACCGACGCTCTGATATATATATACTGACGACTGATATATATACTTTGACAAAACCCTGCACACTCTTGAAAGCGTTGAAAAAACTTTATGGTCTGGTCTGTCGTTTTACCCGACTGCGCCACAAGGAAAGTTATGTATTTCTCACTATCTATGTATGTATGTATGTATATTTCTTTGGTATGGTAGGTAAAAAAAGCGTCGGTGGCTCAACCGGTAACGACTCGGTCCATCTAACCAGAGGTACCGGGTTCAAATCTGGACGGCCAATGTACCAATGAGTTTTTCAAAAACTTACGTACATACTTACCGATTGCTTTAACGGTGAAGGAAAACATCATGAGGAAACCTGCACACGCCTGCGAAGAAACTCGAAGGTTGTGTGTGAAGTCGACCAACCCGCACTGGGCCCGCGTGGTCGACTAAGGCCTAATCGCCCTGATTCAGGGTAGGCTCGAGCCCCTCGGTGGGGACGTATATGAGCTGTAATGATGATGCTCTAACAGCTTGAGGATTTTGGAGAGCGCCAGAAGGAGGGTTATGTTTTTAATTGTATGTATGTAATGTATGTATGTATATTTCTTCGTCACGCTCTGTAGCCCAAACGGCTTGATGGATTTTGGAGTGCGATGTGTCGTTAGCTTCGTCTTGATCCCGTGAGTGACATAGGATACATTTTCACCCGATTGGCCAATAAAGAGTGGTAGTTTTTTTAGCATTTGCGTTCTTAATTTTCAATTGATTCGTGTTGTTAATATGACATTGAAAATGTTTTTTCGCTCGCTCCATTAGGGCGGCATACAACGGTGGTGAAATGACATTTCTAAAGACAAAGTATGGCGCAAACAAAGTCACGGCGAAATCCCATGCGTTCGAGACCCAAACTATAATCAATCTTATCAATCTGGGTGACGAGGAGGTGAGGTCGGAATCTAGAGAGCGGCAGGGAGTGTTCTTAATGTATGTTAGTACTAATATATTATAAGTATACTTTGATTAGGGGTATCATTTTCAAGGAAAGTGTTTCATAGTCATAGGTAGGTACTCTGAAAGTATTTAGGGTGTCGTCATGAAATGTGCGTATTGGCAAATCAAAACTTTTTGGTGATTAAAAAAAAAACGAAAAATTGTAACATTTTTTTCTCGAGTTTAGTCATAAAAAAAGCCGGCCAAGTGCGAGTCGGACTCGCGTAATGTAGGGTTCCGTAGTCTTTTCAAAAAAAATATATTTTACAGTTGATGGTAATAGAACATTAATTAATAAGTCCAACTGTACATTTTAAGTTGTTCCGACTACTACTCCTAAACTAAGAAAGCCTTATTGGGCTTGATAGTTTTCCTTTTAACTTTATTATATGTCCTACTACTTACAATTTGTTTCAAATGTCCTGAAATAGTGGTTCAGCTGGTAGAGGGGGGCCCACACGTGACTGTATCAAAATTGCACTTCAAAGTTTAATATTTCGCAAACCGATCTCTGAATCGAAAAATGGTTTTAGCAAACCCGTAGTACTTTTGAAAGACCTATTAAACGATACCCCACACGCTAGGGTACGTCAACGATACCCCACACGCTAGGGTACGTCAACGATACCCCACACGCTGGGGTACGTCAACGAAAAATATTCACCCCCTCTTTACATGTAGGGATGGTACCCTTAAAAAAAATGTTTAAGTTTTTTTTGTACTACTTTGTCGGCGTGATTGATATGTATAACCCATGCCAAATTACAGTTTTCTAGTACTAATAGTCTCTGAGCTAAGCCGCGGACAGACGGACAGCTTAGTAGGAGGGCGAAACTACAAGGGTTTCTTGTTGACTACGGAACCCTTAAAAATTAAAAGCGATGTCATACTTAATTTTAAATACAATAAAATTTATAATTACAGTTAGTTTACTAGTTAGTTTTTAGTTTACTAGCGTAGGCAGGCCTCCCACGCGGTGGACCGATGACCTGGTGAAGATCGCGGGAAGCCGATGGGTGCGGCAAGCGCAGGACCGGTCGTCGTGGAAATCCTTGGGGGAGGCCTTTGTCCAGCAGTGGACGATTTGTGGCTGATATGATGATGATGATGATGAAATTTATATTGGTTAATAATTAAGAAATAGTGCGTACATTTCATTGTGTCCATTAAAGGGACGTTTAGCGAAACAGTTTTTTTAAAATATTCATTTATTTTTGTTAACACTACGGAACCTTACTTTGCGCGATTCTGACTCTCACTTGGCCGGTTTAAAAAAATATATTAAAGAAGGTATTTGCACAATATGTGAACATAGTTTCTATGACTAACTACGAGGGTGCGCAGTGCGCAATCCGCAAGCGGCTCGCGGGCGTGGAAAAAAGTAGTCTATGTGTTAATCTAGGTCCTAATCTGTCTACCTACCAAATTTAACCAAAATTAACCAGATCCGTTCAGCTGTTGCGGCGGCGTGATTAAATTACGAACATCCAGCCATTCATCCAATCTTCAACATATTTATAATATCAATGAGACATTATAATAGACCTTCCTTTTATCGTAAGACAAATTCAAAGAAAAGATTTTCTTCTATAGCATATTATAAGACATTATAATAGACATTCCTTTTATCGTAAGATAATTAACTCAAAGAACACCTTTATAACATATTATAAGACATTATACCTAATGGACCTTCCTTTTAAATAAACTCGAAGAAAATCTATATAGCATATTGATAGACATTATAATAGAGCTTCCTTTTATTGTAAGATAATAAACTCGAAGAAAATCTTGATAGCATATTATTAGACATTATAATAGACCTTCCTTTCGTTGCATAAAAGGTAATGCGTGCGTGATTCATTCTCTGACCGGACCACGACCAGACTATCTTGGGACATCTTCCGTTTAAAAGCGTTTATGTTTGATTAGTTCAAACTTCCAGGGTCTACTTAAGATAAAATATGTAGTGAAGCCGTATTCCCGGTGGCAATCGTTTTGTTATTTTGAAGTTGATCTGATGACGAACTTTGGAGGTGAAATCAAGGTACCTTATTTTTCAATAGGATCGCAAGATACAATACTGTGCTAACCTTTTTTTTTTAATTTGGAACCGTGTATTTTTATATTAGTTTGAGCATTTAGCTTTTTGAGCATAAAAACTCTTTTCAAATAAAAGCTTGTACCAAAAAGCTTTTAGGTTTTTCGAATATTATTCAATGATAACTTTCTTTATAAGTAGTGCGTTGTAAGTTATATTCTGGACAAAAGTTAGAACCAGAATTAAAAGGTAGACATAACATAGAAAACATTTATTTTCGGCACCAAGAAAGAATGTAGAGTACATGAAATGACACAAAAAAAATAAAAGAAAATTAACACAGTCAGCTAAATAAATACTAAGAACTAGTAAAAAAAATTATGAACATATAGTGGAGTGATATTAACATTATTTATTTCTTGTTACGTTAAGTGAAGATTTTTAGGTTTCTTTACCAGGTAACAGCGCCCTATTACTAAGCTGTCCGTCTGTCCGTCCGTCCATCCGTCTGTTTGCCCTTTAAAAGACTGTATCTTCGGACGGAACCGTAGTAAATAGCTGGCTGAAATTCTATCAAAATATGTGTTATTATAGTGGATTTATCATCAAATAATAATAATAAAAAAAAAAAGTTGAATACTAAGGGGGTCCCTATACATGAAACGTATTTTTGTTTTTCTCTATTGTAAAAACGGTAATAAGCGTGATTGATTATAGTACTAAGTAATCCTGAAGTAAAATGAAAAATGACTAAAACCGGTCAAGTGTGAGTCTTACTCGCGCGAAAGAGTACGAACTGAATGAAAGGAAAGCATTTTTCTGTCGCTTGCGTTGATTCCTTGTGCAAAAAGGTGTGGCGGTACGGAACCTTTAGTGCGCGAGGCTGACGCGCACTTGATCGGTTAAAAAAAAAACTAAAACATGAATGTTCGTCCTGCTTAGGTACAATATAACTAACGATAATTACATATATTATGTATATGACTTTTTCAGTTGATTAAACTGATATTTATTTAAGAACCTAATGTGCATTTTCCCACTAGCCGGCACGGCTGCCGGTAAGCAAAAATGTATGAAAATATATGAAGCGTCTTTCCACACTCTGGACACTTCATACAACGAGCCAGAAATGACATTTCAAAAAAGGAATGACGGAACAAACAAAATGGCGGCGAAATCCTATACGTTCGACAACCAAACTGTTACCAATCTGTTAATCTGGGTGATGTGGGGGTGAGGTCACAATCTAGAGAGCGACAGGGAGTGTCCATACTGTATATTAGTACTAATATATATACTTTGGTCTTTCCATAGACCGACACCGGCCCAATAGAAAAACGAAGCCCTGGTGCCGGCTAGTAAAAAAACAGTCAATCCCTACTAATATTATAAATGCGAAAGTAACTCTGTCCGTCTGTCTGTTACGCTTTCCTGCAAAAACTACTGAATGGATTTGGCTGAAATTCGGTAGGTAGACAGATTAGGACCTGGATTAAGACATAGGCTACTTTTTACCACGCTGCTCGCGCACTGCGCACCCTCGAAAAGTCATAGAAACGTGGTCCATGCGGGTGAAGCCGCGGGAAACAACTAGTGATATATATAAATGTTATAAAAATTACGAAATTCCTTGGTTGATATGCACTAAATGCCTAGTTCGTATTAAAAATAAATACTGTTTGCTATCAGCCTATCACGCACGCACGAACGAACAAAGATAATCACTATCATAAACAATCGACCTACAACAGCACCTCGCTATGACCTACGATGTCCAGAATAGATAGATCTTGGACTAAGTCTACGTACACCTGAAAATGGGAAAGAAAACAAGAGCTCGAGGCAGTCTGGTCATTGAACGCAAAATAAACATAGAATTACAACGTGTGCCGCGCGTGGTGTGTTTCGGATCGGAACGTCGCAGTTGCTTTCCAGCTGCCATTACGTGCTACCGCGTGCGCGCGAAAATTCAAACAAAGAACATTGTTATCGTAAATCGCGAAGTTTGATTTGAGAACTTTTTTCTTTTTACGTACGTACGTACAGGCGATACGGAATGAACAGTTTTGTTTTTAAATTAGGTTTTTTAATGCGTCGACTTTTATAATTAATTCGCAGTTGTGTTTGTCTGTAATAATTTTGTTTCGTTAATTATTTTATTGACTACGTATGTTTAGTGTCATATGTTAATCGTATTCGTTTCTCGAGAATTAATTAACTCATTTTCAATTTACCCATTCGATATAAACTGAAATATTGTTGTTAAGTACTGAAATGGTACGTTTATAGTTTCTTGTAGCGTTATAAACACTCATTTAAAGTTGTTTATGAAAGTTTGGTGTCAAAAATCTAGGACATTCGCCAAGACTACTGCAGTACTCAAGGTCATGTTTCTCTTTGTCCAAGTTTAGATAATTTCCCAAGAATTGAAGTGATAAAATCTGGCATAAGACCAGATTCAAAAAACTTGAATCTCTAAAATTATTAGTGACTCAGTGATAATGATTTCATCGAAAATGTATTCGATTTTCGGAAAAAACGCTAAAACGAGGCGCCAGTGACTGTTTTCAAAAATGTCTCCCGATAAACGCAAAAGGAGGTGTAACGGATCCAGACTTCGAAATTCGAAAAGGACTCGTAGATAATAGCTATAAATATATCCTGGAAAAAGTTTATAATCAATGATCTCACAGTATTAAAGTGCTCAAAAGTATAAGAATCTAGAAAATTCAAGTAAGAGACTGAATACCGTAATCTTAGTTTAACTTTCAAATCTTCAGTCGAGGGAACGCGAATTTGAAATTCGGAATTGGAACGAGCGTGAAATAAAGAAACGATGATCGCTCTCAAGAAGTTATATGGAGATGAGCTATTGCGTTTAGCGTTAGTTCTTAGTCTTCTCAAGGTGGATCCCAACGACTACTTGGAAACGGAGACTCAGCAACTGCTAACGGGTCTTCACATCTCGAACGGCTCCGATTGGTCGCCGGAGCAGGAAGCTCGCACGCTGATTCGCCCTAGATTCATCCACCCTAAATCCTTGGACAACATCCTGATAAACTACGAGAGAGAACTCTTTGAGGAGTTGAACTCTTTGGGGCGATACGCGAGCTCCTTTAACTTGAACAATGACCGGATATGGAATCGGCCGGTTTTACATACATATTTAGTGAATAATGTCGCGACTGACACAGTCGTGCCTCCGCTGGCGGACGCGTCGGTCCCGGACGACGCACAGAACCAGGATGGGGTGTCAGCCGATGATAACGTAGCTCAAGAAGTCAAGGTCTCCGAGGAAGAATCGGCTCAAGCTACCGAAGATGAAAAACTCGTGCCGGACGCCGTAGTTACTCTGTCAGCAGATTTTCTATCAAACCATACGGAGTCGGATATTTTCGCTGAAATAGCGACTCGATCCTTTGATGTTAACGATCTGTTGATCCAACCAGAGATGCATATCAAGACTGAAACGGAAGACTCGAGAGAGTCGAGTTTTCTTGACGTTCAAATCAAGAAGGAAAGAGAAGATGATTTGTACAATGATGACGATAATGCCATCGACGATTTCGTACCATATTTTGCTGCAAAATCTGAGAAATTCTATGTCGGTGAACCCAATGTGTTTCAACAAAACATGGCTGATCTACAAGACTATGCCGAGCTGTTTGACGACGAGAAAGATCTGAGGAAAGATTTAGAATATTTAGACGTTAAGCAGCAACAAGAGAACCTAGAACAATACCTTTTAGAGAACACGCCTTTGGAAGCAGAAGCGTATGATCTCGCCCCGATGTTTGAAGAGGAATTAGTGCTGGACGTGAAGAGGGAAAGGGCTAGCACTAGCTTCACCTCGGCGAGTTCCAGTGGAGTGAGTGAGATGGATGTATCTGTGTCTGATACACCCGACATCAAGAATGAACCTGACGAAGGACATCATACAGGAGACGAATTAACGCAAGAGGTAAGATTAGAATTATTTTATCCTAAGCATGAATTTTTGCGTTTATTGAATCGCTATCAAGGAAGTGGCTATTTTAAAGCTCGATTTCCAATGAGCAAAAATACATGTGATTACAGGTTTTTAGGGATCCGCAGTCAAGTGTCAAGAAAAAATGTAAATAGTAGGACATATAATCCTTTTTAAAGGAAAACTATCACGGCTTTAGTAGGCTTTCTTAGTTAAAGAGTTAAAGTCGACGTGCAGTTAGATTTGTGAAAAGTTCATAGATTTTCCATACAAAATGTTCTATTACCAACTGCAAAATCATATCTCACTCACCCTGCAAAATCATATCTCACTCACCTGATGGTAAGTGATGATGCAGTCGAGGATGGTACACGCAAACTCAAATAATGCCTATTCACTCTTGTCTTGAAGATCCCCAAATTATAGAAATCGGGAAACACTGACGCAGGCAAGGAGTTCCACTTTTGAAAGACAACGGAACCCTACTTTGCGTGAGTCTGACTCGCATACTTGGCCGGTTTTTTGGTCTGTATCTGAGTCTTGAGATTTCTAAAGTCGCAAAATCGTTTTCTTTTTGCGCAATCACATGAGATCTTCAGGGAGTAGATTCAGGTGAAAGGACACGCAGGGCAGTACAAAAGGTGTGCCATGGTCGGGGGGGGAGGCACTCCACTCGCATGCGCTATCCCAGCTGTAGCCCTAACTGCATATCACTAGAATAAAACCATAACGTCATCATCATCAGCTCACAGAGTAGCTAAACTTAAGTGGCAGTGGGTGGGGCACATAGAACATGTTGGGTTGGGGCAGTAAAGATCTCGAGTGGCGACCGCGCACCGGAAGACGTAGCTGGGCAGGCCTCCCACTCGGTGGACCAACGACTTGGTAAAGGTCGCGGGAAGCCGCTGGGTGCGGGCAGCGCAGGACCGGTCGTCGTGGAAATCCTTGGAGGAGGCCTTTGTCCAGCAGTGGACGTCTTTCGGCTGATATGATGATGATGATGAACACGACGTTACGGAATTACGTGATTCTATGGTGAGTCGATGACATGTATACCAGTGTCTGGTTCCCAATGGTACAAGCACACCCTGGACACTTCATACAACGGGCCAGAAATGACATTTCAAAAAAGGAATGACGGATCAAACAAAATCTGGGCGAAATACTATACGTTCGACAACCAAACTGTCACCAATCTGTATCAATCTGGGTGACGAGGGGGTGAGGTCGCAATCTAGAGAGCGGCAGGGAGTGTCCATACTGTATGTTAGTACTAATATATATACTTTGGTACAGGCACAGTCTATAAAATCCTTAAAGTCGGCTAAAAGAGGCGTCTAGGCAGGGCAATCGTGGGGGGAGACGAACGTCGATCCCGTGCTGCTATAGACACTGTTGTTTAGGCGTTTGGGACGATTCGAAGTGGCTGCCTATGGTTGATAGCTTTCTTCGTAAACAGTGCAGTTTTCAACAAAGGTACTATTCGTAACCGAGCTGCCAATTGCAACTGCCAACAGCAAGTGCAGCGGCTGCATGCAGTCGCGGCACTTGCAGTTGCAGCGTGTGGTCGCAATTGTGCCGAGAATGGCGGCGCACTTGCAGTTGCAGCGTGTGATCAGAATTGTGCCGTAATGGCAGCGCACTTGCAGTTGCAGCGTGTGGTCGGAATTTTGCCGAGAAAGGCGGCACAAACAATAGTTGGCAGCGGCCAGTCGCTTCGCTTGTTTACTCACTTGGTTGTAATCATGTGTGGTTGACAGTGATGACATTATACGGAACTGAGACATGGTCGCTTACTATGGGCCAGTGGCTGTAGGTCACCCAAAGGGCAATGGAGCGTGCTATGCTCGGAGTTTCTCTGTGTGATCGAATCAGAAACGAAGAGATCCGTAGGAGAATCAAAGCAACTGACATGGCTGTAAGAATTGCTAAACTTGAGTGGCTGTGGGCGGGGCAGGCCTCCCACATTGAACAAAAACGTCCGTATGGTTCTGCGGTCGCTGCACTACTGTACTGTACTGGTCCGCAGTAGTCGGCAGCGCAACTGCACATACAGCCGCCGCCGACTGCACGTGCTGCTTGCTGCGGCGTTTTTAATGTATTTCATTTAAATACATACAATACCAGTCGTGCAGCTGCGGCCAACTGCATGCAGCCGCTGCAAGTGCTGTCGGCATTTGTGGTTGGCAGCTCGCTTCCGAACGGCACCTTACACGGCCGACACTCGGTTGTTGGACTAAATTTAAATATGTATAGGCTTACTTACCTACATGGGACTTGAAGCGTTCACATTGAACTTAATAGGCAAAGTATATACGTATATTAGTTCTAACGTACTTTAGGTCAGGTACATGCTAACGACATCTAACCATAGACTACGACAAGGACAGGTATAATATGGACTGCGAAGAAAGGGAAAAAGACAAAGATGGGTGGCGACGACCTTACACTCGTAGTTGGACCGTTTACGTGTGACAAGGAATATACCAGTAAACGTGGAGTTCAGTCGCAGTAGTTCCTCTAAATGAAGCCTTAAGGCCTTAAGATGGGTCAAATGACAATAATCATCATATCAGCCGAAAATCGTCCACTGCTGGAAAAAGGCCTCCCCCAAGGATTTCCACGAAGACCGGTCCTGCGCTGCCCGCATCCATCGGCTTCCCGCGATCTTCACCAGGTCGTCGGTCCACCGCGTGGGATGCCTGCCTACGCTACGTTTTCCGGTGCGCGGTCGCCACTCGAGAACTTTACTACCCCATCGGCCATCTGTTCTACGAGCTATGTGCATTATTTGCATTCATTGCAAATGACAATAGTCAATTTAAATTATTGAAAGACTGTGTAAAGCCATCACCATGGAAAAAAAATATGTTATACTTAAAGTAACAGAAAATCGACTTAATTGAATACGATTTTAAAAATATTATTACTTTTGATGTAAAAAACCATACTGTAGGCCCTGTTTTTGGCATTCATTGCAAAATTTCTCGAAAACAAATAGTTAATATTGAATGAAACCAACACACTAAAGTCGGTGACTTTAAGACCTTTAATTTTAATTCAACACATTTTTTAAAACTTATTTGAAAGTGATGAAAAGTAATAAAAACATGTAAAAATCGAGAATTGGGCGTTCGGTTTCAACGTAACAGCCTCGTTGAAGCCCGCATTGATTTGAACTTAAAATGAATAGACTTACTTTCGATATTATTTTAACACTTATCAACCTGCTTGGATTGGGTGGTCTTAACACCTTAATTTAAAACATCCACAACGAAATACGTCCAATGCTGGACTAAGGGGAGGCCAAGGATTTCCACAACGCACAACGGTTGTGCGCTGCCCGTATCCAGTGGCTTCTCACGACCTTCGTCGGTCCATCGAGTGGGAAGCCTGTCTGCACTACGTCTTCCGGTGTTCGGTCGCCTTTCGAGAACTTTAATGCTTCAATGATCATCTGTTCTATGAGCTATGTTTAGCGATTCTGTGAGTTATATAGGTAAAACTTACTCTTAATTCGGGTAACTTTTAACAATGCTATATTGAAATTTGATTGGAATAAGTATAGTAATAGTGTCGGTGGCGCAAGGGCAAGGGCCGCTACCTCCTATCCGGGAGGTCGTGGTTCGAGTCCTGCCACGTACCAATCTGTTTTCGAATTTGATTTCATATGTACGTTTATCCGACGCTCTTATGGTGAAGGAAAACATTGTGAGGAAACCTGCACACATCTGCGAAGAAACTCGAAGGTTGTTTGTGAAGTTGACCAACCCGCACTGTGCCCGCTTGGTCGACTAAGGCCCGATGGCCCTAATTCAGGGTAGGCTCGAGCCCTTAGGTGGGGACGTATATGAGCTGATGTGAAGTATAGTTACTGTGAAAGATAAAAGGCGTATTTTTTTAGAAATTCTTTGCCAAACAAAAATAAACTTCTTAAGTAAAAGTTTTTAGGATAAATATTGCGCAAAGTAAGAAAATCATGCCACCAATATGGTGCCATACCCATTTCAATAACTAAATATGCGTGCTCCTTTAACACTTGACACGATCGGTGCGCGCGCGCGCCGCCTTTCAGAATATATTTACATTCGTTGTAGCTACTTTTTTTATAATCAATTTAATAAAAAATTAAAACGCGACTGCTTAAAATGTGTTCTATGTCACTCAGGGATCATAATTAATCTAACAACACCTCACTTTCCAAAATTCATTACCAAAAAAAACAGACATACCTATATACAGGATGTAACAAAATTGGTGTAGGTCCCGTTAGCTGGGGCTTTTACTCATCATACTGAACAACTTTCTCCAATGAATCCATAGTCAATTCTCAAAAAAAAAATTGAATCCTCCATACTAAAATGCACAAAATCGGTCGATCTGCTGATTGATTTCTACAGAGAGCAAATTTTTTTTAGTTTTCAGTCGTAGTGCAAAAGTTGTTCAGTTTGATGAGTAGAAGCCCCAGTTAACGGGACCTACACCAATTTTGTTACACCCTGTATATTATATTATAATATACCTCAGATACATTAACCTCGTTCCTGCGCAGTTGGTTATAATTAGTGAAATTAAAAACCCCCGACCAACTTTCAGCCAAATCGGAGCAACTTCACTGTCGACGGCCATTTTGTTTCCGCCATTTTGTTTTTTTATTGCAACATAAGTGTAATTTTTTTTTAATTAACAATCGGTAAGCCCTTGGCATCATCTCACCTAATGGTAAGTAACGATAATGCCGAAGATGGAAGCGGGCTTACCAAGTGTAGTTGCAGGTGTGTTGCAATGCACGGAAAGGGCGCTGCTGCCCATGCTCCGGTTTTAAGACCCTTAGTCGACTCTTACGACCCCCATTGGAAGATATGGGATGGTCCTATTCTTAACCGGGAGCCATACGTCCTGATAATCTGATAAAGATTATTCTTAAATTATACAAAAAAAAATATATTTCGTTATATTTGTTTCGCAACTCTTGCGCAAGCCAAGACTTATTTTTTACGAACTGATTTGAAAACAGTTCATAATGTATCGCGTCATCGCTGTTTTTATTAAGTGATTAGATTACTTATTGAAGTGATTGGAGTAGAGTGTAAATGCCTAAAGTTCGCGAGACCACCAAACACATTGTTTTACTTTTGTTATTTTTAACCGACCTCAAAAAAAATGTGGAGGTTTCTCAATTCGACCGTATTTTTTATTTTTTTATGTGGTTCGCACATAACTTCGTCGTTTATGAACCGATTTCAATGATTAGTTTTTTGTTGGAAAGCAGATATCCCAAGGGTGGTACCATGATAAGGAAACCAGGATCTGCTGATGGTATCCTAGAGAAATCGAGGGAAACCTTCAAAAATCGTAGTGCGTTTAAAGTCGTTTTTTTTTTGTTTAAAATTATTTTAATTTTATTTTTGCTCAGTGACCAAATAACTCAAAACCAGCTATGCGATGGATGACTCAAATATTTTGTTTTTATCGTTGCAAGGTCACTTTAATAACGTGATTTTTTGTCAACCGACTTTCAAAAAGGAGGAGGTTCTCAATTCGACTGTATGTTTTTTTATGTGTGTTACCTCAGAACTTTTGACTGGGTGAATCGATTTTTATGATTCTTTTTTTATTTGAAATCTGGTGCTACCCGTGTGGTCCCATATAAATTTTATCAAAATCGGTGTAGTACTTTACTAGAAAATTAACAAAACCCAAAAATAATCATGCAAAAATGTTACATTTTTAAGTTGTCAGCCGAAGGACGTCCACTGCTCCGTAGGCCTCCCCCAGGGATTTCCACGGCGACCGGTTCTGCGCTGCCCGCATCCAGTGGCTTCCCGCGACCTTCACCAGGTCATCGGTCCAACGAGTGGGATGCCTGCCTACGCTACGTTTTCCGGTGCGCGGTCGCCACTCGTAAACTTTTCTACCCCAACGGCCATCTGTTCTACGAGCTATGTGCCCCACCCACTGCCACGTATGTTTATCAATTCTGAGAGCTTTGTCGGTTACTTGGTTCTCCTACGGATTTCCTCGTTTCTGATTCGATCACGCAGAGAAACTCCGAGCATATCACGCTCCATTGCCCTTTGGGTGACCTTGAGCCTCTGGCCCACAGTAAGCGACCATGTCTCAGTTCCGTTTATGCCACCATTGGCAACCACACACTAATCGAAGACCTTGGTTTTAAGACACTGCGGTATTTGGGACGTGAAGATATTGCGAAGCTTCCCGAACGCTGCCCAGCCGGGTTGTATTCGGCGATTGATCTCTTTCTTGATGTTGGACCTACCTACCTGGACTGTTTGTCCTAGGTACACATATTCGGCAACAACTTCGAGCGTAGAGCCTCCAACCACCAGAGGAGTAGGTGCGACACTGACGTTTGACATAATTTTCGTGTTGTCCACGTTCATTCTAAGACCTACTTGTTGAGAGGCTCAACTGAGACCATCAAGTGGACGTCCTTCGGCTGATATGATGATGATAATGATGATGATGATGATGATCTTGATGTACTAACCAACACGGCAAGTTAATCAGGTAAAGATAAATACTCTTTATTGTACACACTTGCTAAAAAAAATTAAAATTATAAAAACTTAAAAAAACTTTAATATAAAAAGAGGAACTACAGCGGTACAATTTGGGCGGTCTTATCGCTCCAAGCGATTTCTTCCCGACAACCCAAATAATATAAAGCTAGTAATGAAATATTCTGAGTGCATCGACCAATCCTAGCCAGGCTATAGGCTGTCTGGACGAAATACGGTCGATATTTAGGACTCCTAGAGAAAAAGGGCGTTGGCATTTAGAGATACGCAGTTCCACCTGTTGGGCCATTGAACTTTGACCTTGTCACAGTGGCTGCGGAGTAATAAAAGTAACTAGTGACTCTGTGAGCTGTAGATCTCGCGAGTTTTTCGAAATGGCTGAAATATGATATTTTTAAGTTTGAACCCCCCCCGGGGTTTGTTTATTTGTTACCAATTCACGCTTCAACACTTTAACCAATCTTGATGAAATTTGGTATGCAGATAGCCTATGTCACTAGGAAGGACATAGTCTACTTTTTATCACGTGAAAATGGCATAGTCCGATGCAGTTCCTGAGGGAATTAAAAATAGTTGTTCCCGCCTTTTGAAAAATTTCCTAAAACTGAGTCGACAAAAAAAAACAATTATCGAACCTACCTGCTCACAAAATTGGAGGAGAACAGTCGGACATACGAAATCATTTTTGCCCAAGCTAAAACGGAGACGCTTCGCGCCGCTGGCTCGGTCAATTATGATCTGACTAGCTTTTGCCAGCGGCTTCGCTCGCGTGAACATGGTTCCTGTACTTTTTTTTATTGATACATAATTGGTAAGCCCTTGGCATCATCTCACCTGATTGTAAGTGACGATGATGCCGAGGATGGAAGCGGGCTTACCATCTATCCTAAATGTAATTTACATGGATTATGCAACTATCCCCTATGTGGGATAAATGTCCCAAAATGTAGAGGTTCGCAAAAATCGCTAATACTGTGAAAATATTTAAGATAATGTTTTTTACTCCACAAAATTGTAGCTATAAAATTAAAGTACCGGCTAGTTTTACAAATAAGGTATTGCTTTTTGTACTGAGAGATATAGAGTAATTTCATAAAGTGTGGCAACTATCCTGCTTTTAATCTTTTAACATAAGTACATAGTATTTGTACATTATATGCATGAACATTTTTCGGCCCACACGAATTACAGGCCTAGCCTAGTTTGGGGACCACTACTTACTGTTATATCGTATAACTGTGTTTCTTGTAATTGAATAAATTTATTAATTATTTATTTATTTATTAAATTATAACTAAATTACTTCACTATATTATACCAAGCAATGTGTCTGCATAAGTAGGTATGTAAAGTATATCTTTAAATAGTTCCTACTTTGTTGCATGCATATAATATCAAAGAATAAAGACTATTTACACGTAAAAGAAGTTTAACCCCACAAAATCATTTGAATGAATGGCGACTCTTGCTACGACACAATAAAGTGCAAATTCAAGTCGCTTAGCGCTAACTCACCTACAAGTTGCCTCTCTTTCTATCGCGTGAGTCTTATCTCTTCAGACTACTGCATTTGCCACATTCAGGGGACCGCGCGGCGGCGTAGTGCGTGGCGTAGGTACATTTTCATGCCTACAGCGAGGAGTGCGACAGGCCTGGTAATATATTAATATTATTATAGAAGATCGCATGTTTTCATGTCAGAATTGTGTATTTACGAGTATGTGTAGTTTTTTTGGGTCCTAGTTTAATTAGTTTAGTAGTTACATTGTGTGGTAAATTATTTACTTGGGCGGTGTGATATTTATAGGGCTGTTAAAAATATAATGTGACAGTTATTCGTGAGCGGCAATATTATAAAATATGGACTATAAGACTATACTCGTATATAAAAATCTCTTGTCACGGTGTTTGTGTTGTACTCCTTCGAAACGGCTCGACCAATTTCCATGATTTTTTTAATGTGTATTTAGTAGGTATGGGTATAGGTCGTAAAGTATATTACATATCGCTAGGTGATTAGATTAGGGTGTCTCTATCCAGAATTAGTTACGCTCTCGAATATGGCAAAACTACGTTTGCGGGGTCAGTTAGTAAGACTATAAGAGAGTTGGTGGCGTAACAGCTAGGGCCGCTACCTCCTGTTCGGGACGTCGTGGTTCGTAGCCTGCCATGTGCCAATTTTTTTTTTCGAATTTCGATTTAGTATGTACGTTTATCCGACGCTCTTATGGTGGGAACATTGTGAGGAAACCTGCAAACTATGAAACTGTGTGAACTGGCCTACTCTTGTCAAAGGCATTAATGAAATGACATTCAATGATTTTAATGTATAACTTCTTTTGTTATATTGTTTTCATGTTCTAATGACATAGGTACTTGTGTTATATCAATTATTATATTTTGACGTTATTAACTAATGGTTTTTTATTTTTACAAATGACATGTTTAATTATCTAATTACTATTTTACTACTCTCAGAAAGAGGTAATTTTCACCTATCCTTAGGGCCGAAACACATAACGGCGTTGCGGCGCCGCAACGCCAAAATCAGCGGCGCCGCCTGCCGCAACGCAGAAATTTGCGGCGAGCAACGCGCCGCGAATTCTGGCGTTGTGACGTCAAATTTGGTGACAATGATGTAGTTTGTTTCTAAGACGCTTGTAAACAACACGTTAACCCGCTTAATAGCTCTTCAAGTGATGATATAATCATTCTAAAGAAGGCGAAAAAAATTTTTCATCCATCTTTAATGCTTCGTATTTTCGAGAAAAGTAGTCGCCATAGGGATTCATAGTCTTATTAATTGGATGTATTTACCAATATCTTCTTTGTCGTTTCTTTAAAACAGAGTAATGTATTCTTAATAACAAATATGCAATATGTTTATTGCTATCCACGTCCATCAACACTCAAAAATCACGGAAAAAATGGCTACCCCACAGAACGCTCGGTTTCGCGGCACCGCACCGCAACGCTCAAAAGCGCGTTGCGGTGCGGCGCGGTGCCGCAACGTGGTTATGTGTTTCGGCCCTTACTAATATTATAAATGTGAAAATGTGTTTGTTTGTTAGTTTGTTTGTTTTTTTTGTAACCTTTTCACGCTTCAACGCCTTGACCAATCTTAATGAAATTTGGCATGCAGGTAGCCTGTGTCACAAGGAAGGACATAGGCTACTTTTTATCCCGTGAAAATAGCATAGCCCGATGCAATTCCCGAGGGAACTGAAAATATACTCTTTTTTGGTTAATTAACATCGCAACGAAACAATTGGTTGTGTGATTTTTTGCACCGAGATGGTTGAGGGGGTAGGAAATGACACGATTTACTAATAAGCATATCCTGACATAGTTTCCGAGGGATCTGGAGAGAATACATGTCCACGCTCGCGAGCCGCTCGCACCGCGCACCCTCTAAATCAGTCACAAAAACGATGTCCACGAAACGAAGCTGCGGGCAAAAGCTAGTTTTGAATAAATATCTTGAAATCTTGAAATCAAACTCGAAGGTTGTGTGTGAAGTCGACCAACCCGCAATAGGCCCGCGTGGTCGAGGAACGTCCAGTCGCCCTAATTCAGGGTATAGGCTCAAGCCTCTCGGTGGGGACGTCTTCTTCCATCGGCGCTACAACCCTCTGTGGGTCTTGGCCCCTTCCACAGTTTTCCTTCACTTGACTCGATTACGTGCCCCGTTCCTCTAGTTGGTAAAGTTTTAAATTTTTCAAAGGTCTTCTTTTACACAATCAATCCATCACCTATTCCTTGGCCTGCCCTTTAGTCTCTTCTGTTGCGGCACCCTTCATATCAGCTCATATACGTCCCCACCGAGGGACTCGAGCCTACCCTGAATCAGGGCGATCGGGCCTTAGTTGACCACGCGGGCCCAGTGCGGGTTGGTAGACTTCACACACAACCTTCGAGTTTCTTCGCAGGTGTGTGCAGGTTTCCTCACGATGTTTTCCTTCACCGTTAAAGCAATCGGTGAGTATATGTACGTAAGTTTCGAAAAAATCATTGGTACATTGGCTGTCCGGATTTGAACCCGGCACCTCTGGTTAGGAGGACCGAGTCGTTACCGGTTGAGCCACCAACCAGTAAGCCACCACCAAGTGCGGGTTGGTCGACTTCACACACAACCTTCGAATTTCTTCGCAGATTTCCTCACGATGTTTTCCTTTACCGTAAGAGCGTCGGATAAACGTACATATGAAATCTAAATTCAAAATCACATTGGTACGTGCGTGGCAGGTTCCGAACCACGGCCTCCCGGACAGGAGGCGGCGGCCCTAGCCATTACGCCACCGACCACCGCCATTGCGGCACACATCTGGTCATAACTTTTACAGCCCGATTGTCCGGCATTCTTTCCAGATGGCCGGCCCATTTAAGGCGCTCTGCCTTAGAGAACCTCACGATAGTTTCTTGCCCCATCAGTACTTGTACTTTGTGGTACATTCGGATGCGAGTTCTCACAGGCAAGCCTTACTTCATATTTCTGAATCATAGCACAGGCACACCCCGGACACTGCATACAAATAGTCGTGAAATGACATTTCTAAAAACAAATTACAGTGCCAACAAAATCACGTCGAAATCCCATACGTTCGAGAACCAATCTGTATCAATCTGGGTGACGAGGGGGTGAGATCAGAATCTAGAGAGCGGCAGGCAGTGTCCATATATATATATATATATGGCTCAGTTTTCACATAAGTACGTCACAACAGGTTTTATGATGGTACGCTAGATGGTTAACTTAGACGCTATGCTTAAGAATTTCGAGCTTAAGAGTTTTCTGCATGCGTAGAAACACCTATCGGGACGTATATGACCTGATATGATATCATAAACAAGGTGTCATCATCATCATATCAGCTCATATACGTCCCCACCGAGGGGTTCGAGTCTACCCTGAATTAGGGCGATCGGGCCTTATGCGACCACGCGGGCCCAGTGCGGGTTGGTAGACTTTATACACAACCTTCGAGTTTCTTCGCAGGTGTGTGCAGGTTTCCTCTCGATGTTTTCCTTCACCGTTCAAGCAATCGGTGAGTATATGTACGTAAGTTTCGAAAAAATCATTGGTACATTGGCTGTCCCGGCACCTCTGGTTAGGAGGACCGAGTCGTTACCGGTTGAACCACCATCGCTTGCAAGGTGTGTCGTGTCTAAACTGTTTGACCACGAAACTTAACACAGAAAAACACCCATGTACCTAAGTGGATCTTAGTAGGTAGGAAAGGAACAAAAATTTTTTCGGGTATCCTCAGTTTTCAAGCTATTTTATCCTGTTTTATTAAACGAGAAAATTATTTGTATATATGTACGTTTTTGTATGAGCCGAAGTAACCGACATAGCTCTCAGAATTGCTCAACTTAAGTAGCAGTGCCGGGCACATAGTTCGTAGAACAGATGGCCGTTGGGGCAGTAAAGTTCTAGAGTGGCGACCGCGCACCGGAAAACGTAGCGTAGATAGGCCTCCCACTAGGTGGACCGATGACCTGGTGAAGGTCGCGTGAAGCCGCTGTATGCGGGCAGCGCAGAACCGATCGTCATGGAAATCCTTGGGGGAGGCCTATGTCCAGCAGTGGACGTCCGTCGGCTGATATGATGATGATGATGATTTTCTCCAGATCTCTAGAGAATTATGTCAGGCTACGCTAATTAGTAGTCTGTCACTTTCCACTCTCAACTGTCTCTTTTTAAAATTTTAAAGTTCAAAAAACTAAAAACCGACTTCAAAAAAAAACACTCAAATGTATGAAATAATACACGAAATTAACCAACAGTAACGAAACCAAAGGTAGGCACGGCTTGGTCGACTTCACACACACCTTCGAGTTTCTTCGCAGGCGCGTGTGCAGGTTTCCTCACGATATTGTTTTCCTTCACCATAAGAGCGCCGGATAAACATTAAACATACATAATTATGAAATCGAAATTCGAAAACTCATTGGTACGAGGCAGGATTCGAACCACAACCACCTGGAGAGGGGGTAACGGCTCTAGCCGTTACGCCACCGACGCTCCTTAAAAAGAAAAGACATTATCTAGTACGAAGTCTAGTATCTCATCTGTGAGCGATGGAGTGGAACTCCTTGCCTGCGTCTGTGTTTCCCGACTCCTACAATTTGGGGATCTTCAAACCGATAGTGAATAGGCATTATTTGAGTTAGCGTGTACCATCGTCGACTACATCGTCACTTACGATCAGGTGAGTTATAGTCAAACGCACAAAAAAAAATAACATAAGGCATACAAAAAAAAACATTATAGACTAGTCATGAATTTGGTAACGATAACTGAAATGGATAAACGTAGGTTGAGAGGATAAATGGCAACTCTTGCTCCATTCCATAACGCAACCGAATATTTGGCATAATTGTCATGAGTACAACTAGTCCTTTCATTTATATCTTACTCAGCCATTTCCCTTATCGTTTATTTTGGTCACGATAACTAGTTTTACAGGCGCTATAAATACATAACGCAACCACTTTGCGCAGGCAGACTGACATATTTAACATCAGAGGGTTGCCATTTATCCTCTCAACCTAAGTTTATCAATTTACGTTATCATTACCAAATTTGTCGTTACCTCCTAGTATATTTGTTTGAAGATATCGTGAAGCTTCCCAAACGCTCTGCTCAGCCGAGTTGGATTCGTCGATTGATCTCTTTCTCAAAGTTGGACCTACCTAACTGGACCACAAATAAGGGGAAGGGCAAACTTTTTTCAAAAGGGGCCATCAGGGCATAAGAAATTTCACGGCGGACCAAAAATATATTTATTAAGATCTTGAACCTCATTTTGAATACTTTGTGTATAGCTTTTTTAAATTTACTGAATTCGTTCAGTTCGGTTTTCAATCACGGAAAGTGAGTTAAATTATTTTCCTGTATATACAAAAGATCAAGTTTTTCAATGACTTTATATAAGTCTCGCGCGTGTCCTGGAACAACAATTAAGTAAAACTGAATAAGATATATCAATGAGAGCTGACATTTTGTACACCTATTTTCATAATATTATGTCGACGATATATTTTCTATTTCCTTTTTTGTCATGCTACTTTAGAAAGGTAGTTTGGCGGGCCGGATTAAAGGCCTTCGCGGGCCGGACTTGGCCAGCGGGCCGTACTTTGCCCACCCCTACACTATCATAAGATAGCAGTTACTTCGTAAACTGAACTGTTCATCCCAGGTATACCTACATATTCGTCAACAACTTCCGAGTGTAGTCTCCAACCTTTAGAGGAGTGGGTGCGACACGGACAATTAAAATTGTGCCAAATGCCAATTGAAATTACGTAGGAATTACGTTACTAAACACTGTGCGCTCGTGAAAGGGAAAGCGTATTGGGCGCACGTGTCGGCAATAAAACGCAGTTTTAGATTCAGATTCATACATTTCATCATATCAGCTCATATACGTCCCCACCGAGGGGCTCGAGCCTACCCTGAATTAGGGTGATCGGGCCTTAGTCGACCATGCGGACCAGTGCAGGTTGGTCGACTTTACACACAACCTGCGAGTTTCTTCGCAGGCGTGTGCAGGTTTCCTCACGATGTATTTCCTTCACCGTAATAGCGTCGGATAAACGTACATATTAAATCTAAATTAGAAATCACATTGGTACGTGGCAGAATTCAAACCACCACCTACCGGACAGGAGGCGGCGGCCCGGGTACTCCGGTCCTGCATTGTTTCCTTAGCCTTCGTGACTGAAATTACGTAATGAATGACACTAAAAGTTAGTATCTGTTTTGGTAACGCGTTACCGATCACCTCTCGATTTCACTTCTCATACATTTTTCATATCGGGCTCTATACAGGTGTAACAACATAAGTGCAATTTTCGCGATAACAATACTTCCTTTACCTACCCTACGTGTGTACGTATGTATGTACGTTGATACCGTACAACGGAGTCGAGAAAGTAAAAATATAACGAAATAAATAAATATCAAAAACAAAACTTAGAACTTGAATTAATCAAAAATATATAAATAAAGTTTATATGTGTCGCAGAATTGAGTAGTGCAAATCGTCCACACTTCCATAAGTTGCTCAGTGAATGGCTTTTTGCCCCTGTAGGTGAAAAATACTGATTTTCAGAGCGAGGGTAGACAGTTTTTTTTTTAAGTAGGTATAAAGACTTACTCAAAACTCAAATTATGACTTACTTGTAAAATAAGTCTGTTTAACTGTGTTGTGTTAAGTTTCATTGGTCATGTTTTTTTATTTTCGATTTATGCCTTATTATTATATATTTTTAAATCTGAAATTTTTGCTAGTTCTTACATCCTACAATTTACGTAATATAGGAGAAATAAAATTACGTCGGACGTCGCCATTTGCAAATTGAGTACCTACCTAGCACGCGACGCGTGACCACGTGTAGGTAATCATAACCGTATCATAAAATTAAATAACATCCACCCCACGTCTTTTGTCCTCGAGTATATTTATATGGTGAGATTTAATTACCTACCTATAGGTAACTATAAATTAGGTAGGTAGGTACTTAAATGTTATCATATTTTCAATTTATACAGCACTCCATGGCTGAATTGTCAAAAACATGGCTATAACTGTGAATTGTCAGAAAGTGTGTGGTATCCCCAAAAGTCCTAGGCTAGCCTTGCACAGCCGGAATTCCTCATAATTTGAATTGGAAAAGCCCGGATTTGGAAAATGTCTTGATTATGTGTGGAGCATCATAATAAATATCACGTTTTATCCGGGCTTTCTGAATTCAGATAATGAATATCCTGGCTGATTAAGGCCAGCCCCAGCCTTAGTGCGTCTGTTTTGCAGTCTATATTTATTTCAAGTGTATGGATTACTCTCTGACCTCTGTTTTCCTGTAATAAATAATTTCCATAAACTACCATCTCGTATGGACTGTGGTGCCTCAAAGTAATTAGTATACTACTTAGTAGGTACAGTGGTGCTATGAAACATTCTAACAGTGCTGCCTCCTAGCGTCAAGTAGCGCACAGATTGTTTTTAAGAAAGCCATGCGAACAGCAAGTGACTGATAGTTGTTTCAGATATTGACAACAGCAGGCTAGCGTAAACTATCGTTCTGTTATTATGTTAGTACTAATATGTATACTCGCTATCGTTGTCAGATTACATAGGAATTGAAGAGAGTTGCTGTTAGTCCGGCGGGCGTTTTCTTATCGTCCATGATAAAGAAATGGTTTGCGCTGCTGACGTGAAGGGCAACGTTTTGTATAGTAGTGCCATCTGCCGTCGAGTAGCTTAACTACTTTCATTACTTCCCCAGCTGTTACCTCCATACTTATCGTAGATTACAAACAGATGGCGTTGTGTTCTAACATTAGTTTGCAGTAGCTGTAATAGATGGCGCTGTAGACCCCATTTTTCCTTGCTTACAACTTTTTATACCCGACTACAAAAGGATCTTGATTGTTAATTAATTACGAAGCAATGAAAAATAATTCTTCTTTCGTAGCCAATTACGAAACCGCAATTATGAAAACGGACTAAACGGATTAAGGATATAATGTTAATTTATGCTCTCTGTTTCTTTCTCAGGACATGGACCTGATCGAGGTGCTGTGGAAGCAGGATGTCGACATGGGCTACTGCATCGAGGACCCTACATATCTCGTGAGTAGAAGTAGTATTATATGGTGTAGGATAGAATAAATATTTCTTGGACATAGGGCAAAAATTGGCTAACCCGTGATATGCAGCAATTCGGTGATAGTTTGTATGTGCTCTACTACCAGGTTACTGCGTAAAGATAAAGTTTAACATAATTATTAATCGATGGTGTTGTTCTTAAACTCTAAAATGTAAGTACTGCAAAGAACACTTAAAACAAACTCTAAACACTTTTTGAGAAATTAAAAATGTCGATGTCAATGTCAGTCTTCACTGTTAACCTCATATTATTAAGGGTTTGTGCAAGAGGTAAATAAACAAATTACTATTAATTAAACTACTTTGAAAATGGGTAAAAGGAAGATCTCAAAAAGGTATAAGAGTTAAAAACATTTTTGTTGCATTTGTGATTATGTGTGTATAATTTTCAATATCTAAAATCCATAACCAAATCTATATCACACTATTACTCGAGTATCACCAAATTAACTGTTTTAGAAACTGAAAAAACAAATGTATATTGTTCAATCGGTATAATATTTGCCATATTTTTAAATATTAGTTACCAAAGCTTTTTGTTACATAGCAAATTTTTAAAAAAATATATATATATTCTTTATTTCACACAGATATTTACATGAAAAACAATAAGAAAGGACATGTGTACAAAGGTGGAGTTATCTCTATAAGAGATCTCTTCCAGCCAATCTGATCAACGAATAAAATTGTATACGTCAAAAACTAAACTATCACCGATTACCCAAGTTTTGTCCTACCTACCTACACTTAAATATTTTCAAGGTGTTTTTTGTTAATTATGGTTCCATGTTTAATTTTTAGGGTTCCGTAAACCCATCGGGACCCTATTATTAAGCCTCCGCTGTCTGTCCGTCTGTCAGCAGGCTTGTATTTCATGAACCGTAATAGTTAGAAAGTTGAAATTTTTACAGAATGTGTATTTCTATAGCCGCTCGCTATAACAACAAAAACAAAAAATTTGAAAGAGTGAAAAAAATATGGCGGTCTCCATACAAATAACATGTTTTTATAGGTATTTTTGTGGTTATTTTTTATTTAGCTCTATCGTAAAAAACTGGTAAAAATTAAAAATGTCAAAGTGTAACATAATACCGACAAGAGCATTAGCTCTTAAATTTGAAGAAGAAGAGAAGAAGTAACATAATTTATGTTACATAATCGTCAAAATTCATAAAATCAATGTCACAATAAAAATAATCTGTTAAAACAAAGTTAAATAAGAAGTCAAAACAAAATAAAATAGGATGTCAAAACAAAATAGTAAATCTATCGTAATGATGATTAGAATTTATTTTGTAGGAATTCGTCAACATTGTAAAATTCATTATCCAACAAAAGGTTTTTTAGTCGGATATAGAACAAATCGTCATTTGTGACATTCCTTAGATTTTGCAGGAAGGTGCTCGTAGTAGGTGGGTCCGATAACGCGCGGGTTTTTCGTGGCGAGTTCAGTTCGCCGCGGCACAGCCACGAGCCGGCCCAAACTCAAACTCAAACTCAAATATTTTATTGCTGATTATTGGTTTACATTAGGTCTTAAATAAATTGTACTATGTTCGCAATAACCCCACGCTGCGCAGTGCGTGCATAAACAAAACGGACCACCGTAACACTATAATTCTTCTATAGTTCTTCATATAGACTCAATTAGCTGTTGTCTGCGGCTTCGCCCGCGCAGGTCCCGTATTTTGCCGAACCCATGGGAACTTCCCAAAATGCTTTATTAGCATAATTCGTTACGGCATAATTGCTATCTGTATGCCAAATTTAAGCCCGATTCGTTCAGCGTTTTAAGCTGTGCGTTGATAGATCAGTCAGTCACAGTTTCCTTTTATATAAATAAATAAATATTCTGGGACAAATCACACATGGTCATCTGGCCCCAAAGTAGGATTCCCTGTGTTATGGGTTACCAGAGACTGATATACATACTTATACATATACGTTTAAATACATACATATATAGATATAATTTAACACCCAGACACAGAGCAAACAAATCTGCTCATCACACAAATGCTTGCCCTGGGTGGGGATCGAACCCACGACTCTCGGATCAGTAGTCAAGGGCACTAACCACTGAGCCACTGAGTCAGTCAATATATATATATATATATATATATATATATATATATATATATATATATATATATATAGATTAGATAATGAAATTTATAATGTAGGTTTATGAACGAGATGCCACTTTATTAGTTGGTACCCGATAAAAGGTGATTAGAAACCAATTCAGCCGTTCATGGAGATGGTCCACTGTGAGATAGAAGAAGGGGTATCGGTACTGGTAGTGGGTTTTTTTTTCGGTCTATTATGCGTGCAGGTGCGGTTGGCTAGTCCAACCAACACAGCTCCTTCCATTAGTACAGAAGTCTCCTGGGACATTCTCAGGTTTCTCGGAGCCACACCATGTCATTGAGGGTTTTTACCTGGTGTTCGATCAGACCAGTGCATTCCAGGATCACATGACTGACTGTTTTATCTGTCTCAAGACAACTCCTACAAAGCGGACTGACATTCATGATGAATAGTTGCTTATTCAGGGGTAGGTGCCAGGTGATAGTAGTGGTCGGGGGTTATTAATTTCACTATCATCATACCAGCTCATATTATGTCCTCACTGAGGGGCTCGAGCCTACTCTGAATTAGGGCGATCGGGCCTTAGTCGATCACGCGGGCCCAGTGCGGGTTGGTCGACTTCACACACAACCTTCGAGTTTCTTCGCAGGCGTGTGCAGGTTTCCTCACGATGTTTTCCTTCACCGTAAAAGCGTCGGATAAACGTACATATGAAATTGAAATTTGAAAACACATTGGTATATACTTGGCAGGATTCGAACCCAAACCTCCCGGATAGGAGGTAACGGTTCTAGCCGTTACGCCACCGACATTCAACTCAAGAATCAACACCAATAACTATCGTATAATTATCATCGTAATTATCAAAGAAAATTATTATCTTGATAATTTCGCACCCGTCGGTGGCGTAACGGCAAGGGCCGCCGCCTCCTGTCCGGGAGGTCGTAGTTCGAATGGCGCTATGTACCAATGTGATTTCGAATTTAGATTTCATATGTACGTTTATCCGACGCTCTTACGGTGAAGGAAAACATCGTGAGGAAACCTGCACACGCCTGCGAAGAAACTCGCAGGTGGTGTGTAGTCGACCAACCCGCACTGGGCCCTCGTGGTCGACTAAGGCCCGATCGCCCTAATTCAAGGTTGGCTCGAGCCCCTCGGTGGGGACGTATAAGAGCTGATATGATGATGATGAATTTCGCACCCTGGTTCCTTGGGATATTTGAAGTTGTCTATAATCGCGGGACGAAGCCCTGTTCTTAATGTCGGGTACGCAGCTACTAATAAAATAGCACCTATATTACCACAGAGTACAATACATCATATCAGCCGGAAATCCTTGGGGGAGGCCTATGTCCAGCAGTGGACGTCCGTCCTTCGGCTGATATGATGAGTACAATACAATACAATAAAAATATTCAATAGTAAGACTCGGACAATGGTCAATAGTCCATCGCCTTTGATGTTTGCGCCAAAACCGATGTCGCTGGTCACCGGCTGGTCATCTTCTTCTCAGCCACCGCTGAATAAATTGAATTGTATAAATTGTCCCGAATGGCTACTAGGACAGTTAGAGCTCGGCTTACCCCGTCTCGCTCATCGGCCCCCGCACTAATGCCCCGTCTAGACGTGTTTGTAGACCTATCTTTGGGATTTTTTTTCTTTCGAGCCAAAACTGCTCAATCGTGTTTCTAATAGCTTTTGACTTTAAGGAACATCATCAACCATAAGGGTTTTTTTTCAACCTTGGGTTATCTATCGTTAAGACTCCTTATTTGACGTCAAAATAACGAAAATCTGTAGTATTACCGCCTTAAACCAACGGCAGTGTGCCCCGACACAGCCACACCCGAGTTTTTGGTTTTTGCTCCATCGTTCAAACAGTAATACTTAAAGCGTCAATCTTGGTGTGACTGACTATAGCGCTAGCCCTACAGCACACCCTGGACACTTCGTACAACAGGCCAGAAATGGCATTTCATTAAAGGAATGACGGAACAAACAAAATAGCGGCGAAATCCTATAAGTTTGACAGCCAAACTGCAACCAATCTATATCAATCTGGGTGACGAGGGGGTGAGGTCGCAGTCTAGAGAGCGGCAGGGAGTGTCCATACCGTATGTTAGTACTAATATATATACTTTGCCTACAGAAAAACAATAAAAACCGGCCAAGTGCGAGTCGTACTCGCGCTGAGGATCCCAACTTGTTGGTTGGTGGAAGGTCACTTTCTAAGCCCGCTGTCTGGCTAGCTGCCACCATCTTGTCTAAGCCCTGTTATAAACATTGTCATAACAATCGGCACTAACAGAAATGGTCGAGAAAATGCCAGTAACAGTTAAACCTATTCAAGTAGTGACCGTGTTTCTGCGTGACCGCCCCAAACATGCAAGTCGCATAAGATATGACCGCTTGTAATGCCCTCATTATAACTTCATCATATCAGCTCAGATACGTCCCCACCGATGGGCTCGAGCCTGCCCTGAATTAGGGCAATCAGGCCTTAGTCAACCACGCGGGCCCAGTGCGGGTTGGTGGACTTCACGCATAACCTTGGAGTTTCTCCGCAGGTTTCCTTAGGGTGAAGGAAAAACTTCGTGTTTGTAACTTAACCTAACTTATTCTTTTACAGGAGAGTCCGCAAGCCACCAAGGTGGAGCTGGCGCAGGAGATCGACAAAGAGCTGAAGGCGGCCGAGGAGAAGATACAGACGGAACGCAAGGAGAAAGAGAAAATCGAGCAGGTCAAGGCGTGTTTGCTGAACGAGGACAAGGAGGTTTGTTTGATAGTGTCCTCTAAAGAGTTATCAGGTCAGCCAAAGGACGTCCACCGACCGGTCCTGTGCTGCCCTCATCTAGGGTTGCCAGGTCTTAAAACTAAATAGCCGGACATACCTGCCAGTTTAGCCGGACTTTTGGGTTAAAAAGCCGGACTCCCTAAATTATTAAAGCCCTCTTTAGACACCCCTAAATCAATCAGTCATGTTTACTGGCCTTTAGCGACAAAGAAACGCCTCCATAGTCTCATAAATACGACAGCGCTCACCCGAATGTCCAGGTGACTGGAAAAATCATTAAACCTAAAAAGCCGGACAGGCCGGACACCTTCCAATTTGGCCGGACACGCGTCCAAAAAGCCTAACCCTGTCCGGGTTTATCCGGACGGCTGGCAACGCTACCTCATCCAGCGGCTTCCAGTTACTTAACCAGGTCGTCAACTCTTGCTTGAATACGTCGTCTTCGGTACATCACAGACTTTACATTCGTGTTTTGCGCTTTTTTGGTAACTAAATATAAACCTTTTAAAGTGAGCACTGCTTTTTTTATACACAGCAGGTATTGTCTTCTCTATAGGAGCATTCTTGAAAGTATTTTGAAAACTTCCGCCCTGTTAATATTAGGAGTACAGGTTTCCGAATGCTCGTTAGAATTTAACATACTGTTTTAGCCTAGAATAATAATGAAAAAAAGATAACTTTTGGGTTTTGAATATAAACAAAGCTACACAAATGACATGAAAACTAACAGCATAATAGATAGGCTTACCTGATTAATTTTTACATTTCCACGACATGTCTTTTTTGTAACTAACACATCTCCATTAACTAGTGTTGTCCCGGTAAGTGACATGATAACATGTCCGTTAAGCGACAAAATTTGACACCTTCCGCACGGTATTATACAAGTGACATGATAACATTCCGTTAAGCGACAAAATTGGACACCTTCCGCACGGTATTATACAAGTGACATGATAACATGTCCGTTAAGCGACAAAATTAGACACCTTCCGCACGGTATTATACAAGTGACATGATAACATGTCCGTTAAGCGACAAAATTTGACACCTTCCGCAAGGTATTATACAAGTGACAGCATAACATGTCCGTTAAGCGACAAAATTTGACACCTTCCTCAAGGTATTATACAAGTGACATGATAACATGTCCGATAAGCGACATAATTGGACACCTTCCGCAAGGTATTATACAAGTGACATGATAACATGTCCGATAAGCGACAAAATTTGACACCTTCCGCAAGGTATTATACAAGTGACATGATAACATGTCCGTTAAGCGACATAATTGGACACCTTCCGCAAGGTATTATACAAGTGACATGATAACATGTCCGTTAAGCGACAAAATTGGACATATGCCGCACGGTATTATACAAGTGACATGATAACATGTCCGTTAAGCGACAAAATTGGACACCTTCCGCAAGGTATTATACAAGTGACATGATAACATGTCCGTTAAGCGACAAAATTTGACACCTTCCGCACGGTATTATACAAGTGACATGATAATATGTCCGTTAAGCGACAAAATTGGACACCTTCCGCAAGGTATTATACAAGTGACATGATAACATGTCCGTTAAGCGACAAAATTTGACACCTTCCGCAAGGTATTATACAAGTGACATGATAACATGTCCGTTAAGCGACAAAATTGGACACCTTCCGCACGGTATTATACAAGTGACATGATAACATGTCCGTTAAGCGACAAAATTGGACACCTTCCGCACGGTATTATACAAGTGACATGATAATATGTCCGTTAAGCGACATAATTGGACACCTTCCGCTATGTATTATACAAGTGACATGATAACATGTCCGTTAAGCGACAAAATTTGACACCTTCCGCAAGGTATTATTTACGTAGTAACTAATTGGTAATCTGTGGTATTATACTAAGTTCATCGCACATGTTTCTTTGGATTTTACAATTACAAAACGAAAATATTTTGCTTTCTGTTCATAACTCAAACAAAATCAGAGTTGACATTGTCAAGTAGGACTAATGGTACTAGTGGGACAAGTGAGTATCAGTTTTACTATCAATGGTACAATTGGGACCATTCGGTGCCAGATGTACCATCAATGGTACTGTCCCATGGTCCAAGTGGTCCAGCGGCAAATTTTTACTATCTATATTATTATTAAGCTATTGTATAGCTTTTATCGCGGGCTTTGAGGGGACCGAAATAAGAAATTTCGTAACGAAAATAAAACCTGACACCCCAAAAAATATATATATTGAGTTCTAAAAAACTTACAGTGCCATCTATGATGGCGATTGATGATGGCGATGGCGATGGCGATTGATGATAGCGGATGATGATGATGATGATGAACTTTCTTAGTGTTAATTTATTACATAAACATCCCGCGCCCCAAGGACTATATGGTACTGGTAAATACTGCATAAATAAATAATTATAATTGCATAAAAAATGCTATGCAATAGCTTTATCGCGGCAGTCCCCGAATGCCACACGTCTTTTTTTTTAAAGTACAATCTAGTATAATTGAAGACTTATTACTTAGCACCGATCTAAATGGTTCGTTTATTTTACAGGACGACCCGTGGGCTGGACTCTCGTACACCGTCGATACTGAGACCGGTAAGTTTTCATAGTTTAACCGCCTCCGTAGCTCAGAGGCAAAGTTCACTGGCTTTACACGGGAGGTCGCGGGTTCAATTCCCGACGGGGTCAATTGTAAGACTCGGTTTGGTTGGTGGTAGGGCATTTTCTAAGCCCGCCTGGCTAGCTATCACCATCTTATCTAAGTCTTGCCGCCAAATATCAATGTTGATATCATTGGTGTGTTCCGGCATGAAGAAAAGATAGCCAGTTCCCCATTGCGTTGGGGATTCCTGGTAAGTCCGCTTTTATCTTCGGCAACATCGTCACTTACCACCAGGTGAGATGTTGTCAAGGGTTTACCAATAGTGAATATAAAAAATAAAGAAAAGTTACAATATTTAAGTGAGAGCGTCGGTGGCGTAAAGGCTAGGGCCGCTACCTCCTGTCCGGGAGGTCTAAGGTTCGAATCCTGCCACGTACCAATTTTTTCAAATTTCAATTTCATAGTTATGTACGTTTATCCGACGCTCTTACGGTGGAGGAAAACATCGTGAGGAAACCTGCACACGCCTGCGAGGAAACTCGAAGGTTGTGTGTGAAGTCCACTAACCCGCACTGGGCCCTAAGGCCCGATCTCCCTAATTCAGGGTAGGCTCTAGTCCCTCGGTGGGAACGTATATGAGCTGATGTGATGAATATTTAACTGGAAGGGCATTTTCTAAGCCCGTCTGGCTAGCTGCTACATTGATGAGTTCCGGCTTTAAAGATAAGATAGCCAGTTCCCCATTGCGTTGAGGAATCTTGGTAAACCCGCTTCCATCTTCGGCATCATCGTCACTTACCATCAGGTGAGATGATGCAAAAGGCTTATCAATTGTAAATAAAAAAATGCAGGCTATTTAATGCCCGTTATTTAAGGCTTCTACTTATCACACTGAACAACTTTATCGCAAAAAAATGGTAAACTCTTCATAAAAATTGATCAGCTGATCGACCATATTGGTGCGTTGTGTATGAAGGGTCAAATTTTTTTTGGAGAATTGACATGGCTTTCTTGTGGAAAGTTGTTCAGTATAATGAGTAGAACCCCCCATTTAACGGGTCCTACGCCATTTTTTTACACCCTTAAAATTATAAGCCCTTCCACCAAACCGACGCTTACAAAGTTAGACTCCGCCGGGAATCGAATCCGCGACCTCCTTGTGTGAAGCTAATGGACTAAACCATCACGCCATGGAGGTGGATTTTATTTATTATAACAAAATTGTGAATAGGTTAAAGTAAGAAAAACATATATATCTACAAAAAATAATATCCCGACTCCGGCATATCTAAAGGTGTTTCCTCAAACAAAACCCCACACTAAATACATTTCTACCCCTCGTATATACTCCAAGGGTTGTTCGCCCTAAGCACATAAGGGGATGGATACCATTAATTTCTGATATCGAACCGTGGGGTTGTATTTTTGTCTGTTTTGGAAAAGAAGTTAGTATATATATACCTAATATTTGTATATTTTTCTTTTTCGCATGCATTGTTGGCAATATGAATATGAGTATTCGTAAGTGGTTTAAAATGCAGTCTGGTTTTTAATTTTTAATAAAATTTGGTTAGGTTGTTTAACTTAGGGGTGAGGGTGGGTAAATCGCAACTTAGGGTTTCCGAAAGCAGGCGACTACTACGCTTATTTCGTGCGATAATCAAGCTTACGAAAAGTCCAACCTCGGATCGCTGACATCTTCCTGGAGCGACCTCGAATCATCTAGATCCAACCCTGTACCAAAGTATATACATATATTAGTACTAACATACAGTATGAACACTCCCTGCCGCTCTCTAGATTCCGACCTCACCCCCTCGTCACCCACATTGATAGAGATTGGTTATAGTTTGGTTGTCGAACGTATAGAATTTCGCCATGATTTTGTTTGTTCCGTCATTCTTTATTGAAAAATGTCATTTCTCGCCCGTTGTATGAAGTGTCCGGGGTGTGCATGTACCCGGACACTGCACACAACGGTTGTGAAATGACATTTCTAAAAACAAATGAAGATGCAAACAATGTGACGGCGAAATCCTATACGTTCGAGAACCCAACTATAACCAATCTGTATCAATCTGGGTGAGGAGGAGGTGGGGTCGGAATCTAGAGAGCGGCGCAAGGAGTGTCCATACTGTATGCTAGTACTAATAATAATATATACTTTGCCTGTACGGTGCTAGCTTCCAATTTCCACACGATTTATATTATTACCTTCACCTGTGTCACATCATATCAGCTCAAAACCGTCCCCACAGAGGGGTTCGAACCTACCATGAACTAGAGCGATCGGTCCTTAGACGACCACGCGGGCCCAGTGCGGGTTGGTCGACTTCATACACAACCTTCGAGTTTTTTCGCTGGCGTGTGCAAGACCAACCCGCACTGGGCCCGCGTGGTCGACTAAGGCTTTAATCGCCCTGATTCAGGGTAGGCTCGAGCCCCTCAGTGGGGACGTATATGAGCTGTTATAATAAAAAAATAAAAAATATAATTAAAAAAACCGGCCATGTGCGAGTCGGACTCGCGCAAAGTAGAGTTCCGAAGTCTTCTCAAAAATAAATGGTTATTTTTAAAAAACAAAAATTATATTTACAGTTGGTAATAGAACATTATGTTTGGAAAATCTATGAACTTTTGACAAATGCAACTGCACATCTTATGTTGGTCGACTATTACTCCTTAACTAAGAAAGCCAAATTAGCCGTGATAATTTTTCTTTTAAATTGATTATATTGACTATTATTTACAATTTTTTTTAGATGGTTTAGCTTATAGGGGTACCCTTTACTCGATCAAAAATTAGCACTTTAAAGCTTAATAATTCGCAAACCAATCCGTGAATCAAAAAATGGTTTTAGCAAACCCTCAGTTGTTTTAAAAGACCTATTCAACAATACCCCACACAATAGGGTACATTCGAAAAAAAAACACCCCTTCTTTACACGTAGGGGAGGTAGAGGCCAGCACATCAAGCTAGACACTTTGGACTTTGTACCGTTCTTATGCCGTACGCGTATGGATCAGAATCGCACTACGAGTGTCTAGCTTGATGTGCTCGCCTGTGTACCATAAAAAAAGTTTTCAAGATTTTATTGTACAACTTTGTCGGCGTGATTAATATGTATAACCATGTCAAATTACAGCTTTCTAGTACTAATAGTCTATTAGTCTCTGATTTAAGCCGTGGACAGACGGACAGACACACATGGCGAAACTATAAGGGTTCCTCGTTGACTTCGGGACCCTAAAAAGTGAATGCTTTGTACTACATTTTTAGCACTTAATTACTTTAACTTATTGCTAGCTTTATATTAGCTTGCCGTGTTAGATTGTTTGTATGTTAGTTTGGGACAAATCTTGGAAGATAAATTAGAACCACTTCCCGGTTTCCCATTGAGCTGAAATTTTGCAGACACATTAAGAGCCCGCTGGAGTTCACAAATCCCATACAAACGTAGTATTTGATTCATTTGTTAACCAAAGAACCGATTTTGAAATAATTTTATATCGATAATCGGATGACGTATAAGTGTGTCTGTACCGCATCACTTTTTTGAAAAACGAGACAGGAATCCATTATTAATCAATAAACTTGTTTTTAAGGTAAAAGACGGAAAACAAGTTTATTGGAATTAAATGGATTCCTGTTTCGTTTTTCGAAAAAGTAATGCGATACCGACACAGATATACGTCATACGATTATCGATACAGAATTATTTCAAAATCGGTTTTTTGGTTAAAAAATGAATCAAATACTACGTTTGTATGGGATTTATGAACTCCAGCGGGCTCTTAAGTTTGGAACACAATGCATGGTTAGATAAGTCACGCCATTCTAAATCCAAAATGGCGGACTCAAAAAAATAGCAGATAAGTTTTTTTATGCAACCCCATACGAGTATATGGGTATCAATAAATAAAAGGGTACTCTAAAAAGAATACGAAATAATAAAAACTGGTTGCCTGTAAAGACGGTTTACGGACGATAAGTTTACGTGATAACGTCATATGAAAACATTGACGCAGATGATATAGTTACTTCACAGTGATCACAAACCGAACGCTTAGGCCGATCGTGCCTGTCTATTGCTTGCACGCGGAACGTGACACTTTTACGTGCATGCAGCCGACGTTTATCGATTTAGAAGACGTCATCACGTCAAAAAAAAAAGTACAATGTAATTGAAAACGCTAAACACGTTAAATAAAATAAGGTAATTTAAAAAACTAAAAAACCCGACTGCGTTTCTGTGTAATTTGGAAATGAAAAACCCTAAAACAAGAAAGTCGTCATACCCGATTGCATTTAACTTAAGAAAAATTGTAGCAGTCGGGACCCATTCTAGAAATGGAGGCATAGTGAATTGAGAGCACATACCTATATTACGTTGCAGCTTACTCCAATATACTGACTAGACGGCTGACTTTCTAGAATGGGTCCCGACTGCTACAATTTTTCTTAAGTTAAATGCAATCGGGTATGACGACTTTCTTGTTTTAGGGTTTTTCATTTCCAAATTACACAGAAACGCAGTCGGGTTTTTTAGTTTTTTAAATTACCTTATTTTATTTTAATCATTTTTTAGTTTTATTATTGAATGAGTTTGTGTAGTAACCTATATACACATGACAAACATTAAGATTATGCAGATTATTAACTTATCAGTTGATATAATAATATTCTCGTAAACGTTGAAGCTCTATAAAAGAATTCTGATCGTGTGGCCGATTCAAAAGTTTTTTAGGATCCAGTATTCAGATGACCAGTCCAGCTAATGTTTTAACTCGACTAAGAGCTACATATGCTTGACATTTAGCAAATATATGTGAGCCGAGATCCACAAGTGTCAAATCGAGTGTAGCATCCTAAAGTTTGTGGACAGTTATAGTCCACCTTGGGATTAAGGGCAACATCCTGCGATCAATTTTTCAGTGTCCTCGAAGTGCGTCAAAATCAATCGTACATGGTTCAATCCGTATACGAGCTCCTGGTTGATAATTTTTTATTGTGCGATCGTCGACAAATACCGCTTGCTGTAATTCTCCGGAAAATCTGCTATTTTGTTTCTTTATATTTTGATATACCTACCCAGTGTGACTCTCACAGTAAATAGGTATCTAACGAAACCCCTTAAGCTAAAATTTATCGAGCCGTTCTGGCTGCAGTGCGTGCCTAACATTGGAATTTGGCACCAAAAATCCGCCATTTTGTTTTTTTTATTTTCATATACCCAGTGTCATTCTCACAGTAAAACCGTATCTAACGAAAACCCTCAAGCTATAATTCATCGAGCCGTTCAGGCTGCAGAGCGTGTCAAACATTTGAATTTGGCGCCAAAAATCCGCCATTTTTATTTTTTTTTATTTTGATATACCCAGTGTCACTCTCACAATAAATACGAATCTAACGACACCTCTCAAGCCAAAATCCATCCAGCCGTTCAGGCTGCAGAGCGTGCCAAACAATTATACATACAAACATACATACATACATACATACATACATACTCTCGAAAAACATAACCCTCCTTCTGGCGCAGTCGGGTAACACGTTAAATAAAATAAGGTAATTTAAAAAACTAAAAAACCCGACTGCGTTTCTGTGTAATTTGGAAATGAAAAACCCTAAAACAAGAAAGTCGTCATACCCGATTGCATTTAACTTAAGAAAAATTGTAGCAGTCGGGACCCATTCTAGAAATGGAGGCATAGTGAATTGAGAGCACATACCTATATTACGTTGCAGCTTACTCCAATATACTGACTAGACGGCTGACTTTCTAGAATGGGTCCCGACTGCTACAATTTTTCTTAAGTTAAATGCAATCGGGTATGACGACTTTCTTGTTTTAGGGTTTTTCATTTCCAAATTACACAGAAACGCAGTCGGGTTTTTTAGTTTTTTAAATTACCTTATTTTATTTTAATCATTTTTTAGTTTTATTATTGAATGAGTTTGTGTAGTAACCTATATACACATGACAAACATTAAGATTATGCAGATTATTAACTTATCAGTTGATATAATAATATTCTCGTAAACGTTGAAGCTCTATAAAAGAATTCTGATCGTGTGGCCGATTCAAAAGTTTTTTAGGATCAAGTATTCAGATGACCAGTCCAGCTAATGTTTTAACTCGACTAAGAGCTACATATGCTTGACATTTAGCAAATATATGTGAGCCGAGATCCACAAGTGTCAAATCGAGTGTAGCATCCTAAAGTTTGTGGACAGTTATAGTCCACCTTGCGATTAAGGGCAACATCCTGCGATCAATTTTTCAGTGTCCTCGAAGTGCGTCAAAATCAATCGTACATGGTTCAATCCGTATACGAGCTCCTGGTTGATAATTTTTTATTGTGCGATCGTCGACAAATACCGCTTGCTGTAATTCTCCGGAAAATCTGCTATTTTGTTTCTTTATATTTTGATATACCTACCCAGTGTGACTCTCACAGTAAATAGGTATCTAACGAAACCCCTTAAGCTAAAATTTATCGAGCCGTTCTGGCTGCAGTGCGTGCCTAACATTGGAATTTGGCACCAAAAATCCGCCATTTTGTTTTTTTTATTTTCATATACCCAGTGTCATTCTCACAGTAAAACCGTATCTAACGAAAACCCTCAAGCTATAATTCATCGAGCCGTTCAGGCTGCAGAGCGTGTCAAACATTTGAATTTGGCGCCAAAAATCCGCCATTTTTATTTTTTTTTATTTTGATATACCCAGTGTCACTCTCACAATAAATACGAATCTAACGACACCTCTCAAGCCAAAATCCATCCAGCCGTTCAGGCTGCAGAGCGTGCCAAACAATTATACATACAAACATACATACATACATACATACATACATACATACATACTCTCGAAAAACATAACCCTCCTTCTGGCGCAGTCGGGTAAAAAAATTAGTACTTTTTTGCATTATTATTTTTTGGTTTTTGTTAATTTTCTAATAAAGTACTACACCGATTTTGATAAAATTTATATGGGACCACACGGGAAGCACTAGCTTTCAAATAAAAAAAATCATAAAAATCGGTTCACCCAGTCTAAAGTTATGAGGTAACAAACATAAAAAAAATTAAAAAAAAACATACAGACGAATTGAAAACCTCCTCCTTTTTGGAAGTCGCTTGAAAAATTAAAGGTATTGTACCTTTTTTTTTTAATTAAAGCTGTTGTACAGAAGCCAGCAGATCAAATTAGACACTCGTAGTGCGAATATGATCCATACGCATACGGCATAAGAACGGTACAAAGTTCAAAGTATCTATAGCTTGATGTGCTGGCCCTCTGTGCCTAAAAGTTTTTAGGTTTATCGAAAATTATTTTTTCGTTTGTTTATTTACATACGTATGCTGTTTTTAGCTGCTATCATAAAATTTTCTAACAAAAGAATGTATTTCCTTTTTTTTTTTTTCGAAATCACCAGTTGTCGCGGCTAAGTTTTTTGATGCACCACGAATCGAAATTCAAAATCCGTACACAGCCCGCTCCCCACGGATGTAACGCCCCCTAGCGTGCGCTACAGAACCATTTATCAGATGATTCAGCTTTTTTGAAGCCTGGCTTAATACGAAATAGTTTTTAATTAATATTAAAAGTACCTCCTATCTTTCTACTTCTAAAATGTATACAACTTTGTAATCTGTATTGAGATTTCGGATTGAATTTCTTTTTTAAGAGGAAATCTTTTTATTCCTCGGCTGCATCGGCACTTACCATTAGGTCAGGTGCAGCCAAACGCACTAAAATTTTTAATTTGAAACAACTTTTCACGTGTATGTACGAGCGTCAGTATCGTAACGGTTACGGCGGCTACCTCCTGTCCGAGAGGCCGTGGTTCGAATCCTGCCACGTACCAATGTGTTTTCTAATCTCGATTTCATATGTACGTTTATCCGACGCTCTTACGGTGAAGGAAAAACATCGTGAGGAAACCTGCACACGCCTGCGAAGAAACTCGAAGGTTGTGTGTGTGTGAAGTCGACCAACCCGCACTGGGCCCGCGTGTGGTCGACTTAGGCCCGATCGCCCTTATTCAGGGTAGGCTCGAGCCCCTCGATGGGGACGTATACGAACTGATATGTACGAGTTTGTATGTATGTGTGTGTAAGTCTTTTTCTTTGGCTGAGCCTGTGGTCTAAACGGCTTGATGGATTTTGAAGTGACATAGAGACCGAAAGTCACATAGAATACATTTTAACCCGGTACAAAGCAAAGGGAGATATCTCCGCCAGGCGAGGTGCTATGCCGGGGTCCGGCCGTGGGCCAATCGTTGATGATTGGTATCTTGTATATATACTCAGCGCTGAAGAAATTCTAATAGCGCGTTCTAGATATTGTATTTCTTTTGTTCTCTCGTCGCGCGTGTTAAGTCAGTGGCGGGTTACTGCATTTGCCGCCACACCGACTTGTCCGAAAAAAAGGGGTGATGTTATTATGCAGTTCTTTTAAATTTTAATTAAAATTGGTTACGTTATTTATAGATGTCACCATACAACACCCACATACAGGAATACGTTAGAAATTTATTACGAAAAATTCTTTGCTATTATGTGTTTGTTTCTGGTTTCATCATCATCGTTATCATAATATCAGCCGAAAGACGTCCACTGGTGAGCAAAGGCATTCATCAAGGATTTTCATGACGACCAGTAATGCGCTGCTCGCATCCAGCGCCTTCCCGCAACTTTCACCAGGTCATCGTCCACCGAGGTGGGAGGCCTGTCTGCGCTACGTCTTCCGGTGCGCGACCGCCACTCGAGAACTTTACTGCTTCAACGGCCATCTATTTAAATGTTTCCTAACCTAACCGGTCCTGCGCTGCCCGCATCCAGCGGCTTCCTAATTTTTAATGTTTATAAGCAGTCGAGTTTTTAATGCGCACGCGGTTTTCTATGGGATTTTACTATATGAACTCACGATATGAATGGAGTACCCTCGATTCATCATATCAGCTCATATACGTCCCCACCGAGGGGCTCGAGCCTACCATGAATTAGGGCGATCGGGCCTTAGTCGACCACGCGGGCCCATTGCGGGTTGGTCGATTTCACACACAACCTGCGAGTTTTTTCGCAGGCATGTGCAGGTTTCCTCATGATGTTTTCCTCACCGTAAGAGCGTCCGATAAACGTACGTATGAAATCTAAATTCGAAATCACATTGGTACGTGTCAGGATTTGAACCACGAGGACAGGACTAGGCGGCGGCCCTAATCATTACTCCACCGACGCTCTTTACAGTCATAAAAATATTACTCTCCTTTTTGAGTAGTTGGGTAACAGATAAAACAATGCAAGCAAAAAAACTAGTAACTAGTATAATGTTATATTTAACTAAATAAAGAAATAAACGTTTGTCAAAAGTATAGTAACGTTTCATACGTTATTGTTAAACTTACAACAGCTATTATAACTTATATTGAGATACCTAAATATAAAAGCATTAATACAATTGTAACAAAAGGTTGTATCAAAGGATCGAAAATTTTACTACACACATAATATCACCAATTTTGAAATACTCGATACAAAATAACCTATAGAACAGAGTCGCTACGAAAAAAGACCCAAAGTATTAATCACAGGGCGAGGGAACACTGGCCGAAACGATGACTTGTGGAAAAGTTGGAGTCGGAAAAAATATGAGATTCTTTTTTCGAAATTCGAGCGGGCTGTCACTCGTCGCTGCTGGCCATTATAGTGAGAACTCCATGTTCGTTTCACAGTTCTGTTGTTTCCTTGAAGTGTTTTAGTTGTAAGGGTTTCGGGAGTTCCAATTGTTCTGGTTTACTTTGAGCTCATTATTGGTCGGACCTCTGACGCCGCTTCCAAAAACGTGTCCTCCACAAAATTTCAAAGATAATCGACTTTTATTATAGAGTTTTTTTTTTCTTTCCTTTTGTTCGAGCAGACGCCGATCATAATTCAAAATTGTATTTTATACTAATGCATAAATTATTAAAGTTTTCGAATGTGATAATCGTTATTCGTCGCGATCTGAAATCACGTTGACTTTGACTTTTCAAGCGGTAAAATTATCTTTTGAAAACTTCCAGTAAGTAGGTACCTACCTAAATCTGAATAAAACGCTGATTTTTAGGGTTTCTTACCGCAGAAGGAATTTATTTAAAATTGAGGGCTGGAAATTACAAAGGTGTTAAGGTCTCTTAGCACTTTTCTTATTATTTTTTGTTTAAAGCGTTACAAAAAGATTATTATATGTGACAAACTATTTTTTTAACATGTAACAGTAGAAATATGATTAAAGGATAGAATTTAAGACAATATGTAATTAATTGCTTTGGAGTACTTTTTTGTGATTATACAGTTTTTTGTAATTACTTCGTTTTATGTCTAAATCACTTAGCCCCTTTGTAATTTCCAGTCCTCAATTATAAAACCGATCGCATAAAAATTCAACCCTTCTTTTTTGGCAAGCCAGTCGGGTAAAGATATGTTCTATGTCACTCACGGGTTCAAGACGAATCTAACTATACTTACATCTCGCACTCCTAAATCCATCAAGCCTAAACGGCTACAGAGCGTGCCAAAGAAATGTACACTCGAAAAACAAAACCCTCTTTGTGGCGCAGTCGAGTAAAAAGTAAACATTTTAGGATCACTTCGTTTTCCGTTTGTCCGTCCGTCCGTCCATCCTTTTTCTCAGGAACGCGTGGAGGTATCCAGCTGTAAAAAAAATCAAGTAGTCTAAGCCAAAGCGATAAAACTATACAGCCATTTTACGACCATAGGTCACAAATTTTAGTATTCGCTAGTAAGTTAAAATCTATGGGGTACTTCTCGTTGGCAAGAAGCAAAGTCTCACAGCACAAGTAAAGATAAAAATGCAAAAACTTTAATTTTTTTGCGTTTACGTTTGCAGTTGGAGAATTGACCGTGACGTATATTGATGCATAGGAGAACATTTTTTCAAGTATATAGTTAAATTTCTCCTTCAGTCCGATTATTATACTCGTTGATGTTTCTAGAGTTTCGTACCCAAATTTGTTTTGGTACAGAACCCTCAGTGAGCGAGTTGGACTCGCACTTGGCCGGTTTTTATAATAAAGTTAGGTGCCCTTTTTACTCTGGCCAAATTGGATTTTCACCTTATTTTATATTATATTAATGCAAGATCCTCATCATATCCGTCTATTATCACAGTTAGTTTAATAGTAGGTACATATATACTTTGATTTTTGTCGTATAATAAAATAAAAAATGTTTTATTTGCAAAATCAACCAAATATTCAGGATATTTAGAGTGAAATTCCTCGAGTCCTCATCATATCCTGCTATTAACACAGTTAGTTTAATAGTAGATAATCGAATATAGTACTTTTACTTTTTTCGTAAAATAAAATTAAAATATTTTATTTGCAAAATGTACAAGAAATTCAGGATATGTTGAGTAAAATTTCTCGAGTCGTCCTTGAGTGAAATAATCAATTTAATTAAAATTAAAAACCCGTCTACATTAATAATTACTAATTAACCGAATCTGGTATTTTGATTTTGTCGTAAAATTAAAATCAAATATTTTAATTGCAAAATGAACAAGAAATTCAGGATATTTAAATTAAGTGAAATAATCAATTTAATTAAAAACCCGTCTACATTAATATAATTGCTAATAACTTAAACTGAATCTGGTATTTTGATTGTTATCGTAAAATAAAATTAAAATAATTTATTTGCACAATGAACAAGAAATTCAGGATATTTTTTTTATCCACATTTATAAGCCCTTGGCATCATCTTACCTGATGGTAAGTGACGATGATGCCAAAGATGGAAGCGGGCTTACCAAGATTCCCTAACGAAATGGAGACCTGGCTACCTTATCTTCAAGCCGAAACACATCAATGCTGTTAACACTGATGTTTGGCCGCAAGACTTAGGATAAGATGGTGGTAGCTAGCCAGGCGGGCTATGAAAATGCCCTACCGCCAACCGAACCAAGGCTTACAAAGTTCACCCCGCCGGGAATCGTACCCGCAACCTCCTGGTGTGAAGCCACGCCACGGAGGTGTATATATATATTTTGAGTTAAATTCTTCGAGTCCTCCTTTAGTCAAATAATCAATTTAATTAAAAATTAAAACCCCGACCACACCCCGGACACTTCATACAACGGGCTCGAAATGACATTTCTAAAACCAAATGACGAAAAAAATGAAATCACGGTGAAATTCTATACGTTCGAGAACCAAACTGTAACCAATCTGTATCAACCTGGGAGACGAGGGGGTGAGATCGCAATCTAGAGAGCGGCAGGGAGTGTCCATACTGTATGTTAGTACTAATCCCTACTAATATTATAAATGTGAAAGTAACTCTGTCTGTCTGTTACGCTTTCCCGCAAAAACTGCTGAACGGATTTGGCTGAAATTTGGTAGGTAGACAGATTAGGACCTGGATTCAGACATAGGCTACTTTTCACCACGCTCGCGAGCCGCTTGCGGCTCGCGCACTGCGCACCCTCGAAAAGTCATAGAAACGTGGTCCACGCGGGTGAAGCCGCGGGAAACAGCTAGTATTATATATACTTTGCCCCGACTACATAAATACACGTATATTACTTACCTCATCAAGACAAATCTAGCGACAACTCGCACTCCAAAATCACACCCTGGACACTTCACTACAACGGGCCAGAAATGACATTTCAAAAAAGGAATGACGGAACAAACAAAATGGCGGCGAAATCCTATACGTTCGACAACCAATCTGTAACCAATCTGTATCAATCTGGGTGACTAGGGGGTGAGGTCGCAATCTAGAGAGCGGTAGGGAGTGTCCATACTGTATGTTAGTAGATACATAGATAGATAAAACATTTATTCAAAGCTACATTACAATTGATAAACAAAAATAAAAATAAAATAAAAAACTTCTTATATCTAAGCTTAAATGTATAAAGAGGGTAGATACATAAAATTGTGCCGTAACTTTGAAATGGCTCCGACTCAGCATATGCTTGCAGGTAATTATGTACCTACAGCGCTGATATTCTGCCAGCGCCGTAGTACTAATATACATATATATATATTATTATAACAGCTCATATACGTCCCCACCGAGGGGCTCGAGCCTACCCTGAATCAGGGCGATTAGGCCTTAGTCGACCACATATATACTTTGCCAAAATCTATCAAGGCTTCAGGCTCAGCTAAGAAAACAGATATACCTTCATACATACTTACATCCGAAAAACATTACCCCCCTTCTTGGGCAGTCGGATAATTAATATGAAAACGCAATCTTTTATGCGTAGTCGGTTTAGAAAACACGGCACCCATACAAATATACGTTATCGATAAAAAGGAATCAATCTATTCCTATGTACCCTCATACATAACCGTAGGCATATAACTTTATATTTGTTCGTGCGCTCACAATTCCATATTGTGTTCAGTATGATTAATATACAGGATGCATTCAAAGTCGTGACACGTCCAACGTCTCAATCCCGGGGGAATTAACGTCATTAATAACTCTTATTGTTGGAAAATCAAACCACGCTGTACTTGGATAGAGGGTGCGTGGAGCTTTGTGGTTCAAACGGCATAGATGACTGTAGGCTGTTCTAGCTGTGGCCCGCGGCTACGCCTGCGTAACTAACACCTCTTCTATATGTTATTGGATAGAGGCTTTGTGGTTAAAATGACATAGATGACTGTAGGCTGTACTAGCTGTTGCCTGTGGCTATGTCTATGTAACTAACACCTCTTCTATATGTAATCGGACAGAGAATTCGTGGAGCTTTGTGGTTCAAATGGCATAGATGACTGTAGGCTGTACTAGCTGTTGCCCGCGGCTACGTCTATGTAACTAACACCTCTTCTATATGTAATCGGACAGAGAATTCGTGGAGCTTTGTGGTTCAAATGGCATAGATGACAGTAGGCCGTACTAGCTGTTGCCCGCGGCTACGTCTATGTAACTAACACCACTTCTATATGTAATTGGATAGGGGATTCGTGGAGCTTTGTGGTTCAAATGGCATAGATGACTGTAGGCTGTACTAGCTGTTGCCCGCGGCTACGTTTATGTAACTAACACCACTTCTATATGTAATTGGATAGAGGATTCGTGGAGCTTTGTGGTTCAAATGGCATAGATGACTGTAGGCTGTACTAGCTGTTGCCCGCGGCTACGTCTATGTAACTAACACCTCTTCTATGTGTAATCGAACAGAGAATTCGTGGAGCTTTGTGGTTCAAATGGCATAGATGACAGTAGGCTGTACTAGCTGTTGCCCGCGGCTACGTCTATGTAACTAACACCTCTTCTATATGTAGTTGGATAGAGGGTGCGTGGAGCTTTGTGGTTCAAACGGCATAGATGACTGTAGGCTGTTCTAGCTGTTGCCCGCGGCTACGCCTGCGTAACTAACACCTCTTATATATGTTATTGGATAGAGGCTTTGTGGTTAAAATGACATAGATGACTGTAGGCTGTACTAGCTGTTGCCCGCGGCGACGTCTATGTAACTAACACCTCTTCTATATGTAGTTGGATAGAGGGTGCGTGGAGCTTTGTGGTTCAAACGGCATAGATGACTGTAGGCTGTTCTAGTTGTTGCCCGCGGCTACGCCTGCGTAACTAACACCTCTTCTATATGTAATTGGTTTGTGAAGCTTTGTATTTAAAATGACATAGATGACTGTAGCCTGTACTAGCTTTTGCCCGCGGCCACGTCTGCGTAACTTACACCTCTTTAATATGTAATTGGATAGAGGGTTCGTTGAGCTTTGTGGTTCAAATGGCATAGATGACTGTAGGCTGTACTAACTGTTGCCCGCGGCTACGCCTGCGTAACTAACACCTCTTCTATATGTAATTGGATAGAGGATTCGTGGATCTTTGTGGTTCAAATGGCATATATGAATGTAGGATGTTGCTCGCGGCTATATACGTCTGCGTGTTCTAGAAAAAATGTGTGTGTGTGTGTATATTGCGTAACCTCGATTCGCAAGAAACTGTTGAACCGATTTTGATAAAATATTTGTACGTAGATTTTTTAAATTATTTTCGGGGGGTATGCAATTTTTGAATTTCTTATTTTCAAAATATTAAGGGTACCTCCCATACAAAAAAAGTAAAAAAATATATTTTTCTCAAATATTACGCTTAGGATGTTTTCCAAATTTATATCATCGACAACACTTATTAACACCTAAAATATGTCGTATATTATGGTATATCTGGGAAAACCCTAAAAAGGTACCTCCCATGCAAATATTATAATATTGTTAGACGCTCCTGCGATTGCTAGGAGGTATGTATTGGGAGCACAGTTTATTTGCTAGGTACTACCGCCCTTTCACAGTTTTTTTTTTGTATAGGTATGTTTTTTTTATAATTCTTTATTAATTGTAAATCGTAGGTCGTTGTCCTTCAACCCTTTAGTTAGACATCAAAATAGAAAGCGAATTGCAACTGTTTTGATGACTTTCCAAATTTTTCACTCGCTAGCCCGGCGGCGCGGCTGTGGAAGTGTTAACTCATCGTGGCTTGCATTTTGGAACTATATGTATATTGTGAATAACTGTACTTGTCGTATGTGTATCAACTAGCGAACCTTCTAAAATAAGTTTTTATATCCATACTTGGCGTCGGTGGCGTGACGCCTAGGGCCGCCGCCTCCTGTCCGGGAGGTCGTGGTTCGAATCCCGCCACGTGCCAATGTGATTTCGAATTTAGATTTCATATGTACACTCTTACGGTGAGGAAACCTGCACACGCCTGCGGAGAACGTCGCAGGTGGTGTGTGAAGTCGACCAACCCGCACTGGGCCCGCGTGGTCGACTAAGGCCCGATCGCCCTAATTCAGGGTAGGCTCGAGCCCCTCGGTGGGGACGTATATGAGCTGATAAGATCCATACTTGATAGAAAGCCCTTGGCATCATCTCACGGGACGGTGCCTAAGTGACGATGATGCCAAAGATGGTAGCGGACTTACCAATATTCCCCAACGCAATAGAGAATTGGCTATCCTATAGTCATCCTGGAACACATCAATGCTGTTGACATTGGTTTTTGGCGGCTAGACTTAGATAAGATGATCGGACTTACAAAATGCCCTACCACCTCCGTGACGTAATGGTTAGTTCATTCGCTTCACACCAGGAGGTCGCGGGTTCGATTCCCGGCGGGGTCAAATTGTAAGACTCGGTTTGGTTGGTGGTAGGGCATTTTCTAAGCCCGCCTGGTTAGCTACCACTATCTTATCTAAGTCTTGCCGCCAAACATCAGTGTTAACAACCTTCATGTGTTCCGGCTTGAAGATAAGATTGCCAGATCCCCATTGCGTTGGGGAATCTTGGTAAGCCCGCTTCTTGTGGTCCTTTCAAGAAGTGGCCATTTCAAGAAGTGGTCATTTCAAGAAGAGGTTATTTCAAGAAGTGGTCATATCAAGAAGTGGTCTTTTTCAGTTGTGGTCATTATCCGCTGAAGGGGAATCGGCGACCTCCTGGCGGGAAGCGAATGTACTTCATGTTTTCTTTTAATGTATTTTGTGTATGTGGCAGATACGAATAAAACAGTTTATCTATCAAAACATTCCGCCTCGGAGGCGGTTCAATAGTGTGCTATCAGCTTGCTTTGGCGTGTAATGTAAATAGTATCCTACTGTCTTACTACTATCTTAGGATTATAAACGCGAAAGTTTGTAAGAATTTATGGATCATCATCATCATCATTATATCAGCCGAAGGACAAGGGTCTAACTCCAATACTGCCGAACAGTTTTACATACGGTTCTCAACAATAGACGGAGTAATTCATGACCAGGAAGGAAAGTTCAGGTGTAGGTACCTATAGTTCTCGAAATAGCCAGTTTCCTTAACATAGTTTCGTGAAAACCAAAAATCTCTTCTCTACCTAATACCTACTGAAGTTCAAAAGAAATACTTATTTTCGTACTAGGAAACAAAAGAAAATCAATACACGACACGAGCAAACAAAATGGCCGCCGTGAAAAGCGCGGGAAAGCTTTGCCGTTTTCATTAAAATAAAACAGAGAGAACCCCCCATTAATAAAAGAAAAAGATTAATGTCTAGGGCACAATGCGTAATAAATTACTAATGGTATAAATTTCGGGGGAGCTACCCCTGCCGCCATTTTGGAGCGAGCCGGCCGCTGATTGGTCGGCTCGGTTACCGATCAATATGTTTGAATTTGGAACCGGAAGCTCGTAAATGCCCGTCTCTTTTTACGCAGGATTTTCAACCTTATAATAATAGCGGTTGGTGTTTTTTAGATTTTTGATGCCAAACTTACTTTATTTTAGCGTTAAATGTGATCGTATGGTATATATCTTGGTTTTTGGCGTGAAACGTCTTTAAAATCACTTTCGAAGTCAGAAAAAAACGAAAATGTAACGAAAGAGACTTTAATCTGTTTGCGTTTCACGACAAGGCTAAAGGTCCATGGCCATACCGCCTATTTTTTCCGAAGAAAACTACAGTTTGACCAGAATCTTTTTCAAAATCAATCTCTATCTATTTAGACTTAATTCCTTATTGCACGGTAGGTAATAAAAAAAACTAAGGTTACCCTCGTGCCTACTTCAAATTCAAATAACTCTTTATTGTACTTAGATACAGATACATCAAAAGGGACGTACAATTTAGGCGGTCTTATCGCTGAGAGCGATTTCTACCAGACAACCCAGTGCTCGAAGAAAAAAAAAACAGCAAGCAACTTCATTCGCTTTTCTAGCATATAGCGAGCTGCTACCTGCATACATACCTATAAAGACGAAATTATCGTAACTTATTCATTACAATACATAATATAATATTAGAGCGTCGGTGGCGTAACGGCTAGGGCGGCTACCTCTTGTACGGGAGGCCGTGGTTCAAGTCCTGCCACGAACCAATGTGTTTTCAAATTTATATTTCATATTTGTACGTTTCTCCGACGCTCTTACCAAAGTATATTTATACTAGTGGATGCCCGCAGCTTCGCCCGCGCAGATCCCGATTTTTGCGGTTCCCGTGGGAATTTCCCAAAATCCCATCTTAGCGGATGCCTACGTCATAACATACCTGCATGCCAAATTTCAGCCCGATCCGTTCAGTGGTTTCGGCTGTGCGTTGATAGATCACTATGTCAGTCAGTCACCTTTGAGTTATATATATTTATAGATTAGTACTAACTACAGTATGAACACTCCCTGCCGCTCTCTAGATTGCGACCTCACCACTTCGTCACCCAGATTGATACAGTAAGGTAATAGTTTGGTTCTCGAACGTATGGGATTTCGCCATCATTTTGTTTGCTCCGTCATTTGTTTTTAGAAATGTCATTTATGCAGTGTCCATTGTGTGCTCTTACGTTGAAGGAAAACGTAGTGCGGAAACATGCACACTCCTCGAAGGTTGTGTGTGAAGTCGACCAACCCGCACTGGGCCTGCGTAGTCGACTAAAGCCCGATCGCCCTAATTAAGTGTAAGCTCGAGCGCCTCGGTTGGGACGTATATGAGCTGATCTGATGAATCATAATACTCATCTACAGTTTTTTTATTGTTTTATTATTTTTACTAGCTTTTGCCCGCGGCTTCGACCGCGTGCACATCGTTTTATGACTGTCTATGAAGGTGAGTAGTGCGGGAGCCGCAAGCGGCTCTCGAGCGTGGACAGGAGTTTTCTCCAGATCCCTCATGAACTATATCGGACTATTCTAATTAGCAGTCTATGTCACTTCCCATTCCCTCAACCAATGCTATACAAAAATAAAAGTTTAAAAAAACTAAAAACCGAGTTCAAAATGAAATTCACTCAAAAGTATGAAATAATATTATTACACTTAGAAATTAAACAACAGCAACGAAATCAAAGGTGAGTATCGGTATCAGCACACACCTCTTCACATTTTACTTATGGCATTGCTGACACCGACCTCAAAAAAAAATTGCTGTTGGTTAATGTCGTGTATCTAAGTGTAATAATATTATTTCATACTTTTGAGTGAATTTCATTTTGAAGTCGGTTTTTAGTTTTTTTCAACTTTTTATTTTATTTTATTTATTTTTATTGATATTGCTATCTAACTAACAACGTTAAACCCAATCGGCAACAGAAACCATCAAATTATTATAATTGTTTCAATTACAGATACTGATTCCTGTGGCTTCCAATAGCATGAAAGTTAAGGAGTTAAATCTTCCATCAACAGCTCATCTGAATAACCTGAAAGAATGCAACTGTTGGTCTAACGTACCTTCGTATCTAAGTAAAGTTTTTGAAGAATTATCCTCCAACACCTTACCGTTAAGGAGCTGTACTTTCTTTCATCAGCTCATCAACATAAGATGATGACTACCAGACGCAAATACTTTAATAATTTAAGAAAATACATGAAACACGTAAAACTTGCCTACAAAATTTGAGGATTGCCCTCGATTTCCCTAGGATCCCATCATCAGATTCTGACTTGGTGACAATGGGACCCCCTCGGGAGTATACTCTTTCAAATAAAAAAAGAATTTAGAAAATCGGTTCACAATCGGCGGAGATATCGCGTAAAAAACATACAGTCGAATTGAGAACCTCCTCCTTTTTGGAGTCGGTTGAAAAAACATTTCAATCCGTTGCTCCATTGCGACGCCGACGTGCGCGATCGTGGAAATGAGTTTTCCCTAGATCTCTCGGGAACTATGGCAGGATATGCGTATTAGTAAATTATGTCATTTCCCACCCCCTCAACTGTCTCTGCGAAAAATTACAACTGTCCATTGTTCCGTTGCGATGTTAAAACGAAAACATTTTTTTTTTATTCACTATTGGTAAGCCTTGACAACATCTCACCTGGTGGTAAGTGACGATGTTGCCGAAGATGGAAGCGGGCTTACCAAGATTCCCCATCGCAATGGGGAACTGGAAATTAACCAAGAAAAGAGTATTTATTCAGTTCCCTCAGGAACTGCATCGGACTATGCTATTTTTCCGGGATAATAAGTAGCCTATGCCCTTTCCTGTGACACAGGCTACCTGTTTGCCAAATTTCATCAAGATTGGTCAAGGTGCTGAAGCGTGAAAAGGTAACAAACAAACAAACACATTTTTCTGAACTGCATCTGACTATAGTATTTTCATGGGATAAAAAGTGGCCAAGGCTAACTGCATGCTAAATTTCCTCAAGATTGGTCGAGATGGTGAAGCGTGAAAACAAAAATAAACACATTTTCACATTAATAATATTATTAAGGATTGATTTACAATTACAAATTATTATGCACAGTTCCGTTAAACACAAAAATGGTTTTTATTACAACAGTTCTATCAATACAATGGCACGAAAGCTACCGTTAAATGGAACGTCTACTACCCAGCGTATTCTAAATTCAAAAGGTAACCACAATCGAAATTCATAATCCTTTTAGTGCAAGAAAGGCTGCAAAAACCACTAAAATATCATCTATTAACACCATATTTTAAACGCTACAAAGATTGAAGACAAAAGATAGACGAGACAATTGATAGGGATTCGTAAAGACAAACCGAATAACCGAACCCTTATTATATTACGATCACTCGCACATCCGTCTGTCCATCCGTCTGTCTGTTTCAAACGCCCATTTTAAAAGCCCTTAAATTAACTAGCAATGTTTGTATGTATGTATGTAGGTAGGTATGTTTGATTGCTTAGATAAAATTTTGCAAACGATTTTACAGCAACTTCCAGAAATCCGATTGAGCTTTTCCGGTGATAATTGATCCTTTAAATATTTTTTGAAATCGATCTGATGATGAACTTCGGAGGTGGAATCAAGCTCCCAGGATCGTCTTCTATCTATATACATGTTAATAAAACTGTAAGGCCGTATCTGTATATGAAATGTTTTTGGAAAAAAATAAATTTTGCAAACGATTTTACAGCAACTTCCAGAAATCCGATTGAGCTTTTCCGGTGACAATTGATCCTTTAAATATTTTTTGAAATCGATCTGATGATGAACTTCAGGGTGGAATCAAGCTCCCAGGATCGTCTTGTATCTTACATATTAATAAAACTGTAACGGGCCGTATCTGGATATGAAATGTTTTTGGAAAAAAATTACTGTGGTGGACATTACTAACGATATAGAGGCCAAAACAACAACTTTTGTAATTTTTGTCTGTTCTGTCTGTATGTCTGTACGTTCGCGCAAACTACCAGCATCTACCAGGCCGATTTTGATAAAATTTTGTATTTTGGTTCCTGCCCGGGTTAACATATAGGATACCTACCTACTTTTTATACTGGAAAATTTAAGAGTTCCCGTGGGAAAATTCATAACCTCCACGCGGACGAAGTGGCGGGCACAGCTAGTTTTCAATAAAATTATAGGGCTCTTTGCTCGCTTTTTTTAAATTTGGAAACGTGTATTCATATTCACATTTATGGCACACTGAGCATTTGGTTTTTTGAACATAAAAACTCTTTTCAAATAAAAGCTTGTAGGTACCTAAAATCTTTTATGTTGTCTATTTTGGTACGGAACCGTGTTTGTGTGGGCCCGACTTGATCTTGACCAGTTTTTTTTCTATGAGGCCCAAATTTTAATGCGGCCTTTACTTTGCCTACCTGACTTCTGCCTGATTTTAAGATAAGAAAAAAAACATTTCTTTGCCTTGTCTGTGGTGGCTTTTACTATAATGAGCTTTGTCATTTTCGGCTTTTGCGGCGAGGACAGAAACAAAAAAAAATGTTTAGGGGTTGTAAATTTGGATGACATTTTTTTTATAACTCTTGCCACGGTGGGATAATTGTGTTTCAAATTATGATATTGAGATGTTATCATCATCTTATCAGCCGAAAGACGTCCACTGCTGGACAAATGCTTCCCCCAAGGATTTTCACGACGACCGGTCCTGCGCTGCCCGCATCGAAGCTCCCTGTGACCTTCACCAGGTCGTCGGTCCACGGAGTTGGAGGACCTACGCTACGTCGCGTCGTTCGGTGTGCGGTCGCCGCTCAAGAACTTTACTGCCCCAACGGCCATCTCGTCTACGAGCTATGTGCCCAGCCCACTGCCATTCTGTGAGCTATGCCGGTTACCTTGGTTCTCCTATGGATCTCTTCTATTTCTCTTCTGTTGCTATAGAGATGTTTTTTTACCTACCTTAGATGTCATGGTTTAATCATAAATCGTTTTGATCGTGAACTAGCTTTTGCTCCCGACGTCGCCCGCTTGGATACACTTTTCAACCGACTTCAAATAAGGAGAAGGTTGTGAATTAGACGGTTTTGTGTGTGTGTTACTCGATATATTCGCCGAATGTTGACCGATTTGAATGATTCTTTTTTTATTGGTTAGGTTATGATGTCTTACGGTTGGTTCCATTAAAATATTATCAAAATATTTTTTTGGCAACTAACAAAAAAAAAGTTGTACTATTTTTTTTTATCGAAGTCGGTTTAACGTGTTTAGCGTTTCTTGTTATTATAAGTTGAAGAAAAACCTAAAAGCTTTTGAGTACAAGCTTTTATTTGAAAATTTTTTTATGCTCAAAAGTCAAAATATGCACACGGTGCCAAATGTATATATAAATATATACGTTTCCAAGTATAAATAATTTTCTAAATACGTAAAAGCTTTCAGGTACAAGCTTTTATTTGAAAAGAGCTTTTATGCTCAAAAGCCAAAATATGCTCACAGTGCCAAATGTGAATATCAAATACACGTTTACATGTATAAAGAAATACCAAAAAGCTCTTAGGTATACAAGCTTTTATTTGAAAAGAGCTTTTATGCTCAAAAAGCAAAATGCTCAAATCAATATAAAAATACACGGTTCCAAGTTCAATAAAAGGTGAGCACAGTATTGTATTTCATACGATTATATTGAAATAATAGATGATTCTTCGACCTTGATTCCACCTCCAAAGTTCGTCATTAGATTAACTTCAGAAGATAAAAAGAATCTATTGTCAACAGGATTACGGCTTCATACCAAATTTCAGCTCAATCAGACCAGTGGAAGTCGCTCTTAAATCGATGCAAGCTTTGAACCTAAATACCTTAAGATAAGATAAGATCATTTATTTGTCTTAAACGTAAAAAACTAACGTACCAATATTACAAGTTAAATAAAAGCTTTTAAAACAATATTAATTATGATTGTTAATAATTTGTTAGAGAGTTAATTGTTAATGTTATTCGATTGTTATATCAGCAAAATGAGAAAAAACAAATTTGTTATTTTCTTAAATAATTTGTTGAAGTACTTACTTAGAGAAAAAGAAGTACTTACTTAAGAGCGTCGGTGGCGTAATGGCTAGGGCCGCCGCCTCCTGTCCGGGAGGTCGTGGCTCGAATCCTGCCACGTATCAATGTGATTTCGAATTTAGATTTCATATGTACGTTTATCCGACGCTCTTACGGTGAAGGAAAACATCGTAAGGAAACCTGCACACGCCTGTGTAGAAACACGCAGGTTGTGTGTGAAGTCGACCAACCCGCACTGGGCCCGCGTGGTCGACTAAGGCCCGGTCGCCCTAATTCAGAGTAGGCTCGAGCCCCTCGGTGGGGACGTATATAAGCTGATATGACTTGCTTAGAAAGCAGACATGAACTTGTATTGTATGGAGGTATTTACAGTATTATGCCACTCCCTGGACACTTCATACAACGGGCCAGAAATGACATTTCAAAAAATGAATGACGGAACAAACAAAATGGCGGCGAAATCCTATATGTTCGGCAACCAAACTGCAACCAATCTGTATCAATCTGGGTGACGAGGGGGTGAGGTTCAATCTAGAGAGCGGCAGGGAGTGTCCATACTGTATGTTAGTACTATACTAGTAATATATATACTTTGATTATGCGGTACAATGGTAGCATTACTATCCATATTTTGACACCCAAACCGTGACATGCCACGGCCAGACATTGAACCCTGGACGCTGCGACGCCAGTCACGATGACGTCACTACTGCGCGCCTGCGTCATCACTAATCAGCGCTTTTCGGTTTAAAAAAACAGCAGCAGGACCTTGTTGGTTCCAAATGCAAGGTAGGAGTGAGATATGAACATGTTTTCACCCCACTGCCAAAAAAAGGAAGACGATGTTTTTATGCATGACTATATCTATATATATATGAAATTGTCGTGTAACCGTGTTAGTTGCCATACTCCTCCGAAACGGCTGGACGGATTTCCATTAAAATTTTGTGTGTATATTCCGTAGGTCTGAGAATAGGTTTAGAGAATTTTTCACCGGGATCTAAGCGGGCAAAGTCGCGGGAAACAGCTAGTCTATGTATTTAAAATTCTTGTGTCACAGTGTTAGTTGTTATACTCTTCCGAAACGGCTTGACGGATTTTCATGAAATTTTCTGTGTATATTCGGTATAGAAAATTTTCACAGGGATCTGAGCGGGTGAAGCCGCGGGAATAGCTAGTCTATATGTATAAAATTCTCGTGTCACAGTGTTAGTTGCCATCATACTCCCTCGATCTCGATACGGCTGGACAGATTTCCATGAAATTTTCGGTGTATATTCGGTAGGTCTGAGAATAGTTATGGAAAAGTTTTCACCGGGATGTGAGCGGGCGAAGCCGCAGGAAACAGCTAGATATAGTGTCACAGTGTTGTTTTCATACTCCCCCGAAACGGCTGGACGGATTTCCATGAAATTTTCTGTGTATATTCGGTAGGTCTTAGAATAGGTAGGTATAGACAATTTTTCACCGGGATCTGAGCGGGCAAAGCCGCGGGAAACAGCTAGTACTACTATATAATACTTTTTAAATTTAAGATATTATCTACAGAAATGCATCTCACATACCTATAATACTTTTTTAAATAGGTACCGATCTAAACTTCTATACCTTTTAATATTATACTGGTAAAGTTTTAAAGTATGTAAGTGTGGATATGTAAGACGTAATCTCCGAAACTTTACAGCCTTCTTAAAAAAAAAACATATTTAGACTGGACGTCTAGAATGAAATTAGGTTAAAAGAAGGTTGCGTTCCGCTTGCGGCTCGCGCACCGCGCTTCCTCGATATTCTCGCGGGCAACAGCTCGTATTTGATACAAATCTTCACTCGTGATTCTTCAAACAACATCATATTAACCAAGCCCAAGGATTTCCACGACTTCCGGTTCTGATGTGCTGCTCACATCCAATATCCCAAATACCGCAGTGTCTCAAGACTAAGCTCTTTGACCAGTGTGTGTTACCAGTGATGACATACGGAACTGAGACATGGCCGTTTACTATAGGCCTCATTAGAAGGCTCAAGGTCACCTAAAGGGCGATGGAGCGAGCTATGCTCGGAGTTTCCCTACGCGATCGAATCAGAAATAAGGAGATCCGTAGGAGAACCAAGGTAACCGACACGCTAAGCATGGAATCGCTAAACTTAAGTGACAATGGCCGTGGGGCAGTAAAGTTCCCGAGTGGCGACCGCGCACCCGAAGGCTTGCCACTCGGTGGACCGACGACTTAGTGATAGTAGCGGGAAGCCACTACAGACACAGATATTAGATAATAGTTACCTGCAGGTACGTCAGTACTAATATATATACTTTGCTGCAGGTGTGTCTAACAAAATTAATGCAGGACCTGTAGGAACGGTGTGTTCCTACTTGACGAGAGCAAAGGGAGATATCTCCGCCAGGCATGGTGGGGTATGCCTGGGTTAGGCCGTGGACCAACTGTGGAGGTGGCAGTTTTATATATTAGTAGCGAAAAAATGTCAATAGCGCGTTCTAGATGTTTGTACATGATTCGTGCTCTCGTCGCTTGTGTTACTTTAGTTGAAGGCAGTTTTCACAAGCTTAATATTGCTTGCCGTGTTAGTTAGTTAGTCTATCTGTTAGTTTGGGCAAAGATAATTATAGTTCCTGGTTTGGACCAAATCTTGGAAGTTAAATTAGAACTACTTCCCGGTTTTCGATTAGGCTGAAATTTTGCATACGCGTTAGGTCTAAAGAACAATGCATGGTTAGCTAAGTGACGTCATTCTATAGGTCTCGCAAAGATGGCGGACCAGTTATTTTTTTACTCACCCCCATGATAATATGGGTATCAAAATCGGTATCAAAATATCATGGGTTTACTGAGAAGAATACGAAACAAATAAAATATTTTTTCAAACTAAAGCTTGTACCTAAAAGTTTTTAGGTTTTTTGAAAATGATTCCTCTCTGTACAATTCATGTTCACGCAACGTCGGTACCGTCTGTCGAGGTGTAAATTAATAATTATCTGTGGCTGGTATAGGCACTGCCTCAGGTATCGCCACAGACCTTCTAAAAAAGCCGCTTTCGCGGAATTCTTCTAACGAGTCCCGTTAACTAGTACTTTTACTCATCATACTGAACAACTTTCCCCTCGGAACCCATAAACAATTCACCAAAAAAAAAACTTAACACGTTAAAAATCCGACTTTCATCGCAACAACTTAGTACCTACAACTTTGCATTTTTTTGTTCTATCCAACCGATTTGCTTATTTTTTAATGAAAGGTATTGATGCACAGGTTTGTCATCTAGTATTGAAAATCACCTAACTTTCGCCCTTTTCAATATATTAAAAAAATACATGAAATCTAATCCGAGTCTCTTTGATAATTGTATCTTCGAGACAATTGGCAATTTTTTTTAAAAAATTGAGAAAAAATTTATGCATACCGTCTTTTGTTATTTATTAAGCACTGATAATCACCTAACTTTCGTCCTTTTCAATATATTAAAAAAATACATGAAATCTAATCCGAGTCTCATTGATAATTGTATCTTCGAGACATTTGGCCATTTTTTTTAAAAACTGAGAAAAAAATTATGCATACCTACTTTTGTTATTATCGTTATATAATATTGTTATATAATCACCTAACTTTCGCCCATTCTCAAATAAATGATATTTTTTTTAAAAAATAGTAGTTAATGAAACTGTTGCATAAAAACAAATTATGTGCAGTTTCATACACTACTTTATCTAATCTCCTACATTGGGATTGAATCATCTAAAATACAAAGATCAAAGTTAAGAGTAAGAAAAAAATCCCACGAAATTCAGTAAGTACCTACAACAAAACGTGTCATAGCGCTGATCCCAGCGCATCACCGCGCTTGCACTGAAGCGGAGACGGTGTCACAGACAGGTAAAAACAATCCTTTACTGATCTGAGACATTTTTAAACAAGAATGAAAATTATCCACGAAATTCAGTATCTACAGCAAAATTCAATGAAAAACCAACACATCACCGCGCATGCGTTAAAGCGGGCGCTGTCACAGACAAGTAAAAAGTGGAAAAACACTTTTTGTATTGCTGTAAAAATGGCGTGAACCGCATGTGCGTTCCAATAAAAAAAAATTGATTTGAAACTTCGTTGGTGATATTATCTCTTTGGTTTAACTTGTATCGTAATGGAAAAAAAAATTACACTATAACATTATTTCTCTAACAAAATAATGTTATAATGTAATATTTTTATAAATTACGGTATTGTGTTTATAAAGTATGCCAATATAAACTCGTTTTGAAGTTGATAATGCGAACTTTACGATATGAGAGTAGATAAAATATGAAAACTAATCCGAGTTCGTCCGGCCGTTCTATCGGATTGATTTGCCTATTTTTTTAATGAAAGGTATTGATGCTCAGATTTGTCATCCAGCATTAAAAATCACCTAACTTTCTCCGGTTTTAATTGAAGTACGCGGTTCATTACGGAACACTCGCTGGAACGAGCTCTTTTATTTGTTCTATTGACCACTTAAATTGGTTGAGTTGGAGGGATGTGACGAACATCAATGCACACATTCTCGCACACCGCGCTACGTCGATGGCGAGCCTCTTGCGAGTTGCGGGTCGCCCGCCGCGAACTATCGATGTCCATAATTTTTAAAAAATGCTGCGGAGCAGCGTCCTCCTTGTATGTTACTATGGTTCTTACCAAGTTGGTACATTACGGGTCTCATACGGAATCAATGACAGAAACCATCGATGACGAGCCGCTTGTGGTTCGCGCGCTTTCGCACCATCGATTTCCACGCGGGCAGAGCCGTAGGCATCAACTAATTGAAAATAAAAATAAATCTAAAATGACTCGAGAAATTACGTTGAAACACGCCCCGGAAAAAACGAATACCAAATAGAGACCCACGAGCTGCTTGTGGCTCGCGCCCCGCGCACCCTCTAGTAGTTAATAAAAAGGAACTCAAATGACTAGTAGTTAAATACCGAATTCTTTTGAACTAGTTCATTCAAAGTAGCGGACTATGCCGTTGTTGGACACTTTTTAAAAGTCGCCACTGTCTCAATAGTACGTTCGGGGAATTAGCTTCAGTACACCCGAACGTAGTTTTGGAAATGTATTGATGGATAAAACAGTTTTGCAAAAAAAGGTGTTTTTTTATTTAGAATTTATCATTAATTTTAATCACTTCACTGCTGAACGAAGTATCTTTACAATCCTCGCCTACATTAATAATTAAAGACTGAAGAAGATTCCGCAATTGAACACAGGGCGGCCCCTTTGATGCAAGCCAGTAGAAGTGAGCGAACAAACTTTGCTTGGTACTACACCAATTTTGTAACACCGTTCGTTCAAATATTTCTGAAAGTACCCTCGCATATCGTTACCGCGTTTGCAGGCAGAAAAGCAACTGTTTACATGATTAAGATTTAAAACTTTTCGAAACAACCAATAATCACTTTCTCCACCGGAAGTGCACACAGACAACACGTCCGAGTCACGGTGACGTCACAAGATGGCCGCCAGCCACCAGTCATCGCCAATCAGCGGTTTTCGTTCGATACGACACCGAGGAGAACATCGGAATCGAAGTTTATCCGCAGGTTGTGTGTGAAGTCGATCAACCCGCAATGGGCCCGCGTGTTCGACCAAGGCCCGATCGCCCTAGGGTAGGCTTCAGGTTAGGCTCGAGCCCCTCGGTGGGGACGTATATGAGCTGATATGATGAAGTTTTTACCTTGTTTACTTTTAATCAGTGCGTACAATAATAGAAGGTATATTATGCATCTATGAATAAAGGACGGATTTAAAGCGAGGGCCATGGATGAATCAGGAGCAAGAAAAGGATTCTAATGACTGAATCAGGCCCTCGATAGAAATCCGTTTTATTCAAGAAATACATACCATGACTACGAGAAAAAGAAAGATTTAAGCAAAAATAACCATTTAGTGAAGAAAAAAGGAAGGATAAATTAATTAAAATGCTCATTAAAATTGGAACAATTACTGACATTAAGAGTAATTTTCTTTGTGTTCCTACAACTTATAGTATACAAAATAGCCCTAATTTACTAATGAAATGACAGCAGGGAACACAAAACAGTTTTTATTTTAATGCTAAACCACAGATGAGATACTAGTTACTTCGTAAGCTAAACTCCTTCTCGAAAATATCGAACAATCAAATCTCGAGGAGTTATTTGCACTAGGAGTTTGTATGTCAAATATTTTTTGGATAAGGAGTTTGTATCGAGTATTTTTTGCGCAAGGAGGTTGTATATAGCATTGAGATGGAGGTCGAATATATTGGTGTGTTCTAAATTCAAACACCAAAACAATGATTAACAGAGCTTTTTATTCACTGTTTTCAATTAATAAAATAAGCGTTTTACAGGGGCAATAGTATAATAGTTTATAGTACATTACTGCAGCGGCCAGCAAAAGAGGCATTAAGGGAGGAAACGTGTAAATGTGGGCCGAGGCGAAACCGAGGCACAAATAATACCTGCGTAAGTCCATCAATGCCTAGTTGTGATCAAAGCTTGTATAGTACTTTTCTCAAATAATGCGCGGAAATATTAGCTTCAATAATAACTTTTCAAAATCAATGACGATCAACGAACAACAATAATATTTCACTCGACAAAGTGTTCATATGTTTTTTTTTTAATAAACAGCGTTCTATTTGCAAGTCAGTTTGAAATTTAAATAAAACCTTTGATAAGTTTACCCCCTGATTGCCATGTTTTGGAGTAAAATAAAGTTCCATATTTAAATTACACGACAGATATAAGTTTACATATTAATTTATTTGGCTACTAAACACGACAGATATGGATTTTCATACAACTCTTGCCCGCCGCTGCTCGCATGTATTTGGCCAGTACAGCAATTTTGATTTATCTAGAAGAAGGTTGTAAAAATAATGCTCAAATTTCCAAGCATGTTTGAGAAAAGAGTATTTATCTTATCTTACTTTATTATCTACATTTTCATTTGGCACACTAAACATTACACTTCAAATAAATTTAGTAATTCATATCTTTTTTTTAACTATTTAAAAAGCTTGTAACTAAGAGTTAACTCTTCAAATAAATTAAGTAATTCATAACTTATTTTTTTAAGGGTTCGTACCTCAAAAGGAAAAAACCTTATAGGATCACTTTGTTGTCCGTCTGTCTGTCTGTCAAGACCCTTTTTCTCAGGAACGCGTGGAGGTATCAAGCTGAAATTCATGTCAAATACTCAGGTCTACTGTCCCTTAGAGCTGTGAAAAAATCAACCTTCTAAGCCAACGCAATCAAAAGATACAGCCGTTTATGACGCAAATTTTTAGACACTCGCAAGGGAATCAAAACCTACAGGGTACTTCCCGTGAACTCAGTATCTTAAAATTTGTTACGAAGCAACGTCTTATAGCACAGATAAAGGAAAAATTGCGAAATGCATTGCAAATTTTTAGTTACATCATATAATAAAAATATGTTTAATAATTTTAAACTTATTACCCCTTTCCTCATGAACGCGTATAGGTATTAAATTCAAATAAATATCAAATATTTAGGTCTATAATACCTTTAAGCTGTAACAAAATCAAACTTTTAAGTCAACGCAATCAAAGCCGCATATTTTGAAACTCGCAACTACTCGCAAGAAAGGATACTTCCAGTCGACCTAGAATCTTGAAATTCGGCATGAAGCAACGTTTTATAGCACACATAGAGGAAAAATAGCAAAAACCTTAAATTTTTATTTAATCACATAATAAAACACCTGAAGATAACTTTTACTTTTACTTATAGCCTGTAACGAAGAGTTTTTAGGTTTTTCATAGTCAACTTATTTTTGATGCAATCTACTCTCCAAATTGGATAGCTCTTTACATGTGTCGTTAATTGTCCCAGTGGCCCGGATCCTAATTTAAATACATCCTGATTTTATTATATGGACTTAGCCTCTAATATGGTTAATGGGAGCGATGGCTGACTCTCGCGTTATACTCGTGACCGGGTGCTGTCCGTGTGAACTGGCCTACTCTTGTCAAAGATTTCAATGACATTCAATAATTGTGTACCTATATATAACTTTTCGTGTCATATTGTTTTCATGTTTTAATGACATAATCTGGTTTATTTCTAGGATTTAAGTTTGACATTATTAAATTGTTTATCTCTTGATCAGAAAGAGTGTAATTTGCACCTATTTTGAATAAATACGTTGAATCTTGAATCTTGATGGCCGCTATCGTAATACTACGGAAACCAATTCACACCCCGGACACTGCATACAAACGGTCGTGAAATGACATTTCTAAAAACAAATGACGGAGCAAACAATTTCACGGCGGATTCCCATACGTTCAAGAACCAAACTGTTACCAATCTGAATCAATCTGGGTAACGAGGGGGTGAAGTCGCAATCAAGAGAGCGGCAAGGAGTGTCCATACTGTAGGTATGTTAGTACTAAATACTAATATATATACTTTGACCAAATGAAACCGGTTAAGTGCGAGTCTGGACTCGCGCACGGAGGGTTCTGTATCATCACACCTCTCCACACAAGAGTATCAGCAAATCTGCCGTCTTACCAATTTCAAAACTGTTGCTTGCATGTGGCAATCTCAAACAAAAGACATGAACGCGAGCGACAAAAGTTTTTGTTTTTTTATTCATTTGGACTCTTTAGCGTGAGTACGACTTACACTTGGCCATTTTTTAGGCTTCTGTAGTCAACAAGGAACCTTTATAGTTTCGCCATATGCGTCCGTCTGTCTGTATGCGGCTTAGCTCAAAAACTCATAGTACTAGAAAGCTGAAATTTGGCAAGTGTAGGTACCTACAAATTAATCACGCCGAGAAAGTGGTTAAAAAATCTTGAAAATTTTAGAAAATACGAGTATATTATAATCAATCTTATTTCTTAGTTTAAGAGTAATAATCGATCTACGGCTTTAAAATGCCTCAATCCGAGCAGATTGATACGTGTTAAAATAATGTCGAACGTAAGTCTATTCATTTTAAGTTTAAATCAATGCGGGCTTCAACGCGGCTGTTACGTTGAAGTCGAACGCCCAATTCTCAATTTTTACATGTTTTTATTTCTGTTCTGTTCAAATAAGTTTAAAAAAAATGTGTTTAATTGAAATGAAAGGTCTTAAAGTCACCGATTTTTGTGTCTTGGTTTAATTCAACATTAACTATTTGTTTTCGAGAAATTTTGCAATTAATGACAAAAACAGGGTCTACAGTATATTTTTTACATCAAAAGTGGTAATATTTTTCAAAATATATTTTATTAAATCATTTTTTTATTACTTTATGTAATATATTTTTTTTCCATAGTGATAGCTTAGCTAGTCTTTCAATAATTTGAATTGAATATTGTCATTTGACCTAACTTTAGGCTTTAATAGATTTTCTATGCAATATGATCTACACCAACTGCCAAAATAACTGATAATTTTAAAATATTTTTAGGAAAGCTTAATTTTTTTAGGTACCACAAGATTTAATTTGAAAATAATTTTAATTATTTCCTTTTCTTCTAACAAACTTTTTCATTTTAACCCATATCATGGGGGTGCATAAAAATAACTATGTATTGGATTAAGAATGACGTCACTTAGCTAACCATGCAATGTTCTCCAAACTTAACTTAATTTTGCAAGTTTCAGCACAATCGGAAACCGGGAATTTGTTCTTATTTAGCTTCCAAGATTGTCCCAAACTAACAGACAGACGGACAGGCTTGTAATATTGCGCGTGGCTCGACACGCACTTGACCACTTTTTACTTTTAAGTGACGAAGGAGTGAAGAAGGTATTGTGATGACAAAAAAATAGAAATTGAGATTTTGATGGGGATCGATTGTCTAACAATTATAGTCTAAAAAAAATTTGTGTGTGTGTGTGTGTCTGTACGTCCGTCCGTACTGGACGGAGTTGGGTGAAATGCCTTTTTTAAATTTCCCCTATTGCCATCATAGTAAAAAAATCGCGTATTATTTTTTTAATCAAAAATGATTCACAATTTTGATAAACTCGGTTATGTTATTATAACTGTATATGGCTTACAGCACGCAGTAGTCCGTTGTTCTAAGAAAAATCATAATAAGGTAGGTACCTACCTCCCATACAAATGCATGTTGTTTGTTACTTTTTCTCAAAAATAGCTCTAACGATTTACTGCGCACCCTCGAAATGTCATAGAAACGTTGTCCACGCGGGTGAAGTCCTGGGAAACAGCTAGTATTTAATATATTCTTTTCAATAGAAATATATAAAACATATAACTCAAAAGAACTTACCAACATATTTATGTTGACCGCGCGGCGATATAGCAACTAAGCTTTATAGCTTATATCCTTACGTGTCCGGGAAGAAAAAAACATTACGCAAAATCGGTCCTTCGAGACGGCACAATGAGAACGTACATGCGTCCTGCTCCTACCCACGACAATAGCGAATGCATAAAAGAGATAGGTGGTACATTCACTCGCACGCCTTGTGTTCCGAGTTTGAATTTGAGCGTGCTCCGCCTACAGGCGTTCTATAGTAGGCCGCCGTACCGGTTGGGCGAGACAATGTAAAAAAAAATATACGGCCAGTACGTATGGAGCAAGGGACAAAAAGGTTTCATCCAGGCTCCATTATTCCACTGTGGCTGCAAGGAGCGGCATCCTTGCTCAGGGTCGCTTTGAAAAAAGTGAAATTTATAGTGCAACCTAGTGTCGGATAATTGCTAGGTCATCTTTAGTCTGCATTTATAAGTGGCCAGTCATCGAACGGAAAAAAAATCGGACAATTTCACTTGGCGGTGACAGTGTTGTTTTTTTTTAAAGCAATAACAGTAGTAATTGCGGAACGAATATTTATAGTGTTTAGTGAAGTTTGGAAAGTGATTTTTTAATCTCCGGCGGCGGTGGGTATCGATGATTTTAGATTTTATATTGTACTAGCTGTGCTCGCGACTTCGTCCGCGTGGAGGTTTTGTATTTTTCCACGGGAACACTTGATTTTTCCGGGATTAAAAGTATCCTATATGTTAACCCGGGCTATAAGGAACCCACTATACAAAATTTCGTCAAAATCGGCCTGGTGGTTTTAGCGTAATGCGCGAACATACAGACAGACAGACAGACAGACAGACAGACAAAAACTCCAAAAGTTGTTTTTGTTTGCTTCTATATCAAAAGTTTTTATGTTGTGATGCAATAAAGAATATTGTATTGTAATGTCTACAACAGTTATTATTTTCCAAAAATATTTCATGTACCTACCTACAGACAGGGCCCCGTTACAGTTTTATTATATGTATAGATGACTCTTAAACTCATAAACCAATTAGTGTGTCTGGTTGGTCCGTCACTAACGAAAACTGATTTAATATTATATACGTCCCCACCGAGGGGCTCGAGCCTACCCTGAATTAGGCCGATCGGGCCTTAGTCGTCGACCACGCAGGCCCAGTGCGGTTTGGTCAATTTCACACACAACCATTTTTTTTTAAATTAAAAATTTAAGTGCGTTTGGTTGCACCTCACCTGATGGTAAGTGCCGATGCATCCGAGGATGTAACACGCAAGCTCAAATAGTTCCTATTCACTCTCGTCTATTCATTATTCACCATCGAGTTACTTCGAGTTTAATATGATTTAGTGCTCACCTATTATGATGATCAAGCCACGCCTGATCGGTCGTTGGTATACACCAGCACAGAAAACAAATCAAACTTAAGTATATTTCAGAACTAATGTCAATTGCGGTGGACCGATGACCTGGTGAAGGTCGCGGGAAGCCGATGGATGCGGGCAGCGCAGGTCCGGTCGTCGTGGAAATCCTTGGGGGAGGCCTTTGTCCAGCAGTGGACGATTTGTGGCTGATATGATGATGATGAATGTCAATTAATCTTAATTTGACCGCCTCCATGTGGCATAATGGTTAAGTCCATTAGCTTGACATCAAGAGGTCGCGGGTTCGATTCCCGGCGAAGCCTTACTTTGTAAGACTGGTTTGGTTGGTGGAAGGGCAAAACGAAACAAAAACAACAACTAAAATTATCGGTCTGTGGTTTGTCAGAATTCAGAATTACAGTATTCTGACAAACTACAGACTCGGACATTAGCTTCTAGAACGTGTTCACAAAAATTTCAATAACTCATTGATTTTCATTCAAAATATAAGAGCTAAACCAAAGTATATTATATTAGTACTAACATACATAAAGTATGGACACTCCCTACCGCTCTCTACATTCCGACCTTACCCCCTCGTCACCCACATTGATACGGATTGGTTACAGTTTGGTTCTCGAACGTGTAGGATTTCGCCGTGATTTTGTGTGCTCCGTCATTTGTTTTTAGAAATGTCATTTCACGACCGTTGTATGCAGCGTCTCCGGGGTGTGCCTAAACCAAAGTATATACCTATATTAGTACTAACATACAGCATGGACACTCCCTGCCGCTCTCTAGATTGCGACCTCACCCCCTCGTCACCGAGATTGGTTACAGTTTGGTTCTCGAACGTATAGGATTTCGCCGCCATTTTGTTTGTTCCGTCATTCGTTCACGACCGTTATGCAGTGTCCGGGGTGTGCCTAAACTATGTTTGTACTGAGCGAACAGCGCGCTAGGAAAACCTACACTCCTCTTAAAAACAAAAATACTGATTACATAATATCTAATAAAAATTGGCCAAGTGCATATCCGACTTGCGCTCTGAGGGTGCCGTACCACCACACCTCTCCACACAATAGGGATGACGACAGCATCAGAAATAAATTACGATGAACTCTTGGTCACTAAATTGCCCTCCTACTTTACACTTCAGAAAACCTTACTCGTTTTGTTTTCCATCAAGTCTTCGATTTTTAATTCATCAAAACCACAAAATGAGTATACATAAATGTCGCTGCAAAACTATGACGTCACGCCTAGTTATTTCAAACAAAATGTCGTTTTTGACAGATGATAAAAAGTAAATCAGATGACTAGCATTCGTCATCCCTATTGTAACAATGATACCTATTCACATTACAAACAAAAGACATGAACGCGAGCGACAAAAGTATGCTTTTTACAAGCTTTAATTTAACTTGCAATGTATGTATGTTTGTTCGGGTGGAATCTTGCAAGTTAAATTGGCCCCTCTTCCCGGTTTCATATTGAGCTAAAAATTTGCATGCATATGTATAGGTAGGTATATCGCGTGACAATGCAAAATTAAATACCTAAAAGTTTTGAGGTTTTTCGAAAATTATTTTGTCATTCAGTTCGGACTTCTTAGCGCGAGTACGACTCACACTTGGCCGAATTTATTATTTATTGTTTTACTTCAAGATTAGCACTATAATCACACCATGTTTCACGCATGTATGTACTACCGTTTTTACGATAGAGCTAAATCAAAAATATACATAAAAGCACTCTTTTGTATGGGGACCCCTATCCTACTTTTTCACTTTTTTTTTTTATTATTATAGCGGCAACAGAAATACACACTCTGTGTAAAATACCTATGACGGTTCATGATATACAGCCTGCTGAGTTGCTGACAGACGGACAGAAGGATCTAGTGTCAACCTTGATCGCCTGACTTGTCCCAGTTGACTATTATAATGGCATTATTCCAAAACAAGAGAACTTATCCTACACAGTGGACCGACCACTTGGTGGAGATCGCGGGAGGCTGCTGGATGCGGGCAGCGCAGGACCGGTCGTAATGGAAATCCTTGGAGGAGGCCTTTGTCCAGTAGTGAACGTCTTTCGGCTGATATGATGATGAAGAGTATCTGATACACCTCTTGCAAATCTGGAAGAGCTAAAAACGAAAATATCGCAATAATTTTCGAAAAACCTAAAAACTTTTAGGGACGAGCTTTAATTTGAAAAAAATATATTATTTCGCATTTCATTTGATACCCATATCATGGGGGTTCAAAAAAAATAACTGATCCGTCATCTTTGGGAGTGCACCATATTGGATTTAGAATGACGTCACTTAGCTAACCATGCATTTTCATTCAATCTTAGCGAGAATGGAAAATTTCAGCTCAATCGGAAACCAGGAAGTGGTTCTAATTGAGTTTCCAAGATTTATCCCAAACTAAGACGGACTAATAGCACGCACTCTCCATGCAAGAAGAGAATACGTTTTTTTACCTCTGATAATTAATTATAATCATCATTATAATTTTTAAGTATGGTATTTACACAGTAAAAATCTAGGTTTATAGGTTTTTTTTAATACATTTAATAAGTTCAATTTTATGTGTCGTTCAGTGTTTTCATAGATGTACTCGTATATTATTATATCAGCTCATATACGTCCCCACCAAGGGGCTCGAGCCTACCCTGAATCAGGGCGATTAGGCCTTAGTCGACCACGCGGGCCCAGTGCGGGTTGGTCGACTTCACACACAACCTTCGAGTTTCTTCGCAGGCGTGTTGCAGGTTTCCTCACGATGTTTTCCTTCACCTTACTCGTATATCCTTTGTCAATCACAGGATCAAGAAGAATCTAAATACACCTTGCACAGAAGAATCTAAATACACCTTGCACTCTACTCGTAAAATCCATGAAGCCGTTGAGACAAGAGGCTCAGCCAAAGAAACATACATACATGAAAACATCCTAAAAACATAACCCTCACTTTTGGGCGGTCATTCGCTCTCGTATATCTACCAGATACGCTAAAACTACCAAGTTTATGATACCCCAGCACTGACCGACCCTTAGGGTTATATACAGTGAGGGCCGCTATTCCTGCCAACACCATAAGCCGAAGGCAAGGACCAGTTGCGGTAGGTCTTGCCGCCAAGACGCTTGTCCTGGTACTCTGTAAGGCGAGTGCCTCGTGGAAGAGAGTCACTACCTAACAACGGAACATGCCCCCTCGTATATCTACCAGATACGCTAAACTACCAGGTTTATGATATAGCGTCCTCACTCACCGACAGCTAGGTCATATAGTGAGGGCCGCTATCCCTGGCGGCACCATAATGCGAAAGCAAGGACCAGTTACGGTAGGTCTTGCCGCCAAGACACTTGTCCCGGTACTCTGCAAGGCGAGTGCCTCGTGGAAGAGAACCACTGCCTACTGTCCAGGTAGGTCCCGGAGCTCGCTCACCTCCGACGGCTTTCGCTGCTGGCGGTTCGATCCCCGAAACTTATAAGCAGTCAGCTAAAAATGTACAAAAAAAATCCCTAGTGGTTACATCTGTGAATTTATTACAATACGTCCGTAATACGTCAAATGTACATTGGCTGAAATGATTCATGTCAAAAAACTCTATCAATACGTTTATTTGACACCGATCGATCACATGTGACATATCAAACATCAAAATATTTGTCACGGTGCATCACTATTGCTAGAAAAAAACAACCGGCTAAGTGCGGCTAAACTTTAATACTTATCATCAGAATAAGACCTCTCGGTTCATACTTTGCTGTAGGTAAATAGGGGTCTACTTATTCTGGACTTTGGGATTTTTATTTTTCCCGTGGGTAGGAAAGGACTTTAGATTTTCTCATAGATTTTCCTGTAATCTATGCATACAACGTCATATACTGTGATTTTTTTCAAGGTTTGAGGCCCAGTAGTTTTGGAGATATGGGGGAGGGAGTGGTCAATTTTCGACTGTTTATTTTCTTAAATAACTTCAAAACTATTTATTTTAAATTTATAAAAGAAACATTATTAGTATATTAAACAAGCCCTTTCATTTGATGTGACACACGATGTAGTTTTTTTTTTAAATATAATTTACTAATTTACCCCCCCATAATTGTTTAAAATTCACTTAATTACGTTTCCACCGACTTACATACGTGTACCAAATCTCAACTCAATCGATCCAGTAATTTCGAAGCAAATTGGCTGTGACAGACGGACGGACGGACAGACAGACACACGATTAATCCCTTAAGAGTTCCGTTTTTAGTTTTTAAGGTACAGAACCCTAAAAATGCAATATGTATCTATGTTTTTAGTGTTAAAGAGTACACCAAACGGGACCCTATTACTAAGCCTCCGCCGTCCGTCCGTTTGTGTGCCAGCGGGTGGTATTTCATGAACCGTAATAGGTAGGCAGTTGAAATTTTCACAGTGTGTATTTCTATTGCAGCTATAACAACGAATAATATATATTTTTTATTTAAATTAAAGGCGGGCTCCCATACAAGACACGTGATTATTGTTTGTTCTGTCTGTCCGTCAGCGGGCTGTATTTCATGAACCGTAATAGGTGGACAGTTGCACTGGCTGTATTTCATGAACCGTAATAGGTGGACTGTTGCACTGGCTGTACTTCATGAACCGTAATAGGTAGACAGTTGCACGGCCTGTATTTCATGAACCGTGATAGGTACACAGTTGCAACGGGCTTTATTTCATGAACCGTAATAGGTAGACGGTTGAAATTTTCACAAATTGTGTATTTGTATTGCCGCTTTAGCAACGAATAATATATATTTTATTTTAAATTAAAGGGGGCTCCCATTACAAGAAACGTGATCATTGATTGTACTGTCTGTCCGCCAGCGGCTGTGGGATGTATTTCATGAACCGTGATAGGTAGACAGTTGCAACGTGCTGTATAGCATGGACCGTAGTAGGTAGATGGTTGAAATCTACAAATAATACCTAAAATTAAAGGGAGAATACAAGAAACTTGTTTTTATTTTTTGTACGATGGTACGGGATTCTTCGTGTTAATGTAATGAGTGGAGACGTATATGAGCTGATAAGATGAAAGTCGTATTCCCGGTGACAATTAATCCTTTCGGTGTTTTGAAGTGGATCTTATGATGAACTTAGGAGGTGGAATCAAGGTCTCCGGATCGTCTTTTATTTTCAGTAGAAACGTTGTTATAATACTGTGCTCGCCTTTTTAACACGCTTATATTAGCTTCACCTGGTATGTATGTATGTTTGTAACCGACTTCTTTACATTCGATTTTTACCCACTTTATAAGTACAGATTTAATTCAAACTTTGTACATTTATCAAGAATCAGTGACAATATAATAATTTCATATGTTTATCTCATTATCCTAAACTAAAAATTGAAAAATAAATATACTTAAAAAAACTAAAAAACACGCTTTTAAAAGCACATCAAACTAAAAAGTGAAAAATAATTCTTAATATTAGCTGAAAAATATAATAAACGAAAAATACTAGTATTATTGTGAAAAAAGCGTGGGGCGCTTTGTGCCATATTTTTCGTGTATATTTATTTAAATTTGGAAACGTTGTGTACCTACTTATATTCACATTTTGCATACTGAGCATTTGGCTTTTAGAGCATATAAAAACTCCTTTCAAATAAAAGCTTGTACCTAAAAGTATTTTAATTTTTCGAAAGTTGTTTTGTAAATACACAACACTGTGTGTATTTACAAAACTGTATATTGTGTGGTACTCGTAGTACGGAACCCTCAGTGCGCGAGTCCGACTCGCACTTAGCCAGATTTTTTACACGACTGCCCACAAAAGGAGGATTTTGTTTTCAGTTGAGGTGTCATTTTAATAATGTTTATCTTAATGTCTATTACAAAATGGTTTTTTTATAGTCTCAGGTTATGATATTAGTTTTAGAATCAACACATTATCTTATTGAATCTTTGTCATTTACATAATCTATTATTTTATTGTATCCTGTAGAGCACAAGCATTTTTCGACATGAGTCTTTAATTTATTATCTATCAAACTAGGGTCATTTTCTGAATTTTTATTGTATTATCTTAAACATTGTGAGGAAACCTGCACACGCCTGCGAAGAAACTCGAAGGTTGTGTGTGGAGTCGACCAGCCCGCACTGGGCCCGCGTGGTCGACTAAGGCCTAATCGCCCCGATTCAGGGTAGGCTCGAGCCCCTCGGTGGGGACGTATATGAGCTGATATAATAATATAATAATCTTAAAGACTGCCCCACAAATGACTTTTTAACCTTGCTCAATTCTTAGACTGTGCTACCTTGCTCAATTCTTAGACTGTGCTAATATTATAAACGACTAAGTTTGTATGTATGAATATTTGTTACTCTTTCACGCCACAACTAATAAACGGATCTGGATGAAATTTGGTATGGAGACAGATTAGAACCTGGATTAGGCTATAAATATATCTTTCATGTTTACATTTCTTAAATTCAAACTATGCCTCAATGTTTTTAGGAAATAAATTCAAATTCTTACGAATATACTGTCAAACAATATATATTAGTACTAACATACAGTATACACTCCCTGCCGCTCTCTAGATTGCGACCTCCCTCATCCCCTTGTCACATATTTTGATACAGATTGGTTACAGTTTGGTTTTTAAACGTATGGCATTTCGCCTTGATTTTCTTTGCTCCGTCATTTGTTTTTAGAAAAGTCATTTCACGACCATTTGTATGCTGTGTCCGGGGTGTGATACTGTACCTATAACGATTCACGTGATCGCATCTGAAAACCCTCTACAGTCTACACATACATTTTTAAATAACGCTGTAACTTCGACTCCGTTTTAATCATGTTTCAATAATTATTTTTTATGATTTTAAATTTCGAAGTGTTAAAATTAAAAGCTTTGACTTATTTTCTTGTTTTAACGCGGCACACGAAAAAGGAGCATTGTGAAAGAATTTGAAATGAGAACGTCCCACATTCAAATAAATTCTAAAAGTCAAATTCAAAGGAGTTTCATCTCAAGTGGCACCGCGTACATCCAGCCAGCCTGATGCGTCTGTTGAAAAAAGAATGAATGCATAACTCTTTTCTTGTTCTGTATTCAAAAATGTCGGGTAGTTGGGTGTGGGTGTATTTTAAGGTCGGTTATAAGAGTTTCCGAGTGGCTGTCGAGAGGCGCATTCACCCTTGCCGTGGGTGTTTTCGTATCCTGCGCCTGCGACTATTAATGACCGAGGGCAGTGTTTTCAAAAACTCTTATATATTATAATAAATTATATTTCTGCTTATTCTTTGTAACATTACATTACATAAGCAAGCCGTAACAAAGACAATGAAAAAAATACGAGTGTGCTTTAGACCACACGACTGAAGTAAAACTTCTTTAGCTCCATCTGTATATGTATGAAATTAAGTACTTAGTCTTCAGAAAATAATCACTTTTTTTGTCATATGGAGGTTTATAAAAAGAGTTTTATTATCCCCTGAAAATGATCAAATCTTTTTTATCTTTTGTTTGTTTTGACAACCGATATTGTTCACTAATTTATATATCCCTCTCAACTTCCGTTCGCCTCGCCCGAACACACTTTCGTAACGCTCTCGTCACGAATCCACCAGCTTACTCCCCAAGTCAAGCGTGCGTCTCAGAATACGGAAGTCCCTTTCCGTATTCTGAGGCGTGCGTAAAGAAGTTTTACTTCAATAAAATACAATTTTAGCTGGTCGTAGCGTAGCCGTAGTTAGGATGTAGTTTTCGTAGACATAGATGACTAATACCATATTTATTAGTTATTTATTAGCCACATACCTATCTGCAGATATGAAAATATAAAAAGCATACCTACATTATATAAAATTCCCAAAACCAAGCGGCTAACCACAAAGCCACGAACGAAACCGCTGCCTTTGTCCAAAAAAAAAACAATAGTCTCTCCCGCTCAGACATGAAGGTTCTGTCGGTCGTCGGTCGGACCAATTTAAAAATGATTCGAAATTCGAACAAAAAGCCTGCATCCTTCTCGTTTTGATTGTTAGCGTTGAAGCGGGACGGGCATATCGATCGTGTGGGTCAATTTAAATTTGGAATGCGGTCTCGGTGGGACGGGACGCAATTTCGGTTCCAAGATGGCGTCCGGGTCGTTTAATGAAGGCAGATTGAGTTCAATTGTTTCGGGGAACTGTACCTATTGATATTGATGATCTCTATTGGTTGGAAAGGAATTAAATTGAATTGGAATAATGTTTCGTTCTTTTAATATGAACCAATGTGGGGGAGCACAAAATGAACCAATGCAATCGTAAGAAACACTATTCTATTTATTCGATCGCTGTTTCCCTACCCAAAGGTTACCTGGAAGAAATTGCTACCTACCAATACGGCCGCCTATTGCATAGGCTTTCTTCTATATTGTTAATTTCTTTTTTTTATGTTGCGATGCAATAAAGAATATTGTATTGTATTGTATTGAAACACTTCTCAATAATTGGAAACGCTTAACACGTTATCGCAACAACTTGTACAATTTTGCATTATAATTTTTGGTTTTTGTTAGTTTTATAAAAAAAGTAGATACTACACCGATTTTTATAAAATTTATATGAGACCCACCAGGCAGCATACCCTATCAATCGAATTAAAAAAAAACATGAAAATCGGTTCACAATCTTAAGAAGATATCGCATAAGAAACATACAAACAAAACGCTAAACACGTTAAAGAAACACGATATCGCTACTACTTAGTACAATTTTGCATTATTATTTTTGATTTTTGTTGTTATAAAACTACTAAACCGATTTTGATAAAATTAATATGTGACTAACCTGGCAGCATATCGAATAAAAAAACGGCCAAGTGCGAGTAAACAAAATTAAATTTACAGTTGGTAGATAATAGAACATTTTGTCGGACTCGCGCAAAGTAGGAGTCTTAAAAAATCATTTTTTACTTTAAAAAACAAAATTTTATTTGCAGTTGGCAGTAGAACATTTTGTATGGAAAATCTATGAACTTTTCACAAATCCAACTGCACTTCTTAAGTTGGTCGACTATTACTCCTAAACTAAGAAAGCCTACTTAGCCGTGATAGTTTTCCTTTTAAAAGATGTCCTGAAATGGCGGTTTAGCTTGTAGGGGAGGGGGACACTGGACACAAACAAAAATTAGCATTTTAAAGCTTAATATTATTTTGGAAAACCTTCAGTTGTTTTAAAGACCTATTCAACGAGACACCACACGAAAGGGTACGTTAGCAAAAAAATCACCCCCTCTTTAAATGTGAGGAGGTACCAAAAAAAAATATTCAAGATTTTATTGTACAACTTTGTCGGCGTGATTAATGTATAATCAAGTGATGTATAACCATGTCAAATAACAGCTTTCTAGTATTAATAGTCTCTGATCTAAGCCGTGGACAGACGAACAAACACACATGGCGATACTATAAGGGTTCCATGTTGTCTTCGGAACCCTAAAAAAGAATCTTGAAAATCGGTTCACAACCTGCGATGATATCGCGTAACAAACATACAAAAAATACAAGACAGTCGTATTGAGGACCTCCTCCTTTTTGGAAGTCGGTTGAAAATATTGTTGACCGTCAGCATAAAAAATCATAATCTTGTAAACTTTAACATATTATTTAATTTGCAAAACTCTGTCACCCAACATAGCCAGATATTTAATTAAATCATCAAATGAACATAATTTTCGAAAAACCTTGAAACTTTTAGCTACATTTTCATTATTTCGTATTCTTCCCATCAAACCGTTTCATAAAATAATAAATAAATGTATTTTTTCTATTCCCATTTGGTAATTACCATTTGCTTAATACATAACCTCAAATCATATCACTAAAGTATTCATTCCTAAAAGTCGTTTTACAATGATCATTTCAAAACGAGACAACTGTACCTACTACAATGCAACTTTTTAAATATTCTTATGGCTTTGGCTTCAAAAATCAATATATGATTATGACAAAATTTCAATGTATTTTATTTATTTCATGGTCGTAGAAAAAGTATTGTATGCCACTGCACGCAATTAGTCTTTGTAACAACTCTCATTACTTGGCAGTGGCATAAATAACTATTTTCTCACCACAAAGCAATGAAATGTACACAAATATCTTAGGGGTGCATAAAAAATAATTTTATAAAGTCACTTGGCTAACCATGCATTGTGTTCGAAACTTAACGTGTATGCAAAATTTCAGCTGTGGTAGGGCAAGATTAGACTAGCTTTCAAGATTTGTTTCAAACTAACTAACTACTAACACGGCAAGTTAATATAAAGCTTGTGAAAAATAAGGTACCTATTACTTATTACACTTGAGTAAACTTTAGATATTGTTTAATTTGCAAAACAATTACCAATTATAAATATTAATAAAAAAAGTCAGCCAACATAGTCAGGTATTTTGTTATTATTATTTATTTATTTTCACAATTGGTAAGCCCTTGGCATCATCGCACCTGATGGTAAGTGACGAGGATCCCGAAGATGGAAGCGGGATGGAAGATTCCCCAATGCAATGGAGAACTGACTATCTTATCTTCAAGCCGGAACACATCAATGTTGTTAACACTGTGATGTTTGGCGACAAGACTAAGATAAGATGGTGGTAGCTAGAAAATGCTCTACCACCAATCAAAGCGAGTCTTACAAGTTGAACCCACCGGGAATCGAATCCGCGACCTCCTGATGTGAAGCGAACGGACTAACCATTACGCCACGGAGGCGATTGCTGGCGCTGTAAATCTTCAAAAAACAAAACACTGCTCCCTTAAAACGTGAGAAAATTAAACAAAATGTGTAAAGTTCTAAAACCTTGACTTTGACTATGAAAATCCTATTCAGACCTACTAAAACTGCAACAATAGCCGCCGCAATGTCAAAGCGAAGCGGATCCAATGATCCACGGATCTATGATCTATAGATCGATTCACTTTCGGCGGCGTGCGCGCAGTCACTGTCAAGGCTACTACGCTTTGTTATAGTTACTCGTAGTTATGTAATTCTACAGTTTAGTTTTATTTTTGAACTTATTATTGGCAGATCTATTATTGTTTTGTTTTATTTGTATGAAAATAGTAGGTATCGGTCCAATAGTTCGTATATATAGGTTCGTAGGAACTATGTGCTTTGTATCACACAAATATTATAAAGGCGAAAGTTTGTGAGTGTGTATGTTTGTTACTTATTCACGCAAAAACTACCGAATGGATCTGGCTGAAATTTGGTAGGTAGACAGATTAGGACCTGGATTAACACATAGGCTACTTTTTTTCACTGCGCACCTTCGAAAAGTCACAGAACCGTCCACGCGGGTGAAGCCGCGGGAAACAGCTAGAAAGTTATAAAACTAAGAGTTTATTGACGCAGTATAATGAGTGGACCGACGACCTGGTGAAGACCTTGGTGATCTTGGTGAGCACAGGACCGGTCGTCGTGGAAACCCGTGGAGGCTTTGTCCAGCAGAGGACGTCTTCCGGCTGATATGATGATGGTGATGATGATAACGAATGTCGCCTTCCGAGTTTTGAGGAAAATACAATATCAATTAACTAAAAATAAAATTAAAAAAACTAAAACCCGATTACATAAAACCTTCACTAAGAAATATGTAAACAAGAGTGTCTATAGCCTTTATTTTTTCCTTCATATGGGATAATGGCCATAATGATACAAGTTGATATAAATTTTGGTAACAATTGGGCTTGCGACCACGGCTATTACCCCAGATGAAGAGAAACATTTTTATGATACGCGGAGTGACGCCACGAATCCAAAGACAACACGTTTGTTAAAATCGGTTAAGTGGTTTAAGAAATACGAGAGAAATACATACATAGACTGTCAAAAACGTATTCGTTTTTTCCCGTAGTCGGGTATATATTTTTTTAATATAAATTTTGTGCATTTTTGTATGGAGGGCCCAATTTTTTTTTTAATTGACTATGGGTTCCTTGGTATAATATGATGAGTAGAACCCCCAGTTAATGGGACCTTTACACAAATTTTGTTACGACCTGCATACTTAACAGAGAAACTTCTAAAAAAATAATTTAACACGACGACGGTGAAAACGTTACTTTCATTCATTTATTTCGGAAACAAATCACATTGTATCCCAGACTTTTGTGTATAAGTAAAAGCTTGGTGTAATTAAGATTTTGCACACGGATTATTTTGATTTAAATAGATATGTAATTGTTTAGGGTTCCGTGCACCCAAAGGGACCCTATCACCTAGTAGGTACCAATATATAAGGTCTAACAAAATTAGCTGAAACTATTTTAACTGGTGCTTCTACCCATGAAACTGAAAAACTTTTCCCATGAAACCCATAGTCAAATCTCAAAAAAAAGTTTGAACTTCCCATACTAAATTGGGTGATCTGCTGATCGTGGTAGTATGAGAGTGCCAAATGTTTTTTTGCGATTTGACTATGGGTTCCATGGGGAAAGTTGTTCAGTTTTATGGGTAGAAGCACCAGTTAAAATAGTTTCAGCTAATTTTGTTCGACCTTATATATACTGTGCTATTACTAAGCCTCCGCTGTCTGTCCGTCCGTCAGCGGGCTGTATTTCATGAACTGTAATAGGTAGACGGTTCAAGTTTTCACAGAATGTGTATTTCTGTTGCTGCTATACCAAAAATACTAAAAATTAGAAAAAAGTGTTGAAGTAAGGGGCATCTCCACACAAAAAACGTGTTTGTTTTAGATATCTTTAGAAGTATTTTTAAATTAATCTCTATCGTAAAAACGGTTATACATACAAGCGTGAAACTTAGTGAAATTATAGTACAAGTATTGAAGTAAAACAACAAATAGTACTCGCATTAAGGAGTCCGAACTGAATGACAAAAAAATCATTATTTTTTTTCGCTCGCGTTGATGTCTTGTTTGTAATGTGAAGAGGTATCATTGTCATTGTAGAAGTACTATGTAGTTGTGTGAAAAGATGTGGTGGTACGAAACCCTCGGAGTGCTAGTCCGACTCGCACTTGGTCGTTTTTCAAGCGACTTCCAAAAAGGAGGAGGTTCTCAATTCGTCTGTATGTTTTTTTGTTTTTTTTTTATGTTTGTTACCTCAGAACTTTTGACTGGGTGAACCGATTTTTATGATTCTTTTTTTTATTTGAAAGCTAGTGCTTCCCGTGTGGTCCCATATAAATTTTATCAAAATCGGTGTAGTAGTTTAGTAGAAAATTAACAAAAACCAAAAATAATAATGCAAAAATGTACTAATTTGTTGCGATGGAAGTCGGTTTTTTAACGTGTTTTCAATTATTTATAGAATACTGAAATGTTTTCTCAAGCTTTTGAACTAGGCACAGCACATCAAAGAACTTGTACTTGAGTAAGGCTACCTAATATTTAGTATGAATCTTACTAGAATGTTTTTACTAGGTTTTCATTTACCTGCCGTTTTAAAAATAGGGGGTTCTCAATTCGACTTTTTTTTATTAAAAATTTAAGTGCGGTTGACTGCAGCTCATCTGATGGGAAGTTGTATGTTTTTGTACGTTTGCTACGCGATGTTTTCGCAGATTCTGAACCGATTTTCATTTTTATTCGATGCCAGATTGGTCCCATATAAATTTTATTAAAATCGGTTCAGTATAGTAGAAAATTAACTAAAACCAAAAAAAATTGTAATTGTTCTTTATTGTTGTGATTGAAATCGATTTAAAGATTTTAGCGTTTTGAACTATTTTGTACACGATTGGTAAGCCCCTGGCATCATCTCACCTGATCAATGATGCCGAAAATGGAGGCGGGCTTTGCTCAATGCAATGGGGAACTGGGTAGATATTTAACTTCAAACCTTATCTTATGTTCCACTTCAACGCTGTTAACTTTGATGTTTGGCAGCAAGAAAAATGCCCTTCTACCAACCAAACCGAGTTAGACTCCGCCAGGAATCGTACCCGCGACTTCGCGATGTGAAGCTAATGGACCATTACGACACGGAGGCAGTGAAAAACTCTGTGGTGTAATGCTGTATGTTCGGGCAGTAGCTACATCGAAAATACCTAAAGCGCACATGTATAAAACACCTAAAATCCCAAAGCCGTTTCCGATTGGTCAACCGTGAAGGACACGCCAATATGGCGTCCGATTTTTTCGCGCGCAAAACAATTAAAATGCGGCGTTCTTTTTTTCGGTATTTTGGGACCGGACGAACGCTGATTTATATGGCTAATCGATTCTGGTTAGGTATCCGCCGCCGTCCGTCACTACACAATTTTAAGATAGGTTTAACCGACTCCGTGGTGTAATGGTTAGTTCATTCGCTTCACACCAGGAGGTCGCGTGTTCGATTCCCGTCTGGGTCAACTTTGTAAGACTCGGTCTGGTTGGTGGAAGGATTTTTTCATAGCTCGCCTGGCTAGAAACCACCGTTTTATCTAACTCTTGCCGCCAAACATCAGTGTTAACATCATTGATGTGTTCCGGCTTGAAGATAAGATAGCCAGATCTTCATTGCGTTGGGGAATCTTGCTTAGCCCGCTTCCATCTTCGGCATCTTCGTCAGTTACCATTCAGGCATAGTATAATAAAGAGTACTATTTAGGTGAGAATTGAGATGATGCCAAGGGCATTTTTTTTTATTCACAATTAGTAGACCCTTGACATCTCACCTGATGGTGGTAAGTGACGATGTTGCCGAAGATGAAAGCGGGCTTATCAATATTCCCCAACGCAATGGAGAACTGGCTATCTTATCTTCAAGTCGGAACACATCAATGTTGTTAACACTGATATTTGGTGGCAAGACTTAGATAAGTTGGTGGTAGCTAGCCAGTCGGGCTTGGGAAATGCCCTACCACCAACCAAACCGAGTCTTTTAAGTTGACCCCACCGGGAATCGAGCCCGCGACCTCCTGGTGTGAAGCGAATGGACTAGCCATTACGCCACGGAGGCGGTTAATATTTTATAACCGTGATTAAACTTACACATTGACAATTAAAAATTATTTAGTTAATTTTCTACATTATATTTTGTAATTTCAATAAAAAAAATAAGTTCCTCAAATTAATTTTTCATATCAGCTCATATACGTCCCCACCGAGGGGCTCGAGCCTACCCTGAATTAGGGCGATCAGGCTTTAGTTGACCACGCGGGCCCAGTGCGGGTTGGTCGACTTCACACACGACCTGCGAGTTTCTTCGCAGACGTGTGCAGGTTTCCTCACGATGTTTTCCTTCACCGTAAGAGCGTCGGATAAACGTACATATAAAATCTAAACTCGAAATCACATTGGTACGTGGCAGGTTCGAACCACGACCTCCCGGACAGGAGGCGGCGGTCCTAGCCATTACGCTAAATTAATTTAATCTGATTATTATCGGAAAATTATCATGGTAATTATCAAAGAAAATAATTTTCTTGATAATTTCGAACCCTGCTCTAAATCTGTTCTAAATTAACTTAAATCTAACTTGACTATTTAAGTACCTAGGTGCCAAATTAAATTAAACGCCCTCACAAAGGACCTGTCACCAGAAACCAAAGTGTCGACTACCGTTAGATTTAAATTTAAAAAAAAATTGTCGCCACGGGCTCTAAACCTTTCCATACAAAAGAGGGATTACCGTCTAAAACCCAATTGTCTGAGGCATAATAATTGACAACCCTTTGCCACTGTAGCTGGCCACTGTCATTTTTGACGTTTATTTTTTGTCTATGCTCGTCACAGAACTATAACTTGTTTGCCGTGTTAGTTGCTTTGGGTCACGTTAAATATATTAGTATACCTACTAACATACAGTATGGACACTCCCTGCCGCTCTCTAGATTCCGACCTCACCCCCTCGTCTTCCAGGTTGATACAGATTGATTTTATTTGTTTCGTAATTTGTTTTTAGAAATGTCATTTCGCGCCCGTTGTGTGAAGTTTCCGAGGTATGGTTTGGTTCAAATCTTGGAAGCAAAGTTAGAACCACTGGGAAGTGTTACCGATAGAGCTAAAATTTTGCATACACGTTTAGTTTAGATGACGAGCGTGGTTAGCTAAGTGACGTCGTTCTAAATCCAATATGGCGGACTCCAAAAGACGACGGATCATTTATTTTCTTGATATGGGTATCAAATGAAAGTGTTTGTTGAGAAGAATAGGAAAGGATTAAAATTATTTTTTCAAATCAAAGCTTGTACCTAAAAGTTTTTAGGTTTTCGCTTAGCTAACCATGCATTTTTCCCCAAACTTAACGCGTATGCAAAGTTTCAGCTTAATCGGAATCCGGGAAGTGATTAAGCTTCGAAGACTCGTTTCAAACCAACGAACAAACGGTGTTCAGTATGAGTAGTTGAACCCCCCCCCCCCCCCCCCCCCAGTTAACGGGTCCCACACAATATTAAGTCCTTTGTGCATATTTCTATTATGTATCTATAATTGTAAATTTTGTTGTACAATACAGAGTTTATAAACAAACAAACATACTTAACAACTTGCCCCCAAAAGAACTCAAAGTCAATTCTAAAAAGAAATTGACCTTCCATACAGAAATGCACAAAATTGGTCGATCCGCTGATCAATTTGTATGAAGAGTAAAAATATTTTTTTGCGATTTTAGCAAAGTCCTAGAACAAAAGTTGTTCAGTATGATGAGTGGAAGCTCCAGTTAACGGGAGCTACACCACTTTGTTACATCCTGTATACACAGAAAGTGTATGAAGGTCGCGATGCACATGTAAATAATCGTATTCTAGTTATCTCTTTGCTGCTAGCCGTTAGATCCTTAAAACTTTAAAAAGATTATTCACTCTCAACTCAAGCCACTGAAGATTACACTTAATGCAATTAGAAATAAGTAGCTATTTTGAATACATTTTAAGTACTCTGGTAGAATAGAGACAGGGTTGAAAGGATTATTTTTTTCTCTCAATGGCCAGTTAGCGGTGGTGAACCACCAAAAAGATTGTAAATGAACGATTTATTATTCTTGTGTGTAAATGAATAGTAAATCATTATTTTTTGCAATGAATGCAGAGGCGGCTGTTTGTCTTAAGAGGATTGTGAAGATGTGACTTTTCATACAAACGGCGATAACGATTTTCGCCTCTAAATGTTAACCGATTTGGACCAATTTTTGACAGCTTGTCAGTCAAAACAAAAGCTAGGTTTGTACGTTTTTGATTTTTCGATAAAGTTAATAAGTTTAATTTTATTGTCGTTCACGTGTTTTCATACAAAATTTCGGCCATTTTTTAAATTATAATCAGTTATTTAAAAAACGAAACGTATAAGCCTAGCTTTTGTTCTAACTGACAACCCTTGAAAAATTAGTCCAAATCGGTTAACATTTAAGAGGTGAAAATCGTTATCGCCGTTTGTATGAAAAGTCGAATTTTCGCCGCGGGTTCGCAGTCCTTTTAACAGGTTTTTTTTGCAGTTAATGCACTGGGCCCGCGTGGTCGACTAAGGCCCGATCGCCCTAATTCAGGGTAGGCTCGAGCCCCTCGGTGGGGACGTATATATGAGCTGATGTGATGATGATGTGATGAACCCGACTGCGTAATCTTTTTGGCTAGTCAGGTAATAATGTATCCTATATCACTCACGGGATCAAGACGAATCTAAAGACACCTTGCACTCCAGAATCCATCTAGCTGTTTAGGTTACAGAGCGTGCCAAAGAAATATACATACATACATACACTGGAAAACCATAACCCTCCTTCTGGCGCAGTCGAGTAAAAATGCTGATCACACGCCGTCGCAAGCTTGCGACAAAATCGCCATCCTAGGAAATCGCTAAGTGATACGTCCCAACTCCATACTAACCTTCACGTTGTTTTCAGGCGAGTACGTGATCCAGGGGGACCTTCCTCGCGACCTGGTCTCCAGCGAGGAGTCGCGTTTTGACCTGCTCGAGGAAGCTCTCCAGCTGGTCGAGCTAGGAGACGAGGCTGAGACCAAGGATGAGCAGCCCAAGGTAAGACTGTGAAGTGCTGGAGTTTTAAAGGTTGTCTTCATAAGTCCTGCCCATTAGATTGACATCATCATCATATCAGCAGACGAACGTCCACTGCTGGACATAGGCGGCCTCCCCCAAGGATTTCCATGACGACCGGTTCTGCGCTGCCCGCATCCATCGGCTTCCCGCGACCTTCACCAGGTCATCGATCCACCGAGTGGGAGGCCTACCTACGCTACGTTTTCCGGTGCGCGGTCGCCACTCGAGAACTTTACTGCTCCACGGCCATCTGTTCTACGAGCTATGTGCCCCGCCCACTGCCACTTAAGTTTAGTAAAAAAACCGCGTTCATAGCTGGAATTTGTAACCTGTATTGAATTTGATCGCTACATTAGATTAATGCAAATGTTGTTGTCGACAGCCGATAGAGGGCAGCAGCGCCGACAGCATGCTGCACCCGGCGATGCGGCACGTGCCGCATCACCCCCTGGCGCACTACCACAACCAGGTCAGTGTCAGATAACCCATAAACACACCTACGACATGTCCTGTTATACAACGGCATTGGAACAAAAATTTATAATAATTTAATTTATTTTGTCAAATTCCGATTTTTAGTTTCTGAGAAATACGTGGACTAACATATGTACATACATACACTAATGCACCTATTTAGAAGCCCAAACTTACATGTATACGAATATTGTGCAATTCCAACAGAATCGGTTTTCAATTCGAATTTTTACATTGATACGTGACATACAGGTCGAATCGGCAATTGAATGTCATCATAAAATAATATGGTGTAAAATAAATAGAGTATAAAAAAACTTAAAAAACACGCTTTTAAAGTGCATCAGACTAAAAAGTAAAAAATAATTCTTAATATAAGTTGAAAATAATAATTAGCAAATTACTAGTATTATTGTAAAAAAGCGTGCCATATTTTTCGTCTATAGAGCAACCCACACTTTTTCACAATAATACTAGTAATTTGTTAATTATTATTTTCAACTTATATTAAGAATTATTTTTTACTTTTTAGTCTGATGAACTTTAAAAGCGTGTTTTTTAGTTTTTTTTAAACTCTATTTTTAATTTTTTGTATCAAACTTATGAAATTATTATATTGTCGCTGATTATTGATAAGTCTACAGAGTTTGAATTAAATCTATCCGTTTAAAGTGGGTCAAAATCGAGTACAAAGGAGTCGGTTACATACAAACTTACATACAAACATACAGGTGAAGCTAATAAAAGCGTGATAAAAACGAGTGTGCTTTAGACCACACGACTGAAGTAAAACTTAATCACCGTTCGCGTAACGCATTCACCAGCTTACTCCCCAAGTCAAGCGTGCCGTTCGCCTCGCCCGAACACATTTTTCGTAACGCTGGAAATCACCGTTCGCGTAACGCATTCACTAGTTTACTCCCCAAGTCGAGCGTGAGTAAAGAAGTTTTACTTAAAAAAATGGACTATAGTGTAAAGCCATGGCGGTCATCTTACAACGACCGCACTTTAAGTATTTGATCGAATCCGTTATATGAATCTTCAGCACAAACTATTGAATATTCCAGTGAATAAAAAAAAAGAACACCCTCGGCACCTCAAAGTAAAAGCCTCATTCTCCCGAATAAAAAGTAAAAACACCAAAAATTAAAAAGTAAAAGCCACTAAAAAGATTGTACTCTCGCGTGATATCTGTCCGTGAACTGAACGGCGATGTTGATAAATGGTCGCGTGTCACCGGGATCGGATGCCACACACGTCGTTCGGATCAAGTTAAAAGTTTGTTACGTTTTGAATTTAAATTAGGTAAGTACGCGTTAAAAAAACCGGCCAATTGCGAGTCAGAACCGCACACATTAGGGTTCCATACCATCATACTAGATGGCGCTAGTTTCTTCAGTTACGTATTTTCATACTAGATGGCGCTAGTTTCTTCATATTTCAAAAGACACGTTTTTTTGTACGGAGACCCTCTTTATTTTTTTATTTTTTCTAATAGTTTAGTATTTGTTGTTATAGCGGCAACAGAAATACATCATCTGGGTAAATTTCAACTGTCTAGCTATCACGGTTCATGAAATACAGCCTGGTGACAGACGGACGGACAGCGAAGTCTTAGTAATAGGGTCCTGTTTAAACCTTTTTCGTACGGAACTCTAAAAACGACTTCAAGCATAATATTTAGCAAACCGAATCGAAAAATAGTTTTAGCAAATCCTCAGAAGTTTTGAAAGACCTACAAAATAAGGTACCTCAACGAAAAAAAAATCACCCCCTCTTTACATGTATACCCTAAAAATATATTTTTTAAAGATTTTATTATACCACTTTATTTGCGTGATTAATATTCCTTGTTGACTTCGTAGCACTAAAAAACATGGCTATCCGAATACCAATGGCAATCCACCATCTTGGGTAAAATCAATGCTGAAACTCATACTAAAACTCGTATTATAAAGGCGAAAGTTTGTGAGTGTGTATGTTTGTTACTTCTTCACGCAAAAACTACTGAACGGATCTGGCTGAAATTTGGCAGGCAGACAGATTAGGACCTAGATTAACACATAGGCTACTTTTTTTCACGCTCGCGAGCCGCTTGCGCACCGTCGAAAAGTCATAGAAACGTTGTCCACGCGGGTGAAGCCGCGGGAAACAGCTCGTATCTTTATATTGTAAAGAGTGATCGTAACGAGCAAAACCTTTAAATTTACTAATATTAATATTCAACATTTAAGGAATATTTTCGCAAATAATACAATTAATCGGTAAAAGACTGATGCGGTCGAGCGACCTTCGGGCTCCGTCAGAAACGAAGTTATTTTTAGGTGCATAAACTTTTATTTCAGTTCAAGTTCATGACACGAGTTATCTGGCTGTACTTACATTCACAGGTCGCGCGTTATTGGTAGCTTTTATTTCAGTTCAAGTCCATGACACGATTTGTCGGGCTGTACATTCACAGTTCATGCATTATCTGGTCGCGCATAACGGGTAGATTTCATAAAGCAGGTTATACCTATATATTACGAAGTAACTAGTATCTCATCTGTGGTTATACGTTGAGCAAAAGGCGAAATCGTCATGAAAATTCCGGCGCTTACGACATTTTGGTCGCAAAAGAAGTATTCTGTGTAGGCGATTTAACGCTGCATGTTTTAATAGTTTGATAAGACGACATCACCAATGCAGCGCTGCAGCGAACTCTAGAGTATAAACTCGCACGAACCGCATTTAGTTACGTGACTCGTGACGAATTCTACCAATTCACTCGACCCGTGAGCCGCGTTAAGGAACATCGTCTCAATTTTTTTCGTCTGTGTGTTGCATGTCGCGTGACGGTCGCTTTCTTCTGACGGTATGATCGTTTCGTCCTCTGTAAAGTTTCACTTTTACTGTGGTTTCATAAAACCACACACTTGCTTTTTTAATATTTGTATTAGTATTTATGTTCATTCTTGTATGTTCGTAACAGAAATGTGACATTGGCAGCTCTTTTCTGATTTTGTGCAGGGTTAAGACAAAGTATATAACATTATGTAGTACTAACATACAGTATGGAGACTCCCTGCCGCTCTCTTAATTGCGACCTCACCCCATCGTCATCCAGATTGTTACAGATTGGTTGTCGAACGTAAAGGATTTCGCCGCCATTTTGTTTGTTCCGTAATTTCTTTTTTATAATTTCTATTCTGGCCCGTTGTATGAAGTGTCCAGGGACACTTGTTAAGACTACAGACAACCTTAGATTAAAATAGTTTTTTTTACAAAAAGGAAAAGCGTTTGTTTTGGTTTGCTTGTTTGCAATTATTGGTTTACCTCTTGTGACTTACACCAAACATTTATATTCTCGCCGGTGCTACAATTTTATGTTTTACAGGTCGTTCCTTTTCAAACACTAAAAAAAATACCAAAGTCGTGTCAAATTCTGATCTTGCGTCCTATTAATCAAAGTTTTTTAATTGATTTGACAAATACTTTTATTGATTTATTGTAAGTGTATTGTTTATATAGCTACTAGCTACTGTTGTTGACACATTAATATGAACAGACAAATTATATTTTTTGAAAAACCTCCCTTATTTTATCAATTTTTTAAAATTTTTGTTATGTTTATTAAATTTCATGAACCGTAATAGGTATTATTATGGTTCATGAAATACAGCCCGCTGACAGACAGACGGACAGCGAAGGCTTAGTAAAAGGGGCCCGTTTTTACCCTTTGAGTACGGAACCCTAAAAACGGAATTCGCACGGGCAACGCCGCTGGCATCCACTAGTATGCTACTAATATTATAAAAGCGAAAGTTTGTGTGTGCTTGTTACCTCTTCAAGAATAAACGGCTGGACTGATTTGGATGAAATTTAATAGGTATATAGGTAATGGCCGATATATATTTTTTTGTATGAAAGCACGTGAACGACAGTAAAATTTAACTTATTAACTTTAGTAAAAAACAAAAAGTTATAAACTTAGCTATTGTTCTGACAACCTATAAAAAAAATTATCGCCTCCGTTCACACACCAAGAGGTCGCGGATTTGATTCCCGGCGGGGTCAACCTATGTAAGACTCTTTTTGGTTGGTGGTAGGGCATTTTCATAGCCCGCCTAGCTCTTATATATAAGTCTTGGCGCCAAACAGCAGTGTTAGCAGCATTGATGTGTTCCGGCTTAAAGATAAGTTGGGAAATGTTGGTAAGCCCGCTTCCATCTTCGGCATCATCGTCACATACTAGTGAATTAAAAAACATGGTTAAAATCGGTTAACTTTTAAGAGGTGAAAATCGCTAAAACCGTTAGTATGAATAGTCGCAGCTTCACAATCCTCGTAAAATTGTGACTGTAAGCCAACCCAAAGTATATATATTAGTACTAACATACAGTATGGACACTCCCTGCCGTTTTCTAGATTGCGAACTCACCCCCTAGTCACACAGATTGATACAGATTGGTAACAGTTTCGTTGTCGAACGTATAGGATTCCGCCGTAATTTTGTTTGTTCCGTCATTTGTTTTTAGAAATGTCATTTCTGGCCCGTTGTATGAAGTGTCCAGGGTGTGCCTATAGGTTCTACTGTAAATTCCCAACGTATATGCGTACAACGTACAAGGTACTCGGAAACTAGATAGATTTTTATCGAATTATCAATAAAACATCGTTAAAGAATGTTGCGGTTGAACCCAATATCATTAATCGATGTCGATTTGGAATCGATACTACGAGAATCGATTTTTATCTTCCATCATACCGTATTTGATATTTAACCGCTAAAGACCGGTACCTATAAAATGTTCTCATGGAAATGAGACTTACTACCAACGTATGGAGGGGGGATGTTTTGTACCAAGAGTAAGTATGGACAAAGTCATCATATCAGCTCATATACGTCCCCACCGAGGGGCTCGAGCCTACCCTAAATTAGGGAGATCGGGTCTTAGTCTACCACGCGGGCGCAGTGCGGGTTGATCGACTTCACACACAACTTTCGAGTTTCTTCGCAGGCGTGTGCAGGTTTCCTCACGATGTTTTCCTTCACTGTAAGAGCGTCGGATAGACGTACATATGAAACCGAATGGCAGGATTTGAACCACGACCTCCCGGACAGAAGGTAGCGGCCCTAACCGACGCGCATAAGGACAAGTATGACAATTTAATAATATAACACTCCCTGGCTCACAGGCACAGGTATTAAAATAATACCAAAAAAGCAAAAAGCCACACTTGTCATACCACGGCAGCGCGTGAATCTCAAGTGGATCTTGGAACCTTAGTGGAGGCCTAAGCAAACACCGTTCTGGATTCCAACACAAAATTTGTAGAGCGTTCTGTAAAAGTTACAGCGAAATTGCTGCTAGGGAGGGGGTCACAGTGCTCGATATGTCGATAAAAAGCAAAAAGCTACACTTGTCATACCACGGCAGCGCGTGAATCTCAAGTGGATCTTGGAAACTTAGTGGAGGCCTAAGGAAACACTGTTTTGGATTCCAACACAAAATTTGTAGAGCGTTCTGTAAAAGTTATACAGCGAAATTGCTGCTAGGGTCACAGTGCTCGTGATATGTCGATAAAAAAACAAAAACCGGCCAAGTGCGAGTCGGACATAAAAAATTGATGATACGGCGGTAATAGAAATACATCGTCTGTGAAACATGATCTGATGGTGAACTACGAAAGTTGAAGCAAGGTCCCAGGATCGTCTATTGTTTTTAATTAAATCATAGCAAAAACTGTGCCTCTCAGCCCGGCTTTTTAAATTTGGAATCAGAGGACATAAAAACTTTTTTCAAGTAAAAGTTTTTTGAAATTAGAAGAGAAGGGGATAGCTGCGGAGGTATGATTCTCAACTCTTTTCGCACTTTATGCGTGTACTGGTCAGACAGGGGGCCCTATGCTTCCTGTAACTGGTGGTGAGCGCATGGGGTGTGGGAGGGTAGTTTTAACTTTTATTGTTTGTTTCTACAAATCTGTGTTTTACCAACATTAGTGTAATAAGACGTTTGTGTTTCTAACAAATGGACCATGTTGTCTGACAATTAAAGATAATAATAATAAAATTATGATTTAAAAGATTTGCCGATATCGATAGAGTTCACATCACTTAAAAGGTTAAAATCTGGCTACCGTATTGCCGTGCACATATTAAGGAGGTTTTTGTTGACGAATAGTTAAAATTCCTCGCTTAGACAAACAATATTGACAGCTTGACGAGATTAAAGATTTTGGAGTAGAATCCAGAAAAAATTATGTGATTTTATTTTAAAAATTGAGAAACACTGGTATTTTTCTGTCTTTATTTAATTGTGCTTAATATTTTCAAATTATTTTAGATCTTGTTTGAAAATTATCGTGCACGCGCACCCAGAATAGTCATGAAGGAACTCTAAGCACGACCAGCATGAGCTCTAAAGTCGAATTACGAATCAATGCTGAAGGCATTTAAAGCGCGCGGCCAGTACGCGTACTTACGTACGTAAGGAGATTTAGTGGAAAAGATGTCCTACAGTACTTTTATGGGCCCGCGTGGTCGACTAAGGCCCGATCGCCCTTATTCAGGGTATGCTCGAGCCCCTCGGTGGGGACGTATATGAGCTAATATGATGACAGTACTTTTATATCATCTTATAGACTATGCAATTTAGAGTATATGTAATGCATCACGAAAAAAAATTAACTGAATTTATTTATATAATTGACGAAATTTATTTAACCCGGCGACGTGCGTAAGGTTGGGTGTAAATTGTAATACACCCACACTCTAATAAATTACTCGATATTTAGTTATTAAAACGTTTAAATGAGCTCTGCGTCCGACTAACTGCGCGGGGGAGAGGTGTGTAATTTAAATTTAATTTTTGTTATTTTATTTTGATTTGTGTTAATTTCGTAAATAAATATTAAAATTCGTACATGTCTTTAATTTTAGCCTCTCAATCAGTTTCCGAACTTTTGTATATAATAACAAGAATGAATAAATAATAATTAAAAATTAATATTAACCTGTAAAGAAATTGGTGGCATCATATGGGTTTTTGTCACACCCACCCACCTCCCTGTTACAAATTTTAACCTTACGCACGTTCAATAAGTAACGGAATATAAGAGGCTACACGAACATAGCTACATAGCAAGCGGTACGCCCCGAACTGTGAACTCGCGATGAACTCGTTTAGAAAAATATATAGGTACACTCACTAACGCTTGCGCGATGTAGGATCCGTTTAACGCCATCTAGTGGTGTGTGGAGAAACATTAAGTTTAGTTTCAACATTCACAGCTTTAATTACTCTAGTTTTGCGGATGATTCGCTTGCATTTTATTAATCTATCAAAAAATTCTCCAACTACCACTAATTTGACCGTGTCTCATGTCCCTGTGCGATTGCATTGAAAGGCAAAGTGCGATCATAGTTTTTGCGGGGTAGATGTTAGATGTCCTGTTTCTCGGCGGCGCATCTATCCTAAACGTAATATACATTGATTAGGCAACTATCCCCTACGTAGGATAATTGTTCCAAAATATAAAGGTCCGCAAAAATTGGTAATACTCTAAAAACATCAAACTTTTTTATAAATTTGTAGATAAAACACCTAAGTAACGGCCAGTTTTACAAATAAAGTATATTGCTTTTTATACTGAGAGTTAAAGAGTGATTTCAAAAAGTGAGGCAACTATCCGGCGTTTACCCTAGAGCGATTTTAAAAGGTGTGGCAACTATCCGGCTTTTACCCTTTATATAATTGTATAATAAATACGACGACCTGGTGAAGATCGCGGGAAGCCGATGGATGCGGGCAGCGCAGGACCGGTCGTCGTGGAAATCCTTGGGGGAGGCCTTTGTCCAGCAGTGGACGATTTGTGGCTGATATGATGATGATGATGATAATAAATACATATGCACATAGAATAAGTAACAGCTTTTTTGATTTTCATGAGGGTTCCAAAGTTTTTTTGCGAAATAACCATACTTTTCTTGGGGAAAAGCCCCAGCTTAATTTTACTCCGAGGTCCAATGGTAAACCTAAAAAGCGTCGGTGGCTCAACCAGTAACGACTCGGTCCTCCTAACCCTGAAGTCCCGGGTTCAAATCCGGACGGCCAATGTATACCAATGAGTTTTTCGAAACTTACGTACATAATACTTACCGATTACTTTAACGGTGAAAGAAAACATCGTGAAGAAACCTGCACATCTAATTCCAGATGTGTTTGAAGGTCGCGTTGCACACGTCCGTAGGTGTTAATCTAAATGCCCTACACGTGACCGCGGGTGATGCTAAGTGCAACACCAGGCAACCGCCGTCTATCCCTAGGATTGCACGGTTAATTGTGCCACACGATAGAAGAACAAGAATGATAGATAAACCTGCCTGTGTTTTGTTCCATTCAACTCTATGCAATGTAGTATACATACACGCCTTAAAGTATATAAGGTGTAACAAAATTAGCTGAAACTATTTTAACTGGTGCTTCTAACCATGAAACTGAACAATTTTCCCCATGGAACCCATAGTCAAATCGCAAATAAAAATAACGCTCCCATACTAACTCGATCAGCTGATCAGCCAACTTAGTATGGGAAGTTATTTTTTTTTGAGATTTGACTATGGGTTTCATGGGGAAAGTTGTTCAGTTTCATGGGTAGAACCACCAGTTAAAATAGTTTCAGCTAATTTTGTTACACCTTATATATTATATTAGTACTAACGTACAGTAAGGACACTCCCTGCCGCTCTCTACATTCCGACCTCACCCCCTCGTCACCCAGATTGATACAGATTGGTAACAATTTGGTTGTCGAACGTATAGGATTTCGCAGCCATTTTATTTGTTCAGTCATTCCTTTTTTGAAATGTCATTTCTGGCCCTTTGTATGAAGTGTCCAGGGTGTGCATTAACGTCTAGTCATCCGACATGCACCTTATGTAACTTAACTTATCGGCATTCGAAGGGTCGGCAACGCCCAGCTCTTTGTACTGTCCTATGTCTGTCCATCCGCCCGCCTGACACGCGAAGATTGCAATTTTGTATGCAATTCTGAATCTGACTCATTCTCTGATGGTAGATAATGTTATAGTTGGTTTTATAATAAGGTTGGGATTATTCAGTGATTTTTCGATTTAATTGCATCTTTTGTGTCATCCTTGAAGTTATCAAAGTTACCTTCCATTATTTTTCGGGTTCCGTATCCAAAGGGGGTTAAAACTGGACTCTATTACTGAGACTTCGCTGTCCGTCCCTTTGTCTGTCCGTATGTCACCAGGCTGTATTTCATGAACTGTGTGATAGCTATACAGTTGGAATTTTCACAGATGATGTATTTCTGTTGTCGCTATAACAACAAATACTTAAAAATTAGAAAAAGTGAAAAATAAGGGGGGTATCCACACCAATAACTGGGTTTTTTTTAAACATGAAGATACTAGTGCCAGCTAGTATGATGGTACGGAGTCCTTTGTACTAGCGCCATTTATAGTATGATAGTACGGAACCCTTTGTGTGCGGTTCTGAGTCGCACTTGGCCGTTTTTTACCTTTTTACCCGTCTGCCCAAAAGGAAGGTAATATTTTTGGGATGTATGTATCTATGTCCATTTCTTTGACTAAGCCGGCCTTAACAACTTCATGGATTTTGAGAGGTGTCGTTAGATTTGTCTTTATCCCGTGGGTGACATAGTAGAAATCTTGATGCAATAGAGAATATTGTATACATATCCGACTTCCTAAAAGAAACAGTCGGGTTTTTAGTTTTTAATTAAATTAGTAAACTATATTCATACTCTTAAAAAAATGTTATAAAAAAAAGTAATATAGAGACTCCTTCTCATACTTGTATATCTGAAAAAAACTGAACAACTTGCCGTCCTTCAATTCTTGTCCGGTATTTTTAATTTTTATTTTGTATTGAAATTTTATTTAACTTTCAATGTTTGTATGTATATGTATGTTTTTTTAGTTCAAATCTTGCGATCGATTTTAGAGAGACTTCCATAAAGACGTATTCCCGGTGACAATAGATCCATTTGGTATTTTGAAGTTGATCTGATGATGAACTTTGGAGGTGGAAGCAAGGTTCCAGGATCGTCTTTTATTTTTCAAAAGAATCGTAGGAAATACAATACTGTGCTCACCTTTTTTGAATTTAGATTCGTGTATTTTTTAAATTCATTTGAGCATTTGTCTTTTAGAGCATAAAAACTCTTTTCAAATAAAAGCTTGTACCAAAAAGCTTTTAGGTTTTTCGAAAATTATTTAACGCTATTTTTAAATGAATAACTACACTGGCATCTAAGTAAAATAATTATAATCAAATCAAATAAAACCTCAGGTATGAAAGCTGTATGAACAAAACATTGAAACATTCTCGAGACGTCCGCGTCCTCAGTTATTTTTATTGCGTAGGGCTGTCAAAGATATGAAACAGTTAAGTACTTAATTTTTCTGACATAAAATAATATTCAAATGATCTTAACATGTTCGCGGACAATACGCCACATACCTGTTTGACACTAGTAATTAGTATCAAAAATTTGGAGATGCTTTGGCCTCTGTTGTCACATATGATCCTTAAGCCAGTATAAATAACAAAACTGCTCTCCAGGTCACTTTCCTCACAATTGAACGAAATTTAATACATACAGGACTGCTATAGCATCCGTGTCACTCCCACCCCACTGAAGGCTGTTTTTTTATGAGCGTGCATAAATCCCCTTTATAGGACACTAGTCACCCCTGTTATAGTGTAAAATGTGACACTCAAGTTCTTAGTTTAGGAGTAATAGTCGACCAACTTAAGATGTGCATTTTGATTTGTAAAAAGTACATCCCACCAAAAACATCCTGTAAAAACTAGCCAAGTCTCGATTGAGCTGCTTGTTTTTCTATAAAAAGTAATGAAATTTCTAAGCAAAGCCAAGCCTAGTCTAGGGTTCTTTACTGCGATTTCTTTATTATTATGGTTAGATTTTATGTGACCTGCCGTTGAACATTCTTTATGCATATTTACTCCTTATGACATCCAAGTCAACGGCCAAGTCACACAAAATCTAACCATAATAATAAAGAAATCGCAGTAAAGAACCCTAGACTAGGCTTGGCTTTGCTTAGAAATTTCATTACTTTTTATAGAAAAACAAGCAGCTCAATCGAGACTTGGCTAGTTTTTACAGGATGTTTTTGGTGGGATTTCACTTATTTTTGTAGAAAACTACATTGATTCATGAACTGCGCCTTAAAAACTAGTAAATCAAGGAGTTCGGTCCTGCGACTGCACAAATAACTTTGTAATCCTATATATTTTATATGGGATTACAAAGTTATTTATGTAGTTTGTGTAACTAGAAAACTGGACCGAAATTGCAAAATGTTTGAGTTTTGTCCTTGCTTTATACACTAAAGTCTAATTGTATTCTAAATTTGAATCTTCTATGTCGGCTAGAAGTGCCTTGGAATTTTGATGATCTGTCAGTCAGTGAGTGACAAATTAGGAAACTTTGACTAGTTATAATTCTTAAAGTACTGGTTCAAATTGAATGAAATTTGGAATATACCGTGCCTATATGATGCCTGCTTGGGTACAGAAAATTCAGGCTTCTAGGTTTATCTACAACGAAGTTGTGGGGGGGTCGAAAATGACCTGAACTGCTTCGAGAAAAGGATGGTACGGCCGTGCCGCTTTTTTTTCTCGACTTGGCGGGGGCACTGCCGTGCCCCCAGATAGATTTTTCATACAAAATGTTCTACTGCCAACTGCAAATAAAATTTTGTTTTTAAAGTAAAAAATGTTTTTTTTAAGACTCCGGAACCCTACTTTGAGTCCGACTTGCACTTTGCCGATTTTTTAACGTGTTTAGCGTTTCAAATTAATTAAAACATTTTGTAGGGGTCGAAAAGCGATGTTTTAGAGCCAATTTTCATCAAGATCTCTGTGTTAAAATTCCGGACGTTCACATTACTTCCTTTTCTCCTTCGTCTCTCGAAAGTTAATCTTTATCATCTGACAACCCTACGGCTAGTTCATTAGTGTCTCTCCCACGGCCATCGGCTTTCATCTCGCCGCTTCATTTCTATCTATCTCTGATCTGAGCGGTGTCCATGTACATACAGGACAGACGAACGGACAGACGAACTAACATAAAATAACAGGTAGTACGTAGGTTACAAATAACCGTGGCGTATAATGTTTAGTCCATTCGCTTCACACCAGGAGGTCGCGGATTCGATTCCCGGCGAAGTCGAAACTTGTAAGGCTCGGTTTGGTTGTTGGTAGGGAATTTTCTAAGCCCGCCTGGCTAGCTGCCACCATCTTTTCCTATTCTATTTAAATGTAACCTAATTCATCCTAGTTTATCCTTATGCATTCTTTGTGTGTATATATTGATCTGACGGATATCGTGTCTGCCTCAATTTTTATCGTTGGCCTCAGATCAGGGAGGATCACCCGCCGAATTTAAGCATATTAGTAAGAAAGTAAACTAACCAGGATTTCCTTAGTAGCGGCGAGCGAACAGGAAAGAATCCCTGAGGAAAGAAGCACTGAATCCCGCGGTTGTGACGGCCGCGGGACATGTGGTGTTTATATTGTTACAGTATACAGTATACATTATTGCAGAGTACCAGGACAAGCGTCTTGGCGGCAAGACCTACCGTAACTGGTCCTTGTCTTCACCTTATGGTGTTGGCAGGAATAGCGGCCCCCACTGTTATGCCCTAGGGTAGGTAAGTGGGGACGCTATATCCATAAATCTGGAAGTCTAGCGTATCTGGTAGATGTGCGAGAGGGCATGTTACAGTATACATATGTATATTATTATTTATGTGTTTGTAATTTATCTTTATTATTAAGTATTATTTTTAGTTGCACATGCACCCACCCGCTATCAATTCACTTTCTCGTCTCCTCCATTCACCATAGGTTGGATGAAAGAAATCGCTTAAAGCGATAAGTCCGCCTTTGCATATCATTGTATATTTTTCTAGTTTATGTTTGTAATATGTTTTTAATTTCTGTATATTTGGTGTGCAATAAAGGATCTATATCTTATCTAAGTCCAGCCGCCAAACATCGCTCTTGACAACATTTATGTGTTCCGGTATGAAGATATAGTAGCTGGTTCGCAATTCCGTTGGGAAATTTTGGTAAGCCCGCTTTCATCTTCGGCATCATCGTCACTTACCATTAGGTGAGATGATACCAAGGGCTTACCAATTGTGGATAAAAATTCTGTAAAAGTCAATATAATTAATCCCACCAAAAACATACCTTACTCGTTTTGTTTTCCATCAAGTCTTCGATTTTAATTCACCAAAATCACAAAATGAGTACATACATGATGCTGCTAAACTATGAAGTCACGCCTAGGTATTTCTTACATAATGTCGTTTTCGCCAGATGATAAAAAGTAACTCAGATGACTAGCATTCGTCTTCCCTATTCCTTGTGCTTTAAGTTGCTGCGATATGGAAGTCGATTTGTTAACGTGTTTAGCGCTTCCAATTATTATTATTGATTCAATATTCCAATGATTACACTTTTAATTTTAAGATAACTCTGAGTAATAAAATACTTAAAAATTCATGTAGCAGTCAAAGTACATATTCCGCCAAAGCCCAACTTCACCGGCGGCGGCAACGTTTCAGACGTTTTGACAAATGACTTATTTAGACAGCGGCCGTGACAGGTGACCGACCACCTGCACACACTGGCGAGACAAATTGTTGTTAAGTAGATAGAAAGGATAGGATAGGTAGATCGAACAAAAAGCAACTGTTTCCCAAAGGTTTAACACATCATTTATTTTAAATTTCGTAGATTTTGTGTTTGGACTTCAGATCTAGGACTGACCTACCTCAATTTAGCAGCTTGGTTCGCGTCAGTACAAATTTCGATCGAAACGACACTGAAATAACGTTCATAATAGTGCGAGCCATTACGTTACGTTAGTACTAGTATATATACTTTTGTTACGTGGTGGTTACACCTTTGTGAGCAATATACCATAGACTAAGCGATTTCCTAACACAGGTATATTTTTTTTACCTAAAAGGAGATCACAGCCTTAAAAAGCTGATAATTTTTGGTAACCAATAAACAATTTTCAATATAGATATTTTTAGAGCAATATTCTGTGTAAATCGTAAATCACAAAGCTCTCCCGCCTTAAGATATCAAGAAACCTACAAGGAATATTTCGTTTTTAACAATTGCTGTCAAATGGGACTACTCGTGCAATCGAAGATCTGGAAAAAAAAACGAGCGAGACCTACAGTACTCGCTTATGATGTGTAACATGTGACAAAATACTTATGAAATTAATTAATTATCGGGTCGTACATTCACGGGCCGACCCTTCGAATAGTAGTATGTCATCTTTGCCTTTGCCATCACACTAGGCGGCATGGCTATGACAACCTTAGTTTTCGAGAATTAAAAAACGTTCGCATTTACTGTTACACATTTCTGTCCCATTTCACGAAATCACTCCCACAAATTGCAGGAAAGCGAGAGCAAAGATGTTACACATCAAAAAAAATTTTTTCGGATGTATTCCACTGACATCTTTTTATGCAACAACGGATTAAATTAAACAAGTTCAAATCTTACAACATCAAGCACTAGTTACACTTTATTTTGACCTAACATTGTACCACTGACCACCGGGTAGTGCCTAAATTTCACTAGAGACGCTCAAAGCAAAGTACATATATGTATTATAATTAACATACAGTATGGACACTCCCTGCCGCTCTCTAGATTGCGACCTCACCCCCTCGTCACCCAGATTGATACAGGTTGGTTACAGTTTGGTTGTCAAATGTATAGGATTTCGCCGCCATTTTGTTTGTTTTGTCATTCCTTTTTTGAAATGTAATTTCTGGCCCGTTGTATGGGTGTGCTCAAAGTCAAGCGTTTCAGATTGCTTAAGGCTTATACCGCCGCCAACGACCAACTTTGTAACCACTTTTTACTTCAAATAAGTTATTTTTTTTTAACAAAAAAAAAGTTTGCTTTATAATTAGCAGGATATGAGGAGTGATTTTGATTTCCTCGAATTCTATTTTAATATACAGAACTAAAAAAAAAAATATCCTACTGCACCCTCTTTTTTCAAGTTCTAACCATAGAACTGCTGCAATTTAATCGAAACATTATGATAATTTATGAACTTCTTAACAAAAGAATATAAAATGATTTTGTTTTCTCACTTTTTGGAAATTATTCTTATTTTATTTATAATGAATTAAAAATCACAATTTTCGCACGATTCGTCCGCAGCGATTGACGTAACAGCCACGTTGCAGTACAAGCTGACAAGAACTTTTTTCCAAGCTATTTCGTTCGATGTTTGAAACATACTGAATCGAGTTGCTAATTAGGGTAAAAGCCGGATAGTTGCCACACTTTTTGAAATCACTCTATATCTCTCAGATTAAAAAGCTAAATACTGTATTTGTAAAACTGGCCGGTACTTTGGTTTTATATCTACAAATTTATGAAAAGTAGAAAACATTGTTAATGGTTTTAGAGTGTTAGCGATTTTTGTAGTCCTCTATATTTTGGGACATCTGTCCCACATAGGGGATAGTTGCCTAATCCATGTTAATTATGTTTAGGATAGATGCCCCGCCGAGAAACAGGACATCTACCTACACCGCAAAAACTTTGATCGCATTTTGCCTTCCCATTCAATCGCACAGAGACAGAGAATCTTTCGATAGATTAGTAAAATAGCATGCGATTCGTACGCGAAACTAGAGTAATTACAATCGGGGCAACTATACTCCTGGGGCAACTATCCTGGTTTTACCCTATGGGGACGGAGGAGCCTTAAGCAGTAGGTTCCTGTGGTAGGGAGCGGTGCGGGAGTGCACTAGGCTTGTTACCGCTTGATTGCGATAAATAATAAATTTTCAAAGGTGATGTATTTCTGTTGCCGCTTAAAATTGGGAACTGTTTCCGGTATTTCGCACACTTAGTGTTACCTATACAACGTTTCTTACAAAACCACGAAGAATTAAGTTAATGCGTTTTTCACACATAATTTGAAAATTAAAATGGCTATAACATGTAAACCGTTGATTTCCGAAATTCGACCCCCAGTTAACACGGTTAATAATTTATCGCCTTACAAGGATGCTGTCGAATTTACAGTCATTCTGTATAATAATTGATATTAATAAATTGATATGTTTTTTTAATAGGAAAACTCGTTTTTCAGAGTTATCTATCACGCATTGCGAAGCTAGCCCGCATTCCAATTAGACCGCCGCGGTTCGTATCTTAGCGCAGGCGTGAAATTATTTGAGGTGTTTTTTTTTTAATGTAATGCGTTTATTTAAATTTATTTGTTCTGAAAATCCGTTTTCACACAAAAAAAGACGTGTGGCACTCGGGGACTGCCGCGGTAAAGCTATTGCATGGCATTTTTTATAAACTTTTGCAATTATAATTATTTATTTATGCAGTATTTACCAGTAACATATAGTCCTTAGGGTGCGGGATGTTCATGTAATAAATTAACACTAAGAAAGTTAATCATCATCATCATCCTCTCACCCTCATCATCCTCATCATCATCATCATGATCCTCATCATCATCATCAATGATCCTCATCATCATCATCATTGATTCTCATCATCATCAACATCATGATCCTCATCATGATCCTCATCATCATCATGATGGATAGATAGATGGCACTGTAAGTTTTTTAGAACTCAATATATATTTTTTTTTTGGAGTGTCAGGTTTTATTTTCGTTACGAAATTTCTTCATTCGGTCCCCTCAAAGCCCGCGATAAAAGCTATACAATAGCTTAAAAATACTTTTATCTACTCCCATATCGTAAAGTTTAAATCATAAACTTCAAAACGAATTTATATTGGCATACTTTATAAACCCAATACCGATTTTTTTAAAAAAAAACACTAACATTTTTTCTCTAACAATATATTTTTTTTCCCATTACGATACATGTTAATCCAAAAAGTTAATATCACCAACGAAGTTCTATATCATTTTTATTGGAACGCACATGCGGTTCGCGCCATTTTTACAGCATTACAAAAAGTTTTGATTCCAATTTTTACTTGTGTGTGACAGCGCCCGCTTTAACGCATTCGCGTTGATGTGCTGGGGTTTGGTGCTATGACACGTTTTGTTGTAGGTAGGTACTGAATTTCGTGGGATTTTTTTTTCTTACTCTTTTAACTTTGATCTTTGTTGTTTAGTTAATTTAATCCCAATGTATGAGATTAGATAGAGTAGTGTATGAAACTGCACATAACTTAAACTCATACTCGTGTTTCAATACTTAAGCAACAGTTTCATAAACTACTACATATTAGTTCACCTACTTAATATTATATAACACTATAGTTTTAGTGCACTGTTATTGATCCTAATTATATTAAATATTCCTGTCTATTTGAATGACGTCACCGTCGACGTAGCATTCCGTAAAGGCACTAATTAAATATAATAGCAACACAGATTAAATGAACACTTTGAAAATTGTTCTATTAATTTAAATATTACCTTCTTACCTTCTATATTATAATAATATAGATTCAACGCAACATGTGATTGTTTTTACCCGACTGCCCAAAAAGAAGGCCTTTCGAGTGTATGTATGTATGTCTGTTTCTTTGGCTAAGCCTAAACGGCTTAATGGATTTTGGACTGCGAAGTGTCGTTGGATTTGTCTTGATCCGGGAAAGAGACAAAGTATACATTTTTACCCGACTGCCTAAAAAAGAGGGTACCTAATGATTTTATGCAGTCGGGTTTTTAATTGTTAAAACTTGCAGCATCCGTTACTCAACCGGTAACGACTCGGTTCCCCTAACCAGAGGTGATGGGTTAAAATCCGGACGGCCAATGTACCAATGAGTTTTTCGAAACTTTCGTAATACTCACCGATTGCTTTAACGGTGAAGAAAAACATCGTGAGGAAACCTGCACACATCTGCGAAGGAACTCGAAGGTTGTGTGTGAAGTCGACCAACCCGCAATTGGCCCGCGTGGTCGACTAAGACACGATCACCCTAACTCAGGGTAGGCTCGAGCCCCTCGGTAGGGAACGTTTATGAGCTGATATGATGACTTAACAATTGTGGATATTAATAAAATGGTTTGGTCATTAAATATTTAATTTCGTATTTTCTAACAATTTGTAAAATATGTATATATTTATTTTTTGAATTGTCAAAATCGGTAACCGTGTTCGTATTCCTAATTTATTTTCTCAAATAGAGGTTGATTCGAATTAAGAGTAAGATATTTTGTAAGATATACAGGTTGTAACAAAACTGGTGTAGTGTAGGCTTCTACTCATCATACTGAACAACTTTCCCTAAGAAACCCGCAGGTTATTCTCGAATTCTTATTTCTTTGTTAGCTGTCAGGTCAGAAAACTGAAATTCAACGGATATGACGAAAGAGACTTATATTTGTTTCCGGTACAACCGGCCAATTGTTTAACAACCTCAATTCTTGGAACAAGCAAACCTCATTAGTTATCCAATCACGGAGAGAAATTGAATTTGTATCACGTTAAACCATCAGCAGTGTGCCCCGACACAGCCTCACCTGAGTTTCTTCTATTCCTTTTTTTTGTTAGCTGTCAGGTCAGAAAACTGAAATTCAACGGATATGACGAAAGAGACTTAAATTTGTTTCCGGTACAACCGGCCAATTGTTTAACAACCTCATTTCTTGGAACAAGCAAATCTCATTAGTTATCCAATCACGGAGGATAATTGAATCTATACCACGTTAAACCAACGGCAGTGTGCCCCGACTCAGCCCCACCCGATTTTTTCTATTCATTTTCTTTGTTAGCTGTCAGGTCAGAAAACTGAAATTCAACGGATATGACGAAAGAGACTTAGATTTGTTTCCAGTACAACCGGCCAATTGTTTAACAACCTCATTTCTTGGAACAATCAAAACTCATTAGTTATCCAATCACGGAGGGAAATTGAATTTGTATCATGTTAAATCATCGGCAGTGTGCCCCGGCACAGCCCCACTTGAGGTTTTTCTATTCCTTTTCTTTGTTAGCTGTCAGGTCAGAAAACTGAAATTCAACGGATATGACGAAAGAGACTTAGATCTGTTCCGGTACAACCGGCCAATTGTTTAACAACCTCATTTCTTGGAACAAGCAAACCTCATTAGTTATCCACTCACGGAGGGAAATTGAATTTGTTTCACGTTAAACCATCGGCAGTGTGCCCCGACACAGCCTCACATTTTTTCTATGCCTTTTCTATGTTAGTTGTCACCTCAGATTAAATAAAAAGTTGGTCTGAGGTTGTCACCATCTCATTTAAGTTTTGCCGCCAAAACATCAATGTTTAGTTGTTAACAACATTGATGTGTTCCGGCATAAATATAGCCAGTTCCCCGTTACGTTGGAGAATCTTGGAAAGCTCGCTTACATCTTTGGCATCATCTTTCCTTTCGTCAGGTGAGATGATGATGATGCCAAAGGCTTACCAATTCGATATTTGACTTCTAGTTTTATTAAAGTGAAACTTTTATTACATCGTCTCAAATTTTTTCGTCTGTGTTGTTGCATGTCGCGTGACGGTCGCTTTCGTCTGACGGTATGATCGTTTCGTCCTCTGTAAAGTTTCACTTTTACCGTGGTTTCATAACACCACACACTTACTTTTTTTTACACGGGATCATCACAACATACATTTGTTACCAAAACAAGGAGATGCCGAAAGCAAAGTATGTAATATATTAGTACTAACATACAGTATGGAGACACTCCCTGCCGCTCTCTAGATTCAGACCTCACCCCCTCGTCACCCAGATTGTTACAGATTGGTTATAGTTTAGTTCTCGAACGTATAAAAAAATAGGATTTTGCCGTGATTTTGTTTGCTCCGTCATTTGTTTTTAGAAATCTCATTTCACGAACGTTGTAGCAGTGTCCGGGGTGTGCCGAAAGCACGAAAGCCTCTAGAGCAAATTTTTAGCTTTCAACTCCCCAAGCGCAGGCCTTCCAAGTACAAGTTAAACCATAAAACCTCTGTTTTCTCAAGAGACCACAGCCCATACAAACCGCTGCTGGTTGACAAATGATGCAGCGGACAGCCCCCGAATTCGGGAGTGCTTCAAAAGGACCGAATCTCAAAGGATGGTTCCGCCGCCATGTTTTTTGTCGTCGAGCTTTGAAAGTGGTTAATGATTTTGCTGTAATGCAGTGTGTGTTTTTCTTTGAATAGAAAGTTACTAATTTAAAAAAAAACCACGCTATCGGATAAAACGCTATTTTGTGCGCTAAATTGGAATGACGATCAAAACCTTTCCGTAATTGTGGGGTGAATATATTTTTAGTTTACACACCTATACACCTATTAGGAGATTCCGAACAACGCTCAGTCGCCCAGGCTCTAAATACATTAAAAAAATGTTATTTCGAATCAATAAATACAATCCATAGCACACCTCGGAAACTTCATACAACGGGCAAGAAATGGCATTTCTAAAAACAAATGCCGTGAACATACAAAATCACGGCGAAACCCAATAAGCTTGAGAACCAAACTGTAACCAATCTGTATTAATCTGAGTGACGAGGGGGTGAGGTCGGAATCTAGAGAGCGGCAGGGAGTGTCCATACTGTATGTTAGTACCTATATACTTTGTCCATAGTTAGAAAAGCAGTTGTATTAGCTACTTTCAGATTACGTTGAACATAGTTGAACATAGAACACAAAAAACCGGCTTAGTGCGAATCGGACTCGCGCGCCGCTGACGTTTCCGCGCCACCACACACCTCTACGGAACTCTTAATAATTTTCTAAAAACCAAAAAACTTTTAGGTACAAGCTTTTATTTGAAAAAGTTCTTATGCTCAAAAGCCAAATGGTAAGATGTTGTCAAGGGTTTACCAATTGTGAATAAAAAAAATAAAAATAAACATTTCAAAATTTTAAAAAAAAGCGTACACAGTATTTTCTACGATTCTATTGAAAATAAAGACGATCCTCGGACCTTGATTCCACCTCTAAAGTTCATCATCAGATCAAATTCAAAACACCAAAAGGATCTATTGTCACCGGGAGTCCGGCTTCATACCAAATTTCAGGTTCATCGGACCCCTGGAAGTCGCTCTAAAATCGTTTGCAAGATACAAACCTACCTACCTTTAGATACAAACTAACATACATACATACATAGTAAGTTAAATAAAAGCTTTTAAAATAAAAATGTATACGGCCAAAAATGGTAAAAAATCGAGAAATTTCTCTTTTCCCTGTATAGGAAATGTAGTGCAATAATATTTAAATAAATATGAAACCAAATAGATGTCTTATTCATATGTAAATGAGAGTTTAAAATTCATTAAATTGTATCGGTCCACCGCGTCAGTTCATATTCTAATTGAACACGCTTTAGCATTTAACTTTTCTAATTACTATCACGGTTTATGCTGGTACATAATAATAAAGGCTAGTGGTTCGCCCCGAATTCACCTCGCGCATAGCCCAAAGACAATTTGTTTGACCCTAATATACCTCGCACATAGCCCGAACTAGTAGTTTGCCCCTAATGTACCTCGCGCATAGCCCAAAGGCTAGTGGTTCGCCCCTAATACACCTCGCGCATAGCCCAAAGACGTCCACTGCTAGACACGGACCTCTCCTGAGTCCTGAGTTGGGGGGCTTTGCCGTAATCGTCACGCTTGGCAGGCGGGTTGGGGATCGCAGTTTGCGATGTGGTGGCAGAGTACGCGGAAAGGACGCTGCTGCTCATCCTCTGATTGAATCCCTTAGTCGTCTCTTACGTCACCCACGGGAAGAGATGGGATGGCTCTATCCTAAGCCGGGAGCCATACGGAGGCGGTCAAATTGATCAAATGAATCGAGTAGCCTGGAGAGCTGTGGTGGCACGAGCTATCGACCCACCTACCATAGTGATGGCTCCACACATGAGGATACGACAGCCAACTCATACATAACACATGCCTCTTGAAGAGATGGGATAGCTCTATTCTAAGCCGGGAGCCATACGGAGGCGGTCGAATTGATCAAATTGATAGAGCGGCCTGGACAGCTGTGATGGCACGAGCTGCCCACGCTGGTGACGGCTCCAGGCATGAGGATACGACAGCCAACTCATAACACCATGCCTATTAAAGAGATAGGGTGATACTATTCTAAGCCGGGAGCCATACGGAGGCGGTCAAATTGATTAAATGGATCAAGCGCCCTGGAGAGCTGTTATGTCACGAGCTACCCACGATGGTGACGGCTCCAGACATGAGGATACGACAGCCAACTCATAACACCTGCCTCTTAAAGATATAGGGTGGCACTATTCTAGGGCCGCACTACAGGCCACACACCTCAGTAACCAATCATATTCATATTCTGTGATAAAATTTAAAAAAAACTGTCATACAAAATCCTTTGTTATAATTCTCTTGTTGTTAGCATCTCTGAAAATTTCATGACAGTCGGATAAGGCGCTGAAAAACTATCCGTGGACAAACATACATACCTACCTACAAACAAATGCAAAAACTCCCAACCTCACTCTGAAACTTTCGCTCACTTCGTAATAACATACTATTTCGATTTTATTCGAACAGTTATTAGTTGAAGACTTGATGGAAAACATTGCGGATAAAGGTAACTGAGTAGAGGGGAGAAATTACCCCTTACAGTAATTTCCCTTTCCACTCAATAAACCTTATCCACTTTGTTTTCCATCAAGTCTTCAACTATAAACTGTTAAAAATCACAAAATAAAATACGTAAATGACACTGAAAAACTAAGACGTCACTTCTATGTATTTCAAATATTTCTACAACAAAATATCGTTGGGCTATACTTCTACTTTATGGCTCGTGGCTTACTATAGGGCCATCCTATTTCTTCTTGTCGTAAGAGTCGACTAAGGGACTCAAACCGGAGGATGGGCAGCAGCGTCTTTCCGTGACTTGCAGCCAATCTGCAACAACACTGCGATCGCCAACCCGCCCGCCAAGCGTGGCGATTACGGCAAAACCCCTCAATGATCGACACAAACGAAAAACGGCCCCTAATCACCGGCGGCCCCGCTATTCCTGGCTCCGGTAACGTTCAAGGTAACGGCGGGGCATGGGGTGCGAAGAATCCCCGGCAGAAGCCAGGCTACCAAAACAGAAAACCGATGACCTTGTGAAGGTCGCAGGAAGCCGCTGGATGCGGCCAGCGCATTACCGGTCGTCGAGGAAATCCTTGGTGGAGTCCAAGTCTGGATTGGTAGTGGCCATTTGGCCAACCGTATGCCATCTCTGTAACATTCTTGGCTTGAATACTCAAACAAAGTATATATATTTAGTATTAACATACAGTATGGACACTCCCTGCCGCTCTCTAGATTCCGACCTCACCCCCTCGTCACCCAGATTGGTTACAGTTTGGTTCCGGAACGTATGGGATTCGTTTTGTTTTTTAGAAATGTCATTTCACGACCGTTGTATGCAGTGTACAGTACACGGAATAATTACAATACAATAGAGTACCTATACGACCCGTTCTTGTACAATTAGTACACACTGTTATAAAATTCTCATTAAACTTAACCCAGTTGTATGAGACAAACTTGTACCCCCCTTTCTACTTTCATACGAGTATGCGACGCCATAGCCATCCTTATTATCGATCAATGATCTTTAGATCGGATCTATGGATCGCGGGGTCAGACGCGGCAATTACCGTCCTATTCAGTCGCCGCTGCGCGAGCGCATTATGTATCATTATGTTGCGGTTCAAGTGCGGGTAATGGGCAGTTTTCAGATTGACAAGTAGATGTGTAAGTAAATACTCGTGATATGTGTTATTTCATGCTCTTCCACTTTGACTAGGTATTATGTTTGTACTCGTAACTAGGTTCAAAAGGAATAGATAGTGCAGGTTTTAAAAATAGCCGGATTTTAGGTGATTTAGTATTACCTATTTATAACTGACATATCTTACAGAATCAACGGCAGTGGGCGGCGCACATAGCTCGTAGAACATATGGCCTTTGAGGCAGTAAAGTTATCGAGAGGCGACCGGGCACTGGAAGTCTTAGTTTAGGCAGGCTAGATCGATAGACCGAAGACCTGGTGAAGGCCTTGTCCAACAGTGGACATTTTTTGGGCTGATATGTTGATGATGATGTTGAATCAATGACTTATTCTGTCTGCATAAAAATTATAAAGAGACAATTGGAATTTAGAACTTCATCTTCAATTAATTATTTTAACTAAGTTATAAGAAGACCTTTTAGCTGGCTTAATTGTGATGATTTTCTGTTCAAAAATTCTATAAAATAAGTGAAGACGTTCTAGCTGGCATTTGTGATAATTTTCTGATAAGAAATTCTAAAAGTGAAGACTTTCTAGTTTTTGTGATTTGTAATAATTTCTAAAAGATTAGATTCTAAGAGTGAAGGCGTTCTATTTAGCATTTGTGATAATTTTCTGATAAGAAATTCTAAAGATTAAAACGTTCTAGCTAGCATTTGTGATAATTTTCTGATAAGAAATTCTAAAAGTGAAGACGTTCTAGTTTTTGTGACTTGTAATAATTTCTAAAAGATTAGATTCTAAGAGTGAAGGCGTTCTATTTAGCATTTGTGATAATTTTCTGATAAGAAATTCTAAAGGTGAGTTTTCCTTATAGTATTCTTAGTTTATATAATTAGTTACCGAACTTTGACAACTCCCAATAATTTTTAGGGTCCCGGAGGCAAAATGGCTGAAAACGGAACCCTTATAATTTATCCTTGTCCGTTTGCCTGTCTGTCTGGCTGTCGGTATGTCACAACCAATTTATCTGCTATTGCACTAAATTTTGTACGTATAGACTTACAGTAATGAAATTTAGTGCGCAGATATAATATTATGACACAAAATTAAAAATAAAGTCAATATGACAAAAACAAAGTTTCCCTACATGTAAGAGGGAGATGAAATTGTTTTTTGAGTTGAAAATATCTCATATAACTAATAAAATACGACTACAATAAAAAACTAACCTCCCCTTTTTTGGGAAGGCGGATAAATGTATCCCATGTCACTCACACGGGATCAAGACGAATCTAACATCCATCAAGCCGTTGGAATAAAGAAACTTTCGTAAATTGGACCCGAAAACAGTACACTCCTTTTTGCCATCTTCGGCATCATCGTCACTTACCATCAGGTGAGATGATGCCAAGGGCTTACCAATTGAGAATTTAAAAAAAATTAAGTCCTGTAAAAAATTCTTAAATACTTCTTCTTTATATTAATATATTTACTAGATGTTTCCCGCGGCTTCGCCCGCTCAGATCCTGGTAAAAAAATTCGATACCTATTCTCAGACCTACCTAATATACAGAGAAAATTTCATAGAAATCCGTCCAGCCGTTTCGGAGGAGTATGGCAACTAACACTGTGACGCGAGAATTTCTTTATATACACAGATTGATATTTATATTTATATCTTTATTGATACTTGTAGGAACATATTAAATTACTTATATTATATAACCTATGAGCAGTGGATTCCTTCTAACAAAAACAATTTTTAGGGTGTCTCCCATGTAAACCCTCTCGTGTGTGGTATCACTGAATTTAATTTTAAATGAAGTAATGCTTTCTAGCATCATACTTTTGCAAGATGTGCCATTCCCAATACAGGCTGTTCTTTTACCACCGAGCAAGCCGTTAAGGGTGGGCTCTACTCATGAAACAAAACAACTTTTCCCCAAGAAACCCATACTAAATTATTATTTTTTAGACTTTTCATAGAAATCGATCGTTCCGATTACCAAACTTTGTATGGGGAGAGTCACCTTTTTTTGCGATTTCAGTATGGGTTTCTTGGGAAAAGGTGTTCAGTTTCATGAGTAAAGCCCACCCTTAACGGCTTGCTCGGTGTTAAATAACACCCTGTGTACTCGTATAATGTTTCCTTGGTATATTTCTTAACTATATACTAGGAAAACGATTTAGGGGGGGTATCCTTAAAAAGTTTTCTAATAATGACTCCGGACACTATGGTCCGACACGCACTTGGCACCGATTTTCAACCGACTTCCAAAAAGTAGGACGTTTTCAATTCGACTGTATGTTTTTTTTTGTATGTTTGTTGCGCGATATCTTTGCAGATTGTGAACCGATTTTCGTGATTCTTTTTAGGGTTCCGTACTTAAAGGGTAAAAACGTGATTCTATTACTAAGACTTCGCTGTCCGTCCGTCTGTCAACAGGCTGTATTTCATGAACCGTGGTAGCTGCAGTTGAAACTTTCACAGATGATGTACCTAGTTCTATTGCCGCTATAACAACAAATACAAAAAATTTTAAAAATTAGAGGGGTCTTCATACAAAAACGTGTTTTTTAAACGTGAAAAAAACTAGCGCCATCTAGTATGATTGTACGGAACCCTATGTGTGCGGTACTGACTCGCACTTGGCCGGTTTTTATTTTATTTGATACGGTATCTGCCAGGTTGGTCCTATAATTTTTTTTATCAAAATCGGCGTATTTTTTTTATATAAAATTACCAAAAACTAATATTAATAATACAAAGTTTTAATAAGTTGTTGCGAAAGAGTCATGTTTTTTTAGCATATTTAGTGTTTCCAATTATTTTCTGTCATGTACCTGTATTTCTAAACATTTCACGTGAATACAAATTTCGAACATACACAGCGACATAAATAAAACGGTGCGGTACCGATACACTAAATTCCGATTTTCGAATTTCTTTCTACTTCTTAACTATTACTTACTTTGTTGTTGTATACTTTTGTTAAAATGTCTGTCTGTCGTCATAATTTCTGTAGGTTATTTCCATTTGTAGATTTCGAATAGGTGATCGACAGGTCAATTTCAGCGTATCTTTCTTGTACAGAATGTAACAAAATCAGTGTAGGACCAGTTAACGGGGCTTTTCTCGTCCTACTGAACAACTTTTACCAAGAGACCCTTAAGAGCATTGATGTGTTCCGGCTTAAAGATAAGATAGCTAGTTCTCCATTACGTTGGAGAATATTGGTAGGTCCACTTCTATCTTTCTAGTGTGAAGCGAATAGACTTAACTATTACTCCAACAGAAGACATCGGATTTGTATGAAGTCCAAAATCAATTTGACTATGGATCAATTACTCCAGCAGAAGAAATCGGATTTGTATGAAGTTCAAAATCAATTTGACTATGGATCAATTACTCCAGCAGAAGAAGTCGGATTTGTATGAAGTCCAAAGTTTGTTTGCAAATTGACTATGGATAGTCAATTACTCCAGCAGAAGAAGTCGGATTTGTATGAAGTCCAAAGTTTGTTTGCAAATTGACTATGGATAGTCAATTACTCCAGCAGAAGAAGTCGGATTTGTATGAAGTCCAAAGTTTGTTTGCAAATTGACTATGGATAGTCAATTACTCCAGCAGAAGAAGTCGGATTTGTATGAAGTCCAAAGTTTATTTGCAAATTGACTATGGATAGTCAATTACTCCAGCAGAAGAAATCGGATTTTTATGAAGTCCAAAGTTTGTTTGCAATTTGACTATGGAGAGTCAATTACTCCAGCAGAAGAAATCGGATTTGTATGACGTCCAAAGTTTGTTTGCAAATTGGCTATGGATAGTCAATTACTCCAGCAGAAGAAATCGGATTTGTATGACGTCCAAAGTTTGTTTGCAATTTGACTATGGAGAGTCAATTACTCCAGCAGAAGAAATCGGATTTGTATGACGTCCAAAGTTTGTTTGCAATTTGACTATGGAGAGTCAATTACTCCAGCAGAAGAAATCGGATTTGTATGACGTCCAAAGTTTGTTTGCAATTTGACTATGGAGAGTCAATTACTCCAGCAGAAGAAATCGGATTTGTATGACGTCCAAAGTTTGTTTGCAATTTGACTATGGAGAGTCAATTACTCCAGCAGAAGAAATCGGATTTGTATGACGTCCAAAGTTTGTTTGCAATTTGACTATGGAGAGTCAATTACTCCAGCAGAAGAAATCGGATTTGTATGACGTCCAAAGTTTGTTTGCAAATTGGCTATGGATAGTCTAACTTTGGAGTTCATACAAATTCGATTTCTTCTGCTGGAGTAATGGTTAGTCCATTCGCTTCACAATAGATACATACAATGGAGAACTAAGAATAAAGTATAAGAATAAAACTAAGAATAAAGCCAGAACACATCAATGTTAACGTTACGTTTATTCTGTACTACTTATTATCTGTATATATTTTTGTAATTGTACAATAAAGCATATTTGATTGATTGATTGATTGATCAATGCTCTTAAGGGTCCTCACACACGGTCAGCATTTAGACTGCAAGCAAATTCGCAGTTTGGATGCAATTAAAGCGCAACTAACTAAGAGAACTGCATCCAAACTGAGAATTTGCAACAACCTTACATAGATGTTTGGCGGCAAGTTTTAGATATAATGGTGGTAGCTATCCAGGCGGACCTGGAAAATTCCCTACCACCAACCAAACAGAGTCTTACAAAGTTAGACCCCACCGGGAATCGAACCCACGACCTCCATGTATGAAGCGAGCGGACTAATCACTAAGCCATGGAGGTGGTTGAATGATGCATTAGCGATGCATTAAGTTAAGAATCCATCCCATAGACAAGCATATTTCCTTCAAGCTCCATTGCAAAGAACAGTTAAACCTACTCTAGTATATTTATTGACAATGTTATTATTGTGCACTACAAAGAGTTAACTAGGTATTCGCTGCAAAAACAGGCGCGCGCGCGCACGCATCTCGCGATATCGATCAAATAGTCTATGGATCATTTGTGTCGACACCTTACAAGCACATAACATGGATCGCAGAGTAATGCGGGCTTGGAAAAGGAATTCGGAAGTGTATCTGAATTCTAATTGGAAAAAACCATACAGCATGTCTTTTTTAAAGTGAAACTTTTATTACATCGTCTCACATTTTTTCGTCTGTGTGTTGCATGTCGCGTGATGGTCACTTTCGTCTGACGTAATGATCGTTTCGTCCTCCGTACCGTAGCGAGAGCAGCCATGATCGTTTCGTCCTCTGTAAAGTTTCACTTTTACCGTGGTTTACTCTTTTTTTATATTCTATATCATTTAGGGGATTAAATCGAATCTAACGACACCTCGCACTCCACAATCCATCAAGCCGTTACAGGCTCAGCCAAAGAAGCAGACGTACATACATACAACGAAACACATTACCCTCCTTGTGCGGTCGAGTAATAATTTAATCTTACGGTGAAGGAAAAACATCGTGAGGAAACCTGCACACGCCTGCGGAGAAACTCGCAGGTGGTGTGTGAAGTCGACCAACCCGCACTGGGACTAAGGCACGCACGATCGCCCGAGCTAATTCAGGGAAGGCTCGAGCCCCTCGGTGGGGACGTATATGAGCTGATATGATGATGATGTTGCGTGCCGGTGTTTTTGGACAAAAAACCGTGTTTTAATCCAAAAGAATCCTTAAATAAAGGTATTTAAAGTGTAGTTCCTGAAAAACATCGGTATGATTAGTACTGGTCATTTAAAATCGGTAGCCAGTCGTATGTGACAAGACACGATAAAAAACCTAACGAGAATTCGCCGAAAACAATTTGTATAAGTTGGGCTTGTTTCCTCCAATAAGGTTCGAATTTTAACTAAAAAGATTTAGATGTATAATATGTAGCGTCGGTGGCTCAACGGGTAACGACTCGGTCCATCTAACCAGAGGTACCGGGTTCAAATCTGGACGGCCAATGTACCAATGAGTTTTTCAAAAACTTACGTACATACTTACCGATTGCTTTAACGGTGAAGGAAAACATCGTGAGGAAACCTGCACACGCCTGCGAAGAAACTCGAAGGTTGTGTGTGAAGACCCGCACTGGGCCCGCGTGATCGACTAAGGCCTAATCGCCCTGATTCAGGGTAGGCTCGAGCCCCTCGGTGGGGACGTATATGAGCTATAATGATGTATAATATGTAGGTATTTACGTTGGGTTTGCTAAAATCGTTTTTTTATTCAGCGATCGGTTTGCGAAATATTAGCCTCAAACAAAAGTGCAAAATTTTTCAGAGTCAAGTTCACCAAAACTTTAACTACCATCAGAACAAGACCTCTCAGTGCAACTTTAAAACTATTTATTTAAAAATTTATTTGTGATTCTCACATGACCCCTTCATTTGATATGTCACATGATATAGTTCGCAAAACTTTTTTTTGAATTTTTTAATTTACCCCTCAAAAGTGGCCCCCATGTTTAATATTTACGTTACTGGTTCGTCTTTGGGTCACCGACTTACATATGTGTACCAAATTTCAACTCAATCGGTCCAGTAGTTTCTGAGCAAATTGGCTGTGACAGACGGACGGGCAGACATACGCACGAGTGATCTTATAATGGTTTCGTTCTTACCTTTTGAGGTATTGAACCCTAAAAGGATTTTTCATACAAATCGATTAGCGGATTTTTCATACAAATCGATTAGCGGATTTTTCATACAAATAGATTAGCGGATTATTCATACAAATCGATTAACTTTGTATAGGGTCTATTTTTTGCCAATTAAGTAATGTGAAGTCATAGGTAGACAGTTGAAATCTTAACAGTGTATATTTCTATTGCCACATCATATCAGCCGAAGGACGCCCACTGCTGGACATAGGCCTCCCCCAAGGATTTCCATTACGACCGGTTCTGCGCTGCCCGCATCCAGCGGCTTCCCGCGACCTAAAACAACATGTAATAAAAATTGAATAGAAAAAGTGTTTTTTTTTAAACTTGCAATGTAAATATGTGTGTTTGATTGATTAGTTCAAATCTTGCGATCGATTTTAGAGCGACTTCCAGGGGTCCGATTAACCTAAAATTTGGATTGAAGCCGTATTCCCAGTGGCAATAGATCCTTTTGTTATTTTTAAGTTGATCTGATGATGAACTTTGGAGCGAATCAAGGTCCCAGAATCGACTTTATTTTTCAATAGAATCGTAGGAAATACAATACCAAAGTATATATATTGGTACTAACATACAGTACTCGTTGCATCGTCACCCAGATTGGTTACAGTTTAGTTGTAGAACGTATAGGATTTAGCCGCCATTTTGTTTGTTCCGTCATTAAATATTTGAAATGTCATTTCTGGCCAGTTGTATGAAGTGTCCAGGGTTGACAATACTGTACTCACCTTTTTTGAATTTGGAACCGTGTATTTTTTTAATTCATTTGAGCATTTGGCTTTTTGAGCATAAAAACTCTTTTCAGATAAAAGCTTGTACCGAAAAGCTTTTAGGTTTTTCGAAAAATTATTGTTGTTGCAATAAAGTTTTCTAAACCCGTTGCAAGATGTACATTTAGTTTTCTAAACCAGAAGCAGTTTAAATTGTTCTAGACTCGGAGGCCCATATCACACACAGTTTCAAAAGGTGCATAAAGCCAGTTACATTTTATGGCATTTTACAGAGAGACAGTTAACTTCGTAAAACTTTCACTTTCGAAAAAAACTCAATTGGTACACGTATAATACATATACGACACTGAGTGCCGTACAATTTACAAACTTATTAAAAAAAATAGATTTCTTCGATTCAAATGAGCAATTGATTACACATTTATAAAAACATTAACTAACGAATATAACAGTTTCCGAACAAAACGTCCGACATGCGCAACAATCAATCATTACGTTCGGAAATTCAAAAATTGTATTCCACATTATGTACGGTTCTCTAATTACAATACCTCTGTGGCCGCGCACTTCAAATCGAAAAGCCAAAGAAAGGCAACGGGGAAGTATCGAAGCCTCCTTACCGATTTACCGTTAGAAAATGACGGCTAGCCGTTTGCTCCGGTGCAATTCTGGCGATTTCACACTGACATATTAGATATTAGTTTTTTTTCACGATGGAACGAGATACGGCCGTGTACGGTAAAGAACCCGCCATGGCGGGCAGTGGCTATCGCTAGCTGACGCAAACCGCGCGCTTTTGAATTATGGAACGCGCGGAAAGAAAAAAGCCCGCGCTATCACTAAAAAGTTTCGATATGTGACAGTTCGGAAAGATGGAATAGACAATGTGAATTGTGATTTTTCTTTTTAATTTGCCGTTAGGTACCTGAAGTTTTAATTTTGTGCAATATACCACCTATGTGGACAGTCTGTTTTAGTGCAATATTTTTTTAAGTGTGCTTAGTTTTTTTTTAGTTTAATCGTAATAATATAAATTAGTTTTTTTTTTATCTTAATTTTATGGTAATATAATGATGGATATTCACGAATACCAGGTGAGTTGCGTGTGCAATCTGTGTTAAAAAAAACAATATTAGATAAACGTCAATGTTAAAAATAATCTTATAGATAAATAGCGATGTCAAGAATAAGTATTACAAATCTAGACTAGATTACTGGGGACAAAAGGTTCATTGTAGGTTGGTACACTAGCCATGAACTAGTACATGAATTTATTGATTCGCAGACTTAGATTGCAAAATTTCAACTGAGACGTCCAAAACAGAGGGGGTTCTTAATTCGACTGTATTGTCTTTTTTTGTTAGTTACGCGATATCTTTGCGAGTCCACTGCAGTACAAAGGCTCCCCCAAGGATTTTCACGACGACCGGTCCTGCGCTGCCCGCATCCAGCGGCTTCCCGTGACCATTTCACGACATCCTCGCCAATTGTAAACCAATTTTAAAGATGGTGGGGTATGTCTCCTAGTTGGTCTCATATACATTTTAACAAAATCGGTTTTGTACTTTTTTTTAAATTAACGAAATTTTAGAATACCACCTACTTTCATGTAAAAAGGGGGTGATTTTTTGTTGACGTACCCTATCGAGGGGTATCGTTGAATTGGCCTTTTTTTGAATTAAGGGTCTCGTTCTCGAAATATTAAGCTTTAAAATGTTATTTTATGTTAGTCAAGTGTCCCCCCTCCCCCCTACCAGCTAAACCGCTATTTCAGGACTCTCTTCTTTATCCAACCCTCTTCCCAGGTGAATACTTCTCCCAGTTTATGTCCCAGTGGCGTCGGGTCTCCTTGTACGTCTGCGACAGAAAACTCTGTTCTTTCTTGTCTGGCTCTAAACCGCCATTTCAGGACATCTGAAAAATAAGATGTGAATAGTAAGACATATAATCAATTTAAAAGGAAAGCTATCGGCTAAGTAGGCTAACTTTCTTAGTTTAGGAATAATAGTCGACCAACGTAAGATGTGCAGTTGAATTTGTAAGATCATAGATTTATCATACAAAATGTTCTATTATTATTATTTATTATTATATATGCTCATATACGTCCCCACCGAGGGGCTCGAGCCTACCCTGAATCAGGGCGATTAGGTCTTAGTCGACCACGCGGGCCCAGTGCGGGTTGGTCGACTTCACACACAACCTTCGAGTTTCTTCGCAGGCGTGTGCAGGTTTCCTCACGATGTTTTCCTTCACCGTTAAAGCAATCGGTAAGTATGTACGTAAGTTTTTGAAAAACTCATTGGTACATTGGCCGTCCAGATTTGAACCCGGTACCTCGATCTGGTTAAATGGACCGAGTCGTTACCGGATGAGCCACCGACGCTTTTGTCAGTTCTATTACCAACTGCAAATACAATTTTGTTTTTTAAAATATACATTGCTGTTTGAAAAGACTACGGAACCCTACTATGCGCGAGTCCAACTCGCACTTAGCCGGTTTTATGTGTTATACCGTCTGAACTTTCTTTTTTAGTCTATCCCTACTAATATTATAAATGCGAAAGTAACTCTGTCTGTCTGTCTGTTACGCTTTCCCGCAAAAACTACTGAACGGATTTGGCTGAAATTTGGTAGGTAGACAGATTAGGACCTGGATTAAGACATAGGCTACATTGTACCGCACTGCGCACCCTCGAAAAGTCATAGAAACGTGGTCCACGCGGGTGAAGCCGCGGGAAACAGCTATTTAGAATAAATGAATGATGTTACCAATTGTTTAACATTGTTCTTACTATATGGTGTTAAATAAATAAAAAAAACATTAAAAAAAAATTAAAAACCCGACTACACTTGAACATTAGCCGTCCTTTTTGGGAAGTCTGGTTAAAATGTCACCTGTGTCACTTTCGAAAACAGGCTCAGACAAAGAAACATTACTTAAGTACAGTCATGGAGTTTAATTGTTTAGCACCTATTCACCAAACTTCAATTTGGCCAGGTGGTAAGTACCTACCTACATTTTTTATATTAATAGTCGACACATAAAATTTATTTTGACAATCTATCAGATTTTTTTTATTATTTCGTATGCTTACCAAGAACAAACTACATCGACATACATACATACATACATACATACGAAAAACAATACCCTCCTTTTTGGGCATTTGGTAAACATAAATGAAATTCGCGTCATAACATAAATGAAAAAGCGTCGGTGGCTCAACCGGTAACGACTCGGTCCTCCTAACCAGAGGTGCCGAGTTCAAATCCGGACGGCCAATGTACCAATGAGTTTTTCCAAACTTACGTACATATACTCACCGATTGCTTTAACGGTGAAGGAAAACATCGTGAGGAAACCTGCACACACCTGTGAAGAAATTTGAAGGTTGTGTGTGAAGTCGACCAACCCGCACTGGGCCCGCGTGGTCGACGAAGGCCCGATCGCCCTAATTCAGGGTAGGCTCGAGCCCCTCGGTGGGGACGTATATGAGCTGATATGATGAAATGAAATTCGAACCATACAGTAGGCCAACGCCTTCGCTGTTTGTGTCAAAGCCGACATCACTAGTAAACTGCTCGTGAGGTCGGTCGCCGCCGCCTGAATGGGTTGGCGCATTTATACACACATATGGATTTAGAATAATGTCACACATTTAACTATGCATTGTCATTCAAACTGAACGTGTATACAAAATTTCAGCTCAATCGGTCGAAGATATCTGCTTCAAAATTGAGTTGCAAGATTCCACCCGAACAAACATACATACATTGCAAGTTAAATAAAATCTTGTTAAAACGAAACCCTTATAGGATCACTCGTGTGTCCTGTCCGTCCGTTTGTCACAGCCCATTTGCTCAGAAACTATTGGACCGATTAAGTTGAAATTTAGTACACACATGTAAGTCGATGATCCAAATACGGACATGTCATGTAAATAAATTAATTTTAAACATGGGGACCACTTTTGGGGGTAAATTAGACAATATATAAAAAAAGTTTTGCAAACTATTCCGTGTAAAATATGAAATGAAAGGACTTATTGTGGGAATCTCAAATATACAATTTTTCTTATAATCTTAACAAATAGTTTCGAAGTTATTTAAGGAAATAGGCGAAAATTATCCACCCCCAACCCCCCCGGATCTCCGAAACTACTTGGCCTAAAAGTTTGAAAAATTAACAGTATTTGAGGTTAAATGCATATATTACTAGCTGTTTCCCGCGGCTTCACCCGCGTGGACCACGTTTCTATGACTTTTCGAGGGTGCGCAGTGCGCGAGCCGCAAGCGGCTCGCGAGCGTGGTAAAAAGTAGCCTATGTCTTAATCCAGGTCCTAATCTGTCTACCTACCAAATTTCAGCCAAATCCGTTCAGTAGTTTTTGCGGGAAAGCGTAACAGACAGACAGAGTTACTTTCGCATTTATAATATTAGTAGGGATTTCAGGAAAATCTATGAGAAAATCTTACAAGTCCTTCCTCTATTTACAGGAAAAATGAAATTTCCAAAGTCCGATTGTTGAGAAACTAGCGGCACCTAGTGGGATCTTGTAGTATCTTCTACATAGTTAATTTACGTAGTAATACCCAACAGCAATAAGTTCCCTTTAAACACGTAATCTATAGATATGTCGACCAACCCGCACTGGGCCCGCGTGGTCGACTAAGGCCTAATCGCCCTGATTAAGGGTAGGCTCGAGCCCCTCGGTGGGGACGTATATGAGCTGTTGTAATAAGTAATAATAATATAATATTCTGGGACAAATCACACATGGTCATCTGGCCCTAAAGTAGGATTCCCTGTGTTATGGGAACCAGAGACTGATATACATACTTATATACGTATAAATACATACATATATAGATATTTAACACCCAGACACAGAGCAAACAAATCTGCTCATCACACAAATGTTTGCCCTGGGTGGGGATCGAACCCACAACCCTCGGATCAGTAGTCAAGGGCACTAACCACTGAGCCACCGAGTCAGTCAAAAAAAATTCGTTTTCGGTAAGGAACCCTTAGTGCGCGAGTTTGACTCCCTTTTGGCCGGTTTTTGATGTGTAACATCTTTGCTCTCGCTTTCCTGCAATTCGTGGGAGTGATTTCGTGAAATGGGACGGAAATGTGTAACAGGAAATGCGAACGTTTTTTAATTCTCGAAAACTAAGGTTGTCATAGCCATGCCGCCTAGTGTGATGGCAAAGGCAAAGATGACATACTACTATTCGAAGGGTCGGCCCGTGAATGTACGACCCGATAATTAATTAATTTCATAAGTATTTTGTCACATGTTACACATCATATGCGAGTACTGTAGGTCTCGTTTTTTTTAACGTGTTTAGCGTTTTCAAATAATATTAAAAAATATTTCGAGATATAACAATTTTATACTGTAAATACAAAAAAACCGGCCAAGTGGGAGTCAGAACCGCACACATAGGGTTCCGTACTATCATACTAGATGGCGCTAGTTTCATGTTTGAAAAACCATCATACTAGATGGCGCTAGTTTCTTTACGCTTTAAAAAAACACGTTTTTTTTTTGGAAAACCCCTTTATTTTTCAATTTTACAAATTTTTAGTATTTATCGCTATAGAGCGGCAGCAGAAATACATCATCTGTGAAAATTTCAGCTGTCTAGCTATCACGGTTCATGAAATACAGCCTGGTAATAGATGGACGGACGACACAGCGGAGGCTTAGTAATAGGGTCCCGTTTTTACCCTTTTTGTACGGAACCCTAAAAACCAGTATACCTACAGTCGAATTGAGAACCTACTCTTTTTAAGGAGGCGTTTGAAAAGTAACCTTAAATGAAGTCAGTTAATAACTAAAGTCATTTAGTGATTGTCAATTGAAATTTGTATCGGGGGCGTTTTTCACAGTATTCTGACCCGTAAAACGTCATAGCTTTTTAAACATTTGATTTCATATGTAGTTTTATCCGACGCTCTTACGGTGAAGGAAAAACATTATAAGGAAACTTGCACACGCCTGCGAAGAAACTCTAAGGTTGTGTGTGAAGTCGACCAACCCGCACTAATTCAGGGTAGGCTCGAGCCCCTCGGTGGGGACGTATATGACGAATATTAAAAAAAAGAAAGTGAAAAATTAAGGGGAGTATTACCTCTTACGCCATATTACGTATGATGTACGTACTAACTTTAATAAACTGAAAAACTTTATTATAACGTTCGCACTAGCGGATGCCCATCAGCGGCGTTGCCTGCGCAGTTCCCGTTGTTTGCCGTTCCCGTGGGAATTTACCAATTTTTTTTTCTTAGCGGATGCCTATGTCATAATTGCTATCTGTATACCAAATTTCAGCCCGATCCGTCTAGTGGTTTGAGCTGTGCGTTGAGAATCAGTCAGGATAAACGATTTTATATAAGTATCTACTAGCTGTTGCCCACGGCTTCGCCCGCGCAGACCCCGTTTATTACCGTTCCCGTGGGAATTTCCCAAAATCATTTCTTGACGGATGCCTAACTACGTCATAATTGCTACCTGTATGCCAAATTTTAGCCCGATCCGTCCAGCGGTTTGAGCAGCGCGTTGATAATAATCAGTGAGAGCAAAAGATTTTATATGACTCGAGCCTACCCTGAATTAGGGCGATCGGGCCTTAGTCGACCACGCAGGCCCAGTCCGGGTTGGTCGACTTCACACACAACCTTCGACACCACCATTAGTTAGAATGGAATTTCAGGATGGAAATAGGCTAAAAAAAACCCGTTCACGCTCGATTGTCGATATTCACGTGGGCGAAGCCGCGGGCAACAGCTAGTATAGTTACATACACACCTACCCTTGACATTCACTATCACCTAACCAGACCCTGGACACTTCATACAACGGGCCAGAAATGACATTTCAAAAAAGGAATGACGGAACAAACAAAATGGCGGCGAAATCCTATACATGCAATAACCAATCTGTAACTAATCTGTATCAATCTGGGTGACGAGGGGGTGAGGTCGCAATCTAGAGAGCGGCAGGGAGTGTCCACACTGTATTTTAGTACTAATATACATACTTTGACCTAACCCAGCCTTTGCCATTGTCGGATTAAAACTAAACAAATACTAGTTTACAACAAGCGCAATTAGTCTGTTAACCCGGAAATAAAAAAACGAATCGCGCCTCGCCATATATTTTTTAACAGTCAAATTATTACTTTGACAACAATGTACCCAAAGTGTATACCAACAATGTATTGTGCGGACGATTTACTAAATTACCCATGCAGGGATCGAACCCGCGACCATTGAGACCTTGACATAACCTTGGAGTACAAATTGGTACCCATACAAATTGCCTACTGTCTGTGTGTTATTTGCTTCAGTAATTAATGTTCAAGTTTTGACTATAATATTATGTCATAGTTAAATACATAATAGACTAGTTAGATGATTGTATATTACTTCTGTTTCTTATACATTGTAAACTCTTTATAACGTCACTCGATATAACGATTCACTCTTTGAAACGTCAAAGTTTTCTGGCTCCGGTTGGATTACTTTAACGCTAATTTCTCTGTGTATATTGGGTGACTTTTAACTAGTTCTTGATAGCAAAGGATATGAATGTACTCGTGATTACAAACAACTTTCCTAAAGAAACTACATGTCAAATATGAAAAAAAACTTTTGGTTCTTCATACATTTCTGCCGATTTGATAACTTAATATGTATCGAGGACCAAATTTTTTTTTCTGATTAGACATATAGTTTCTTTGGGAAAGTTGTTTGTAATCACGAGTACATTCATATCCTTTGCTATCAAGTACTAATTAAAAGTCACCCTGTATAAACTATACACTGCATTATGAATTTTTGTCCAACTGCCCAACAAGGTGGGCAATGTTTTACGGGTGCTTGTATGTATGTATGTCTGTCTGTCTGTTTCTTTGACTCGGCCTTTACCCAACAAGTCTTTATGGATATTTCAGTGCGATGTGTCTTAGATTCGTCTCAATCCCTTGATATACAGGGTCTTAACAAAGGTATGCACTTATTTTGTAACTGGAGCTTGTACTTATGAAACTGAACAACTTTCCCCAAGAAACCCATGGTCAATTCGCAAAAAAAATTTTTGGACTTCCCATGCAAATCGATCAGCTGGCGGGCAGGGCAAACTTTGTACGGAAGTCCAAAAACTTTTTTGCGAATTGTCCACGGGTTTCTTAGGGAAAGTTGTTCAGTTTCATGAGTAAAAGCTTCAGTTCAAAATAAGTGCATACCTTTGTTAAAATAAGACCCTTTATTTTAAGCAGTGGGGTTTAATTTTTACACTCTTGACCCCGTACTACGGTACTAACGTACTTAGGGTAGAGAAAGTATTGTTATCGCGAAAAAAAGATTTTTTAAGAATTTCCGTGCGTTCGTCCGTCACGCTTGGCTCTGGAGGCTAAATCTTTAGTCCGATTGGAACCAAATAAAGAATGTTTATTGTTTAAATTACTAAACTGAATTTGATATCTTATATAAAAAATTCTCGTGTCACAATGTTCGTTCCCGTACTCCTCCGAAACGGCTTGACCGATTTTCATGAAATTTTGTGAGCATATTGAGTAGGTCTGAGAATCGGCCAACATCTATTTTATTTTAGGGTAGGGTAGTGTAGGGTAGGGTAGTGTATGTAGGGTAGTGTAGGGTAGGGTAGTGTAGTTGTTTTAAACCTGCCCTGGCGTGCGCACAACATCATCAAAGTTTCATCGTAATCGATCCAGCCGTTTTTGAGTCCATAGGGAACATACATACACTCATTGACTTTTACAAAATTAACGTCGCTGACAATTTTTAACATTATCAAGTTCAAACAACAATATCAAATGCGGTACAATAAAATATTTCCATAATCTTCTACTACTTCATGGACATGTGACGGTGCCTTATTAAGTCGATACTACACGTGGCCACAACAATTAGACATATTACTTTACTTGAATCGCGTGTCACAAATTACCAGGTAGGTATGTCATCTCTTTGGTGCTGGTACGACTGGCCGCATATAATTTTGTAGCGCCCACCTTGAGGACTGTCGCAAGGTCGAGTTGTCTATGGTGTCCGCGTAAATGCGTAAATAGATAAATTATTGTACTAAGGAGTTTACATTTTCTACTCAATGCTACCGCTAACTACTACGGTGTTTTAATTACAACAAAACTTTGTGGTATCCAAGTAACACCATTTTTTTAAAATTCTTAATTTGAAGTTTAGTCGGAACTACAAAACCCTAAATAAATAAAAACCGGTCAAGTCCGATTCGGAGTCACACAAACAGGGTTCCTCACCAAAACTTTAAATACCAATAGAACAAGACCTCTCAGTACATTGTTTGGTCTAGGTAAATAAGAGTCCAGTCTTATTCTAGAACGGAAAAACTTTAGATTTTTTCATAGATTTTCCTGTAATCTATGCATTCAATCTCATATACTGTGATTTTTTCTAGATTTTAGGCCCAGTAGTTTTGGAGATAAGGGAGCGGGGGGGGGGGGGGGGGAGGTTGTCAATAATCGCCTTTTTCTTAAATAACTTTAAAACTATAAAATTTATTTATTTACTTTACTCGTTCTTCTTTGGGTCACCGATTAACATATGTGTACAAAATTTTAACTCAATCGGTCCAGTAGTTAAGCCCATGGTATCATCTCACCTAATGGTAAGTGATGATGATGCCGAAGATGGAAACGGGCTTACCAAGACTCCCTAACGCAATAGAGAACTGTCTATCTTATCTTCTAACCAGAACACATCAATGTTAATAACATTGATGTGTTCTGGCAAAAGAAACAGCAAAGTTTCTGCACAAATTGGCTGTAACAGACGGACAGACGTACAGACACAAAAGTAATCCTTTAATGGTTCCGTTTTTACCTTTTGAGGTGCGGAACCCTCTTCATCTTCACCTTTTCAGCTCATATACGTCCCCACCGAGGGGCTCATGCCTACCCTGAATTAGGGCTATCGGGTCTTAGTCGACCACGCGTGCCCAGTGCGGGTTGGTCGACTTCACATACATCCTGCGAGTTTCTTCGCAGGCGTGTGCAGGTTTCCTCGCGACGTTTTAGTCGGATAAACGTACATATGATATCGAAATTCGAAAACACGTTGGTACACGTGGCAGGGTTCGAACCACTAAAACGGAACCCTAGAAACACGTAATTCGTACGCTGCTACGTTTATTGCACTAGTATGCTCGTACCACTAGTAATAGCGAGTATATCACAGACCTAATTCTTTAATTGTAACTTTATTTGCATTTTATTTATATGGCAAACGGTAATTTATCCCAAAAGATTTCTCCAAAAAGTTCCTGTTTGTACAGAGGCCACCTCATTAAGCTAGACACTTTGAACTTTGTACCGTTCTTATGCCGTACGCGTACGGATCAGAATCGCACTACGAGTGTCTAGCTTGATGTGCTGGCCTCTGTGCAAGACTAATTGGCAAAAAAATATATATTTCGACTGGTAAATTTAATATTTACAACAATTAATTAATTACATGAGTTCGTGTGAGAAACGATTTATTGATGTGTGAATTACGTGAAAGTACCTTTATTTTATTAAAATTTTATAATGCCTAAGTTTATGAGATTTCGAGTGGTTTGGAGTAATAATTTTAGCACTTTCTTATTTTAAGTGTTCTTAGATCGTATTGAATTTTTAACCGACTTCAAAATAGGAGGTGGATTTCCCTGCCGGCCTCTGTATTTTCCGATTGGTATAATTAAGGAATCTTCAAGACGAGAGTGAATAGGCACTATTTGAGCTTGGCACTTACCATCAGGTGAGGTGCAGCCAAACGCTCTCAAATTTTTAATTAAAAAAAAGGTTATCAATTTGACCGGCATTTTAGTCTATGTGGGCTTCTAAACAGGTGTGCCAAAGTTCATAAGTGTATGTATGTTTGTCCACGTATTTCTCAGAAACTAGAAATCGAAAATCAAAAATATGTTTTTATTGGATTCAGTATATTTCAACTAAGGGAGCAGCGTAAGTTTCATTAAAATCGTTTCATTCGTTTTCAAGATATGGGCACTTAAATGTGTGCCAGTCAGTGTAAAAACACTTGTCGGTTAACGCCGCAATTTTGTAACTGAAGTCTTTTGTTCTTCGCGTTTTTAGCGTTGTCAATTATAAGACACTGCTCTTATTGGTATGATTAGAATATGATAATGAGAACCGTTCGTTGCTTACTAGGTGTCACCGAGTGGCTGGCACTCCAAGCCATAAAATTTATATTTTGTATTGGCAACACTGCCCCTGCAGCTATCTGTATTGTATCTCATATCTGTGACTTGGACTTGGTGAGAATTATAATAATGTGTCTGTGTTTTTGGGTCTGTGCTCGAATTCAGCGCCACCTAGCGTCCGCAACTTTATTGGCTCTGATGTTTTGACATTTAATCACGACATTGTGAAAAAAAAAATATTATCCAAAATTATATATTAATTTATTTCCAAAATAACTGTGATACCTTGATTTAGGTGGAGAAAGGGTTGTAAAATAAATGATTTTTGGTCATTCAAATCAAATGAGGTATGTAAAATTTATTCAAAAAGTGTGTTTTATTTTGAATATATCAGGGTTTGTTTACTTCATTTTTAGTTGTAGTTTTACTGTAAAACAATAAGATTAAGCTACTTTAATGGTTTCATTCAATAATAATAAACATATATAAGTGTTCCTATATCGCTAGTGATAAATTAAATATCGTTTTCAGATCAAAATGAGTGTTATTTTATGGACCGGGTTTTCTTAAAATTAGGTAACCAAGTCTAAACAGATTACTATGAGATATGGGAGATGACAGCGCCAACATTATTTTTTCTTTTGGCCACTATGAGCGCTGCGATCGATTATATAACCCCCACCTAGTAGTGTGATCAAATAAAAGTAAACGTCACTAGGTGTTACAAGTACCAGCGAGTGAAAATCCGCTAACAAATCTCTTTGGAACCCAGCAATGCAAACTTCTTTAATTTAAACGTAAACGTGCTCAGATCAATTTTAAACTCTTCACTGTTCCAACCACTACAAATATTTGCTTACCGCAAATTGGAATTTCGAATGTGAATGTTTTCTTTTTTTTTTTCGAATCGCTACCGCTCGTATTCCTCTCGCGTGCCAGTAAGTAAATATGAGCACAGAGTAGACCATAGACACAGATTGTTGACAGTGTGTGTGCACTTTACAAGTGGTAAGCCAATAGAGAATAGTTTTCACCGTATTGTAGAAATAGTTAACACAAATCTGTTTTCGTTTGGTGAAGTATCTCGTGAGTGATTATTTATTTAGTTATATTTGGTAGGCCCGCTTCCATCTTCGGCATCATCGTCGCTTACCATCATGTGAGATGATGCCAAGGGCTTACCTATTGTGAATTTAAGAGAAAAAAAAATTGAATAAAAATGCGACTGACGACTGAAGTGACACTAGAATTAAAATTTTTATCGATATTTTACTACTCTACCTTATGATGATGATTTTTAAAATATCAATATTTTTTATCACGTTTTTATTAATACTATTCACAGTTGGTAAGCTCTTGACATCATCTCACCTGATGATAACTAACGATGATGCCAAAGATGGAAGCAGGCTTAACAAGATTCCCCAAATGGCTATTTAATCTTTAAGCCGGAACACATCAATGCTGTTAACGTTAAAGCTTTTTTTATCCACAATTGATAAGCCCTTGGCATCATCTAAACTGATGGTAAGTGACGATGACGCCGAGGATGAAAGCGGGCTTACCAAGATTCCGCAACGCAATGGGGATCTGGCTATCTTTTCTCCAAGCCGGAACAAATCAATGATGTTAACATCTGATGTTTGGCGGGAGGACTTAGATAAAATGGTGATACTACTACCAACCAAACCGAGTCTTACAAAGTTGACCCCGCCGGGAATCGAACCAGCGACCTCCTGGTGTGAAGCGAATGGATTTACCATTTCGCCACGCAGGCGGTTAAACACACATCAAACGCTTGGCGGCAAGACTTAGATAAAACGGTGGTAACTACCCAAGCGAGCTTAGAAAATGCCCTTCCACCAACCAAACCGAGTCGTACAAAGACTCCGCTAGGAATCGAACCCGTGACCTCCTGTTGTGAAGCTAATAGACTTAACCATTACGCCTAGTAGGTGGTTAAAAAGAAAGAGACCACAGACACAGAGGTGGCCACGGAGGTGGTTCCTTTTTAAAGCCTTAAAATAATGTCGACTGCTAAATTCTATATTTATATCACAATTAATTGATAACATGAGTTCGTGTAAAACGGTTTATTTATTTAGTTTAACGGTGTTTGATGTATGTTTTAACCTTTTCTGTGTGGAAACGCAAAAAAAAAGATTAGTCTATGACACAGCAAATTCCAAAGACAACGGACGCCTACAGACACTACAGTTGCTTTCGAAAATTGGCGCGAAACCCACTCAAACTGAATACTTACTTTCCTAGAGCAAATATTAATTAGATAAACAAGCAACAGCTTCGGCCAACGGTGAAATGTGAATGAATTTCATGTTTTTTACGAGTAAAACACGATTATAGCGGGTAACTGTTATTTCTCGCTGATTGCTTAAGCTACCACCAGAATCGATATCGCGCCTTAACTACCCAACTAACAAACCGGTGGAAATTGCAGCTAATATCAGAACTGTAAGAGAATAGCGGTGGTATAACGAGATCACAATTAGTCTTGAGTTCTAGAACAGTGGCAACAATCCGCTTTACCTTAACTGTGCAGCTTTAACATATTTAAATTGATTTTATCACACATGTGCTTTTTACTTTGCCACTTTTTTAAATTAATATTTTTTTATTTACAATTGGTAAGCCCTTGATGCCGTATGGCTGCCGGCTTAGAATATGGCCATCCTATCTCTTCCAATAGGTGTCGTAAGAGTCGACTCTGGGACTTAAACCGGAGGATGGGCAGCATCGTCCATACCGCGACTTGCAGCTGACCTGCAACAGCACTGCGATCGCCAACCCGTCTGCCAAGCGTGATTATTACGGCAACACCCCCCAATGATCAAACACAACAAAAAAACAGCCCCTAGTCCCTGGCGGTTCCGCTATTCCTGACTCTGGTAGCGGTCAAGGTAACACGGGGCATGGGGTGCAGAGAATCCTCGGCAGATGCCAGTCTACCACACCAAAAGTACATGGTCGCTTACTATGGGCCTCATAAGAAGGCTCAAGGTCACCCAAAGGGCAGTGTAGCGTGCTATGCTCGGAGTTTCTCGCGAGAAAAGAGGAGATCCGCAGAAGAACCAAAGTAACCGACATAGCTCTGGCAACCGGCAGTGGGCGGGGCACATAGCTCGTAGAACAGATTGCCGTTGGGGTGGTAAAGTTCTCGAGTGGCAACAGCGAATACGTAGCGTAGGCAGGCCTCCCACTCGGTGGACTGATGCGGGCAGCGCAGAATCGGTCGTCGTGGAAATCCTTGGGGGAGGCCTTTATCCAGCAGTGGACATTTTTCGCCTAAAATGATGATGATGATAACTCAAAAAAGGCGCGAATAATGTCCTGAAAAATGTGACTTAGATATGACACTTGAATTTAATTTTTTATCCATATTTTACTACTCTAAGTTATGATATTTTTTAAATATCTTAATGTTTTTAATCATATTTTTTTATTATCAGTCATAATTGGTGAAACTATCTCTTCCATTTTCGGCATTATTTTACCTGATGGTAAGCGACGATGATTCCGAAGATGGAACTGGCTATCTTATCTTCAAGCCGGAACACATCAATGCTGTTAACATTTATGTTTGACGGCAAGACTTAGATAAGATTGTGTTAGCTAGCCAGGCGGGCTTAGAGAATGCCCTTCCACCAAACGAACCGAGTCATACAAAGTTAGACTTCGCCGGGAATCGAACCCGCGACCTCCAGATGTGAAGCTTATGTTCTTGCCCATTACGGGACGGAGGTGTTAGCTCGGAGGAACAAGACATTTCTAGCAAATAAAAATGTAATAACCAAAGATACCAAATCTCTTTTAAGACTATTGAAAGGAGAATTTTAAAAGAGATGGTTGTTTTTCCGAGATTAGAGATTAGATTCTTTAGATTTTATCATGTGAAGAAAGGAGAATAGATACCACAGTGGCCTGTGGCAAAAGGAGATAGATTGATGACGCATGAAGCGCCTAGGTTACACCAAGGAATAGGAGTTTTAATGCTTACCATGCTATTATCCCAAGCACTATTGTTATGTAACTTATGGCAAAGTATATTTATAGTAGTACTATCATACAGTATGGACACTCCCTGCCCGCTCTCTAGATTGTGACCTCACCCCCTCGTCAACCATATTCATACAGATTGTAACAGTTTGGTTGTCGAACGTATAGGATTTCGCCGCCATTTTTTTCGTTCCGTCATTCCTTTTTTGAAATGTCATTTCTGGCGCGTCGTATGAAATGTCCAGGGTGTGCTTATGGTAATGTTATAAAATAACTTACGCATTGTATCTCTTTTACCACTATTGTATTTGTCACACCTTATTTGGTGCTTTTTTACACTTAAATCTGTATGGGTTTCTAGACGGGATTACTTTTTTTTTTTTTTTTATTTAATCTATTTTATACAACTTACTAGCAATTCTGAGAGATATGTCGGTTACTTTGGTTCTCCTTCGGATCTCCTCGTTTCTGATTCGATCACGCAGAGAAATTACGAGCCTAGCACGATCCATTGCCCTTTGGGTAACTTTGAGCCTTCATAAGAGGCCGATAGTAAGCGACCATGTCTCAGTTCCGTATGTCATCCATCACTGGCGACACACACTGGTCGAAGACCTTGGTCTTAAGACACTGCGGTATCTGGGAAGTAAAGATATTGCCAAGTGGCAGTTTGTTAAGTGGCAGTGGACAGGGCACATGGCTCGTAGAACAGATGGCCGTTGGGGCAGTAAAGTTCTCGAGTGGCGACCGCGCACCGGAAAACGTAGCGTAGGTAGGCCTCCCACTCGGTGGACCGATGATCTGGTGAAGGTTGTGGGAAGCCGCTGGATGCGGGCAGCGCAGAACCGGTCGTCTTGCAAATCCTTGGGGGAGGCCTATGTTCAGCAGTGGACGTCCGTCGGCTGATATGATGATGATGATGATACAACTTACTTTACTCGTGTCCACTCTACAATAACAGCATTAAAATTATGATTGCATTACGCATAAGTGTAAAACTGGAGTGCGAATAACGAAAGTGCGACACTGCACGGAAGTGCGAATCAGCTGTTGTCAAATTAGCTAATATTCATTGCAATTGCAACCTGCCGGCCCCTACAAAATGTTTTCATCAATGAGTTTCTATGTCTGCAGAGCAAGATTCTATGTCACGTAAATGGCCCCACGTGTACAGTATGGACACTCCCTGCCGCTCTCTAGATTGCGACCTCACCCCCTCGTCTCCCAGATTGATACAGATTTTCGCCGCCATTTTGTTTCCTCCGTAATTCGTTTTTTGAAATATCATTTCTGGCCCGTTGTATGAAGTGTCCAGGGTGTGGTATGAGTATGTCTTAGGGCCTACCCTCATTGGTTAATGTAGCGAGAGTAAAAAGTATGTATACTGAATAAACAAGATGTAACAAAATTGGTATAGGACTTGTTATACTCATCATACTGAACAACTTTCCCCAAGAAACCCATCGTCAATTCTCAGAAAAAGTCGGACCCTCCATACAAAGTGGTCGATCAGCTGAACGATTTGTGTAAAGTTTTTTTTTGCGATTTCAGTAAAGTCGTACAGCAAAAGTTGTTCAATATGATGCTTAGAAGCCCCAGTTAACGGAACCCACACCAATTTTCTTAAACCCTTGTATGTACCTACATTTTATTCAAAAAACGGCGATTGGTTCCTCAATAAGAGTGAACAACATTGTACTTTGCTCCTTGTAGAGAGTTTTGTTTCTCTAGTCAGTAATAATTTATTCTATAAGTCAATCACGGGATCAAGACGAATCCAACGACACCTCTCAAGCTAAAATCCATCAAGCCGTTTAGGCTACAGAGCGTGCCAAAGAAATATACAAACATACATACACTGGAAAAACATAACCCTCCTTCTGGCGCAGTCGGGTAAAAAAAGAACGGTCGTGTGCATTCTTCTTTCTTTTCATTTCTTTTTCTCACAGGTTGTGATGAAAAATTGTGTTTGTCACTCGGGTCCAAAATATTGACGCCTCTACAGTGACCAAGTCCCACTCACCCTTAAAGATAGTTATAAAAAAGGTGACCACGCGGGTGAAGCCGCGGGCAAAAGCTAGTTTTAACATAAAAAAAGGAAATATACATTAAAATTTGTGAGCACATCAGAAAATGCTCGAGAAATTCATAAAAAAAGAGCTAATAGCAATTTGGTGTCCAGAAATTTTGACTTTTATACAAACTGAACACAACAGCTAATATTATACAGCAATATACTGTTTATGATATACTTCATCTCTTTGGCTAGCGAAAGGTACCAATTATAATTAGAACTATGAAATTTCGCTATTGTTTTTTTCCTAGAACGCTGAAACTATTAGTCGTGGCGATCCTTAGCCTGGCCTCACACAGACGGCAAATTTATAATGTGAATTCATTATCATCATATCAGTCGAAAAATGTCCACTGCTGGACAAAGGCGTCCCCCAAGGATTTCCATCCTCGAAAAGTCATAGAAACGTTGTCCACGCGGGTGAAGCCGCGGCAAACAGCTAGTTCAGATTATGAATTCAGAGAGGAATTCCGACCGTGTAAGTTCAGCCTTAATGTGAGTTTTATATTAAAACGATCGATGTCTCGGTCTCTTGCAGTCGCTGATGCGGTCCATGTCGGTGGAGCAACGGTGGCAAGACCTCGCCTCCTTACTGACGATACCCCCTCCACCGCCCCCGGACCAGTACGGGAACTACCACCACCAACACCCCCATAACATCAGGTAAATAAACCACCACTTATTTTCATTAAATCCACAATAGGCTTATATTTGACAGTATGAACAATAAACATAACTGTAAAAATATTGTTCACTAAATAGCATATCTCCTATGAAATCACAAAAACTTATTTTTATAATTATATTCAAATTTATATTTATTTGAATTACTTAATAATAATAATAAGTAAGTATTCTATGTTGTTTTCTTCTTTTTAGGGTTCCGTACCTCAAAAGCAAAAAAAAACAATATAGGATCACTCGTGTGTCTGTCTGTCACAGCCAATTTGTTCGGAAACTACTTAACCGATTGAGTTGAAATTCAGTACGCTTATGTAAGTCGTTGATCCAAAGACGGACGTGTAACGCCAATAAACAAATTTCAAACATAGGGGCCACTTTTGGGGGGTAAGTTAGAAAATTTTAAAAAAACAAAATATAATGTGTGACATGTTAACTCACAGGACTTGTTGTGAGAATCTCAATTTTTACAATAGTTTTGAAGTTATTTAAGAAGATAGACGGAAATTAACCATTCCCCCCCCCCCCCAGTATATGAGGTCTAATGTATAAATTACAGGAAAATCTGGTGCTTTCGTTCATACAGGAAGAATTAAATTTCCAAAGTCCAGAATAAGTAGACCCCTATTCACCTGGAGCAAAGTATGTACTGAGAGGTCTCGTTATATTGGTAATTGAAGTTTTGGCGCGGAACCCTGTTGAATTAAAATCACTAAACTAGTTCGAAATAATTGTGTTTTTGATAGTTGATAAAAAGTAACTAAAATTACTAGTATAGCCAAATCATTATACTGCATTGGTAATAATAAGCCTTCGGCATCATCATCATCTTACCTGATGATAAGTGTCTATGAGGCCGAAAATGTAAGCGGGCTTACCAAAATTCCCCAACGCAAAAGGGAATTGGCTATCTTGTCTTGCAGCTGTTGTTAAAATTGATGTTTGGCGGCAAGACCTAGATAAGATGGTGATAACTAGCCAGGCGGGCTTAGAAATGCCCTTGCACCAACTAAACTGAGTCATATAAAGTTATACTCCGCCGGGAATCGAACCCGCGGCCTCCTGCTGTGAAGCTAATGGACTTAACCATAACGCCACGGAGGCGGTAAAATTTTCGCCTAACTTCGTGGCTATGGCGTGAATCATTAACAATGTTAATGAATCACGCCATAGAAACTAAAGAAACTAGCCTGTATGTTAATTTAACATACAGGTTAGTTTCGTTTAAAATTATAGTACATTACTGCAGCGGCCAGCAAAAGATGCATTGATGGACGAACGTATAAATGTGGGCTGAGACGAAGCCGAGGCACACATACGTAAGTCCATCAATGCCTAGTAGTGGCCAAGGCTTGTATAGTACTTTTCTCAAATAATGCGCGGAAATTAAACTTCAATATTTACTTTTTGAAATCGATGACAAACAACAACAATTTTTCACGCGCCAAAGTGTTCATTTGTTTTTTTTTTCAATAAAATGTTCTATATTTTGCAAGTCAGTTCGAAATTTAAATAAAACCTTTGATAAGTTACCTCCTTGGTTGCCATGTTTCGGAGTAAAATATTGTTCAATATTTAAATTACACGACAGATATGAGTATACATAGTAATTTATTTGGCTGCTTAACACGACAGATATGGATTTTCATACAACTTTTGCCGGCCGCTGCTCGCATGTATTTGGCTAATACAACAATTTCCATTTATCTCGAAGAAGGTTGTCAAAACAATGCTCAAATTTGCAAGCATGTTTGGAACAAAGGTGTGTGTTTTTTGCCACAATAGAGGCCATATTTTCACGTGAAAAAACCCGATTTCATGGGGTTAAAGCCACCGTGCTCTTAAAATATCTAAACGATAGGCATATGTTTTATTATATCAGCTCATATACGTCCCCACCGAAGGGCTCGAGCCTACCCTGAATCAGGGCAATAAGGCTTTAGTCGACCACGCGGGCCCAGTGCGGGTTGGTCGACTTCACACACAACCTTCGAGATTCTTCACAGGCGTGTGCAGGTTTCCTCACGATGTTTTCCTTCACCGTTAAAGCAATCGGTAATGATATGTACGTAAGTTTTTTTGAAAAACTCATTGGTACATTGGCCGTCCAGATTTGAACCCGGGTACCTCTGGTTAGATGGACCGAGTCGTTACCGGTTGAGCCACCGACGCTTAGGCATATGTTTACCACCATTTAATTTTTAATAGTCTAATGCTATTTTGAGAATAAATTTTGTTTTAATAACTATTGATTGTTCTTTATACAATTGTAAAAACTGTAAAAACTTTTTTATACTATCGGCAATTTCATAGGTAAAGACCTAATACATTACCGCTCTTTTTTTGTGCATTTTGGTTTAAATGTATCCTATGTCACTTTTGGGATCAAGTCGAATCCAATCCAATCAACTTGCACTCTAAAATCCATCAAGCCGTTTAAACTTTAGACTCAGCCAGATAAACATACATACATACACCCGAAAAACATTATCCTCCTTTTTTAGCAGTCGGGTAAAAACGATAACCGCTACCGGTGCACCGCGTCGTAATCGTTGCATCTCTAATCAACAAAATTGTACAGTCATAACAAAAAAAATTAGGTAACAATATTTATTATACCTATTTGGGATGACGAATGCTAATCATCTGATTTACTTTTTATCATCTGTCAAAAACGACAATTTGTTCTAAAAATGTTTGAAATACCTAGGCGTGACGTCATAGTTTTGCAGCGGCATATAATATGTACTCATTTTGTGATTATGATGAATTAAAAATCAAAGACTCAATGGAAAACAAAACGTGTAAGGTTTTCCGAAGTTTAACTAGGAGGGAAATTTTGTGATCAAGAGTTCACAATTTATTTCTGATGTAGTCGTTATCCCTATTATAACGGCACATAGATCCCGTCTCCTTACTTAAGGTACTCTTATGTAAAGCAAAGAACTGCTCTACAACGATGATAATACGTGGGTGGCTCGATGGTAACGACTCGCTTCTCCTTACTAGAGGTCCCGGGTTCGAATCCAAAGGGGGTCATTATATCAATAAGCTTTTGAGAAACGTAATTTATATTTAATTTAAAAAATTTATAAGCGTCGGTGGCTTAACTGGTAACGACTCGGTCCTCTTAACCAGAGGTGCGGGGTTCAAATCCGGACGTCCAATGTACCAATGAGTTTTTCGAAACTTACGTACATATACTCACCGATTGCTTTAACGCTGAAGGAAAACATCGTAAGGAAACCTGCACACACCTGCGAAGAAACTCGAAGGTTGTGTGTGAAGTCGACCAACCCGCACTGGGCCCGCGTGATCGACTGAGGCCCGATCGCCCTAATTCAGGGTAGGCTCAAGCTCCTCGGTGGGGACATATATGAGCTGATATCATTATGATGATTTATATTTACCTATTTACCCACCGATTGCTTTAACGGTGAAGGAAAATATCGTGAGAAACCTGCATATCTGTTTCTAGATATGTATGAAGATTGAGTACTTGTGTCAGTAGGTGTAAATCTTAATACCCTACCACAGATTACTAAATAGTTACTTCGTACCCTACACGTGGCCGCAGGTGATGCTAAGTGTAACACCAGGCAACTGCCGTCAATACCTTGGATAGCATAGATGGCGCTGTACCGCAGTTTCATTAAGATTTGGCAAGGCAAGAAGTGTCACGGATGTAAATTACAAGGTTCTGTCAGTGCGGCTGCCCCATTTTAAAACACATTAACTAGAGAATTATTAGACCTTTTTTTTTAGTATTACTGCATTTTTACTTTTAGTGCTTAATTTGAAGTATGTTTTGTTACAAATATTTTTATTGAAGTATGTTCTATTTTATCGATTTGGCGCGCATACTTTTTTTTTATAAGGCAAAGTTTAAAAATCTGAGAATTTTCAGTTACTGTGTTTTGAAATTGGGCAGCCGAGTGTCGAATTTGATTTTTGGAATTATTTTAATTATATCTGTTGTGCAGAACAACACCCCTTTCACATGTTGATTTCATGTTGTTTCGTTACAGCGCGCACGGCGCCGCCGGCGGCTACGCGCCCAACTACCCGCACCACCCGCATCCGCATCCGCACCCGCACCCGCACGCACACCCACACGCCGCCATCCCGCCCGTGCCTGACAAACACCCCGATGCGTACGGTGAGTGCCTCTTTAGTACCGGCAGCTGCCGCTAGATGGCAGCAACGGAGGTGGTAATGAACCCTGTGTGACGTTAACAGTGCGCCGAATTTCCCTTATCACCGCCTGCCTCCACCGCCCGTGACTGACAAACACCCCGATGCGTACGGTGAGTGCCTCGTTAGTACCGGCAGCTGTCACTAGATGGCAGCACCTGAGGTGGGAATGAACTCTGTGTGATGTCAATGTGAACTCCCCTTACCACCAGCATGCCGCCACCGCCCGTGACTGACACACATATTTGTACAGTAAGAGCCTTACTAGAAGTCAGTACCGATCAATGTCACTAGGATGGCGGCACATACCATCCGCATCCTCACAACTCTATATGACGTTACTAGTATGACGAATCATCCGAACCCCTCCCCCCCACCCCGGACACTTTACACAACGGGCGAGAAATTTAATTTCTAAAAACAAATGACGGAGCAAACGAAATTACGGCGAAGTCCTATAAGTTCGAGAACCAAACTAGCACCAATCTGCATCAATCTAGGTGACGAGGGGGTGAGGTCGCAAAAAGAGAGCGGCTCTCCCAGCCGTCTATACTGTATGTTAGTACTAATATGTATACTTTGCCCCCACGCACATCAGCACGCCACCATGCCGCTCGTGCCTGACAGACTTCTCGATTTGCGATGCGTTATACGGTTAGTCTAACTAAATAGCTGTTGCTAGATGGCAGCACTGGTGTGTAACGTACTAGTGTTTCGGACTACCTGCATTGCACGCATACTCGCCCGCTGCTTGACAATCACCCCGATGCGTACGGTGAGTTCTCAGTTAAATTGTGCCACGCGATAAGAGAGCTATGTGTAGCTCGTTGTAGTACCGGCAGCTGTCCGCTAGATGGCAGCACCAATGTTTGCTGTACCTATACCACAGTATTAGAATATAGCGGCTAATATCGTAATACTGTGCCTGTACTGAACTATCTGCACGCCGCCGCCGCCAACCCGGCCACGTTTTACTGTCACCCCCATGAGTTCAGTTAGTTTCCGGCACATTATTTTTTATGTGTAACATCTTTCCTCTCGCTTTCTGCTATCTTTGGCCTCCTCCGTAGTTTAATGGTTAAGGCCATTAGCTTCACATCATGAGGTCTCGGGTTCGATTCCCGGCGGAGTCTAACTTTGTAACACTCGGTTTGGGTGGTTGAAGGGCATTTTCTAAAACCGCCTAGCTGGCTACCACCATCTTATCTAAGTCTTGTTGCCAAACATCAATGATAACAGAATTGATGTGTTCCGACTTGAAGATAAAGATAGCCAGTGCCCTATTGCATTGGGGGATCTTGGTAAGCTCTCTTCCTTCTTCGGCATCGTCGTCACTTAACATCAGATGAGATGATGTCAAGGGCTTATCAACGTGGATATCCCGTGGACGTGGACGTGGACTTCCCAAACTTGGGAAGGTTAGGCTATACCAAAGTATATATTATGTTAGTACTAACATACAGTATGGACACTCCCTGCCGCTCTAGAGAGCGTGTCTAGAGATTCCGACCTCAACCCCTCGTCACCCTGATTGATATAGATTGGTTATAGTTTGGTTCTCGAACATATAGGATTTCGCCGTGATTTTGTTTGCTCCGTCATTTGTTTTTAGAAATGTAATTTCACGACCGTTGATGCTGTTAAGTTACTTTATGGTCCGGGGTGTGGCTACATTCTACACGGGGCCGCGGCCGGGGGCCAAAGTCATGCTTGGTGAAGGTTGCAGAGCTAGTGGCGAACGCCACTGTCAGAGTTTTTCAAGACACGTGTAAAGCATCTGACACGATGCTTACACGATGTGGTTATAACGGCACAACGGCATCCTGAGGACGATCGCCGCACGGTTTGACTCTCCCCTCCTGAAGTATTGGGTGGGGATAGTCACCGGTGCGGTAAAATGATACTTTTAATTATTCCCAAGTAGTTTTTAAGTACTAACTAACATAGGCTAGGTCTCTATTGTTACTAACAATGGCTCGGAACTAATGCATATTTTATCTTATCTTGCCATATTATCAGTAAGAAGAAAGATTCAATAAAAGCCAATGTTGTCTGTTCAGCAGGAGCAGCGGCTCCAATGGAGGGAGCTTACAAAGTGGAGTCGGCCCATCACCCCCAACAGCACGATGCGTTATACTACCAGGCAAGTGTGGCTAGCTCTATTGCTGAACCGAGCATAGTAGATGTTTTTGTCAAAATTATATCCTTTATATTTACTGAGGACAGTAGTCCCCAAGTTAAAATGAGCGTTGAGCATCGGTGGCGCAACGGCGAGGACCGCTACCTCCTATCCAGGAAGTGGTGGTTCGAGTCCTGCCACGTACCAATGTGTTTTCGAATTTCGATCTCATATGTACGTTTGTCCAACGCTCTTACGGTGAAGGAAAACATCGTGAGGCAACCTGCACACGCCTTCGAAGAAACTCGAAGGTTGTGTGTGAAGTTGACCCTCACTGGGCCCGCGTGGTCGACTAAGGCCCGATCGCCTTAATAATTAAGGCAACCCGCGCCCCCCGCGCTGCCACGCCCGCTCTCGTGCACCGCGTTTCGCCTTCACACTCGTGCCGCGCCGCGCGGCTCGCGTTGTTTCGCCTCGACTCATCACGTCACGTCAGATATTATAAGGATGGCTTCGCGGACCACTTAGAATGCCTCCAGGGACCACCGGTTAAGAACCAATGCCTTAATTCATGGTAGGCTCGAGCCCCTCGGTGGGGACGTATATATGAGCTGATTTGATGACGATTTTTAATGATGAAGCTGTGGCCACGCATTATCATCATATCAGCCGAAAGACGTCCACTGCTGGACAAAGGCCTTCCCTAAGGATTTCCACGATGACCGGTCCTGCGCTGCCCGCATCCAGCGGCTTCCCGCGATCTTCACCAGGTCGTTGGTCCACCGCGTGGAAGGCCTGCCTACGCTACGCTACCTACATTAGTTCATTAGTTTCCAATAAAAAAAATCCCTGCCGAGACGTTTCTGCTAACTTATTTGGCGTGGTTACAGAACGCTGCGGCGGAGATGGCGCCACCGACGAACCAGGACGGTTTCCTGCAGTCCATACTGAACGACGAGGACCTGCAGCTCATGGATATGGCTATGAACGAAGGTAGGTGGTGTACTTTTGCAGTTCTTGTGCAGCGCGGTAACGCTGTTATTAGTTTATAGTGAGCTATTTGTGCAGCGCGGTAACGCTGTTATTAGTTTATAGTGAGCTATTTGTGCAGCGCGGTAACGCTGTTATTAGTTTATAGATGATGCTAGTTGTGCAGCGTGGTAACGCTGTTATTAGTTAATAGTGAGCTAGTTGTGCAGCGTGGTAACGCTTTTATTAGTTTATAGTGAGCTAGGTGTGCAGCGCGGTAACGCTGTTATTAGTTTATAGTGAGCTAGGTGTGCAGCGCGGTAACGCTGTTATTAGTTTATAGTGAGCTAGGTGTGCAGCGCGGTAACGCTGTTATTAGTTTATAGTGAGCTAGGTGTGCAGCGCGGTAACGCTGTTATTAGTTTATAGTGAGCTAGGTGTGCATCGCGGTAACGCTGTTATTAGTTATAGTGACCTAGTTGTGCAGGGCGGTAACGCTGTTATTAGTTCTCCTTTCATTCGACCTTTTTTCATTCCATATATTTGTTCTTTCACGCATGCGCTGTCTTCTATGTGACAATATGATTCAAAAATCAAAATCCGATCCATCGATATTTTTCACCAAACTTTCACTATCATAACAAAATTAAATACTTTGCATATCTGTTTGCACATGAGAAACCTGATATTCTCTTAGACCCATCTCGGGTAAGATATAATTATGTTTTTCTGGGTATAATGTTAATTTAATGTGTGTAATATTATTTTCTAATCCTTATGTATTTATTTTTAGGTCTTTTATTTCTAGTATAAATATGTGTTAACACGTATGTTTTTTTAACCCACGCCCTTACTGTACTACCTACCTGTCGTGCTACAGTTGTTCCTGAATACCGCCTCCGTGGCGTAAAAGCACAGATGTTACTTCTAGTTACTTCTTGTAATAGTTACTCCATCCGTTTCACACAGGAGGTACGTTGCTCAAAGCCTAACCTACGACAGATTGTGTGTGACCTAAGTGCCTAGGTTAAGTGTTTCATTGTGAAAATACCGTACAACAGTATTTAGACAATGGCGGTGTGTTATGAAGTTTGTAACCACAAGTTTGGGATGTAAGAAGGAAGGCTGCGGGTAAAGGATCGGAGCGGAGGCTTGTGCTATTATTATCATCTGTGGCGGAGGCGCGTTGGCTGCGGCTGCTACGGTACGATGGCCAGTGCCGGATTCATTAAGATTTCTATTTTTTTTATTGTAGATTTTTTTCTTAGATTTCAGTATGGTCGCTGAAGAAAAAGTTGTTCAGTTTCGTTTGCTGAACTTGCCCTTAAAATAGTTTCAGCTAATTTTGTTAGACCTTATATAAGGTGTAACAAAATTAGCTGAAACTATTTTAACTAGTGCTTCTACCCATGAAACTGAACAACTTTTTTCCATGGAACCCATAGTCATAATGCAAAAAAAATTTTGGCTCACTCATACAATTCGATCAGCTGATCAGCCAACTTAGTATAGGAAGTTCAAATTTGTTGACTATGGGTTTCATGAGGAAAGTTGTTCAGTTTCATGGGTAGAAGCACCAGTTAAAATAGTTTAACTGCATCCGTGGCGTAATGGTTAGTCCATTCGCTTTACACTAGAAGTTCGCGGGTTCGATTCCCGGTGGGGTTAACTTGTAAGACTCGGTTTGGTTAGTGGTAGGGCATTTTCTAAGCCCGCCTGGCTAGCTACCACCATCTTGCCGCCAAACATCAGTGTTAACAACAGTGATAAGTTCCGGCTTGAAGATAAGATAGCCAGTTCTCCAACGCGTTGTGGAATCTTGGTAATCCTGCTTCCATCTTAGGCATCATCGTCACTTACGATCAGGTAAGATGATGGCAAGGGTTTACCAATGTTAAAAATATAATTTTAAAGTGCTCTTCACTGAGCTTAGTTGGTTTAAGCACCCACCTCTATATTATAAACTTTCCTTCTTAATATTAGTATAGATTATGAAATTATTATTTTTTTATTTACGATTTTTAAGCCCTTGGCATCATCTCGTCTGATGGTAAGTGGCGATGATGTCGAATACGGAAGCGGGCTTCCCAAGATTCCCCAACGCAATGGAGAGCTGGATATCTTATCTTCAAGCCGGAACACATCAACGTTGTTGACACTGGTGAAAATGAAAAATCGTAGTAATATTCTGCGCTATATTTCTCGCAATGTATTTCATGCTTTTAGTACTCGATGGCCCAAAAATTAAGAGTTATGTTTTTTGTTTGTATGTATGTATGTCCCTGTAGCTTAAACGGCTCGATGGATTTTCTTGATGCCCGATAGTGACATAGTATAAATTTTTACCCAACTGTCCAAAAAAAAGGAAATATGTTATTTATGCAGTCAGGTTTTTAAGTTTAAATTAAATTGGTAAGTTTATTAGCATGTTTGTGCGTCTTTGAAAAATGCATATCTATCTATCTAGTTATCGCGAGATGTTTAGACAGGGATTACACACTTTATTACACTTATGATTTGACGGTTTGCTAACTTTTGTTAGGGTCAGTGCACGATAAGAAGTTTACACACTAACCTTCAAGTTGAATTTTTCGTTTTATACAGGATGTTTGATAGAAGAAAACATATATTTTCAACCGCCTGCAGAAAAAGAGGAATTTCTCAATTCGACAGTGTCTTGTTTTTTTTTCCGTTATTATGTTAGGCACCTACGCGATTTCTTCGCCGATATTGTTGTTTTTTTTTTTAGTATTTTATTGATATTTCATGCAGGTTGGTCCCATATAAATTAGATTAGATCAGCTGCCGAATCAGCTTTTAACAACTTACCTACTATGGGAAGTATTTTTTTTAATTGTTCAGTTTGATGAGAAGACGCCTCTCTAAAATAATATCCCGGATTATTAGAAAAAATAAAACTCGACTACATAAAATTTACCGCCTCTTTTTTGGCCAGTCGGATATAAATGTATCCTATATCACTCACGGGATCAAGACTAAGGACACCACGCACTACAAAATCCATCAAGCCGTTTAGGCTACAGGGCGTGCCAAAGTAATAAATATACGTACATACATACACAAGAATAACATAACCCACATTCTGGCGCAGTCGGGTAAAAATAGGTTATACTAGCTTTTCCCGCGGCTTCACCCGCGTGGACAAAAGTAGCCTGTATGTTAATCCAGGTCCTAATCTGTCTACCTACCAAATTTCAGCCAGATCCGTTTAGTAGTATTTGCGTGAAAGATTAACAAACATACATTCGTCCATTGTTACAAACTTTCGCGTTTATAATATTAGTAGGATTTCACCTAACAGCCTGTATGGGTAAACTGCAACGCAAAATTCGTTTAAGTAAATAATAGATACGACGAGAGAAAACATCCTTACACGTCTGCAAACTGTGTTCAATCATGAAATTTAGTTGTTTGGCAGATTCAGTACTTTGTTAATACTAAATTTGTAGATACAAATATCTGTAGCATATTGACAATAGGTAGGTTTAAAAGGATATTGGTATTCTTTGTCGATTGTAAGAGCGTCTGTAGCGTAATGGCTAGGGCCGCCGCCTCCTGTCCGGGAGGTCGTGGTTCGAACCCGCCACGTACCAATGTGATTTCGAATTTAGATTTCATATGTACGTTTATCCGACGCTCTTACGGTGAAGGAAAACATCGTGAGGAAACCTGCACACGACTGCAAAGAAACTCGCAGGTTGTGTGTGAAGTCGACCAACCCGCATTGGGTCCGCGTGGCCTCGACTAAGGCCCGATCGCTCTAATTCAGGGTAGGCTCGAGCCCCTCGGTGGGGACGTATATGAGCTGATATGAATGAATGAATGAAATGAAAAAGTTGGACCAAGACACATAGGATGAATTAGTGCATTTTCCTTGGACTAACAATTGTATGTAATCCAAACTGCTTTAAAATCTATCCGAGGAGTCACGAGGAAAATGGCTTTTTTGACAATATTTTCGCGTTCCAATTTTTTATTTTTTGGTGCTTATCTCTTTACAATTGATTCATATACAGGGTGTAACAAAATTGGTGTAGTTCCCGTTAACTGGGGCTTCTACTCATTATAAAAAACAACATTTGCTCTACGACTTTGCTGATATCGCAAAAAAAAATTTTTTCTCTTCATACAAATCGATCCACTATCCACCAATTTTGTGCATTTTAGTATCCAAATTTTTTTTCGAGAAAGAATATCGGTTCCTTGTAGAAAGTTGTTCAGTATGATGAGTAGAAACCCCAGTTAACGGGTCCTACACCAGTTTTTTTACACCCTGTATAGAGCCCGATTTGAAAAATGTATGAGGAGTTAAATCGAGTTGATGGGTAACGCGTTACCCAAAATGATACTAACTTTTAGTGTCATTAAGTTTTTTCAGTCACGAAGGCTAAGGAAATGGAAACATGATCATGCGACGTGTAGGGTGAAGCCCGGAGCGCTCCTTGCGAGCCCGGAGGCCAACCTCTGCGTGTAGCGAAGTCCGGAGCGTTCCTTGCGAGGCCGAAAATCAATTTGTTTCATGTGTGCCGCGTCGGAGCTGACACACACAATTTTTCAAATATAAATAAATGCAAAGAAATCGCTAGTGATACTTTCACCTTCGGGCAGCATATTTAGCCAAACCCTGTCAATGTCCTTTTTTACCGGAACTTAAAGAACTTTTTACCGAGACTGAAGGAGGGTTATATTTTTCGAATTTATGTATGTTTGTAAGTATGTATGTCACACGTCGGAAGTAGGTGTAGGGTGATATAGGGGCGTGGGTTAAAACTCCATCGTGGACATGTACTTATTATTATTTAATTATAGAAATAAGACCCGTAAAAGAATTAAGATAGGAATTTATTAAATTTATTACCTGTATTATGAGGTGATGATGATAATTTTTTTGGTTTTTGAATGAAGTTGTTAAATGGATGACAGCTTATGCGTGGAAAAGAAATAGATGGAATGAAAAAAGATCGAATGAAAGAAGATTGAATAACTGCGCTGGCACGCTGTAAAGCCTTAACGCCTTTGATAGATTTTGGATTGCGAGGTTCTTGATCCCGTGAGTGATATAGGATGCATTTTTACCCATACAAACTTGACGAATTAGCTGATGGATTTGTATGGGAAGTTCAAAAGTTTCTTTGCAATTTCATCAAAGTTTTAGAACAAAAGTTGTCCAGCTTCATGTGTAGAAGTTACTGTGAAGTTTTGGCGGGGGGTCAAAACTAACCTTAAAGTAACCCATTGTCACTATCATCATAATCACGTCAGCCGTAAGACGTCCACTATTGGACAAAGGCCTCCCCCAAGGATTTCCACTACTTCCGGTCCTACGCTGCCCTCATCCAGCGGCTTCCCGCGACCTTCAACAGGTCGTCTCCACCGGCCTACGCTACGTCTTCCGGTGCGCGGTCATTGACACTATGCCTTGCTCCAAAATATTATCCAACTAAAGCCATGATTAGAAATGACATTGAAATGACATTATTTATCAGTTGTACGCTCTCGCCAGTGTATAAACACGCACTGCAAAAGGCAAGATATATAAACACGCACTGCAAAGGTCAATATGTATAAACACATATGGCAAAGGGCAATATGTATAAACACGCACTGCAAAGGACAATATATATAAACACGCACTGCAAAGAGCAATATACTTAAACATGCACTGCAAAGGTCTATATGTATAAACACATACGGCAAAGGTCTATATGTATAAACACATACGGTAAAGGGCAATATGTATAAACATGCACTGCAAAGGGCAAGATATATAAACACGCACTGCAAAGGCCAATATGTATAAACACATACGGCAAAGGGCAATATATATAAACACGCACTGCAAAAGTCAATATGTATAAACACATACGGCAAAGGACAATATGTATAAACACATACGGCAAAGGGCAATATATATAAACACGCCCTGTAATGGCAATATACTTAAACATGCACTGCAAAGGTCTATATGTATAAACACATACGGCAAATGGCAATATATATAAACACGCACTGCAAAAGGCAATATATATAAACACGCACTGCAAAAGTCAATATGTATAAACACATACGGCAAAGGACAATATGTATAAACACATACGGCAAAGGGCAATATATATAAACACGCCCTGTAATGGCAATATACTTAAACATGCACTGCAAAGGTCTATATGTATAAACACATACGGCAAATGGCAATATATATAAACACGCACTGCAAAAGGCAATATATATAAACACGCACTGCAAAGGTCAATATACTTAAACACGCACTGCAAAGGGCAATATACATAAACACATACGGCAAAGGGCATTAGGTATAAACACATACGGTAAAGGGCAATATGTATAAACATGCACTGCAAAGGGCAAGATATATAAACACGCACTGCAAAGGGCAATATACTTAAACACGCACTGCAAAGGGCAATATGTGTAAACATGCACTTAAAAACTGGCCAAGTGTAAGTGTCGCGCAAAGGAAGGTTCCGTAGTCTTTTCAACAGACAAAGAAAAATATTTGCAGTTCGTAATAGAACATTTTGTATGGAAAATCTATGAATTTTTTACAAATCCAACTGCACTTCTTAAGTTGGTCGACTATTACTCCTCCTAAACTAAGAAAACCTACTACTTAGCCGTGATAGTTTTACTTCAAAATTGATTATATGTTCTTTTTTTTTTTATTAAAAGTTAGTGCGTTTGACTGCAACTAACCTGATGGTAAGTGATGATGCAGTCGAGGATGGTACACGCAAACTCAAATAATGCCTATTCACTCTTGCCTTGAAGATCCTCAAATTATAGGAATCCTATTATAATTAAATTTTTTTTAGATGTCCTGAAATTATATGGGTTCCGTTTTTGGCTATTTTGGCTTCGGTACCCTAAAAAGCCTTCCTAAAGCGATCGGGTCAATTTTGAACTTTCCCTGTCGCTATAAATTAACTAAACGATAATTGTTACAGTTAAGTGTCAAATATTAAATTGAAGAGCTCAGTGAGACCTTCTTATTAGATATGTAGGAGTTGTGTATGACTAAATACATTCTACTGCGTCCCACCTGATGAAAAGTGGGCGGCGGCGTGTCATATTATGTTGTTTATGTAGATCTGTAGTATAAGTTTTAAATTGTAATCTATCGATAATAGATCGATATTTGTATTAAATAAAGACCCGCTTAGTCATTTGTAGCGCGCGCTTGCGCGTGCGCAAATAGATGTCGTGTACGTAATGCAAAAATTTGAGTTTTTTCGCGTTTCAAGTTTAAGAGTTAAATATAAAATATTTAAATATTCTAGTATCATGTGTTACGCTAAATACATATTTGTTGCAATGTAAATAATTTTATTTGTAAAAGAGATAACAGTTGTATAAATAGATAAAAGTGTTTACCTTATAAAACACCTTGGCTTCATTATGCAGCGTTCGACATTATAATTTCCATTCTTCTTTTAAGCTTTATGAAGTTTCGTTTCCTTTTAAAAATTTGCCAGTGTTCCTTGATTATATTAGTTGTGTTGTGTGCATCATAAAATTATTATATTTTCTTGAAGCCTTAAAATTATATAAAGAAAGAAGGCGTAAAAAGTTAAAATTGCTACGTTTTTGAGAAGTATTCGCTCACCAATATGGGAATCTATTCCTACGTTTACCGTCTGTTTGTGATGAATATCATTATGTAGTAGACGCTAAGGCGGGACCATTGTTCGAAATTCGAATCTGTCACAAGCAAAACAAATAATTGACTTTTTAAACGAACTTTTTTTGAAAAGAGTGAATCGCAACTCTTTGGTTTTGTTAGCAGTGCAAAAGTGAACATTGAAAAGTACAAAAATTTTGACATTACGCCCTTGCAATTTACTTCCACAGACAATTTTTGAGTTTGTTTTTCTTTTCTGTGACTAAAAGCCTACTTATGCCATTCTTTCTGCACAAACGTACCCTGAAGAGTCGAAAGGTGCATGTTTCGGACTGCTGTATGTGCCGATTCTGTCTTGCCCTAAGGCGCCCTAGAACCACCTGTGAATCCCTGATTAAAGTCTCCGTAGAAGTGCTAAAAAGATATAACTATTGTCTGTGGTCATTCAAATATAGACTGTTCTTCGATCCAGTGATGATATGAGTGCGAATTAGTGCGCAATGACGATATGAATAGTACATTTCGTCAGTTTTCCCCTCAGCTATAAATAAAACGAGATAGCGTTACACAAAGGAAAGTTCCAACTGATGTTTGATGTGTAATTAAGAGCTTACAGTGAAATAACAGACGTTCGTTTACACTGATTGTTTGCTGTGACGTCACAGATGTTTCCGGTCGTCAACGGCTGAATCTTCAAGTTTCACTGCGCACAAGATAGTATGAATTAAAAAAAAGACTTTGAATATTGATTATCGAATGATGGATAGCCTAATCTCACGTTCGGCGAGAACCAATTATCATACTTATTGATTTACGATAAACTTTTTGCGAAGAACAGGATATCATAAAGATTACACAGCAGGATTATCAATGAAATTGTGTAGCGTCATCATCTGATAGAGAAAAGTGTATTATCACGTGAATGTCAAGTCGAAATAACACTAGGTCACACTAATTTTTATTGTGGGCTTGGATAATTATTAGTTTACCACCATAAAGATATAAGGATTGACGAGATTTTCTACGATGGATTTGACGGTGGCGATGGCGCCATACCCTTACGGGAACCCGTACTACCACATGCCGCCATATTTGGGTTCTTTATTGTACCCAGATCCCACCGAATATTTGAGCTCGTATTACAAATTGTACGATGGTGAGTGTCAGCTGATATATTCTCATTCATATCGCCCCCGTGGCCTTTTTCTGGTTTTAAATAAGTTTAACTCGCCCTAGGCAAGCTACTCATACCCGCAGTTCCCGGTTTCTTATAGATTTTCCCCTAGGCGAACCACACATACCCCCGTTTCCGGTTTTTCCATAGATTTTCCCCTAGGCGAACTACACATACCCGCCGTTTCCGGATTTTCCATAGATTTTCCCCTAGGCGAACCGCACATACCCGCCGTTTCCGGTTTTCCCCTAGGCGAACCGCACATACCCGCCGTTTCCGGATTTTCCATAGATTTTCCCCTAGGCGAACCGCACATACCCGCCGTTTCCGGTTTTCCCCTAGGCGAACCGCACATACCCGCCGTTTCCGGTTTTCCCCTAGGCGAACCGCACATACCCGCCGTTTCCGATTTCCCATAGATTTTATCTAGGCGAGCCACACATACCCACAGTTTCCGGTTTTTCATAGATTTTCTGTAGGCGAGCCACACATACCCACAGTTTCCGGTTTTCCATAGATTTTCCCCTGGGCGAGATACACATACCCGCCGTTTTCGGTTTCCCATGGGTGTTCCCTAGGCGAGCCACTATACCCGCCGTGTCGGGTTTACCGTAGACTTTCCCCTAGACGAACCCCTCATATCCTCAGTTTCCGGTTTCCAATAGGTTAGCCCCGAGGTGAGTCACTCATACTCGCCGTTTTCGGTTTCCCATAGGTGTTCCCCTAGGCGTGCCACTATGTCCGCCCTTTCCTGTTTGCCAAAGGCTTTCCCCTGGACGAGCCACTCATATCCACAGTTTCCGGTTTTCCATAGGTTTTCCCATAGGCGACCCACTTATTCCCGCCGTTTTCGGTTTTCTCAAATGTTCCCCGGCGGGGCTAGTACATTACGCCTATACAGCACTTACGTTACCTCGTGCTTATTATTTTAAGTATTTTATTTTTATTCTATGTATAGTATTTTATGTTTTACAATTGTATTAGTTTTTATGTATAATATGAGTGTACGTTGTACTTTGTTACCTGATATCTATACATATAATTAAATTGTAACGGAGCCGTGTCTGTACATGAAATGATTTTGGAAAATAATAACTGTGGTGGACATTATTAACGATATAGAGGCAAAAACAACAACTTTGTAATTTTTGTGTGTCTGTCTGTCCGTCTGTATGTTCGCGCATCACGCAAAAACTATCAGGCCGATTTTGATGAAATATTGTACAGTATACTTTTAATCCCGGAAAATTCAGGAGTTCCCGTTCGAAAATTCTAAACCTCCACGCGGACGAAGTCGCGGGCACAGCCAGTAAATAAATAAAGTCCAACCGAAAGTTTGGATTCATCACAAATTTCAAACATAAAATGTTAGATTTGAAACGCAAATTCGTCAAAAAACAAAGTAATTGTATGGGGTAACTAGAGCTCTCCTCTCGAATTGTGTGGCAGAATAGGAGGGGGGGTCACCTTGTCAGGATCGGTGGACGAGGAGTTCATTCTCTCTATTTGTTTAAAATTCGCCTTCGTTAGTTTAAAATATTTCTGCATGCATGATACATTAATATTTATCGCCTTATCATTATCAGTTGTTATGTAAAATGTTTTCATATTCACCTACCTGTAGGCATGCAAAATAATAAAAGATAAGTGTTATGTGTATAAACTGGGGGCCGGATCCCTCTTGAGGTGAATACAGGTATTATATTTAAGATTATTTGACGGTATCAAAAATAATTTATGAATATTTTTTGCATTTCTCCTACAATAGCAGAAAATACAATCGTTCCGTACCATCGTACTAGATGTCGCTAGTGTCTTCACGTTTCTTGTATGGGGGGCCCATTCGTTTTATTTGTTGTTAAGTTATAGCGGCAAATAGAAATACACACTCTGTAAAAACTTCAGCTGTCTAACTATTACGGTTCATGAGGTACAGAACGCTGACAAACAGACAGAGAGACAGACAGTGGAGGCTTGGTATTAGAGTTCCGTTGGTCAACCTTTGGGTGAACCCTAAAAATTAAAACAAAGCGTGGGGTGTTATTTTTAGTACTTCATTACTTAAATTATGTTAGACAATATAATGAATAATCCTCCTACTCATCTATGCAAAAATAAATAAATACTTATTTCTTGTAAACAGCGTGGAACGAAATTGATAAAGGACCCGATAACTGGGTTATACTATACTATACATTCGTCTATTTTTCCGCAGGAATGTACACGATGCGGATGCTGGAGGGCGGCGCTCACCACCCGCCTGTGCACAACCACTCCCATATGATGGTCACTGGTAAGTTGTCACCAATACATACTTCTTCTTCTTCTGGACTTATCCCACTTTCATTTGGCCTTATCCCACTTTCATTTAACCTTATCCCACTTTCATTTAACCTTATCCCACTTTCATTTGGCATTATTCCACTTTCATTTGGGGTCGGCTCTCCTAATCTGCCGTCTTCAGAGACATCTGCTCTGGGTAGTCATTGGGTCTGTTCCTACATGACGAGCACAATAGGAGATATCTCCGCCAGGCGAGGTGAAGATGCAACTCTCCATATAGTTTGAGCGAGTCTTGAGCTGAGGTAATGTGTTGTTGTTAGTGGCGGGTACTGCAGATGCCGCCACAGGTCTATGTTATTGTTTTTAGGTCTTTTTTAATTACAGACATCCATGTTAGTAGGGGTCGTTTCTTCGGTCCTGGCTTATGATCTAGCACTTTTCTGATCACGTGGTCATTCGGCCTCCTCATGACACGCTGTACCATCGGAGTCGTTTATCCACCAGCTTATCCCGTATAGATATTACTTTGAATGTGCCTCTGATATAATGGTTCGGCGGTCACTTAGACTTTTCCCTTTAAGAGTATGGGCATTCTTGGTTCACAAATTACTCCTGATAGAGTAGTGCAGCTCTCTCGACTTCTGTCAGCCCATGTTTCTTACACCAATACATTTTTTATTCACAATTGGTAAGCCCTTGGCATGATCTCATCTCACATACCGAATATTGTAACTCTTTATAGTCCGGTACAAAGACAATTTTAGTCAGAACAGTATGTTAACATTCATACTGTCATAGCTTCTCTATCGTAAGCTGTAGAATCTCATTCCCTTATAAACGGTTATTGTTCCAAAAGGATAAATAGTTGAATTCGCAAAAAAAAACTACCTTAATACTGGCAATGCTTTTCTATCGTAATAGCTATAGAATCTCACATTACCTTATAAACGGTTATTGTTCCAGAAGGGTAAATAGTTTAATTCGCAAAAAAAACTACCTTAATACTGTCAATGTTTTTCTATCGTAAGCTATAGAATCTCACATTACCTTATAAACGGTTATTGTTCCAAAAGGGTAAATAGTTAAATTCGCAAAAAAAGAACTACCTTCATTGTTCCAAAAGGATAAATAGTTGAATTCTCAAAAAAACTATCTTAATACTGGCAATGTTTTTCTATCGTAAGCTGTAGAATCTCATTACCTTATTATTCAAAAAGTTATTGTTAAAAAAGGGTAAATAGTTAAATTCGTAAAAAAACTACCAATATTTTAAATACCTTATAAACGGTAATTGTTCCAAAAGGATAAATAGTTAAGTTACCAAAAAAATTGATTTTTCGTACCCATCGATCTGGGCCAATTTTTGTATGTAGATACTTTTTTTTGAAATGAAATGATAATTTATTTGCATCAAACATGGTAGTAGGATGAGATTTAGATTTATGAGATTTTACTATAGGTTAGTAGGTAGAACAGAAAAACTGGCGACGGTTGCTGGAAGCGGCTAGATGCGGGCAGCGCAGGACCGGTCGTTGTGAAATGGGGGACGCCTTTATTCAGCAGTGGACGTCTTTCGGCTGATATGATGATATAATGTCCATAGGTTCCTTAAAGAAAATAACTCATTATGAGGGGCAGAAGCCCTGTTACATGTTATGGTATATATATCATCATCATCATATCAGCCGAAGGGCGTCCACTGCTGGACATAGGCGTCCCCCAAGGATCTCCACGACAACCGGTTCTGCGCTGCCCGCATCCAGCGTAGGCCTCCCATTCGGTGGACCGATGACCATGGTATATACAGGGTGTAACAAAATTGGTGTAGGTCGCGTTAACTGGGGCTTCTACTCATCATACTGAACAACTTTTGTTCTACGACTTTGCTGAAAACGTAAAATTTTTTTTTTCTCTTCATACAAATCGATCAGCTGATCGACCGATTTTGTGCATTTTAGTATGGAGGTTCCAAATTGTTTTGTGAGAATTGACTATGGGTTCCTTGGAGAAAGTTGTTCAGTATGACGAGTAGAACCCACAGTTAACGGGACCTACACCAATTTTGTTACAAATAAATAAATAAATATTCTGGGACAAATCACACGTCATCTGGCCCCAAAGTAGGATTCCCTGTGTTATGGGAACCAGAGACTGATATACATGCTTATATACGTTTAAATACATACGTATATAGATATTTAACACACAGACACAGAGCAAACAAATCTGCTCATCACACAAATGTTTGCCTGGGTGGGGATCGAACCCATAACCCTTGGATCAGTAGTCAAGAGCACTAACCACTGAGCCACTAAGTCAGTCAAATATATATGTATATATCGGGTACTTATACATATACATATAGATCTGTGTATAGTTTCTGTCTGTTTGTCCATAGAACGTGACTCTGCGTCAGACAGCGCTGTGTCTTCAATGGGATCCGAACGTGTGCCGTCTCTCTCCGATGGCGAGTGGTGCGACGGCAACGATTCTGCACAGGAGTTCCATAGGTTAGTCGTGACGGAAGATTCCTACTTTATTCCATACAGCCGGACTATCATTGTGACTATACTTGGGATCCAAACCAAGATTTTTTTATTATTCTTTTGCCCGCTGCTTCGCCCGCGTGGACATAGTTTTTGTGACTGCCTTTAAGGGTGAGTGGTGCGCAAGCCGCAAGCGGCTCGCGAGCGTGGACATGAGTTTTCTCTAGATCCCTCGGGAACTATGTCATGATATGCTAATTAGTAAATTATGTCATTTTCCTTCCCCTCAACCATCTCTGTGCAAAAAATCACCACAATCCATTGTTTCATTGTGATGTTAAAGAATTAAACCAAAAAATAGTATTTTTCAGTTACCTTAGGAACTGCATTGGACTATGCTATTTACACGGGATAAAAAGTAGCCTATGTCCTTCCCCGTGACACAGGCTACCTGCATGCCAAATTTCATTAGGATTGATCAAGGTGTTGAAGCGTGAAAAGGTAGTGAACAAACAAACAAACACATTTTCACGTTTATAATATTAGTAAGGATAATCGGTGAGCCCTTGACATCATCTGACCCTATGAAAGATCTACGGTTACCGATGTTAGTTCGCATTTGTATCTTGTACATGACATCATCGGAGACGGGGTAGGCCAAGCCCTAACTGCCATAGTGACCGTTGTTCAGCGGGTTGGGACAACTCATTCCAAGAGGCGGAGGAGGAGGTGAAGGTGACTAGTGATGTCGGCTTTGACGCAAACATCAAAGGCGTTCCACTGCTATGGTTTTTTACACTGACTGACGTATCGCGCACCTCGCAAAGCGCTACGCTGACCGGTGACGTCTTAGATAATCACACTAGTGATCATGTCATCTCGTACTCATTCCCACCGAGGGGCTCAAGCCTACTCTATTTTAGGGCGAATTGGCTATAGTCGACCACGCGGACCCAGTGTGGGTCGGTCGACTGTACACACAACCTTCGAGTTTCTTCGCAGGCGTGCACGATGTTTTCCTTCACCATAAGAGCGTCGGATAAACGTACATATGAAAATGAAATCAGAAACGAGGAGATCCGCAGGAGAACCAAAGTAACCGACATAGCTCACAGAATCGCTAAAGTGGTAGTGGGCAGGGCACATAGCTATTAGAACGGATGGCCGTTGGGGCATTGAAATTCTCGAGTGGCGACCGCGCACCGGAAAACGTAGCGTAGGCAGGCCTCCCACGCGGTGGACTGACGACCTGGTGAAGATCGTGGGAAGCCGATCGATGCGGGCAGCGCAGGCTAGGTCTTCGTGGAAATCCTTGAGGGAGGCCTTTGTCCAGCAGTGAACGTTTTTCGGCTAATATGATGATGATGATGAAATCTAAATTCGAAAACACATTGGTACGTGGCAGGATTCGAACCACGACCTTCCGACAGAACATAGAGGGCCTAGCCGTTACGCCATCGACGCCTTCTATAATCACAGTAGTAGTCAGTATTAACTTGCCAGTTATCCGTGCGTTAAGAAGACATAAACTTTCCCACTGATGGGGCTCGAGTCTTTTCCCAAACTTGGGAATACGCCGTACTCCACACACGGGCGCCAAGTCCGGGTTAGTGAAGGCTGTAGGACTGGTGGCTAACCCTACTGCCAGCAGTTTTTTAAGCCGCCTGTAAGGCATCCGACACGGCTTAACGACTACCATCTAAGCGGCTTATCAGCTTATCGTGGCTTGCGAAGCACGGAAAGGGCTGAGAAAAATGACACTAAAAGCACCCCCTGGACACTTGATACAATGGGCCTGAAATGACATTTCAAAAAACAAATAACGGAACAAACAAAATGGCGGCGAAATCCTATACATTCGACAAGCAAACTGTAACCAATCTGCATCAATCTGGGTGACGAGGGGGTGAGGTCGCAATCTAGAGAGCGGCAGGGAGTGTCCATACTGTATGTTAGTACTAATATATAAGGTGCAACAAAATTAGCTGAAACTATTTTAACTGAAACTGAAACTACCCATGAAACTGAACAACTTTCACCGTGGAACCCATAGTCAAATCGCACAAAAAAAATAGGCTCTCCCATACTATCTCGATCAGCTGATCAGCCAACTTAGTATGGAAAGTTCAATTTTTTTTTTGTTTTATGGGTAGAAGCACCAGTTAAAATAGTTTCAGCTCATTTTGTTACACCTTATATATACTTTGCTAAAAGTTAAACCCATCCAGGAGATGACCATGATTGAGGTCAGTTAACTTGCATGATTGACCCAACAAAGCGAGGTGTACTAACTAAGCTACGTCGTTAATTACTCAACTACATCAGAAACCTCACGAGGCTCTCGTTGGTTCTAGCTCGAAGTTCCGCCCATACGACAACAGCTACGGTCGCGAACGAGCGACGCACCCACAGAAAAAGCACCATATGTTCGGCAAAAGATGCTTCCAGGTTAGTTCTTGTGAAAACACTTCGAAAATCTATGATATTGTATGCCGAAATTCAAGAAAATAATTCTAATCTTCTCGGAAAACGTAGCCGCCTGCCCTGGAATATTTATTTATGGGTACTTTTGAATCTGGTGCGATTCGGGGCAGGATTTTTGATTTTTGATAATTTGATAAAGTGTTAATGTTTTTGAAAAATAGTAATGTAGGTAATCTTAAAAATTAATAAAGGAATTTAAGTGAAAACTTTATTTATGATACAAGGGTGGTAAAAAGGTAAATAACAAACGAGTGACATTTGTAACAATAAGGCTATTTGTGTATTATTATTATTTTGTAAACATGAAACCTCTTTGGCAAAGATGACATGCATGACATATTCCTTGTTGTGCACTTCATGCATCGTCAGTCAATCTCCTTCTGACGCAGGCCATCCTGGTATTTATTATTTGGTAGTTTAACATAAGTTTAACATAAATAAGGCTATTTGTGTATTATTATTATTTTGTAAACATGAAACCTCTTTGGCAAAGATGACATGCATGACATATTCCTTGTTGTGCACTTCATGCATCATCAGTCAATCTCCTTCTGACGCAGGCCATCCTGGTATTTATTATTTGGTAGTTTAACATAAAGAGGATATCAAAGAGGATCAAACCAACCTATCGTAACCTATCACTTTTAAAATTCTCCGTTCAAGTCTGAAAGGAGATTCTGTATCTAGTTTTTTTCTAGAAATTTTAAAACAAACGTGGTAAAGTAAAAAGCCCGTGTGCAGTAAAATCAATTTTGCGCACAGCGAGCTGGTATGTAAAGTATTACTTTTTGAGCAACTGTATTAAAAAAAAATATACCATAGAAGAATGAGAGTATTATTATTATACTCCTGTGATGTTTTTTTATCCACTATGCTATTGTTTTTTTTTATTGTAAGCCTTTGGCATGATCTCACTTGATGGTAAGTGATGATGATACAGAAGATGGAAGCGTTTTAATAATATGATACGCAAGACATTCAGTGTGCCCTACGTATACAGGGGTGTAACAAAATTGGTGTAGGTCCCGTTAACTGGGGTATTCTATTCATCATACTGAACAACTTACTTCTATGAAATCGCAAAAAAAAATACTTCATACAGATCGATCAGCTGTTCGACGAATTTGGTGGATTTTTGCATAGAGGGTATTATTTTTTTAGAATTGACTATGGGTTCCTTTGGGAATGTTGTTCAGTATGATGAGCAGAACCCCCAGTTAACGGGTCCTTCTCCAGTTTTTTTTACACCCTGTATATAACTTTTCCTTTCGCCAACTATTTCAATTTAAACCTTTACGTATTTTGGACCACCCCGACTGTCTCCAACTATCCGATGCGAACTGTACTCATGAAAGTATACAACAGGACCTCATTCCCAGGACCAGCAGCAGCAGCCCTCGTTGGAGCCCCTGACCCCGGCGCGAGTTCCCCCCGGCGTCGTGAAGTACGAGTGCCCCGAGCAGCCGTACCACCCGGACATGCACATGCAGAATGGTATGTTATACTTATACTAGCTTTTGCCTGCGGTTTCGCCCGCGTGGACATCGTTTTTATGACTGTCTTAGAGGGTGCGCTGTGCGTGGATATGAATTTTCTACAGATCTCTCGGGAACTATGTCAGGATATGCTTATTAGTAAATCATATCATTTCCCACCCCCTCAACCATTTTTGTGCAAAAAATCACACAATCCATTGTTCCGTTGCGATGTTAAAGGAATTAACCAAAAAAGAGTATATTTTCAGTTCCTGAAGGAACTGTATCGGGCTATGCTATTTTAACGGTATAAAAAGTAGCCTATGTCCTTCATCGACACACAGGCATGCCAAATTACATTAGGATTGGACAAGGCGTTGAAGCGTGAAAAGGTAACAAACAAACAAACACATTTTCATATCTATAATATTAGTAAGGATTTGGGAGCGGGCTGGTTTCCGCAACTAGGCGATCGATGCGCCCATTCTGCGTAGGTTGGTTGGCGTCTCTGACAATCCAGCTTCTCCAGAAAATCCAAGATCTCGGGGGGTGGCTAAAAACCTCCTGGAGCGACCTCGTATGCTGACTCGTACACAACTCTGTATGCAGAACGATAAGAACTTGTGGATAAGTCGTGGTCCGATCGTAGAATTGGGCAGATCTTGGAATGCCCGGGCATTTCACCAGGTCGTCGGTTCAAGTGGGAGTTAAAATAAGCTAGAAGCCGCTGGATCGTTGTGGAAATCCTTAGGGAAGGCTTTTGTCCAGCAGATATACAGATAGATATTCCTTGGCATCATCTCACCTAATTGTAGGAGACGAAGATGCCGAATATGAAAGTGGGCTTACCAAGTTTCCCTAACGCAATGGGGGGGCTGGCTACTTATCTTATTCTGTTATCATTGATGTTCGGCGCCAAGAATTAGATAAGACGGCGGTACTAGCCAGGCGTACAAAATACACTACAAACAACCAAGTCTTAAAAAGTCAGACCCCGCCGGGAACCGAACCCGCGACCTGGAGAGAAGCGAATGGATTAACCACTACTCCACGGAGGCGGTTAGCTTGGTATGATTATGATGAAGCTTCGTTTCACTCTATATACCCTATACATAATATATATAAGGTGACTTTTAATTAGTTCTTGATAGCAAAGGATATGAATATACTCGTGATTGCAAACAACTTTTCTAAAGAACCTATATGTCAAATTTGAAAAAAAACATTACTGGTCCGATACGATTAAGTTATGTAATACATACATAACTTATTCGTAGCTGGTCTGTTATAAATTTTTGCCGACCTGATATTTTATTATTTATCGTGGACCAAACATTTTTTTCTGATTTGACATAGTTTCTTTGGGAAAGTTGTTTGTAATCACGAGTACATGTATACCTTTTGTTATCAAGAACTAATTAAAAGTCACCCTGTATACACCTATATACAGGGTGTAACATAAAGGTGTAGTGATACTTTAAGGTGGGCTTGTACTCATCATACTGAACCACTTTTGTTGTACAACTTTGATTTTTCATACAAATAGGTCAGCTGATTAAACGATTTTGTATGAAAAATCCAATAAAAATTTCGCTATTTCAGTAAAGTTGCAGAACAAAAGTTGTTCAGTTTGATGAGTAAAAGCCCACCTTAAAGTATCACCACACCTTTATGTTACACCCTGTATACATATACCTCTATATACACTTTATATATTGTACCGCTATTGTAACCTATATAAGTTTATTTTTTTATATTGTTATTGTTTTTTTTTATATTTTTTAAGTTTTTATAATTTGTTTATATTTTTTTTGGAACTTGTGTGTACAATAAAGAGTATTTATCTTATCTATTTTAATGCTGTTTGTGTTGTTGACAGAATATAATGCGCGGCATCAGTTGGCTGGCCCTCACGTGCCCAGCTTGCAGCCAGCTCTAGAACTGAACACAGCGCATTCCAGTCACGCCTTGCTTCAGGTAAGAAACTGCGGAAACCCAAAAGAAATACAGTGTTAACTCTATATAGCGACACTCAAGGGACCGGGCATTTAGTGACGTTATTGAGAGTTTTCGTTATGCAGAGAGAAATTAGCGTTAAAGTAAACCAACTGGAGCCAGAAAAGTTTGACGCTTCAAAGAGTGACTCGTTATATCGAGTGACGTTAAACAGAGTTTATACTGTACATTGAAGTGTAAGAAGTTGATTCAGAAAAAAAAAGGCCAAGTGCGACTCGGGGTCACACACAGGTTTCCGCACCATATCTTTAACTACAAACAGAACAAGACCTCTTAGCCCTTACTTTGCTCTAAGTAAATAGGGGTTTATTTATTCTGGACTTTGGAAAAAATATTTTTCCTGTAAAAATAAAAGGACTTTTGATTTTTCTATAATGTGATTTTTTCAAGATTAGTTGCCCAGTAGTTTCAGAGATAATGGGAGGGGGGGGGGAGGAATGGTTAATTTTCGCCTATTTTCTTCTTAAATAACTTCAAAACTATCCTTCCCGTTGCGCCATTGACGCTCTCTTATATGCTCTCTTGATCCTATAATGGTTCAGTTTTAACCATTTGAGGTACGCTAAGCTAAAAATAAGTGCCGACAGAAGTGAAAACTTTCAACAGTCTTATAAGTTTTGACCCTGCGAGTTTTCCTGGTAAGGTGTCCGTACAGATGTTTTATCTCACGAGCGTGGGTAAGCCATACTTGTGTGTGTTAATTTAGATGCACATTGGTGTCGATTCGAACAAAACACTCGATTTGATCTGTATATCGCGTGACAATGCAATATTAAAAGCTTGTACCTAAAACTTTATTGAGTTTTTCGAAAATTATTTTTATATTTTGTTTTTACTCTAACTGATATATTTTGTTTTCTTTTTCCTCGTGAAGTGCGCACTCACCTTATGGGATCTGGCAGAATAACAGCGTTGTGGAACATCGTAATCCACAACATATGCTGAGTCAGATCCTTTTCGCTGAGCCTGCACAGCTCACCTGGCTATAATTATTTAATTTTGTATCTTTTCTACACTTTCCCTAGTATGGTGAAATTTAAATATTTTATTTATCTGTTGCGAGTTGTGTTGGGTCGTGATTTATTCATCAATTTTCTATTCTATTCTATTCTAAACTAAAATTCCACCAAAATAAGTTTAGTCGTTTTCATGTGCTATTCGGTTTTATGCACGAACTTGGTTGCCTAGTTTGACAGGACTAAACACGATCAAATTGAATTCACAGACTATGATAAAGGATGAACGAAAGAATGAACAATATGATTGACGTAACCTGTTTACCGTAAGTGAAAGAGAAAACAAGATATAATTTTCTATAGCACTGTCTCTGTTTTTAATGTAATTTATGCTACGAATATAATCTATAAAACGTTCAATAAAAACAGCTGATTTTGTTTGTTTTTTTATTTTTTTGCTTGGCATCAAGGATTTTTGAGTGAAGTATTTAGAAGTTTAAAATTGCCTAAAAGTGCGTCGGGGCATTGTGAATTGACAGAACATGGAGAAATTTAAGGTCTGATGATAACCAGGTTGGCAATCGATGGCCTCCTAAGACTGCCGAAGCTGAAAGTTGGAAAGGCATAAGACCAGACATCTTCCAACCTGGTTTATTGACCTGGTCTTCATCATCAGAGTCAAACCCTCAGATCAGAATTCTTCAGGTCAGAGTCGCGCAGTGTGCTGATGTATCTTGGTCGAAACGCCAAACTTCTAGCTTTGACTGTTGTATAGAGCTGTCGACCACCAACCTGGTCATCATGAGACCCTCAGGTCACAGGTGCAGTGTCCTGAAATACTTATCAGGGTTTATACCATCACTTTACTCAGGTATTCATCACAAAATTTACACTTTTCCAATTAAAGTTTAGTGGTCACCAAAGTAGGTCGCGATTAAAATTGGGTCAATTTTAGTTTGACACCTCTAAAATATGGTCGTTCCGAATAGCAAAATGGCGTTCTAAACTTAATTTAGTTCGATTTTATTTTAGATCTGTCAGATAAGTTAAGTCGAGTTTTTCCGAATAGCAAATGTAGTTATGACACATCTTAACCTAATTTTAGTTTAGTTTAGTTGATTTATGCAAAACCGAATCGACACCATTGTCTTTGCGTGCGTAAGCTCGGGAGCTTACAATAGCGCACACAATAAACACAACTTTCAATAAAGCACACAATAGCGCGTGTCGATACGCATCTCACACACAAGTTTGGCTAACCCGCGCTCGTTCTCACAACATCTGTAACATCGGTGTCTAACATAAAGGTCTCTCAACAAGTGGGTCTTAAAATGAACATGGACAAGACGAAAATAATGTTAAATGTCCGTGTCGCACCCACTCCTCTAAAGGTTGGAGAATCTACACTGGAAGTTGTTGACGAATATGTATACCTGGGACAAACAGTCCAGCTAGGTAGTTCCAACTTCAAGAAAGAGATCAATCGACGAATCCAACTCGGCTGGGCAGCGTTCGGGAAGCTTCGCAATATCTTCACGTCCCAAATACCGCAGTGTCTCAATACTAAGGTCTTTGACCAGTGTGTGTTGCCAGTGATGACTTACGGAACTGAGACATGGTCGCTTACTATGGGCCTCATAAGAAGGCTCAAGGTCACCCAAAGGGCAATGGAGCGTGCTATGCTCGGAGTTTCTCTGCGTGATCGAATCAGAAACGAGGAGATCCGCAGGAGAACTAAAGTAACCGACATAGCTCACAGAATCGCTAAACTAAAGTGGCAGTGGGCAGGGCACATAGCTCGTAGAACAGATGGCCGATGGGGCAGTAAAGTTCTCGAGTGGCGACCGGGCACCGGAAAACGTAGCGTAGGCAGGCCTCCCACGCGGTGGACCGATGACCTGGTGAAGGTCGCGGGAAGCCGATGGATGCGGGCAGCGCAGGACCGGTCGTCGTGGAAATCCTTGGGGGAGGCCTTTGTCCAGCAGTGGACGATTTGTGGCTGATATGATGATGTAACAATGTCACGAAAACAATAGTTTTTTCCCCATCTCAAAAATGCCCAACGCGCTTACGAGAAGGCTACCATCGTGGCACTGGCGAACAACCTGATATTTAACATTAAGGAATCAGCTTTACAGTTGAATTTCGCTTGAGTGTCTTAACGCGACTTACGCCCTTTACTTCAGGCGTAAATGCACATTTTCGTTTATTGCGAGCTTAGTAAACATTCTAGAAAAATTTCGTCTTAGTCGTTTTATCAATACCTTTATTCTCTTACTGCCGGTATTTATTTCATGTGTCTAACTTATGTAATGTAGGAAAAATAAATTAATAATCTCTCAAAACTACATAGTTTTACAAATTAAAATGTATTGAGCGAATACTAATAAATCGTGTTTTTGTTTTAGCCATACCAAAGAAAAAGGTTCAAAGAATAGGGATGACGAATGCTAGTCATCTGATTTACTTTTTATCATCTGTCAAAAACTACATTTTGTTCTAAAAATGTTTGGAATACCTAAGCGTGACGTCATAGTTTTGCAGCGTCATTTATGTACTCATTTTGTGATTTAAATGAATTAAAAATCTAAGACTTGATGGAAAACAAAACGAGTAAGGTTTTCCGAAGTTTAAGTAGGAGGGCAATTTAGTGATCAAGTGTTCATAATTTATTTCTGATGCTGTCGTCATCCTTATTAGATTTGTAGTTTTTACATTTAGCCAGCTTGTGGCTGACTCAATATATTCTTTTTTGGGAGCCTGCTCTTAAAGAAGTTTTCACTTCAAAAATAATTTACTTTGCACCTAAACTGTTGATTGTACTAATGTCGTGTTTCCATTGACAGACGGTCCCGAGCCCGGTGTCGAACGCGCGTTTCTCGTACGCAACGCCGGAGCGCGTCCGCCACAACCACACGTACAGCGCGCCCCTTGCCACAGCAGAGCGCCCGCTCGCTATACGAGATAAAAGAGGTGCGCGTTATCTTTGACTGACTCGGTGGCTCAGTGGTTAGTGCCCTTGACTACTGATCCAAGGGTTGTGGGTTCGATCCCCACCCAAGGCAAGCATTTGTGTGATGAGCAGATTTGTTTGCTCTGTGTCTGGGTGTTAAATATATTTATATATGTATGTATTTAACGTATATAAGTCTCTGGTAACCCATAACACAGGGAATCTTATTTTGGGACCAGATGACCATATGTGATTTGTCCGAGAATATTTATTTATTATATTTATTTATTTATCTATTTTTTTTATTCACAATTGGAAAGCCCTTGGCATCATCTCACCTGATAGTAAGTGACGATGATGCCAAAGATAGAAGCGAGCTTATCAAGATTCCCCAACGCAATGGAAAACTGGCTATCTTATTTTCAAGCCGGAACACATCAATGATGTTAACACTGATGTTTGGCGGCAAGATTTAGATAAGATGGTGGTAGCTAGCCAGGCGGGCTTAGAAAAGCAAGAAAGAAATTAATTTTATTCGGCAATTAAAAAGGAAAAATAATTACATTATTAGGTACTTAATATAAAATATAAACTATAGCTAAAGATTAAGACTAAAAACTAAAGTGAAATTTTATGCCGAAAAGGTCCAAAACTCAGCATGGTATCACTCGGCTGTTATCGTATCCTCATGTCTGGGGCCGTCACCATCGTGGGCAGTTCGTGCCACCACAGCTCTCCAGACCGTTACAATCCATTTGACTGCCTCCGTATGGCTCTCTTTCCGTGGCTGTCGTAAGAGACCACCAAGGGAAGGGACTAATCCGGAAGATGGCCAGCAGCGTCCTTTCCGCGTACTGTGATCTCCAACCCGCCTGCTTGTTGTGGATACCCATGCGGAGGAGGGAGGCCTATGTTTAGTCTTTTACCATTAGGTAAAGCACATCCCTTAGTGTTGTAAATCATATGGCTGTTGGGGCAGTAAAGTTCTCGAGTGGCGACTGCGCACCGGGAGACGGCCTTCCACTCGGTGGACCGAAGAACTGGTGAAGGTCGCGGGAAGCCGCTGGATGCGGGCGACGCAGGAGCGGTCGTCGTGGAAATCCTTGAAGGAGGCCTTCGTCCAGCAGTGGACTTCCTTCGGCTGATGTGATGATGAAAATAATAATTTTTGTTGCGATGTGGCGCAGTGCGGCGGCTGACGGACGGCAGCGTGTCGGACGGGGGCTCCAGCTGCGGCCACTCGCAGTCGCGCGACGAGAAACGCGCCAAGGCGTTAGGTGCGTACTTTTTGCATACGATGTCCTGAACCTTTAGACAAAGTATACATATACTAGCTGTCCTGGTGAACTACGTTCCGCCTTACACTACACTAAACTGCCCTACCCTACACTACACTACACTAAACTACCCTACCCTACCCTACATAAGAACTTTCTCCTGACATTAACGAACTCGACAAAAAAAGAATTAGCGAAATCGGTCCAGCAGTTCTTGAGTTATAAAATTACAACGAAAAGTGGCATTGATTTTTATATATTTAGATTAGTACTAACATATAGTATGGACACTCTCTGCCGCTCTCTAGATCGACAGACCGACCTCACCCCCTCGTCACCCAGATTGATACAGATTGGTTATAGTTTGGTTCCCGAACGTAAAGGGTTTCGCCGTGATTTTGTTGGCTCCGTCATTTGTTTTTAGAAATGTCAATTCACGACCGTTGTATGCAGTGTCCGGGGTGTGCTTTAGATCAGTGTAGGAATCTATACAGTGGTGCAACGCCTTTGAAGTTTGCGTGAAGGCAACACCGCTAGTCACTAGGGTTGCAAAAAACAGGTTTTTTTTTATTTTGCAAAACAATCTGTTCAATTTTTTTTTTAACATTTTAAGCCGTTTGTTTTTTTTTGTCTATTTCGAAACACATTTTAAACATTTTTAAACACGAATTACCTATGGAACATTTTATTATTTTTGAGAGATTTTTTTATTTTATTTTACTCAATTATATTATTATTATATATATTTTTTTTTATTTATTTTAGTATGATAGTAACGAACCCTTTGTTTGCGGTTATAGCCGGTTTTTTCTGACTAAAGGCTTTAAAGAGTTTTCAATCCATCAATTAATTTCCCTTCTCCTCATCGGCAGGCATCCCGCTCGAGGTCCACGACATCATCAACCTACCAATGGACGAGTTCAATGAGCGACTCTCGAAACATGACCTGAGCGAGGCGCAGCTGTCTCTGATACGGGATATACGACGCCGGGGGAAAAATAAGGTATTTACCATATATACCTTCAATTGGCATTGACCTGACTCTGTTTAATTCGAGTCTAACATGAATTTATCATCATCATAACAGCCGAAAGACGTCCACTGGATCCGGATAAAGGCCTCCCTCAAGGATATCCACGACAACCGGTTCTGCGCTGCCCGCATCCAGTGGCTTCTCGCGACCTTCACCAGGTCGACGATCCAACGAGTGGCCTGCCTACGCTAGGTCTTCCGGTGCGGTCGCCACTCGAGAACTTTACTGCCCCAACGGCTGTGTGAAGTTTCAGCCATTCTGTGAGCTATGTCAGCTACATTGGTTCTCCTACGGATCTCTTCATTTCTGATTCGATCGCTTAAGGAAACTCCGAGCAAGGCAAAACCCCCCAACCAACATAGATGATAACACATCCAATGTGAATTTAAATTAAATCATCAAATAATGCATTAAATCTCAAAGACATAAATTTCCTATCCTAAGTGTAAAAAATATAAGTAAAGCATCCGACGCTCTTACGGTGAAGGAAAACATCGTAAGGAAACCTGCACACACCTGCGAAGAAACTCGCAGGTTGTGTGTGAAGTTGACCAACCAGACTGGGCCCGCGTGGCCCGATCGCCCTAATTTAGGGTAGGCTCGAGCCCTTCGGTGGGGACGCATATATGAGCTGCTATAAAGGAAAGCAATGAATGTATCCTTTACAACACACTTCCCCTACCCAGGTGGCCGCGCAGAACTGCCGCAAACGCAAACTGGACCAGATCACCTCGCTGGCGGACGAAGTGCGCACCGTGCGGGACCGCAAGCTCCGCACGCAGCGGGACCACGCCTCGCTGCTCGCCGAGCGCGCGAGAGTTAAGGAGCGGTTCGCGGCCCTGTACCGGCATGTGTTCCAGGTACACAACTATATATCACACCTGACAAGTTGAAAACGGGGCTTGACGTGATTTTATATAATTTGTTTTGTTTTTTTTTAAGTTTAGGTAAAAACTACATCAATTATATAAAATCACGTCAAGCCCCGTTTTCAATTTGGCAGTATGAATAATCGTGAAAGTTTAAAGTGTTTTATACCACACCTACAATCATCATCTTCCATCATAAAAAAAATATTTAAACAAACGCATAGTTGCCCGGGCAATAAAAACTTTAAGGGACTTTTTTTTATTTATAGTTAGTGAGCCCTCACTGATGGTAAGTGACGATGATGCCGATGATGGAAACGGGGTTACCAAGATTCCCCAATGCAATGGGGAACTGGCTGTCTTATCTTCATGTCGGAACACTTTTCCAGCAAGACTTAGATAAGATGGTGGTAGCCAGCAAGGCGGGCTGAGAAAATGCCCTTCCACTAATCAAACCAAGTCATACAAAGATATACTCCGCCGGGAATCGAGCCTGCGGCCTTCTGATGTGAAGCTAATGGTTCTAACTATTACGCCATGGAGGTGGTTAAAGTAGACTTCGAGCACACACATCTTATAAGAAGTCTACATTTCTTTTGCTATTTCAGGAAAGTTCTTGAGAAAAAGTTATGTGTCATAAATAGTATGGTCTATTTTGCCCCCCTCAAAAATATGCTTAAGTTGCCCCTTTTCAAAAATATGTTCTATTTTGCCCCTTTAAAAATGTGCTCTATTTGACCCCCATAAAAATATGCTCTATTTTCCCCTTCAAAAAGTATACTCTTTTTTGTCTATCCCTCGTCAAAAATATGCTCTATTTTCTCCCCCAACAAACATATGCTCTATTTCCGGCTTCGAAAATATGTTCTTTTTTGTCCCTCATCAAAAATATGCTCTATTTTGTCCCCCATCAAAAATATGCTCATTTTTTTTCCCCCATCAAAAATATGCTCTATTTTGTCCCCCATCAAAAATATGCTCTGTTTTGTCCCTTCAAAAATATGCTTTATTTTTTCTGCACTCATAAATGTGCTGTATTTTGCTTCTCAAAAATATGCTATGTTTTGTCCCCATCAAAAATGTGCTCTATTTTGTCCCCCATTAAAAAGTATACTCTATTTTGTCCCTCATCAAAAATATGCTCTTTTTTGTCCCTTCAAAAACATGCTCTATTTTGTCCCCCATCAAAAGTATGCTTTATTTTGTCCCTTCAAAAATATTATCTATTTTTTCTGCACTCAAAAATGTGCTTTATTTTGCACATCAAAAATGTACTCTATTTTAACCACTTCCAAATTATGCTCTTTTTTGCCCCTTCAAAAATATGCTTTATTTAGCCCGAATCAAAAAAATTGCTCTATTTTGACTCTCCTCAAAAATATGCACTATTTAGCTTAATACTCTGTATAAAATATGTTTGCAACCCCTGTCTTGAACCATACAATCTAACCATTTTCCTTACTAATCTATCAAACCCTTGATATTGGACAGAACCTGCGCGACCCGGACGGCCGGCAGCTGTCTTCAGCGCAGTACTCGCTGCAGCAAGCCGCCGACGGCAACGTGGTGCTGGTGCCCAAGATGCAACCCGGTCAGTGCCACTAACTAAGGTGCCAGTAGGCGGCTTCTAGCCGAGATGCGCAAGAACTTCACGACCTCATTCCCCCGGCTCCATTCCACCGTCGGTCAACGAGACGCAGGGAGGGGTTGCACCCCTTTGTTGTTGATGTTCCACCTTTTTGCACGAATCGTTACGCTTCTTCATTTATTATGCGTACAGCGCAGGAGTGGAGTGTTCCCCGATTCCTATAATTTGGGGATCTTCAAGGCATGAGTGAATAGGCATTATTTGAGTTTGCGTGTACCATCTTCGACTGCATCAGCACTTACCATCATCTGCTGAATTGCAGTCAAACGCACTCAAATTTTTAATAGTCCAGCTAGGTAGGTCCAACTTTAATTAAGAGATCAATCTACGAATCCAACTCGGCTAGGCAGCGTTCAGGAAACTTCGCACTATAGCACTATCTTCACGTCCCAAATACCGCAGTGTCTCAAGACCAAGGTATTCGACCAGTGTGTGTTACCAGTGATGACATACAGAACTAAGACATGCTCGCTTACTATGCGCCTCATAAGAAGGCTAAAGGTCACCCAAAGGGCAATGGAGCAATTAAGGGCATCGGAACCGGTATTTCCCGGTTCCAAATATCCCGTTCTGAGGGAGAGCGAGAAAAACCAGTTTCCAAAAATTTTAATCCCGGGTTTAACGGTTCTTTCGATTCCTTACAAATAAAATTTTCGAAAGGTTTTCATATCTAAGTGTAAGTAAAGCATTTCACCAAAAATACAAACAAATACTTGACCAAAAATAATTCGCCGACAGAGTTATGTCTTTTTTAACGTAGAAGAAAAAAACTGAACGATTTTAAATTGGCCGCCACGGTCGTGCCACGATTCTGTTGTAAGTTTGTACTTATTTTGCTTAAAAAGAAGTGATTATTATTTTGTAATAAGTGTAGATTCAGTATTTACTTAGTTAGTACCTATTCCATGATTACTCAGAAATAATTGTTGCCAAAAGATACGAAAATATACTAGTTGTTATTTTAAAGGATAATATTTTTGATTTGTAGATGACAGTTTTATTTATTATATCATCTCTAATTCCCTAATACCTATATTTATTCACATTGGAAATACAAATATATTTATTCTTACGAATAGAGAATTTGCTATGGTTGAATTTGCTTAACTATATTATAGCCTTTGAAAACAGTAATTTAAAAATTGTAGCTGAGAACTGAAAGAACCGAGTACCCAGTTTTGGCATGAGTTTGGAACCGAAAGAACCGGTTTCTGAAAAAGGGCCGGTTCTCGATGCCCTAGGAGCAAGCTATGCTCGTAAATTCCCTACGCGATCGAATCATAAATGAGGGGATCCGCAGGAGAACCGTTAAACCGACATAGCACACAGAATCGCTAAACTAAAGTGGTAGTGGGCGGGGCACGTAAAACAGATGGCCGTTGGGGCAGTAAAGTTCTCGAGTTGCGACCGTTCACCGGAAAACGTAGCGTAGGAAGGCCTCCCACGCGGTGGACTGACGACCTGGTGAAGATCGCGGGAAGCCGCTGGATGCGGGCAGCGCAGGACCGGTTGTCGTGGAAACCTTAGGGGAGGCCTTTGTCCAGCTATGGATGTTTTACGGTTGATATGATGATGATAAAAGACTTTTGATACGTCAAATACATTTTAACCACATTCAAACTCTCTTGATAACAAGCTCATTTCGAAAACGTATAGGATTTCGCCGCAAATCAATCAAAATAATTTATTTTAAATAGGTGCTTACACACACTTTTAAATAGTCAAAAATACAAAAAATACTGATTGTCTATTACATAATGTTTATTTTGTTTTTTTTGTAAATTTGTTTTTAATTTTTAGTTATTTTGTTTGTTTGTTTGTTTATTCCTTCAAATTCCTGAAATTCCTTTTTTCAAATGAAATTTCTGGCCCGTTGTATGAAGTGTCCAGAGTGTGGTTCTGGTTTGTTCTGTATTCTGAGCATAGACTTACAAAGGAAGATTAATTCACTAACAAGTAACTTTCCTTTACAGATCACTCGATGAGCCGGGGTTCAGACGACGAGATGGACCGCAAAGCCAAGAACTACGAACAGTGACACACGGCGCAGTTCAGCAGCTGCGCGCGTTGCTAGCTGACAGACACACAGACACACCTGTCAGTTATTATAGATGAAAACTTCGAAATATTTCCGAAACTTTCAAAATACTTCGAATTAATTCTGGAGTATTAAATTTTAATAAAAGATTAAACATTAATAAAATCGACGTCAGACTAGGCTGTATGGCCACAGATGCCTTTGCCTTTTTTTAGCTATGAAACAAGAAAATAAATAAGTTTTTGAACTAAAAACTCAGAAGTATATCAAAAATCGGAGTTTTCGAACGAGACCTTCAGAATTACTGATCCGAATGTTTTGGAAGTATTTCATCTGTACCTTTAATGTTGGCAGAACTGACAGGAACCGTTAGGTGTCAAACTCAGTCATAAAACGGCGGCGCAGGTGTTAAAATAGTAACAAATCACTCGCAAATATAAGTATTTATTTTTACAAAATATTGTTACAAAGCCATGCCACAGTGTAGATATCCATACAGTAGTCCAACGCCTTTGATGTGTGCGTCAAAAAACCCGACATTACTAGTAACTGGTCACCTCTGGCGTATACATACATGGCGCTTCTTGTTTCTTGAATCAATTGTCCCGAACGGTGACTTGACAGCTGGGGCTCGACCGCCTCAGTCCCGTCCCTCACCCCCCCAGACGACTGCCTTGTCTAGCCGTCTCCGTTGGATGACTGTATGGGTTGACGTTGTGACGTGTGTGGCTCGTCAGACGTGTCGTTGCCGCGAAATCCCGCAATGATGTACAACGGCAAAAAAAAATTTACACCAATTTCTACCTGTCTATTGACAGAACTGTCAGCTGTCAAAAATATTAAACTATATGCCTAGTTGGTATATTAAATTAATATGAACTCATTAAGCGTAATGAAAATGCACAATTGGCGATTTTTTATACTTTTGCACAAGTAAAATTGCACTAAAATAACCAACAACCGAACTGGGTAACCTATTTATTATTATTATTTTCGTATTTTGTACAAATATCGAAAGAAGGCTTGTGCAAAAACATGTTATAGGAGCTCCGCGATTGTGCATTTCCCAATTCACTCAATGAACAAATTCGGTGTTTGTGGCTCAAACACCTTTGAGCCATAACGAGAGGTCGTGCCGCGAATTTCAATTTTTTTAAGGGTTTGTCGTGAATAATTTAGTTTTTTAACAAGATAAACCTGTTTTGTGCAAATATTACATTACTTTCTACTAATTTTAATGTAACTTGTCTGGTGTAAATTGCTGATTTAGGATATTATCTAGATTAATCTGAAAAATAGGATATTTAGTGATAATTGATCCAAAACGAGGAAGGAATACACATTTGAAAAATTCATTAAAATTGGTAGAATCATAATTTACGAAAATCCTTAAAAAAATTAATTCGCGCCATTACCTTATCGTTCCGCCTTAATTTCTGACTAGTCTGATGACTAAGTCAAAATGACAAACAGACGAAGACGACTAAGTCTTACTTAAATAAAATAAATGTGAAAATAATAGACAATTTAAAAAACTAAAAAAAACTCGCTTTAATGTCAAACCGAACTAATTCATAATATTTGTAATTTTTTCAATAATTCTTTTATTTAATATTATATTGTCATCATTTTCTCAAAGCGTGTGCACGTTTTCGATTTAGCCCGCCACGTCTTGAAGTAGGTGAAAATCACTTTCAAAGATTCCGTTACATACCGTACATGTGAAGCTAATAAAAGCGTGTTAATAATGAATGAATGAATAATGAATGAAATGTCGGTGGTGTAATGGCTAAGGCCGCTACTTCCAGTCCGGGACGTCGAAGTTCGAATCCTGCCACGTACCAATGTGTTTTCGAATTTAGATTTCATATGTACGTTTATCCGACGCTCTTACGGTGAAGGAAAACATCGTGTGGAAACCTGCACATGCCTGCGAATAAACTCGAAGGTTGTGTGTGCAGTCGTCCATTCCGCACTGGGCCCGCGTGGTTGACTGAGGCCCGATCGCCCTAATTCAGGGTAGGCTTGAGCCCCTCGGTGTGGACGTATATGATATGATGAATAATAATGAATGATGTGTGTGCGTCCATCACGCGAGCGATTGATCGGCGTGAAATTTGATAATTCTGGTAAGGGAAATTGATATAGAATAACTAATTTGATGCTATTATTGGTATTAGAAAACAATAGTTGAGTATTTATGTTTCGATTAATACACTTTGTTGCACAAAATTACACTCTTGTAATTTAAAATTTCTCTCTAGAAACTTGCAAAGATCGGCGGTCTTACCGCTCAAAAGCGATCTCTTTCAGACATCCTTCCCGTTCTGCTTAAAGGAGCGCGTGGTTACTTAAGTCAGGGTGCAACAGAAACTTGGGGCAATACTTTACCCGTGAAAACTGAAAAAGTTTTGTTCCAAGCAAAGTTTTAGCTGGAATCACAAAAAATCTTGGTTTTTTTTCTAACTTGGTTAACCAGCTCAAAAGGGTCAAATGTTATAGCGATTTCTGATTGGATGCTCCATATTTAAAGATCATCTTTTTTACCCGACTTCCCAAAAAGACGGGTAATGTTTTCCGGTTGTATGTATGTACGTATGGTTGTCCGTTGCTGAGTCTGAGCTTACAAGCTCGGAAACAAGGATACAGCCTTAATGGCCTGATAGATTATGGATAGAGTGCGAGGTGTCTTTAGATTCGTATTGATCACGTGAGTGATATGTCACATGTACTAATGTTCTCTGATACATTTTTACCACACTGGGAGCAATGTTTTCTGTGCAGTCTGGTTCTAAAGTTATATTAAAATCGTTTAGGTTTTTGTTTTAAAATGCAAATATGAAAGGACTGCGATTTGTTAAAACTGGAGCATCTTATCTTAAGGGTCTCCAGGAGGCTCGAGTTTCCATACAAACGTAGTTCCACTTTAATACAAAAACTACATACTTGATTGAACACAAACTTTGCAAATATATTGAGTAGACACATATCGATGTTTAAAATTAGTTTTCGATGTACTAATATAAAACGGAAAAAAATAAGAGCAGTTTCAAACTTTCAGTACAAAACTAATTTTAGCCTTTGTTTAGTTATGTTTAAATTTACTAAGATAAAAACTAATTTCAAACATCGATATGTGTCTACTTAACTTAATCGCAAAGTTTGGATTCAATCCGGCATGAACTCTTTGTATGAAAGCAAGCGGAACTACGTTTGTATGGAAACGCGAGCCTCCTGGAGGCTCTTAAAACCAACTGTTCAATTTTTTAACGTGCAGAAACATTTTCTTAATGTAATTAATTACAGCATGTAGACGCAAAGGGTTTTCTATCATAACTATTGTGGAAGTCAAAGGGGAGAACTTGGTGAGAACCTATATGCTTACCTAGAAAGTTCCACTGCTTGCTGCTAGGTGGCGCTGTTCGATTTTAAAACGCGCTATCGTTTGGTCGAGCAAAATAACTGGCCCAATTGATGAATTTATTCTAAGTTTAACCAACTAGACCTAATAAATTAAACACAAATTTTTGGCAGTGCCAGTTAGCTGGGACTTATATGTAACTACAAGTAAAGACTTAGTTGTAACTGAAGCGTTTACCTTAAAGGTTGTGTGTGAAGTCGACCAACCCGCACTGGGTCAGCGTGGTCGACTAAGGCCCGATCACCCTAATTCAGAATAGGCTCGAGCCCCTCGGTGGGGACGTATATGAGCTGACATGATGATGCTTCTTTTTACAAGCTTTTATTTAGTTTCACCTGCCCCGGTTGGTTTCTGATTGAACAGAAATTTTGTCTACACGTTAAGTTTGGATAACAAACAATGCATGGTTAGCTAAGAGGTCATTCTAAATCCAATATGGTGGACTCCCAAAGATGCCGGACCTGTGTGTGGCCTATCGTTCCCGAGATTGGGGACAAGGAGACCTGGCCCCAGCAGTGGGGACGCCATGGGTTGTATCGAAGTAAACTTATCTATTGTTTTCTTATGCCTTTCACGCCGACGTATTGTGATTTATATTACAATTATAACTTGATTGCCTCTCAATAGTAATGGGTAGCGCAAAAGTAATGGCACTATAGAAAATACTCATATTTTTTTATATATCTCCTGTCATTGCGTTGTTAAAAATTGTGTCGCAAACAAATGTAAAATACACTGAAAATAAACATGCAGCGTTTTACTCCCCGAGAAAGTGGAATAATCGTGTCAATTATTTTTGCGGACAGTGTTAACGCGAATTTCGACGACGATTTCCCCACCATCCCGGCACGGATTGGTCGCCCAATTCGACATTATGCCACACGCCTCGTAGCAACTGGCACAACATTGGATAGAACTAAGTTTGACAGACCAAGAACAGGCCGTCTAGCCGAAAATATCAATGCTGTGCTTGAAGGTTGGGAAGAGTGTCCAAAAACATTAACGAGGCGACGTGCCCCGCAATTCGGCATTTCCAGGCGGACTCTGCAGCGTATTTTGGGGAAAGACTTGAAAATGTTCCCGTATAAAACATCAGCTGCTGCCTACTGACCACCGAGCTCGTCTAAAGTACAGCCAGCGAGTCATAAACCTCAACCTTGAAGATAATTTTTTTTCTTCCAAAATTGGTTATGAGTGACGAAGCGCATTTCCATCTCTCGGGGCATGTCAATAAGCAGAATACTCGGTTCTGGGGCACTGATAATTCGCGCATTATTCAAGAAACACCTTTACACCTACTAAATAGTTACTGTATTGTGTGGCATCTGTGTTGAAAGAGTGATCGAACACTATTTTTTCGAAGACGCTGCAGGCAATGCGATAACTGTTGCGGGCGAACGCTACAGAACTATGTTACGTGAGTTCTTGATATCCAGTTTGGATAGATTGTGGCTGGAGCACATATGGTTTCAACCAGACGGCGCCACGGCACACAGCATGCGACACTATGGACTAAACACTAGGGACGTTTTTTCAGGTCGTGTTATCTTTTGTTTTGGCAAATTGCCTTGTCCTGCAAGATCACCCGGTCTAACCAGTTCAGACTTTTGTCTTTGGGGTTATTTAAAATCTCGGGTGTATGTGAACAAGCCACAGAGCATCGCAGCCCTAAAAGAAAACATTAATCAAGAAATAAGGAACATATCGCAGGAAGTGTTGCTGCAAATTATTGAAAATGTTACAAATAGGGCTCAAATCTCTGGTGGTCACCATTTAAAAGACATCATCTTCAAATCATAATGGTACGAAATTTAATGGCACAAATATAAATGTATATAAAACTAATTCTAGTTTTTTAATCTAGAAAACATGTTATATCTGAACCAAATAGGGTCATTCATTACTTTTGCGCCAGCCAGTATATGCTTTACGACAATATTCATAATTGGCTATATTATAGCATCGGTCGCGTTGCACACGTCAGGTGGTGTTTCAATGCCGTGCACAATGGGACGGAAGAGCGTAACTCTTTGAAAAGCGAACGTCTTTTATAGTCACGACGGCTAAGGTAACATGGCCATGCCGCCTAATGTGATGCCGAAGGCAACTATGAACTACTATCCAAAGGCCCGACCCGTGAATGTACAACCCGATAGTTAATTAATTTCATAAATATTTTGTTACATGTTACACATCATATGCGACTAATGTAAGGCTCGCTCCTTTTTATTTTGTATAACACGAATGGTTGTAGCATAAAATAGCGTTTTGAGAGATGATAATTGTGCTACACGTTAAGAGAGAGAAGGGGCATGGATTTTTCTGTAATAAAGCATAAAATATTCCATGTTTTCATGAAAACTCTAAAGCAATTTTCATTGTACAAAATTAAAAGTAAGCTTTTAAAAAAAAAACTGAAAAAAAGATACATCTCGAAAAAAATGTGATAGAAATAAAATATTCCATTTTTATATTAGTTTCTGTGTAGGATTTTTGTGATTTTTTGAGTGTGGCCAGTTTTGTTTTTTGTTTTCGACTATTTCTCAATCAAAATTAGGTAGAGCTTTATATAGAAGTTGGCCAGGAACTAATAAATCTAATTTACCAGAAACGACTGATAACTTTAAACAACATAAACTAACAAAAAAAAATTAAACGATGTCTGTGACATCGTATCGTTGCAATAAGTAATTATAAAAATAATCGATTTTAGTAACATTTTTGTAATATATTTTTTCATCTTGTTTACATATGATTATTATATTAAGTTGTTTATTTATATATTTATGTATTATATTATTAAAGGTTAGGTTAAAAACTATTTGTTATAGAATTATGAATTCTTTTCACGGTTGTCGTTTTTTTTAATAACGAAAAGGTACTTCTCTATAGTTTGAGGTTCTATTTTGGATACAAGTACAAAAAAAAACTGATTTTGTATAGTATACTAGACGTAGTTTTAATTGAAAAGGTCAATACAGCTGATTAATATTTTTTTTTTTTTGTATTTTTGCTTTTTGTGACCTTTTTAATATTAGACTACCATCTGATCTGTAAGGCTTTTAAAATAATATGTTATAACTTATAAGAATAATATAAGGTATGTTCAGAAATATAAATTTACTGAATGAAAAAAAATCCCTCGTTTATTTTTCTGAGTGTGCCTACTTAACTAATCCAATCACGAAAAAATAATATTTTTCTATGAAAACTTATCCGTTGGGCTGTTTAAAATGTTATTTGCTGAATCATTAGTATATACCTTATTTGTTTTTTTTATTAAGTAATGAAAAAACTTAGCAAAAAAGTTGAATTAACACGGGTTGCATTTTTGCATATTATGCAATATTTTTTGTATGGAAACCTAGGTAATGAGCCGTGGTGGTATAATCTATGCCAGCAAAACAAAAAACGATGCGTTAATTTTCATTTTAAGCGTTAAAATTGCCACATCACGCAAATTCAAATGAATTCACTCAACAATGCTACAATCGTATAAGGACTATTATTATTGCTTCGGCAAAAACTGTGAATAACAGTGTAACAAGTAAATCTAAAGGGCATAAAACACATAAATAAATTAATCCGTCTATTATCTTTCAAACCTGTCGCATTTTAGATTTAATTTCTTCACACGTTTAGATGCTGTTTTTGTCTCTACCTTCTTTGACAGAACGTAGGCAGAATGTAAAAAGCTCTTGGTTGGACAAATAGATACTTCGCAGCGTTTAACGTGTTAAGATTGCAGTAATATTGTTGTAATATATTATTACTTAGAGATAGGGCATTATATTATTTTTATTAGCTTGTAACAAAGATATAAATAGTGTAATGTTGAAGTAAGTTAATAAAAAGTAAATTTTCATAACTTGTTTTATTTCAGTTCAGTTATTCATATTCATATTTTAACCGCCTCCGTAGCTCAGAGGCCAAGTTCACTGGCTTTTCATAGGAGGTCGCGGGTTTGATTCCCGGCGGGGTCAATTGTAAGGCTCGGTTTGGTTGGTGGTAGGGCATTTTCTAAGCCCGCCTGGCTAGCTACCACCTCTTATCTAAGTCTTGCCGCCAAATATCAATGTTGATATCATTGGTGTGTTCCGGCATGAAGATAAGATAGCCAGTTCCCCATTGCGTTGGGGAATCTTGGTAAGCCCGCTTCCATCTTCGGCAACATCGTCACTTACCACCAGGTGAGATGTTGTCAAGGGTTTACCAATTGTGAATTAAAAAAAAATATAAAAAAAAACAATCTACTTAGTATAAAAAAGTCACTGTATGCCTCTGTCTGTTTCTCCGCTTACTTCTTCTAAACCACGCAACAGATTTCATAACGGTTTTCACGAAAGAACGAAAAACGAGGAAGATTTGTATAACTCGGCGTCCGCGAGCTGTTTCGTCTCGCGCACCGCGCATTAGCTATTACTCATTAATTTATTGCTGTTATATAATATAATAGGTCTATCAGAAATAGGAAGAACCGGCTACTGTTTAAAGGAAGATGAAAAAACACATATTTTGTTACTATGGTGAAACAAAAGGCCTTTATGGTATTGGATTTCTAGTGAAAAAATCACTTAAATTAAATATCATCATCATGTCAGCCACAAATCGTCCACTGCTGGACAAAGGCCTCCCCCAAGGATTTCCACGACGACCGGTCCTGCGCATCCATCGGCTTCCCGCGATCTTCACCAGGTCATCGGTCCACCGCGTGGGAGGCCTGCCTACGCTACGTTTTCCGGTGCGCGGTCGCCACTCGAAAACTTTACTGCCCCATCGGCCATCTGTTCTACGAGCTATGTGCCCTGCCCACTGCCACTTCAGTTTAGCGATTCTGTGAGCTATGTCGGTTACTTTAGTTCTCCTGCTTAATATAGAGCAATAGCCATATCCGAACAAATAGGCATATTAAACCTTAAGTTTGAATACACGTCGCTCTCTATCATTCAAGCATATGCACCAACAAGCGATGCTAAGGATCACGACGTAGACCTCTTTTACCAACAACTATACGAGACCCAAGAGCAGTGCAGTAAAAACCTTATTGTCATGGGTGATTTTAATGCTCGTATCGGGCAACGTCCACCCAGAGAGAACTAAATAATGGGCCAGTACTGTTACGGCAGAAGAGACAAGAGAGGAGAGAAGCTGGTTCAGTATATACTTGAAAACAACCTCATGGTTATGAATAGCGTTTCTAAAAAGAAAACAAGTAATCTATGGACTTGGATATCACAAAAAAAGTAAAGAGTCAACGAGATTACATACTTTCCAATATAAAAGACCACTTTACAAACTGTAACGTTGTATCAGAACGTTACCTATAAAATAAATTAAAAGGTAAACTAAATAAGATAAAACTAAAAAGAGTAATATAAATAATATAAATCAATACGTTAAAATAATAAAATATAATACTAGGTACTTAATAAAATAACTAAATAAATACTACAGAACCTCTACGTTCTAATTTAATGACGTTCGGTGCACGAACCACCGCCCGCGAACCCTAAAACTACTTCTAGACGAGCTACCGAGGGTGGGGTCAATACGTCCGTCACTACGAATCAGCGCTCTGAATAGCACACATCTAACCTTTTTTAAAAAACTTATTTAAACCTACCTACCTAGTGTAGTGAACTACTTAAAACGAGTAAATCCCTCTTGGGTAAGTTCCTAATTTAATTCTACTTAAATCTAGGTACTAAGCTGTTCTATTGCGCTTGCCAGAGCTATTTGTTTTGGGTCGCTAGGCTTAAAGGAAATAGCACATGGCACTCCTACCGCACACCTTACTCAGGCTTAAGTACGGTCATTCCAGGATTTTCTTTCTACCCTTTGAGAGTCACGGAGAACTGACTGGACGTCCAGGGCCTCACCACTTTTTTTCATCGGATCCTGCCAAGGATGACCGACAACCTCAGCCTATCCTGAGCGGAGTGCCATCCACGTCACCATCGGACATTCAGGCCAGTGACCCTATAATTGTAAAAATTCTCAGACGTACCTGCGGTTGATGAAAAATTAAGGCCGGAGATAAAGTAGTACCTACCCTAAATCTACTTTCATTTCGAACCCACTACTAATTCTACCTGCGGACCCCTAAACGCCGCAAAACGTCGAAGTAATTAACCGGCTCTTTTTTTCTTGTGACCACAGATTATTAAGAGCGGCGGTATCTTTAATGAAAAATAAGAAAAGTAGAGGCAAGTACATTCAAAAACAAGGCGACATAAAAACTGCACAAGACCAAGAACTCTACATTACCTACAAAAAAAATATCGAAAAAATAGAACTAAAAAACGACCAAGATGTAGAGTCACACTACCAAAAGATTAAATTCCATCGTAAAAACACACAAAATTATATCAGACGAAACAAGAAGAATGACAGAGAGAAGAAACAAACTACAAAACAAAAATCCACTTACAAAAGAGAAAAAAATCGGTTCAGCCAAACGCGAGATAATCGCGGACAAACTGAGAAGAAACTCCTTTTTTTTGAAGTCGTTTCAAAATAGAGCTAACAAATCTTTATAAGACTGTGAGCAAGCGCATAAAAAAAGAATACCAAGAACATAGACTAAGTATACTAGAAAAACATTTAGTATCTACAGGAAATATAAAAAGAGGATTAAAGGAGCTCAACACTGGCAAAAATTGGATTCCGTGTTTAAAAGTTGGCTCACCTAAAACCAAGACCCATTCAAGAACCGAAATAGTAAAAGCTGCAACCAATTCAACCAATTTCTATCAAAATTTATATGCAAAACAGCCCACTCAAAGCAATTCTGTTAAAGAGGAATTGTATAAGGAAGAAACTATAGAACAAAATACAATAACATTCAAAGAAACGAAGTCTTTAAAAGAATAGAGAAACTAAAAACAAAAAAGTAGCGGCCCCGATGAAATATCTAACAAGGCAATTAAATATGGTAAATTCTTATTGACACAAACCTAGAGTAAAATCGTGAAATAAAGATTTGTTCATTCATTCATATCAGCTCATATACGTCCCCACCGAGGGGCTCGAGCCTACCCTGAATTAGGGCGATCGGGCCTTAGTCGACCACGCGGGCCCAGTGCGGGTTGGTCAACTTCACACACAACCTTCGAGTTTCTTCGCAGGTATGTGCAGGTTTCCTCACGATGTTTTCCGTCACCGTAAGAGCATCGGATACGTAAGAAAGGGTGAAAGATATCTAATATCAAATAAAATAAAGAGTGAAATACATATATATAATATCAAACAAAACAACAGAATTAGAGTAAAAATTCATATGTTTTATTTATATAAATAGATAGTGAATGCTTAATAATATTTAAAACGTAATCTTAACAGTATTATGTTAATACCTATAATAATTAAATACATGATTGGAGTGGAGTACCTTCAAATTATTAAAAATCCAATCCCTACTTACAGCAACAATAATTATAGTAATAAAAATGCGATGGGAATAAGAAAAACATTAAATATAATTTACATGTTTTAGTCCTACAGGCTATATAATATAAATTATGAAGAAATATATCCCTATTGGATATTTTACTTCGTGGAATCTCAGACCATTTATTTATTAACCCCGGCGACCGGATTACAATTACCTACCGCTCTCCGTAGCTCTAGGGCTGTTATTGCTTAATTTAAAACCAGCGATGACACCAGAGCAAGTACGCTATACTTAGGGCTTCATTACCTGTTTCGTTTGCGTACTTAGGGTGACAAACAGACGAAAAAAGGTAATGGAGCCCTAAATAACACCCTATACACTTCATACAACGGGCTAGAAACGACATTTCAAAAAAGGAATAACGGAACAAACAAAATGGCGGCGAAATACTATACGTTCGACAACCAAACTGTAACCAATCTGTATCAATCTGGGTGACGAGGGGCAGGGAGTGTCCATACTGTATGTTAGTACTAATATTATATACTTTGCCTAAAGTACGGCGTACTTGCTCGCGAGTCTGTCACCAGCTTTACTGTAGCTAAAAAAGTACGTATACATATAGGTACCTATACCACGTAGCCAGGAAAGACACGTCCAAATGTTTTTTTTTATTGGATGCCTTATTTCTAGGGGTATCCGAATCACCCCCATGTATTTTATGGTTCCGGCTTGAAGATAAGATAGCCAAATCGCCATTGCGTTGGGGAATCTTGGTAATCCCACTTCCATGATCGGCATCATCGTTACTTATCATCAGGTGAGATGATGCCAAGGGCTTACCAATTAAGAATAAAAAAGTTCCGCGAAAGTCGACGGTTTTTAAGATATTCGCGTTTAGGTTTTTGAAGATTTTGTATAAAAAATATCTTTGCTGGATTTGACGTCAGTTTGTAAAAAAACATCATACAATAAACCAGCAAAATACAAGAAAAACTTTACCATTTCATTAGCTTTCCAAAAAGGTATAAAATTGGAACAATTTTGAAAAAACAATAAAAATTAGGAATTAACTAGAAGAGTGTATCGAGTCTGGCTCAAACACCTTTGAGCCATAACGAGAGGTCGTGCCGCGAATTTCAATTTTTTAAGGGTTTGTCGTGAATTATGAATCTAATTTAGTTTTTTAACAAGATAAACCTGTTTTGTGCAAATATTACATTACTTTCTACCAATTTTAATGTAACTTGTCTAGTGTAAATTGCTGATTTAGGATATTATCTAGATTAATCTGAAAAATATGATATTTAGTGATAATTGATCCAAAACGAGGAAGGAATACACATTTGAAAAATTCATTAAAATTGGTAGAATCATAATTTACGAAAATCCTTAAAAAAATTAATTCGCGCCATTACCTTATCGTTCCGCCTTAATTTCTGACTAGTCTGATGACTAAGTCAAAATGACAAACAGACGAAGACGACTAAGTCTTACTTAAATAAAATAATTTGAAAATAATAGACAATTTAAAAAACTAAAAAATCTCGCTTTAATGTCAAACCGAACTAATTCATAATATTTGTAATTTTTTCAATACTTAATTCTTTTATTTAATATTATATTGTCATCATTTTCTCATTACGTGTGCACATTTTCGATTTAGCCCGCCACGTCTTGAAGTAGGTGAAAATCACTTTCAAAGATTCAGTTACATACGTACAGGTACAGCTAATAAAAGCGTGTTAATAATGAATGAAATGTCGGTGGTGTAATGGCTAAGGCCGCTACTTCCAGTCCGGGACGTCGAAGTTCGAATCCTGCCACGTACCAATGTGTTTTCGAATTTAGATTTCATATGTACGTTTATCCGACGCTCTTACGGTGAAGGAAAACATCGTGTGGAAACCTGCACATGCCTGCGAATAAACTCGAAGGTTGTGTGTGCAGTCGTCCATTCCGCACTGGGCCCGCGTGGTTGACTGAGGCCCGATCGCCCTAATTCAGGGTAGGCTTGAGCCCCTCGGTGTGGACGTATATGAGTATGATGAGTAATAATGAATTGTGTGTGCGTCCATCACGCGAGCGATTGATCGGCGTGAAATTTGATAGTTCTGGTAAGGGATATTGATTTAGAATAACTAATTTGATGCTATTATTGGTATTAGAAAACAATAGTTGAGTATTTATGTTTTGATTAATACACTTTGTTGCACAAAATTACAAGAGAGAAACTTGCAAAGATCGGCGGTCTTACCGCTCAAAAGCGATCTCTTTCAGACATACTTCCCGTTCTGCTTAAAGGAGCGCGTGGTTACTTAAGTCAGGGTGCAACAGAAACTTGGGGCAATACTTTACCCGTGAAAACTGAAAAAGTTTTGTTCCAAGCAAAGTTTTAGCTGGAATCACAAAAAATCTTGGTTTTTTTTCTAACTTGGTTAACCAGCTAATCTCCTTTTGTATCAAGGGTCAAATGTTATAGCGATTTCTGATTGGATGCTCCATATTTAAAGATCATCTTTTTTACCCGACTTCCCAAAAAGACGGGTAATGTTTTCCGGGTTGTATGTTGTCCGTTTCTGTGTCTGAGCTTACAACCTCGGAAACAAGGATACAGCCTTAATGGCCTGATAGATTATGGATAGAGTGCGAGGTGTCTTTAGATTCGTATTGATCCCGTAAGTGATATGTCACATATAATAATGTTCTCCGATACATTTTTACCACACTGGGAGCAATGTTTTCTGTGCAGTCTGGTTCTTAAGTTATATTAAAATCGTTTAGGTTTTTGTTTTAAAATGCAAATATGAACGGACTGCGATTTGTTAAAACTGGAGCATCTTATCTTAAGGGTATCTAGGAGGCTCGAGTTTCCATACAAACGTAGTTCCACTTTAATACAAAAACTACATACTTGATCGAATCCAAACTTTGCAAATATATTGAGTAGACACATATCGATGTTTAAAATTAGTTTTCGATGTACTAATATAAAACGGAAAAAAATAAGAGCAGTTTCAAACTTTCAGTACAAAACTAATTTTAGCCTTTGTTTAGTTATGTTTAAATTTACTTAGATAAAAACTAATTTCAAACATCGATATGTGTCTACTTAACTTAATCGCAAAGTTTGGATTCAATCCGGCATGAACTCTTTGTATGAAAGCGGAACTACGTTTGTATGGAAACGCGAGCCTCCTGGAGGCTCTTAAAACCAACTGTTCAATTTTTTAACGTGCAGAAACATTTTCTTAATGTAATTATTTACAGCATGTAGACGCAAAGGGTTTTCTATCATAACTATTGTGGAAGTCAAAGGTGAGAACTTGGTGAGAACCTATATGCTTACCTAGGAAGTTCCACTGTTTGCTGCTAGGTGGCGCTGTTCGATTTTAAAACGCGCTATCGTTTGGTCGAGCAAAATAACTGGGCCAATTGATGAATCTCTAAGTTTTTTATAAATTTAAGCGACTAAACCTATTAAACACTAATTTTTGGCAGTGCCAGCCAGTTAGCTGGGACTTATATGTAACTACAACTAAAGACTTAGTTGTAACTGAAGCGTTTACCTTAATGATGATTAATGATAGATGAACCATGATACCATTGTTTTGTGAAGTGTAGTGATATGAACCGATTGATTATGATGATGATTAGGGCCCGGATTAATATCATAATATCATTGATGATGATGATAGTATTGACTTCTATATGCTTCTTTTTCAAGCGTCGGTGGCTCAACCGGTAACGACTCGGTCGTCCTAACCAGAGGTGCCGGGTTCAAATCCGGACGGCCAATGTACCAATGAGTTTTTCGTAACTTACGTACATATACTCTCCGATTGTTTTAACGGTGAAGGAAAACATCGTGAGGAAACCTGCACAACACACCTGCGAAGAAACTCGAAGGTTGTGTGTGAAGTCGACCAACCCGCACTGGGCCAGTGTGGTCGACTAAGGCCCGATCGCCCTAATTCAGGATAGGCTCGAGCCCCTCGGTGGGGACGTATATGAGCTGACATGATGATGCTTCTTTTTACAAGCTTTTATTTAGTTTCACCTGCCCCGGTTGGTTTCTGATTGAACATAAATTTTGCATACACGTCAAGTTTGGATAACAAACAATGCATGGTTAGCTAAGAGGTCATTCTAAATCCAATATGGTGGACTCCCAAAGATGCCGGACCTGTGTGTGGCCTATCGTTCCCGAGATTGGGGACAGGGAGACCTGGCCACAGCAGTGGGGACGCCATGGGTTGTATCGAAGTAAACTTATCTATTCTTATCTTATGCCTTTCACGCCGACGTATTGTGATTTATATTACAATTATAACTTGATTGCCTCTCAATAGTAATGGGTAGCGCAAAAGTAATGGCACTATAGAAAATACTCATATTTTTTTATATATCTCCTGTCATTGCGTTGTTAAAAATTGTGTCGCAAACAAATGTAAAATACACTGAAAATAAACATGCAGCGTTTTACTCCCCGAGAAAGTGGAATAATCGTGTCAATTATTTTTGCGGACAGTGTTAACACGAATTTCGTCGACGATTTCCCCACCATCCCGGCACGGATTGGTCGCCCAATTCGACATTATGCCACACGCCACGTAGCAACTGGCACAACATTGGATAGAACTAAGTTTGACAGACCAAGAACAGGCCGTCTAGCCGAAAATATCAATGCTGTGCTTGAAGGTTGGGAAGAGTGTCCAGAAACATCAACGAGGCGACGTGCCCCGCAATTCGGCATTTCTAGGCGGACTCTGCAGCGTATTTTGGGGAAAGACTTGAAGATGTTCCCGTATAAAACATCAGCTGCTGCCTACTGACCACCGAGCTCGTCTAGAGTACAGCCAGCGAGTCATAAACCTCAGCCTTGAAGATAATTTTTTTTCTTCCAAAATTGGTTATGAGTGACGAAGCGCATTTCCATCTCTCGGGGCATGTCAATAAGCAGAATAATCGGTTCTGGGGCACTGATAATTCGCGCATTATTCAAGAAACACCTTTACACCCACTAAATAGTTACTGTATTGTGTGGCATCTGTGTTGAAAGAGTGATCGAACACTATTTTTTCGAAGACGCTGCAGGCAATGCGATAACTGTTGCGGGCGAACGCTACAGAACTATGTTACGTGAGTTCTTGATATCCAGTTTGGATAGATTGTGGCTGGAGCACATATGGTTTCAACAAGACGGCGCCACGGCACACAGCATGCGACACTATGGACTAAACACTAGGGACGTTTTTTCAGGTCGTGTTATCTTTTGTTTTGGCAAATTGCCTTGTCCTGCAAGATCACCCGGTTTAACCAGTCCAGACTTTTGTCTTTGGGGTTATTTAAAATCTCGGGTGTATGTGAACAAGCCACAGAGCATCGCAGCCCTAAAAGAAAACATTCATCAAGAAATAAGGAACATATCGCAGGAAGTGTTGCGGCAAATTATTGAAAATGTTATAAATAGGGCTCAAATCTCAAATTTAAAAGACATTATCTTCAAATTATAATGGTACGAAATTTAATGGCACAAATATACATGTATATAAAACTAATTCTAGTTTTTTAATTTAGAAAACATGTTATAGCTGAACCAAATAGGGTCATTCATTACTTTTGCGCCAACCAGTATATGCTTTACGACAATATTCATAATTGGCTATATTATAGCATCGGTCGCGTTGCACACGTCAGGTGGTGTTTCAATGCCGTGCACAATGGGACGGAAGAGCGTAACTCTTTGAAAAGCGAACGTCTTTTATAGTCACGAAGGCTAAGGTAACATGGTCATGCCGCCTAATGTGAGGCCGAAGGCAACTATGAACTACTATCCAAAGGCCCGGCCCGTGAATGTAGAACCCGATGGTTAATTAATTTCACAAATATTTTGTTACATGTTACACATCATAAGCGACTACTGTAAGGCTCGCTCGTTTTTATTTTGTATAACAGCAATGGTTGTAGCATAAAGTAGCGTTTTGAGAGATGATAATTGTGCTACACGATAAGAGAGAGAAGGGGCATGGATTTTTCTGTAATAAAGCATAAAATATTCCATGTTTTCATGAAAACTCTAAAGCAATTTTCATTGTACAAAATTAAAAGTAAGCTTTTAAAAAAAACTGAAAAAAAGATACATCTCGAAAAAAATGTGATAGAAATAAAATATTCCATTTTTATATTAGTTTCTGTGTAGGATTTTTGTGATTTTTCGAGTGTGGCCAGTTTTAATTTTTGTTTTCGACTATTTCTCAATCAAAATTAGGTAGAGCTTTATATAGAAGTTGGCCAGGAACTAATAAATCTAATTTACCAGAAACGACTGATAACTTTAAACAACATAAACTAACAAAAAAAAATTAAACGATGTCTGTGACATCGTATCGTTGCAATAAGTAATTATAAAAATAATCGATTTTAGTAACATTTTTGTAATATATTTTTTCATCTTGTTTACATATGATTATTATATTAAGTTGTTTATTTATATATTTATGTATTATATTATTAAAGGTTAGGTTAAAAACTATTTGTTATAGAATTATGAATTCTTTTCACGGTTGTCGTTTTTTTAATAACGAAAAGGTACTTCTCTATAGTTTGAGGTTCTATTTTGGATACAAGTACAAAAAAAACTGATTTTGTATAGTATACTAGACGTAGTTTTAATTGAAAAGGTCAATACAGCTGATAAATATTTTTTTTTGTATTTTTGCTTTTTGTGACCTTTTTAATATTAGACTACCATCTGATCTGTAAGGCTTTTAAAATAATATGTTATAACTTATAAGAATAATATAAGGTATGTTCAGAAATATAAATTTACTGAATGAAAAAAATCCCTCGTCTATTTTTCTGAGTGTGCCTACTTAACTAATCCAATCACGAAAAAATAATATTTTTCTATGAAAACTTATCCGTTGGGCTGTTTAAAATGTTATTTGCTGAATCATTAGTACCTACCTTATTTGTTTTTTTTTATTAAGTAATGAAAAAACTTAGCAAAAAAGTTGAATTAACACGGGTTGCATTTTTGCATATTATGCAATATTTTTTGTATGGAAACCTAGGTAATAAGCCGTGGTGGGATAATCTATGCCAGCAAAACAAAAAACGATGCGTAAATTTTCATTTTAAGCGTTAAAATTGCCACATCACGCAAATTCAAATGAATTCACTCAACAATGCTACAATCGTATAAGGACTATTACTATTGCTTCGGCAAAAACTGTGAATAACAGTGTAACAAATATGTCTAAAGGGCATAAAACACATAAATAAATTAATCCGTCTATTATCTTTCAAACCTGTCGCATTTTAGATTTAATTTCTTCACACGTTTAGATGCTGTTTTTGTCTCTACCTTCTTTGACAGAACGTAGGCAGTATGTAAAAAGCTCTTGGTTCGTTCGACAAATAGATACTTCGCAGCGTTTAACGTGTTAAGATTGCAGTAATATTGTTGTAATATATTATTACTTAGAGATAGGGCATTATATTATTTTTATTAGCTTGTAACAAAGATATAAATAGTGTAATGTTGAAGTAAGTTAATAAAAAGTAAATTTTCATAACTTGTTTTATTTCAGTTCAGTTATTCATATTCATATTTTAACCGCCTCCGTAGCTCAGAGGCCAAGTTCACTGGCTTTACATAGGAGGTCGCGGGTTTGATTCCCGGCGGGGTCAATTGTAAGGCTCGGTTTGGTTGGTGGTAGGGCATTTTCTAAGCCCGCCTGGCTAGCTACCACCATTTTATCTAAGTCTTGCCGCCAAATATCAATGTTGATATCATTGGTGTGTTCCGGCATGAAGATAAGATAGCCAGTTCCCCATTGCGTTGGGGAATCTTGGTAAGCCCGCTTCCATCTTCGGCAACATCGTCACTTACCACCAGGTGAGATGTTGTCAAGGGTTTACCAATTGTGAATTTAAAAAAAATCAATCTACTTAGTATAAACAAGTCACTGTATGCCTCTGTCTGTTTCTCCGCTTACTTCTTCTAAACCACGCAACAGATTTCATAACGGTTTTCACGAAAGAACGAAAAACGAGGAAGATTTGTATAACTCGGCGTCCGCGAGCTGATTCGTCTCGCGCACCGCGCATTAGCTATTACTCATTAAATTTATTGCTGTTATATAATATAATAGGTCTATCAGAAATAGGAAGAACCGGCTACTGTTTAAAGGAAGATGAAAAACACATATTTTGTTACTATGGTGAAACAAAAGGCCTTTATGGTATTGGATTTCTAGTGAAAAAATCACTTAAATTAAATATCATCATTATGTCAGCCACAAATCGTCCACTGCTGGACAAAGGCCTCCCCCAAGGATTTCCACGACGACCGGTCCTGCGCATCCATCGGCTTCCCGCGATCTTCACCAGGTCATCGGTCCACCGCGTGGGAGGCCTGCCCTCGCTACGTTTTCCGGTGCGCGGTCGCCACTCGAAAACTTTACTGCCCCATCGGCCATCTGTTCTACGAGCTATGTGCCCTGCCCACTGCCACTTCAGTTTAGCGATTCTGTGAGCTATGTCGGTTACTTTAGTTCTCCTGCTTAATATAGAGCAATAGCCATATCCGAACAAATAGGCACATTAAACCTTAAGTTTGAATACACGTCGCTCTCTATCATTCAAGAATATGCACCTACAAGCGATGCTAAGGATCACGGCGTAGACCTCTTTTACCAACAACTAAACGAAGCCCAAGAGCAGTGCAGTAAAAACCTTATTGTCATGGGTGATTTTAATGCTCGTATCGGGCAACGCCTACCCAGAGAAGAAGAAAATAATGGGCCAGTACTGTTACGGCAGAAGAGACAAGAGAGGGGTGAAGCTGGTTCAGTATATACTTGAAAACAACCTCATGGTTATGAATAGCGTTTATAAAAAGAAAACAAGTAATCTATGGACTTGGATATCACCAAAAAAAGTAAAGAGTCAACAAGATTACATACTTTCCAATATAAAAGACCACTTTAGAAACGTCGATGTAATTAACCGGCTCTCTTTTTCTTGTGATCACAAATTATTAAGAGCGGCGGTATCTTTAATGAAAAATAAGAAAAGTAGAGCCAAGTACATTCAAAAACAAGGCGACATAAAAACTGCACAAGACCAAGAACTCTACATTACCTACAAAAAAAATATCGAAAAAATAGAACTAAAAAACGACCAAGATGTAGAGTCACACTACCAAAATATTAAATTCCAACGTAAAAACACACAAAATTATATCAGACGAAACAAGAAGAATGACAGAGAGAAGAAACAAACTACAACACAAAAATCCACTTACAAAAGAGAAAAAAATCGGTTCAGCCAAACGCGAGATAATCGCGGACAAACATACATACATACATACAGGTTAAACAGAGAAACTCCTTTTTTTTTGAAGTCGTTTAAAAATAGAGCTAACAAATCTTTATAAGACTATGAGCAAGCGCATAAAAAAAGAATACCAAGAACATAGACTAAGTATACTAGAAAAACATTTAGTATCTACAGGAAATATAAAAAGAGGATTAAAGGAGCTCAACACTGGCAAAAATTGGATTCCGTGTTTAAAAGTTGGCTCACCTAAAACCAAGACCCATTCAAGAACCGAAATAGTAAAAGCTGCAACCAATTCAACCAATTTCTATCAAAATTTATATGCAAAACAGCCCACTCAAAGCAATTCTGTTAAAGAGGAATTGTTTAAGGAAGAAACTATAGAACAAAATACAATAACATTCAAAGAAACGAAGTCTTTAAAAGAATAGAGAAACTAAAAACAGAAAAAAGTAGCGGCCCCGATGAAATATCTAACAAGGTAATTAAATATGGTGAATTCTTATTGACTACGCCCTTAACTGCTGTCTTCATTAACATTATAAAATCAAGGAGAATACCAAAACAATGGACAGAATCCGACATTATACTACTTTACAAGAAAGGCGACCCATGCGATCTGAGTAATATAGACCTATAAGTATTAAGCATGCAGCCCAACCTTTACAAACTTTTCGCCTCTTGTCTAGAGACACGATTTTCAGCAATAACGGAAGCACGCCAGCCGGTAGAGCAAGCAGGCTTCAGAAAAAGCTTTTCCACTACTGATCATATTTTTGCTTTGGACCAAATCATTAAAAATATGTAGAACAAAGACGGCCATTGTATCTTGCATTCATTGACTTTGCCAAAGCTTTTGATTTAATATCCCATGAAAAAATCTGGAGAGCTCTACATGAATGTCAAACTCCTATAAAAATAATAGAAATTATAAAAGATATATAGGTACAGAAAGAGTACGAGCTGTGTTAAAATAGACAGAAGAGGCCCAATCATTAATATCTGTAGGGGTGTAAGGCAAGGCGACCCATTATCACCAAGACTCAAGAATCATCGTCCTCCAGAGCATTATGAAAAGCTTGGACTGGGCCCGCAAAGGCATCTACATAGACGGAAAATTTCTTAATAATCTCAGATTTGCCGACGACTTCATACTATTCTCAGAAACAACGGCACAGCTAGAATCAATGCTGAACCACTTAAACTCTGTCAGTCAACAAATCGGCCTAGACCTAAATACATCAAAAACAAAAATTATGACCAATAGCACAGTAATTTTATTTATTTTATTTTACCTTATTTGGAAAACAAACAGTATTTTATGACTATTTAAAAAGCTAATTAACAAACTAAGTACTATTTATATGTTTTCACATGTACAAATCTACACGCTAGCTAAACTTAAAAATAATAATAATAATAACAAAAATAAGTATAAAGAAACTTAAACAAAATCTAAGAGGGTGTTAAAGTTAAAACATAAAGATGAACAAAAAAATATAAAACGATGACTTTTGAATTTCAACAGTTAGGGAACCATATCGAACCAATGTTTAGAAAGTAGAGCTTTAATTGTATGGACCTTGGAATTAAACAAATCAATTTGGGGAAAATCTGTTAATTTGTTGAATTCATTAGGAGCACGTATCAAAAAGGAGTTGCGTCTGTAATTTGTGTTTGTTGTAGGTGTCGATAGATAGATCGGATGTCGGATAGTTAATCTTGATGGGACGCGAATATTAACTTTAGATAGAAGCTCGGAGGAATCAACCAAATTTTGTGAAATCTTTACTAATAAAGCAATATCAGCTATTGTACGTCTGACTTGCAATGGAAGTATGTGGTGTCTCTTACATCTAGCTTCGTAGCACGCGTCGTTTTGTAATGCCCATTAAATTAAATGAAACCACAATTGAGTATGTGCAAGGATACATCTCAAACAAGTATCTTAAAAAAAAATCAAGACACCACGATGAGATCGAAAGACGCGTGACTCTGGCATGGAATAAATTCTTGATCTTCAAAGAAGTATTAAAATCTAGACTTCCCCCAAAATTAAAAAAGAAAATTTTTGACTCCTGTCTTTAACCTTGCCTCACCTATGCATGCCAGTCTTAGACATTCGACAAAACAGCTGGATCAAAGATTTTGACTTGCCAAAGAGCCATGAAACGAAGCATTTTGAATTTAAAACATAAAGATAATTTTTTTATCTTATTATTTCTTATGAAATACAACAATAAGAATAAAAACAAAAGTCTTCGATGCACTACACCGCTGTCTTAAACGGAAATGCAGATTGGCCGGCCATGTAGCGCGCATGAATGACGAGAAATAGACTAAAACAGTAACCACATAGAAGGGCCCTACTGGTAAAAGAAAAAGATACAGACCTTTATCAAGATGGGCAGAAAAGATAAAGAAAATCGCAAGAGAAAATTGGATCGAACTAGCCCAAGACTGAAAAGTGTGGAGCGAAATGGAGGAGGCCTATACTCGCAGAAGTGGTCCTTAACATGTATAATTGAAAACGCTAAACAGGTTAAAAAACCGACTTCCATCGCAACAAATTAGTACATTTTTGCATTATTATTTTTGGTTTTTGTTAATTTTCTACTAAAGTACTACACCGATTTTGATGAAATTTATATGGGACCACACGAGAAACACTAGCTTTCAAATAAAAAAAATCATTAAAATCGGTTCACCCAGTCAAAAGTTCTGAGGTAAAATACATAAAAAAAACATACAGACGAATTGAGAACCTCCTCCTTTTTGGAAGTCGCTTGAAAATGACAATAAATTTCACTATGATGATTCTCAATATTTTTGTAATGTGTTACTTTACTTTTGATTCTTAATTTTATTTTAATTTTTCTAATTTGCAAGACAATTTTTCAAAGTTTTTAAAATTTTTTCTACATTACTAACATGACATGAATATTTTCTTTCTGTTAAGGACAAATAAAGGTTTAATAAATAAATATACAGGCTACAGAAGATCATAAGTGAATTTAGTTATATACAGGGTGGAATTAAAGAACCCCATCTGGTAAGTATACCCTTAATTATGAAGATAGCAAATTTAATATTTCAAATTTTCTCATGTGTAAAATTTGCTATCTTCAATTTAAAAAAAAAAATCAGGCAAGAATTCTTTTTTAAATCTTTGAATACAGTAAGTATTACTTATTTTTCAAAATAAAGGAATGTTTTCTTTGATCAAAATTTGGTATCTTCAATATTCAAGGTACTTTCCCTCCAGGTGGGGTTCGTTCTGTACCTGACACCCGGCTAGAGTACTGCAACTATACTTAAGAAACATTGATAATTTATCTTAGTAATGAACAATTAAAAGTAACCACCTCTGTCCAATAACTTCATATCAGGAGGTCGCGGGTTCGATTCCTAGTGGAGTATAACTTTGTAAGACTAGGTTTGGTTGGTGGAAGGGCATTTCCTAAGCCCGCCTGACTAGCTACCACCATCTCATCTAAGTCTTGACGCTTGATATTCCCAAAAATCGTATAAGGAACTTGGTGTACAGCATGCCAAACCGCGTAAACACAGTGATGGAAGCACGAGGAGACAATACGAAGTATTAAAATTCAAGTAAATCGTAATGTTGTTCAAAAATGTCATGTTTCCTATTTTTGTTTTAAGGCGAGATCAGCAGTTTCTTTTTATTTATGTAATTTTTTGTTGATAAAATGTAGTGACTCGTAAATTTTATTACTTTCATTTAAGGGGTATTAAAGTGTCTATTAAACACAATTTATTTCATGAAGCTAGCCTTCTTAGTTTCCGAGATTTTTAGGATTCTTTAAGTGACCCGGATTCATCGCTCTCGAGTGTAATTCGAACTTTACGATATGAGAGTAGATAAATTAATTAAATAGTCTAATTTTAGTACTCAAGTGGGTCGGTATTTTTATATAAAACTCTTTCGAGTCGCCGTCCCCTTCATTATCATATCATCATCTTAATGTAGGGAGCAGTCCCTACAAATGATATTGTTCATTTTAAAAAATCTTGCAAGATCCAACAGTTTGTTTAGCACTTCCTTTATCTTCCTTTAAAATACAGGGTGACTAGAAATTCAACCTATGCCTTGAAAGGGGTTAATAGTAGAGTTGATTTGCAATAAAATAATCCCCATCTACTAAATAGCGGTCGGAAATAAACGGTTTCCGAGAAATCAGGGATTTCAGATTTTTTTTTAAATTTTCTGACATGTTACAGAAAAAAATATCTACTTACTTTTAGTCATGCATTTGATACTTTTTACTAGCCAATAAACCAGCGAAAAGTTTAAAAGTAAAATCCGTACCAAAATATTCGGTATCTCAGAAATAATGGGTCTTATGTGCTTAGAAAACATAAAAGTTTGCCGTATGACCCTAGCACTGCTGATAATATCGTTAGAAGAAGGAAGCCCCCCGCTGCTAAAGTGACAGTGACAAATTCCACCTTTGCTAGCAGACAATATGATAAACGCTCTGTTCAGCTATACAACTTACTCAATAAAGAACTGGTAATTTATCATAAGAAATACTTTGAATGTAAAAAAGCTGTATAAATATGGCTCGAGTCCAAAACATATGATGAAATTAAAGAACTGCGGGTTACTTAGTGGGCGTTACATAGTAGCTTCCGATCCCAAGATGAACTCGTAGGGCTATGTCACGTCATGTCTTGATTACACATGTAAACACACGCACTCATTCACGCACACACACACAGAAATTCACACACACATATACATATACACACACGCACACACATTGGCACTTACCATAGATACTTTTGTGATTTTATATAACTTTGCTTAACTCAATATATATATATAATAATAATATGATTGTTTATTTAAAAATATATATTTATATATATATTTAAATAAACAATCATATTAGGGCAGTAAACAATCATATATATTTGTTTCTTCTGTAAGTATGTAAGTACAAATGTTAACGGGAACAACATTCATTATATTAAGGAAGAGCGGTGCCTCCTGACACAGGCTGTTTATGCTTAAAAGGAGACACTGACCCCATCTCAAAATTTACTCCTTGTTAAAAATAATTAACTTTTATTTTTTCGATTTTTTCCAAAAGTCGACAAATAACCAAAATGATTGCTAAATTTCATAGGCTTTCCAAAACTGTACGAATTGTGTCAAATTCTCCTAGAATTATCAAAAATTCAGCACAAAGCGCTCTGTACGACTAATTTGTAATTTGAATTAAAAATTGACTGAGCATGATAAAATTATCGATTAAAAATTGACTGAGCATGATAAAATTATCGATGTAGAGATCAACAAATAAAAACTTGTAATTTAATAAGTATTAATGAAACAAAAAACCGTTAACATAATAAAAACCGGCCAACTGCGAGTCGGACTCGCGCACGAAGGGTTCCGCACCATTATCTATAAAAATCACGTTTGTTGTATGGGAGCCCCTTAATTATTAATTTTATTTTAATCTAATTATTTATTTTTAAAGATAATAATACAACTCAATATTCTGTAAATATTTCAAGCGTCTACCTGATGCCATTATCAATATCACGTTTGTTGTATGGGAGCCCTCCATAAATATTTGTTTTATTTTAATTTAATAATTTATTTTTAAAGTGAATATGTAGTAAATATTCTGCGAATACTTCAAGCGTCTACCAGTTACCGTTATCAATCTCGAGCAAAAATTTGCAAAAAAAAAAACCACTTGTTGTATGGGAGCCCCCTTAATATTTATTTTACTGTTTTTTAGTACTTGTTGTTATAACGGCAACATAAATACATCATGTGTGAAAATTTAATTTATCTAGCTATCACGGTTCATGATATACAGCTTGGTGACAGACGGATGGACGGACAGCGAAGTCTCAGTAATAGAGTCCCGTTTTTACCCTTTGGGTACGTAACCCTACAAATCACATCACTTTATAAGTCTTGTTCAAACTATCGGCCATTGTTGCGCATGCATAAGCACGTAACTTACGACGCATTTCTGACACTCTCACTCTTGTTCAAAGTGTGTTCTTGGTATGTAGAAGTCACAGGACTTCACACCTGGACTCCAAGCCGGCCATGGTGTCGGGCCACCTCGGCTGATCCACCTTCATAGAGAGTTGGTATCCAGTCATTGTCGCACGCCTCGGAAAAAGTGAGCTGGGCAGCCATCATGCTGATAAATTATGTCCCTTCTAGTCCCTAAGGATACATTACATCTTCTAGTATTCCTCTTTCAAAAAGTTTTTATAAGTTATACCCCATTCGAATTATCGGACAAAAAGAATGGTCCAATCAAATTATTATGGATAATCCCCATCCAAACGTTCAACGAAGATCTTGTTTGGTGCACTCTTTCTTTAGATTTTCTTGGGTTTTGGCCCTTGGGAGCCCAATAGTGTGCATTATGAAAATTCGTGATACCATCACTTAATATATAATTAAATCGTTTAGGTATTTTTTCTGAAAATGCAAAAATGAACGGACTGTGATTTGTTAAAACTGGAGCGTCTTATCTTGAAACCAACTTTGTTAAATTTTATTAGCGTGCAGAATAATTATCCTAATGTAATAAATAATGTATTACAGCATGTAGACACAAACGGTTCCTTAAAATAATTGTTCTGGAAGTCATAAAGTTGAGAACCTGTATAGTTAGTTAACCTACCTAGAAAGTTCCACTGCTGGCCGCTAAGTGGCGCTGTTCGGTTTTAGAGCGCGCTATCGTTCGGACGGTGCAAAATAACTGGGAGGATTGATTAGTCACAGTGCCGTAGAATTAGAAAACATATATACACAAATTTTTGGACGTTTCAGATAGCTGGAACTTTATTATAATCTATTACAATACTAAACGTAATCGCTTCACTTTGTCACAAAATCTGAAAACTTGTAGCTAGTTACTAACAAGTTTTTATTAGAAAAAAGAATTCATGCTCAATGATGCCAATTGCTCAGTGCGCATTAAATTATAAATACCAAAAAAGACGAGCACAGTATTTCCTACGATTCCATTGAAAACAAAAGACGATCCTGGGACTTTGAAAGTTGATCATCAGATTAACTTTAAAATATCAAAAGGATCTATCGTCATACCAAATCGTAGCTTAATCGGACTTCTGGAAGTTGCTCTAAAATCGTTTGCAAGATTTGAGCTAAACAAACTAACAAACAATAATACAAGTTAAATAAACGCATGTATAATAGCTATTTATGCCACTGCCAACTAATGAGGCCCATTGTAACATGAGTGCTAGTTTGTGCCAAGCCTGAGTGGCACATTAGACAGCACGAGTGTTACAATGGCTAATTGCGTGCAGTGTATGCCACTTTTCCTACGACCAAATAAAATATATTGACATTTTGTCATAATCATATAAGTATTGAATTTTTGAAGCCAAAGCCTTATAGTTTAAATAATCATTGTAAAATTGTTAAACGACATTTAGGATACTTTTGTGATATGATTTGAGGTTATATATTAAGGAAATTACCAGCTGGGAGTAGAAAAACAACAGTATGACGCATTGTGATGGCTCAATATCGCGTATACCTCCTATGTGAGCCAGAACGAATTACTGCTGAGGACCCACCACACCATACGACCACCAACAATGATCCACATAGACGTCACAGCAGTGTCCGTCGACAAAAGATCTAGAATCACAACCCTTCTGCTGAAGAACCACCCTACCCACCTTCACCCAGGTTGGTACGAGGATGTCGAAGTTGAAGCTCAAAATAAAGCAATAATTTGATGGATTTCTTCAGGGCAGGTTGGTTCCACGAATAGCGAGTTAGGTTTACTTAATTATTTCAGGTAAATTAATGGCTTCTAGGTTAGTCCGTGTTGATGGTAGTACTTCATCAATAAAGTAATTATTAAAAGCTAGTGCTATTTCGCGTAGATTTTCAATGAGTCTATCATTCACTCTTATTTGTGTTATATATTCTCTAGGCAGATTGTCTTTATTTCGCCTTCGCAGGATTAAGGTTACTTACGTAGGTAGTTTTATATTATTTTATAATACTTGCATTGCTGTTTTTACATTTCTCAGCTCTGTAGAATAAAAATCGGGGTTATTTTTGAACATTCCAACCATGATTTCGTCCACTTTGGGCAAGTTTCTGCTATCTGCTTTCACAAAATTGACATCCATGATGGAGTGGAATACCAAATTATACGATGTAGATTGTAAAATATCACAAATTTTCACGAAATTTTTCAAATCTTTTTAAACAGATCAAAAATCGTAAGACTGCAACAATGACAGATCTGTGTTGTGACGTCATCTTAGATTCAGCCAATCCTTACGATTTGAAGTGACAGGTGCGCACAATAGGTTGCGCGCAAAAAACGTAACGCGATCACTAGATTTTACTCCTCATATGTATTTCATACAAGGCGCCTTATATGAAATTCGATTCTTAACGAGTAAACTCCAAAAAAGCCTAAGTCCCGTCCCTCACCCCCCGGTCTAGACGCCTTTTTTTATTATTAAAAATTTGAGTGCGTTTAAAAGTGTTTGCTGGAATCACAAAAAATCTTGGTTTTTTTTCCAACTTGGTTAACCAGCTTATGTCCTTTTGTAGTAAGGGTCCAAAATATTAAAACGATTTCTGATTGGATGCTCCATAACTTCCCAAAAAGGCGGGTAATGTTGTTCGGTTGTATGTATTGTAGCATAAATAATTGAAAATAGGGAATTCTACCGAAAAAATCACCAGCTACAATATTACGTAGAATTTGGAATGTTAGCCTAAAAATTGTAAAGTGGGGAAAAAAAAAAAGTAAGTGAGTTGAATATTGAAATATAATCAAATAGTTGATGGAAAGCTACACAGAGGTAATATAAAATAACGTTTTCATCGCCTGGGAACAGTTGTAAAAAATTTGACTAGTTGGGAATATTTGTCCCATTGGGATAAAATGGCCCAGTAGGAATTAACACGTTATGTATTATATGATAAAGGTTGCTACTACGTACGTACGAAGCAGCATAAACTGATTAATCTTAGTTAAATTTTAAATATCACTTTAGACACTGTTAAAAAAAATTAAAAGTCCACTTGGTCTTATAGGGGTTTTGATCTCGAAGAAAATAAAGAAAATATAGTATACTTGTAATCCGGTGGTGTTAATTGAACATTAAATAATGTTAAGATGTTGCCCACAACGAAGTAGCTTTGATGAAGAAGACCAACTACGGTACGAGGTTGTTCCGCCGGTCTCCGCGATGAAACACAATGCTTTCTATCTTCTTTACTATATAAAAATAAGTCGGGTTTTCCTTCCTGACGCTATAACTTAAGAACGGCTGGACCGATTTCGCTAATTCTTTTTTTGTCAGTTCGTTATTGTCAGGAGAAGGTTTTTATGTAGGGTAGGGTAGGGTAGTGTAGTGTAGGGTAGTGTAGGGTAGGGTAGGGTAGGGTAGTGTAGGGTAGTGTAGTGTAGGGTAGTGTAGTGTAGTGTAGTGTAGGGTAGTGTAGTGTATGTAGGGTAGGGTAGTGTAGAGTAGGGTAGTGTAGTGTAGGGTAGAGTAGTGTAGGGTATGGTAGTGTAGGGTAGGGTAGTGTAGTGTAGGGTAGACTAGTGTAGGGTAGGGTAGTGTAGGGTAGGGTAGTGTAGTGTAGGGTAGGGTAGTGTAGTGTAGGGTAGGGTATTGTAGTGTAGGGTAGGGAAATGTAGTGTAGGGTAGGGTAGGGTAGTGTAATGTAAGGCGGTACGTAGTTCGCCGGGATAGCTAGTGGTGTATAAATTAGTCGTGGGTTGGGTGAACCCTAAAACGTAAAAAAACGACATTTTAATAACCACTTGGTCCTACAATTCAAAGGAAAAACGATATACTGATACGGAGTATAAAAAAAACTTACCACAAAAAAACTGGGACGTTTCCGTCACAAAAACTGTAAAAACATACGACTTTACGCTGAAAAAAATATATTTATAAATCGATTTTTCGGAAGATAACGTAAACACAGGGGCGATGACAATTTTCTGTCATAAAAATCTCAGTCAACAAAACATTTAAATTTTCAAAACAATACGACAAAATTGTAATTGAAATTGAATTGAACACTCATGAGCTCTTTCATTTGAGCTTTTGCCCTTCTAAACTATTCGAGTTGAAGGGAAGCTAGGTGCTTTACCTCACACCGCGCAACAACGAAGGCGAGCCGCTCGCGGGTTGCGGGTCGCCCGCCGCGCACTCTCGATGTCCATAATCAAAAAATTATACTGAGAAGCGGCACGGGTCCGCCTCGTATTTTTTTTTAAATCGGATCAGTAGTTTTGAAGATTACCTCCTACATACAAAGATATAAACTTTACTTGTCTAATAAGATCACGTCACTTTTAATGATTTTTCATACAAACCTAGACTAGAATCGTGAAATAAAGATTTGTTCATTCATTCATATCAGCTCATATACGTCCCCACCGAGCCTACCCTGAATTAGGGCGATCGGGCCTTAGTCGACTACGCGGGCCCAGTGCGGGTTGGTCAACATCACACACAACCTTCGAGTTTCTTCGCAGGTTTCCTCAAGATGTTTTCCGTCACCGTAAGAGCATCGGATACGATCGGGCCTAAGTCGACCACGCGGGCCCAGTGTGGGTTGGTCAACTTCACACACAACCTTCGAGTTTCTTCGCAGGTATGTGCAGGTTTCCTTACGATGTTTTCCGTCACCGTAAGAGCATCGGATACGTAAGAAAGGGTGAAAGATATGTAATCTAATATATAAAAATGAATCGCAAAATGTGTTGGTAAGCGCATAACTCGAGAACGGCTGGACCGATTTCGCTAATTCTTTTTTTGTCGAGTTCGTTATTGTCAGGAGAAGGTTTTTATGTAGGGTAGGGTAGGGTAGGGTAGGGTAGTGTAGTGTAGTGTAGGGTAGGGTAGGGTAGTGTAGGGTAGGGTAGGGTAGGGTAGGGTAGTGTAGTTTAGGGTAGTGTAGTGTAGTGTATTTAGGGTAGGGTAGGGTAGGGTAGTGTAGTGTAGGGTAGAGTAGTGTAGGGTAGGGTAGTGTAGTGTAGGGTAGAGTAGTGTAGGGTAGTGTAGTGTAGGGTAGGGTAGTGTAGTGTAGTATAGGGTAGGGTAGGGTAGGGTACGGCAGTGTACTGTAATGTAAGGCGGTACTAGGGATTGCAATCCGGTCCGGCGGATCCGGTAATCCGGCGGATCCGGCGTATTTTTGGACCTACCGGATCCGGTGAGTCGGCGCCGGATCCGGTGGCGGATCCGGTAAAGAAAAAAATACGCGAAAAACTGTACTGTATGCAACGAAGCTCGCGCGCGCGACGTTGCCAGATCGCTAGACGTGCCGCGGCACTGCCGCCGCCGACACCGACTCTGTCTGCACTTGTTTGTCAGTCGCCACTTTACCTTTGACATCGAAAGTATCGAACGAAACTAATCGAAAAGTGTGTGAGTGATTGATTAGATTATTCTGTCGAGATAAACCGTAATTAAGTTGACAAACACTTTGTTTACCTAATTAGTGGTTATGGTTATATGACGAAAAAACATTGAATAATCTATGTTGTATTTGAATTGTTAAATAGGTTAGGTTAGCTAGGTATTTATTGTATTGTATGTTATGCAATGCAATGCGTCTTTTACCTATAATAATTTCAGTCACTGTTTCATTCTTTTTACACGACTACAGCAAAGCCAATATGATCTTGAGACTATGTAAATTAAATACTTAGTACTTACTTTATTATTTAGAATAGTTTCATAATTTCATTTAGTACAAATAGTACCAAAAATTACAATTAATACAAAAAATACAATTTAAAGTGATTTTATTTTCCATAAATACGTATTTTATTTTTCTTTTTATGTTTTGTTATCAAAACTAAAAATCACTAAATACTAGGCCCTAAGTAACTTTAAAATCCGGTCGGATTGGCGTCAATCCGGTGAAATCCGGTCGGATTGAAAATGATACCGGATTGCAATCCCTAGGCGGTACGTAGTTCGCCGGGACAGCTAGTATTAAATAAAATAAAGGGTGAAATATATATAATATCAAACAAAACAACAGAATTAGAGTAAAAAGTCATATGTTTTATTCATATAAATAGATAGTGAATGCTTAATAATATTTTAAACGTAATCTTAACAGTATTATGTTAATAGCTATAATAATTAAATACATGATTGGAGTGGAGTACCTTCAAATTATTAAAAATCCAATCCCTACTTACAGCAACAATAATTATAATAATAAAAATGCGATGGGAATGAGAAAAACATTAAATATAATTTACATGTTTTAGTCCTACAGGCTATATAATATAAATTATGAAGAAATATATCCCTATTGGATATTTTACTTCGTGGAATCTCAGACCATTTATTTATTACCCCCGGCGACAGACAGGGTAGCGAGATTTATTTATGTACCGGATTACAATTACCTACCGCTCTCCGTAGCTCTAGGGCTGTTATTGCTTAATTTAAAACCAGCGATGACACCAGAGCAAGTACGCTATACTTAGGGCTTCATTACCTGTTTCGTTTGCGTACTTAGGGTGACAAACAGACGAAAAAAGGTAATGGAGCCCTAAATAACACCCTAGACACTTCATACAACGGGCTAGAAACGACATTTCAAAAAAGGAATAACGGAACAAACAAAATGGCGGCGAAATCCTATACGTTCGACAACCAAACTGTAACCAATCTGTATCAATCTGGGTGACGAGGGGCAGGGAGTGTCCATACCGTATGTTAGTACTAATATTATATACTTTGCCTAAAGTACGGCGTACTTGCTCGCGAGTCTGTCACCAGCTTTACTGTAGCTAAAAAAGTACGTATACATATAGGTACCTATACCACGTAGCCAGGAAAGACACGTCCAAATGTTTTTTTTTTTATTGGATGCCTTATTTCTAGGGGTATCCGAATCAACTCCATGTATTTTATGGTTCCGGCTTGAAGATAAGATAGCCAAATCGCCATTGCGTTGGGGAATCTTGGTAATCCCGCTTCCATGATCGGCATCATCGTTACTTATCATCAGGTGAGATGATGCCAAGGGCTTACCAATTAAGAATAAAAAAGTTCCGCGAAAGTCGACGGTTTTTAAGATATTTGCGTTTAGGTTTTTGAAGATTTTGTATAAAAAATATCTTTGCTGGATTTGACGTCAGTTTGTAAAAAAACATCATACAATAAACCAGCAAAATACAAGAAAAACTTTACCATTTCATTAGCTTTCCAAAAAAGTATAAAATTGGAACAATTTTGAAAAAACAATAAAAATTTGGAATTAACTAGAAGAGTGTATCGAGTCTCATACATTTTCTCCAACAATTTTGTGTAAAAAAAAACCTGTTCTTATTTTTTGATTAGCATGCGAATCACGGATATTAAAATGACGCTAGAGAGTCACAGATCTCTGATGATTAAAAAGGCATGTAAAATCTTGGAGATTATAAAATCATGAAAACATATTTTTTTACCAATTAGTGTGTAGTCTTTTTAGAGAAATCATAAATTTTCGTATGATTGGTTTGTTATTTTTTTTTTACCTTTTTGGAAAGCTAATAAAATAAAAATGATTTTTTTTCACAAACTGGCGTCAAAGTCTTTTTTATACAAAATCTGAAAATTGAATCTCGAATATCTTGAAAAAAGTTGAATTTCGTGGAACATGCATAGGATGGGGGTGATTCGGATACCTATAGAAAAAAAAATTTACGTGTCTTCTGTGGCCACCCGGTATGTGGGAAGTACTTGTGTTTTTTTTTAAATCTAGCATTGGTAAGCCCTACTTTGGTGGTCTATAAGTGAGTGAGTCTATGAGCATAATAAAGATTACTTTTCTATATTGTGATATGAGTGAGCAAGTGTCAAATTAGCTGAGCTTTACCAGCAGATGTCTTCGAAAATATTAGTTATAAACTTAAAATTGGTCCTCACTACACGTAGTTTATCTGATGGCGATATTTTCATTGTTTTGATCGTTCCTGGTGCTAAAACAAAGATGCTCGAAAATCGGCCGAAATGGTTCTAGAAAAGTTATTACGACAGTTTACACTGTAATTGGGTTTTTTTCCTAATGGTGTCGCGCCTGAGACAGCGGAAAGCATCTCATGTATCAAGTACGTCGCGAATCATCGCAATTCTCGCAGTTTCTTCGTATGGCGACAAGCTCAGTGTCTTTTTCGTAGTCGGGTTTACCCCTAATGGTGTTGAGGCTGCCCCTGAGGCAGTGGGAACAATCTCACGTTTGGAGAACAGTTTGTCCAGAATTTTTGACGTGAAAACGTCTAATAAATCGATGGACGCCGGCTGCACGCACGAAAAAGGATGACTCATTGTCCCGTTACGCTCATTGACTCGTCATAAAATTATGCAATCATTTCATCAATGATTTGTTATGACGTTGTCACGTTAAACTATCGTCCGTGACCAATTTTTTTAGCTGTTACTTTTTATGGTCACAATTGTTAAGTCTTTCAACGTAGTCGGGTTGGTTCCTAGTGGTGTTGCGGCTGTGCCTGCGGCGGCGGGAAGCACCGCACGTGCTCGACGCCGGCGCGCTCGTCATCGGGCACGCAGTGGCGCGCGAGCACGCCGAATATCTGTGAGTTGAGCACTTGGAAGCGGCGGATCCGGTCCACCATTCGTTTCAAGGGCTGGAAAGAAATGATACGTTTAAATATACTGGGACAAATCACAAAGGGTCATCTGACATCAAGGATTCCCTGCACTATGGTAACCAGACTGATATACATAAAGTCTATTCCAGTAAACTCAATACATTTACATTTCCAAATTGTAGTTATTACAAAGATGGTAAGACGACTGTGAACCCACGTCGAAAATTCGACTTTTCATACAAACGGCGATAACCATTTTCACCTCTTAAATGTTAACCGATTTGGACCAATTTTTGATAGGTTGTCAGTCTTGCCGCACAACATCAATGTTAACAACTGGCATGAAGATAGCATAGCCAGTTCTCCATTGCGTTGGGGAAACTTGGTTAGCCCGCATCCATCTACGGCATCATCGTCACATAATGCAAAGAGCTTAAAAATTGTGGAATAAAAAAACTTACGATTCCCTTGACCAGCTCGTCCTTCCCGTCCACGCGCTGCACCCTGAGGATGTGGTAGCAGAAATCCAGCGCCTCGAACCGCCGCTGCTGTCCCAGCAGAGCGATGATGGTGCACCCCGCCCAGTGCAGGCCCTCGCCGAACAACTCCCTGAGATTAAAATAAATAGGATTCATTTATCTCCATATTAACACTAGTCCTAGCCATACTGCGATTTTACTCTAAATTCTCGAGTGGCGACCGCACACCAGAAGACGTAGGACCGTCGACCTGGTGAAATCGGTCGTTGTGGAAATCCTTGGGGGAGGGTTTTGTGAAGCAGTGGACTTCTTTCGGCATATATGATGAATGATGATGATAATTGTGAACTGACTGACCCGTTGGTCAAGTGGCAGCGCTGTTGCCCGCTGGGCCGAGGGTTGTGGGTTCGATTCCCACCCAGGGCAATCATACGTGTGACGAACTGGTTTCTTTGATCTGTGTCTGTATGTTAAATATCTATGAGGGTGTGTATGTATTTTAACGTATATAAATATTTATATCAGTCTCTGGTTCCCATAGTAAAGGGAATCCTAGTTTGGGGCCAGATGGCCCTGTGTGATTTGTCCAATAATATATTTTTTTGTTATTGGGCTTGATATAGTTTTTGAATTTGTTTTTTTCCTCTCGCTTTCCTGCAATCTTTGGGAGTGATTTCGTGAAAAGGGACAGAAGTGTGTAACAGAAAATGCAGTTATTTTTAATTAAGACGGCTCAGGAAACTTGGCCATGCCGCCTTATTTTTTTTTCAGTTACAAAGGCTAAGTAACATGGCCATGTTACGTTAGTACTAATTTATATACTTTGGCCATGTCGCCTAATGCCGGAGGTCGGAGGCCGAATGTTTTTTTTACTTTTGTCATATGTTACACATCATGCGACTACTGTAAGGCTCGCTCGTTTTTTAACATACTCATTTTATACTTTTTAAAAATGTATGTATGTCTCATACCAATGACCGGAAAAGGTAGAGTTTAAATATCTAAAGTTCGCGAAAAGGTACGAAATGGAGTTGTTAAAACCAATACATCTGTTAGTCCCGTAATACCGGGAACTGTGATATCGTTTATCGGAGCAGGCATTATCTTTAAGGCCTTAAGATGGGTCAAACAAATGACTAAATTCAATTTAAATTATCGAAAGACTGTGAAAAGCTATCACCGTGAAAAAATATATGTAATAAACTTAAGAGGAAACGCGGGCGCCATTTTTTCCATACAAACGTAGTCCCCTGTTTCCTCCCTGGATAATGACAATAGAACAAATATGTTTTTCCATCAAACCTATATCTACCATGGCCATGCCCTATGTTTTGTTTTTTCCAATAATCTAATTACAACAGGAAGTAAAGAATTTTTAAATTATTTTTGAAAATAATAAAGAGTTTTACAATAAGAGGTGTTATTTTGATATTCAAAGAAAAATGACATTTTTTAATATAAATGATCGGACGTTTATTTGATTATAAAGAAGAAGGTATGCCGTTAATAGTGGAAAATAACATAAGGCAAATGACCACCACGACCACGCTTACAGGACCATATCCTTTTCATGAAATTTTACATAACCAAATCGCAAAGTGGCTGCCCTATGTCTTCGATAGCCTCACGAATTCCATCTTTGAGGTCTTGAATCGACGTAGGGCTGTTGGCGTAGACCTTCTCTTTCACGTGGCCCCAAAGGAACAAGTCGCAAGGTGTTAAATTACAAGATCTCGGTGGCCAATTGTGATCACCTCTTCGAGAGATAACACGGTCCGGAAACTTTTCGCGCAAAAGATCAATGGTTTCGTTGCTTGTGTGGCACGTAGCGCCGTCTTGTTGAAAGTAAACGTTGTCCAGATCAATACCATTCAATTCCGGCCATAAAAAATCATTAATCATCTCTCGATAGCGCAATCCATTCACCGTAACTGTTGCTCCAGCCTCATTTACGAAAAAGTAAGGTCCAATGACTCCGCCAGACCATAAACCGCACCAAACAGTCACACGTTGAGGATAGAGAGGCTTTTCAATAATAACTCTTGGGTTTTCCGAGCCCCAGATGCGACAATTTTGCTTGTTGACGAAGTCACCGAGGTGGAAATGGGCTTCATCACTCAAAATGATTTTTCGATGGAATTCCGGATCTTTTTCATGCATTTCAACGACCCAATCAGCAAAGACACGACGTTGTTGATGATCGGCCGGCTTGAGTTCTTGTGTTAACTGAACTTTATAAGCCTTAAGACCCAAATCTTTATGCAAAATACGGTGTAATGACGTTTGTGGAATGCCTAATTCCAAAGAACGACGAGGAATGGACATATCTGGGTTTTCTTCAACACTTTCGGCTACAGCAGCAATATTCTCGGCTGTTCTTGAGCGACGTGCACGGGTTTTATTCTTCACATCACTAACTTGTCCCAACAGCTAGAATTTTTCCACCAATTTCTGAATTGCGGTTCGACAAGGTGCTTCACGACGACCCAAAAATGTTCGAGTTTTACGAACCGTCTCTGCCAAACTTTCACCATTTTTATAGTGAATTTTAATAATTTCAATGCGTTGTTGAAGCGTGTATCGTTCCATTTTTATTAATGGCGTAGTTTCTACTTGTCAAATGTCAAAAAATGACAGCTTCAAAAGTGACATCTACTTGCTCAAGTTTTGAAGAAGGAAATAGGGGACTACGAAATGTTGTTTTGGTCAATTTTAATGCCTATTATCGGTCTGCGCTGCAGTTCTCCCTTTCATGCTGTATACGGAGAGGTTTGTGGGAGGGAGACAGCAACATTTTATTCAAATACCTATTCTTTAGACCGCGTTTCCTCTTAAAGTAATAAAAAAACTATTTAATTGAATACATTTTTTTTTTAAATACCACTTTTGATGTAGAAAATATACTGTAGACCCTGTTTTTGGCATTAATTGCAAAATTTCTCGAAAACAAATAGTTAATGTTGAATGAAACCCACACCCAAAAATCGGTGACTTAAAGACCTTTCATTTTAATTGAACTCATTTTTTTAACCTTATTTGAAAGTGATGAAAAGTAATAAAAACATGGTTCAAACGTATCAGCCGCGTTGAAGTCCGCATTGATTTGAACTTAAAATGTATAGACTTACGTTCGATATTATTTATACACGTATCAACCTGCTCGGATTGAATGATCTTAAAGCCTTAACGTATAATATAAACGTTATGATGATGTAAACTCTCTGCGTGATCGAATCAGAAACGAGGAAATCCGTAAGAGAACCAAAGTGACCGACATAGCTCTCAGAATTGCTAAACTGAAGTGGCAGTGGGCGGGGCACATTGCTCGTAGAACAGATGGCCGTTGGGGCAGTAAAGTTCTCGAGTGGCGACCACGCACCGGAAAGCGTAGTGTAGGCAGGCCTCCCACTCGGTGGACCGATGACCTGTTGAAGGTCGCGGGAAGCCGCTGGATGCGGGCAGCGCAGAACCGGTCGTCGTGGAGATCCTTGGGGGAGGCCTATGTCCAGCAGTGGACTTCCTTCAGCTGATATGATGATGATGATGATGAAACATTTTACCGGGATAGCTGGATTTTAGAAATATATGAACTAAATAAGTGATATTTGTGTCACCTACTGTATCACACAGCCGGTTTTGGTTGCTTATTGACTGAACAAAAAAAACGAAAATAAATTAATATATTTGGTGGTTTTCACAACTTTTTGGTGGTATTTTCGCAAACTTCATTCATTCAATCATATCAGCTCATACGTCCCCACCGAGGGGCTCGAGCCTACCCTGAATTAGGGCGATAGGGCCTTAGTCGGCCACGCGGGCCCAGTGCGGATTGGTCGACTTCACACACAACCTGCGAGTTTCTTCACAGGCGTGTGCAGGTTTCCTTACGATGTTTTCCGTCACCGTAAGAGCATCGGATAAACGTACATATGAAATCTAAATTCGAAATCCCATTGGTACGTGACAGGATTCGAACCACTACCTCCCGGACAGGAGGCGGCGGCCCTAGCCGTTACGCCACCGACTTACTTTATTACTTGTAAGGAAATCCGCCATAATACCAATACCGGTTATGGTTCAAGATACAGCCCTTTAAAGGTAAGTAGGTAGGACAGACAGACAGAATGACAGATGGCGTTAGACTAGTAATAGGGTCTCGTCACCCTTCAAGTATATAACCTTGTAATTGAAACGCTGAACACGTTAAAAAAACTGACTTTCATCGCAATAACTTAGTACTATTTTGCATTAATATTTTTGGTTTTTGTCAGTTTTCTAAAAAAATACCACACCAATTTTGAAAAAAATTATATGGAACCAACTCGGAAGTCAAAACAAAACATCTATATAATAAATTAGTGCAAAATACATAGGTACCTACCTACTTACTGTATATGTCGAAACATAAAAATGGCAAAACATTTATCTTTTTTTTTAATATATCAATAATAATTAACTTTCATTTAATTATTTAATAATTAACTTTCATTTAATTATTTAATAATTAACTTTCAGGAATTACACTATTGTGTACAAAATAGATTTGTTGAATCAGCCTGTATATGTGACTGCGGAGTTCGCACCCACACTACTACAATAATAGAAGTGTGTCGTTCGTTGCGCAGGTGACCTGTGTTTACGAAGTAACTAGTATCTCACTGATCCTGTGTATGCATTGCAGTATGGTTAAGGATATATTATGTAGGTGTGCATTACTTAACTTATTATTTTTATATATTTGTATATTTTTTCTTTTGTTTTTATAAGTATATAGCTCGTAGACGACTGTTGAGCACCTAGACAAACCATTCAGGTTTAATGGTGCTAAATGATATTATTTTTTTGTATTTTGTTTTGAAATTGGTAAATAAAAAAAAATAAAAAAAAAAGTATACTCTATCGAATTAAAAAAAAAATCGGATCACAATCTGCGAAGATATCGCGTTACACAGAAACACACACAAAAACAGTCAATTGAAAACCAACTCCTTTTTGGAAGTCCGTTGAAAAGCGATTTCAACGCAGGCAAAGCCCCAGACAAAAGCTAAACTAAGAAATTGGTACTTACTCTACTGTGAATTGTGTGTCACCAACTGGGATGCAGTACAGGAACTGGAGAGCTGACCATAGCCTGGAAAATCAAACAAATTGGTAAAGTGAAAGTTACAATCACATCATCATATCAGCCGAAAGACGTCCACAGCTGGACAAAGGCCTCCACCAAAGATTTCCACGACGACCGGTCCTACGCTGCCCGCATCCACTTCCCGCGACCTTCACCAGGTCGTTGGTTCCAAATTTCCAATCAAGGATCAACCAATTTCTTAGCGTAATGGTTGCCATTCCCTTTGCACCAGGGATGTTGCAGATGTCGATATTTTCACATCCGCGGATGCGGATGCGGATGCGGAGTTTAGCAGGCTCACATCCGCGGATGCAGATGCGGATGCGGATGTATAAGATATTATGTAAATAAAGTCTATTAATGAAGAATTAAAACAATGACAACGTAATTATTAACATTTCTGAGTGCATCGACTTAAGATGGTTTTTCAAAGACGATGTGGTGCGGCCCTTGCGAGAGTAGCTTTTGTTGCATATTTTACAATCAGCTTTATCCTGGTCTTCTTTATTTGGTTCAAAATAATCCCATACATTACTTTTGGTCGGTGGTGACATTGTTGACTAAATAGTTAGATAAACTATCAATAACGGGAATCACACTGGAAAAATAACGAATTTCGTCATAAAACGATAATTTTTCCTACAATAAAACGTACTACCGGCGTAATATAATAGAATTTACCTTGTGATCTTATGGATATTAGTCTTAAATAATATAAAGTTTTCTTGTAAACTCTTCTTATTTACATTTTACACACTGTATCACAACAACATTAAAAAAAATACCTATCTATCTTTATGATACGATAAGTAGTTCACTTTCACTTCACAGCGCAAACAAACACTAATATTTATTCACTTGCAAGAAACAAATGATGCACTAGCTAGAACAAACAAACGTGTCGAATCTTGTCACCAATTTCTTCGCTCCCATTGGTTATTGTCACGTCACGTGACTCACTCACTCACGTGCGACCGGCATGCGTCAATCACCGGCCCCGCCCAATTTCTTTCTTGTTGCTACTTGTATAATATTCGCATCCGCATGAACATTCGCATTGATTAATGCGGATGCGGAAGCAGATGCAGATGTCCAAATCAATGCGGATGTTCCGCATTTGCGGATGCAGATGCGAATGTTCGCAACATCCCTGCTTTGCACCAGGAGGTTAGGGTTCAATTTAACACTCGGTTTGGTTAATGGTACGGTATTTTCTAAGCCCGTCTGGTTAGCTACCACCATCTTATCTAAGTCTTGCCGACAAACTAACAGCCTCCGTGGTGCAATGGTCAAGTCCACTAGCTTCAAATCAGGAGGTCGCGGATTCAATTTCCCGCGGAGTCTAACTTTCTATGACTCGGTTTGGTTGGTGAAAGGCATTTCCAAAGCCGCCTGGCTAGCTATCACTATCTTATCTAAGTCTTGCCGCCGAGTATCAAGAGCCAGTTCCCCATTGCGTTGTGGAGTCTTGGTAAGCCCGCTTCAATCTTCGGCATCATCGTCACTTACCATCAGGTGAGATGATGCCAAGGGCTTACCAATTGTGGATAAAAAAGTCAATCAATGTTAACAGCATTAATGTGTTCCGACTTAGAAATAAGATCTTGGTAAGCCCTCTTTACCTTCAGCATCATCGTCACTTACCATCAGGTGTGAGAAGTTGCCAAGGGCTTATAAATCGTGGATAAAAACAAAGAGGAAGGTTACTGGTCGAGACGAAAAATTATTACCACTAACGGAAGGACAGAGTATACAGTGTGCAAAAAAATGGTGTTGGTCCTTTTAACTGGGGCTTTTAATCATCATACTGAACAACTTTTGTTCTATGATTTTCTGAAATCGCAAAAAAAATACCTCAGCATACATATCGATTAGCTGATCGACCAATTTTGTGCATTTTTGTATGGAGGAACCAATTTATTTATTTTTAAGTTGTCTATGGGTTCCTTGGGGAAAGTTGTCCAGTATGATGAGTAGAACCACTAGTTAACCCCCAGTTAACGGGGGGAGTTATTTCCGAAGCGGCCGTAGCTCAATGTGAATTGCGTGTTTAGATTGATTACGCACGTTAACTGACCTAGCACGGTCATTACCTAGATGGGTTTGGCGGTTTTCTCGAACGTTTTCGTGCTCCACAAGGCATGCTAAGCCATTGGTGCTAGTTACTTATAGGCGGCTTGAAAAACTTCTGGGGGCTTGCCACCATCAGTCCGAACTTGGCCCCTGTTTGTGGAGTATGGCCTAACCTTCCCGAGCTTAGGAAGAGATCCGTGCCCCAGCAGCAGCGGGAAGGTTATGGGGTTGTTAACGAGCCGCCCTCGTATGTTACGCACGTTAATGAGTCTCCCTCGTGTGTCTCCTCATCATCATCAACATCATATCAGCCGGAAGACGTCCAATGCTGGACAAAGGCCTCCCAAAGGATTTCCACGACGACCGGTACCGCGCTGCCCGCATTCAGCGGCTTCCTGCGACCTTCAGCACGGCGTCGGTCCACCGTGTGGGAGGCCTGCCTACGCTACATATTGTTGTGCGCGGTCGCCACTCGAGAACTTTACTGCCCCAACGGCCATCTGTTCTACGAGCTATGTGCCCTGCCCACTGCCACTTAAGTTTAGCGATTCTGTGAGCTATATCCGTTACTATCGTTTTCCTACGGATCTCTACATTAATGATTCGATCGCGTAGTGACTCCGAGAGCATAGCTCGCTCCAATGCCCTTTGGATGACCTTGAGGCCCATAGTAAGCGACCATGTCTCAGCAGGGCCGCCGGGGACTAGGGGCCGTTTTTTGGTGTCTTCTCCATGTTGGGGGGGTTTTGCCTAATCATTAGTGTCGCCTTGTGCTGCGGTGCTGGCCGGACGCGGTTGTGATACTGAGTCTTCCTGTGGGTGTATGTGACATAGTGTCTCACCCTCGCACGGATCAGATCAATAAGGTTGGATTGGAAATGTGCGCTGGGCAGGCGCGCCTCAAGTATGATTAGACAATCATACTTACCGAAGCACGCGTTCATACTTTTTATTTGCGTGTGGTTGTGTTTAACGTACAGACTCTCGAAATGGTGTGAGACACAATTGCAGCCCTGTGTTCTTAGTGTGTTTTGTTTATTAGTGCGCGCAATTCGCGTATATGTGTTATTGCTTGTGTAGTGGAGTTGATGGGTGGGAGACAGGCGGCGACGCTGGTTTTCAAACAAAAGTGTGACTATTGCCAATCCAACCTTATTTATCTTATCCGTGCACACTCGTATATGACGCATGCGTATATTACCTGTGGAACTCCTTGGTGTCGGTGTGCTGAGCGGGCGCGGTGTGCGGCGCGGCGGGCGGCGCGGGCCAGTGCGGCGCCACGAGGCACGCCTTCAGCCGCCGCAACACCACGCAGAACAGCGACAGCCCGCAGCACAGGCGCTCGCGGGTCAGGAGGTCGCCCTCGCGCGCCAGCTGGCTTTGCTGCAAGGAATTACAAATCTAATTGTACTTTACAGGATACTACTGAAGTAGCTGAATTCCGAAATAACGGGCTTCTTATTCGTGACTCGGTAACCTATAGTCAATTCCCAATGCTTTATGTAATTTCAAGTTTTTAAAATCAATACAACTAGCTTTTGCACGCTCTGCCGCGTGGACATCGAGCGTGGGCGAGTTGCGAGCGTCTTGCTGGGTTTTCATTAAAATTAGCATTAGCTTGATGACAGATCTATGCACCAATATCTTTCAAATAAAAAAAAACGATGTTGTCTGTTAAGTCGGTTTACGGACGATAATTTTACGTGATAACGTGTCACAAGCCGAACGCTTGTGTGCTTTATGGCCATCCAGATGCACGTCGACGTGACCAACTCGATTAGGTACAATCTAGTCGGCCGTGGCAAATCTAGTCGGCCGTGGCAAGTGGCCATTGCGAACGCTCTCACACACACTTTGAAAAGTATACAGATACATGTCCGTCCGTCCGTCCAAGTCCAAGTACCTGTACAAGTACTACTACAATAACAAGTACAAGTACAACTCTCACTTGCACGCTCGGCTCAGGCGTAACTCTACAATGGGCGTAACGTGACAATGACGTCACACTGGCGTAACTCGATAATGACGTCATACTTTTTCGTGGATGCAGCCCGTGTCATCAATTTATAAGACGTAATCACGTCAAAAAAGCAAATCTGTAGAATAAAAACGACCGGACGGACTCGCATTAGATGCACTTCTATCTTAACATAATCACGAACGATTTCTAAAATCTAAAACAAAATAAAAACATATTACAACTCACCTTAGCCGTGCCGTACTTGTCCACATTTTGCACAATCTGCAGCGCGGCGTACTTCGCCTCGAGGCGCTTCTGTTTCGTCTCCGGCTTTTCACCTTCTGCAGTAAACAATGTCCAAATGTCAGTCTAACCAAAAATAAGCTCATTTCGAAAAACCTAAACACTTTTATTTGATTTTTTTTTATTAATTTCTTATTCTTCTCAGCAAACCCTTTCATGGCGGTGCATCAAAACTAACTGGTCCGCTGTCTTAGGAGTCCTTCTTATTCTTCTCGGCAAACCCGTTCATGGGGATGCATAAAAAAAACTGGTCTCTTTGGAGTCCTTATTCTACTACTCAGCAAACCCGTTCATGTGGATGCATAAAAATAACTGGTCCGCCATATTGGATTTAAAACGACGTCACTTAGCTAACCAAGCATTGTCATCCACACCTACAGCAAAATTTCAGCATAATCGGAAACCGGGAAGTAGGTCAAATTTAACTTGCAAATTTTGAAACGGACAACTTACTCGTACATACGAACATTGTTAAATTAAATAAAAACGTGAAAAACCCGAGGGTTTTTGACAAAAGTAGGTTTTTTTAAAACTTGTATGGAACATTCTGATGCTATCAAATCTTGCTACAATAACAATAGCACTTATACAATTAGACTCCTACTCATTTAAGTTCCGGGGGCATTCAGACGGCCAATGTACCAATGAATTTTTCGAAACTAACGCACATATACTTACCGATTGCTTTAACGGTGAAGGAAAGCATCGCGAGGTATGAAGGTCGCGTTGCTCACGTCCTTAGGTGTAAATCTAAATGCCGTACATGTGACCGCGGGTGATACTAAGTGCAACACCAGGCAACCGCCGTCTATCCCTTGGATAGCACGGTTAATTGTGCCACACGATAAGAGAAGCAAAGAGTGTGAAAACATGAATACAATGATTTTAGGGGCAATCGCCTTTTCGTGTCAAATAGTGTTGCCACTTTATTCAGTATAAAATAGATTCGGTAAAAAAACCCAATTAAATCCGTAATTAAATTAAATGCAATTAAATCTATATTTTATCTTTAAATACCCAATTATCCACAAAAAAACCAGAAAAAGCCCAGTAGATGACTCTTGCCGCCAAACATCAACGCCAACAACATAGGTGTGTTCCGGCTTGAAGATACGATAGCCAGTTCCCCATTGCGTTAGGGAATCTTGGTAAGCCCGCTTCCATCTTCGGCATTCATCAATGCTTACCATCAGGTGAGAATGCCAAGGGCTTACCAATCGTGGATGAAAAAAATGAGTTCCAGCTACTATTAAATGCATAATGCGGAAACAGTAAACTGTAATTACCTGCAGCGTAGGGGCGCGGCAAGATGTTCTGGAACGGAGCGGCGTGCAGCAAGTCAGTCACTTCCTCCTGACTCAGCGCCTGAGACATGAGAAATATTTAATCATCATCATCGATAGTCAATTCGGCACCGCTGGAGAGACTGTAGGACAGCTCAAGTTTCAACCGAATCATAGTCCACAAACGCCAAGCATAGTGGCTGATAGTACGCTTCAGTCTTCTGTATAATCTGCCGCAGCGTATGTATGTGGTCTATGGCAGGGGTTCCTAAACTTTTAAGATAACGGAACACCCACCAAATACCTTTCATTTTATGAAACTCCATATCAAATTATTACAAATCAAACACACCATAATTTCAATAAAAACTAAAACTTTTATTTAAAATATTTTAAAAGAAAAACACTTTATTCTTTAATTTAACTTTAAATGTGAAGAATGAACTTGTTTCACTATTTTATCAATAATTGCTTTATAGTTCACTATTATGTCGCGGAACCCTGGTATTTCTCCCTATAGGTCTCCCCCCCCCCCCTAGGTTCCGCGGAACCCACTTTGGGAATCGCTGGTCTATGGTACTAAAGCCGCTTCGGAAGCCGGCTTGTTCGGGAGGCTGGAAGTCTCTCGAAAACAGCTTGTGAACATGGCTCAAAAGTGAGATGGGTCTGTAGTTCTTCAGCAGGGTATTGTCGCCGTTTGTGAAGAAGAACACCATCACACTTCTGTGCCATGCCTTAGCTGTTTGTCCCTCGAGTATAACGGATTTTAAAAACTTCTGAAGAGCTTTTAGTACCGGTGGTCCACCTGCTTTCAGAAGTTTAGCCATAATTCCATTATCACCCGGCGCCTTGTTGTTCTTGAGTCTGGGTTCCCACAATGAAAAAATCAAATGGACCTGGGGGGAATTTAGGATAGCTGTGTAGCTATGATTTTTTGGTTCCTTTCAGAGTACCTTTAATATTATGATGAGGGGAAATTATCGTCCGGTCGTAACAGAGCAATAAGGTAATCTCTTCAAAAGGCCTGTAGGTCTTATGTCCTAAGACTTAGAAGGTTATGACGCCGACCGGGAACACTATTTTTGTAAACGAAATAGGAGCGTTTGTGACGTTGCCGTGACCGCTTGGGCCCGGCTCAGATTTCCTTGCTGTTCTTACATACTTACATGTAAGCAATTGTGAAAAAACCAAACAAAGTAAGGAAGTAGAGTCAAATTTCAAAATGTAGTTTGTGGCAGCTGCAGTAACCCGCCACTAACAACTACGCGTCCCACAGCTCAAGACAAACCAGCCGTCAAGCTATGTAGAGTTTACATCCACACCTCGATAGATGTTACACTGTCATCGTAGGGAGACTATGTACAACTAAACGCAACCTTAACGCAAGCACCGACAGTACAAACATCTACAACGCGCTATCAACATTTCCTTGCTACTTAACATATACAGGCAACTTGGTGTAGGTCCCGTTAATCGAGGCTTCAACTGATCATACTGATTAACTTTCCCTAAGGAACCCACAGTCGATTTTCAAAAAAATTTGTTGGACCCTCCATACAAAAATGCACAAAGCGGTTCCATATTGAAACCAGAATATTAGCACTCTATTGAGGGAAGTGATTTTTTTTTTGACCGTGTCCTTTCCTATGACAAGTAGAAGCCCCAGTAAGAAGGTCGTATACCAATATTGTAAGCCTCGCTCACCTGCTCGATGAGCATGCAGAACAGGATAATATTTCCGAGTTCGCGGAAAGCGTGAAAGAGTTCCGTTCGTGCGTCCGGGTACTGCACTATGTCTTGCAGCTGCGCGTGGTAGTACCCCAGTACACCTGCAAACAAAGGTATACTTTATAGCTTTTATTTTTATATCGGGAAATAAAGAAACGTACATTCATACATATATTACACCTGAAACAATACAGTGCTGCTTTTTTTGGGCAGTAGTGTAAAAAACTGACGGGTCACGGATGAAAAGTGGTCATATATAAGTGCTAACATACAGTACAGACAGAGTGCATCGGTGGCGTAACGGCAAGGGCCGCTACCTCCTGTCCGGGAGGTCGTGGTTCGAATCCTGCCACGTACCAATGTGTTCTCGAATTTCGATTTCATATGTACGTTGACTATTACATACTGACCTATTTCCTAATCGTTTTTTTTCTCACAATAAAGCCTCTTTCAAGCGCTGTTTCTCAAAGATGCAACCACTCAGAGCAGTCAGAGCAACGTAAATCAGATCAGAGGACCATTCTACAACCCACAAAAATAAATCCACTCGTTTTCAATGTTCCTGTCACCTCCCACATTAGAAGAGTCCGGGGTATGTCAGGGACGAGCGTCTCGCGACAGGATGGACACGGCTGCGGCTATCCGTATACTATAACTAGTTTTATCCCGCGGCTTCGCCCGCATGTACTTCGTTTTTATGACTGTCTTTGAGGATGAGTGGTGCGCGAGCCGCTCGCGAGTGTGGAGATGAGTTTTCTCCAGATCCCTCAGGAACTATATCGGGCTATTCTACTAGCAGTCTATGTCATTTCCCACCCCCTCAAGCAATTCTATCCAAAAATCACTTCAATCCGTTCCTCTGTTGCGATGCCGACGTGCGCGAGCGTGGAAATGAGTTTTCCCCAGATACCTTTGGGAACTATGTCAGGATATGCTAATTAGAAAATTAACCATCTCTATGCAAAAAATAACAACAATCCATTGTTCCGTTGCATTAGTAGGTAGTGGTTCTCTTCCACGACGCACTCGCCTTGCAGAGTACCGGACCTACCGTAACTGGTCCTTGTCTTTACCTTATGGTATGGTACCTTATGGTTAGATGATCTTCCGTTAGCCCTTGAAAATATAAATAGTGACTTAAAACGGATAGTGAAATGGTCTGAGCGTAACTGTCTCGTTCTTAACCCCGCCAAATCTAAGTACATGATCATAGGTTCCCAAAATCGTGTGTCTAAGGTAATGTCTATGCAGCCAAAGGTAATTGTTATGGGTGAGGCTATAGCTAGAGTAGATAAGGCGCGAAACCTCGGCCTAACCATGGACACTTCTCTACGTTTTGAATCCCATATATCTGAGGCAGTAAGAAATTGTTTCTATCGCCTTAGAGTATTATATCAAATACGTCCTTTCATCAGTACAGAGGTAAGGTTAAACCTGATCGAATCGCTTGTATTGGCAAAGCTCAATTACGCAGATACTGTATATGGTCCTCGGCTTACAAAAAAAGGGCAGGTACTTATACAGCGCGTTCAAAATGCCTGTACACGTTTTTGCATAAATATACCTCGCAGAAGTCATATATCTCCGTACCTAAATAGTGCTAACATCCTTAATATGGCTTCAAGGCGTTATAAACATCTTGCGGCCCTGTTGTTTGGTGTTGTTAACAGTCATTCTCCTAAATATCTGTATGATAAGCTCACCTGGTCGCACACTACTAACAAGTACAGTACACGGGCATCTTCATATATGTCAATTGTACCGCGACATAAAACGACGGCGTTCAGGGGCAGTTTCAAATACGCAGCCAGTAAAATTTGGAATATTTTACCGCCACCAATCAGGGAGTGTGTCTCGGTTTACAGTTTCAAACGTCAAATAACATCTTTTTGCATAGAAGAACAGAAGGCCGGCCGCACTACCCACCTTGCTTGAAACTGCCTTTTGACGTTTGTCTATTTACAATCGCTGAGGAGAATATAGTAAAATTTTATAATATTGGGTATTTTGAGTATCTTCTTTAGTTTTCTTAATCTAAGTAGCATCTAAAATAATGTATCTGTAATGGTTGTAGGGTTTTAGTTTTGAATTTTACTTTTATTTTATTTTTATTACTATGTTTAAAGTTTTATTTTGTTTAAATTTATGATGTGTACTTCGTTTAGGTCCACCCCCTTCCCTGAAGGGGTAGTAGCTGAAAATCAGCGCTGTGATCTTTGTGATGACAGCATATGCTGAGCTGCTACCTTTTCAGTGATAGGTACAAACTATTGTATTTTAAAAGCTACAAAATTATTCACTTGTGTGTACTTATCAGATAAGTTATCATTGAATAAACATTTATTCTATTCTATTATGGTGTTGGCAGGAATAGCGGCCCTCACTTTATGACCTAGCTGTCGGTGAGTGGAGACGCTATATCATAAACCTGGTAGTTTAGCGTATCTGGTAGATATACGAGAGGGAATGTTCCGTTGCATTGGTGTTGGCAGGAATAGCGGCCCTCACTTTATGACCTAGCTGTCGGTGAGTGGGGATGCTATATCATAAACCTGGTAGTTTAGCGTATCTGGTAGATATAAGAAAGGGAACGTTCCGTTGCATTGGTGTTGGCAGGAATAGCGGCCCTCACTTTATGACCTAGCTGTCGGTGAGTGGGGACGCTATATCATAAACCTGGTAGTTTAGCGTATCTGGTAGATATAAGAGAGGGAACGTTCCGTTGCATTGGTGTTGGCAGGAATAGCGGCCCTCACTTTATGACCTAGCTGTCGGTGAGTGGGGACGCTATATCATAAACCTGGTAGTTTAGCGTATCTGGTAGATATAAGAAAGGGAACGTTCCGTTGCATTGGTGTTGGCAGGAATAGCGGCCCTCACTTTATGACCTAGCTGTCGGTGAGTGGGGACGCTATATCATAAACCTGGTAGTTTAGCGTATCTGGTAGATATAAGAAAGGGAACGTTCCGTTGCATTGGTGTTGGCAGGAATAGCGGCCCTCACTTTATGACCTAGCTGTCGGTGAGTGGGGACGCTATATCATAAACCTGGTAGTTTAGCGTATCTGGTAGATATAAGAGAGGGAACGTTCCGTTGCATTGGTGTTGGCAGGAATAGCGGCCCTCACTTTATGACCTAGCTGTCGGTGAGTGGGGACGCTATATCATAAACCTGGTAGTTTAGCGTATCTGGTAGATATAAGAGAGGGAACGTTCCGTTGCATTGGTGTTGGCAGGAATAGCGGCCCTCACTTTATGACCTAGCTGTCGGTGAGTGGGGACGCTATATCATAAACCTGGTAGTTTAGCGTATCTGGTAGATATAAGAGAGGGAACGTTCCGTTGCATTGGTGTTGGCAGGAATAGCGGCCCTCACTTTATGACCTAGCTGTCGGTGAGTGGGGACGCTATATCATAAACCTGGTAGTTTAGCGCGACAGTACCAACAGTATCCTGGGCTTAGTCGCTGATAGGTGGGACAGTCCGATGCTGGAGCGGTGGATGCACCTTCACACAGTGAGGTAGTATCTACCGCTCCCCTTCGTAAGACTGACATTTTATTTAATTACTTATATTACTATTATTATTATTTTCTTTGAATATTTAGATGTACTCTACTAACAATAGTTATTTAAGGTTTTTGTATTTGTTATTAACACATTAATTATGGGTCAATGAAGCCTGAAATAAATAAATAAATTGAAAAATTGAAAATTAGCGTATCTGGTAGATATAAGAGAGGGAACGTTCCGTTGCATTGGTGTTGGCAGGAATAGCGGCCCTCACTTTATGACCTAGCTGTCGGTGAGTGGGGACGCTATATCATAAACCTGGTAGTTTAGCGTATCTGGTAGATATAAGAGAGGAAACGTTCCGTTGCATTGGTGTTGGCAGGAATAGCGGCCCTCACTTTATGACCTAGCTGTCAGTGAGTGGGGACGCTATATCATTAACCTGGTAGTTTAGCGTATCTGGTAGATATACGAGAGGGAACGTTCCGTTGCATTGGTGTTGGCAGGAATAGCGGCCCTCACTTTATGACCTAGCTGTCGGTGAGTGAGGACGCTATATCATAAACCTGGTAGTTTAGCGTATCTGGTAGATATAAGAGAGGGAACGTTCCGTTGCATTGGTGTTGGCAGGAATAGCGGCCCTCACTTTATGACCTAGCTGTCGGTGAGTGGGGACGCTATATCATTAACCTGGTAGTTTACCGTATCTGGTAGATATACGAGAGGGAATGTTCCGTTGCAATGTGAACAAATTAACCAAAAAAAGAGTATTTTTTCAGTTCCCCCAGGAACTCCATTGGATTATGCTATTTTCACGCGATAAAAAGTAGCCTATGTCCTTCCCGGTGGCACAGGCTATATGTATGCCAAATTTAATTATCACATTTATAATATTAGTAAGAATGAAATACTGTATATACTATACTGTAGTACTATACTGTAATGTTCTTGAAAGCTTGGTAGGAGGATTCCAAAACTCTTTTAAGGGTTCTGTCCCCAAAGGGTGACCACCGACGGGACCTTAATACTAATTAAATGATTTAAATGTACTAAAGTTTTTCAAAGTTAACGCAACCTTAAAAGTGATCATCATAAAATGTAAAAAACTTTTTTATACTCCCATTTAGTATTTTGCTTAATACATAACCTCAAATCATATCACAAAAGTATTCATTCCTACAAGTCGTTTTACTATGATTATTTCAAAACGAGACAACTGTACTACAATGAAACTTTTAAAATATTTTTATGGCTTTTATGGCCTTGGCTTCAAAAATTCAATATAATATGATTATGACAAAATTTTAATGTATTTTTATTTATTTCATGGTCGTAGAAAATGTATAGTATGCCATGCCATTATTTGAGCGAACGGAGCGAGCGATTTGAGGTTAAGTCAGGTTTGATTGATTATACTGTCGATTATTCCTGGAAGACCTTCCTGGAAGAGGGGGACGTGGGAGTACACCTAATCATCGTAACAGTCAGATCCGCCACCAGAGGGGCGGGCCACGCAACAGCCGCGTGCATGTTATCGCGAGACGCTCGAGTGTCACGGCACACCCTGGACACTTCATACAACGGGCCAAAAATGACATTTCAAAAAAGGAATAACGGAACAAAAAAAATGGCGGCGAAATTCTATACGTTCGACAACCAAACTGTAACCAATCTGTATCAATCTAAGTGACGAGGGGGGTGAGGTCGCAATTTAGAGAGCGGCAGGGAGTTTCCATACTGTATGTTAGTACTAATATATATACTTTGGTCAGGGGCACAATGTTATGACTATTCGTAATGTGCCAGGAGAAGTTTGTCGAGCCTTGAAGACTAAGAAGGACTGCCTCGTATGCAGAATTTTGCTGGCTACCTTGACCCCCCCCCCCCCCCTCACCCGCCGAAACACAGCAAGCTGCTTGGCGGCAGGTAACAGCTAGGGAAAAGCTACTCACCGTTGGAGCCGTAGTCGTAGCGCGGCAGCTTGCAGTGGCGCGGCATGGCGTGCTGCAGCGCGCGCGTGAACTGCGCCAGCGTGCCGTGCAGCAGGCCGCGCGCCACGCCCAGCAGCTCCGACACCACCACCGCTACGCCCTGGTAGCCCAGCAGCCGCACCAGCGCGTGCAGGTGCTGCGGACCCACAAAACCTGGAAAGAACGGTAACTTAGCGAAATTACGGGTTCGATTGTAACTACTACGATGTAACTACAACTAAAGAGTTAGTTGTAACTGAAGCGTTTACCTTAATGATGATTAATGATCGATGAAAGCTTAGTTTACCATTGTTTTGTGAAGTGTAGTGATATGAACCGATTGACATGATGATGATTAGGGCCCGGATTAATATCATAATATCATTGATGATGATAGTATTAGGACTTCTATATGCTTCTTTTTCAAGCGTCGGTGGCTCAACCGGTAACGACTCGGTCGTCCTAACCAGAGGTGCCGGGTTCAAATCCGGACGGCCAATGTACCAATGAGTTTTTCGTAACTTACGTACATATACTCTCCGATTGCTTTAACGGTGAAGGAAAACATCGTGAGGAAACCTGCACAACACACCTGCGAAGAAACTCGAAGGTTGTGTGTGAAGTCGACCAACCCGCACTGGGCCCGCGTGGTCGACTATGGCCCGATCGCCCTAATTCAGGGTAGGCTCGAGCCCCTCGGTGGGGACGTATATGAGCTGACATGATGATGCTTCTTTTTACAAGCTTTTATTTAGTTTCACCTGCCCCGGTTGGTTTCTGATTGAACAGAAATTTTGCATACACGTTAAGTTTGGATAACAAACAATGCATATAAGTATGTATATCAGTCTCTGGTTCCCATAACACAGGGAATCCTACTTTGGGGCCAGATGACCATGTGTAATTTGTCCCAGAATATTTATTTATTTATTATTTATTTATTAATGCATGGTTAGCTAAGAGGTCATTCTAAATCCAATATGGTTGACTCCCAAAGATGCCGGACCTGTGTGTGGCCTATCGTTCCCGAGATTGGGGACAGGGAGACCTGGCCCCAGCAGTGGGGACGCCATGGGTTGTATCGAAGTAAACTTATCTATTGTTTTCTTATGCCTTTCACGCCGACGTATTGTGATTTATATTACAATTATAACTTGATTGCCTCTCAATAGTAATGGGTAGCGCAAAAGTAATGGCACTATAGAAAATACTCATATTTTTTTATATATCTCCTGTCATTGCGTTGTTAAAAATTGTGTCGCAAACAAATGTAAAATACACTGAAAGTAAACATGCAGCGTTTTACTCCCCAAGAAAGTGGAATAATCGTGTCAATATTTTTGCGGACAGTGTTAACGCGAATTTCGTCGACGATTTCCCCACCATCCCGGCACGGATTGGTCGCCCAATTCGACGCGAGTTACGAAGAGATGTTGCAAAGAGCTTACCAATGGTGAATAAAAAAAAAGACAGTCACCGGCGGCGCGGCGGAGGCAAAGACGCTCTTACCAGAGCACTTTTTTTTAGTTCTCGGAACATGAAGTTATCAACCGTTTTATAGCTCGGATGTTCACCTTTAGCGCTTGATTGTCCGGGGTTCGTTAATGGGCACCTTCTCTTTTAAATAACCCCAGAGCAAATAATCTTGCGCTATTAAATCTAGGAATCGAGCGGGCCAGTTAAATGTTGAAAACCTTGAGATTAAACGCTCGCCGAAAGGTCAAAATAAAATTATATGATTCTGATACGTTGGACTACGGTGAAATTATCCATACTGAATCTCCAAAATTTGTTTTTAATTTTTTTCGAAATAATACTGTAAAAGCTTTATATTAGCTAGCCGTGTTAATTTGGGGCAAATCTTGGGAGCTCAATTAGAACTACTTCCCAGTACAATACAATACAATATTCTTTATTGCATCACAACACAAAAAAAAGAAATTGACATTATAGAAGAAAGCCTATAAAATAGGCGGCCTTATTGCTAGGTAGCAATTTCTTCCAGGCAACCTTTTCGCCCTGATTCAGGGTAGGCTCGAGCCCCTCGGTGGGGACGTATATGAGCTGTAATGATGATGATGAACCTTTGGGTAGGGAAACAGCGATAGAATAACTTAAGGGGCGGTGCAATAGTTAAAAAAAAGAAAAATTTGCAAATAAACAGTTATTATAAATATTAATAAAATACTTAAATAATATAACAATAATATATAAAATAATAAATATATACATAAACAAACAAAAATATAAATAAATTAAATGTTTTATCTCAGTTTCCGAGTGAGCTTAAATTTTGCATACACGTTAATTTTGGAGAACTATGTATAGTTTACTAAGTGACGTCATTCTAAATCCAATATGGCGGACTCTCAAAGAGGGCAGACCAGTTATTTTTTATGCACTCCCATGATATGGGTATCAAATAAAAGGGTTTCCTGAGAAGAATACGAAATAATTAAAATTGTTTTCAAATTAAAGATTTACTTAAAAGATTTTTATTTTTTTCGAAAGTTATTTTTAATCCCCAATTGGCAGGCCCTTGGAATCATCTCGCCTGATGTGTTAAGTAATGATGATACTTACTTAACACATCAGGCGAGATGATTCCAAGGGCTTGCCAATTGGGGATTAAAGATGATACCGAAGATGGAAGCGGGTTTACCAATAATCCCCAACGTAATGGGGGACTGGCTCTCGTATCTACAAGTCGAAACACTTCAATGCTGGCGAAATTATTTTTTTCGTGACTTGCGCCACACAGTAAACAATAGGATATGTTTAGATTGACACAAGACTAAATTTACCTGCCTGATGCACAGTTTAAGGTATTTAACATCGTAGAAACTGTATTTCATCATATCAGCTCATATATATCCCCATCGAGGGGCTCGAGCCTACCCTGAATTAGGGCGATCGGGCCTTAGTCGACCACGCGGGCCCAGTGCGGGTTGGTCAACTTCACACACAACCTTCGAGTTTCTTCGAAGGCGTGTGCAAGTTTCCTCACGATGTTTTCCTTCACCGTAAGAGCGTCGGATAAACGTACATATGAGATCTAAATTCGGTGGCGCAACGGCAAGGGCCGCTACCTCCTATCCGGGAAGTCGTGGTTCGAGTCCTGCCAGGTACCAATGTGTTTTCGAAACTGTGTTTAGTCGCTAATTACTTGGACGGAACAGCCCGTCGCTGGTGACGGTGCCGCGAGTACAGCGCACGCTATAAAAGTACTTGATACTAGACCCTGCGTTGTTGGCGTTGGCAGCAGTGATCGAACTCCAGATTCAAACTAGGCTCAAAGAGAACGACGTAGCTGCCAAGTTCTTTGAAACTAGTTCACCAAAATATACAAGGCTTTCTCGGTAAGGAATTATAAATAAAACTTTTTTTTTTTCCTGGAAAATTTACAACGCTAAAAACAACCGGCTTTATTCACAAAAATACCAACGACGTATGTTTCCAGTGATCCGCACACACATAACAGTCCATATCTTCAAAATTACTGAACCGATATTGATGAAACTTGCAGTGTTTCCTAAGTTGAAAGATACTAAATCCGATAAAAAGATAATTATTTAATTTCGATTTCTAGTTTCTGAGAAATACGTGGACACTTATGGAATATGACAGTGTGACAACACCCTGCTGAAGAACTACAGACCCATCTCACTTCTGAGCCACGTCTACAAGCTTCATTACGAATCGTCTCGCACGCAGTTTTGACGACTTCCAGCCTCCCGAACAAGCCGGTTTCCGAAAAGGCTTTAGTACCATAGACCACATACATACGCTGCCGCTGATTATACAGAAGACCGAAGAGTACAATCAGCCACTATGCTTGGCGTTTCTGGACTATGAGAAGGCCTTTGATTCAGTCGAAACCTGGGCTGTGCTACATCACAGATACATCGAGGTGTTGAAGTGTCTGTATGAAAACGCCACCATGTCGGTTCGCTTCCAGGATCAGAACTCGAAACCCATCCAGTTGCAGCGAGGGGTGAGACAGGGAGACGTTATATCTCCGAAACTATTCACCGCCGCCCTGGAAGATGTTTTTAAGCTTCTGGACTGGGGTGGACTTGGCATTAATATCAACGGCGAGTACATATCCCACCTCCGATTCGCTGACGATATCGTGGTCATGACTGAGACTATGGAAGACCTAAGCACAATGCTCCATGGCCTCAGTAAAGTCTCTCAACAAGTGGGTCTTAAAATGAACATGGACAAGACGAAAGTAATGTTAAATGTCCGTGACGCACTCACCCCTCTAAAGGTTGGAGACTCTACACTATAAGTTGTTGACGAATATGTATACCTGGGACAAACAGTCCAGCTAGGCAGGTCCAACTTTAAGAAAGAGATCAATCGACGAATCCAACTCGGCTGGGCAGCGTTCGGGAAGCTTCGCAATATCTTCACGTCCCAAATACCGAAGTGTCTCAAGACCAGGGTCTTTGACAAGTGTGTGTTGCCCGTGATGATTTACGGAACTGAGACATGGTCGCTTACTATTGGCCTCATAAGAAGGCTCAAGGTCACCCAAAGCACAGATTACTAATTAGTTACCCAAAGGGCAATGAAGCGTGCTATGCTCGGAGTTTCTCTGCGTGATCGAATCAGAAACGAGGAGATCCGCAGGAGAACTAAAGTAACCGACATAGCTCACAGAATCGCTAAACTGAAGTGGCAGTGGGCAGGGCACATAGCTCGTAGAACAGATGGCCGATGTGGCAGTAAAGTTCTCGAGTGGTGACCGCGCACCGTGTAACGGATCCATATGTATAAATAAATATCTATAGGTATTACAGTAAGTCTTGATAGACTAAAAGGAATCTGTCTATTGGGAAAAACATAACTAAGTTTTATTCAGTCGGGTGAGGAATAACCTCGAGTCGAGTGAATAGACAGTTATTGGAACAAATTAGCTCAGGGATTATTTCCGAGAAGCCAGGCTGCCGCCTGTCGGTCGTCATTCGAACCACGCGGTGCGCACGTTATAACAGATTGCCTTAGGTAATAAATGGCGCGAAAACCGAGGCTAAAGGGATAGAGGCGCCGCCCTGTCTGCGTCCGGACAGCGGCCGGCGCTCGCGCAGTTCGACCACGAGGTCGGATGTATGTGTGCGGCGGCCCGCGCGCTGCCGAGGCTGCGTCTGTGTGAAAGCTTTTAAAACCACGGACACGCGGACGCAGCGGCATTCAGTTGAACAGACCACCACAGGAGAAGCACGCATTCAAAGGACAACTGCAAGGACGTCACGCTGCCCGACGACCCCACACATGGGCCGTGTCCATGACCTGCCAGCTAAGTAAGTCAGATGACACAGAAATAGGAAATCTTCATTCTACGAGGCACGTGAGTGTTTAATAGTGTTCAGTCGCTTTAAATTTATAGGTAATTATTGTTTGTTTTCCAGGTTTCATAGCTTATTTAAATGTGTGTTAATTTCCAGTCTATATTTAATAGGTTTTAATGCATTTATTTCAGGGTTTTATATTTATTTGATTAGGATAGGTAGTATGTAGGCCCGCAGTTGGACAAGGGATATGATAACCGTAGCCACGTTTGTAGGATGTGGGAAGAGTATGTCCACTGCTGGGGTATCTGTCCAACAGAGACTGATGGTATAACTGCTGTAGCAACGTTTGTAGGATGTGGGAAGAGACTGTCCACTGCTGGGACATCTGTCCAACAGAGACTGATGATATCATTGCTGTAGCAACGTTTGTAGGATGTGGGAAGTGCTAAGTCCACTGCTGGGACATCTGTCCAACAGAGACTGATGATATCATTGCTGTAGCAACGTTTGTAGGATGTGGGAAGAGACTGTCCACTGCTGGGGTATTTGTCCAACAGAGACTGATGATATAACTGCTGTAGCCACATGCGCAGGAAGTGGGAAGTGCTGAGTCCACTGCTGGGGAGAGATGATATCTATTCTGCAGCGGCTGATATGATGAAATCACTGAGGCCACATGTGCGGTCAAAGCTTTAGGGTTCCGTGAACACGAGGTCCACTCAGTTCACTAATCTCATTCGAGATAATACGGCGCTATGCTATCGAAGGGAAGGCATATTTTATCGAACTGCCTTCACTGCCAGTGCCATGCGGCATAAGTTTTAGGGTTCCGTGAACACGAGGTCCACTCAGTTCACTAATCTCATTCGAGATAGTACGGCGCTATGCTGTCGCAGGGGAAGGCCTATGTCATACTTGAGATGGCTGTTTACCAAGCTCCATGCAATATGGGCTAGATATGTAGTTCAGTGGTTCATAGATATGAACAACTCCTAATTTTACCAAATTTTAGCTAAATCTGTCCACACTTTTATGGGATAAATGTAATGGACTAACAAACAAACTATAGGCGTTCGAGCTTCGCCTATTCTGATACAAATGTAATTATAGATAGGTAGGTCCTATCTGTAGCTTATCACAAGCATGCCTTGGCAGAATTTCACCCGAATCGGACCGAGCGTCTAGAAAGGTATTGGGCAAACAAACAAATGATTTGGGCGTTCGCGCCTTACTAATAGTGATTATAGTAGGACCGATTATGATGTAGGTAAGCCGACCCATCCTGATGGTAACCGTAGCTAGGGTCGGTTAATATGTGCTAGTTTTAGAAACCAATTCTATTCTACAGTTTTTGATTATTATGGACGGGTGCTCACGGTGTCCGCGTCCTGTCGGCTTCTATTGCGTCCTGAACTAGCGTCTCGACCAAACACTTGGCTTACACGCCTTTTCGCTTTGACCTAATTGTGTTGCTGCGACTATGATTCGCGTGGGTGTCACAATGGGTTGCGACTGTGTTGGTTCGTTGTTCTTTTACGTTTAGCAAACCTGCTGGACTGTCAGTACTTTCGCCCTTTATCAAGGGTTTACTACGTCTAAAGACAGATCTTTAACACTATGTATTATTTTGGAGCCGACGGCACGGTGGATATTGTGTCCATTTCGCTTAGCTATATAGACCGTAGGTCTTTATACCGTTATATACAACTGTATGGCACAGTTTCAGGTCTAAGAACCAAATTAGTAGATTAACTACTTATTTCACATTCCGTAGTGCTCTTCTCACAGGATGAGCGACATTCAAGTCGGAATATCTACTTTATTTTAGTACCTAGTGCTAACATGTATTCGCGAACAATCGCTGTTCGAAGGTATTAATCCTACCTGTCGAATAGGGTTGGACAAGCTATGGCTGTAAAGACTCAGCTATAGTTCACACTATACACGTATAATAAGGCGCCTCACAAGCGTTTTATATACACTAGCTTTGGGATTCGGGTGGAACATGGCATAGTACACTTTACATTGTCGTGTAGCTTAATTAAATTACACTTGAAGGGTGGTGGACTCTGATCATGTACCTTAGTGGCCTGCCAGAGACAGTAGCTAGCGGGGCTCACGTAGTAGTAATTATCTGTTTAGAGCTAAAATCGCTCGTTCAATTACTTTGAGTTAGATGTACATTGTGTTAATCACCAAAATAATGCAGTACTGACGTCAGTCAAGTATTACGTTATTCCGAGCACTGGGGGCTAGCTACCCTTCCCAATTTGGGGGGGCCCAAAATAGGGACCAATCACAGTAGGGAAATTAGGGTTCCGCGCGAAATACTTCAAAATTACGGGTTAGACTACATCGTTCGTCCAAACACAACATGATCGATTAATCTCTTAAAAATAACTTGTCATTCGCCTTCAAAAAGACTCTGAGTTACTGCGATCACAATTTAGGGTTCTCTAGACGATCTGGCCAAACGTTTAATCGTATTTTAAAATACAATAAAAATCAAGTATAGCTTACATACTTTTATAGGTAGATAGCGGTAGGTTGTATGTTGTATGCACGTATGTATTATTATAGGTAGGTTTAGTTAGTTATATTTATATATTTATATTTATATATTTTAAATAGGCGGGTTGGGGGTGTTACAATTTGATAAGCCGTGATCAGGATGAGAAGAGGGTCCAAAATATTACATTTGGATAGCCAAAATCAGGATTCGGAGGCGGGAACGGCTACAGTGCTACCAAAGAACTTGGATGTCTGACATCTGATTTTCGCGTTCGTAGACTGAATCTTGTAGGTAGTCGTTTTGTATAATAAAACTTTGTGTTCAGTTATTTGTGATAAACATAGATAAATAACTTTAGTTGGCTTCGGTTTATGCCACAATTTGATGTTCGTGAAATGGAATGAAGTGCGAATGACAATTATAACTGAATGATTAATCTATCAAACAAAGAGAATTATTATTTTTATCCTATGTAGTTTTATAGTTTATAGGTTAATTTAAACCCCAGCTATTGTCTTATATCCGGGGGGTTGAATACAGGAGTCGACGAGTGAGTGAGTGCTCCCGTTGAATTCTTTTATATGACAGCGTATTTGAAGTAGGCATTGATAATATAATTTCTTCTCAATACTCCGTTGGTAAAATTCCGGATGTAAATAATTAAATAAGTTATTTGTTCGAAAGAAATATTTGGTAGGTACATTTTCTAGTTGGTGTATAAGATGGGTAGTTAACGATTTAGTTCAGAGAAAAAGGTCTCATAATAGTTGAAAAATAGGGTAGTTGAACGTTACGGATAGCGTGTACTTATGTAGGCAGACGGGGCTGTGAAGTTGCACTTATTTAATAGGTTAGGTAATTTAAGTAAATTTTAGGTAGGTTATATACTATTTTGAATCAAAATATAGTAATATTTAAGTTATTTACATTTCGTAAAAGAAGCAGTTGTTATGTTGAATGCCTACTGTCGTTGGAATCGCAAAAGAAGGTCTGTGAAGGACATGCGATTTGCTTTTGTTATTGTCGTAGGAACTTCAAGCTAGTGCGCTATGGCACCGTAATATATCCGTAGCCTTGCAATTTACAGTCGCGAGTTCGATCCTGTTAGAGGTAATTTGTTTTAAAGATAAATTTTATTTTTATTTTTGTTAGATTGTATATCAGGAGTTTGTAATTAGCCTCGTAACTTGGTGTCGCTAGATCGAGTCCCGAGGAAGGCAAATTTAGAGAAAAAAATATTTTTTTAATTTTAATTTATTTACGTTACTTATTAGGAGTACCTAGTAGCTTCGCATACTAGGGTCGCAGGTTCGGTTCCCGTTGGGATGAAAAAAAATATTTTTTTAGTTTTAATTTATTTACGTTGTATATTAGGAACACCTAGTAGCTTCGCATACTAGGGTCGCAGGTTCGGTTCCCGTTGCGGTTAAGAAAAATAAATTTTTGATTTGTTTGGTTTGTTCCGCAGTATATCAAGGTTGCCAAACGTATATTAAGTGCACCTAGGGACATTGGATGCGAGATAGGGTACATAATAAAGATTTAATTTTAAATATCTACCAGTGACCTTGAGGTATAATGAGGCATGGTCGTGTTACGAGCCTTATGTTCGGATGTTGGGAATTTTAGAGTAACAGGAATAGGTACTGCTCTGAATTTTATTATAGGTACTTTAAGACAGATACAGCTGTTAGGTAATAACTTTCAGTAAGTGAATTGGGTCTTTAGGAACGTATTAGTTCATATGGTGGGTTATTCTAAGAAATTGTTCGTTTTGAAAAAAATACCTTCAAGGTAAATAGGCAAATTTTCAGAAGGTGCGTGAGTACGTTTTAGCTGCGATCGAGTGGTATACTTGGGTAGAATGTAGCTGGTGTTATTTTGTAGCTATCGGTTCATGCGAAGACCCCTGACTTTGACGTTCCAACTTACAATTTATTAAGGGTAGTTAGAATAAATGGACTTAGTGTTACATATCTATTACACTGGGGTTAGTCAGTGATATGGTAGACAATATTTAATATTTCGGAAATTTTATTCTAGATCCTATTAGGGCAACTTTGGTTTTATAAGTCTATTATGCGGGGGGTTGTGAATATAGGTGTCTGAACTTAGTATTTTGCATAGCACTATCGCGGAAGCGAACCGCAGTCGCTTATAGGATAGTTAAGATACGAGGAAAATATTTTAAATTAGTATCTCGGAATTTAAATATTCAAAATCAACAATAAATACTTTGTTGAGGTCCACGATAGTCACTCAATCTGACAAATTAAGGGATAGTCTTTATAAATGATAGATATGTATATGAGTGTGGAAATAATAATATAAAATAATACATATATGAAATAATAAATATTTAATTTAGTATTTGTAATTTATCCTTGTTCAGTATTAGTTTTCGTATACTTTATTCTGCTCAGCCTTTATTAGTTGCTTGAGTGCCCGCACATAGTTTCACTTGTGTCTCTTCCGATCGACAAAGGATGCCGAAAGAGGTCGTTTGAAACGATAAGGCCGCCTTTGCATATAGTTGCGTGTTTTGCTAGATCATATGTGTTTCCTTTTGTATATTTGGCATACAATAGAGGATATTAATCTTATCCTATTTCAAAATAGAAAATTAAACCTGGGTTTTATTTTAAAATCTTTAAGATCGGGGGGTTGACGAGTCTTCTACTAGGAATCAAAATAAAATCGGCTTGCGTGGTGTGCTAGACGAATATAATATTTTTATAGGGCCACTGTATATACGCGGTAGTTAGGTAACCTTATGGTGCTAAAATGAATGATTACGTCAGTATGCGCTAAGAATAATTTGTAGGCGTATTTTAAAATAGGTAGCATTTTGTTTTGTCGTCATGTTAAAAAAAAAATGATATAGGTAGGGTACACATAACAAAAATAATTATGGGATCAAATAATATAAACTTATTCGAAAATAGGGTGTTTCGAAAAAACCAGTTAAATATAATTTTGAATGAAGTAGGTACTTATTTGATTTGGCTCATTTGAATCTAACATAATTCTTTTATTCATTTATCTAAGCTGCGGTATTCTACTGGAATAGGGTTACTTACATATATCTATGTAACTTGTTTTAAGTTTAATATCGTTTCACTGTAAGTGTAGGTGACTAGTAGGAAATCTAATTTTACCTATAAATAATGCCTTCACTAGACTAGGCCGCGTCCACGGTGTGGGTAAATAAACTTGAAATGACAATTATTGTACTCGTAAATGCCAATAAATACATAAGTAGGTTAACTTTAAACTTTGGTTAAAAACATTTTAGATAAGTTTTAGGTGTCTAATATATGCACTCTTTTACGCATTATTAAGTAGTATTTTTAAAAGTGAACAATATTAGTGTATTAGATTCCCTTTAACGTATCTCGCAGGACTAGTTGGTTAAAAGGCATCGTTAGCGGAAGCAGGTTCCGGGGGTGCGCGAGACGCAAGCGGATCGCGGGTGTGGAGAAAAGGGTGGCCGATATGTTAATTCGGAACCTAGGCTGTTTGCTTACCGGAGTTCATTCAGCTAGGTACGTTAGGTAGCTTTGTGTGAAAGAGTAACAAACATACATACATCCGTACATGTAAGGTTTCGCGTGTGTATCATTGGTAATGATATAAGTAGGTTAGGTGGGTAGAAAAGAAAACTTAGTTGTCTCTGGTTTAATTACCTACCTGCATTTACCTTGTGTAAATGTTGGCTATAGATGAGTTTTGAAACATTTTGTTGTTTTGATAAAGACGTCTAGTAAATAGCGTCTAGGATAAGTATATAAGGTACTTAAATAGATAATTTATCCTAAAGGTGTAGGTACCTATGACTGCTTATCAATCTAAATTAGAAAAACCTTTTGACGGTAAAAATAAATTATTTCCAACCATTTCACATTTCAGTGTGTAAAATAGGGAGATGAGATGAATCTCTAAAATAGGTACATAAATTTTAAGTAATTTATAATATCATTCCAAACTAATAAATAAGGTCTTATCATTAGTTCAATCTTAAGGATCATTCAGTACGAAACTTTTATTACTAGTAGATAGCTAGTTATTCGTATTATTCGGACAAGTAGGTAATTATTCGGATTATTCGGGCAGAGTAAATAAAAAAAGCATAGGTTATTATTCGGTACGTAGGTAAGTTAGAGAATCTATAGGTTGGTCGGTCCGAGTTCTATACTCAAAGGTTTATTTTTTAAGGAAGTCCTCACGAATTTATACAAGAAACTCAAATAGTATAGACGTACGTAGTTCAAAAGATTTGGAGTGAAGTTGAGACAAACACATAGTCACATTATTAGATACATAGGGAGTACCTACACACTTCAGTTTTGATCTTATTTGTTTAGCGCAATAGATTTGTAAGTCGATCTTACAACAGCGGAAATTTCGGTTAGAGCATTCTACTTTCTTTTAATTAAATACTGTACCAATAATTAGTTATTTGTATAATATTATAAAAAAAGGCAGGTAAATAGGTAGGGCGTGCTAGTACCCACTATTTCCTTCAAATGTTTTGATTGTGGCGCTGTTACGAATGACATAGGCAGCTACTAATAGGTGTGACCTTTCGCCACAGGGAAAGTAAGGAGTTAGTTTGACGTTCTTTCAATAGGTGGCGCCACGGGTCATACATTTTGTTCAAAACATTTTTACGGTTTCATTGAAAACAATGTTTCGTAGAATTTCTAACTTACTAGGCGATAATAGAATTTATTCAATAGGATAGAGATATTTTAGTTCAATTCGATCGAATATTGATGCAAGACAAATGTCTTGTAGTTCGGCCTGTTTTCACAAGGTGTCGCTGACCATTTGAGTTTGCACAGTGAGTTTGTCACAGAGTCACAGATATAAAAGTCTGTCGACTTGCCGCTTTTAAGTAATGGCGCTAGCGTAGTTCAGGGGTCGCGTGCGTTCAGGAATTATCACAGATCTGCTAGGAATTATATGCAGTCGAGGACTTATCGCAAGAAGATAAAAAAAAAAGGTTAGGTTTTATAAGTTTAAGTTAAAAGGAGACGCCATCGGAATAACAATTGTGATATTTTTGGATTAAATGTTTTAATATCGGTTGAGTTTTATTATCTAGTTTAAAATGAAATTGAAAAAAAAAAAACCCACTTGTCTTTTTATTTTGATAACCCGGTAAAATGTGTAAAGGTATGTTTGAATAACAGGTACAGCGAAGCTATGTTATTTCAACATTAGCATATCTACGCTTTGGTGAATGGCTAATTTTAGTAATAAAATTAGAAGGTACAGTAGGATTATAATAAAAATATTATAATCTTGCTAAATGTAGTAAAATTACGCATGAATAGGAAAGGTAGGGAGTCGGTATTAGTTTTATAAGGTTGCGGTTAGTTTTAAGTTTGCAATGATGCATGCTGCTTCAATTATTTATTACTCTTATATATAGTTTGTGCCGGGTTGTGGTGAAAGTGGGTCATCTTTGGTGCGTTAAATATTAGCGCTCATTTATTTTCAACTTTCAGATCTGATTTTAGAACGAAGTCACGGTCTGTCATTGGAAGTAAATATTATTTTCTCTTATTTGCAAGATGAGGGTTTTGGTTATAAACTGTGAGAATTGTGTTTTAATACTTGAATAAATAGGTTTACGTAATCTCTTGTGTTGACTACAATAAATATCCTGGCTGAAGATAAGGATTTGTTGACCTTTCCAGGATTGGAATACCACAAAAGGCTGTTTGAGAGTGATGTGAAAAGTGGTTTTGAGTGAGTTGCTTTGATATTTTGGGGGTAAATTAAGGGAAAGTGTGGTCTTGAAGGAGAGTCAACAAATACTGGATATCTGAGTCAGCTGTTGGCACACGCTGTCCTACTTCATGGATACAAAAATAGTACGAACCAACAATTTGTTCTTTTGAATCTTACATTACGTTGGTTTGGGCTAATTACTCTACCAGAAGCTAAGAACTGGACTTATACACTATACATACTCCAAGGTAAGATTCTATTGTCACTTGGGGGAAGCTCTATTTGGAGAACTTGGCTGATTGTCGCGGGAAACGCTTGTGTTATATCACAGACAGTTTGGAGAGGTAAACTAGATTGACAATTTACTAATGCGCGTATGCCAGTAGAGTTTCCTGGTGCGTGGGGAATTGGAAGCTAGTGGTCCACTCAATGTATACGCCTATGCGCGAAACGTAGCAGTGGCTTCGACTCACAACCGAAATGCCCGTTCGAACTCCTCTGTGATGGCGGCAGCTGGTCCTGTGCTAATCTGGTTTTGTTTATGGTTGAGTGTATCAATCAAGGGACAATAAATGACATGCCTGGTTTAAATACACACCACACTTAGGGGAGAATGTGCCAACAGGAAATTTTAATAGTTATTAGCTATTTTGAAAATTTTAAAAAGACAATTCTCTGAATTCTATTTTTAAAAATTTTCAGGGGGTTGGATTGTAACGGATCCATATGTATAAATAAATATCTATAGGTATTACAGTAAGTCTTGATAGACTAAAAGGAATCTGTCTATTGGGAAAAACATAACTAAGTTTTATTCAGTCGGGTGAGGAATAACCTCGAGTCGAGTGAATAGACAGTTATTGGAACAAATTAGCTCAGGGATTATTTCCGAGAAGCCAGGCTGCCGCCTGTCGGTCGTCATTCGAACCACGCGGTGCGCACGTTATAACAGATTGCCTTAGGTAATAAATGGCGCGAAAACCGAGGCTAAAGGGATAGAGGCGCCGCCCTGTCTGCGTCCGGACAGCGGCCGGCGCTCGCGCAGTTCGACCACGAGGTCGGATGTATGTGTGCGGCGGCCCGCGCGCTGCCGAGGCTGCGTCTGTGTGAAAGCTTTTAAAACCACGGACACGCGGACGCAGCGGCATTCAGTTGAACAGACCACCACAGGAGAAGCACGCATTCAAAGGACAACTGCAAGGACGTCACGCTGCCCGACGACCCCACACATGGGCCGTGTCCATGACCTGCCAGCTAAGTAAGTCAGATGACACAGAAATAGGAAATCTTCATTCTACGAGGCACGTGAGTGTTTAATAGTGTTCAGTCGCTTTAAATTTATAGGTAATTATTGTTTGTTTTCCAGGTTTCATAGCTTATTTAAATGTGTGTTAATTTCCAGTCTATATTTAATAGGTTTTAATGCATTTATTTCAGGGTTTTATATTTATTTGATTAGGATAGGTAGTATGTAGGCCCGCAGTTGGACAAGGGATATGATAACCGTAGCCACGTTTGTAGGATGTGGGAAGAGTATGTCCACTGCTGGGGTATCTGTCCAACAGAGACTGATGGTATAACTGCTGTAGCAACGTTTGTAGGATGTGGGAAGAGACTGTCCACTGCTGGGACATCTGTCCAACAGAGACTGATGATATCATTGCTGTAGCAACGTTTGTAGGATGTGGGAAGTGCTAAGTCCACTGCTGGGACATCTGTCCAACAGAGACTGATGATATCATTGCTGTAGCAACGTTTGTAGGATGTGGGAAGAGACTGTCCACTGCTGGGGTATTTGTCCAACAGAGACTGATGATATAACTGCTGTAGCCACATGCGCAGGAAGTGGGAAGTGCTGAGTCCACTGCTGGGGAGAGATGATATCTATTCTGCAGCGGCTGATATGATGAAATCACTGAGGCCACATGTGCGGTCAAAGCTTTAGGGTTCCGTGAACACGAGGTCCACTCAGTTCACTAATCTCATTCGAGATAATACGGCGCTATGCTATCGAAGGGAAGGCATATTTTATCGAACTGCCTTCACTGCCAGTGCCATGCGGCATAAGTTTTAGGGTTCCGTGAACACGAGGTCCACTCAGTTCACTAATCTCATTCGAGATAGTACGGCGCTATGCTGTCGCAGGGGAAGGCCTATGTCATACTTGAGATGGCTGTTTACCAAGCTCCATGCAATATGGGCTAGATATGTAGTTCAGTGGTTCATAGATATGAACAACTCCTAATTTTACCAAATTTTAGCTAAATCTGTCCACACTTTTATGGGATAAATGTAATGGACTAACAAACAAACTATAGGCGTTCGAGCTTCGCCTATTCTGATACAAATGTAATTATAGATAGGTAGGTCCTATCTGTAGCTTATCACAAGCATGCCTTGGCAGAATTTCACCCGAATCGGACCGAGCGTCTAGAAAGGTATTGGGCAAACAAACAAATGATTTGGGCGTTCGCGCCTTACTAATAGTGATTATAGTAGGACCGATTATGATGTAGGTAAGCCGACCCATCCTGATGGTAACCGTAGCTAGGGTCGGTTAATATGTGCTAGTTTTAGAAACCAATTCTATTCTACAGTTTTTGATTATTATGGACGGGTGCTCACGGTGTCCGCGTCCTGTCGGCTTCTATTGCGTCCTGAACTAGCGTCTCGACCAAACACTTGGCTTACACGCCTTTTCGCTTTGACCTAATTGTGTTGCTGCGACTATGATTCGCGTGGGTGTCACAATGGGTTGCGACTGTGTTGGTTCGTTGTTCTTTTACGTTTAGCAAACCTGCTGGACTGTCAGTACTTTCGCCCTTTATCAAGGGTTTACTACGTCTAAAGACAGATCTTTAACACTATGTATTATTTTGGAGCCGACGGCACGGTGGATATTGTGTCCATTTCGCTTAGCTATATAGACCGTAGGTCTTTATACCGTTATATACAACTGTATGGCACAGTTTCAGGTCTAAGAACCAAATTAGTAGATTAACTACTTATTTCACATTCCGTAGTGCTCTTCTCACAGGATGAGCGACATTCAAGTCGGAATATCTACTTTATTTTAGTACCTAGTGCTAACATGTATTCGCGAACAATCGCTGTTCGAAGGTATTAATCCTACCTGTCGAATAGGGTTGGACAAGCTATGGCTGTAAAGACTCAGCTATAGTTCACACTATACACGTATAATAAGGCGCCTCACAAGCGTTTTATATACACTAGCTTTGGGATTCGGGTGGAACATGGCATAGTACACTTTACATTGTCGTGTAGCTTAATTAAATTACACTTGAAGGGTGGTGGACTCTGATCATGTACCTTAGTGGCCTGCCAGAGACAGTAGCTAGCGGGGCTCACGTAGTAGTAATTATCTGTTTAGAGCTAAAATCGCTCGTTCAATTACTTTGAGTTAGATGTACATTGTGTTAATCACCAAAATAATGCAGTACTGACGTCAGTCAAGTATTACGTTATTCCGAGCACTGGGGGCTAGCTACCCTTCCCAATTTGGGGGGGCCCAAAATAGGGACCAATCACAGTAGGGAAATTAGGGTTCCGCGCGAAATACTTCAAAATTACGGGTTAGACTACATCGTTCGTCCAAACACAACATGATCGATTAATCTCTTAAAAATAACTTGTCATTCGCCTTCAAAAAGACTCTGAGTTACTGCGATCACAATTTAGGGTTCTCTAGACGATCTGGCCAAACGTTTAATCGTATTTTAAAATACAATAAAAATCAAGTATAGCTTACATACTTTTATAGGTAGATAGCGGTAGGTTGTATGTTGTATGCACGTATGTATTATTATAGGTAGGTTTAGTTAGTTATATTTATATATTTATATTTATATATTTTAAATAGGCACCGTAGGCAGGCCTCCCACGCGGTGGACCGACGACCTGTTGAAGATCGCGGGAAGCCGATGGATGCGGGCAGCGCAGGACCGGTCGTCGTGGAAATCCTTGGGGAAGCCTTTGTCCAGCATTGGACGATTTTTGGCTGATATGATGATGGTGGAATTTGAACACTTTTGCCTAACTTATACGAATATTGTGCGATTTCTTACATACACACTGGTCGAATTGATACCTCCTTTCTTTAAGTCGGTTATAAATACTGTGTAGATTAGCTCGTAGAACAGACGCTGTAAAGTTCCGGTACCGGAAGACGTACTTAGCGTAAGAGTGGTGAAGGTCGCGGGAAGCAACTGGGCAGCGCACGACAGGTCGTTGTGAAAATCCTTGGGGGGAAGCCTTTGTTCAGCAGTGAACGTCCTTTGGCTGATATGATGATGATGACTAATGGTTTACCAGAGTACTGCGCGTACTGGGCCGAGTACGCCAGGTTGAGCTGCTTGGAGCCCCACAGCAGCGCGTGCCCGTACTGCTGCGGCTTCTCGCGCTGCACGCCCGCACCGAACTGAATGCCACGGCATTTCACGAATCTGGACACAGGGAAATTCATTAAATGGTATTATTATTGGACAACATTGGAGGGAAGGAGAAGTAGAGGAAGGCCAAGGCAAAATTACCTAGAACAAATTAAGGAGAAGGTTGCTGTCGTGTCGTATCGGGAGGTAAAGATGTTGGCAGAGGATAGAAAAAAATGGAGATTGCTCCACCGACAAGAGCGTTAGCTGTTAAATTTGAAGAAGAAGGACAACATATTATTATCTTCACAAGCAGGTGGAGTGCCCCTGGGGCTCCGGAACGGGCGAGCTCATTGACGTTCAATTCAATGAGCCTAAGCCGCAAGCGCGGGTTTTCCATCATCACGAGTTTGCCATTTACCTTTTATACCCATGTATCATACGACGTTTTTCAATACAGTTGTGAAAAAAAAGGTGAAATAAATAAAAAAGTGTTCAAGTGCGAGTCGGACTAGCGCTCCGAGGGTTTCGTACTACTAACCTGTACACACAACATGACAAACAAAAGAGGTCAACGCGATATACATTTTTTATTCAGTTAGGACCACTTAGCGCGAGTACATCTCACACTTAGCTGGTTTTTGTTATTTGTTGTTTTACTTCAGGATTAGTATTATAATCACACCAAGTTTCACGCTTTTACCGTTTTTACGATACAACTAAATCAAAAATACCGACAAAATAACTATAAAAAACACCTTTTTTGCATGAGCTTAGTTTTTTACTTTTTTAATTTTTCATTATTTTTCTTTTTAGCGGCAACAAATTCTGTAAAATTTCAAATGTCTACCTATTACAATACAGCGCGCTAACAGACATACGGACAGACAGCGGAGGCTTAGTAGTGACCAACAGGGGGTCATCCTTTAGGTGTGCGGAATGCTGAAAAGCATCCATCCTACTCTATCAAAATGACCGAACATCACCATACTGAACAACTTTTGTTCTACGATTTTGCTGAAAACGTATTTTTTTTTTACTTATCATACAAATCGATCAGCTGATCGACCGATTTTGTGCATTTTAGTATTGAGTGTCCTATTTTTTTTTTATGGACCAAGGTTTTCTTGGAGAAAGTTGTTCAGTATGACGAGTAGAACCCCCAGTTAACGGGACCTACACCAATTTTGTTACACCCTGTATACATATATCGCTTATTGACTCATTTCATACAATTTTTTGAAAGGTACCAATTTATTTCAACTTGCTCTCTCAATGGCAGTGTTTAGCATAGACGAAACAGACCAATAACTTATTAGATGACAATGTTTTAAAATGGCCTATGATTCGGCCCTGTGCGGCCGTGTGAGCGTCGGTGGCGTAACGGCTAGGGCCGCTACCCCCTGTCCGGGAGGTCGTGCAGCGTGGTCCTGCCGCACGGATTATGTCTCACCGATCAGTAGCAGCATTGTAGCAGTAATTCGGCAGCAGATCGTAGTTAAGCTCCCAGAACACGTGGAGCGTGACTTTGCCGTATGGAGCTAACGTCTCACCGATCAGTAGCAGCATTGTAGCAGTAATTCGGCAGCAGATCGTAGTTAAGCTCCCAGAACACGTGGAGCGTGACTCTGCCGTATGGAGCTAACGTCTCACCGATCAGTAGCAGCATTGTAGCAGTAATTCGGCAGCAGATCGTAGTTAAGCTCCCAGAACACGTGGAGCGTGACTTTGCCGTATGGAGCTAACGTCTCACCGATCAGTAGCAGCATTGTAGCAGTAATTCGGCAGCAGATCGTAGTTAAGCTCCCAGAACACGTGGAGCGTGACTTTGCCGTAGGGAGCTAACGTCTCACCGATCAGTTGCAGCATTGTAGCAGTAATTCGGCAGCAGATCGTACGTAGTTAAGCTCCCAGAACACGTGGAGCGTGACTCTGCCGTAGGGAGCTAACGTCTCACCGATCAGTTGCAGCATTGTAGCAGTAATTCGGCAGCAGATCGTAGTTAAGCTCCCAGAACACGTGGAGCGTGACTTTGCCGTAGGGAGCTAACGTCTCACTGATCAGTTGCAGCATTGTAGCAGTAATTCGGCAGCAGATCGTACGTAGTTAAGCTCCCAGAACACGTAGAGCGTGACTCTGCCGTAGGGAGCTAACGTCTCACCGATCAGTTGCAGCATTGTAGCAGTAATTCGGCAGCAGATCGTAGTTAAGCTCCCAGAACACGTGGAGCGTGACTCTGCCGTAGGGAGCTAACGTCTCACCGATCAGTAGCAGCATTGTAGCAGTAATTCGGCAGCAGATCGTACGTAGTTAAGCTCCCAGAACACGTGGAGCGTGACTCTGCCGTATGGAGCTAACGTCTCACCGATCAGTAGCAGCATTGTAGCAGTAATTCGGCAGCAGATCGTAGTTAAGCTCCCAGAACACGTGGAGCGTGACTTTGCCGTATGGAGCTAACGTCTCACCGATCAGTAGCAGCATTGTAGCAGTAATTCGGCAGCAGATCGTAGTTAAGCTCCCAGAACACGTGGAGCGTGACTCTGCCGTATGGAGCTAACGTCTCACCGATCAGTAGCAGCATTGTAGCAGTAATTCGGCAGCAGATCGTAGTTAAGCTCCCAGAACACGTGGAGCGTGACTTTGCCGTATGGAGCTAACGTCTCACCGATCAGTAGCAGCATTGTAGCAGTAATTCGGCAGCAGATCGTAGTTAAGCTCCCAGAACACGTGGAGCGTGACTCTGCCGTATGGAGCTAACGTCTCACCGATCAGTAGCAGCATTGTAGCAGTAATTCGGCAGCAGATCGTAGTTTTGCTCCCAGAACACGTAGAGCGTGACTTTGCCGTAGGGAGCTAGGGTCTCACCGATCAGTTGCAGCATTGTAGCAGTAATTAGGCAGCAGATCGTACATAGTTAAGATCCCAGAACACGTGGAGCGTGACTCTGCCGTAGGGAGCTAGGGTCTCACCGATCAGTTGCAGCATTGTAGCAGTAATTCGGCAGCAGATCGTAGTTAAGCTCCCAGAACACGTGGAGCGTGACTCTGCCGTATGGAGCTAACACCCCGTGGTCGCTCTCGCGTAAGATCGCGTCAAAATCGTCGAGCGTCAGGTAGCGGCTGAGCAGCTTGTGACAGAGACGGTTCACAGCTATTAGCCCCTCAAGTTCCTGTGGGAAAAAGGAGGTATAAGTACAGTTATACAGAAAAAGTAACGAAGTAGTACAGTTCGACCAACTTATCTTTTTTTTTATTCCCTATTGGTAACCCCTTGGCATCATCTCACCTGATGGTAAGTGACGATTATGCGGAAGATGGAAGCGGGATTAACAAGATATCCCAACGCAATGGGGATCTGTTCTTAGCCTACTGCCCAAAAAGGAGAGTAATCCTTTTTCGAGTGTATGTTTCTTTGGCTGAGCCTGTAGCTTAAACGGCTTGATAGATTTAGGAGGGCGAAGTGTCTTTAGATTCGTCTTGATCCCGAAAGTAACATAGGTATAATTTTTAACCGACTGCACAAAAAAGAGGGGTACCTAATGTTTTTATGCAGTCGAGTAATGGTGGTGGTTATTTTATATCTTACTAGGTGTTTCCCGCGGCTTCACCCGCGTCAACAACGTTTCTATGACTTTTCGAGTGTGCGCAATGCACGAGTAGCCTATGTGTTAATCCAGGCCCTAACCTGGGCCGGATCCGTTCAGTACTTTTTGCGTGAAGGAGTAACAAACATACTTCCATACATTCTTACAAACTTTCGCGTTTATAGGATAGGATCTAAGGTTTTGTCTTATTAATTATACTAGCTTTTGCCAGCGGATTCGCTAGCGTAAAAATTGTTTGTATGACTGCCTTCGAGGGTGCGCAGACTATATGTTAATCCAGGTCCTAATCTGTCTACCTACCAAATTTCATCCAGATCCGTTCAGCTGCTGTGGCGTGATTGAATAATATACACCCATCCATCCAATCCCATCCATCAAATTTATAATATGAGTAATAACGTACACTATATCCGCTTCCTACTAGTTTGGTAGGTATCGAACGGAAAGGATTTTGTTTGTTCCTTCTTTTGTTTTTAGAAATGTCATTTCTCGCCCGTTGTATGAAGAGTCCAGGGTGTGGTTATGTTAAGGCGAGATATTGATTGGAACAGTTGTCTCTGTCTTTTTCTTTACGTGTAAAGAATAAAGAAAATAACCACACTTTTTCAATGGTTTTTCGTTTCAATCAAAAACTACAATGAAAGTTTAATAAATAATAACACTCACTTTGTATTATCATAACAAATATTGCTGTTTAATTTAAACTTCAAAATTTTAGTCATAACTTGAGTTGAAAGTAACGGTGTAGTATTGGTGGTTTTTATCGAGCCAAAACTGCTCAATCGTGTTCGTAATAGCTTTTGACTTTAAGGAACATCATCAACAATAAGATTTTTTTTCAACCTTGATTTTTCTATCGTGTAATAGAGTAATTGACATCAAAAATAACGTAAATCTGTAATATACCGCCTTAAATTGTGTTAGTATACTCACAATAACCCCAGTAATGTCTCCGGCTTCGAACTTGGCGACTGCGGCGTCCAGCGCGCGGTGCATGTCCGAGTTGATGCGTTGCGCCACCTGCGTAAAAGGCATTTCAACTATTTTATTATCATCTCCCTCCTACTTAAACTTCGGAAAACCTTAATCGTTTTGTTTTCCATCAAGTCTTCGATTTTTAATTCATCAAAATCACAAAATGAGTACATAAATGACGCTGCAAAACTATGACTTCGCGCCTAGGTATTTCAAACATTTTTAGAACAAAATGTCGTTTTTGACAGATGATAAAAAGTAAATCAGATGACTATCATTCGTCATCCCTATTGTAGTGAGAAGTGCAGGTGCCGATCAGCGTTATCAGTATACTGACATAGTATTACGATATGGCTTACAGTAGCGCAACGCCTTTGATATCGCACGATGCTCCACCGGCGTAGGTACTAGCCCATACTAGCCTGTAGTCAGCCTGGCAAACTCGCGGAGTTTACCAATCTGTGCCCCGCCGCCCGCTGCCCCGCAAATACCCTTCCGTTGCTCTGCGTAAGTACATTCGTCGCGCTACTGTAAGCCGCTATATTGTAATACTGTGATAGTGACATGCAAATTTAATACAATGAAATTAAAAGAGAAAACCTAGTAAGCAAGATGTCAAGTAATGATAATGATATATCTTTATTCAGAAAAAAGTTACAAATGTTTACAGTGACCCCACACTAGGCAAAGCCTGTATCGTGGTGGTATCCATTCTTCTGTTCTTTCTTGATTGTTATTATTTTGCGACCTGCCTGTACGTTCCTTGAGGCAAAACGGTTTCAATTAAAAGGACGACAGCTACCTACTGAATTAGGCCTGTATATCAGGAAACAGTGCTTATGTAAACCCCACTTGTGCCCTCGCGAATCTGCCACAAATGAATGCATAAGAGCGTGTGTCTAGAAACACCCAATGAAAGCAGGGAGCGCCAATATGACGCCTGCGTGTGAGTGTGTGTGTGCGTGCGTGCGTCACTCACCAGCGCGTTTAGGTCGACGTGGCGGCCCAACAAAGCCACATGTCTCTGCCGCAACAGAGACGCGTACCGGCCCGCGCCTGCGCTCGTAGAGGCACCACGGGCCGCACATTCAGCACGGTAGCGTTTGTCTAGCAGCATGCTAGAGGAGAAAAACAAATGAGGTTGAATATTGACAAGCTCAAGAGAATATCTCGCCACGCGAGGTCCGACTGGGTGTGGCGAGATAGCCAGCAAAATAACCGGCATACGAGACGAGAGTCTCCAGGAGACTCAAGTTTCCATACAAACGTAGTTACGCTTTAATACAAAATCTACATGCAGGATTGAATCCAAACTTTGTAAATATATTGAGTAGACACATATCGATGTTTGTAATTAGTTTTCATCGTAGTAAATTTTAACGTAACTAAATGAAGGCTTAAATTAGTTTTGTACTGAAAGTCTGAAACTGTTCTTATTTTTTTCCGTTTTATATTAGTACATCGAAAACTAATTACAAACATCGATAAGTGTTTTGGATTCAATATGGCATGTAGTTTTTGTATCAAAGCGGAACTACGTTTGTATGGAAACTCGAGCCTCCTGGCGGGTCTTAAGCGACAGCGCACACCTAGCTTATCTTAACCAGTAAGAACGCCGGGAAAACAGAGTCTATTTCACTCTTATGCAATCTTAAGGGATGGAGTTCTAACTGTTGTCAATATCTAAAACGCTATCTCTGTCAGATTGTAAAGGAATGAAAGAGACTTTCTGTTTATCCGGCGTTCTTACCGGTTAAGATGAGCAAGGTGGGCGCCAACCTACGAAGAAACTATGTAAAGAAAACTAAGTGAGGTTCGAAAATGCCCCCACGAAATAGTTACCTGAGGAGGTGGGGCTTAAAATGTCTACCGCGCAGCGCGATTAGTCGGTCACTGTCTTTGGCAAGCTGCTGACGTCAGATTCCCGGATGTTTTTGCGTCGAAAACCAAATACAAACAATTGACGGCTAAGGTTCCACACCCAAATATGCCATCGTGTGTTGATAAGTGGTGCAGAAGTCATTCCGATTTCAAAAACACTGGAATCACTTTTCACCGATAAGTAAAAATTTAATTTACAAAATACGTACTAAACGTAGTGTAATTATATTCTATTTGATCGAAGCGAAGTAACAATCGTACCAACAAATGTGGCAATCAGTGCTGCCATGACCAAATTTTTAATTGCCGTGTTCGGTGAGTTAAATCGGCGTGTTGTATGGAAAATAAGCATTTCGATTGCCGTACCACAATAAGGAAAATTGAGATTAAAACATGATTCATTTAAAAAATAATACGACCAATACTTCGCTTCGATCTCTCGGGAACAATGTTTCTAAGAAATACTTAAATATAAATACCAATGTATAATTCAGTACCGTTTGTTTTTTGTTTGTTTGGGTTGGGTGGAAGCAAGGGTAAAAGTCCATTTTTAAACAGGTTTGTACGGAACCCTCGGTGCGCAAGTCCGACTCCCACTTGGCCGGTTTGTTATTAAAAAAAATAAAAGTAGTTATTATAAAAAAAAATTATTCGGTCACAACAAGTCGTCATTTGATATGTCACACGATATAGTTTGAAAATATTTTTTAAATCTTATTTACCCCCAAAACTGGCCAGGATTGAAATTTTTAATTTACGGTACATGTCCGTCTTTAGGTCACCGATTTACATAAATTTACCAAATTTCGGTTGAATTCGCTGTGATGTACGGACAGAAAGACACACAGACACGCGAGTGATCCTGATATGGTTCCGTTTTTACCTTTTGAGATAAATAACCCTGAAAACAATTACCTCCGACAAAAATACGTACAACCATACTATTGGAAGTTTTAAGCGCCTCCGTGGTGTAATAGTTAAGCTTGCCATTAGCGTCCAGGAAGTTGCGGGTTCAATTCCCAGCAGAGTCTAACTTTGTATGACTCGCTTTGGTTGGTTGTTACCACCATCTTATCTAAGTATTGCCGCCAAGCATCAATGTTAACAGCATTGGTTAGTGTGCTCCGGCTTGAAGTTAAGATAGCCAGTTATTGCATTGGGGAATCTTGGTAAGCCCGCTTGCATCTTCGGCATCATCGTCACTTACCATCAGGTGAGATAGATGAGATGATGTCAAGGGCTTACCAATTATAAAAAAAAGTTAATATTGGTATTGTTATCATTAAAAAAATCAACCAAATACTAAATGTTACATAGTTGAAACAATATTAATCTTCGTTTATTACAAGTTCTTACTTTTCGTAATTTTTTTGTGGGGATTTTCTTCGAACTGTTGACTGATAAATGTACTTTTTAATTGAAATCATTGTCAATTTCGTCCTTTATAAGAATAAAACCTTACAATACTCCTAAGATCATATTTGACCTTACCATTAAAAAATTGTAAGAAAATTGCCGTAGAGCACGGCAATTGCGGTAGCAATGACAACACTAGCACTCGCCATGACGTTAGCGTGACATCGATGACGAGCAAGGAGTTTATAGGATGACGAGTAATGACCGCTCTCGCTTACACTTACGAGTTATTAGCGGGTTCTCTTTCATTCTTATTGCCTTGCTAATTTGAGAAGGCCACTAAATGTAAGACCGGATAGTACATTATTAGGAGTCGTAAATTTGTTTAAGTTTTTACTGTTATATGTGTGAGTGCTTCGTCGCCTTACGCGTTTCATTGTGTTGGCGGTTGTACCGAGTCTGACGCGGACATAATAGGTGAATTACATTTCTTTACATAGTTTCTTCGTAGGCGCCAACACTTAGTCTGCTAACAACAAACAACGGTAACAACAAAAGTTATTTTTTTTCTGCGAGCCCAAACCGTGAACCTACGCTCAGTAGGCAGATGCGCAGTGGAATCTAGTTAAAATAAACTGCAAAGTTTCTGGGGTATTCTTAGACTTGAGGTACGCTTTTGATATGGTTAGTATACTATTAAACACCGTTAAGTGCGGGGTCGTAAGGTTACTAGAATCATATCTCAAAAATAGAAAACAGTTTATAGAGGAAAAATGAATGGCGAATGATGATAAACAATCAATTAGTCTCATTTCCCCTACTGGCCGTTAAAACGCCCAAAATTTTTCATTATTTTTTTTATATTTTTTTTCCGAATCAGGAAAACGATAAAAAATCCCATACAATTATATAAAAAAATAACTTCAGGGGTAACTGGGTTAATATCACTAAAGGCGTACCACAGGGAAAGTAATTTCAGGGATAACTGGGTTAATATCACTAAAGGCGTACCACAGGGTTCTATTTTGGGCCCTATTTTCTTCATTATGTTTGTCAAACACTTGGTAAATTTGGTCACTTCTAAAGTACCAAATGCCGATTAGTATTGTTCGAAGATGACTCAAATGCAATTCTGTCGGGCACTAGTATTGAAGAAATAAATGACAGTATTAATTCCACTCTAACAGCTTTCCACAAATGGTATGAAGCAAATGACCTAATGCGTAACCCACAAAAAACAACCACAATTCTATTTAAATTGACTATAAGGAGCCGGGATTCTCTTGCTTTGATTTTAAATAAGGAGAATATACAGTTAGTAAATACTGTTAAATTTTTAGGTATACAAATTGATTCCTTACTTAATTGGAAATCAGAACCAAATATACCAGAATAGCTATTAATGATACTAGGGTAGTAAAAAACGCTGGAGAGACTGACTGTAGCACAGCCCAGGTTACGACTGAATCAAAGGCCTTCTCATAGTCCACAAACGCCAAGCATAGTGGCTGATTGTACTCTTCAGTCTTCTGTATAATCAGCGGCAGCGTATGTATGTGGTCTATGGTACTAAAGCCTTTTCGGAAACCGACTTGTTCGGGACGCTGGAAGTCGTCAAACCTGCGTGCGAGACGATTCGTAATGACTCTCGAAAATAGCTTGTAGACGTGGCTCAGAAGTGAGATGGGTCTGTAGTTCTTCAATTGGGTGTTGTCACCCTTTTTGAAGAAAAGCACGACCACACTTCTGTGCCATGCCTTAGGCGTTTATCGCTCTAGTATAACGGTATCACTTAAAGACGTAGCCTAGATATACAAGAGAGGTTTTTTTAATCTACAATTGATAAGCCCTTAGCATCATCTCACCTGATGGTAAATGACGATGATGCCGAAGATGGAAGCTGGCTTATCAAGATTTCCCAACGCAATGGAGATCTGGCTATCCTATCTACAAGCCGAAACATATCAATGATGTTAACATTGATATTTGGCGGCAAGACTTAGATAAGATGGTGGTAGCTATAGCTAGTCATGCGGGCTATGTAAATGCTCTACCACCAACCAAACAGAGTCTTACAAAGTTGACCCCGCCGGGAATCGAACCCGCGACCTCCCGGTGTGAAGCGAATGGACTGACCATTACGCCACGAAGGCGGTTAAAAATATCTTAATAAGCGAAGCATAGTATAAGTATGATACGAACTCCTATAACTAATTACAAAATATTTATTTTTTTATGACTCACTAGCGCAATCTAGTAACGTGTGTTTTTAGGTTTCCGTAACCAAAGAGTAAAAACGGGACCCTATTACTGAGACTTCGCTGTCCGTCTGTCTGTCAGTCTGTCACCAGACTTTATATCATGAACCGTGATAGCTAGCCATTGGAAATTTTCACAGATGATGTATTTCTGTTGCCGCTATAACAACAAATACTAAAAAACAAAATAAAATGCTCGTTTTTGCTCGATATTGATAACGGCAACAGGTGGACGCTGTAAATATTCACAGAATATTTAGTTATATATTCACTTTAAAAACAAATAATTTTAAAAAAATACAAATATTTAAGGGGGGCTCCCATACAACAAACGTGCTTTTTTGGCTCGTTTTTGCTCGATATTGATAACGGCAACAGATGGACGCTTGAAATATTCACAGAATATTGAGTTGTATAATTCACTTTAAAAATAAATAATTGAATTGAAAATAAAATTAATATTTAAGGGGGGGGCTTCCATACAATAAACGTGATTTTTATAGATAATGGTTTTTAGCCAGTTTTTAGTTATTGGCCTAACCACCTTAAGAATAACACACTAAAAATGTCATAAGTGGGAAATATGTTGCCGCGTCGTTCTCACCTAGAAGCCAATTGCTTGTAGTGCGAGTACACCTGCTCGGACAGCTTGTACACGAACTGGTCGAAGCACAAGTTCACCTCGGCCTCCACCTCGTCGTAGAGGAACTGCTTCTTGAACACCGTTAGCGCGTACTGCGCCGAGTCGTTGTACAGGTCCAGCGGGTAGAGCACGTATCTGAAAAGAAAAAAAAAAATTGTTAAATTATTTTTACAAGACGAACTAACTTTTTTAACTAAATGAACTAAAAATTTTGGTAAAACAAAAATAATATACTAATTGGATAAAACAAATAAAACTACACTTATAAAATAAAATAAAGTAATAATACACTACGACGCTCTTACGGTGAAGGAAAACATCGTGAGGAAACCTGCACACGCCTGCGGAGAAACTCGCAGGAGTCGCAGGTTGTTTGTGAAGTCGACCAACCCGCACTGGGCCCGCGTGATCGACTAAGGCCCGATCGCCTTAAATTAGGGTAGGCTCGAGCCCCTCGGTGGGGACGTATATGAGCTGATATGATGAATAATACACTAATTCAATAAAACAAATAAAACTACACTTATAAGTTGTCAGTGACCGATTTCGAACACCATCTTCCGGCAGACATTTATTTACACAATGTGTGGGTACAATGGAAATAAACACAAGAAACTACAATCAAAATAAACACAAGAACTAACTTTTTTACTAGACGAACTTTCTTACTAGACGAACTTTTTACTAGACGAATTAACATATAATGCTTCTTTTTTTATCCACAATTAGCAAGCCTTTGTCATCATCTCACCTGATGCCTAGTTTACACGTATTAAGTAGCTAAGTAGTTAACTTAATTTTAACTAAATTTTAAATAAATTACTGTGTGTAAACAATTACTAAAGAGCTGTTAACTCATAAGTTGTAAGTTAATGATTTAGTAGATAAGTTGACAAGTAGAATAGAATCGAATCTATTTTTCGAATAAGTAGCCTGTCCTCCCGCACCGCGCGCATGCCCCGGTGGGCGTGGCCTGCTACTAAATTATCATTTAGTACATGTAAACGCTATATTCAACTAAATTTTAACTTAAAATTTAGTTTAACTACTACATCACTTACTACTTATTCACATTACACGTGTAAACGTTCGACCACTTATATTTAACTTACTTTTATTTTAAAATTAACTTGATTACTTCGCTACTAAATACGTGTAAACTAGGCATGATTGGAAGTAACGAAGATGTAAGTGGGCTTACCAATATTCCCCAACGCAATGGGCAACTGGCTATCTATCTTCAAGCCGGAAAACATTAATATTGGATATCTTATCTTCAAGCCGGAACACATTGATGTTGTTAACATTGATTTTTGGCGGCGTTAGACAAGATGGTGGTAGCAAGCCAGACGGGCTTAGAAAATATCCATCCACCAAACAGTCTTACATCAAAGTTAGACTTCGCCGGGAATCGAACCCACGACCTCCCGATGTGAAGACAATGGACTTAACCATTACGCCACAGAGGCGGGGTTACTTTAAATTCTACTTATTCCCATAATGGAGGCCTCCTTGCTCTTCAGGCTGTGGTCGGTGAGGACCCACGGCACGGACAACTCAATAGAGAACACTCAAGAGAGAAAAACTTATTATATACAAGTCAGTTTCGGTCCAAGCTCAAGTCATTTTTGTTACAAAAAAAAAAATATAGCCTGGATGACTATTTTAAAACATGAATATAAAGACATTGCCAATTATAATTACTATTGCGACATTATTTGAAATTATTAATACTCAATGACATGCTTTTTTTTTTGTGGTATTTGTGAATTTCATTACGACATTGTGTTCTAACCGCCTCCGTAGCTCAGAGGCAAAGTTCACTGGCTTTACACAGGAGGTCGCGGGTTCGATTCCCGGCGGGGTCAATTGTAAGACTCGGTTTGGTTGGTGGTAGGGCATTTTCTAAGCCCACCTGGCTAGCTACCACCATCTTATCTAAGTCTTGCCGCCAAATATCAATGTTGAAAACATTGGTGTGTTCCGGCATGAAGATAAGATAGCCATTTCCCCATTGCGTTGGGGAATCTGGTAAGCCCGCTTCCATCTTCGGCAACATCGTCACTTACGACCAGGTGAAATGTTGTCAAGGGTTTACAAATTGTGAATAAAAAAATTAAAAAAAATACTTATGACATTTTTTTTATTATTATTTAATTCTTTTAGAAAATTTTACATTTTGTATTTTTCTTAGGTATTAGCTACTATTATTAATTTATATTTTGTAATTGTTTGTGTACTTTTAAACACAATGTAATTTGTTCTTGAAATAAATGAAATGAATTGGATGCGTTTCTCCATTATGATATGTTGCGACTGAACCGGTGTTTAATATGAAATATCTCTATAATCCAACTCGGCTGGGCAGCGTTCGAGAAGCTTCGCAATATCTTCACGTCCCAAATACCGCAGTGTCTCAAGACTACGATCTTCGACCAGTGTATGTTGCCGGTGATGACATACGGAACTGAGACATGGTCGCTTACTACGGGCCTCAAAAGAAGGCTCAAGGTCACCCAAAGGGTAATCGAGCGTGCTATGCTCGGAGTTTCTCTGCGTGATCGAATCAGAAACGAGGAGATCCGTAGGAGAACCAAAGTAAACGACATAGCTCTCAGAATTGTTAAACTTAAGTGGCAGTGGGCAGGGCACATAGCTCGTAGAACGGATGGCCGTTGGGACAGTAAAGTTCTCGAGTGGTGACCGCGCACCGAAAACCGTAGCGTAGGCAGGCCTCGGTGGACCGATGACCTGGTGAAGATCGCGGGAAGCCGCTTCTGGATGCAGGTAGCACAGAACCGGTAGTCGTTAAAAGCCTTGGGGGAGGCGTATGACCAGCTATGGACGTCCTTCGGCTGATATGATGTTATCTATAATAAGTTGAAGAAAAGTCTAAAAACTTTTAGGTACAAGCTTTTATTTGAAAATAGTTTTATGCTCAAAAGCCAAATTCTCACCGTGCCAAATGTGAATATAAATACACGTTTCCATATTTTTAACAAAAGGCGAGACATTATTTCCTACGAATATATTGAAAATAAAATACAATCCTCGGAGCTTGATTCCGCGCTACATCATCAGATCAATTCCAAAATACCAAAAGGATCTATTGTTATTGATCTATTCACCGCCTCCGTAGCCCAGAGGCAAAGTTCACTGGCTTTACACAGGAGGTCGCGGGTTCGATTCCCGGCGGGGTCATTTGTAAGACTCGGTTTGGTTGGTGGTAGGGCATTTTCTTAGCCCGCCTGGCTAGCTACCACCATCTTATCTAAGTCTTGCCGCCAAACATCAATGCTGATATCATTGGTGTGTTCCGGCATGACGATAAGATAGCCAGTTCCCCATTGCGTTGGGGAATCTTGGTAAGCCCGCTTCCATCTTCGGCAACATCGTCACTTACCACCAGGTGAGATGTTTTCAAGGGTTTAACAATTGCGAATAAAAAAAATTGTCACAGTAAGGCTTTATACCATATTTCAGCTCAATCGGACCCCTGAAAGTCGCTCTAAAATTGCCTTTACAAACTAACATACATTCTCGTACAAACAAACATTGCCAGTTAAATAAAAAGCTTTTAAAAAACGCATGGGCGACTCACTCCATCATGGAGGGCTCCTTGCTCTTGAGGATGTGGTCGGTGAGTATCCACGGCATGGACATCTCGATGGGGAACTGGATGCGCTTCTCCATTGTGATGAGGTCGTTGCACTCCTCGTTATGCTGATGGCGGACTGTGCATTTCTGTTGTGGAAAAAAAATTGCATCTGAATAAAAACACTGAAAATAAGATAAGATAAATCTTTAATGTTTCGCTATATCCGGTATTTTTTTTATTAAAAAAAAACACTTAAAGATGTGATGTCATGCTATATTTTAAATGCAATAGAATTGAAATTGGTCAAAAAAAAGTAATTTTCGAAAAACCTTAAAACTTTTAGGTACATGTTTTTTTTATGCTTAAAAAGCCAAATGCTCAAATAATTATTTTAAATTTTCTATACCTTCTCTCAGATCTACCGAATATACACAGAAATTTACATGGAAATCCGTCCAGCCGTTTCGGAGGCGTATGGAAACTAACACTGTGACACGATAACTTTGTCGTTTCTAATTCAAAAAAGGCGGGCACAGTATTTCCCACGATTCTATTGCAAATAAAGGACGATCCTGGGACCTTGATTCCACCTCCAAAGTTCATCATCAGATCAACTTTAAAATACTTTGATACTATACTATACTTTACTTTTAAGAAGTCAGTGTTTCCAGATTCCTATAATTTTGGGGATCTTCAAGGCAAGAGTGAATAGGCATTATTTGAGTTTGCGTGTACCATCCTCGACTGCATCATCACTTACCATCAGGTGAGTTGCAGTCAAACGCCCTCAAATTTTTAATTAAAAAAAATCGATTGTCACCGAAAATACGGATTCACAATAAATTTCTGACCAGTCGCTCTATAATCAATCGCAAGATTGAACCTTCATAAAGAAACTATCATCATCATCATATCAGCCGAAAGACATCCACTGCTGTACAAAGGCCTCCCCGAGGATACATCTAACTAAGTAAAACACATACATACAAACATTGCTAGTTAAATAATAGTACATTACTGAAGCGCAGCGATCAGCAAGAGGCATTGATGGACGAACGTGTAAATGTGGGCCGAAGCGAAGCCGACGCACAAATACGTAAGTCCATGAATTGGATTCGCGGCAGGGGAATCCTTTTTTTTCGTTATTTGACTTGATCTTCACTCGGTGTAACCTTTATGTGCGAAAACAATGGTGCCAGGTTTTTTTTCATGTTTTCTTTCATAAACTTGAAAAAAAACTTTTATGTTTTTTTCAATTTGCAACACTAGTTTTGGCCATTTTGTATGAGAAAACCGTAATATGAACTTCCTTACACTGTTTTTTGACCGAGTAGTTTGGCAACACTGCCAACTTGGCAGTATTGGCAGTTGGCTGCAACCCACTGTTCGAGTGAGTCGCGCGCAAAATTGTAAGTTTTCTTGTGGGTGTATTTCTGCGTGACTAAAATGGGTCGCGTAAAAACATATTGTTCATTTTATGGATGTATGAGAAAAAAGATAAGCAAGGACGTGTCATTTTTTAAATTACCGGCAAACGAGGAAAGGTATGCAGGTGACCTTTCAGATATTAAACGTTTAGTTTTCGTGTGTCTGATGTAATCTATGTACTTATGTGCTATGTGGTTTATTGTACGCAAAAAAAAATAGGTAAATACTTACCTAAATAAAATCTTAGGTCATTTTAAGTAGGTAGGTAGGTAGGTAATCAAATCACCATTTATTTCAATAAAAGTAGATCTAATAAATTGGTAGGCCCTTGGCATCATCTCACCTGATGGTAAGTAACGATGATGCCGAAGATGAAAGCGTGCGTACCAAGATTCCTCAACGCTATGGGGAACTGGCTATCTTATGTTAAAGCCGGAACACATCATCACAGGCAAAGTGCGTGTTGGATCGTGAACAAAGAAGGGCTCCGTAGTCATTAAAAAAAAGGTTTTTTATTTAAAAACAAAGTTAGATTTTCAGTTTGGATTTAGGCATTTTGTAAAGAGTTTCTGAGCGCGCCTTCTAAATGCGGTCGACTAGTATGACTATTAGGTAATATTAATCAAATTCGTAAAATAAATAAAATCACTTGTGAAACTTTTATTTTCATTTTCATGAGTCAACCCTAGCGCAAGAACGATGTTCTGTCGCTGCCGCAATTCGCGCGTTGCCTGTTTACGCTGTTATAACCGCTAAGTTGAGCGCCATAATACCCATGTTTCCGTGTATTGTCCGACAGTCGGAATGAGTAGGTAAATAAACGCGTAGGTATTTACGTTTTATAAGGGAGTGCAGTATCTGTTACGAAGTAACTAGTATCTCATCTGTGCCAGTACAGCGATTTAGATTTATCTCGAAGAAGGTTGTCAAAATAATGCTCAAATTTCCAAGCATGTTTAAGAAAAAGCTTTTAATAATGGTAGGTAATGTAACTTATTTAGAGCGCTCGGATGTACGTTCAGCCACAGATTACTAAATAGTTACTTGTTCAGCGCCGCAGTTCGTAAGTATGCATGCGGACTCGAATTATTAATGTAGAAAATGTATATTTATAATAGTTTTTAGGGTTTCCTTTTTTTTCTCAAACATGCTTGGAAACTTTTGCATAATTTTGACAACCTTATGTAACAAGCTTTATGAAATTAGAAAATTATTTTATATCTAAGAACATATTTAGGAGATTTAAATTCATTGTCAATGTACACGAAGGTCATGTAATGCATGAGAGATCTGTGATTTTTTTTTTATGAAAAAAAACATGTTCCTGTTGAGTGATGAAACGAAGACTTCTGATACCAACTACGTATGACAACTTTTACGCGAGTACGACTGCCCACAAAAAAGTTTTCAGGTCTAATGCATGTATGTATGTTTCTTTATTCCGCGATAGCTCCTAAACGGCTTGATGGATTTTAGAGTGCGAGGTATCCCGTGAGTGACATGGGATACATTTTACCACACTTCCCAAAAAAGAGGCGTAATATTTTTATACAATCGTATTTTTATTAAATTTTTAATTGATAATTTTATACAATAACAGCTGTATTATAATATAAAATAAAACATATGCTTAGCAGAGTCCAAACCAAAAGATGTGAAAGAAGATTTGCCATAAAACAATAAAATGAGTTGCTTATAGACGGTATTTAAGACTTTTAATCAGTCATCATCATCATCATCATATCAGCCGAAAATCGTCCACTGCTGTACAAGGGCCTCCCCCAAGGATTTCCACGACGACTGGTCCTGCGCTGCCCGCATCCATCGGCTTAGTCAGTAAAGCAGTGATAACGTCACAGTACATGCGGCGTGGCGGTTGCGTGCCATTATTGGGCGTCAGCCATTTTTAAATTATTTACAACAGTCGATGTAGTATTTTTTTATCACAAATTAAGTAATCTCAGAGAAAACTGTTCGCGCTACATTGAAATTTGAAGTAGAATTTACATATATAAAAGGAACAAGTGACTGACTGGTATATCAACGCACAGCCGAAACCACTGAACGGATTTCGCTGAAATTGGGAATATAGATAGCAATAAGGACGTGGGCATCCGCTAAAAAAGGATTTTGGGAAATTCCCATGGGAACAGCAAAAAACGGAATCTGCGCGGGCGAAGGTGCGGGCAACAGCTAGTTCAAAATAAAAGCCTGCAATGTTTTAGGGCTTAGTAGCCTATAAATATTAAAATAAATTAAAAATTAAAGTGGGCCCCAAATACAAGAAACGTGAAAGTATTTAAAAGTACATACATGGTGTTAAATCTTGTACGATAGTACGGAACCCCCGTGTGTACATACATACATACACTTGGCCGTTTTTTTGTCCGGACGCTTTTTAAGAACTGACCCTTAATCTACTTGGTTATTTACAATTCACAATGACATAAGACGTGGCTGAGAATTACTTTAAATTAGAAATTTAATAGAAACGATACTGCATAAAAATATTACCCCTTCTTTTTTGAAAATCGGCTAACAATGGTGTCGATTCGGTGTAACACGACTTAACTTAATTGACAGGAATAAACTAAACCAAACTGTAACCAATCTGAATCAATCTGGGTGACGAGGGGGTGAGGTAGCAATCTAGAGAGCGGCAGGGAGTGTCCATACTGTATGTTAGTACTAATATGTATACTTTGATATCGTGGAATAAATAAACATACGTACATATATTGAAAACAATACACCCCTTTTTTGTGGGCATTCGTGTAAAAAGGGGCAAGAAAATATTAAACAAGATAAAAAAAACTAATTAATCTGTAGTAAAATCATTGTTTACAACAATAAGAACACACAAAAGGTTAAAACCTGTTCTCGAATTTTAACAAAAAAATTGTGTATTGTTTTCAGGTTTTAATGTACGAGTAAAATATGTATGTTTCTTTCATCATATCCGCCGACGGACGTCCACTGCTGGACATAGGCCCAAGGATTTCCATGACGACCGGTTCTGCGCTGCCCGCATCCAGCGGCATCTGTATGTATGTTTCTTTATTCCACAGTATCTTCTAAACGGCTTCATGGATTTTGAAGTGCGAGGTATCGCTAGATTCGTCTTAATCCCGTGAGTGACATAGGATATATTTTATCCGATTTTCAACAAAAAAAAATAGGGAAAAGTTTTTGCGCAGTTGTGTTTTGTTACAGTTTAATTTAAAGTTATCCTGTACGTTGATTATGCGATTGCGATACTCACGTTGACTTTCCGGCCCATAGTCATCTCCAGGTAGAACTCGCGGTACCACAGCTGGGAGAGGTCGCAGCACTTTTGCAGGGAGTCTACGAACACAATCCAGAACTTTAGCTTCTCTTATCATCTAGTGGTGAGCTGTGAGCCCTTCGCATCATCTGTTAAGTGTAAATGATTCCTAAGACGGAAACGAATTTACTAGAAATTTAAATAGTAATTAATCATTGTTAAAAAAATTGGGTTTTATGTTTTTCCAAATGGTCTGTCTATTTTAAAAGACTAATTTGAATATTTTTTAATCACGGGTTGTTTTTTTTATGATTTTTCAATTGTCGATGACGTAATAAGCCCAAATAACTAAAAAACACGCTGTAATGGCAAACCGAACTAATTCATAATATTTTATATTTTGTTATCTCGATGATACTGGTCAGGACATTGGAACAAACTTATTATATTATTGTACGTCATCGATTCGTAATACGTGTGCAAATTGTCGATATAATACGACGTCTTGAAGTGGGTGAAAATCCCGTTCAAGGATTCCGTTTCATAGATAGATATACATACAGGTGAAAGTCATATAGGCGTGGTAAAAACGGCTTTAATATATTTTTAATGACAGTTATAAAATGAATTCAGTAATTTAGTGTTATTAAGGGAATGTCAAAAAATGCCTGTACTCTAGTGTGGTCTAGAGGATATTATAAAATAACTATCTGTTTCCCGCGCCTTCACCCGCTCAGATCCTGGTGAAAAAATTTCTATACCTATTCTCAGACCTACCGAATATACCGGCTTGAAGATAAGATAGCCAGTTCCCCCATTGCGTTGGGAAATGTTGGTAAGCCCGCTTCCATCTCCGGCATCATCGTCACTTACCATCAGGTGAGACGATACCAAGGGCTTATCAGTTGTGAATAAAAAAACCAACAGAGATTTGAAGAGGTTTTTTTTTCACAATTGGTAAGCCTTTGGCGTCATCTCACCTGATGGTAAGTGACGACGATGCCGAAGACGAGTTTGCAGATGTAGCGCGGTGCGCTGTTATTCATTCTCCTTTTATTCGATCTATTTCTTTTTAAATTTGACCCACCTATTTATAATTTATCATTAATTTTAATTATTTTACTACTGGACGAAGTATCTTCAGAATCGTCGCCTTCATTAATATTTAAACACTGAACAAGATTCGCGCGACCCCGTGCGGGTGTCGCGGCGGCACCTTTTTCGTTACCTTTTAACGTGAGCAAGCAGTATAGTTCGCTTTAGTTACAGATATCATAAGGGCTACAAGTCTATTGGTTACTAAAGCAAACTATATTACACAAAGTTGATGATGGTTTTCAAATAAACTAAAGTCCCTATTCTTCATTTTCATCGTTGAAAATTTCCGTTAAATTATGTACTCGGCGAGTAATTAATTCAAATTCAAATAACTCTTTATTGTACATCAAAAATAAATAATAAAAATATAACTAACATAATATATTTAACTGATGGCGGTGCTACTTAGCTGGGGGTAGCCCCTTAAATGCTTAAGACCGGTTTTGATTGGTAAATTCTTTTTTAAGCCTTACTGACTAGCTACCATCATGTATAACCTAGTTAGTGGGTAGTGTTAGGTAGTGGGATACCCTTAAATTTAAAACAACAAGATATTGTTAATTAGCGTGCTTTCGCATGATGATGACCATTATTACATCAGCCAAAAGACGTCCACTGCTGGACATAGGCCTCCCCCGAGTTAGGGGGAGGTTTCCGTAATCGCCACGCTCGGGTGGGTTGGCGATCACTGAGTGCAGTTGGTAGGTGGAACAGTACGAGGAAAGCACGCTGCTGTCCATCTTGCGGTTTTTAATCCCTTCGTATCAGCTCATATGACATATATGGCGTCGCTACTCACAAACAATACATACCAATCATCATCATCATATCAGATCATATACGTCCCCACCGAGGGGCTCGAGCCTACCCTGAATTAGGGTGATCGGGCCTTAGTCACCACGCGGGCCCAGTGAGGGTTGGTCGACTTCACACACAACCTACGAATTTCTTTGCAGGCGTTACAGGTCTCCTCACGATGTTTTCCTTCACCGTAAGAGCATCGGATAAACGTACATATGAAATCGAATTCGAAAAGACATTGGTAGGATTCGAACGACGACTTCCCGGACAGGAGGTAGCGGTTCAAGCCGTTACGCCACCGACGATCCTGATCCTTGAATCCCATAGACGAGAGATTATATCGTGATTAAAAGGATGTTCAAATATGCAGACTCACCGGGCAGATTGAGCAGACACTGCCAGAATTTGCTCTGACTGTGGAACGCTTCCAGCTGCTGCAAAGCGTGAGCGTCCAGGTCCTGAACACAACATGGCATGTTATTTAATACTCAACCAAAAGAAATGTATAAAGTTAGAAGTAAATCATCATCATCATATCAGCCGAAAGACGGCGGCCCACCGTGTGGGAGGCCTGTCCACGCTATGTCTTCCAGTGCGCAGTCGCCACTCGAGTAATTCACAACGCCAACGGCCATCTGTTTCACGAGCTATGAGTCCTGCCCACTGCCACTAAGTTTGGCGATTCTGTGAGCTATGTCGGTTACCTTGGTTCTTCTACGGATCTCCTCATCATTCGATCGCAAAGAAAAACTCCGAGCATAGCTCGCTCCATCGCTCTTTGGGTCACCTTGAGCAAAGTATATATATATTAGTACTAACATACAGTATGGACACTCCCTGCCGCTCTCTAGATTCCGACCTCATTCCCTGATACAGTTTTTTTTTATTTTATTCACAATTCGTAAACCCTTGAAAACATTTCAGATTGGTTTAAGTTTGCTTCTCGAACGTATAGAATTTCGCCGTGATTTCTTTTGTTTCGTCATTTGTTTTTAGAAATGTCATTTCGCGCCCGTTGTATGAAGTGTCTGGGATGTGCCTTGAGCCTTCTTATGAGGTTCATAGTAAGCGACCATGTCTCAGTTACATATACCATCACTGGCAACACGCACTGGTCATAGACCGTAGTAGTTTTATTTACGATCTTAGTCATTTTAGAAGTAAATATCGTTCTATAATAACCCATAATATTCCCAATGCTGGGGTTCGGGTGTCACCCAACAGTCGGGAAGGTTGGTCCATACTCCACACACGGGGGCCAAGTCCCGATCGGTGGAAGTTAAAGGGCTGGTGGCGGACGCCACTGTCAAGTGTGCAAGCCAGCTGTAAGGTCTCTAACAAGGCTTCATCATATCAGCCGAAGGACGTCCACAGCTGGACATAGGCCTCCCCCAAGGATTTCCACGACGACCGGTTGTGCCGGGGATTCTTCGCACCCCATGCCCCGCCGTAACCTTGACCGCTACCGGAGCCAGGAATAGCGGGACCGCCGGGGACTAGGGGCCGTTTTTTGTTTGTGTCGAGGGGGTGTTGCCGTAATTGGCTGCAAGTCACGAAAAGACGCTGCTGCCCATCCGCCGGTTTGAGTCCCTTAGTCGACTCTTACGACACCTATTAAAAGAAGTAGGATGGCCCTATTCTAAGCCGGCAGCCATACGGCATAGCAAGGCTTAACGAGAATTAAATATAAAGGATGTGATATTTGAGTGGTTAATCAGAATCGCCAGTAGAATACAGGAAAAGTAAATTAAAAACATTCGCAAAAATCGCACATTGGCGAAGAAATCGCGTAGCATAAACACAAAAAACCAACAGTCAAATTGCGAACCTCTTTCTTTTTGCAATTCGGGTTAAAACTGGAACTAACATACATAGTTCGCTTTCAGCTGAGCTAGTATGAGAAGTCCAAAAATTATTTTGCCAATAGAATTTATTTTCCCTATGGAGAATCGTTCACTTAACCCTCGCTTAAAATGTTTTCAGGTGTTTCAAAAGGATCATTCAAGTGTTTCATCATCATATCAACTCATATACGTCCGACCGAGAGACCCCGAATTACGGGCCTTAGTCGACCACGCCGGCCCAGTGCGGGTGGGTCGAGTTTACACACAACCTTCGAGTATATTTCCAGGAGTGTGCAGGTTTCCTCACGATGATTTCCTTCACCGTAAGAGCGTAGGATGAACGTTCGTACATGTAAAATCGAAATTCGAAACACTTTGGTACGTTGCAGGATTCGAACCACTACTTCCCGATGTAATTAAAACGTTTATAAACGTATGTACATTTAAACGTATATAAGTGATGTATATGTATGAAAACCGCTGGCTCCTAAATATGGACGTCATTATTTTGTAACGGTACTGTGCACGGAAGAAGCCTCCCCGCACGACGCATTCGAAGCCCTGACGAAAATACTCGTCCTAGCGTCTGGCGCACCCCGGGCAACGTTCAGAAAAACCCAAATCCTGAACGGCGAATTCTTCCACCACGATGGTTTCACCAACTACTACATGCGATCCAAAACGGCTCTTATCAGAGCCAGCCCTGACCGTCGTCTCTATAAACATAGAGGGCTTCTCAGATAACAAAGCACAACTCCTTTCAGAGATGTGCCGCGAGACGCGATGTGACATCCTGTGCGTCCAAGAAACCCACCGTGACGCAGGCCAACTTAGGCCGGAGATACCCGGACTGACATTAATAATAGAAATTCCGCACCCAAAGCACGGCAGTGCCATTTTTGCAAGACCGGAAATTGTGATCAATTCTTCTTTTCGTACCGCCAGGGACTCGATGGAGCTTATGACCGTGGACGTTGGCCACTACGCAATTACATCTGTGTACAAGCCCCCTACACAGCCTTTCCTGCCATGGGACACCGGTAACCTTGGAGACCAGCGTATGAGGATAATTGTGGGCGATTTTAACAGCCATGGTGCCACGTGGGGCTACCGCGATACAAACCATGATGGCGAGGCTGTTGAAGCCTGGGCAGAAGCTAATGGGCTCAGCCCCCTCCACAATCCAAAGCTACCCTATTCTTTTAATAGCAACCGCTGGAAAAGAGGATACAACCCTGACCTCATTTTCGTCAGCGAGAACCAAAGCCTGCAGTGCAGCAAATCTGTATGCAAGCCCGTCCACAGAACACAGCACAGGCCCATCATATGCCGTATTCAAGCAGCGGTTCAGCCTATTACTGTACCGTTCCGGCGTCGATTTAACTTCCAAAAGGCGGACTGGAAGCAATACACAAAAGATGTGGATAACATGTTACCCAACTTGCTACCAATAGCTGCAAACTACGACGAATTTATAAAGATTATAAGAACGGTATCCTGTCGATGCATCCCCGGAAGTTGCCGCAAATCGTACATCCCTGGAATCAATCAGGAATCATCTGAACTGCTCAAGTCCTACGAGGCCGCGTATGACTGCGACCCATTCTCCGAGGAAACGATCCGTGTCGGAGAGCAACTAATGCTAGAACTGCAAAAAAGTCGTAGGGAGCGATGGCAAGACCTGATTGCCAGCACGGACATGACGCATAACAGCAAGAAAGCTTGGTCTACATTGCGTAAGTTAACCGGAGATGCCCCTGCAGCATTAAACCCTGGACAGGTCAGTGCAAACCAAGTAGCCAGCCAACTGCTGCTTAACGGGAAGCCTTCACACCGCCTCCCAAGAACATCAGCACCACCTAAGCCGCAGGAAACTAATAATGAGATAAGCAAGCCCATAACACTCACCGAGCTCACAACTGCTGTAAAGCAACTAAAAAACGGGAAGGCAGCTGGTGTTGATGACCTCACAGTGGAACAAATAAAACATCTGGGTCCACCAGCAATATCCTGGCTTCTGGAGCTCTTTAACAGCTGTCTTCTGACGCTTAAAATACCAAAGGCCTGGCGGAAGTCCAGAGTTGTTGCGCTCCTCAAGCCTGGGAAGTGTCCAAAGGAGGCAAAAAATTACCGACCTATTTCTCTGCTTTGCCACACGTATAAACTTTTTGAGCGCCTCCTCTTGAATCGACTCGTACCGATTGCTGAGCCGCAGTTTATACCCGAACAAGCAGGCTTCAGACCAGGGAAGTCTACAACTGGTCAAACCTTAGGCCTCACACAGTTCATCGAGAACGGCTACGAGCTGGGCAAGATCACAGGTGTAGCTTTCGTCGACCTATCAGCTGCCTATGATACTGTGAACACTCAAATACTTCTGGTAAAGGTTGCGGGGCTGACAAAAGACCCTGGGTTTGTTAATATCCTCAAAGAGCTACTTTGCAATCGCCGTTTTCAGGTCCATCTTAACTCAGAGAAAAGTCGATGGCGCAACCAAAAGAATGGTCTCCCACAAGGTAGCGTACTAGCTCCCACTTTATTCAACATCTATACTAACGACCAGCCCAGTCCACCAGACACGTGCCGCTTCCTGTACGCTGACGACTTGGCGCTGGCGACACGGTGCGACAGCTTTGAGAATGTAGAAATAACACTAAGTTCAGCACTGGATACCTTGGGAAAATATTACGAAGCCAACTGCCTGAAACCAAACCCGTCGAAAACCCAAACTTGCGCTTTCCACCTCCGAAATCACTATGCAAAAAGATCACTTAACGTCGTTTGGCAAGGGGTACCCATAGAGCCTAGCTTTCACCCAAAATATCTGGGTGTGACACTGGACAGAACGCTCACATTTAAAACCCACTGCAAAAACACGCGCCAGAAGGTGGACTCACGGAATAATCTTCTCCGAAAACTAACTTCAACGAACTGGGGCGCATCAGCCCACACCTTACGTACCACTGGTCTAGCACTGTGCTACTCCGCAGGTGAATATGCGTGCCCAGTTTGGCACCGGTCCACACACGCAGTGCAGGTAAATGCGGCCTTAAATGAAACCTGTCGAATTGTCACTGGCTGCCTGAAACCTACCCCGCTGAATAAACTGTACCCACTGGCAGGAATTGCCCCCCCTGAAATCCGTAGGGAGATAACATGCGCTGCAGAAAAATCGAAGCAGGAACGCGATAAAAGGCACCCACTGTTTGGCCACAGACCTCCGCCACCCCGTCTCAAAAGCAGAAAAAGTTTCCTGAGGAGCACGGAACCCTTGGTGGGTACTGCTTCTGAGAAGCGTTGCTCTGTATGGCGACAGAAACGCCCCCCACCAAGGGTGTACGTGCAACCATCAGAAGAGCTGCCTGCAGGATATAAGACCCCATGGCCAACGTGGAAGTCATTAAATCGTCTCCGAACACAGGTGGGTCGCTGCAAGGAGAACTTGATAAAGTGGGGTATGCAGACTAACCAGCAAAAGCAGTGCAGCTGCGGAACCGCACCACAGACCATGGCGCACCTCCTCACATGCCCAGCCTGCCCCTACTCCTGTAGCGAGCGAGACCTGGTCGACGCAACGGAAAGGGCCATCGGAGCGGCCACTTTCTGGTCGAGATTGCTGTAGTAAAGAACCCATCGACACGAAAAGAAGAAGAAGAACGGTACTGTGGACGTGGAGTCTCACAGGATCCTACAGTCACTAGCGTTTTATTATCAAAAACGAAGAATTTACTTTGGTTTGATTTTTAAGCAATTTAAAGCACTCAAATCTATCTATATAACAAAATATATCTTTTTTTCGTATATAACAATATACAGAACTAAAAAACAAAACACTTCAGGAACCAAATTGTGAAAAATTCGACAGCAGTCTTATTATGTGATTTTATTGGCAGTCAATGCACAAAGGACGAGGGCATTCACTATCAGATTCTTCTCTAAGGTCCTGACCCTGGTCCCGGTTCTGATGCTAGGCGTGATCTTTATTGTCGTTACTTTTATAATTCTGAATTAGTTCCGACTCAGGTACCTAAAAATTTTCAATATCCTCTTTAATTTCAATTTCAATATCTATTAATAATTTAAAGCAAATTACAAGTCATTTTCATTGCCAGACTGGTCCGAAGCACTTCGAATATTCACTTTTTCTTCAATATATGGACTACTCGTAAATGTTTTTCTTTTAAGGCCCTAAAGAGAACTTTTGGGTGGTAGTTTTACTATTTTCTGCCATAATATAACCGCCTCTGTGGCGTAATGGTTTGTCCATTCGCTTCACACCAGGAGGTCGCGGGTTCGATTCCCAGCGGGGTCAACTTGTAAGACTCTGTTTGGTTGGTGGTAAGGCATTTTCTGAGCCCGCCTGGCTAGCTACCACCATCTTATCTAATTCTTGCCGCCAAACATCAGTGTTAACAATATGGATGTGTTCCGGCTTGAAGATAAGATAGCCAGATCCCCATTGCGTTAGGGAATCTTCGTAAGCCCGCTTCCATCTTCGGCATCATCGTCACTTACCATCAGGTGAGATGATGCCAAGGGCTCACCAATTGAGAATTAAAAAAATATAAAAAATATTGCCTACAAAATCTGTTACAAATATAATATCTCATAGAAAATATTTTGTATGACAACAATTGTGTTTCCTAAAAGTTTCCTGAAAGTCTCCGATCAATATTCAAATGCTTATTACTGACGTAATACGCATTTAAAGATGCCATTTTCTCCCTAGTTGGTCATTTTTCCACTAAAACTGAAGCTACTGATCCACTCAACCACAGGAAATGAGGGTAGTGTGTAAAACTAAAAAAACTAAAACATCGCGGAGTCTGTCCACGTCCATACTTGAAGGCTAGATGAGGGCAGTGTAGGACCGGTCGTTTTGGATGTCTTTGGGCGAGGCCTTTGTCCAGCAGTGGACGTCGTTCGGCTGATATGATGATGATGAAGTATGTATATCAGTCCCTGGTTTTCATAGAACAGGGAATCTTAGTTTTGGGCCAGATGACCGTGTGTGATTTGCCCCTAAAAAAATGTAATGTTACCTTGCGCAGCGTGCGGCGCCCGCCAGACTTATCAGAGATTAGCGCTTCCAGCTGGGTGCGTATCATGTACAGCTGAGTCGACGACGGCCCTGTAACATACGGACATACAAACAATAATTAGGAATTCATTCACAATTATAAACCCGACTGCATATAAACTTAACGACACCTCGCACTTCAAAATCGATAAAGCCGTTTAGGCTACAGAGCGTGAAATAAATAAATACATACATACATACACTCGAAAAACATAACCCTCCTTCTGGCGCAGTCGGGTTAAAAATTAGGTAGATCTATGGCGTGACCGGTCACCTAGTCGTACATACACTTATCTAATAGTACATTACTGCAGAGGCCGGGAAAGTAAACGATTGCTGGTTGAGTAGAGTTTAAGATAGCTTCTGCTTAATATTAAGGCGAAACCCTTTCAGAAAACAATGCAAACCCCCAAATTGAGGGTTGGGAAAAATTCATTTTTTTGCGGTTGAAACAGCAATACATTTTTTTTTTTTATTTAAAACAATATGTCTGCTACAAAGTGTAGGAGGTCAAAACACGATTTGATAAAAACTTCTAGATAGATTTTTTTGTTTGTCATATTTTGATGTTTTAGCCCACAAAAACCAGTTTTACTTCACTAAAATTAGACACAGTACTTTTTTTTCTCTCTTATTCCTCAATAAAATCCTGCCTTATTGTGTGACTAACTTTTTTGCAAAAATACCTATATCTAAGTTAAAAAAATAAAACGTTGAAAAAGTGCATAAAAGTGTGATTATTTTCTTTACTCTTTACACATAACGGAAAAAACAGAGACAACTGTTCTGAAAAATACCTCGCCTTTAATGAACTAAACACAGTGATTATTAAGTGAACAAAATGCTTGTAGGATCATGTTCGCTTCCCAAAATTATTAAAAACAAAATGTAAAAAAAAATTTTGCCCATTTCTAAACAAATTGATGAAAACTAATACCGTCCGTCCGGCCGTTCTATCCAACCGATTTGCTTTTTTTTTAATAAAAGGTATTCATGTACAGATTTGTCATCAAGCATTGGAAATCACCCCCGGGAGCGGCTAGCGGCTCTGTCATGTAGTGTAATGCGAGTCCGTCCGGCAGTTCTAGTCATGTAGTGTAATGAAAGTCCGTCCGGCAGTGCTATTGTCATGTAGTGTAATGCGAGTCCATCCGGCAGTTCTATTGTCATGTAGTGTAATGCGAGTCCGACCGGCAGTTCTATTGTCATGTAGTGTAATGAGAGTCCGTCTGGCAGTTCTATTGTCATGTAGTGTAATGCGAGTCCGTCCGGCAGTTCTATTGCCATGTAGTGTAATGCGAGTCCATCCAGCAGTTCTATTGTCATGTAGTGTAATGCGAGTCCGTCCGGCAATTCCTTTGTTATGTAGTGTAATGCGAGTCCGTCAGGCAATTCTATTGTCATGTAGTGTAATGCGAGTCCGTCCTGCAGTTCTATTGTCATGTAGTGTAATGAGAGTCCGTCCGGCAGTTCTATTGACATGTAGTGTAATGCGAGTCCGTCAGGCAGTTCTATTGTTATGTAGTGTAATGCGAGTCCGTCCGGCAGTTCTATTGTCATGTAGTGTAATGAGAGTCCGTACGGCAGTTCTATTAACATGTAGTGTAAGGCGAGTCCGTCCGGCAGTTCTTTTGTCATGTAGTGTAATGCGAGTCCATCCGGCAGTTCTATTGTCATGAAGTGTAATGCGAGTCCGTCATGCAGTTCTATTGTCATGTAGTGTAATGCGAGTCCGTCAGGCAGTTCTATTGTCATGTAGTGTAATGCGATTCCGTCAGGCAGTTTTATTGTCATGTAGTGTAATGCGAGTCGTCAGGCAGTTCTATTGTTATGTAGTGTAATGCGAGTCCGTCCGGCAGTTCTATTGTCATGTAGTATAATGCAAGTCCGTCAGGCAGTTCTATTGTCATGTAGTGTAATGTAAGTCCGTCAGGCAGTTCTATTGTCATGTAGTGTAATGTGAGTCCGTTCGGCAGTTCTATTGTCATGTAGTGTAATGCGATTCCGTCAGGCAGTTCTATTGTCATGTAGTGTAATGCGAGTCCGTCAGGCAGTTCTATTGTCATGTAGTGTAATGCGAGTCCGTCAGGCAGTTCTATTGAACCGATTTGCTTATTTTTTTTGTAAATGAAAGGTATTTATGCACAGGTTTGTCATCAAACATTGTAAATCACGTAACTTCCGCATTTCTCAACATATTAAACAAAATTATGAAATCTACTACGAGTCCGTCCGGCCGTTCTACCCAACCAATTTACTTAATTCTGTTTTTAAATGAATGGTATTTGTGCATAGATTTGTCATCAAACATTAAAAATCACCTAACTTTCGCGACTTTGATAATAATTGATAATAATTTGCATGTCGGAGTTTCTTATGTTTATCTATTACATAGTAATACTCATTGGTCTGGGAAAAATCGTGTTTTATGGTTCTCCCACAAATGAAATTAAAACTTGCGATTTACTCACAAATGGTTGGAGCTATTGAATTGACGTCATGTATTATGAATAAGTATATATTTGGTCATGCATTATGAATTCATCAAAATTATTTAAAAAAAAAAACATTTTTTGTACAAAAAAAATATATTAAAAATTGTCAAGAAAGTTTAGTGCGGGCTGCCATACGATTTATTTCCTTTTGGGGTACGGAACCCTTAAACACTCACCAACGTTCCTCCGGGGCACTTTGATGGTGAAGCCGTCGTCTTTCTTCCCCTTCAAGGCAGGGTCCTGCTGCGGCTCGCAGCCGCGCGCCCAGTCGCCGCACGTCTCCCGCACTGACACTATTATACTGTACACAGATAAGATAAGATAAATAATCTTTATTGTACACACTAGTTTAAAAAAATAATAAATAAATTATTTAAAAAAAACACAATATAAAAAAAGAAACTTATATAGGTACTATAGCGGTACAATTTGAGCGGTCTTATAGCTCAAAGCGATTTCTTCCAGACAACCCTGTAATAACATACATTGTACAAAACAGTAATAATATACACTGTACAACCACGCCAAAGTATATATATATAATATAATACAAAGTATATATATTAGTACTAACATACAGTATGGACACTACCTGCCGCTCTCTAGATTCCGACCTCACCCCCTCGTCACCCAGATTGGTTACAGTTTGGTTGTCGAACATATGGGATTTCGCCGTCATTTGTTTTTAGAAATGTCATTTCACGACCGTTGTATGCAGTGTCCGAGGTGTGACCACGCTGTGCATACTTTCTCGCGAAGTCTCTCGTAGTTACACATTTGTATACACAAATCGCCGTCGCCAAGATAGAAATGCTACCTTTTGCCGAAAAAAGCGGCGGTGGCTCAACGGTAATGACTCTGTCCTCCTAACCAGATGTCCCGCGTTCGAACCCGGACGGCCTATGTACCAATGAGTTCTTCGAAACTTACGTATACTTACCGATTGCTTTAACGGTGAAGGAAGACATAGTGAGGAAACCTTTCCATCTGTCAGATGTGTATGAAGGTCGCGTTGCACACGTCCGTAGGCGTAAATCTATGTGCAACAACAGGCAACCGCCGTCTATCCCTAGAATAGTACGATTCACTGTGCCACACAATAAGAGAGAGAGTGTTGCCGAAGACCAACCGATAATAAATAACGACGAGCTAAAACTATATTTAAATATGAATTTCTCATGATTCGAAATAAAAAGTATTCTATTCTATTTCAATTCTATGCAATCTGATAAGAGATAGATGGATAAAAGTGAAATCTCTATCTCTGTCACTTCGCATAGAACAGAGAGGGACTTTCGTGTTTACCTGCGGATCAAATCCTTCTTGTTCTTGATTGCTTTCCTCAGCGGCTCTCTCAGAACCTGCTGCACGAAGTCCTGCAGCTCCGCGTATATCGACCTGGAAGCCAAAGTGAAACTAGTACGTTATCAAAGGTAGTAGAATTGGGTGGGGAATTATTCACTAATAATCTAGCCAATTCAATCAAAACTTAAAAACCCGACTGAAAAAACAAATAAATAAATGTTAGTTTAATCCGGACCACAAAAACCCATAAATTTTGTTAGTGACAATAGAGAATTAGCCTATGTTAGTTAGTTAGTAGGTACTTAAATGACAGCACCGATTACTTTTTTTATATTTACAATTGGTCAGCCCATGGCATTATCTCACCTGATGGTATGTGATGATGATGCCGAAGATGGTAGCGAGCTCACCAAGATTCCCCAACGCAATGGGTACTTATATTTATCATTTGACCTCACCGGCGACTATCCCCACCCAATACTTCAAGAGGGGAGAGTCGATCGATGCAGAAGTAAGGAGACTTTTATAAGATAAAGGTAGAATTTCGTGACATCAGCCGCTGACCTCCGCGGCCATACTTGACTCGGACAGCCGCTGGCGGCCTTTCGGGTGGAAATGTATGGCGCCGCTTGCGATCAACCGTCGGCGGCTGTCGCAGGCCTTGTAAGCGGCGCCTTACATTTCCATAGTGCGAGAATGGCCGCAATGCACGGAAGTCTACCTTAGTTGAGTGAACTTAAATGGTTCGCGCCTAAAAACATTACCCCTTTTAAAGGAAGTGTTGGTACTTTGACGTGGCACTGAACATGTTGTAGTAAAGTTTTTTTTTATTATTTACAATTGATAAGACCTTGACATCATTTCACCTGATGGTAATTGACGATGAAGCGGGTTTACCAAGATTCCCTAACGCAACAGGGACCTGGCTATCTTATCTTCAAGCTGGAACACATCAATGCTATTAACACTGATGTTTGGCGGCAAGACTTAGGTAAGATGGTGGTAGCTAGCCAGGCGGGCTATGAAAATGCCCTACCACCAACCAAACCGAGTCTTACAAAGTTGACCCCGCCTGGAATCAAATCCACGACCTCCTGGTGTGAAGCGAATGAACTAACCATTACACCACGGTTCCTTTTGCATTTTAATTTTCTTATTCCTGTTTCATTTAAGTAACATTTGCTAGTGGTAATGGTATGTACCTCCTGGCAGCATCAGCGAACACGGTCTCCATGCGAGCCATGAGCACCTGCAGCCCCTTGATCATGGCTATCACCTCGATCATGGCGAACTTCTCTTCCGGCGTGTAGTTGTATCGTGTGGCCTGTCAACAAGGAGAGATTGAGGGGTATTTCAACGGATAAAGTTGACTATTTCCTACAGACAGTTCTTGGAGAATAAGAAAATTCAAACTAATATTATAAATGCGAAAGTGTGTTTGTTTGTTCTGTGACCAGTCGCTACTAGTGATGTCACGTGATAAAATCCAAACTTTTTTTTACTATGTAATAAAACATGAAAGAAAACTTAGTTTCGTTGTTTTTTTTTCTATTTTCTTTATTAGGAAAATAATTTATAAGAAAAGATTGTTTTATGAGATTCTTTTATTTAGGTATTTTTTTTAAAAAAAGTCTATGTTTTTTTAAGTGGACAACCCTATGTCACAGTATTACGATATGGCAACGCTTTTGATGACCCACGATGTGCCACCGGCGTAGGTACTAAGCCTATGCTATAGTCAGCCTGGCAAAGTCGCGGAGTTTGCCAGGCTGTGCCCCGCCGCCCGCAGCCCGCAAGTACCCATCCGTTGCTCTTACTTAAGTACATTCGTTGCGCAAGCCGCTATATTGTAATACTGTGCCTATGTGTTGTGTTTCATTTTGGAAATCCTTTCGTAAATGTAAAGGTCATTCAATGTTGCCAATATTTTCATGTAAGTTTGGTAATATTCAACCAAAAAGTTTGGTAGGTTTTAAAATAAACAGAAACCTCTAGTGTGAACTCTTAAGTATTAATATTAAATGGAAACTACCTTCGTAATTTTGTATTATGTATTCTTGTAAAAAAAACATGCTCCACAAAAAAAACTGTTTTTTTATGTTTTACGTTTTTTTCAAAGCTAAAAAAATCTGTTTTTTTGCAACACTGCTCGGAAACTACTGGGCGATTGAGTTTAAATTTAGTACACATATGTAAGTCGGCGACCGAAAGACGTGTAACGTAAATACATGAATTTAAACATGGAGGCCACAATTTTTTTCCAAAATATGTAGTATTATGACATATCAAATGAAGAGGCTTAATGTGAGAATCACAAATATTATTTATGTACTTCGTTCCACCTTACACTACACTATACTATACTACACTACCCTACCCTACACTACACTACCCTACCCTACACTACCCTACCCTACATACACTACACTACACTACCCTACCCTACCCTGCACTACACTACCCTACCCTACCCTGCACTACACTACCCTACCCTACCCTTACTAAACTACACCTACACTACACTACACTACCCTACCGTACCCTAAAACCAATTATTTTTTATAATATAAAAGAAAGTTGTGTTAGTTACTCGTACACCATTTGTAACTCAAGAACGGCTGGACCAATTTTTATGATTTTTGTGTTTTTGCAGTTGTCTTCGTCGGGTATAGGATAATAAGTATTAAAATACGATATTCATTAAAAAAATCAGTCAAAAAATAATATATAGATTTGAAGATAAATAGTTTTGTAGTTATATAAGAAAATAGACGAAAATGCAAACTAGTTGTTTTATAGCGGTTTTAACCCAGTGGGATGTGGGAGACCAATCACAGCGCACTGTAATTATGATGTCACGAAATGTGACATATTAAATGAAAGGGCTTGTTGTGAGAATCTCGAATATATTTAGTTTGTAAGTTATTTAAGAAAATAGACGATTATTTCCCCCCCCCCCCCCCCCACCTTCCTTTTTTTCCGAAACTACAGGCACTAAAACTTTGAAAAAAAAAACACAGCATATGAGGTTGAATGCACAGATTACATGAAAACCTATGAGAAAATCTAAAGTCCCTCCGTTCTCACAGGAAAAACTAAATTTCTAAGGTGCAGAATAGGGATGCATCCGATACCGATACCGATATATCGGCGATACTTCGGGTTTGCCGATATATCGGTATCGGCGATATTTTTATGGCAGATTCAACGATACTTTTCAAATTTCGCGCTTTAAAAATGTAATGTAAACGCGCGTGTTGTCCCATCTATTTCGTTGCAAACGAGGCATCTGTCGCATCTGAGAGACTATTTTCCACCGCAGATCTTATTCAAACAAACTTGCGAAATCGCCTTTGTCCGCAAAACTTAAGAATGGTTTGTTTTTTAAATAAAAATCTTACAAATGTTAATTTTGATTACTAAAACTATTAATTAATGTTTTTTTATTTATTCTACCTTCCTTTTTGAATTCAATAAGCGTATCGGTATCGGTATCAGTATCGCCGATATTTTTATAAGATTATCGGTATCGTATCGGCAAAAAGACGTATCGAGGCATCCCTAGTGCAGAATAAGTAAACCCCTATTACCTAGAGAAAAATATGTACTGGGAGGTCTTTTTTTGTTGTTAGATAAAGATTTGGTGCGGAACCCTGTTTGTGTGACCCCGAGTCGCACCTGGCCGGTTTTTTTGTACAAAGTCAGTTGACAATGTGGGATGTAACACAGAGTACTTTTTTTGCTAATCAGCTTGCTTTGGTATATGATGAAGACCAACATCACATCAGTCAAAGGAAGTCCACTGCTGGACATAGGCCTCCCTTGAGTTGGGGGGGGGGGTTGCCGTAGGCGGGTCGGCAATTTGGCGTGTGCATTGTGTACGCGAAGAGGACGGTGCCATCCTCCAAGTATATGTATTTATAGGTATGTGAGTATAGGGACATTCCACGTGAAGCGGACAGGTATAAAATGTTGATGTTTCCGATTTTAGTAACATTTGATTAATTTATACCTATTTATGTCTTCGTCACAATGCCAAAATAAGGTAAAGCATTTTCAGATCCAAAGTTTTTGTTAGCTGTCGCTCGCGGGCTCCGGGATTGTGACTGGTCTAGCTCCTACAAGACTTTCAGGCCCATTACAAAACTTGGCATGGATTATCTATACACTAATACTTATTATGAGAAAAAAAAATTAAAAAAAATTCAACTGATCCAACTTTAAAAAAATCCAGTTTGAAAAATTAAATTACATATTTTCATTTAAAAAAAACTTTTTTTTAAGTTTACAAAAATGCGATTAGGAAGCTCATCAAGTCAAGTATACATTCCACTGCTTTGTTTATTTGATTATAACTTTTTAACACTTGGTACTTGGGTTTGAAGTAGAGCATACTTGTTAATTAGTCAAAACTTCAATGCCCTTTAACTCGTTAACTATGTATTGTACTGAAAAAATATTGTATATCTGGGTCGAAGACATATAATATATATATATATAACTTAATCAAATATTACTAAAATCGGAAACATCAACATTTTTTACCTGTCCGCTTCACGTGGAATGCCCCTATAGTATGTAGGCTTTTATTTATTTGCTATATTTTATGTATTATTTATTTAACAGTTTATTGTGTACGAATACGATAACAAAAAGACCTAAAAGACAGTCATACAAAGGGTATTACTTATTTCTAATGAGATATTTCTTTCAAACTATATGTGAACTCTTAAGGCGCTTTGCACACGACGGGGCGGGGCGGGCCGGTCAATTTCGCCGCCAACGATAGCACAAAGGGAATCCTATACTACCAGAGCACATGGAGGACAAAAAGACCGCGCCGACCGCGCCACCTCCGTGTGCGTTGGTAGTATAGGATTCCCTTTGTGCTATCGTTGGCGGCGAAATTGACCAGCCCGCCCCGCCCCGTCGTGTGCAAAGCACCTTATTGGCAAAACATTAATGATTTTCGTAAAACCTAAAAGCTTTTAGATACAAGCTTTTATTCGATGAAAAGAGTTTTTATGCTTAAAAAGCCAAATGTTCAAATAAATAATATATATACACGGTTCTAAATTGTTGTTGTATTGAAAATAAAAGACGAATCTGGGACCTAACGTCACCAAAAATACGGCTTCATTCCAAATTTCAGCTCAATCGGACCCCTGTAAGTCGCTATAAAATCGATCGCAAGATTTGAAGTAAAAAAAAAGATTAAGTATGTAAGTATATTTACTATGTATCTACTTGTAAAAATCTATTTAATTAGTTAATTTCTCTTCTTTTAAATCGTGTACTAATGTGTTTCTTTGCTCATTATTTAAATCCTTTCAGTAATCAGAGGTTAGCTGGGAAAGATCCCTTTTTGGGATAAGTCCGCCTTAGTACATGTTATTCCTATTCTGTTCCTATACCTGTATAATCTGTTGTACATATTTTTTTTCCACAATTGGTAAGCCCTTGATATCATCTCATCTGACGGTAAGGGAAGTGATGACGAAGATGGAAGCAGGCTTATCAAGATTCCCTAACGCAATCGAGAACTGGCTATCTTTCTTCTAGCTGGAACACATTAATGCTGTTACTGATACTTGGCCTGCAAGACTTAGATAAGATGGTAGTAGCGAGCTCTGCGGGCTTAGAAAATGCCCTTCCATCAACCAAAAGTCATACAAAGTTAGACTCCGCCGGGAATCGAACCCGCCACCTTCTGGTGTGAAGCTAATGGATTTTACCGTTACGCCATGGAGGCGGTAAAAATAAAAAGTTTACAAACAAATTATTCTGATTCTTATGAACAGGCGGTAGACACTGGCCATCCGGTGAGACTTCAGCCCTTTACCACAGATGCTGCGCTTCCTTATAAAACGAAAACACCTACGCATTTATTCACCTACTTTTTACCACTGTCAGACAATACACGGAAACATGGTTATTAAGACGCTCGACTTAGCGGTTATAACTGCGTACACGGGCGGCGCGCGAATTGCGGCGGCGACTGTACGGCGTTCTAGCGCTCACAACCGACTGACGAGCGGAGCGCGGCCTGTGGGCCGCGCCAATGTGTAGGTACTTATCTCTCCTGCTCGACCGAGTGACGGGGGCCTGCCTTTACTACCTTCTACAATAAAAAAAAACTTGTTTTCCTTACTCTTTCGTACTCTTCGGCGTCAGGCGGGCAGTACGGGTTAGTGGTGTGATCGGTGGGGTGGAGGAGCTTCCAGGAACACAGCTCCGTTAGGACCTGCAATAGCGGAGAGTGAGTTAGTATAATAGATTTCAAATCTATTTATAACTAGCTTTTGCCCGCAGCTTCGCTCGCGTGGACATCGTTTTTATGACTTTTCTTTGAGGGAATGTGGTGCAGCGACTCGCGCGCGCAGGCAGGAGTTTACTACAGATCCCTTGGGAACTATATCTAGCTATTCTGATCCGCAGTCTATGTCACTCCCACCCCCTCAACTATTTCTATGCAAAAAAAAATTATGTCAATCCTTTGCTCCGTTGCGATGCCGACGTGCGCGATCCTGGAAATGAGTTTTCCCTAGATACCTTGGGAACTGTCTCAGGCTATGCTAATTAGTAGTCTATGTCATTTCCCACCCCCTTAACCATCTTTGAACAAAAAATCATAACAAACCGTTGCTACATTGGTAAAAAAAATCAACCAAAAAAGTGTTTTTACTTTTGAAAAGTGAAGAAGGTATTGTAATAGCAAAAACAATAGAAGTTAAGATTTTTATGGGGAGCGATCGTCTTACACTAATAGTCTAAAAAACAAAACAAAAAAATGGGTGTGTGTGTCCGTACGTCCGTCCGTTGCTCTAGTTCCCAAACTACTGGATGGATTTGGGTGAAATTCGGGTTCGGGCAAAATTATTTTTATATCTCCAGTCGTTTTATTTTTCCAAATTTCTCCTATCTTGATCTTTTAGGGTTGCCACAATAGTAAAAAAAATCGGCCAACCCGCACTGGGCCCGCATGGTCGTATATGAGCTAATATGTTGATTGGTAAAAAATCACTTATTGTTTTTTTACTCAAATTGGCTCTGACGATTTTGACGAAACTCGGTATGTTTCTATAACTGTATATGACCTACAGTTCCTACTATTCCAAGAAAAGATGGGAATTAGGTACCTCCCATACAAATCCTGGTTGTTTGTTACTTATTTTCAGAAATGAATTGTTAGTATTATTTAATAGATGCAAATGACTTTCAATCTACGATTTTCACTTACTGAACACCAAGAAGACAGCAGCTGTAGGCCGCGCAGACACAGCTCAGTTACGGCTTTATTCTCCGCGTCAGACCCGGCTTCCTTGAAGGTCGTGGTCACCTATATACAAAGATAAGTATTTGTATATACACTTAAATATTTTAAATTGTCAAGCGCCGCGCTGAGTTAGTTCTCCAAGATGATTATATACATACTAGAAAAATAATTCGAAGACATGTTTTACTTCAATATAAAAATTTACGATTAGAAAATAAATTTTATAAGAGTTTACTAAACTATAAAATTAATGTCAGATTTAATAAGAAATTTAGGACAGTTAAATTTGTATAATATTTAATAGAAACAGTTAGATGGATCGATTTAAAAACAGCTTAAATGTTAAAATTGTCTTTCACAAACTATTAATTCTAATTTGAAATGACGAATTATTAGAAAATAAATTTGATTCGTGGTCCGTAGCAAACAAAATCTAAACGTTTCTGCACCACTTTTAATAATTTAGCCTTTTAATAAATTAATTAACAGGAAAGCCTAGAAATATTTACTTTACCTCATTGCTGTATCTCGCTAGTTCGGAGATATAGTTCTGGTGTTCCTCTCTGATTTGAGGGAGGTGCACCATTAGGTCGGCTTGAGGGGAGAGCGGGGTCACACTCGATGACAGCGGCCATCTGGACAACAAAACATTAAGGAGCTAAGTACAATTAACGACCTTGCTCGGTTGGGCGGAACTACTTATGCATTAATTTTTGACTTATACTAAATACTGAAATTCTATGGTGAGACTCCCAGAGGAATAGGTATGACGAATGCTAGTCATCTGATTTACTTTTTATCATCTGTCAAAAACAAAATTCTATTCTAAAAATGTTTGACATACCTAGGCGTGACGTCATAGTTTTGCAGCGCTATTTATGTACTCATTTTGTGATTTTGGTGAATTAAAAATCAAAGACTTAATGGAAAAAAACGAGTAAGGTTTTCCGAAGTTTCAGTAGGAGGGCAATTTAGTAATCAAGAGTTCATAATTTATTTCTGATGCTGTCGTCATCCCTATTCACGTGGTAGCACAGAGAATGCTGAAATACTATGGTGAGACTCCCAGAGGAATTCACGTGGTAGTACAGAGAATGCTGAAATTCTATGGTAAGATACCAGTGGCATTTACGTGGCAGCACAGAGAATGTTAAAATTCTATGGTAAGACTCCCATTCACGTGGTAGCACAGAAAATGCTGACATTCTATGGTGATCCCAGAGGAATTCACGTGATAGATAAGATATGCATTTATCCCGAGCCCAAGCAAAAAACAGGTTTTACAATACAAGAAAACATTCAAACGATATATTGTAAAATTTTAAGAACAGAGAATGCTGAAATGTTGCGTGTTTGGTGACATGGAATCAATAAATTTCTTATGTCTTAAATAATATGGTGAGACTCCTAGAGGAATTCATGAGGTAGCACAGAGAATACTAAAATTCTATGGCGAGACTCCCAGAGAAATTCACGTGGTAGCACAGAGAATGCTGAAATTATACGGTAAGACTCCCAGAGGCATTCACGTGGTAGCACAGAGAATGCTGAAATTCTATGGTAAGATTACCAGCGGCATTCACGTGGTAGCACAGAGAATACTGAAATTCTATGGTGAGACTCCCAGAGAAATTCACGTGGTAGCACAGAGAATGCTAAAATTATACGGCAAGACTCTCAGAGGCATTCACGTGGTAGCACAGAGAATGCTGAAATTCTATGGTGAGACTCCCAGAGAAATTCACGTGGTAGCACAGAGAATGCTGAAATTCTACGGTAAGACTCCCAGAGGCATTCACGTGGTAGCACAGAGAATGCTGAAATTCTATGGTAAGATTACCAGCGGCATTCACGTGGTAGCACAGAGAATACTGAAATTCTATGGTGAGACTCCCAGAGAAATTCACGTGGTAGCACAGAGAATGCTGAAATTATACGGTAAGACTCCCAGAGGCATTCACGTGGTAGCACAGAGAATGCTGAAATTCTATGGTAAGATTACCAGCGGCATTCACGTGGTAGCACATAGAATACTGAAATTCTATGGTGAGACTCCCAGAGAAATTTACGTGGTAGCACAGAGAATGCTGAAATTCTACGGTAAGACTCCCAGAGGCACTCACGTGGTAGCACAGAGAATGCTGAAATTATATGGTAAGATTACCAGCGGCATTCACGTGGTAGCACAGAGAATACTGAAATTCTATGGTGAGACTCCCAGAGAAATTGACGTGGTAGCATAGAGAATGCTGAAATTCTATGGTAAGACTACCAGAGGCATTCACGAGGTAGCACAGAGAATGCTGAAATAATATGGTAAGACTCCCAGAGGAAATCACGTGGTAGCACAGAAGTATCTCCATCTGCAGATTCCTATCGTAATCACCGACTTTGTTAAAACACTTTCTGAAAGAGTCTCGAAACTCCTTATTGAACAGTTGAACTGATGAATGAGGAACTGAATTATAGCGTATCCACTCACTTGCTAGGATCATAATGCTTCGACCGCTTGATGTAGTTGAAGGGGGCTATCTGCATGTCCCCAAACAAGGGGACCACCTCCAGGTTCTTAAAGATGCGGTCGATCTTGTCCAGGCGCAGCTTCTTCTTCTGGTCCAGCCGGTTGATGTTGCAGACTTCTGAGTCCATTAGAAAGAGACCGAAACCCATCACCTGAAAACCACATGATTATTAAACAAACAAACCTACAAAAAAATAATCCTTACTAATATTATAAATGTGAAAATGTGTTTGTTTGTATGTTACATTTTCACGGTTGGACGCCTGTGTCACGAGGAAGGACAGGCTACTTTTTATCCTGTAAAAATAGCATAGCCCGATGCAGTTCCTGAGAGAACTGAAAAAATACTCTTTTTTTGGTTAATTTATTTAACATCGCAACGGAACAATGGATTGTTGTGATTGTTTGCACAGAGATGGTTGAGGGGGTGGGAAATGACATGATTTACTAATAAGCATATCCTGACATAGTTCCCGAGGGATCTGGAAAAAAATCAGGTCCACGCTCCGCGCACCCTCTCAGACAGTCATTACAACGATGTCCACGCGGGCGAAGCCGCGGGCAAAAGCTAGTAATATTATATTACTTAAGTGGCAGTGGGCGGGGCACATATCTCGTCGAACAGATGACCTTTAAGGCAGTAAAGTTCTCTAGTGGTGACCTTTCCCTGGAAGACGTAGAGTAGGCTGCCCTCCCACTCAGTGGACCGACGACCTGGTGAGCCGCTGGATGCGGGTAGCGCAGGACCAGTCCTTGTGGAATCGTCGGCTGATATGATGATAATTGTTACTTTGTAAAGACAGGGCAACGACACATAAATATGGCCACTTTTTGCTCGACTGCGCCAGAAGGTTATGTGTTTCGAGTGTATGTATGTATGTGGGTTTTTTTTTTGGTGATTTTGATAAAATTTATATGGGGCCAACACGAGAGCATATCGAATAAAAAAATAATCATAAAAATCGTTTTACAATATGCGAAGATATCGCGTAACAAAAACACAAAAAATACAGTCGAATTGAGAACCTCTTCCTTTTCGGAAGTCGGTTAAAAAGTTCTTAAAATATCTACATATTGAGGATCGCACGAAATATTGTCTCATAATTAAAACTAGTACCTGGGCGAACGAGCTTTGTTCGGGGCATAGTACCCGGAGCCGTTAAAAACATTTAAAAATACGCTGCCTATGAAACACTTTGCGCGGCATACTCGGAAAATAGCGTTTCCCCAGAGATGACACCTATCTAAATCGATTGTTCGCCCCCAAAAATCCCCGTATACTAATTTTCAAGCAAATCCTTGAAGCCGCTTCCGAGATTCACGATTCAAGATATTTATTCAAAATAGGTCCAAATTACACTCTTTCTGTTAGTCATAAAATAGTGATTACATAATTTCATTTGTAAAAAATCAAGAAATAAACAATCATTAATTAATAACGTCAAAATCCAATCCGTGATATAAAAAAAACAAATAATGTCATTAGAACATGAAAACAATATGACACGATAAGTTATACATTAAAATTATTGAATGTCATAAACGCATTTGACAAGTGTAGGCCAGTTCACACGGATAGCACACGGAACGCGAGAGTCAGCCATCGCTCCTCTTAACCATATTAGAGGGAAAGGAACGACCCGGCTCCCGATGCGCCACCATCCTCACGAACATTTAAGCGAGCATGCACCACTCATGTCAATGCTAAGATAAAAATATTAATTATAAGAAGTACTACTTATACTTGTCATATCTTGTCGCTTCCACGTCAATTCTTAGTTTGATCTTCATTTTATCGTTCGTCAGAAACACTCTGAGGGTCAAAAGTTATAAAACTGTAAAAGTTTTCACTTCTGTTGGCTCTTCTGGAGTGGTTAAGTTTTTTTTCACTTGTTCAACAAATATATTGAATAAACTGTACAGCCACGCTGTGCATACTTTCTCCCGTAGCCATCTTTATCTGGCGTCCGCCCGGTGCTCTAGAGCCCAAACTATTGGACGGATTTGAATAAAATTGGGTATGGATCGCGGCATCTAATTTGAACAGTGCACAGTGTCTTATTTTCAGGTCTCAATCGAAGTGCGGGACGCGGGTGTCGCGCACATCAATGGACGCCAGCCCGTTACCCGTGAGCTCCCTACCAGCGCGAACGACCGACATTTGTGTTCAACTTATACGCCGCGAATTATACATCCCATACTTTATAAATTGTTATCAACTATATAACTACCTTTATTCTTTTTTTTTTTTTTTTTTTTTTTATTCACAATTAGTAAACCCTTGACAACATCTCACCTGGTGGTAAGTAACGATGTTGCCGAAGATGGAAGCGGGCTTACCAAGATTCCCCAACGCAATGGAGAACTGGCTATCTTATTTTCCTGCCGGAACACACCAATGATATCAACATTGATATTTGGCGGCAAGACTTAGATAAGATGGTGGTAGCTAGCCAGGCGGGCTTAGAAAATGCCCTACCACCAACCAAACCGACTTTTGCTACTAAGTAAGCGCAGGAGAACCAAAGTAACCGACATGGCTCACAGAATCGCTAAACTGAAGTGGCAGCGGGCAGGACACATAGCTCGTAGAACAGATGGCCGTTGGGGTAGTAAAGTTCTAGAGTGGCGACCGCGCACCGGAAAACGTGGCGTAGTCAGGCCTTCCACGCGGTAGACCGACGACTTGGTGAAAATCGCGGAAAGCGGGTGGATGCGGGCGGCGCAAGACCGGTCGTCGTGGAAATCCTTGGGGGAGACGTTTGTCCAGCAGTGGACGTTTTTCAGCTGATATGATGATGATGAAGTAAGCGTAACGATTGTTGATTTGTGTATGCCCGACTAAGCCAGAAGGTGAGGAAATCGCGAGAAAGTGTGTGAAGCGTGGCTGCACAATTTAGTATTTTTAGTGTCCAGTACCTTAAAAGGAAAAAACCGAATTATAGGATTACTCGTGTGTGTTTGTACGTCCGTCTGTCACAGCCAATTTGCTCCGAAGCTACTGGATCGATTGAGTTGAAATTTTGTACACATATGAAATCGGTGACCCTAAGGCGGACATGTAACGTAAATTAATTAATTTTAAACATGGGGGTCTTTTGGGGGGGGGGGGGGGGTAAATTAGAAATTGTTTTAAGAAATTTTTGCAAACTATATTGTAAGACAAATCAAATGAAAGGGCTAGAGCTGTGAGAATCTCAAACATACTTATTTTTATAATTTTTAGATAAATAGTTTTGAATTTATTTAAGAAAATCGGCGAAGTTTGACCATTGACCCCGCATCTCCGAAACTAATGGGCCTAAAATTTAGAAAAAAAAACCCAATGTTGTCTGCAAAGTCGGTTTACGGACGATAATTTTACGTGATAACGTGTCACAAGCCGAACGCTTAAAATACCGCCCATAATCGGGTGAGTTAACTCCTTGGCACTTATGTGCTCCTGGTAATTTTAGCGGAATAACTTAATTTTTAGTTTGAAGGTTTTCCTCACAGAGAATCGACCGTATTGAAACACCTCTTGAGAGCTCTTGGAAGCCTAGTACTTTTAATCCATTGACACACTGATGTTAGGTATAAGAAACGCCTCTTTTTAGTATAAAGGTTTAACTCACAAAAAATTGACCGCATTGGAACACCTCTTGAGAGCTCCTGGAAGCCTAGTACTTATAATCCATTGACACACTGATGTTGGGTATAAGAAACGCCTCTTTTTAGTATAAAGGTTTTGCTCACAAATAATCGACCGCATTGGAACACCTCTTGTAAGCTCCTGGAAGCCTAGTACTTCTAATCCATTGACACACTTGTTTGACGGTTCGTCCGTCCGTCCGTCCGTCCAAGTCAAAGTACATGTACAAGTACAACTCTCGCTTGCACGCTCGGCTCAGGCGTAACGTGACAATGACGTCACACTTTTTCGTGTCTGCAGCCCGTGTCATTTTATAAGACACTAGCTGTCCCGGCGAACTACGTACCGCCTTCCATTACATTACACTGCCTTACCCTACCCTAACCTACACTACACTACACTACCCTACCCTACACTACACTACCCTACCCTACCCTACACTACTCTACCCTACACTACCCTACCCTACACTACTCTACCCCACTACTCTGCCCTACACTACACTTCCCTACCCTACACTACCCTACCCTACACTACCCTACCCTACCCTACATACACTACACTACCCTACACTACACTACCCTACCCTACACTACCCTACCCTACACTACCCTACCCTACACGACCCTACCCTACCCTACACTACACTACACTACCCTACTCTACCCTACCCTACCCTACCCTACCCTACATAAATACTAACCTTCTCCTGACAATAACGAACTCGACAAAAAAAGAATTAGCGAAATCGGTCCAGCCGTTTAGGAGGAGTTCAATGACTAACACACGAACAGAAGATTTATGTATATAAAGATTATCACGTCAAAAAACAGAAAACAGTTCTTTACCTATAGATTACAGGAAAACTTATAGGAAGTCTGTGGTTTTAAAAGTAACAGGAAATCTCTCCATCAACGTACGGAATCCTCTCCACGCGAATTTCCCTCGCACTTGACGGGTTTTTTTGCTCGTGTGCAGCGCGACGGTGCTGTCATTGCTTCTGCGGCCTGGTGACGTCTTACTTAATCACCAGACCTTCAGTAAATGTAGGCTACTCTTTATATTTCCTACACTGCTGACGTGACGGATCCCGTATTGGAGACGCGCACTCCGCTACTGATTTTTTTGTTCAACCTGTGACGTCATATAAACGCGACCGTTCACTGAGCCCGGCAACCGCTACCACCAGTCGAGCCGATAACTATTTTGACTGTAGACGCATGCTATTCTTGCTTAGCTTTTTATATTTAGAAATCGCTGAATACCGATAACCTGTGTGTATTTTTAATATTTTCTGAATTTAACTTTCTTTTGCTTTTCTTGTGGACTATTCTCTTACTTATTAAAGTGAAACTTTTATTACATCGTCTCAAGCTTTTTCGTCAGTGTGTTGCGTGACGGCAAAGAAATTATTACATCGTCTCAAACTTTTTCGTCAGAGCAGCCATGATCGTTTTGTCCTCTGTACCGTAGCTCCAAGACGAGAGCAGCCATGATCGTTCCGTCCTCTGTACTGTAGTTCCAAGACTAAAGCAGCCATGATCGTTTCGTGCACTGTAAATGTCTATAATGTGAAAAAAAGTTTCACTTTTGCCATGGTTTCATAAAACCACACACTCTTTTTTTGCTATCTAGTGTTTGTGCTTTTCTTCTCCTTCTGTATATCGCGAGTGTTTGTACCTTGACTGGACATTGTACCTTCTGTCAACCGTAAGTTTGGACTATTTATTTACCTAGCACACAACCTACAGTAAAAATTCAACGGCAAGTATTCTCTATTACCTTGACAAGCATGTGTTTCTCGGAGGGCGTGAGGTACATTTTGTTCTCGAAGAAGTGCACGCAGATATTCACCACATCGCACAGGAGATCTTCGTAACCTGCGACAAAATGAAATTTATCTAATAGAATAGGTCGCGAACTTTATTAAGGCTCTGAAATTGGTTGCACGACGCGTCGCAGTAGCAATCTTTAGGTGTTAGCGGGACGTAAAGGTAAAGGTACCTACCACTCGGTTGTACCGGCACACACAAACACTCGCATCATATGACCTACATACTGACATATGACCGCCTCCGTGGCGTAATGGTTAGCCCATTCGCTTCACACCAGGAGGTCGCGGGTTCGATTCCCAGTGAGGTCAACTTGTAAGACTCGGTTTGGTTGGTGGTAGGGCATTTTCTAAGCCCGCTGCTTTACACCAGGAGGTCGCGGGTTCGATTCCCGGTGAGGTCAACTTGTAAGACTCAGTTTGGTTGGTGGTAGGGCATTTTCTAAGCCCGCTGGCAATCTACCACCATCTTATCTAAGTCTTGCCGCCAAACATCAGTGTTAACAACATTGATGTGTTCCGGCTTGAAGATAAGATAGCCAATTCTCTATTGCGTTGGGGAATCTTGGTAAGCCCGCTTCCATCTTCGGCATCATCGTCACTTACCATCAGGTGAGATGATACCAAGGGCTTACCAATTGTAAATAAAAAATAAAAAAAAACATAGTTCAGGCACACCCTGGACACTTGGCCAGAAATGAGATTTCAAAAAAGGAATGACGGAACAAACAAAATGGCGGCGAAATCCTATACGTTCAACAACCAAACTGTAACCAATCTGTATCAATCTGGGTGACGATGGAGTGAGGTTGCAATCTAGAGAGCGGCGGGGAGTGTCCATACTGTATGTTAGTACTAATATATATATATACCTTGGTTCCGGTCAGCTATAAACTATGGCGTGAGCTTATGGGTGACCGAGCTTGGCTCGGAAAGGGCAAAAAAATGTAAGGAAAAAAACGAATCGACCTGACCAGGAATCGAACCCATGATCTATGAGTAGGAAATCGGACGCTTTGACCACTAGATTATCGCTTGTATGTCTGGTAAAGTGAAAATACCCATCCTATTGCGCGGGCGGAAAAGACGATGTGCGGGAAAAACGCGTTTTTCCAAAGATGAGACCTAAGTAGCTCAATTTTCCGTCCCTAAAACGCCGATATAGTAAATTTTATCGAAATCGTTACGAGTCGTTCTCGAGAACTTAAAACATATACATATTAAAAGTAGAGAATATGAAAGAACCAAGCGATAACCGATATAGCACACAGAATCGCTAAACGTAAGTGGCAGTGGGCGGGGCACATAGCTCATAGAACAGATCGTCGTTGGAGTAGCGAATATCTCGAGTGGCAACCGAGCACCGGACGACGTAGCGTAGGCAGGCCTCCTACTCGGTGAACTGAGGACCTGATAAAGGTCACGGGAAGCCGCTGGATGCGGGCAGCGCAGGACTGGTCGTTGCAGAAATCCTTGGGGGAAGGCGTTTATCCAGCAGTGTACGTCTTGTATGTCCATGAACGACTGAATGGATTACTATCAAACATGGCTAAGAACCATCGCGGTTAAAGTAGCTTTCAAACAGAAAAAAACCTCATAAAAATCGGTCCATTTGTTTGGGAGCTAAGACGCCAAAGACAGACACAAAGATACACACGTTTAACTTATAACAAAGCTCTTTTTGAGTCGGGAGTTAAAAAACAGCGCATACCATTGATCTTCTCGAGCGCGTCCTTGACGGTGTCGCGGATCTTGTTCTGGGTGGCGAGGAACATGGAGAGGTTCTGCGACTCCTGCAGGCTCTGGCTGTCCGACATAACCTTGAGAAACTGCGCCGCCCTGGCGGAGGGAGAGACAAAATTGTTGTTTTTTTTAATCACAATTTGTAAGCCCTTGGCGTCATCTCACCTGATGGTGAGTGACGATGATGCCGAAGATGGAAGCGGGCTTACCAGGATTCCCCAACGAATCACAGAACTGGCTATTTTACCTTTAAGCCGGAACACATCAATATTGTTAGCATTGATATTGGGCGGTAAGACTTGGTGACAGCTAGCCAGGTGGGTTTAGAAAATGCGCTTCCACCAACCAAACCAAGTTTTATAAAGTTAGACTCCGCCGGGAATCGAACCCGCGATCTCCTGATGTGTAGCTAATGGGCTTAACCATTACGCCACGAGGTGGTCGATAAGAAACAAAAGAACAGAACGAACATCCGGAATATTGATGAATATAATTGGCGAAATTAAAAAAAATAAAGGTACCTGTTTAAGTCTTGCCGCCAAGCATAATTATTATTAACAGCATTGATGTGTTTCGCCTTGAAGATAAGATAACCAGTTCCCCATTGCGTTGGGGAATCTTGGTAAGCCCGCTTCCATCTTTGGCATCATTATTACTTACCATCAGGTGAGATGATGTCAAGGGCTTACGAATTGTGGATAAATAAAAGGTAATTAAACCCAAATGAAGCCAGGCCACAGATAAGATACTAGTTACTTCGTAACAGATGCTGCACTTCCTTATAAAACGAAAATACCTACGCATTTATTCACCTACTCCTTCCCATACACGGAAACATGGGTATTAATGCGCTCGACTTAGCAGCTATAACTGCGTACACGGGCGGCGCGCGAATTGCGGCGGCGATAGTACGGCGTTCTAGCGCTGACGAGCGGAGTATGTGTAGGTACTTATCTCGCCTACTCGACCGAGTGACGGCCAGGCCGTATTAACTGAAAACTATTTATGAGCCCGCTGGAGTTCATAAATCCCATACAAACGTAGTATTTGGTTCATTCGTTAACCAAACAACCGATTTTGAAATAATTTTGTATGGATAATCGGATGACGTATATATGTGTCTATAGCGCATGACTTTTTTGAAAATCGAAACAGGAGGCCATTATTAATCTTTTTTTTAAGGTAAAAAACGGAAAACAAGTTTATTGGTATTAAATGGAGTCCTGTTTCGTGTTTCAAAAAAGTAATGCGATACCGACACAGATATACGTCATCCGATTATCCATACAAAATTATTTCAAAATCGGTTGTTTGGTTAACAAATGAATCAAATACTACGTTTGTATGGGATTTATGAACTCCAGGGGGCTCTTAAGTCTTATTTTCCTGTCTCACCGTCTATATGTGGAGTAATCATTCTTGACGGAACTCTTCATGTTCTTCAGCTCGTCCAGCACAGCGAACATGTTGACGAATTTGCCGAGGGTCAGTAGATACGCCTCGGAGACGAAGTCGCGCCGTTTCTCCGCGTGGCACAGGCGGCGCACTTCGCCGCAGAAGCGCTCGATCGCCTTTCGCTACGAAGGAAAAGAATATAATTTATTTGAACATGTACAGAGGCCAGCACATCAAGCTAGACACTTTGGACTTTGTACAGTACTTATGCCGTAAGCGTATGGATCAGAATCGCGCTACGAGTGTCTAGCTTGATGTACTGGCCTGTGTAAATGGTATTAAACTTTTGGAAACATAAATAGTATAATAATAATGTATCGCATAATAGGCTATTTTACCGTCACCATCATATTAGCCGAAGGACGTCTACTGCTGGACATAGGCCTCCCACAAGGATTTCCACGATGACCGGTTCTGCGCTGCCCGCATCCAGCGGCTTCCCGCGACCTTCACCAGGTCACCGGTCTACCGAGTAAGAGGCCTGCCTACGCTACGTTTTCCGGTGCGCGATCGCCACTCGAGTACTTTACTACTTTGATATGTCACCAGATATAGTTTGCAAAACTTTTTTTTTAATATTTTCTAAAATTTTACTATATAAAAAATAAATTAAAAAACATTCATTAAATAGCATTTCTTCTATAATAACAAAAACACTTGCTCATTTGAAATAATTAACAATTTTTTATTTATTTCAAACAGCTAATTAGTTAAAAACTGTGGCATTTATGACGTCATTATGTCAGTAACGAGAATAATTGCAGAACGAACTTTCATTTCTGACAGTTGATAAAAAGTTACTTCAATGACTAGTAGTAAAATACAGTATTCGCTTTGGTTAAAGCATGCAAATAGTAATCGTAGTTTCAGAAACTGTTGCATAATGAGGGGTATTAAAACAAGAGTGTGAGTTTAAAAGTCGAGGCTCGGGGAGGTTTTTAATAGTATCACACGAGTTTTTTACATTCTAGAGGGAGCGCGGTGCGCGAGGCGCTAGCCGCTCGCGGGAGTGATTTGCAATGCTTAATGGATGACAAATTTGTGTATCGATACCTTTGACTTAAAAAATAAATTAGGCAAATCGGTTGGTTAGAACGGCAGGATGAACTCGGATTACATTCTAGAGGGAGTGCGGTGCGCGAGCCGCTAGCCGCTTGCGGGGGTGATTTCCAATGCTTGACGATACATCTGTGCCTTTTATTAAAAAAATAAGCAAATAATAATAATAATAATAAATAAATTGTTAAATTACTTTCGGTTGGATAGAACGGTAGGACGGACGCACCTGCACCGTATGCTCGTATATGTGCACCCTGTCCGGCTGCTCGTTGGAACGCGGATGCGGGATGGCTCGGTTGCAGCGACGCCACGTATATAACATGACTGCATGGGCGCTTCAGTCGGATTTGTAAATAAAATACCTGGAAGTACATGAACTGCAGCAACTTTTCCACCTCCGGAGCGAGCACCTGCACCGTACGCTCGTATATGTGCACCCTGTCCGTTTAATCTTTGGAACGCGGCTGCGGGATGGCACGGCTGCAGCAACGCCACGTGTATTACATGACAGCATGGGCGTTTCAGTCAGATTTGTAAATAAAATACCTGGAAGTACATGAACTGCAGCAACTTGTCCACCTCCGGAGCGAGCACCTGCACCGTACGCTCGTATATGTGCACCCTGTCCGGCTGCTCGTTGGAACGCGGCTGCGGGATGGCTCGGCTGCAGCAACGCCACGTGTATAACATGACGGCATGGGCGTTGCCTTCTTCGAGTAGCTCATTCTGTTGAGAAAAAAATCTATGTATTTTTTTATGTTAAAATCATAATCCTTATTATCATCATATTAAATTATCTTGCTATGTATGGAATGTTCGAAAACTTTTTTATAATGAGCACAATTTTAATACAACTTAAATAGTAAAAAAAATGCAGTCTATTTGCAAAAACTGTCTTATGATACCAAAAATTACTCTTAGTTGTAAAGTAATTATATAAATATATTCAACTTTTATGCTATTCACTGTGACGAAGTCAATCTTTTTAATATGGTTGAGAGGGGCGATGGCTGACTCTCGCGTTATACTCGTGACCGGGTGCTGTCCGTGTGAACTGGCCTACACTTGTCAAAGGCGTTCATGACATTCAATAATTTTAATGTACCTATAACTTCTCGTGTCGTGTTGTTTTCATGTTCTAATGACATATTTGTTTTTTTTTATATCACGGATTGGATTTTGACGTAATTAACTAATGATTGTTTATTTCTTGATTTTTTACAAATGAAATTATGTAATCACTATTTTATGACTATCAGAAAGAGTTTAATTTGCACCTATTTTGAATAAATATCTTGAATCTTGAATCTGGTTTTTTTATTTTCAACCTGCTTTTAGTAAAGTTCTCAAATGGCGATCGCGCACTGGAAGACGTAGCGTGGCAGGTCTTCCACATGGTGGACTGAAGACTTGGTGAAGGTCTCGGGAGGCCACTGGATGCGGGCAGCGCAAGACTGGTCGTCGTGGAAATCAAGGCTTTTGTCCAGCTGTGGACGTCTTTCGGCTGATATGATGATGTATGGTTGTCATTATATTCTTACCAAGTTTGCATGAACGGTAGCCTCCTCAATGTACTTGGCAATACCGGTGACGAAGCCATTGCGGTCCTCGAAGTTGGTATCGAAGTTGGCCTGGTACAGGATCGAACACGGAGCTGCCTCAATGCATGGTTGCTCATCTGCAGAGGTGGATATCACACTATGTAATTGTATAAACGCCAAAATATGTATGTTTGTTTTCTTCCACGTTCACCCTTAAATAGCTGAATGGATTTGGATGATAGATCAAGCACTGAATTAACACATAGGCTCGCCGTGACTGTCGATTAGTCATAAAAACGATATCAACGCGGGCGAAGCCGCGGGCAAAAGCTAGTTGTAAATATTTATAACTAGCTGTTTCCCACAGCTTCACCCGCGTGGATGTTTCTATGACTTTTCGAGGGTGCGCAGTGCGCGAAAAGAAGTAGCCTATGTGTTAATCCAGGTCCTAATCTGTCTACCTACTAAATTTCAGCCAGATCCGTTCAGTACTTTTTGCGTGAAGAAGTAACAAACATACACACTCACAAACTTTCGCCTTTATAATATTAGTGTGATTATTGTTGTCAATTTTTATCTTTTAATGGAGATGTTTAAAACGAATCTTTTATTAAGTCATTAATGCAATTTTTTTCTACTGTCATATAAGTAACCATTCGATAAGTATCCTATACTCGAGCTCAATGGGGACATTGTGTACTAACTGCTGGCCTTCGACATGTATAAATAGCTAAATCAGCCATATTATATTATATTTATATATTTTAATGTTTCTGTCCCTTATATTTTCGCAGACAGAGCAGTTTGTGATCAAAAATTTTGGAAAGTACCAAGAAACCTCCCCTAACCATGCAAAATGCATGTACAACATTATGCTGAGCCCGGGCCTTTTTTTCTAGCCAGGCAGTTATCTTTTTGTTTTTAGGTGTGTTCTATAACAGTGTACTTATTTATTTATTTTTTATTAAAAATTTGAGTGCGTTTGACTGCAACTCACCTGATGGTAAGTGATGATGCAGTCGAGGATGGTACACGCCACACGCAAACTCAAATAATGCCTATTCACTCTTGCCTTGAAGATCCCCAAATTATAGGAATCGGGAAACACTGACGCAGGCAAGGAGTTCCACTCCTGCACTGTACGCATAATAAATGAAACGATGTAACGATTCGTGCGAAAAGGTGGAACATCAACAACAAAGGGGTGCAACCCCTCCCTTGCGTCTCGTTGACCGACGGTGGAATGGATCAGGGGGAATGAGGTCGTGAAGTTCTTGCGCGCACTCTCCGAAATGAATTCGATAGAATACCGATGGACAGGCGACTTTGCGGCGATGCTCAAGGCTTTGGAGCTTTATGAATTACTTATAATGTTATATCTTAATCGCTTGTTTGCTCTATGGTGCTGTTTTGCTAGAAAAATAAATGATTTATCTATCTATCATCTATCTATATGTGTATCAAAATGTGCCAATCCCGCCCCTAACTATATATACCAAGAAAATGGCGATCTGAATATTTCTCATCTACACATGCTCTAGAAAAATCAACAAAACTGATGCACACAATAGGACCTGCAGTGTACAAGAGATGCCTTCTACCCCTCCCCCCTACGTAAACTCTTGTTGTCATATCTGGCCACATGGCCTGCTCACATCCACTTCAGTCTCAGGACATAATGTAGAGCGTCTGTCAGTTTTATTTTTTTCCTGATGGTTGTATTTTTATTTTGTCCTTTCTGCTCAATTTTACGATTCTCTGTTACATAGCATGTTTAGAAAATTTAGAAAAGAAAATAGTTTAGAAAATAGTTTAGAAAATAGTTTATTTTCACCAAAGGTTACTACATGTTGATGTTGACAGGATGTTATTTTGCTTCTTATTTTAATTGTGTATGTCCAGGTTTAGGTAGTATGCATGCATGTGTCCATTATAGCTTTTTTGTGTTTCATGTTCGTAGTACCCTTTCAATTCTCTTGTTGGGCCCATTATTTCTTCCACGTCATACTCACTTGACTTTCAATTTGTCTTTGTTATTGTTAGCATTGAAAGATACCATTTTATCAACGTAAATATAGTTGTTAACATATTCTACTTGTTTTACAATTATTGGTTTCTGGTGGTGAGTTGTCATCAGTTTTGTATTTGAAGCATTTATACGCAGGCCGACTTTTGTACTATCTGAGTCCAGAGACTGTAGCAGAGTCTGTAGTTCGGTTGGAGTTTCGCTAAAGATCGCGATATCATCAACAAATCTGAGATGAGATATTCTTTGATTGGAGATTCCTATAAGCCTTTATTTCTCCATTGTAATTTCTTGAAGATACTATCTAAAACTGATATGAACAGCTTTGGGGACAGTGGATCGCCCTGTCTAACTCCCTTTTCCTATGGTGAATTCTTCACCTTTCTTTTTAAGCTTAACTCGACTGACATCATTTGCATTTATAATATTTTTATTATGTTGATATATTTCTCATCTACTTTGCAATCTCTGAGAACTTTCCATATCGACTTGTGTGTGATACTCTTGAATGCTTTTGTGTAATCCACAAAAGCAATATAGATTGGTATGTTAAATTCTTTACATTTTTCTATAATTTGTTCTATTGCCTGAATATGATTGATTGTGAAGAATATGGAATGGAAGCCTGCTTGTTCTATTGGTTGATAGCTTTCGATTTTTTTTTTTCTTTGTCCAACCACACATTACGTATTCCTTAACCTTACTTAGTGTGTGATCCCTCTCAGTATCGCCTCTTAGGTCCTGTAATGTTATCGGTAAACTACCCTCTACTACAAAGTTTATATAAGCTGCTTTATTTTCAATATTTAACTCGTCACACCCGTGGTTTCGCCCCTCCGCTGGAAATGAAGCCCGTGATAAATAATCTGCGCTGTTATCACTGCTGCGAATATACTCGATTACATAGTTATATGCCGATAAAAATATAGCATACCGTTGTAATCTGTTCTGAGAACCACACGTTTGGGTGTAAAGTGGTTGTCCAACAATGTTAAAATTGTGTCATATTCTTCTTCCTCCACTTTTTTTGGCAAAGCCAGGTTACTAGCCAGCACATATGTTTGTTCGCCAAGTGCACTCAGCAAGTTTGCCCTTTGTTTCACCTTCACTTTGTCCATTTCATCGGTGATGTCGTTGGCTATGAACCACTGATTCAATCGAGCTTTGTAGCTATTCCACTTTATATAACCAACATCGTTGTTTAGGGTTCCATACCTCAAAAGGTAAAAACGGAACCATTATACGATCACTTGTGTGTCTGTCTGTCTGTCCATCTGACATAGCCAATATGCTCGGAAACTACCGGACTGAGTTGAAAACTCAAAGATGGACATAAATGATTTTTAAACATGGGGGCCACTTTTGGGGGGTAAATTTAAAAATAAAGTTTTAAAATATATTTAGTGACATATCAAATAAAAAGGCTTGTCGTGAGAATCTCATGGGGTCTAGTTCCCCAACTTAAACTTTGCAGGCGTTTACAATAGCTATTTGTTTGTTTTCTGCTACCATTTTAAGAAATAAAGATAAAATGCATATATCGCTCATGGTGACTTTTATTGAAAGGTGTATAAAAACAGTTGCTATTGAAATGTAAAAAATCCTAGAAGAATAAAGTAATATGAGTCTATGCTCAATGTAACCTTCTCCTTAACATTATGTACTCGTCGTTGATATTGATGCCGAATCCACCCCAGTCCAGAAGCTCGTAAATATCTTCCAGGGTGGCGGTGAACAGTTTCGGAGATATAAGGTCTCCCTGTCCCACCCCTCATTGCAACTGGATAGGTTTCGAGTTCTGGTCCTGGAGGCGAACTGACATGGTGGCATTTTCATACAGACACTTCAACACCTTGATGTATCGATGATCAATTTGGCACCGCTGGAGAGACTGTAGCACAGCCCAGGTTTCAACTGAATCAAAGTCTTTCTCATAGTCCACAAAAGCCATAGTGGCTTATTGTACTCTTACGCGTATTGTCTTTGAATAATCTGCCGCTAAATAAACAGGCTTGTTCGGGAGGCTGGAAGTAGTCAAACCTGCGTGCGAGACGATTCGTTATGACTCTCGAAAACAGCTTGTAGACATGGCTCACAAGTGAGATGGGTCTGTAGTTCTTGAGCAGGGTGTTGTCACCCTTTTAGAAGAAAAGCACAGGACCACACTTCTGTACCATGCCTTAGTATTTAGGTTACCTTAAAAAAAATTGTTATATTATGGGTTGATATACAACGAATTGCTGCTTGTCCTATGATGAGTTGGTGTCAACATTGTGGTACCTCACCACACCTTTAATATCTATGAATCATGGAACATGAACTCTTGATAAAACCACATACCAGGTAGAGTGAGCTCATCCAGCACGTCGACATTGCTCAGGGCATCCGATAACGACACTTTTTCACTAACAGACATGTTTTTATTGAGAACTTTGTTAGATATTATGTTTGTGTAAGCCCATACGCCCAACTTCCGCGCGCGATTTTCTACACTTCAACACTACAAGCAAGTTCGTAATAGAGATCAATCAATCCTGTGTTAGGCTAAATCAGCTGATTTGCGATTTCAATATTTTAAACAACTTTTAGATGAAATATCGTTTAATTCTGTTCACATCGGTCGTCGACCGTCGTCGGGTTAATCGGCCATTTTTGTTTTGGCCGACTGCCGAGTGCCGACAGCAGACAGACAGACGAGACAACAGATAAATAGCTAGTGGTGTAGTGATAAATATCAATTTCAAAAATACCGGTTTTATAAATTTGAAGACACCCCGTGCCGCCGCTTTTGAACCAGAAGTTCCAACACGAACTATCACACACACGCACACACGATGCAAATTAACTCATAATTACTGCTCATACAATAATAATAATTATTATTTGTCTATTTATGTCACTTTACTAAAGTAATATTTTGTACTTACATTTTTTAATGTAAAATTAAGTCAGACATCTTTCTGAAAATTAAATGCGGGACATTCCGTGCTGGGGAGGGGGGGGGCAGATATGAAGTTGTTTTTTAATCAACTTATGCAATTATAATTATTTATTTATTTTTTATTTAAGTATGCAGTATTTACCAGTACCATATAGTCCTTGGGGCGCGGGATGTATAAGTAATAAATTAACACTAAGAAAGTTACACCAGTAAAATTGACTGTCCTTTTAGTACCGCAAATCGCTAATAGATGGCACTGTAAGTTTTTTAGAACTTGGCCGAGCGTGGGGTGTTGGGTTTTATTTTCGTTACGGAATTTCTTGATTCGGTCGTCGTGCTCAAAGCCCGCGATTAAAGCTATGCAAGCAATAGCATAAAAACTTCTTTGAAAGAAACTCTTTATTTCAAGTTGGTGGGGAGTATGTTTTCGTAAACAGTAACATTAGAGTCATCTTGTTAATTAAACGCGAATTCTAAGTATTAGGTCCATGTATGTAAGTAATACAGAGCCTCATCACATCAGTTACTAAAACCATTATTAGTTAGTAGTTTATTTGTAGACCCATAGATAATAGATTACATAACATTAGTTAGTTTCCTATTCATCTTAGTAAATAAATGAATAGGAACACCACCATTGTATACTACTCTTTTTTCCAATTATCACGATCGATATAGACACGCAGAGGCCTTACTTACTTTGTTCCCTCCATATAAGTAAACATTGATTTGTCACTGCACGTAGTAAATATTATCTATATTGCGGCCGTCCAGAGAATGCTGATTTGACATATGCTAGTTTGACGTAACTAGTGATGTGCCCATAGACATCCATAGTAAATACTTTGTACCTATCATGTAGATGTAACATATAACGAAATAAAATAGCCATTTCCAAAATAGTGTCGCCAAACCCGAGGCTAAAGTGTACTTTGTGGACCGTCGATTTTAGAGGTGGTAATGGGTGAAGGGGGTGGAAAAAAAAGTGTAGCGGGAAACTAACGTCTAAATTAGCCAAATGTGTTGTGTTGCGCTTGAATATTTATTATTTCCTTGCAATCGAAGTGAAAAGCAGAGTATAAAACTCGAGCAAGAAACACATTTTACCCTCGACGTGACTATCAACCCTCGCCGTACCGGCTCGGTTTGCTAAATGAACGTCTCGGGTAACATGGCTATTTATTCTCTTGTTTGTACAATCTACTATTGTTATTACTTAAACATATCACTTTTATGCTTGAAACTTTTATGGTTGGTTGATTGACGCAACAAGAAATAATTGTATGTGTGGTGTGGTGTGGTGAAACAAATAAATGAAATATTCATAACATTTTTAATAAATCTAATTCTTAACATCACTATTATTAAGAAGAAATGACCATAGAACGTAAACGTTTCACTAACGTTTCATATAATTACAAAATACACATTCTGTTGTCCTTATATATAAACATGAAACTTAATATGTGTTTCGTTATTATTGTTTAGTGAAAAAACTTGTTTTTTTCATGTTTTTTAAGCTTAGAAACTAAAGATTGATTTATTTACAATTTCGAAGACTCATCGAATGTTACATTCTATCGCTGTCTTGAAGTGTCAAATCAGCATTCTCTGGACGGCCGCACTATATCTGTGTCACTGCTGCCTGGCTTCCGTGGTCGTTATGGCAATCGGTGCGGCGTCGGCAACAAATATGACTGTTCCACTGGAATAGCCGGCAGCAGAGGCACTTAATTTATCATGGTGAAGATTCGAAGTATTTTTTGTATTGCTTATTTGACAGGAATAAAATAAATTTACGCATTCTGTGTTTTTCTTTCTGTACCGAAACGACAAGAACAGAATGCTTAAATTTATTTAAGTGCTGTCAAATAAGTTAAGTGTACAACACTGAATCGACACCCTTATCGATATCATTGTATTCGATGTTATGGTTTTCGCTATCAAAATGTTTACATCACTAACTGTGATTAACATACATTAACATAACATCAGTGTTGCAGGTTTCTCGGTATCCATACATATTGACCTATTAGATCTTTTGCCGCTATTTTGAACTTTTTAGTTACTGGACCGATTGCTTCTAAAATTGATATCGGAGGGTCCGTGAGGTCCCTTATCACGAATCCGTTGCCCGAATTGAAAAAAGTGGCCGCCATTTTGAACTTTTTAGTTACTGAACCGATTGCTTCCAAAATCGATATTTGAGGGTCCCTGAGGTCCCTCATCACGAATCCGTTTTAAGAACTAAAAAAGTGGCCGCTATTTTGAACTTTTTAGTTACTGGTCCGATTGCTTCCAAAATCGATATCTGAGGGTCCTTGAAGTCCCTTCTCACGAATCCGTTGCCTGAATTGAAAAAAGCGGCCGCCATTTTAAACTTTTAGTTACTGGTCCGATTGCTTCCAAAATCGATATCTGAGGGTCCTTGAAGTCCCTTCTCACGAATCCGTTGCCTGAATTGAAAAAAGCGGCCGCCATTTTAAACTTATTAGTTACTGGTCCGATTGCTTCCAAAATCGATATCTGAGGGTCCCTGAAGTCCCTTCTCACGAATCCGTTGCCTGAATTGACAAAAGCGGCCGCCATTTTATTTTTTTAGTTACTGGACCGATTGCTTTCAAAATTGATATCTGGGGGCCTCCCCTTATCACGAATCCGTTGCCAGAATTGAAAAAGTGGCCGCCATTTTGAACTTTTTAGTTACTGGACCGATTGCTTCCAAAATCGATATTTGAGGGTCTCTGAGGTCCCTCATCACGAATCCGTTTTCAGAACTGAAAAAAGTGGCCGCTATTTTGAACTTTTTAGTTACTGAACCGATTGCTTCCAAAATCGATATCTGGGTGTCCCTGAGGTCCCTTATCACGAATCCGTTGCCCGAATTGAAAAAAGCGGCCGCCATTTTGAAATTTTTAGTTACTGGACCGATTGCTATCAAAATCGACATCTGGGGGCCTCCCCTTATCACGAATCCGTTGCCCGAATTGAAAAAAGTGGCCGCCATTTTGAACTTTTTAGTTACTGGACCGATTGCTTCCAAAATCGATATTTGAGAGTCCCTGAGGTCCCTCATCACGAACCGCCTCATAGGCAAAGTTCACTGGCTTTACACAGGAGGTCGCGGGTTCGATTCCCGGCGGGGTCAATTGTAAGACTTGGTTTGATTGGTGGTAGGGCATTTTCTAAGCCCGCCTGGCTAGCTACCACCATCTTATCTAAGTCTTGCCGCCAAATATCAATGTTGATATCATTGGTGTATTCCGGCATGAAGATAAGATAGCCAGTTCCCCTTTGCGTTGAGGAATCTTGGTAAGCCCGCTTCCATCTTCGGCAACATCGTCACTTACCACCAGGTGAGTTGTTGTCAAGGGTTTACCAATTGTGAATAAATTGTTTATGGTAAAAAATGCATTTTTTGTTTATTATTTTATAGAAAATGCATTAAACTAATGATTAACATTAAAACTTGTTGATTAAACTGAATATTTTCCATTTCATTACAAATATCCATCAGCAAGGTCTTATTACCCGCTGGTACCTTACCACGACTTTATTACTCACGTTAAGACGTGTTTGCTTGATTGGTGTCAGGTGTTTATTATTTTTCATTTCATTTGAACTTTAGCGAAGCAAGTCATTTGTTGTCGACTGAAATATTGTCAGAAATAGTTTGATTCTACTGCTATATACATTATACATCAATTTGTACAACAGTTTACAAATAAAATTGTTAAAACATGAGTGCTGTAAAACGTAAACTGTTGACTTATAATATGTATATAAAAATATGTGTGTCACCTCTGCAACTTTAATTTTTATTTATTTAACCTCTCTAACTCAAAATTTATACGAATTAATCTCAACCTCCATATGTCGAATCAAAATCCTCCTAAGTCGAAATCCTCCATAACTCGAAAACTCTAACTCGAATTTTTTGGCGTCTCCCTTGGTATTCGACTTATAGAGGTCCTACTGTATTTGCAAAATTTCCCGAAAACAAATTGTTAATATTGAATGAAACCAACACACAAAAACCGGTGACTTTAATAACTTTCATTTAAATTGAATACATTTTTATCAAATCATTTGAAAGTTTGGAAAAGTAATAATAAAGCTTTAAGATGACTCAATCTGAGCAGGATGATACGTGTTAAAATAATATCGAACGTAAGTCTATTCATTCCAAGTATAAATCAATGCGGCTCAACATTGAAACCGAAAGCCCAGTTCTCGATTTTTAGATGTTTTTATTACTTTTCTTCACTTTCAAATAAGTTGAAAAAAAATTGCAATTAAAATAAAAGGTCTTAAAGTCACCTATTTTTGTGTGTTCGTGTCATTCAACATTAACTATTTGTTTTAGAGAAATTTTGCAATTAATGGTAATATTTTTAAAATTGTATTCAATTAAATCGTGTTTTTAATACTTTACGTCTAATAAATATTTTTTTCCACTGTGATACAAGTAGCTTTACACAGTCTTACAATAATTTGAATTTAATATTGTTATTTGACCCATCTTAAGGCCTGTCGCCGCCGCGCGAGCCGGCCGGCGCGCGCACGTGGTACGTGCTCTCTCCCCGCCCCGTACCCACCGCATGCATCCCGCCCCGAACCCACTGCATGCATCCCGCTCCACTACTTTGCGCGTATTTTCAATTAAATTTTCAATTTCCTATGCGTGACATTAACGTGTTTAATTTTGATGAAAACAGGTCTATAATGCACAAAAACTATTATTAAACAAAAATTTTACAGTTACGATTTTTAACTACTGAGAAATACATTATTATTAAAACGTAAAAAATCTATGTTTCATTTTTGTCTTAAATGACTTAAAAGAAGCAATATAGCTTAATAAGATACAAGCATTATAGTTACCGTTTTGGCTTGTCAAGATATTGCGATCAGATGAATACCGTGAAAAAAAAACATACTTGCGAATTTGGTTTCAATTTAATTTTGCTATTAGGTGATATCATTTAAAGTTACCTCAGAATGTAGTTGTTTATTACCTATTTTGCTTTTAGGAAAAACTTAGTTTGTGTTCGAAATCTCATGGTTTTTATAAAAAACGGTTACCATCCCGAATTTTTAACATCATATATTTAATTAATATTTGATACTTAACATCTTAATATCTAATCCGATATGATAATAAAAACAACGGGTTATCGAATTATTTACAGGTTTAGCTAATTTGATGCGCGTTTAGAAAACTTATAATAAAATAATTTCAACATTTCTTAACCGATTTGTGTCATATTAAAACTATGAACATCAACAAAGCATAATACACGTAACTAAATAGGTTAAAGTTCAAAATTCTTTTATGTGCAGAAACTCATTATTAGCATACTAATTTTATAAAGATTTCTGGCTTTCAACATCTGGCAACACTAATGACGCAAAAAGTTGACAACACCCTAGACTGAAAAAATTCCATAAAAAACCTAACAAATGTTTTGGTATTCAGTTCGTAGGTAGTAGGTAGGCAATTCTAGGAAACACTTGAGAATCGAGATGGTGTACCCACCCTACAGCACAGATTACTTTAATAGTTACTTCGTCCTACAGTAACTTTCTAGCTTCGTCGTTAGTAGGTATATTATTTTACAAAATGGCGGAGGAATATTTTTTAATGGATCGGAAGGTACATTATATCTAGACTAGCAGAGAAACCCAGCGTTGCCCGAGTTGAAATACACCGTACGTTTAATGGTACAAAAAAAATATAGGCACCAGTTTTTTAACAGATATTACAGAATCCTATCTGACTATCTAACTTAATCGGCCATTAAATATACCTACGGCACAGATTTGAACATAAGTAATATATAAGTCACTGACCTACGGTTTATAGAGTATATAAAATTAATTAACTAATCTATTGAAATAATCATAAGTCAAAATAAGGAATAAATTACATAAATGAAAAATGTATGTTTTATTGTATATGGGTCGACTTTTATTTGTCCCTGATATTTTCTTGCTTTTTATTAATATTTTTTTTTACTCAATAAATTATCTTGCATAGTAAAATATTAATATAGGTTATTTATGTTTTGTCATCAAGCAGAGCACTTTTTCATTCTCTACGTACATTTTAAAGCGAAAATATGTATACACCTCTATGAATAATGTGTCCCTTGGACAACTACTTATTTTTTTATATTTAATGGAGTAGTAAGCTTTGATGAAAGTTAAAATCGCTCTTTCCATATTATTAAAAACATCAAACACTAACGCTTGCGATTTTTTGACAACATTTTTTGTATGAATTTAACAGATATTTTAATATAAAGAGTCTCTTAGACAATGGTTGTCTTAAAACTTAAGGAAAATTATATTTAATCCACAAATTAAGATGATTAATTGTTAAAACTACGATTTGTAAATTATTTTGTAGTAATGTTTTACCATTTAAATAAATAAAATATCATGTCAAATTAATTCTAGGTCATAAGTCAAATAAAAATATCTATAAATACCATACAATTTAATTTAAAACATACTTATTTTAATAATTCTAAAAAATACAATGCTTTCATAACTCTAAAATATAGGGGACAATGCGGTTGTCCAATAAACAAAATTGGTCGTCTCAGAGACATGACAGACCTTAAAAATTTAATTTTCAATAAGGTTTAAGAACTGAATAATGAAGACCATATTTTGTTAAAAAAAACTTATATTTAAGAAAAGTGGTATTCAAAATAATTATTATTATAAGTAATAAATTAAATTTATAATTATTATCTCAGTTATCCAAGTGACCAGACGTCCGATAGAAATTTATTGAGTTTTGAGCTTTTTTGTTAAATAGACTAAAATTATTTCATTTTATCACACTTATACTTTGCTATGTGAGTCCAAGATCAAGAGGATTCTGTTAAATTAAAATTCATAATGAAAAATTAATTTGAATTCATAATGAAAAATTAATTTACTTTACTTTTTAATTAATTTGCGGTGGTTCAGCAGACACACAAAACCCACCCATTCTCTCAACCGAATCTCCGACGATAGACGCCGCGATACCGCGAAAAAAAAATGTCGGTTGAATGGGTTTGGCGTCACAAGCAATCATCTCGTTGTCTGAATACTTATAGCGTTTTCTTTTTTATTTATTTTGAATTTTTAAGTGGTTATCTAAGTAACTTACTTATGCTTTGTGACATTAATAGGAACAGGAATAACAAGGAAAATACTTCATACAATAACACACCAAAAGTGTTTGTCGGAAAATAGATTACAATTTATATTACTATGAATGTGTGTATTTAAAATTAACATCATAGACTTTTTTTGAAACGTAAGTTTAAGTTTATAACTGTTCTGAGGAACATTCAAGCTCTAAGTTAGAGCCTCTAACACTATGAAATGGACATTAACGTCGATTGGACAACCGGTAAAATAGGATTATACTACGGAAACTACCATATTTCCTTCTGTTACTAAAATTGTATTTCATGTATTAAAAATGAACTAAACATTTTTTTATGCGTAATATTCATTTTCAAGAAAATATTTTCATTTTTTTGGGGACAAAATAAATAGCAGGAAGGACAACCAAAAGTTGATCGACCCATATACATGTATTATACATATTTAATTTTTATATACATTTTCAATTTAAGATTTTTTAATGTTCTTAATTGTTCTAGAATTAAATGACATTCTAGAACGTTTAAGATCATTCCAGATATTAATAGGCTATTTTGGATTATTTTAGAATTTTTTATATTCTAGATTATTCTAGAATATTACTGAACATTCTAGAATAACTTTAGAATTGTTAAATTATTTTTTATATTATTATATTTAAACCTAATCCCTAGTCCCCGGAGGCCCCGCTATTCCTGGATCCGGTAGCAGTCATGGTAACGGCGGGGTGGGGGGTGCGAAGAATCCCCGGCAGATGCCATGGCATGGCAGGCTACCAAACCCAACGACCTTTGGCCCTGGCAACTTACAACACGCGTACACTGCGGACTGACGAGAAACTTACAGAACTCGAAGAAGTATTGAGCAGGTTACGGTGGGATATCGTAGGTTTATGTGAAGTCCGAAGAGAGGGAGAGGACACTATGATCCTTAAATCCGGAAACCCGCTTTATTTCCGGGAGGGCGACCACTAGTCCCTGATTAATAATGTGGTCCAAATCGTGAGCGTTTCGACAAGGGTAGCATACCTTATACTCAGAATCACCAAACGGTATTCGATGAAGGTCATACAGGTATACGCGCCGACTACGGAACACTCCGACGACGAGGTAGAGATTATGTATGAGGACATCTCTACAGCCTTACATAGCACCAGGACCCATTATACCATTGCCAGATGCTGGCCGACATTATGGAGAAGGAGAGCCTCTTTATGATGAACTCCTTCTTCAAAAAGTCAAAACAACGGAAGTGGACATGGTTGCATCCCAATGGCGTAACGAAGAACGAGATAGACTTCATCTTATCGACAAGGAGGCAAATATTCAATGATGTCTCCGTGATCAATTCAGTCAAAACAGGAAGCGATCATCGGATGGTCAGAGGCACATTGAATCTAAAGACCAAGCTAGAAAGATGTCGACTGATGAAGTCTACGCTCTGACCGGCGCCCATCCAGCTCCAAAACCCCGAGAGCTTTCAGCTCGAGTTGCACAATCGTTTCGAATGCCTAGGAGACTGCGAGAATGTGGACGATTATAATTCTCCAAACGTTCGGCTCTAAGATTTTTAAAACTCGCCGTTCAAACAGAACCAAAAAAATCTCTGACTTCACCACCAACCTCATGTAAGAAAGACGCAGATTGGTTTTGCAGTCCTCTGGAGACGCTTCTCAGTATCGGCAATTAAACAGGCAGATCTCTACGTCCCTGACTCGCGATTTACGCCAATATAATACAAATTGTATTAAAGAGGCGATTGAGCACAACAAAGGCTCAAAAGTGTTCGCGAGAGATTTGTCTGTTGGACAAAGCCAACTAGTCCAAGCTGAAGACTGAGGATGGCAGGACCATGTCGTCTAAGACTGAGTTGCTGGAAGAAGTTGAGAAGTTCTATGGACAATTGTACAAGACCACACGTTTGCCTGTCAGCGATCTGGCTGAAGACCCAAGAGCCAGACTAACCCGACACTATACCGAAGATATCCTGGACGTCAGCCTGTACGAGATTATAATGGCTCTCAAACAGCTCAAGAACAACAAGGCACCGGGTGATGATGGCATTACGGCTGAACTTCTGAAAGCAGGTGGATCACCGGTACTAAAAGCTCTTCAGAAGTTATTTAATTCCGTTATACTCGAGGGACAAACGCCTAAGGCATGGCACAGAAGTGTGGTCGTGCTTTTCTTCAAAAAGGGTGACAACACCCTGCTGAAGAACTACATACCCATCTCACTTCTGAGACATGTCTACAAGCTGTTTTCGAGAGTCATTACAAATCGTCTCGCACGCAGGTTTGACGACTTCCAGCCTCCCGAATAAGCCGGTTTCCGAAAAGGCTTTAGTACCATAGACCACATACATACGCCGCGGCAGATTATACAGAAGACCGAAGAGTACAATCAGCCACTATGCTTGGCGTTTGTGGACTATGAGAAGGCCTTTGATTCAGTCGAAACCTGGGCTGTGCTACAGTCTCTCCAGCGGTGCCAAATTGACCATCGATACATCGAGGTGTTGAAGTGTCTGTATGAAAACGCCACCATGTCGGTTCGCCTCCAGGATTATACAGGTTTTTGTATCCGAACAGTGCAAATGTGATTCCAACGTGCAAAAATGACAGCAAACTTGGCCTAGTAGATCAACTGACGTAGGTATCAAGATATGCTTGAGGAGTGGCTCTACTTCTTATGAACGCCGTCCACAAGTCGTAGTCTACTGATAATTTGAAAACAAGAATTTATTTTATGAAAAGATCTGTTTATTTTCGATCGGGTAAGAGATCTATGTCCGCCTATCCCTGTCTTTGTCAAAAAAAACGTATATGCTGCGATATAATATAATTATATACTTACATCAATTTTTTTTCTTTAGACCATTATTTCTCACGTTTTTTGAAGAAAAAAACAGGCTTACACGGACATAGGTTTCTTTAATCAAAGCATAAATAAACGGATCTATTTACAAAACTTTTTGTTTTCAAATTTTAAGTAGACTACGATTTGTATGGGCGGTGGTCAAAGAAGGCGTTCTTACACCCATCAGGAACACAAAGATCAATCCTTCCAAAAGTTCAACAAAAGCAGTATTTTAAATTTTTATGTCCTCATTGTACCTACAGTTTGATTAATTAGCATGAAATAAAATATATAAGTAAAAACACACATTCTCAATAATTATTTTAATCAATTTGTATGTGCAATTTATAATGTACTTAAACCATCATCTAATATCTAGTGATTAGCTCAAATGTACTGAAAAGTATATGTGTATAACTTAGTTAAAGGTGTAAATAAGTTAGGTATGGCATTTTGTACTTAACTACAGGATGTAAGTACCTAACGAAATGGGTGTATGAGCCATTAACTCTCCTTCTGCTTTACGTATTTAAAAATTGTGTTTCGAGATAATACTTAAGTGAGTATGTTCGAAACCGTCATTTATTTCTCCGATTCAACCTTAGCCGCGTCGTTCGGTTGGCGGCGGGGCCAGCCGTTTTGCGCGGGAGTGGCTGAGGGGAACGGGAGGAGGGCACTAGCCGCCGCCGCCGCCAACCGAACGAGCGCGTAAGTACCTATACTACTGACTTACTTAGAATATATGCTGGACGCGGCGGCGGCTAGCGGCCGGCTGTCCAGCCTCTGCCGTACCCTCCTCCCGTTTCCCTTGGCCGCTCCCGAAACCAAACGTTGCGGCTAAGGGTGAATCGGGGAAATAAATGACGGTTTCGAACAGAGTATCTAGGTACCTAATTCAATTTTGAGATGTTTTTGTTTACATAGGTAGTCCACAAGAGCTCCTATTCCTACACCATAGAAAAAATATGCATCAAGTACCTATATTACAATACACCCAATTTTGTTAGGTACATCTGTAATAACATTAACGAGTTGATTTTGGCAAATGTAACTCAATACAATCTGTTAATTTCCTCCGTTTCTTAACATTATCAGACATACTTAATTTTTAAGAGCAAATATCCCAAGGTATAAAATAAGTAATAAACATTCGTAATTACACTACTTAAATACAATTCTTAAAAATTAAATTCAATAAACCAATACAACAATACTAGAACAATAGGTACCTATCTATATTTTAACAAGCTTCATTCGTAAGCTAAGAACATATCTATCCAGGATAGTAACAAATGACATACCTAGGTACCTACCTACTTATTTGACACAAATTATTCATAATTGGAAACGCTGAACACGTTCAAAAACCGACTTCCATCGCAATAACTTAGTACAATTTTGCATTATTTTTGGTTTTTGTTAATTTTCCAAAAAAATATACACTGAATTTTATAAAACTTATGTGGGACAAACTAGTTAACATACACTATCCTGACACTATCGAATAAAAAAAGAATAAAGAAAATCGGTTCACAATCTACGAAGATATCGCGTAACAAACATACAAAACATAAGTCGAATTGAGAACCACCTCCTTTTTGGAAGTCGGTTGAAAAAAGAATAACTGCATTAAGAAGTTCTGTATGCTATTCCTACCTTTTAGAAGTCGTTCGAAAAAAGAATAACTGCATTATGAAGTTCTGTGTGCTATTCCTACTTTTTAGAAGTCGGTTGAAAAAAGAATAACTGCATTATGAAGTTCTGTTTTGGAAGTCGGTTGAAAAAAGAATAACTACATTATGAAGTTCCGTATACTATTCCTACTTTTCGGCAGTCGGTAGAAAAAAGAATAACTGCATTATGAAGTTCTGTATGCTATTCCTACGTTTTGGAAGTCGGTAGAAAAAAGAATAACTGCATTATGAAGTTCTGTATGCTATTTCAACTTTTTGGAAGTCGATTGAAAAAAGAACAACTGCATTATGAAGTTCTGTATGCTATTCCTATTTTCTGGAAGTCGGTTGAAAAAATAATAACTGCATTATGAAGTTCTGTATGCTATTCCTATTTTTTGGAAGTCGGTTGAAAAAAGAATAACTGAATTATGAAGTTCTGTATGCTATTCCTATTTTTTGGAAGTCGGTTGAAAAAAGAATAACTGAATTATGAAGTTCTGTATGCTATTCCTACTTTTTGGAAGTCGGTAGAAAAAAGTATAACTGCATTATGAAGTTCAGTATGCTATTCCTAAGTAAAATTAGTTTAACTAACTTAATAATCATTAAAGTTGTAGCTATAGGTAATATGTACAACTTTATAGGTACTTAAAATTATATAAATCTCTATCTGACCTGAGAATATACAGGTTGAAACAGAATTGGCGTAGGAGCCGCTAACTAGGGCCCAAGTATATATATTAGTACTAACATACAGTACGGACACTCCCTGCCGCTCTCTAGATTCTGACCTCACCCCCACGTCACTCAGATTGATATAGATTGGTTATAGTTTGGTTCTTGAACTTATAGGATTCCGCCGTGATTTTGTTTGCTCGGTCATTTGTTTTTAGGAATGTCATTTTACGAACGTTGTATGCAGTGTCGGTGTGCTGGGGCTTCTACTTATCATACTGAATAATTTTTCCTATTATTACATAAAAGATATCATACAAATTGAATTGATTTATTTGAATTCCAAGGGCCATACAGTAAAAGCTCAATATGTAATAGTTCAAATGGTTCCCTAATTGTTGTTTCATCTTTCTGATTTACCTACCGTTTCATGTTTATGTTTTAATACTTCATTGTGTTTCATCATATCAGCTCATATACGTCCCGCCCCACCGAGGGGCTCGAGCCTACCCTGAATTAGGGCGATCGGGCCTTAGTCGACCACGCGGGCCCAGTGCGGGTTGGCCGACTTCACACACAACCTGCGAGTTTCTTCGCAGGCGTGTGCAGGTTTCCTCACGATGTTTTTCCTTCACCGTTAAAGCAATCGGTATGTATGTACGTAAGTTTTGAAAAACTAATTGGTACATTGGCCGTCCAGATTTGAACCCGGTACCTCTGGTTAGAAGGACCGAGTCGTTACCGGTTGAGCCACCGACGCTTTTTTATGTTTCATTTTTGTGTTTCATCTTTCTTAATTTACCTACTAGTTTATATTTCAATACTTTATTAATTTTTTGTCTTAAGTTTTTTAAGTTAGCTAACGTGTTTACATTACATACAGTTTACTCTATGTCTCACGTTTACACACAGTGTGTAAACATTAGAATAACACTGTTATTAATTAGCTTTTTATGAAGTGTAATAATTACGGTTTGTTTTCCAAATACAGTAAAATAAAATACAATAGATCAGCTGATCGACAAATTTGAGAAAATCCTATGGGTTCCTTAGGGAAAGTGTTCGTTATGACGAGTACAAGCCCAAGTCAAAGGATCCTACACCAATTTTGTTGCACATATGATTTGTTCACGTGTGGTTGTATAGTTCATGCGTAAACAAAATAGTCTCGTTAAATACCTTTGTTTACTTTTTAATAACCACATTTGCTGAGTTCTCATAAAGAAACTATAAATGGTTTCAGTACGTGTAATACCAAATAGGTCCAGTCAATGGCCTCAATAAACATTTTTATTATTGGCAAAGTAAACCATAGTTTTTATTGTTTTTGTGAAAAATATTTTAAAAAAGTATAATTTTATAAATAAAATGATACAGTTTTTCTTAAGTATTAGCTTTGTTTCCAGGATAGAAAAACATGAAGCACTGACTCACAATTTTATGTAAAGTAAAAACAAAAAATACCTTAAAATTCTATTGGAACTTCTTGCAAAGTAATTTTGTAACTTGAATTTTGAATTGTCTCATCAAGTAATAACTGGTTTAGAGTGCTGGGAATGTTTCCATTTCTCATCGCAGCAGTAGAATTAGGCACACAAACCGCGTTACTCTCCCGTAGCTCCACGACGGGTGCTGGTATTTCAAAATCAACGTTATTCATATTATAATCATCATCATAATTAATTCCTAAGTCTTCAAAAGGTAATTCACTAAAACCGTTATAGTATGTTCTATTTATTTGGCCATTCTCGAAGTGTATTTCTGGCCTGGAATCATCGAACGGTTGTTCTGGTATAAAAGTACGTATACACTTATGGGAACGCAGCAGAGAGGGCCACACAAACACTTCCTCGCACACATTACATCTCAGGTTCTCGAAATCACCGTGCTGGGTTGCCATGTGACGGTTAAGGCAGTAGTTGTTCGCGAAGTATTTGCCACAAGTCTGTAAAAAAAGAAGTTTTTATTTGCCCAATTTTATACAAGGTGAAAGGAATTTTGTTTAATATATTGAGATTAGGACGTTTTGACGTAAAGCGTCACTCACTAGATATTTTTAGAGATATAGGAAAATTTAAAATATTTCAGTATCAAAATTCAGGTCAAAACGTCCTAATACCAGGTTTAGTATATATAATAATTTTCGAAAAACCTGAAAACTTTTAGGTACAAGCTTTAATTTATAAATAATTTCTTATATCATGGGGGTTCATAAAAAATAACTGGTCCGCCATATTTGGGAGTCCGCCATATTGAATTTATAATGACGTCACTTAGCTAACCATGCATTGTTCTCCAAACCTAACGTGTATGCAAAATTTCAGCTCAATTGGAAACCAGGAAGTGATTATAATTAAGCTTCCAAGATTTGTCTCTAACTAACTAAAAAACACTAACTAACACGGCAAGTTTTGGTAAAAATGTAAGAAGGTACTTTACGAGCTGGTTTAGTAACTAAAATAGAATGTATTCAATGTCAAAGCTTGAAACTAATCATTACAATAGATAAAACCAGGAAATGATTATAATTAAGCTTCCAATATTTGTCTCTAACTAACTAAAAAACACTAACTAACACAGCAAGTTTTGTTAAAAATGTAAGAAAGTACTTTACGAGCTGGTTAAGTAACTAAAATAGAATATATTCAATGCCAAAGCTTGAAACTATTCATAACAATAGATAAAACCAGGAAGTGGTTATAATTTAGCTTCCAATATTTGTCTCTAACTAACTAACAAACACTAACTACGAGGGCGGTTTGATAAGTCCATGACTTTGGAAAGAAGAAAAACTCTTTTTACATATATATTTTTTTATTTTTCTACATAATCTCCTTTCAACTCTGCGCACTTAGTCCAGCGAAGTTCCAACCTCTTACACCCATCAAAAAAATATTTTTTGTCAAACCCTGAAAAATAGGCCTTAGTTTCGCCTACCACCTCTTCGTTTGACTAAATCTGGCGAGTACGGAAGGTGTGGCAATAATTCGTATCCTAATTCGACAATTTTTAATGTCGCGATTGCAGACGAGTGGGCCGGTGCATTATCCTGATGAAATAGATTTTTTTTCTTTGCTAGATGCGGTCGTTTCTTGATCAACTTTTTATTGAATCTATCTAACAACGCAGTATAGTATGCTCCGGTTATTGTCTTGCCTTTATCCAAAAAATCGATGTAAATAACCCCTTGGCTGTCCCAAAAGACTGTGGCCATCACTTTACCAGCCGAGCAAACCTTATTTGGGGCACGTTCCCCGGTCGAAGTCCATTGCTTCGACTGTTGCTTAGTCCCTGGTGTAGAATGATAGACCCACGTTTCGTCAACTATTATGTACCGACGCAAAAACTCACTCGGATTGCGATTATACATGACTAGGCATTCCTCAGAAGCTGTTACACGATTTCGTTTCTGGTCGACTCTTAGTAAACGCGGGACCCATCTTGCAGAAAGCTTTTCCATGCCCAGAATAACATGCAAAATATAAAAAACTCGTTCAGTCGAGATTTCAGCATCACTTATTTCGCGTATCTTCACTCAACGGTCTGCCAAAACAATATCATGTATTTTATTAACCATGCCCTCCGTAGTGACCTCAATCGGCCTTCCTGGGCGCTCCGCGTCATTAGTGGTAGTACATCCACAACGAAATTCAGTGAACCACTTATGTACCATCCCATGAGAAGGCGCAGAATCACCATAATACTTTTTCAATTCGTCTTCGGTCTGCTTTATAGTTTTACCACGTAAAAAATAGTGTTTAATTAACACTCAAAACTCGCTTTTCTCCATTTTCAAAAAATACTTAGAAGTCGCTTAACTTTTTTGTTTCTCAAACAAAAGCTTGTTTTCGCGCGAAATTTGAAAAAAGAACGACATGCGCTTTGTAGTGAGTTTCCAAATATGAGACAAAAAAAAATATTAAAAAGTTTTTATTCAACCTTAAAGTCATTGAGTTCCCACACTGCCCTCGTATAACACGGCAAGTTTTGTTAAAAATGTAAGAAGGTACTTTAAGAGCTGGTTTAGTAAATAAAATAGAATATATTCTATTTTATTTAAGCTTGAAACTAATCATTACAATAGATATAACCAGGAAGTGGTTATAATTAAGCTTCCAATATTTGTCTCTAACTAACAAAAACTAACTATAACACGGCAAGTTTTGTTAAAAATGTAGGAAGGTACTTTAAAAGCTGGTTTAGTAAATAAAATATAATATATTCAATGCCAAAGCTTGACACTAATCATTACAATAGATATAACCAGGAAGTGGTTATAATTAAGCTTCCAATATTTGTCTCTAACTAACTAACAAACACTAACTATAACACGGCAAGTTTTGTTAAAAATGTAAGAAGGTACTTAACGAGCTGGTTTAGTAAATAAAATAGAATATATTCAATGCCAAAGCTTGAAACTAATCATTACAATAGATATAACCAAGGAAGTGGTTATAGTTAAGCTTCCAATATTTGTCTCTTACTAACTAACAAACACTAACTATAACACGGCAAGTTTTGTTAAAAATGTAAAAAGGTACTTTAAGAGCTGGTTTAGTAAATAAAATAGAATATATTCAATGCCAAGCTTGACACTAATCATCACAATAGATATAACCAGGAAGTAGTTATAATTAAGCTACCAATATTTGTCTCTAACTAACTAACAAACACTAACTATAGTACGGCAAGTTTTGTTAAAAATGTAAGAAGGTACTTTAAGAGCGGGTTTAGTAAATAAAATAGAATATATTCAATGCCAAAGCATGAAAGTAATCAATACAATAGATATAATATAAAGTGACAAAATGTTTTTTTATCTATTGTTTAATTTTTTTCGAAATTTTTCGCACGCAATTAAATCTATATTTCGATGAGAAATGCAAACACATTAAAACATAACTGAACACATAACAACATAATTACCTATATGCATTCGGACTAGTAGATAATTTAAAAATTAATTATGATATGTTATTACCTAAAGTCCCCATTCCATAGAAATCTAAAAAAATCCTAACTCATTTTGTTTGCACTACCGCAGCGCCTTTAATTTATAATTAAACAAAACCAGAAAATTAGGAGATTAATAACGCTCAAAAATTATGAAGTCACGCGATCCTATGTTATAAATTTTTAGAACAAAATTTCCTCTACAATCCCTTGTCCGATTTTTATTCGCGAAATTAATATTTAATTCCATTCAAAAAATAAGAGTGCATAAGAAACGAAAAGAACACTCACTTCTACATAAGTTTTTTGTGAGTACCCTCATTTGACTTCTGTGGCCCTGGTACTTTGCATTATAAACTGATAGAACTCAACACGCAAACCGCGCCATTTTGAACTTAATGTTGATTGGAGCGGAGCCAATCAATTACCGCTGCCTTGCGAGTGCCTCATTGTTTTTCGCGCGTCCAAATAGCGCGAGCGCACGCGTTGCCATCACAATTTCTGAGACCGCCATTGCTGTGGACTTCTGTGACTGCAACCGACGTCTCTAGCTTATAACCGCCTGGTACAATGAACGACGAAATGAACAAATCTGCTTCGGAAACGGACCTGACTAAACTACAAAAAAGTCCACCAAACTTTGCTGCCGGGAAAAAAATTAAAAGGAAGAGAGATGAATGCACTATTCAAGACCTTATTGATTTTAAAGAAGAAATAAGAAAAATTATAACTTCATTGTCATCTCCACAAAATCAGGAAATTCAAAAGATCACACTCACTCTGAAAGAAATACAGCAAACCAACATCAATATTAAGAACTCTGTCGCCTTTTTAACCACACAAAATGAAGAGTTTAGAAAGAAAATTGAACATTTGGAGAATCAGGCTAAAGAGGATATGAGATACATCACTAGCCTACAGGACATGCAGAAAGGAATTCGTAAGGCACATTTCGAACTAAAGAGGATCTAGTAGAAATGGTTATGTGTCTATCATCAGATTGTTGGCTGTACCACAAATAAAGCAGGATATCACAGACATCTATAGAGTGTGTTGTAAGAGAAAGGGCGTACAAAATAAACCTCTTCCATTCTTCTTAAGACTGACGTCTTAAAAACCTGCAAGGCCTTCAATGTGAAACACAAAAACAAGCTATGTGCGAAACATCTGGGATATGGTACATCAGAAGACATGCCAATATTTATATCAGAGCAACTTACCGCAAACTTTAAGGGATCCCGACTTCACTTCCTAGCAAGAGAGTTAGCGAAAAAGAAGACATACAAATTCTGCTGGACTTCTTATGGCAAGTTTTATGTAAGGAAAAATGAAAACTTCCCCTATACTTTTATGAGTACTTTGGCTTGTGTTCTTATGCAGTAGCTCATGAGTTTATACTTTGTCTTAGGTTTATAAATCTTGGAGATTTATATATCACGCAGCTAATAAAACCAATCTTTATAATTTGTTAAGAGGACATGACTTTATTTTTGAATGAACACAAACAATATTTGAATCGTTGCCAGGTGACGAGGTGGATTTTTATACTATCTTATGCAACCTTCTACAACACGCACCCTTAATCCAGCACATCACCACACACGCTCATGCGCACCCTTAAACTTACGTGTCAATCGTAACATACAAACATATACAAACATTAATGTGTGTGCATGCTCCTTTATATTACAAATTAACACAATATGTATCCACTCTTGGAATATTATACACTAATTGATGTTACACGCAAATTCCTAAACCAATAAAATATTAAATTTTCCATTAGAAAGATTTAGTTCTACATATCTGATTCCGCCCATCTTAGAGATTTATGTATCAGGCAGCTAATAAAACCAATCTTTATAATTTGTTATGAGGCTATGACTTTATTTTTGATTGAACAGGAACAATATTTTAATCGGGGTGGATTATATACTATCATATACAACTTTCTACAACAATAACTTGTAATATAGTTGAATCTGTATTACTATTACACTCAAAACTTAAACACAATTACACATCCTCACAGACTTTACCAAATCATAAAATTACCGCCCCACACACATCTTATGGACTCACTTCACATCACTAAACCTATCAGGAAATATAAAGCTTGGTTACACATGTTTTCTAGTATTCACGTTATACTCTAACAAGCAAACCTATGATTATAAAAACAACAGCAGTCTCCTATATACTATTTATAATGGATAGCTCTTTAAATACTATGCAGGAAAAAGATGAAACTCAAATAGCAAAATCTTTTAAATGTAACATTGAAGTTGCAGTACATAAACCAATTTAAAAAAGACCTAACAATTGTATCGCAAAACATGAGAAGCATATACTGCAATATATCTGCTGATATTGCTCAATTGCATTTTAACGTGGATATTATTATTTTAACTGAATTTAGACTGATTTCTCAGAAGCTTATACCACAACTATCAAATTACACGTCATTTGCAACTATTAGACAGGTAAATTAAAATGATGATCAAGATGATGATATTGACAGCAACCTAAAATCAAAAGTACAAGAAATTAAATTAGAGCAAACATCTTGTATACAATTGAATGTTCATAACAACACAATCTTAGGAATATACCGGCCACCACCTAACGTAAATGCAGATATATTCATTGACTCACTGAGTTCAGATTTGGAGACGGTTAGGTCTCGTAAAAACATCACAATCGTAGGAGACATTAATATTATTCCTAAACCCAACGAGCAATCTTTTGAACGCAATAACAGATCGAATTACCTTACTATGTTATGTGTCCATGGTCTCTTCCCAGGGCACTTATTACCAACACGAGAAAATAGCTGCCTTAATTATTTTATATTAAAGCTAGACAAAAATAATGTATCAGCCTACATAGTAGTACTGAATACTACTATTACAGATGATTTTCTTGTGCCTAAAGTTGCTAAATAAAATAAATAACCAGCCTAGGATTAATAACATTGTAGATTTCCACGGTGCAGTTCGCAGCCTGGTACAAAAGAAAATTAACGGGTTGCTATTATGGAACGACCCTAATTCAATTGTAGAACAGTTAATTTTTAAGATAACTGAATCATTAAGTGAGAATACTAAATCTGTTTTTATTTCCAAAAACCAACAAATTCTAAAACCGTGAATCACCCCAGGCATATTACGCTGTATTAGGAATAAAAATAAAATGCAATTGAGAATAAGATCCGATCCATTACATGAAACTTTAAAAACTACTTACAAAAGGTATCGAAATTACTGTAATAAATTATTTAAAAAGTTAAAACGTGATTATGATTGAAAACAATTGAAAAACAACTCCAAAAATTCTAAGACTCTCTGGAACTCAATAAAAACCATAACACATCTTAACCAACCAAAATCTCCAAATACTGGTTTACTAAATATTAAATCGACTCCAAATGAATCAGTAAACTATGTGAATGAATTCTTTGCTGGAATAGGACGAATACTTGCTGAGGATATACACTTAAATCCCTTGTATTTAGTCGATCAAACATACAACATAACTAGCCCCTCTCAGTTGTCATCATTCGCATTGTTGGAAACTGATAAAGATGAGGTTAACTGAGTTTTAATACGATAAAAATCTTAAAGTGCTCCCGGCTGGGACAATATTCAAGTAAAATTTCTAAAGCAAGCTAAAATTTTAGTAATTCCGATTATCACTCGTTCAACAAATGTCTCTCTTACACTAGGAATATTTCCCCCCCTTCTTAAGTAATCCATTATGACTCCAGTGTACAAGGGCGGAGACAGGGACGATAACAACTACCGGCCAATTTCCGTTTTGCCCTCTATTTCAAAAATAATGGAAAAGATCATAAATAACAGACTTACAAAATACTTAAATAAATTCGAAATATTGTCCAAATCGCAATTTGGTATTAGGTTAGGAAAATCGACGGAAGATGCCGTAACCGCGTTAACTTCTTTAATTACAAAAACCACTCGATTAAGGTAAAAAGTGTTTAACTGTGTTTTTAGATCTCAAAAAGGCATTTGACACCGTTCCTTCTGATATTCTTGCAAAAAAAATCAAAAAATTTGAATTAGCGAAACCCCTCTTAGATTACTGTCTGACTATCTTAGGGGACGGACTCAAAAGGTTAAAATTGGAAAGCACACTAGTCAAGACTGCAACATTACCTATGGAGCCCCGCAGGGTAGTGTTTTGGCCCCAATCTTATTTTTAGTATATATAAACGATCTATAAACGATCTATATAGTGTATTTAAACGTATATAAGTATGTTTATCAGTCTCTGGTTCCCATAACACAGGGAATCCTACTTTGGGCCAGATGACCATGTGTGATTTGTCCCAGAATATTTATTTATTTATTATTTAACTTGAAAATTAACAACGATAGCATTGTTTTCCTATGTTGATGATACAGCCATTGTCTTCACTGGTACCACTTGGAGCAAATTACAGACTGATACCGAATCTGGTCTTAAAATAACTGCTCATTGATTAAAAACTAATCTTTTGACTCTAAATGAAAGACTTAGGACTAACTACATTTGCTTTTCTATTTACAACAGAACAGAACCCAACGATTAAATGATTTTACTGCCAAAATTCATAGTTGTGCAAGTGCAGGTGATCATAGATCTATGTGCTGTAACTGTCCTACTATCGAAATAGTCACTTCTACTAAATATTTGGGAGTCTTCATCGACCAGCGTCTCTCTTGGTACCAACAAATAGAACTAATTTCAAACAGAACAAGGAAGCTTATTTGAACTTTCAAAACTCTATGTCATCTAGCCCAACAAATCTTACTAAATAAAATATATATTGCTCTAGCCCAATCCGTTTTGATATATTATTTACCAGTATGGGGAGGAGCAGCAAAGACAATGTTCTTAGAGGCAGAAAGAGCTCAGAGGGCACTACTTAAAGTCATGTACTTTAAACCATACAGGTTCCCACTACCGAACTGTATTCATACAGTCAAGTTCTTACATTCACTTTCTCACCCACACGCACGCACACGCACACACACACCCAGAGTTCGGAAGATCGCTATGGTTTTCAGTTACTACTATTACTTTGTTTATTTCTTCCAATATATTAAATTAATTTAATATAGAAGAGCGGGTTCACCTAATACAGGTATTTGATATCTACTTGGTGTTCCCAACATTGTTCAACAACACTTTTGGTACAGAAATAAACATTTTTGATTTTGATTTTAGAAACTTTTAAATTATTTTTATTATTTTTTTATTCTTGTTTTTGCTGACATTTCGTTCCTGCGCATTGAACTATTATGTAGATACGTCAGGCACACGCTATGACGTATCCCTACCACACTGCAGCTGCTGCCAATATATTTTAACTAAATATGTTTAACCTTAAATAAACGCATAAAAATTCATTTTCTTCTCCTTTCATTCCTTACCATTTTTATTTACTTACCTATGTACTCGTATATATTTTTTTAAATAGAATAGTAATGCAGTAGAGTATGAATTCTAATGATTTTTTGTTGGTTACATTACTTAGAACGAAACGCACAAGCGCCAAAAAAATTCCTGGTGCTTACGACATTTTGGTCACGAGAAATCTATACTGTGTATCGTTTGGTTAGACGAAATACAGTTCCAAATTCAAAAAAGCTGAGCACAATCTAGTTATTTGGATTGAAAAAAATAAAAGACGATTCGGGACCTTGAATCCACCTCCAAAGTTCATCATTAGATCAACTTCAAAATACCACGAGGATCTATTGTCACCGAGTACGGCTTGATTCCAAATCTCAGCTCAATCGGAAGTCGCTCTAAAATCTATGATATCAGGCGGGAAACTCATGTTTTCACACTTTTTCATAGTCAGGTTTTAGTTTTTTGTTTCCAATTGGTTTTCAAGTAAGTATTTTATTGTTTTGTAATGCCTTTATTTTTACAACAATGCTGGTTAACTTTGTAAATGTTTAAAAAGGGGTTTATTTAAGTAAATTTTAGTCACCATGGAGGTCAGAAGTGACTACCACTCTCCAACTACATGCAAAGAAAAACTACCCGACAAGACCAATAACAACAAAAATAGTGACGAAATAGACCACCTGCATATATCAACACTGAACACTCTAACCTTGAAGTCAGATGAAAATCTCCAGGAACTAAAAAGTGTTCTAAGAAACGTGAAGTGGGATATTATAAGACTAAGTGAACTGCAAAGACTAGGGGAACAAATCTTGAATATGATGATTTCATCCTGCAAGTAATGTATGACTCAAAACAAACATGAAATTGAATTCCAAATAAAGAAAACTTAAATAATCAAATAGAAGAAATTAAAAATATATCTGAAAGAATAACCAGCCTGATGCTTAATATCTCATCGCAAAAAGAAAAATGGTATATTACTCAAGTATATTCACTGACCAAACAATCAGATGAGAAGGAAATTGACAACTACCAACAATTTGACACAACTATCAATGAAAGCCCAAGCAAGAACTTAATAACAATGGGAGATTTCAATGCAAAAGTTGGAGAAAGAATTATAAGCTAAAGCAACATTATTGGCCCATACACTATAGGAAAAAGAAACCGAAATGGAGACAAACTAAAAAACTTCTGCTTGGAAAACAACCTAACTGTGCTGAATAGCAAATTTAACAAGCGTGAAAACAGCAGATGGACCTGGATAACCCCAGATAGAAAAACAAACAAAAGAAGCTTTTGATGATTGCACAATAATAGGAGAATTGTATTTCCAAACCAACCACAACAGTCAGAAGTAAATTGAGATTAAAACCACAAAAGAAATCAAGACCACACCTAAAGAGTTTGTACGAAATTAATGACACTTCTGCGAAATAAGCATCCTTAGAGCTGAAAAAACATATAGAGAATTTTGAGGAGATCACCAATCATCTACATATCAGTACAGGAAAAATAAGAAGTTCTTTCAGAAAAAATTGACAAAACAATGAAAAATAGCCGCACAGCACAAAAAAGTGATGAAAACCGGCCAAATTAACTGAAAGTGACAAGTCCATTTGTTTATAAAAAAAAATCCCACTCAAAACAATTTTTGTGTTATTCTTTGGACCCACCACGAAGATTCTAGACCAAAATTGAATACAATTTCAGCATCACAATTCCCGGTTTCAAATTAATTGAAAGTGACAAGTTCATTTGTTTATAAAAAATAAAACAAAGGCCTGCTCCCACTTGGACTAATTGCTGTGTTATTCTTTGAACCCATCACGAAGATTCTTGACCAAAATTTAGTACAATTTCAGCATCACAGTCCCCGGTTTCAAATTAATTGAAAGTGACAAGTCCAATTGTTTATAAAAAAAAAATAAACAAATGCCCCCTCCCACTCAAAACAATTTTTGTGTTATTCTTTGGACCCACCATGAAGATTTTTGACCAAAATTGAGTACCCGGTGGGAAATTCAATTAAATTTTTTCATCAAGTCTAAATTAAAAGTCTTAGCTCCAAATGTTTTTACACCATCATTTGAAGCTTCGTAAATTTTGCTTTGGAGAGCGAGGTTCTCAAATGATCATTAATGTTCTTAACCTTTTTTGGCTGACCTAGTTGACCTAATTCACTAGGAGCTGAGTTTCGGAGCTGTCTTCAGCCTCATGTTTAGATCAGCAGTAGGCATATCATAAAAATCAAACTATAAAAACAGCAACAAAAAAATACTCACCTCACAGTGGTGCTTTGACAAAATAGTTTTCTTTGACTTCGGATCAATAATGGGTTTCTTCAGAATACCCTTTAATACGTCCATGTTATTTATATCAGTAGATGGAGTGGTCTCCATCAAAACCTCATTGTTTACATTAAAAGATGGAGTGGTCATTGTTGTAACTTGATTGTTTATATCAATAGATGAAGTGGTCTCTGTCGAAACCTTCCCATTATTTACATCAATACACGGAGTGGTCTCTATCGAACTTTTATCATTATATACATCAACAGATAGGGTGGGCTCTATCTCTGTCAATACCCTCTCGTTATTTACATCAATAGTAGGAGTGGTCTCTGTCAATACCTTCTCATTATTTACATCAATAGATGGAGTGGTCTCTGTCAATACCTTCTCATTATTGACATCAATAGTTGGACTGATCTCTGTTGAAATCTTCTTGTTGGCTTGAAGCTTTGTTAAAACCACATTGGGTTGCATATATTCTGGTATTTCTTCATCTAATTTGAACAATGTTTTTACAGCTTTTTTCTTGTGCACATCATCTTTTACTCTTAATTGTGAGTTGTCACTATTTAGTAAAAAATGTGTCCATTTATGCTGGACCATATCTGGCTCAGTGTCAAATTTCATAAAGCATTGATCACAAAAGTAGTAGTCCTTGTATCCAGTCATCACTCTGTTATGCAAGTCGGGAAGTAACTCTGTGTGATTTTCAATAATATCTCTCTCTACAGAACTCTCTTCACAAAAATTACAGAGGTATAACCGTTCGCTGCCTAAATTACGCATTGTGTACAAAGACGTTGGTCGATTCTCACTGTGTAAGAAAGAAATGTGATGTGCTAAAGAACACAATGATTTACATTGATCTTTGCAAATGTCACATACTAAAACGCCATCCATGTGGCTATAGCTGTGATCCTTCAGATCCATGATTCTGCAGAAAGCATAACCACAAGTTTTACACTTGTAAGTTTTAAAAACTCCACAAACATTTCTCCTGTGATCCAAATATTTAGATTTATTTGATAGCAGCAAACCACATATATTGCAGTGCAGTTTTATATGCACCTTAAAAAACATTCGGTCGACAAACCTCTTTGAACAGTAATTACATATGTAACATTTGCGCTTCTTGTGTTTTTGCTTCATGTGTGTTTTCAAAGTTTTGTAGCCCTCAAATATTTCTTGACATTTTCTGCATTTATGATATTCTTTCAATTCGTGCACAACAACGTGGTCTGAGAATGATACTTTTTTTTTGGGTTTTCCATTTTTTGTCTTATAAACGATCATATGTTTATTATTCTTATGGTTTTGGAGTTTCTTTACACTTGAATAGACTTTTGCACAGATCTTGCACTTTAGTTTGTCCATATCTGTACTTGTATCAAGCTCAGAACGCGAGATCGCTTCTCTCAGCTTTCCTAAGTCATCTTTATAGATGTTGACTGCACATCTCATTTTGAATTGATCCAGATAAACAGACTTCTTCAAAATACCTTTTCGCGGAGGAGCCGGCACTGGATCCACAGCATCTTTGGGTCTTAGATACTTGCTTACATCTATACGCTGAACCACAATACAGGGTACCTTCGTGAAGCCTCGCCAATCATCTTCAAACGAGGTATCTTTTTCAGATTCCTTGACAATAGCTGATCCTTTACCTTCAACCAAAGTATCGTCGGTTTTATTAAAATCACGAACTCCATCGTGGTAAAGAGACATAGGGCGAAGTTATGGCGGGAAAATAAAACAATAAACTAAAATTAAATAAATTGACTGCGACGTCAACAACGCTACATCGCATGCTAAACGCGAGTGAAAACGGCCATTCCATTACTCCTTTTCCATTTTGACAGCCACACCAAGATAGTAAAGTTGTCAAAAAAACCGGTAATTTAATCGATTTTAATAGAATTGAATCGCCCTGTGGAATCGATTGTTGACTTGTCTTCATGGCCTGTAAATAAAAAAAAAGTGGTGAAACGCTCGCTTCTAATCTGGCTTTATATAAACATTACATACCTACATCCAAAAAGAATATAATACACTACGTTTTACCTACATATAAGTGTTAAAATAAACCGCTAAATGTGCAAGCAAACCATGTATGTACATCACTTTTCTGTCTAAAGTTTAGTGACTTTTAAACGAGAGCGTTTTGAAACTAAAAAACGTAGGTAGGTACAGCTTGGCCTTCAAGACTAGAAATTAAAAAAGAATGAACTAAAATCTTCAATCTCATGTCAACAGTACAGCAAACTTCAATCCCACATACTTTTCAGAATATGTTGAGTCAACTGATATCAAATTAGAATTAGAATTTGGATGGCCTTTGCAAACGAGTTGTTGATATGACAGGTATTTATTCACCCTGATTTCAAGACAGACACAAATTCACGATATAAGTTACACATATCGTCAGTTTCAATCAGCAAACCACAACTTAGTAATAACTACAGATTTACTTTTACTTTAAATGTCTTGTTTACATACAAATAAAACTGTTTTTTTATTGACCGACTGCATAATTTTGATCGTCACGCACGCATGTTCTTGTTGTGATAAATTTTTACAAATGGTAATGCTTTATTTTATGCTTTATTTTCATTTTAGGAAAATTTGAAAATACTGCTAGACTCATAATTGAGGAAGGGAATAAAAATGATGGACAATTTACTACATCTGGAAAGCACAAAAAAACCGCCCGAAAATTGAATAAAACGACTTTACAATATGTGTAAAATTAGGCAGAAAATTCAATTTTATAACACAGTGCAGAAAATTGCACAAACCTTAAGAAAATTATGGGTTGTTACAAAAGAAGAATTAAGATTTCAAGGTGGCCATGAGAAATTCAGGCAAATAATACATGCCGCAGGTAGGTTTTGCATTTAAAAAATATTCTTCAACTAGAGAAAAAAATGGTAATAATATGTATATTCTAAATAAAGCCTTTTTCACTATCGCCATAGCTAGTTTATTTTATTTACTCAGAATAAACACTATCAGAATCTAAAAAAATGTGACCTTTGATAGATAAAAAATGTAAAGTATCAAAGTTATTTGGATAGTACTATAAAATGTAACCATGTTAACGATAGCGGCGCCCTCTATTTATTCCAACTTTTTCTGGTCAGACTTTATCTAGTTTTATTAATTTCTTGCGTCAGTTGCACGAAAATAAAGATGCTTTTGCACTACACGGAATAGCATGGAATTTAACCGTCCGGAAATCCTAAATTTTACTGGTTCTATTCGGCGATCAAAAAACGCGTTAACGACGACGTGTTCACATATTACAATTATCTGTACTCCCAACAGTTTCAGATTTTTCATAATGAGCAGACCCATTTTTAAGTAGCAGCCTGTATATCAGAGTTGTGTCTTGTAAGATTTCAAGTTCAGCCAGAATGGTTCACTCTATAACAAATTCATAAAAGCAAACTGTGACCTTTATTTGTAATCTGAATGTAATGAATGTCCACGGGCCGGGCGACAGGACTTTACTTAGGAACACATTTTAGCTTCAGAACGCAATTTTTTTTACGCAGCGTAACTTAGATCCGCTTTGGTGTAGGTACCAAAAAGCTCGTAGGAACCAAAGAGAATATAACAAACTACGTTTTTAGTAGGAACCTACATTTTATGATAGAGAAATTACTACTAGGCTTATTTTCTGTATTTAGGTACCTACATATGTACGCCTACCCTATTTTACAGTAAAAACGTATTGAACTATTGACTGACATAATATTATCCACGTTAGGCATACGCATAGTGTTCTGTGGGCATACGCCCCTTACGCTAATCAATCAGTTCGCGACTCGCGTGTATGGTCCTTGATTCGCAGTATTTGACAGACATCGCGTAAACATTTTATTTATAAACCGGACGGGTGGCGGGTGACTGCAGAAATGTTTCCGCCAGCGCGTATACGCGCGTGCCTCCCAGTTATAAGCCCGATGTTTCGGCACCGCCTGCGTCCGCACCGTCCCTTCAGACAAACTTCGACGTACCAACCTCAGACAAAGGCTACGCAGTTACAGCGAACTAAATGGATGAATCTGAGGGCGATTTTCACGAGATGGATGCCTCTGGGAAGCGTTATGTACGTAGGATGGTGTTACATTCGTGCGACCATAAATTACGAAGTGTCAAAAGTGGAAATTCGATTCTACGAGATGTTTCCTTTCCGTGCGACTAGCCGTCTGTGGGGTAAGCTCGCTGCATGCGAAGTTCCGACTTCTTTACGAGGCCTTGTGTATGGTACGTACGCTAAACTTTTCAATGTGAATTTGTGCGAAGCTGCTGTTCCAGACCTCACATACTATAAGAGTTTGTCTGCCTTTTTTACTCGTTCTTTGAAAGAAGGAGCGAGGGATATAGCTCCAGGACCCTGTGTATCCCCTTGCGATGGAGTTGTCCTGAACTGCGGTCCTGCAGACACGGATAAAATTGAGCAAGTAAAAGGAGTTACATATAGACTTGAAGAGTTCTTAGGTGAAAACAAATGGTCGAAGACCATAGATAGTAATTACTACAAGTCTCTGTTGAAGAACAAAAATAACATACTCCATCAGTGTATTATATACTTAGCCCCGGGAGATTATCATCGATTTCATTCGCCGTGTGATTGGACGTCAACTTTCCGGAGACATTTCTCAGGCAAACTGTTATCAGTCAATCCATGGATGGCACATTTAATTCCTGGTCTGTTCACTATGAATGAGAGAGCAGTATACGTTGGAGAATGGCAGCACGGTTTTTTCAGTATGACAGCAGTTGGAGCTACGAATGTAGGTTCTATAGAGATATACAAAGATCCCAGTCTTAGAACAAACACAAAAGGAAAACGAACGAGAATCAATGAGATGGATCTCGGTCATACAGATTTTAAGAAAGGAGAACTATTTGGGCAGTTCAATATGGGTAGTACAATAATTCTGTTATTTGAAGCACCAAAGGACTTCAAATTTGAGATGTCAGCGGGTGACAGGGTTCTCGTCGGGCAGTCCTTGCTGTGGGCTGCTAGGCAGCAGGCCAGATGACCGGTTTACGATGACATAGTTCAAGTCTTGCATATTGCTTTAATTTTCTCTATTGTGTACCTTTTTCTGTGAATGTGAAGTGACATAGTTTCTGTAAATGCTGGCTTAGTTCAGTATTAATTGCTGGCTCGCATCATCGTGTGTTAGGTAAGTGCTAAGCAATGACCTAGATATTATGCTGATTTACTATATAGATTCCATGCTTAAATATTGCTTAGAATAAACAAAAGTGGTGTTTTATATTAAATAAAAGTGAGTGTTTTGTACCTTTATATTGAATATTAATTGTAAGTATAGAATGGCTATTTATTTAGATGCTGTATTATGTATTTCATCTATAAATATTGTGTGATCTCTAGATCTCAATATGCAAAAATTTTTGAGATGACTTTATATGCCTGGATTAATATTAGAATATAGTTTTATTTATTTGACCCTAAACCATCATATTTATCATGGAAATATTATGGTGGAAATTAATCCGTAGTATTCTATCCATATTAAAAATGTTCTGCCCCCATTCTTTACCAAATTGATTGTATGTCATGATGTAAGTCAATCCATTACACAGCTATTGGTCTACCATTTAACTGGGCCTTACTGAGACAATGTCAGAGTGGTCCAACTCCTTTTTATGTTTTCATCAAAGCCAATATCACTAGTCACTGGCTACCTACTGCTGGTCATCCTCCTCCTTGAATAAATAGACCCAAACGGGTGAACAATGGTGGCTAAGGCAGTTTTGGCTCAGCATCCCCCATCTCAAATCTCACCTGTTTAGACTGTGACAATGCTGTTACTGCAACTGTTACCCCCTCCCCTCGGCCCCCCTTCATACACTGTTATTGATAGTATTTCCATGAATGTGATGAATAAGAATTTGAATGTACAAATATTTATATTATGTATGTTGATAGATATTAATAACATAACACATCCTACAAATGAACTGATGACACACACTACTAAATACGACATATTTTTATAATCTGAATTACCTAGTGTAGTCCATGGAAACATTAGATAAAGATTTGTAACATTACATTAACATAGGCCTGAACCCTGATCCAATATTTATTTGAATCTTTAGATATTGTATTATTATCAGTCTTGTACCTAGTACTTTAAAGTATTTATTTTATGGACTTCCTTTTTTAAGTAGATTATAAATACTCTGGAAAACAAGGAAAGAATTTATGCTAAAAGCAAACAAATTACCTCTGGTGCTTACAATATTTAAACGCCTTGCTGAGAATTGTACTACATTGTTTGGCACTTTAAAAATCAAATGTTAGATCGTTTAAAAGACAGAATTACTTGTGATATTAACTACAGCTAAACAAACTCGTGTTTCTCAAAAATCATTAAAAAGTAACTAATTAAGTAATTTTAAATATTTTTTTGCAGGAAACACTCAAAATGTGTGACAAATCAAAAAAAATATAAGTAAAAAAATAATAATAAAGAAATCAAATCAAAAATTAGACACAAGAGATAGAAAATCAAAAATAACAAATAAATATCAAAAGCAAAACTGTTTCCTTTTGGTTTTATTCACAATTGCTAAGCCCTTATTGACATTATTTCACCTGATGGTAAGTGAGGATGATACCGAAGATGGAAGCGGGCTTACCAAGATTCCCCAACACAATGGGGAACTGGCTATCTTATCTTCAAGCTGGAACATATCAATGCTGTTAATGTTAACATTGATGATTGGCGGCAAGACTTAGATAAGATGGTGGTAGCTAGCCCTAGAAAGCCCTTCCACCAACCAAACCGAGGTTTATACAGGTGTCCCAAAAGTAGTAAGCAAATGTCTGACAGGTGTGTCAAATTTGGTGTAGAACCCGTTAACTGGGGCATCGACTCATCATACTAACAACTTTCCCCAAGAGACCTATAGTCAATTCCCAAAATATATATTCATCTCTTCATACAAATCTATCACCTGATTGACTATGTATAGAGTCCGAAAATTCCTTTTCAGAATTGACTGAGTTGCTTGGGAAAAAATACTTATACTGATTAATTTACTTGTACTATACTTGTATGTACTGATCATCTTTAGGGTTTCGAAGTCAACAAGGAACCCTTGTAGTTTCACCATGTCCGTAGCTTAACTTGGAGACTATTAGTACTAGAAAGCTGTAATTTTCCATAGATTTGAAGGTTGCCTCCCCTACATGTAAAAATGGGGTAATTTTTTTTAGTTTTTTTTTCGTTTGGAGTATCGTTGAATATCTTTAAAAACTACTGAGGGTTTGAAGTTTAGTTTCTTTTCAGAGATAGATTCGCAAAATAATGGGGGTTTAAGTATGAAATTGTCGATTCAGTTTTTGAAGTTCATTACCAATTTTTATTGATAAAAAAAAGGTATGGTTTTTTATTATTAACCTTATTGTGACACTACTTATGATCTTTTATTAGTAACTAGTGGCATGTCTTTTATGTTCCAATCCCCTGAGCTAGGCATTGATGGGGATATTTTTTAGACTACTTATTTTTCTTGATTTTTTAAAAGTGGCAAAATCCTATGCTTGGTATTCCCAAATATGGCATTAGTATAATGAAAAAACTGCTGCGATAACTCTGAAGCTTTAAAATTAAAAATGTGTTTTTTTGCATTTAAAAATGGTGATTTATTGAGTTGAAAATAACCGTTATCATGGGTTGAAAGCCACCATGCTCTCAAAATATCTAAACAATAGGCACACATTTACCAGTTATTAATTTCTAATAGCCTAATGTAATTTTGAGAATAAATGTTGTTTTAATAACTTTTTTTTTTAAATATTAAAACTTCTTTATCCAATCGGCAATTTCATACTTAAACCCATAATATTAAGCTTTAAAGTGCTAGTTTTTGTTAGAGTCAAGTGTCTCCCTTCCCCCCTACCAGGTAAACCGCTATTTCAAGACATCTGAAAAAAATTGAAAATTCTAAGACATATAATGAATTTAAAAGGAAAACAAACGGCTTAGTAGGCTTTCTTAGTTATGGAGTAATATTCGACCAACTTAAGATGTGTAGTTGGATTTGTAAAGTTTATCGATTTTCTATTTTCAACTGCAAATATAATTTTGTTTTTAAAATATACATTTAAAAAGATTACGGAACCCTACTTTGCGCGAGTTTGACTCGCACTTGGCTGGTTTTTCTAAATAAAACCCACTTAGAAACCCCAGTTATAGGGTCTTAGTCCATTTTGTATATTGACTAACAAAAATTCACAAAGTGCCATCAATAATTTTTGTTCTGTGCAATAAAAACTTTTACTTTTTGTATTTATTCCTTCCAAAAATATTAAAAGATCTATAATAGCATTATAATTTTCCGTATTTTAGATAGATGACTGCGTCGGTGGCGTAACGGCTAGGGCCGCCGCCTCCTGTCCGGTAGGTCGTGGTTCGAATCCTGCCACGTACCAATGTGATTTCGAATTTAGATTTCATATGTACGTTTATCCGACGCTCTTACGGTGAAGGAAAACATGGTGAGGAAACCTGCACACGCCTGCCGAGAAACTTGCAGGTTGTGTGTGGAGTCGACCAACCCGCACTGGGCCCGCGTGGTCGACTAAGGCCCGATCGCCCTAATTCAGGGCAGGCTCGGGCCTCTCGGTGGGGACGTATATGAGCTGATAAGATGATACATAAATAATTTATATAATTTGTTGTAAATAATTATTCCCTTATTTCTAAGTTGTTTAAATGGAATCATGTCATGCTTATCTTAAAATTATAAAGCAGAATTTGCCCTCGCTTTTTTGTATTTTGTAAGCACAGTCAGGTGAAAAAAATTATGACTTACTAAGTTACTACCTACCCTGGCCTGTCGCACTCTGCGCTGTAGGTATGAAAATGTTAAAACTGTACCTACGCCGCGCCAAGCCGTGCAGCCCCTTGCTAGGTGAAAATCCAGTAGTCAGAAGAGATAAGAGTTACGCAATAGAAAGAGAGGCAACTTGTAGGTGAATATAACTGTAGGTAATTAGCGCTGCAACACCTGAATTTGCACTTTATTCTAAATGATTTTGTTTTGCGGAGTTAATATTCTTTTACATAGTAAATAGTCTTTATTCTTTGTTCAAAGTGCGATAATAGTTTGTACAGCAGTAATGTGCACTCGCTGTTTCTACTGAAGAACTCTTCTTATTGCTGGACATCAGTGTTTCAGCTGTAATATTATCACAGTAGGGTAGGTGGTAAAATGCATTTTTGCATCTGAGTTGTGATTGCATTTGGTTTAAAATTTCATACCGTACTAGATAGAAATTGAACTACCACGACAGTTAAAATCTGACCCTGTAAGTTTTTTTAAATTTCGTTCCTTATTTATTACATACATAACTTTGTCTTCACGAACAATTTATTTACTTTGTAACTAAGGTATGTAAGTATTATTAATATGTATTTAAAAGTACGCTTTGCCTACGTTAATGTTCAGTGCGTGCCACTATGGGGCATGTTCATCATATCAGCTCATACGTCCCCACCGAGAGGCTCGAGCCTACCCTGAATTAGGGCGATCGGGTCTTAGTCGACCACGTGGGCCCAGTGCGGGTTGGTCGACTTCACACACAACCTTCGAGTTTCTTCGCAGGTGTGTGCAGGTTTCCTCACGATGTTTTCCTTCACCGCTAAAGCAATCGGTGAGTAATATGTACGGAAGATTCGAAAAACTCATTGGTACATTGGCCGTCCGGATTTGAACCCGGTACCTCTGGTTAGGAGGACCGAGTCAATACCGGTTGAGCCACCGACGCTTCTCACATAATACTCTTTACGATTTTATAGTTTAATCGTCTATAAGTTTGTAATTAATTATTTTAGACAAACACTTTATCTTCAGGAACAATTTATTTACTTTGTAACTAAATTAAGTAAGTATTATTGTTATGTACCTAGTAGGTATTTTAAAGTACGCTTTGCCTACGTTACTGTTTAGTGCGTGCCACTATGGGGGCATATATTACATTAACATAAACATCTAGATGTAGTCCATAATCATCTTTGACAGCATACTGTGAAATATAATCCTAAAAAAGCGGCAATGTACCTACTAGATCTAGGATCATATATCTATGACAATGTAATATATAAGGTGTAACAAAATTAGCTGAAACTATTTTAACTGGTGCTTCTACCCATGAAACTGAACAACTTTCCCCATGGAACCCATAGTCAAATCGCAAAAAAAATGGCTCTCCCATACTAACTCGATCAGCTGATCAGCCAACTTAGTATGGGAAGTTCAAATTTTTTTTTGCGATTTGACTATGGGTTCCATGGGGAAAGTTGTTCAGTTTCATGGGTAGAAGCACAAGTTAAAATAGTTTCAGGTAATTTTGTTAGACCTTATAATATGAGACTGACACACCACGTAAAATATTATAATTTTGAACAAAAAAAAACGACTTCAAACAGGAAACTAAGGTTCCCCTCGATTTCTCTGTGATGCCATCATCAGATCCGGGTTTCCTTATCATGGTATCACCCTTGGGATATCTCCTTTTCAACAAAAAAAAAGAATTATCAAAATCAGTTCAGAAACGACGAAGTTATCCGCGAACACACATAAAAATATATATACAGGGTGTAAAAAAATTGGTGTAGGACCCGTTAACTGGGGTTTCTACCACATATGAGATACAAGTTACGTTCTACTCATCATACTGAACAACTTTCCCCAAGGAACCCATAGTCAATTCTCAAAATAAAATTTGGACTCTTCATTTGGTTGATCAGCTGATCGATTTGTATGAAGAGTAAAATATTTTTTTTGTGATTTCAGCAAAGTCGTAGAGCAAAAGTTGTTCAGTTATTAATCAGCTCATTTACGTCCCCACCGAGGGGCTCGAGCCTACCCTGAATCAGGGCGATTAGGCCATAGTCGACCACGCGGGCCCAGTGCGGGTTGGTCGACTTCACACACAACCTTCGAGTTTCTTCGCGGGCGTGTGCAGGTTTCCTCACGATGTTTTCCTTCACCGTTAAAGCAATCGGTAAGTATATGTACGTAAGTTTTTTGGAAAAACTCATTGGTACATTGGCCGTCCAGATTTGAACCCGGTACCTCTGGTTAGATGGACCGAGTCGTTACCGGTTGAGCCACCGACGCTTTTTCCGTTCAGTATGATGAGTAGAACCCTCAGTTAACGGGTCCTACGCCAATTTTGTTACACCTGTATAAATGTTTATTTTTATGTGTTCGAGGATAACTTCGTCGTTTCTGAACCGATTTTGATGTTTTTTTTTTTGTTGAAACCAGGATCTGATGATGGCATCCCAGAGAAATCTGTTTTTTTTTTGTTTGAAGTCGGGTTTTTTTTGTTCAGAATTATAATATATTATTAACCGACTTCAAAAAAGGAGGAGGTTTCTCAATTCGACCGTATATATATTTACACACTTGTATGTCAAAAGCAGCAAAGGATTATGGATAGCTATTTCGTGCACTTTCTACTTTATCTTTTTAATGTTTTACGTGGTGTGTCCAGTCTCATCTTTGGTGGCACGCATTATAAATAATTCGTATATAAACTCTCGCGGATAGTAGTGAACTAGTGAGACAGTGCAAGTAAAGGTACATAAGTATACGTGAAAATGTGTATAATAAGTAAATAAAATAAAAATATGTTTACAGTGAATATTAATGTTTCATTTATTTAATTTAGTCTCTAAGGAGGGTCCTATTATTATGCTTGGTTTCGAACTTGTGTTCCATTTAAGTCGAAAACAGGTTTAAATATATTAGGTATGTACTTTTAATTTACCTAAATACGTATATAGCGTGACTTTTAATTAGTTCTTGATAACAAAAGATATGCATATACTCGTGATTACAAACAACTTTTCCAAAGAAACTATATTACTTATGTCAAATCAGAAAAAAAAAAATGGCCCTCGATACAAAATAAGTTATCGAATCGGCAAAAATATATAAGTGACCAATATTTTTTTTCATATTTGACATATAATTATGTAGTTTCTTTTCTAGTTGGAAAGTTGTTTGTAATCACGAGTACATTTATATCCTTTACTATCAAGAACTAATTAAAAGTCACCCCATATAACTAGCCTTATATTTAATGCTCGACGAAATTATCTAATCTTTTATCTGAATCACAAAAAAATATAAACGTAGAAACCTAGTTTTTGAACTCACAATGAAATGTTGATAAGATTACATCGCTTAAAAAAACAGAATGTCATCGCTCTATTATATAGCTAGATTGAATAACCATCGTGCAAGAATCGATCATTTGGCACAGCTTCCCATTGCGTTGGGGAATCTTGGTAAGCCCGCTTCCATCTTTGGCATCATCGTCACTTAACATCAATCAGGGGAGATGATAACGAGGATTAAATAAAATTGAGAGGGGCTGTGTCAGAGCACAATGCCGTTGGTTTAATGTAAAACGTCTAGTTTCACGTCTCTTTTTTGTGAAGGTTCCGTACGGAATAGAATAGAATAAATCATCATCAATCAAAATAATGATGGATAGATAGATGGCACTGTAAGTTTTTTTGAACTCAATATAGGTAACCTTGTCTCCTGTCAAACAGCTGTCCGGACATGTTTAAAGTTTGTTTTGCAAAACCGGATATTTAGTTTTATATTATTTTTTGGGGTGTCAGGTTTAATTTTCGTTACGAAGTTTCTTGATTCGGTCCCCTCAAAGCCCGCGATAAAAGCTATACAATAGCTTAAAAATTAATATAATTTTAAGTTAATATCGAACCGTGACTAAAAAGTAGGAAATGCCGTAACCCGTCACGCTCACTTATGCTTTTCCTATTTACTTTTTTTAATCACAGCGCTGCCGTGTGCCGTCGCCGCGCGGCCGCCGGTCCTTTCAACATTTTAAAAAGCAACCAGCGAATTCCGACCAAATTAATCCGACTATGGTGTTGTCACTTGGCTTTATCACATTTGTTTTCTGTGCCTCTCTTTTTTTGTGGTCGGTACCAGCACACAGCTACTTACGTATCAAATGTTTTAGATTCGATGGCATTGCTGACACCGACCTCAAATATATTTTAGGCCCCTAATTTAATTCGTACCCACCTTTGATTTCGTTATTGTTGGTTAATGACGTTTAACTAAGTATAATAATATTATTTCATACTTTTAAATTAATTTCATTTTGAAGTCTGTTTTTAATTTTTTAAACTTTTATTTATTTTTAGTGATAATGCTATGTATCCAACAACGTTAAACCCAATCACCCTCTCGCCAATAGGCACCATCAAATCATAATAAATGTGTTTCATTAACAGATAGATTCCTGTGGCTTCCATCATCATCTCAACAGCATGAATAGGAGTTAAATCTTCCACCATCAGCTCATCTGAATAACCTAGGCTAGATTCCGAAGGTTTAAATGGCCCACCCGTTACTTTTAGCTTAGAGGAAGCTTAATATACTTACTGGACTTATACAGGCTATAACAAAATTGGTGTAGGTCCCGTTAACTGGGGTTACTACTCGTTATACTGAACAACTTTCACCAAGGAGCCCATAGTCAATTCATAAAAAAAATGTGGACCCTCAATACTAAAATGCACAAAATCGGTCGATCAGCTGATCGATTTGTATGAAGAGTAAAATTTTATTTTTTAATTAAAAATTTGAGTGCGTTTGGCTGCACCTCACCTGATGGTTAGTGCCGATGCAGCCGAGGATGTAACACGCAAGCTCAAATAGTGCATATTCACTCTCGTCTTGAAGATTCCTAAATTATACGAATCGGGGAATACAGACGCCGGAAGGGAATTACGTTTTCAGAAAGTCGTAGAACAAAAGTTGTTCAGTAGAAGCCCCAGTTAACGGGACCTACACCAATTTTGTCACACCCTCTATATACTCGTAGTTAGCGTTGCCAGGCGTCCGGATAAACCCGGACAGGGTTAGGCTTTTTGGATGCGTGTCTGGCCAAATTAGAAGGTGTCCGGCTTTTTAGGTTTAATGATTTTTCCAGTCACCTGGACACTCAGGTGAGCGCTGTCGTATTTATGAGACTATGGCGGCGTTTCTTAGTCTGATTAGGACCTCGCTAAAGGCCAGTAAACATGACTGATTGATTTAGAGGTGTCTAAAGAGGGCTTTAATAATTTAGGGAGTCCGGCTTTTTTACGCAAAAGTCCGGCTAAACTGGCAGGTATGTCCGGCTATTTAGTTTTAAGACCTGGCAACCCTACTCGTAGTTTTATATTACGCTTCAGCTCTGCATGCGGCCCAATAACTGTCTGTGGTTTGCTGATTCTGAACAGAACTATAGCCGATCATGGAAGTTGTGCAGTGCCTAGTAACTGTAATACTTATGTAATTACCTACTCTTGATCTGATTGATAACTTCAGTAGGTCATTCGCAAGTAACACGAGTTATCTACACACAAAAAGTTTAAAAATTTATCTTAATTACTTAATAATTAGCGTAATCGGAGTTATTCGTTCGTATCCGTATAACGACGTACATCATCATATCAGTTTATATACGTCCCCACTGAGGGGCTCGAGCCTACCCTGAATTAGGGCGATTGGGCCTTAGTCGAGCACGCGGGCCCAGTGCAAGTTGGCCGACTTCACACACAGCGTTCGAATTTCTTCGCAGACGTGTGCAGGTGTCCTCACGATGTTTTCCTTCACCGTAAGAGCGTCGGATAAACGTACATATGAAATCGGAATTCTAAAACACATTGGTACGTGGCAGGATTGGGACCCAGACCATACGGATAGGATAGAGAATAGGTCCTAGCTGTTACGCCATCGACGCTCTAACGACGACGTACAAGTGTAGGTAATCAACGAGACATGGTTTTTGCAATAGTGTGGGTGCAGAGGGAACGGGGGAATTGCGGTGAGGGCGGGGCAGAGGCTGAGATATAAGTTACGCTCCTCAAGCGCAGCCTTAATAAACAACGACTTCCATCACTACAACTTAGTATGTACAAATTTGCAATGATTTTTTATTATTGTTAATTTTCCAAAAAAAAGTCATTATCATCATATCAGCCGAAGGACGTCCACTGCTGGACATAGGCCTCCCCCAAGGATCTCCACGACGACCGGATCAGCGTTGCCCGCATCCAGCGGCTTCCCGCGACCTTCACCAGGTCAACGGTCCACCTGCCTGCCTACACTACGCTTTCCGGTGCGTGGTCGCCACTCGAGAACTTTAGTGCCCCAACTGCATCTGTTCTAGGAGCAATGTGCCCCGCCCACTGCCACTTAAGTTTAGCAATTCTGAGAGCTATGTCGGTAACTATGGTTCTTCTACGGATCTCCTCGTTTCTGATTAGATCACGCAGAGAAACTCCGAGCAAAGCACGCTCCATTGAATAAGAAAAAAACCACTCCGGGAGTGCTCGTCACCCAGATTGATACAGTTTGGTTGTCGAACGTATAGGATTTCGCCGCCATTTTGATTGTTCCGCCATTCGTTTTTTGAAATGTCTTTTCTGGCCTGTTGTATGAAGTGTCCAGGGTGTGCTAATAGTCTTAAAAAACATAAAAATTGTGAGTGTGTGCGAGTCTGTAAGTCCGTCCGGTGCTCGAGTTCCCAAACTAATTGACGGATTTGTGTGAAATTTGGGTTAGGGCAATGTTAATTTTATAAATAGAGTCGTTTTTAGGGTTCCGTACACCCAACGGGACCCTATTATTACTAAGCCTCCGCTGTATGTCCGTCCGTCTGTCAGCGGGCTGTATTTTGTGACCCGTAATAAGTTGACAGTTGAAATTTTCACAGAATGTGTATTTTTATTGCCGCTATAACAAAAAATACTAAAAATTTGAAAAAGTTAAAAAATAAGGGGGTCTCTATACAAAAAACGTGTTTTTTTTTGTATAGGTCTATAGAAGTATATTTGATTTAGCTTTATCGTAAATACATGCAAGCGTGAAACTTGGTGTGATTATAGTAATAATACTCGAGTAAAACAACAACGTAAACTTACTTAATTTAAACTCAAAGGGCCAATACATATTATTTTTTACTTTTAAGAGGTTTTTGTTGGGTTTTTTTTAAAATTTTATTTTTATTTCTTGCTTTTTAAACTTTACATACCTATTACTAGTAGACACGTTACAATCTAAACTTTATCCCCACATTCACACAAATAGTTTCCGGGACGAAACACGACATTGCGACACGAAATCTAGCCTATCTTGAATCGATCAAACCTGTGAAAGTTGCTCACCTCCCTTGTTTGAAGCTGCAATGAAATGTGTTATATCATTTGGACCCGTGGAAGTCTTTCACTTTTTTACCTCTGACTCAGCAGATTCCAGGAGATGCTGCAGCATCAGGTCAAGGTTACCATATTATATCTAACTCCTTTTCATTGAGACTATTCCAATGAGCCCAAACACGATACCTCCGCTGTTCGTTGGTGAGGAGTTGGGTATCCAGCAGATACCAGATGTTGCAGCGTCAGGTCAAGGTTACCGTGTTCTATCGATCACCTATTCATTAAGACTTATTCCAATGAACACAAACGCGATACCTCTACTGTAAGTTGGTAAGAAGTTGGGTATCCTGCATATAGGAGATGCTGCAGCATCAGATCAAGCTTATTATATCTAAAACCTTTCCGTTGAGACTATTCCAATGAGCCCTACTACGACACTTCTGCTGTAAGTTATTGACGAATTTGGGTATTCTGCCGATTCCAGGAGATGCTGCAGCATCAGGTCAAGGTTACTATATTTTATCTAAAACCTATTCATTGAGACTATTCTAATGAGCCCTAACACGATACTTCTGCTGTAAGTTATTGAGGATGGGTATTCTGCCGATTCCAGGAGATGCTGCAGCATCAGGTCAAGGTTACCATGTTCTGTGTAAGACCTATTCATTGACACTATTCCAGTGAAGCCTACATAGACTAACATGCAAGAATATTGAATTGTTTCTCTCCTTTTTTTGAAGGTTAGTAAAAATATATCTGCAAATGAGGGTAGATGGAATAAAACCACGAACTCTTTGTACACGTACGTATATTCACCACCGCACACGCGGCCTGTACTCGTCGCTTAGCGCCACGCGCTTTATGCTCTCGTACCCTAGTATAATGCTGAAGGAGAAGCAGGCGGACTGCACTAGTCTTGCGGAGAGGCCCTTCGCGTACAGGCCCAGGAGGCCCTCTTCGTGCCAGAGGGTCCGGATCACTTGACGCATCGTGCCCACGCCTTCCACCTGAGGACGATATGATGAAAATTTTTATTATTGGGTAAGAGGTTCTTTCTTGTCAGCTCATATACGTCCCCACCGAGGGGCTCGAGCCTACCCTGAATTAGGGCGATCGGGCCTTAGTCGACCACGCGAGCCCAGTGCGGGTTGGTCGACTTCACGCACAACCTTCGAGTTTCGTCACAGGCGTGTGCAGGTTCCCTCACGATGTTTACATATGAAATCGAAATTCGATAACACATTGGTACGTAAGAAGACGCACGCCCTGAAGAGGGGAATATAATAAAAGTTAAAAAAAAACTATAACCCGACTACGGAAAAGTATGAAAAAAAGAGTTTTCCACCTGAAATCATAGCCTTTATTTTCCCTTCATCTGGGGAGTTGTGATCGCAAGCCATAATGATAGGCACCTATGATAAAAAAAAATATTACGATAATAATAATATTACCTATTGTATAATATTACCATTAGATTCTTACTTAGTGTGCCAATTTATTGTTAACTAGCTGTTTCCCGCGGCTTCATCCGCGTGGACGTTTCTATGACTTATCGAGGGTGCGTAGTGCGCGAGCGTGGAAAAAAGTAGCCTATGTGTTAATCCAGGTCCTAATCTGTCTACCTACCAAATTTCAGGCAAATCCGTTCAGTAGTTTCTGCGTGAAAGAGTAATATCCATACATTCTTACAAACTTTCGCGTTTATAATATTGGAAAGGATACGATACGCGACCCTCGCGGTTTGTTACTTGGAAATAGACAGACGCGCCACACAGCAGGTTGCAGTGAGAGCGTGTCTGTAGAATGGATGCAGTCACTATGAATAATTGTTTTAAGTAGTGTTTCAATTAAAAACATGTGAAAATGTTAAATAGTTGTGAAATTACTATTAAAGGATTGTCACAACCCCGCACAAGGGTCTCTTATCTATCAATTTGCATCATTGCGTAAGTAACTAATGGTAGATAATTTGGTGTCGTTAAATAGTTTAGCTCATTTAAGAAGAAAAGATAAGACGTTAAAGACATCGGTTTTGCAGTAGGTTCAAAAAAATAATAAAAAAAAAAAATATTTTTTTGCATTATTTTCTTTAAGCTTTTTAAGTGTTTTTAGGGTTCCGTACCCAAAGAGTAAAAACGGTACCCTAATACTAAGAGTTCGCTGTCTGTCCGTTTATCACCAGGCTGTATTTTATGAACCGTGATAGCTAGACAGTTGATATTTTCACAGATGATGTATTTCTGTTGCCGCTATAACAAATACTAAACATTAGAAAAAGTGAAAAATAAGGGTGGTCTCCATACAAAAAACGTGCTTTTTTTAAACATGAAAAAACTAGCGCCTTTTATTATGATGGTGCGGAACCCTATGTGTGCGGTTCTGACTCGCACTTGGCCGGTTTTTAGTTTAGTGTAGGTAGACACACGAATACGAAATTGTTGTCTATTTTATGAGACGGATCTCTACTCGGCGAGGCGGCGCATAAAACTGGCAACGTTGCGCGCGCGGCTTGCTTGAGCGGTGGGTGGCGGCCCGACTTGCAAGAGCCCGTCCGAGTGGGCCGCTAAGCGTAGGTATATTTTGCGGTAGGCATAGGCGAGTGACGGAGCACTGGTAGAAGTTAACGGGTATATAAGCAGTGTTTTTTTTTTAATGGTACGGAGTCCCTCGTGTGCGAGTCCGAATAGCACTTGGCTATCGAACTAGGTATATCAAGCAATTCTGACTACCAGTCCATGTCATTTCCTTCAGCGATTTCTATGCAAAAAATCACGTCAATCCATTGCTTCGTTGCGACCCTAACGTGCGCGAGGGTGAAAATGAATTTACCCCAGATCCCTCGGGAACTAAGTATGTCAGGCTACACTAACTAGTAAATGATTTTTTTTCCCAGATCCCTCGGGAACTATGTCAGGCTACGCTAACTAGTAAATGAATTTTTCCCCAGATCCCTCGGGAACTATGTCGGGCTACGCTAACTAGTAGTATATCTATGGTATTTCCCACCCCCTCCATCATCTCTGTGCAAAAATCACAACAAACCATTGCTCCGTTGCGATGTTAAAAAGTCAACCAAAAAATGTATTTTTTTTAGTTTCCTCAGGAACATTTTTCCTTCTCCATGACACAGGCTACCTGCATGCCAAATTTCGTCAAGATTGGATGAGTTGTTGAAGCGTGAAGAGGTAACAAACAAACACATTTTCACATTTAAAATGTCAGTAAGGATGTGTCACATACCTGTAGCCGCGCGCGCACAATGTCCAGCGGGTTGGTGACGATGGTGGTGGTGAACCCGCCCAGCGTGCCGGCCGTGCACTGGATGGCTAGGTGCGGAACCCAGCTCGGGCACACCTCTAGCAGTTTATCTGTAACAAGCAAAATAATGGGGATGACGAATGATCTGATTTACTTTTTATCATCTGTCAAAAACGACATTTTGTTCTAAAAATGTTTGAAATACCTAGGCGTGACGTCACAGTTTTGTAGCGTCATATATGTGCTCATTTTGTGATTTTGGTGAATTAAAAATCGAAGACTTGATGGAAAACAATACGAGTAAGGTTTTCCGAAGTTTAAGTAGGAGGGAAGTAGGAGGGAATTTAGTGATCAAAAATTCATAATTTATTTCTGATGCTGTCGTCACCCCTATTTTGGTCTCTTATCTGAATTTTGATAGAATAACCAATATTTAACAAATATTTTATTATATTTATTTATTAACCGCCTCCGTGGCGTAATGGTTAGTCCATTCGCTTCATACCAGGAGGTCGTGGGTTAACTTTGTATGACTCGGTTTGGTTGGTGGTAGGGCATTTTTATTGCCCGCCTGGCAAGCTACCACCATCTTATCTAAGTATTGCCGCCAAACATCAGTATTAACAGCATTGATGTGTTCCTGCTTGAAGATATGATAGCTAGATCCCCACTGCGTTGGGGAATCTTGGTAAGCTCGCTTCCATCTTCGGCATCATCGTCACTTACCATCAGGTGAGATGATGCCAAGGGATTGCAAATAAAAATAGAAAAAAAAAGAAAATATACTGCCACTTGATAGGATATCAATAACAGTTACTACTTGCACAGTTTTATCAAAATCGTTAGAGCCATTTTGGCATTTTTGCATTTTTTGTTGTATGGCTCATCATCACTAATGTTGGGTCTAGACGTCCTTGGCGCACAGGGAACTCTTTTACGAGCTCAAAAAACCGTTATCTTGCTAAGCGTTAGAGATGTGTTACACTTTTTAGGGTTCCGTACCTCAAAAGGTAAAACGGAACCATTATAGGATCACTCGCATGTCTGTCTGTCTGTCTGTCCGTTCGTCCGTCGGTCTGTCACAGCCAACGCTTCGACACTACTGGACCGATTGTGTTGTTCGGTACACATGTTTAAGTCGGTGACCCAAAGACGGACGTGTAACGTTAATAAATGATTTGAAACATGGGGGCTACTTTTTTATAAATTTTCTATATTACCCCACAGGTTAATTAACCTCGAATGAGAATCTCGAATATATATCGTCATTACAGCTCATATACGTCCCCACCGAGGGGCTCGAGCCTACCCTGAATCAGGGCGATTAGGCCTTAGTCGACCACGCGGGCCCAGTGCGGGTTGGTCGACTTCACACACAACCTTCGAGTTTCTTCGCAGGCGTGTGCAGGTTTCCTCACGATGTTTTCCTTCACCGTTAAAGCAATCGGTAAGTATGTACGTAAGTTTTTGAAAAACTCATTGGTACATTGGCCGTCCAGATTTGAATATATATATTTTTTTTGTAATTTTTAAAAATAGTTTGTTATTTAAGAAAATTTACCATTCCCCCCCCCCCCCCCCCTTATCTCCGAAACTACAGGGTCTAAAATCTTGGAAAAAAACCACAGTACATCAGGTTAAATGCACTGATTACAGGATAGCCTATGAGAAAATCTAATACTACAGTTCCCACAGGAAAAATGACATTTTCAAGGTCCAAAATAAGTTTACCTAAGTACTTTAGTGATATTTCCCCACTCTTTGCCTAAAGCAAAGTATGTACTGAGAAGTCTTGTTCTGTTGGTAGTTAAAGTTTTGGTGCAGAACCCTGTTTGTGTGACCCCGGTTTTTATACTCACCTTGGTACGCCTGATACAGTGCCCACCACAGCGCGGAGTTGGGCACGTAGGCCGCCAGGGAGGCGGCGTACCCGCGGTAGTAGCCCATGGGGCCGTGCAACCGGTACACCCGCACTGCCACCTCTTTGGCGAGGGCGGCTTTCGACCACCGCTTGTCCAGGTCTATGCCTAGGGGGTTGATTATCTGGAAAAATTAAACAAAATTCTCTATGAACTCGGTTTTCTTGTATCTGGAATACATTAATGCTTAAAACAACCCAAAAGCAAAGTATACATATAAGTACTAATATACAGTATGGACACTCCCTGCCGCTCCCTGTATCACCCAGATTGATACAGATTGGTTCTCGAACGTATAGGATTTCGCCGCCATTTTGTTTGATCCGTCATCAAGTGAGTGGATATGCTATAATAGGGATGACGAATGCTAGTCATCCGATTTACTTTTTAGCATCTGTCAAAAACGACATTTGGTTCTAAATTTGAAATGCCTAGGCGTGACGTCATAGTTTTGCAGCGTCATTTATGTACTGATTTTGTGATTTTGGTGAATAAAAATCGAAGACTTGATGGAAAACAAAACGAGTAAGGTTCTCCGAAGTTTAAGTAGGAGGGCAATTTAGTGATCAAGAGTTCATAATTTATTTCTGATGCTGTTGTCATCCCTATTGTGTTTTCATATTGTCATAGAAGGATGGCACAAATTGTATGAAATTAGTAGAACCCATGTATATAAGGTCTAACAAAATTAGCTGAAACTATTTTAAGGGCAAGTTCAGCAAACGAAACTGAACAACTTTTTCTTCAGCGACCATACTGAAATCTAAGAAAAAAAATCTACGATAAAAAAATAAGAAATCTTAATGAATGCGGCACTGGCCATCGTACCGTAGCAGCCGCAGCCCACGCGCCTCCGCCACAGATGATAATAGTAGCACAAGCCTACGCTCCGATCATTCCGATTCTTTACCCGCAGCCTTCCTTCTTACATCCCAAACTTGTGGTTACAAACTTCATAGCACACCACCATGTCCAAATACTTTTGTACGGCATTTTCACTACGAAACACTTAACTTAGGCACAATACAAAAATTGTATTGTGACTTAGGCACTTAGGTCACAAAATGTCATAGGTTAGGCTTTGAGCAACAACGTAACTCAATGAGTGCGCGAGAGTAACTGAGATATTTATTTACATCACAGTTGCTTGTAGGCGCTTGCTCGTAGGTACATTTCGCGTGGTTCGTTCAACGACCTCAAACGCCTGAAAAGAAGTAGCCGCGCCTTCAATTTCAATTTCTTCTTTTTCGTAAAGTGTAAATACCTGTTAGGTTGTATTTTACTACCTACAGCAAAAAGGAACTGTAAGGTTTTAAGTATTTTAAATAAGAATTGATTGAGTGAACTAGCAAAGGTCAACGGCCGGGCACAGTGCACAGTTTTGTTGCGACACGTCACGAGTCCAGCGATGTAAACAAAAACCAGGACCGTACTACGAGAATATTATTTATTAAAGTAGGCAGTAATGGAATGTGGCGATTTTTTTTTAGAATTCGGTATGGTCGCTGAAGAAAAAGTTGTTCAGTTTCGTTTGCTGAACTTGCCCTAAAAATAGTTTCAGATAATTTTGTTAGACCTTATATAAGTACTCGTAAATATAGCACATGCCCATTTTAAAAGTTCTTATACCCTGTACTGCAAATGGCCTAAGTAATTTTTAATAGCTTTGCCCCTATGCAATGTTGAGCAGTGTACTTACATGATTGTTCACGTGACCCTCCCGGCCCCTCACTAGTCCGAGCACCATCAGATGCTGGCTCAGCACGTCGAACGGCACTATGATACTCTGCCCCACGATGGACGCGCACCCGCCCCCTATGAACGACTGTGGAGACAAAATTCAATGTCAGTTTTTGGAACGACAGGGGTATAGTGAATTAGTAGAAATTAAATTTATAATTTGTCAAAAACAAGCTCCAAAGCCTTGAGCGTGGCCGCAAAATTGCCAGTCTTTCAGTACTCTACCGGATTCATTTCGGAGTGTGTGTGCAAAAACTGCACGACCTCATTCTCCCAGGTCCATTCCACCTTCAGTCAACGAGACAGCGCGGCCGTCAGTTAAAAAGTAATTACTCGCTGAGTACATATTTTAACGAAACGTTGATAGTTTCCAAAATAAACGACAATTCCTATTCTTGATTTACACCGTTGCAAATTTTCCTTAAATTATATACTCGGCGAGTAATTATATTTTAACTTTATTGATTGCCCTGAATTATTAGGAAAAATTACTATGCGTACTGACCTCTTACATTACAGAAAAATAATTCTACCACTTGTTCGCACTCTACCACATGTTTCCTTGTACGCATATTTAGAAACTTTAATAGTTTATGTGATAATTTTGACCTTTTTTCTTCCAGTGCCTTATCCAGACGGCGAATTCTTGCTTTTCAAACAAAGTTTTCAAACTGTAATCTACTTTTTTCTTCAAGTTTTTTTGGTGCTTGTTGATGTTTCCTTTTTTTTGTTGTTGTTGTTTTCTTTTTTTCTTGTTGTTGTTTTCTTTTTTTTTGTTGTCGTTGTTTTCTTTTTTTTTGTTGTTATATTTTTCTCTTTTTCACAATTGATTTATTACTTCACATATATACTAGCTTCGCCCGCTCAGATCCCGGTGAAAAATTTTCTATATCTATTCTCGGACCTACCGAATATACATAGAAAATTTAAACTGGAGGTAGATCAGATCGTGAACTTTCAGAATTTAAAATCTGATGTCATGTGAAACCCTAACGGTTTCCGAGATATTAAGGTTTTTTAAATTTCATAAAACTGTAACCTTCAGTCCTTTTTTTGGAAACTACAGCTAGATTAAAGGTATTTTGAGATTTTGTTTTTCTGTTTTATGGTACAGAAGGATCAGGTTATCAAGTGCATACCAAATATATTTTTAGAAAAGGTCCCTTTTTTCAGTTTAAATTTTCTGTGTATATTTCGGTAGGTCTGAGAATAGGTATAGAAAATTTTTCACCGGGATCTGAGCGGGCGAAGCTAGAATATGTATGTGAAGTAGTAATGGAAAAAAGAAAAATAAAACAACAGCAAAAAAAAAAAGAAAACAACAGCAAGCACCCAAAAACTCAAAGAAAAAAGTTGATTAAGTACAGTTTGAAAAACTTCGCAGAAAGAATTCGCCTTATGGATTAGGCACTGGAGCAAAAAAGATCAAAATTGTCACATAAACTATTAAAGTTTCTAAATATGCGTAGAAGGAAACAATTTTGTCTAAAGTTTCGGCTCCTTAAGTGCTCATCTTTAATAATTTCTAGTAAAAAAAATGTACGGGTCAATGACTTATATATTACTGGTACGGGTACAACGTTAATGTTTTATTAGTAGAACTATAATTGTATGCAGATTAACAAACAGTAATAAAAACAAGGGTTACGTGGCCGTTATTCCGAGAAAATTAACTTTGATTTAAAAAATACTACGGAAAAATAGTGTTATTTCCGTTAAATCATATTTTTTTTCTTAATAAAAATGATTTCTTATATTTTTTTTATCAATTCTCATTACATATTATTTTGTCATAATTTCTGTTTATTTCAACTCAATAGTCCTGATAAATTAAAAGTTATGGCCCTTTATTCACATAAGGAGCTCAAACTTTAGTAATAGTAATCATCATCATCATCATATCAGCCGAAAAACGTCCACTGCTGGACAAAGGCTTGGGGGAGCCCCAAGGATTTTCACGAGGACCGGTCCTGCGCTGCCCGCATCCATCGGCTTCCCGCAATCTTCACCAGGCCGTCGGTCCACCGCGTGGGAGCCCTGCCTACGCTACGTTTAAAAAAATCTTTTTTTATAAGTACTTTATTTTTTCTAACGATAAATTTGAGTCTAATTTCACTCCCTTTTGTTTGTGCACTTTATGACTGGGCAACCAGTATATTAGTACTAACATACAGTATGGACACTTCCTGCCGCTCTCTACATACCGACCTCACCCCCCGTCACCCAGATTGATACAGATTGGTGCTACTTTGGTACTCGAACGTATAGAATTCCGCCGTCATTTCGTTTGCTCCGTCATTTGTTTTTAGTAATGTCTGGCTTAAATTTACTTTTAGGTTAATTTTATCGCTTTGCCGTTCTTACCTTAACTCTCGGAGACATCTCATATTTCCCCAACTCATGTCTAACGCCTTCGTACGTCGTTATGTAAAATATCCCCGACACTATCTGAAACTGTAAAAAAAATAATTGTGTAATGTACTTTATAAACTGTGTATTCTTATGTTTTACAGTTAACAAACTTTAGTTATAGTACCTTACTGCAGCGGCCAGCAAAAGAGGCATTAATGGACACTGTCGTCTAAAGTGGGCCGAGGCAATGCCTAGTTGTGGCCAAGGCTTTTATAGTACTTTTTTCAAATATTTAAATTTAATTTAAAACTACAATATTTACTTTTCAAAATCAATGACGAACAACGAATAACAATAATTTTTCACGCGCCGCTGTGTTCATTTGTTTTTTTACCCGACTGCGCCAGAAGGAGGGTTATGTTTTTCGAGAGTATGTATGTATGTATGTATGTATGTTTGTATGTATAATTGTTTGGCACGCTCTGCAGCCTGAACGGCTGGATGGATTTTGGCTTGAGAGGTGTCGTTAGATTCGTATTTACTGTGAGAGTGACACTGGGTATATCAAAATAAAAAAAACAAAATGGCGGATTTTTGGCGCCAAATTTCAATGTAAGGCACGCACTGCAGCCTGAACGGCTCGATAGATTTTAGTTTGAGGGGTGTCGTTAGATACGTATTTACTGTGTGAGTGACACTGGGTATATCAAAATAAAATAAAACAAAATGGCGGATTTTTGGCGCCAAATTCAAATGTTTGGCACGCTGTGCAGTCAGAACAGCTCGATGGATTTTCTGTCAACTGATAAGTTAATAATCTGCGTAAATTTAATGTGTGTCATTGTGTATATAGGTTACTATACAAACTCATTCAATAATAAAACTAAAAAATGAATAAATTAAAAAACGGTAATTTAAAAAACTAAAAGACCCGACTGCGTTTCTGTGTAGTTTGGAAATGAAAAACCCTAAAACAAGAAAGTCGTCATACCCGATTGCACTTAACTTAAGAAAAATTGTAGCAGTCGGGACCCATTCTAGAAGTGGAGGCATAGTGAATTGAGAGCACATACCTCTATTACATTGCAGATTACTCCAAAATACTGAGTAGACGGCTGACTTTTTAGAATGGGTCCCGACTGCTACAATTTTTCTTAAGTTAAGTGCAATCGGGTATGACGACTTTCTTGTTTTAGGGTTTTTCATTTCCAAACTACACAGAAACGCAGTCGGGTTTTTTAGTTTTTTAAATTATTCAATAAACAGCTACTTGAAAGTTAGTTCGAAATTTATACTCGTATAAATCCTTTGATAAGTTACTTTCTTGGTTGCCATGTTTCGGAGTTTCGGAATAAAGTTCCATTTTTATATTACACGACAGATATGAGTTTACATACTAATTTATTTGGTCGCTAAAACACGACAGATATGGATTTTCATACATTTTTTGCCGGCCGCTGCTCGCATGCATTTCGCGAGTACAGCTATTTTGATTTATCTCGAAGAAGGTTGTCATAATAATGCTCAAATTTAGAAAAATAAAATTAATCCATATCAACAGTGAAAAATGAATGCATGTACACCCTCGTATGAACATCTCCTAATATTAGGGAAAATCTTTTAGCCTTTTCTAGATTTGTAAGTTCCACTTGAATTAATTATTCTTTACTATATGTAAGCAGTTGATTTCCCAAAACTGTAAAAATAAAAAATTAACGCGATCTACAACTGACCCGCCTCCGTGGCGCAATGGTTAGTTCATTCGCTTCACACTATCGTTCGTTTCCCGGTGGAATTTAAACTTTATAAGACTCGGTTTGATTGATGTTAAGGCATTTTCTAAGCTCGCCTGGCTAACTACCATCATCCTATCTAAGTCTTGCTGCCAAACGTCGATGCTAACAGCATTGATGTGTTCCGGCATGAAGATAAGATAACCAGACTCCGTGTGTAACAAGCTGAACTCGAACCGTTGTTAATTAGCCTGGTTAAAAAGTTCGTCGTGATAAAGTTTTGTCGTTGCTTATCTCGCAATATGTGTATGGCAATAGAAGATAATACGACGTTATTAGGCGTACGAACATCTATACCAGCTCATATACGTTCCCATCGAGAAGCTCGTGCCTATCTTGAATTAGGGCGATCGGGCCTTAGTCGACCACGCGGGCCCAGTGCGGATGGGTCGAATTCACGCACAACCTTCGAGTTTCTTCGCAGGCGTTTGCAGGTTTCCTCACGATGTTTTCCTTCACCGACATAGAGCATCGGATAAACGTATAATTCGAAAATAAATTGGTACGTGGCAGGATTCGAACTACGACCTTCCGGACAGGAGGTAGCAGCCCTAGCCGTTACGCCACCGAACACGATCTCACGTCACCGAAGCTCTACAGCTACAAAAAAAAGTACTTAGGGAGATAACCTCAAATTTAGATACCCCATACAAAACCCCTCAAAATTAGTCAATCAGCTAATTGATTTGTATGAATTTTTTTTTTTAAGAATTGACTAGGGGTTCGTTGAGTAAAGATGTTCAGTATGATGAGTAGAACCCCCAGTTAACGGTTCAAATGCCCTTCGGCCGCGTACGTAACCGCCGGTTCGTAACCAGTTACGATCGAGTACTTTTTCTTCCTTGTACGAAACCATTTGCGATCAAAAACAAAATCAGCCTCGTACGAAACTTGCCCACAATATAAAACCTTTAAAGAGTTTAGTAACTGTCAGATTCGCCACCTGCGGACTGTTAAATCAATCAAACCTAACGCACCTAATATCGCTCGCTCACTCGCAACTGGTTACGAAAAAATCTTCGATTGCAACTGGTTTCGTACAAGGACGAAAATGTATACGATCTTAACTAAACTTAACTTAATCTTGGTAAGCCCGCTTCCATCTTCGGCAACATCGTCACTTACCACCAGGTGAGATGTTGTCAAGGGTTTACCAACTGTGAATAAAAAAAATAAAAAAAACCGGGGTCGGCGGTTTCGTACGCGGCCGAAGCTAAAAAAAGTTCCAACCCCTTTTTTGCAATCGGTACCTTAGGGCAGCAGGGGGCTGAATATACATACGGCGACAAAAAAATCTAATTACCTATTTTTTTCTCAGTAAGTATATTTTCTTAGATATTTGGCTCCAAATACACGGAGCTCAGGAGACTGCTTACAACAAAGAACATCTTTTGACGTGATAACGTGTTATAAATCGATGAACGCCGGCTGCATGCACGAAAAAGTGTCACGTTCCGCGTGCAAGCGAGAGCGCGGAACAAGCGATAGAGAGGCACGATCGGCCTAAGCGTTCGGCTTGTGATCAATGTTTTCTTATGACGTTATCACATATATTTATCGTCCGTAAACCGACTTTACAGACAACCAGTTTTTTTTTCTGCAACATCAATGGAAAGTTTTATAAACGGTTTTCCATTAAGAGGTGTATTTTGATATTCAAAGAAAAATGCCATTTTTTAATATAAATGATCGGATGTTTATTTCATTATAAAGAAGAAGGTATGCCGTTAGTAGTGGAAAATAACATCAGGCAAATGACCACCACGACCACGCTTACAGGACTATATCCTTTTCATGAAATTTTCCATAACTAAATCGCAAAGTGGCTGCCCTATGTCCTCGATAGCCTCACGAATTCCATCTTTGAGGTCTTGAATCGACGTTGGGCTGTTGGCGTAGACCTTCTCTTTCACGTGTCCCCAAAGGAGAAGTCGCAAGATGTTAAATCACAAGATCTCGGTGGCCAATTGTGATCACCTCTTCGAGAGATAACAAAGTCTGGAAACTTTTCCCGCAAAAGATCAATGGTTTCGTTGCTTGTGTGGCACGTAGCGCCGTCTTGTTGAAAGTAAACGTTGTCCAGATCAATACCATCTAATTTCGGCCATAAAAAATCATTAATCATCTCTCGATAGCGCAATCCATTCACCGTAACTGTTGCTCCAGCGTCATTTTCGAAAAAGTAAGGTCCAATGACTCCGCCGGACCATAAACCGCACCAAACAGTCACATGTTGAGGACAGAGAGGCTTTTCAACAATAACTCTTGGGTTTTCCGAGCCGCAGATGCGACAATTTTGCTTGTTGACGAAGCCACCGAGGTGAAAATGGGCTTCATCACTTAAGATGATGTTTCGATGGAATTCCGGATCATTTTCATGCATTTCAACGACCCAATCAGCAAAGACACGACGTTGTTGATAATCGGCCGGCTTAAGTTCTTATGTTAACTGAACTTTATAAGCCTTAAGACCCAAATCTTTATGCAAAATACGGTGTAATGCCTTATTCCAAAGAACGACGAGGAATGGGCAAACCTGGATTTTCTTCAACACTTTCGGCCACAGCAGCAATATTCTCGGCTAGCGAGCGACGTGCACGGGTTTTATTCTTCACATCACTAACTTGTCCCAACAGCTCGAATTTTTCCACCAATTTCTGTATTGCGGTCCGACAAGGTGCTTCATGACGACCCAAAAATGTTCGAGTTTTACGAACCGTCTCTGCCAAATTTTCACCATTTTATAGTGAATTTTAATAATTTCAATGCGTTGTTGAAGCGTGTATCGTTCCATTTTTATTAATGGCGTAGTTTCTACTTGTCAAATGTCAAAAAATGACAGCTTCAAAAGTGACATCTACCGAAATAGCGGGCTATTCAAAATAACCCCTCTTACTGGAAAACCCTTTATTTAACAAACTGCTCTCTTTTTAGCAGTTTACTGAGTTCCCGTGGATTTGCAGAATGTTGTGCTCTTCGACTTTATAGCCAGGGATCTAACTTCCCACAAACACATTTTTTTTTACTTTTCATTTAAAAAAGTAATCGTGCTTATTTGGCACCCTTTTGTATAAAAATATACGGTGATAAAAATAGGTGAATCGATTTTTAAATAAGTTTGACTACTAAACAGTGTCGGTATCGGTGGCGTAACGGCTAGGGCCACCTCCTGTCCGGGAGGTCGTGGTTCTAATCCTGCCACGTACCAATGTGATTACGAATTTAGATTTCATATGTATACGTTTATCCGAAGCTCTTACGGTGAAGGAAAACATCGTGAGGAAACTTGCACACGCCTGCGGAGAAACTCGCAAGTTGTATGTGAAGTCGACCAACCCGCACTCGGCCTGCGTGGCCAACCAAGACCCGATCGCCCTATTTTAGGGTAGGCTCGAGCCCCTCGGTGGGGACGTACATGAGTTGATATGATGATGACTAAACAGTGATCAAATGAACTTATTTCAATCTTATCTTACTAATAATATAAATGTTAAAGTTTAGATGAATGGATGTTTTTATTCGATTACGCCAGAACCGCTGAACGGATCTGAATGTTTGGTAGGCAGTTTGGGACCTGGATTAACATATAGGATACTTTTTATCCCGATTTCTTGAGCGGTTCCCGTGGGATAGCTGTTAACTCTCTCTCTCTCTCTCTTTTAATTTCGGTCCCGTCGCAATGAAGCGAAGGACTGACGTGCTATTTTGCACAGAGATAGTTGTGGGGTTGGAAAGCAAAAGCTAGTCCTTACTAATATTATAAATGTAAAAATGTGTTTGTTTGTTTGTTACCTTTTCACGCTTCAACACTCTTGATGAAATTTGGCATGCAGGTAGCCTGTGTCACTACTTTAAATAAAGACATAGGCTACTTTTTATCCAGTGAAAATAGCATAGTCCAATGCAGTCCCTGAAGGAAATTAAAATATACTCTTTTTTTGGTTAGTTTCTTTAACATTTCTATACAATGGATTGCTGTGATTTTTTGCACAGAGATGGCTGAGGGGGTGGGAAATGACATAATTTACTAGTTAGCATATCCTGACATGGTTCCCGAGGGATCTGGGGAAAACTCATTTCGGCGCTAGCGCACGTCATCCTCGCAACGGAGCTACGGACTGAAGTGGTTTTTTGTATAGAATTGTTTGAGGGGGTGGGAAGTGACTTCTAATCAGAATACTCCGATATCGTTCCTGAGGGATCTGAGGAAAACTCATGTCCGCGCTCCACTCACCCTAAAAGACAGTCATAAAAACGATGTCCACGCGGGCGAAGCCGCGGGTAAAAGCTAGTCATCTATAAATAGAAGATTTGCACACTTACACTAGACAGCCAAAAGCCTCTATACAGCCCAGATACACCTTCATTTTTGTATATTTTCGTAATGGCGTCTATAACACCGCTGTAGGCCTCCTTTTTGCGCTGCACCTGAATCTGGGTCTTAATTAAAGTTAGCGGGTAGAGCGCGCACCTAACTGAAAGGGAAAATTTCATTTTTTTAATAATTGTAATTTTAAATAAATACGCTTGAAAACCTTTTTAAATGCCTCCGTGGTATATCCACTTTTTTAACATCAAAATATCGCGGGTTCAATTTTCTGCGGGGTCTTACTTTATAAGACTCGATTTGGTCGGTGGTAAGAAGTTTTCTATGCCCGCCTGGCTAGGTACCTACCTACCGCAAACTCATCTAAGTCTTGCCGCCAAACATCAACGTTACAAGCATTAATATATTCCAGCGTGAAGATAGGATAGCCAGTTCTCCATTGCGTTGGGGAATCTAGGTGAGACTACTTCTACATTCGGCATGATCGTTACTTACCATCAGGTAAGACAGTGCCAAGGGCTTACCGATTGTGGATGGAAAAAATACCAGCCAAGTACGAGTCTGACTCGCGCTCCGAGGCTTCCGTACTACCAAACCTCTCCACACAACATGACTACCATGACAATGATACCTGTTCGCATTACAAAGATACATTCACGCTTGTATGCATTACCGTTATTACAATAGAGTAAAATCAAAAATACTTCTAAAGAATTATAAAAAAATACATTTTTTGTATGGAGACCCCCCCTTCATTTTTACTTTTTCAAATTTTTTGTATTTTTTGTTACAGTGGCAACAGAAAGACAAGAAAGGCAAGACTTAGATAAGATAGTGGTAGCTAGCCAGGGGGGCTATGAAAATGCCCTACCACCAACCAAACCGAGTCTTACAAAGTTGACCCCGCCGAAAATCGAACCCGCGACCTCCTGGTGTGATGCGAATGGACTTACCATTTCGCTATTAGTGTATAGTGTAAGTATGGTTATATATGACATAACTTAGCTAGTAAATCAAAAACACACGGATGTAAAGTGTGCACGTACCTGTAAAACTGCTTAACGTATACAAAGGAAAGAACTTGCTCTTGTCCATCATACTCCATTCGATGGTGGTAATCAGCTGCGGCGGCGGACTCTCAACCATCGTGGCTGCCATTATCGAGCCCTTGTTGACTATGTCCCCTCCGTTGTCCCTCTTCCATATGCTAAGTATCATCTACTTGCCTAATTAATCGTGAAATCTTTGTGATTTTATAGTACGTATTAACAAAAAAAAATGTCTTTGGTAACTTTCTTTACAATATATTTTTTTATTTATTATTATTGTTATTTATCAGTTTAACATTGATTCTTTGTGGTCTAGTTTGTTTATTTATATTTCTTTAATTATATTTTAATTACTTGTATTTTTAATACAATAAAAATGGAATTAAAATAGTACTACAATTAAAGTAAAATGATTTGTCAACACAATTAAAATACTTCACAATAACAGTAACGAAAAATAAATTATCTGGATAAAATAATATTTTCAAGCAACTATTTAAATTATTTGAGACTAGATATCTCTAAATTGGCTATTTTAATAAATCGTGTCTATGATATCTTGAAATGCTCAAAGTATTCTTTGCTATTGAAGAAGGGCTTGTGGTGAGCTCCTAACATTTTTAATTCTTGAGGGAGCTGCAAAAAAATAGTTTAAATTAGTTTTTAATTAACATAATAGTGTCAAAAGTGGCCAAGTGTGTGTCAGACCACGCGAAAATAGGTTTCCGTAGTCTTTTCAAAATATAAATGTCTATTTTAAAAAGCAAAATAATATTTGCAGTTGATAATAGAACATTTTGTATGGTAAATCTATGAACTTTTCACAAACCCAACTGCACATCTTAAGTTGTTTGATTATTACTAATAATAATTGTTTATTGTTAACATAGATATAACAATGATCCATTATCGTTAAATGACAACATGGGATTTGCAAAGTTATATCATGATAACTGTGATTACAGTTGTGACAGACTGCCATAGAAAGATTATTTTAAGGAAATGTACATTTGCCTACTCCCTATAAGATCAATCACCCTCACATCCCCACCACATCATACTTACTTCTTTATTGGGACTATTAGTGTTATAGGGATTAGGGAAACATGGAACTACTATAGTAAACTGGGACAGACAAATTCATATAATCATGATATTTAGGTTATTTTTTGGACAATTAAAAATTAATTAACTTATTGATACAGGCATACAAATTAGGACAAAACTATTTTTTTTTTAACAATTTGTTATGAAACCCATACATGAAACATAGTACTTATACTTAGTTCTAGCTGTTGGTTCATACATTGTATAATTCAATGTCATTAGCTATGCTACAATCCGTGTATAGTGTTCTCAAGGTAAAGGCCGCGGCCTGAAAGATTTTGTTCCGCAAATGTAATGAAATGAGAAATGTGATAGGCGAAACGACGTAGTAAAAAAATATCTTACCAGTGGGAGCGGTTTATATCCATTAGTTTCACATACACACAGAGGTAGATAGTAACTTTCGAAACAAAAAACATTGGTTTCAAGTACGTTTTATGTAATAATTTACACAATTCACGCGATAATAAAATGGAAAAATAGTCCCTACAATCTGTCAGCTGATTGGAGAAGCATCCATCTTGCTTTTGCATCTGATTTTTTTTTTAAATTGCGTTTTGTTATTACATTCCAAACCTGTCGAAACCTGTAACTATGCAAAGATGAAATATTATTACTATGACCCATGGAAGTAATAAGTACTAACGTATGTACAACTGGAATAAGATGTTCAAAGATTTTTTCGGTCACTAATATATGACCTTGAAAACGAATTTACAAAAACAACAGTGATGACAAGCACACGCGGTGCCATCTCATTCTACTTGGAATGACCAGGGTGTCACCCTATACTAACTATATTTATTTTTAGGTTAGGTTAACGTTTACAAAGAAAGATGCTTTAGTTAAACAATCAGTTTTTACAATATTTCTCTCGGTCTCTTTTTTCTTACGAAGCATTGTCACCCTGGTCATCACAAGTAGAAGAAATAGATAAAGCCGTTAACGATGACTTCTTTGTCACGCTTTTTTTTTTAAGCTATTGCAAAGCTTTTATTGCAGGCTTTGAGCGCGGCGACCGAATCAAGAAATTCCGTAACGAAAATAAAACCTAACACCCCCCACTCCGCCTACCATTTGCTAGGCCGAGCGTAACGTAACGTTACCGCGTTCTAAAAACTTACAGTGCCATCTATTAGCGATTTGCGGTACTAAATTGACTAACTTTCTTAGTGTTAATTTATTACATAAACATCCCGCGCCCCAAGGACTATATGGCACTGGTAAATACTGCATAAATAAATAATTGTAATTGCATAAGTTGATAAAAAATGCTATGTAATAGTTTTGCCGCGGCAGTCCCCGAGTGCCACACGTTTTTTTTTATATTTACATTTCGTTGTAACCATGACATTACTTTAGTGATGTACGTCCAGTTGTACGTTAGTACTAGACGTGTGCGCCGATCGGCGTGGCGCACGCCGCCGAAATTTTTAGTCACGCCGCCGCCGCCGACGATTGTGTCGGCGTAAAATCGGCGCCAATATGTGTATGTTGTCTATCCGTACAAAGTCCTTAATCACGCACCAATAAATCGAAACTAATTCATAAATCGGATAAATACGTACAAATCTGCATAAATGGAAACACTCAGCTCACGGTGACTTCTTGGAGCTTCTTGGAGATTTGATAAATATAAATATTGGATAAAAATCGGGATGCCGTCAATATAATGAGTGGGTCAAAATCGACTACGGTTAATGCCGCTGTTGTATTTCGATGTGAAATAGAAGATGCTTTGAAACAAGTGAATGAAACAAATGAAGAAAAACATGTCAGCAAGATTAAAACACCGATTTTCTGTGAACAAGCTCTTGATCGCAGCAGCCTTACGTGACTGTCGATTTCAAAGTCTCTATGCTGTTGACAAGTATTAAAAAAACAAAAGGTGAAACAAGAGTATCATTTCTGTCTATGTAAGAGAGCTAACAAAATAATCTGATATTCATCAGAGAGAAAGAAATGAAAATGTTTAGTCGTCGTCTTTTACCGAAACTCAAAATACTGCCTCAGATTTGCTTCTAACAATGTCACAAAAGTATTACTCTCCAAGCGCTAGTACAGATGATGATCGTACAAGTGGAATGTTGGAAGTAGTTTGGAGGATGCGATCCTAAAGATTTGTTAGACGGAAACTTGCTAAGTTATTAGTAAGAAAAAAAACACAGTTATCCTTGGCTGTTTAATTTGGTGAGAGCTATAATGTGTACTCCTGCCACCCAGCGAGCGAGTGATTTCGGTTGCAGGACTTACAATTTCAGTCAAAAGGTCAAGGTTAAGTCCAATATCAGTGGACAAAATTACATGACATGGAAAAACTAAGTACAAGCCAAATAGTGATTTTTGTAGATTTTTGTTATTCCGTTTAAGATTTGATTTGAATATAATATTAATAATGCTATGTGAATAATCTTACCATATAGTGCTAGATTGAGTAGGGGTGCTTCTAGTGCTCAATTTTCTTTATTTTATTTAGATTTTGTTATCTGTTTTTGTAGTTCATTTATTAAAGATTTGATATTTTGAATAAACATTCTCAGAAAAGTTGTTTGAAGATAGTGCCATATTATGATAGATTGAGTAAAAGTGCTCTATTTCTCTAACTTTAAGCAGTTTTTTGTTAATCTGTCTTTTTAAGTAATGTTGTGTTAAGGATTGTGCCTTATTATTTTAGACTGTGTATTAGTGCTCTATTTCTTTAATTTTAAGTAGATTTTTGTTAATCAGTTTTTAGTACATTTACATAAGACTTAAAAAAATGAAAGTAACGTGGTGTGAAGGACCGTGACATATTATGTTAGATTGAGCAAAATTGATCCATTTTTGTTATTATAATAAATAAAAGGTGGAATAATTTTAACATATCTGTTAATTATACTGCCCACGCCGATGACGCCGAATCCGCCGCCGCCGCCGACAAATTTGACGCCGGCGTCCGCCGCCGGTCAAGAAGGCATCGGCGCACACTTCTAGTTAGTACTTTTTACTTCCATGCTATGGCCAAGATGAATGACGTATTATTTTGTCGTACTTTTCACTATTTCTTTGCTGTAATTAATACGAAGGCGAACAATTAAAAAGGTGGAATTCTAAAAAAGATGTAATTTTGTGAGTTTGTTTTACTCTGAGGTTTTACATACCTATGAGTTTTATCCTCTTTCCTACTCTGTGTTCCTCTCAGAGAAATAACTAAAGCATAGAGAGAGCGGCAATATTTATTCTAGTTACACTATTCACATTTATTACCCAGTTAGTATGATAATGATAAAGCAGGATAGATATATTAATTATATTTGTTTTTTGCTACGAAGAACTTAAGGTATTCGTAGGTTTTTTGCAACGGTGTCCACTTTTTTAGCAATGCTAGTGAAGTGCCATAATTACCGGAGATATCAATATTTTTTTGCCGTGTATTATTTTTCATGGATGAGATCGAATGAAAGGATTGATAAAATTAAAAGCAAATTTTACAGTAGTATTTTAAAGAATTGTAAGTTACAATTAGGTTTGTTTGTTTATGTGCTTTTTTGGGTTCCTAAGTAAAACAATGTCTGTCCGTCCGCGGTTTAATTCAGATACGTTGATTATTTTATTTGCTTATCTGCTTTTTTTGGGTTCCTAAGTAAAACAATCTCTGTCCATCCGCGGTTTAATTCAGATACGTTAATTATTTGCAAATAAAAAAAGCTCAGATAGACACTATCTAGCTACATTATACTTGTACTATACAAGCTGAAACAAAATTGGTGCAGGTTCCGTCAACTGGGGCTTCTACTCAACATACTGAACAACTTCCTTTGTGGAAAGTTGTTAAGTATGATGAGTAGAAGCCTCGGTTAACGGTCCTACAACAATTTTGTTAACCTGACTGTAATGTTATGTAGTAGTAATGTTAAGTTGAAAATAATAAAATGATAAGATTTGTCCTAATGTAGGTAGCTGGAATATTTTATATTAATAAAATAAAAATAATTCAAATCCAAAACATTTCCATATAAAGGATGGGTGCAAACAGCAACGATTGAAGGCATGCTTTAACAGAACACGATACGTTCTTGAAATTAAGAGTCGAAATATCGATATGAAATATCTACATCACTCACGATGGAATATATGACTACATTAAAATACCACCTAAAGGTTGACAGAATTACTAAATAACTGGGTAGATTTTCAAATTGGTCGTATAAAAAGAGACCAAGTATAACCATTTCAAAATTTGGAGTGTATATGTAGGTATAAGCATAAACTGATCTTAATTTTTTTTACGTACAAAAGAAAGAAGAGTAATTAATATATTGTAATTTTGAAGCTCTCTCTACGCTTTAGTTATTGCACTGAGGTGTTCCTACTAGTATAGTAATCTGTGGTTTATCTTGCTACTAGCAAAGCTGATATAAGTCTCTAATAGTAATGTAATCTGTGGTAAACTTTCTCTTCTTTCCATTGGTGTTTTGAGTTTTCTAAAGTTTTTGCATTTACTTGTTGTAGAACAAACCGAAAACTTTAAAAAATGGTAAATTTTAAACATAATGCTTTAATAAGTTTCGTAATCATAAATTGTGATTCACTAAAATAAGTTTTATTTTTTAATTACAGGCGCGCTATTTCAAAGAACAAGATATCGATGGTATGTGCTTACCTGTTTTTTTATCTTTTCGCATTACAATAATTTGAAAACAATGCATGAATTATTCTGCACAGAGTATTTTATTTAAAACGTTATTCTATTTGGAAATCATAATGACCATCCACGTACATTGTACCTATGCTCCGAAGAGCATACTTAATCATTACGTTGTATGATCATTTTCTCGCTATCGTAAAATAAAGCTACTACATAACGTAGCTACAGGAACGCGATTACTTCGCTGGCATATAATTCTTCTATTCCTCGGGTACAAGTACCATTTGAGGTCAATCAGCAATCTGATGGCTAATTATATGGCAGTGAATAGTTCTTTAACTATGACGTATATTGCGTAGTATAAATATCGATGTTAAAAACCAATTATAATTACAACCATATAAAATGGCCTCCCCAAGGATTTCCACAGCAACCGGCCCTGCGATGTCCATATCCAGCGTCTGAACAGAATGTGTGGATAGCCTTTACCTGGATTCAGCTTATCCTTTTTACAAAGGGCTTTTCCAAACCTGCCCATTCCATTTGTTGTTTTTACAGGACTAGTCCATTTTAGACCCTGGTCTATTGGACTAATAAATAATATTTCAGACCCTAGTCTATTGGACTAATAAATAATAAATTTTTCAGAGTTCAGGGAATGTTTCTACTTATTTGCACGGTCGGGGCAGATCACATCGTTGGACGAGTTGACTGTTGTAATGAGGTCGCTTGGTATGAGCCCAACCATCCAGGAGCTGGCAGGTTTGTTGGAGACTCTCTACACATGTGTTAGATACAGCTGTAAATGGTGTTAAAAGCATAAAAATCGGAATGATTAATCTTTATTCCAATTGAATCAATTTGACCCGTAGCACCAAAAATAAAATAAAAAAGGAGATCAAGTTATGTATGAGTTATGTATGACATAAAAAAAAATTGTATGGGAAAAAAATATCTGAAACCTATTGTGTGTGTTTTCAAATGAAAGGGCTCTTTGAGCCGATTCTAGAAATACATAAATGACATTTCAGTCACTTGTTTTAAATTAAAATAAAAATCATTTTCAAAACATAGGTTTGGGCTGCTTCAGATATAATACGATTTAATTCTTTTTTGTAAAAATGATATTACATATCCTCATTTCTATTATTATTATTTTTGGGTGGGACACCTGCAGGGTACAGGCGGGTGTTCAAGTCTTTAAGTGGACTCATTACACCTATCCTTATATAATTATTTACATTTAGCTCGCAGAACAGATGGCCGATGGGGCAGTAAAGTTCTCAAGTGGCGACCGCGCACCGGAAAACGCAGCGTAGGCAGGCCTTCCACGCGGTGGACCGACGACCTGGTGAAGATAGCAGGAAGCCAATGGATGCGGGCAGCGCAGGACCGGTCGTCGTGGAAATCCTTGGGGCAGGCCTTTGTCCAGCAGTGGACGATTTTCGGCTGATATGATGATGATGATGTATCATTTGAGGTATATTTTACCAAAAATGATTCAATCGTATTGTATCTGGAGAAGCCCAAACTTGATGTTTTAAAATTGATTTTAATTTAAAACAATACAATACTTTTATTGACAAATTTCGTGTTGTAGGTCAGATTGCGTAATATGATTCACAAATATATGTCTAAGTATAATCAATTATAACAATATTGCAATAGCAAAATAGCATAAATATAAGTTAATATTGCAATTAATAATAATAAAATTTAATATTATCTGGCAGTTTGTTATATACGATGGGGCCACTGATATATACGAATTGTTCAGATTTTTTCTACTTGTGAAACGGTGTCACCAGCTGGTCCTTGTTGGCGTAGCTACGTAAATCGCGCCTCGGGTTTGTACCCTTGCGCTTATATATTTCTAAATTCGCATGCACGTACAGGGCTACCTGGACCTGGCAGATGTATTCACAAGGGATTGGCAAGATGTTGTATTTAGTGAAGAATCGCCGACACGACTCGTCATCCTATCGTTGCCATACCTCGTACGGCGCGCTTCTACATGACGATCGCTCGCTGGATCTCAGCGGCGCGATCCCACAGCTCGAGTCCATAGGTCAACATGGAGTGGACTGTAGCGTAGTAACACGTTTGCACAACCTCGATGGATGCGGTGCTCGTCAGTCGGCGCAAGGCGAAACACGCGCGACCTTAACTAGTACAGAGACCGTGTATGTGAGCCTCCCACGTTAGAGCGTCGTCTACCTGGAAGCCCAACAGCCTGGTAGTGCGGACTATTTAGTAATCTGTGGGAATACTTTATTAGAAAATTAATAAAAACCAAAAATGCAAAACTGTACTTAGTTGTTGCTATGGAAGCCTGTTTTTTTAACGTGTTCAGCGTTTCCAATTATTATACTATACTGCTTTCAAGATTCAAAATGTTACTATACATGCATGTTACACTCTTTCTGATGGTCGTAACTCATAAGACAGTAGTACTAATACACATAATGTCAGATTGTGAAAAAATTGAAAACAAACAATCATCAGTTAATAATGTCAATAAAATCATTAATATAGAAAAAATACAGTATAATCTCACTAATCCGGCACTTCGATAGATCGGCACGTCCAATAATCCGGCACGCTCCGCCCACGCCTCCCTCGTTATGCGAGAATTTTTTTTTAAGCAAGGACTACAAGTTGCGCAAAAGCAGACCTCAATTAAGATATTTTAAAACTAGTTAATTACATAATATGTACCTACATGTTAATTTAAATGAAAATGAAATTTAAATGAAATGCTTTATTTTATTACCTATGACTTTTTCAATATAATCCAGTAATCCGAACATTCCAATAATCCGGCACCCTCCGGTTTTTAATAGTGCCGGATTAGTGAGATTACACGATAATGTCATTTGGACATATTGTATGACACGAGAAGACATTAAAATTATTGAATTTGTCGTTTTAAATGTCTTTGACAAGAGTAGGCCAATTCACATGGACACAGTGTTGCCAGATACACTGTAACTACAGCAGATCTACCGTATTTTACACTTTAATACTAAAATTACAGTACAGTGTATATTTGCATCTAAGACTTTTTATTTTTTATAGAACTATTTATTTATTTTGCAAACTATAATATTACAATGCAAGAAACTATTCGACGTAACAGCACGAGTTGCATTAATTTTAAACCAACCGAGAAAATGATAAAATCATTTAATTTGGGGATCTACAAAAAAGAAACGGCTATCGGGCTAAATGATAGTGACAGTTATTGATAAGTCAACTATAAAGTGTATTTTCATTAAAATTTAAGCAATAGAAGTGTCTTGATATCCACTGTAAAATTCGCTGTATTTTTTTTTACTTTTGCTGTAAATTTGTCTCAAACACTGTATTTTTTCGCACCCAACACTGTAATATCAGTTTCCCCATCTGGCAACACTGCATGGACAGCACCCGTTCACGAGTATAACCCGAGAGTCGACCATCGCTCCCCTCGACCATATTAGAGGCTTATTTATTATCAGCTTGTACTTTGTGTTTTTCCAGGGTATTTGAAAGGAAAAGGAGGCAAAATGTCTTTTGCGGACTTCCTGGAGGTGATGCATATCCATTCTAGAGCAGAAAACCTACCCAGCGAGGTAATTATGCATATTCATCATCTTCTTCATCTTATCAGCTCATATACGTCCCCACCGAGGGGCTCGAGCCTACCCTGAATTAGGCCGATCGGGCCTTAGTCGACCACGCGGGCCCTGTGCGGGTTGGTCGACTTCACACACAACCTTCGAGTTTCTCCGCAGGCGTGTGCTGGTTTCCTCACGATTTTTTCCTTCACCGTAATAGCGTCGGATAAACGTACATATGAAATCGAAATTAGAATCATACCGGTGTGATATCGGATTCATATTCACTGCATATAATTTCTCAACGCCACGGAGCGCGGTTTGATTAGCACACTAGCGCTGCCAATAGAAGGAAATAATTTATTCATTCCTACTTTATTTTTTTAAATTTATAATTGGTAAGCCCTTGGCATCATCTCAACTGATGGTAAGTGACGGTGATGCCGAAGATGGAAGCGGGCTTATCAAGATTCCCCAACGCAATGGAGAACTGGCTATCTTATCTTCAAGCCGGAACACACCAATGTTGTTTGGCGGCAAGACTTAGATAAGATGGTGGTAGCTAGCCAGGCGGGCTTAGAAAATGCCCTACCACCACCCAAACCGAGTCTTACTAGTTGACCTTTATAGTTCACTTTAATCAAACTCATTGAGTATGTTGCGCACATTCAGGGGTACAAGTGTTTTTTAATTGTTGTTGTATCATCATTACAGCTCATATACGTCCCCACCGAGGGGCTCGAGCCTACCCTGAATCAGGGCGATTAGGCCTTAGTCGAACACGCGGGCCCAGTGCGGGTTGGTCGACTTCACACACAACCTTCGAGTTTCTTCGCAGGCGTGTGCAGGTTTCCTCACGATGTTTTCCTTCACCGTTAAAGCAATCGGTAAGTATGTACGTAAGTTTTTTGAAGTTTTTTGTTGTTGTATATCTTTACCTATTAGCAACAAGGTATGTTTGTCGATATTGTCAAAAGTGACCACTTTTCAAGATTCAAGATATTTATTCAAAATAGGTGCAAATTACACTCTTTCTGATAGTCATAAAATAGTGATTACATAATTTCATTTGTAAAAAATCAAGAAATAAACAATGATTAGTTAAAAACGTCAAAATCCAATCCGAAGCAAATAATGTCATTAGAACATGAAAACAATACGACACGAGAAGTTAGACATTAAAATTATTGAATGTCATAAACGCCTTTGACAAGTGTAGGCCAGTTCACACGGACAGCACCCGGTCACGAGTATAACGCGAGAGTCTGCCATCGCTCCTCTCAACCATATTAGAGGGAAAGGAACGACCCGGCTCCCGATGCGCCTCAGTTTAGCAGTTGTACAAAAAAACAACTTGTTGCTAATATTTACAGTTATAAAATAACAATTAAACAACAGTTGTTGCCCCCTATATGCGCAAAATAGTCAATGATGTCGATTAATGCCCATAAGAATGAATAAATTATTTATTTCTATTGGCGGCGCTAGTGTGTGCTAATCGAACCATGAACTGACTGTGTAGACCGTGGCCAAAATAAAAACAACAAATAAACCAGCCAAGTGAGTTTCGGTCTCGTGCAGTGAGGGTGCCGTGCCACCGCACCTCTCCACACAAGAATAACAATGATGCCTATCAATTACAAACAAAAGACATAAACGTGAGCAACAAACAATTACTTATTTTTCTTCATTAAGTCCCTTTCTCATAAAGCCCCTTTGGCAAAATATCCCTTTACTTTGATGACACGAAAAGTTAATTAAAATAATTCTCGAAAAACGTAAAAGCTTTTTGGTACAAGCTTTTATTTGAAAAGAGTTTTTATATTTAAAAAAAAAAGTAGTGTGAGGTTTTATGAAACCACGGTAATTTTGAAACTTGTTTTCACATTATAGACATTTACAGAGGACGAAACGATCATGGCTGAGCTCTCGTCTTGAAGCTACGGTACAGAGGACGAAACGATCATACTGACCGTCAGGCGACACACAGGGGAAAAAAATTAAGACGATGTAATAAAAGTTTCACTTTAAAAAGCCAAATCCTCAAATGAATATAAAAATAACACGGTTCCAAATAAAAAAAAAGACTGTGTTTCATAGGTTACATAAGATTCTATTGAAAATAGACGAAGATTCGCGGACCTTGCTTCCTTCTCCAGAGTTCATCAGATCAACTTTAAAATACAAAAAGGATCTATTGTCACCGGGAATACGGCTTCTTTCCAAATTTCAGCTCAATCAGACTCTGAAGTCGCTCTAAAACCTATCGCAAGATTTGAACTTAACAAACATACATACATAAAAACATTGCAAGTTAAATAAAAGCTTTTAAAAATACACGGTTCCAAATTCAAAAACGGTGAGCACAGTTTTGTATTTCCTACGATTCTATTGAAATTTAAAATACGATTCTGGAACCTTGATTTCACCTCCAAGGTTCATCATCAGATCAACTTCAAAATACAAAAAGGTTCCATTGTCACCGGTAATACGACTTCATTCCAAATTTCAGCTTAATCGGACCCTTGAAGTCGCCCTAAAATCGATCGCAAGATTTGAACTAAAAAAACATACATACAAACATTGCAAGTAAATATTAACGCCTTTGACAAGAGTAGGCCAGTTCACACGGACAGCACTCAGTTACAAGTATCACGCGAGCGTCAGCCGTCCCACTCGACCATATGGTTATATAAGAGGGGATGGAGCGATCCCATCCTGATACGCCAAAATTCTCACGAACATTTCTGAAACTGAAAATGATTGTCTGTAATCGTGGAATTTGTAGGTAAAAATGTAACTTACAAAGACTGTAATAACTAATTAATCGAGTTTCTGGACATACCGTAGTGTGTATTTTTATCTGAATAGAAAGGTAGTAATTTTAACTACACGAATTAATTAAAAATTAAAAACCTGAATGTATAAAAACTTAACCCCTCTTTTTTGACCAGTTGGGTAAAAACAGGATCAAGAAGAATCTAACAACATCTCCCACTCCAAAATCTATCAAGCCGTTAAGCTATAGAGCGTGCCTAGCAAATAAATAAATATACATACTCGTACATACACTCGAAAATCATAACCCTGCTTCTGGCGCAGTCGGGTAAGAAGGAAATGAAGTTCATTTTTAGGGTTCCGTACCCAAAGAGTAAAAACGGGACCCTATTACTAAGCCTCCCCGTCCGTCCGTGCTCCTCTGCCTAGAGCTACCCGGCTAGGCGGAGGTCGCAGCCGGAACTACGGGCCCGGCTGTTTGCATCAGGGTACTACGGGGCCGGGGGTAGCCCACCGCTTGCCTGCCGTTTGGATCTATCGCCTTCGGCACTCCGGCTTGTCGGTCCCCCGACTGGGTCGTGGACTCGTAGTGGTTTGTGGTTAGTTGCAGGGGTTGGGCAATGTTTGTTGCCTGGCAAGCACTTTGCGTCCACGCGTCCTTCTCCGCGCGCAACTAGTGTTGTCGTAACCGGCCACGTGGGCTATGGGCGAAAACAACGCGGGGCACGTGAGTTGTCTATTAAGCGGAACTGCTGGTTTAATTATTGGCAGGGAAGCATCTCCGGCACTTGCCTGGATAGCAAGTAGAGCTAAGCTAATACTGCTCCGGCCGATCCAGTCGCGTAGGAGTAAGTCTGGACAGGTGCGATAAGGGCCGGGAAGTAAGTGTGCCTATAGCTCCGGTACCACACCGGATATGTGGGAGCCAGCTTCTCTGGCGTCCCGAGCGGGGATCGAACCGCCAGCAGCGAAAGCCGCGGGAGGTGAGCGTACCTACAGCTCCGGAACCTACCTCGACAGTAGGTAGTGGTTCTCTTCTACGAGGCACTTGCAAGTACTGGGACAAGCGTCTTGGCAGCAAGACCTACCGTAACTGGTCCTTGTCTTCACCTTATGGTGTTGGCAGGAATAGCGGCCCTCACTGTATGCCCAAGGGTAGGTAAGTGGGGACGCTATATCATAAACGTGGTAGTTTTAACGTATCTGGTAGATATACGAGAGGAGAATGTCCGTCCGTCTGTCTGTCCGTCTTTCACCAGGCTGTATTTCATGAACCGTGATAGCTATACAGTTAAAATTTTCACAGATGATGTATTTCTGTTGCCGCTGTAACAGCAAATATTAAAAATTAGAAAAAGTGAAAAAATAAGGGGGTCTGCATACAAAAGACGTGTTTGTTTAAACGTGAAGAAACTAGCACCATCTAGTATGATGGTACAGAACCCTTTGTACTAGCGCCATCTAGTATGATGGTACGGAACTCTTTGTACTAGCGTCATCTAGTATGATGGTACGGAACTCTTTGTGTGCGGTTCTGACTCGCACTTGGCCTGTTTTTTTATATTATTTTTTGTAAAAAAAAACGTTAAGGCGCAATGGTACATAAAAATCTCTTTTTCTTTTTCTTTACGTGTAAAGAGGGAAGAAAATAACCACACTTTTTCGATGTTTTCGTTGTTATTTTCATCATATTTATCTTAAATAAAAATCCATTCGATGGTTTCCCTTCAGTCACCTATGAACTTTATTTCAGTAAATAAATCAAATTACTTATTTTAAGAATAAAACCGAAAATAGACGATAAAATGGCTCGAAAAGAGGTACTTTTGCGAAATTATTATATCGAGCCAACTTTATTAAATCGTGTTTCCAGTCGATATAGTCCCTCGTAACTATTCTCAATAATACCAGTATGTTTTCCTAGAATTTAAATTTACTGTTAACTACTTCAAAAATGAATTCTAAAAACCTGTTTAAGTGGATTTTTAGGGCCTTAAGGGCCGCCAGGAGGCTCGAGTTTCCATACAAACGTAGTTTCGCTTTAATACAAAAACTACATGCCAGATTGAATCCAAACTTTGCAAGTATATTGAGGAGACACATATCAATGTTTGTAATTAGTTTTCGATGTACTAATATCAAACGAAAAAAAAAAAGAGCAGTTTCAAGTACAAAACTAATTTAAGCCTTCGTTTAGTTACGTTAAAATTTACTACGATGAAAACTAATTACAAACATCGATATATGTCTACGCAATATATTTACAAAGTTTGGATTTGTGGGGGTCTCCCATGAACCACTAACGTACGGTATAAATACGCTGTCCGTACGTATGTAGATCTTAGGTCCGGATCTACCTAACGATTTCTATCACTCCTTAGGGTCAGAGGAGGGTGTTCCGTGAAACAGGATTTACGTTTTTACCTTGTATTGTTACATAAATAAAATGTCTGTTTTAATTTTACTAGATAGGTACTAGTTATACAATTAGAGTACTGTGGTCACTGGTTAACTTGAGCGCGGACGGGAGGCAACTGCCGGTTTTTTTTTCATGGAAGACCCCCACAGATTCAATTTTGCATGTAGTTTTTGTATTAAAGCGGAACTACGTTTGTATGGAAACTCGAGCCTCCTGGAGACTCTTAAGACATTTTAAGAAAGGAACGTTTTCTGTAAATAACAAATGATAGCTTAGTGCGTGTTTCCACTAGCCGGCACCGGCACGGCACCGCCACCGGCCGTCGGGGAAGCAAAAATGTACGAAAACATCATCATATCAGCTCATATACATTGCCACCGAGGGGCTCGAGCCTACCCTGAAATAGGGCGATCGGGCCTTAGGGGGCATTCAAGTATTACGTAAGGCAGTTTTTGAAGATTTCTGAACCTACCTCCCCCCATGTAACGCGCCGTAACGTTTTTCTTTACCCCCCTCCCCCTCCCTAATAACACCCAAGTGCCCATTTTTACCTAAAAGTTACATTGAATAAAATAAAAATGACATACTATACAGTGGAGGGATTCCCCGTAAAAAGCATTAATAAAAAGGGTTGATTTTAATTCGTCAATTTTTATTTAAATTAAACAAAACCAGTATTACGTAACGCGTTGATCGAACCCCCCTCCCGCCCCTGTAATGCATGGCAACGATTTACAAGTTGCGTTACGCAATACTTGAACGCCCCCTTAGTCGACCACGCGGGCACAGTATATATATTAGTAACGCGGGTCCAGTGCGGGTTGGTCGACTTCACACAAAACCTTCGAGTTTCTTCGCAGGTGTGTGCAGGTTTCCTCACGATGTTTTTCTTCACCGTTAAAGCAATTAATCGGTGAGTATATGTACGTTAGTTTCGTAAAACTTATTGGTACATTAGCCGTCCGGATTTGAACCCGGCACCTCTGGTTAGGAGGATCAAGTCGTTACCGGTTGAGCCACCGACCTTCTCCGACGATGAAAATATATGGAGCGCCTTTTCACGGTAACGGCACCATACATTTTTGCCTTCCAAGCAGTCCTGCCGGCTAGTGGAAAAACGCACATTGAGTTATATGTTTATTCTTTGCCAATATTCTGTAGGTGGTGAATGCATTCAAAGCGGGCGACACAGACAAAAAAGGCGCGATCCCAGCGCGCCAGCTCCGCAACCTTCTGCAGAACTGGGGCGAGGGGCTCTCCGCGCGCGAGGTGAGCCATGCCCCTTCACCATCGTCAGCTCATCATAAATCTTTTTTTGTTTACAATTAGTAAGCCCTTGGCATCATCTCACCTGATGATGAGTTATTGATCGCACCGGTGATTCGGTGTCAGCTAGCCATATGCTGCTAGTGAGGCTATCTTCTTAAAAAAATGGGACATCTTCCATCATCATTATCATCAGCTCTGCTCTTTATCAGTCATCGATAGGATGGAAAAATGTGGTCTCTGCCTACCCCTCCGGGAAAGAGGCGTGATCTTATGTATGTATGTATGATAGGAAACTAGGGTAATTCGGCACCAGCTGCAAGATGGGACATTTCACTTCATCGTTATCGTCAGCACATCATCAGACAATTATGGGATACGAGCGTGATGCGGCGCCAGGTTGCAACCTGCTGCAAGACTGAGGGTTATCTTCTTGCAAGGTGGGACATCAGCAATGGATCACAGGACACAGAAGCGTGATTCGGCGCCATCTTGAAACCTGCTCCAAATACTGGTGGGGCTGTCTTCTCGGAAGGTGGGACATCTCCCATCACCATAATCATCAGCCATTAATCACAGGACACGAGCAGTAAACGGCTTTTTATTTTTCATTAGCCCCATTTTTTCACCACACGTTCAAAGTACCATGCAGAAACACCTTAACTAACTAATACCTTTAATGCTGGCGTGCAATAACGCATATTTACTCAACACCTTTAATGTTGGTGTGAATTATAGTAAATTACTGCAGCGACCAGCAAAAGAGGCATTGATGGACGAACTTGTAAATGTGTGCCGAGGAGTCAAATAAGAATACAACTATCGGTCTATTCTTCCCCTTTAATATTTAAAGAATTATCCTCCAACTTCTAATCGATAAGGAGTTGTACCTTCCATCACCAGCTCATCAGTATGAATTGATGAGAACCAGACGCAAATACTTGAATTACTTTAGAAAATATATGGAACACGTAATACGTGCCTATAAAATTTGAGGTTTGTCCTCGATTTCCCTGGGATCCCATCATCAGATCCTGACTTGATGACAATGGGACCGCAACGGAGTATACTCTTTCCAATCCTACTAATGTTATAAATGTGAAAGTTTGTATGTGTGGATGTATGTTTGTTACTCTTTCACGCTTCAACCACTGGACGGATCGGGATGAAACTTTGCACACATATATGTTAGGTCCTGGAATAGAATATAGGCTACTTTTTACCACTGGAAAAGTCTTATTCCCACGGGAAACTCGAAAACAACGCAGGCGTAGCCGCGGGTAGACTAGTAAAAATAATTTTAAAATGGGTCCACAATTGACAGAAATCGGTGACCATACATAAATCCGCAATCCGTCGGACCGTTTCCGTCCCGGCGCCGCCGCGCCTGCAGAATATCAGCGCTGTAGCTGCATGAATACCTGCAGTATATGCCCATCACATCAGCTCATATACGTCCCCACCGAGGGGCTCGAGCCTACCCTGAATTAGGGCGATCGAGCCTTAGTCGACCACGCGGGCCCAGTGCGGGTTGGTCGACTTCACACACAACCTTCGAGTTTCTCCGCAGGCGTGTGCAGTTTTCCTTACGATGTTTTCCTTCACCGCAAGAGCGTCGGATAAACGTAAATATGAAATCGAAATTCGAAAACACATTGGTACGTGGCAGGATCGAACCACGACCCTTGCCATTACGCCACCGACGCTCCATAAGCTCAGTCGGAGCCATTTCTCAGCTACGACACAAGTTTACGTATCTACCCCCTTATTAACCGACTTCAAAAAAGGAGGAGGTTCTCAATTAAATAAATAAATATTCTGGGACGACAAATCACACATGGTCACCTGGCCCCAAAGTAGGATTTCCTGTGTTATGGGAACCAGAGACTGATATAAATACTTATATAGGTTTAAATACATACATATATAGATATTTAACAACCAGACACAGAGCAAACGAATCTGCTCATCACACAAATGCTTGCCCTGGGTGGGGATCGAACCCACCACCCTCAGATCAGTAGTCAAGAGCACTAGCCACTGAGCCATCGAGTCAGTCATTTGTCGTAATCTTTCATTTTTACACTTAAACATAAGACATAAGAAGTTTTTATTACTTTTGATGTGAAAACTTCTTTAGACGCGTTGGGCACCAGGAAAAAAACTATAAAATTATATTGAGATGGGAAAAAAACCATTGGACTCGAGACACCTTCCCGTTTCCTGTTACCGAAACTTTTATAACTTTTCTTACCTTTGTAAAACGATACGATAAGTTATGATAAGATACGATACTTCGTCACACTAATAATATTATAAAGGCGAAAGTTTGTGAGTGTATATGTTTGTTACTTATTCACGCAAAAACTACTGAACGGATCTGGCAAAAATTTGGTAGGTAGACAGATTAGGACCTGGATTAACACATAGGCTACTGTGCACCCTCGAAAAGTCATAGAAACGTTGTCCACGCAGGTGAATCCGCGGGAAACAGCTAGTTACTTATAAAACTGTAAAAAGGTTCCACTTCTGTCGGCACTCCCGGTAGGTTTTTTTTGTTTTCTTTTTGTGTATCTCTGTATATTGTAATGTACCTTTGAATAAATGTTTTATCTATCTATCTATAAGAAATACATACAGTGGAACATAGAACCTCCTCCTTTTTTGATATCAGTTAAAAACGCTGTCTGTGTACTATCATATTTATAAAACTCTAAAAACGGGATTTTTGTCTGTTTGTGCATGAAAATACCCTAGTGTGGATAAAAATAAATTGTACGTCGTCGCTGTGCATACTGTCTCGCGAAGCCTTCACCATCTGGCGTAGTCGGGAATACACAAAAAAAACTATAAACATTACGCTCTTAACTATTAACTTCCTATAATTTGGGGATCTTCAAGGCAAGAGTGAATAGGCATTATTTGAGTTTGCGTGTGCCATCCTCGACTGCATCATCACTTACCATCAGGTGAGTTGCAGTCAAACGCACTCAAATTTTTAATAAAAAAAAATAGCAATAAAAAAAGGTGAATTAGATTTGATAATTTTTTTACAAATAATTTGGTATTGTATGGGAGGTATTTTTTTTTCCTGGAATAAGAACTACTCGGTGCAGTAGGCCTCAAATCCTTGTTATTCACAAAGTTTTATTAAAATGGTCAAAGCAATTTTTGAGAAAAAAGAAACTACTTACAGCGTAAATAAAGTTATAGTAACGTACCGAGCTTCATCCAAATCGTTAGCAATTTTTTACTATGGTGGCAACCCTAAAAAATCAAGATAGTAGAAATTCTAAAAAAACGGCTGGAGATATAAAAACAATATTGCCCTAACCCAAATTTAGCCAAATTCATCCAGTAGTTTTGGATTTGAAGTTTTAGAACGGACGGACGTAACAAACACTTTTTTTTTGTTTTTTTTTACTATTAGCTCTAAGTTACGTAAGAAAACTGATCCCCATAAAAATCTGAACTTCGATTTTTTTTTACTCGACTTCCAAAAAGGGGGTTCTCAAGCCGACTGTATGTATTTTTGTGTGTTTGTTACGCGACATCTTCGCAGATTGTGAACCGATTTTCATGATTCTTTTTTTTATTTGATTAGGTATACTTCCGAGTTGGTCCCATTTATAATTCGGTGTGGTACTATTCTAGAAAATTAACAAAAACTAAAAGTTGTTGCGATGGAAGTCGGTTTTTTTATGTGTTAAGCGTTTCCAATTGGAAAATATAATAAATATTATAATTATAATAATTCAATAATTGCAATCACAATACCTTCTTCACTCATTTTTTATATTCACAATTGGTAAGCCCTTGGCATCATCTCACCTAATGGTAAGTGACGATGTTGCCGAATATGGAAGAGGACTCACCAAGATTCCCCAACGCAATGGGGAACTGGTTATCTGATCGTCAAGCCCGGAACACATCAATTTTGTTAGCACAGATGTTTGGCGACAAGACTTAGATAAGATGGTGGTAGATAGCCAGGCAGGCTTAGAAAATGCCCTTCCACCAACCAAACCGAGTCTTACAAAGTAAGACTCCGCCGGGAATCGAACCCGCGACCTCCTGATGTGAATCTAATGGCCTTAACCATTACGCCACGGAGGTGGTTAACCTTCGTCGCTCGAAAGTAAAAAGATAGTTTTACAAGTTGTCATAGATTGTTCAAAACTGTGTATTTTATATGTGCAGGTGGACAATATATTCAGAGAGGCGAACGTGTCGAACGCCGGCACCGTGCGCTACGAAGACTTCGTGAAGATTGCGTGCGCACCTGTCCCCGACTATTACTGATTTAAAAGCTTGTCCCGATCAAGAAATAAGCTAATTCCAAAAAACTTAAAAGCTTTTATTTGAAAAGAATTTTAATTATTTCGTATTCATCTCAGCAAACCCTTTCATTTGATATCCATATTATGGGGTGCATAAAAAACTGGTCTACCATCTTTGTGAGTCCCCCATATTGGATTTAGAATGACGCACTTAGCTAACTATGCGTTGTGTTTCAAACTTAACGTGTATGCAAAATTTTAGCTCAATCGGAAATCGGGAAGTGGATAAATTTTAACTTGGTTTGAAGCAGCCAACTTACATACTCGTAACATACATACATACGAACATTGCAAGTTAAATAAACGCTTGTAAATACGGTATGTAAACAAACCAGACTTCTTCAGATCTTGTTTTCTGTTCACCATATCAGCCGAAAGACCTCTACAGCTGGAAAAAGGACCCCAAGGATTTCCACAACGACCGGGTCCTGCTCTTCCCGAATTCAGCGGCTTCCCGCGACCTTCACCATGTCTTCATGCCACCGAATGGGAGGCCTGCCTACGCTACGTCTTCTAATGCGCTTTCTGTTCAATACACTTTATCGTTTGGGTTTTCCCATAAATTATTAAAAGCCTCCATATTTTAAAATTTTAGACTTAGCGTAGTTTTGGAGATAAGGGGAGGGGTGGGGGAATGCTCGATTTTGTATATTTTCCACATCTTTATACATTTTCATATTATAAAAATAATACATTTGTATGTGTTACAACGAGCCCTTTCATTTCATAGGTTTAATTATAACATGATGCACTTTACGCTATACTTACGTCCGTGATTGGTTCATGAAACTTTGTATATGTACCGAACTTTCAACTTATCATCCAGTAGATCCGGAGAAAATCGGGTATGACAGACTGACACTTTAGGGATCTTAAATGTAAATATTTAGTCCTAGCGCTACGCCAAAAACAGCTGCGAATGGTGTTAAAAGTATGAAAATCGGAACGATCTTTCTTTAGGCCTGTGAATCAATTTTACCCGTAGCACCAAAAAAGGAGAGAAATTATGATGTTATCTTTTTTGTTTGGGAAGTTTTTTTTTGTTCTGACACCTATCGTGATTCGTGTGTGATGTCAAATGAAAGGGCTTTTTGAGCCGATTCTAAAAATATATCACGTCATGACATTTTAGTCACTTGTTTAAATTAAAATAAAAATCATTTTCAAAACATATGTACCAAGTTGGGCTCCTCCAGATACGATACGGTTGAATCATTTTTTGTAAAATATACCTCAAATGATACTTAATATCCTCATATTATCTAACTGCAAGAAAGCAATTTTGAAAATATTTTCATTGAGTATTTTATTTAAATTGCATTTTAGATTTCCGAACATATTTTTTTCCTATACCATAAAAGATAAGATAAGATAAGATAAGATAAATACTCTTTATTGTACCCAAGATTACGTCATACATAACTCCTCTTCTTTTTTTGTTGAGTGTTACGGTTCAAATTGATTCATTCATACGGCCTAAAGATCAATCGTTACGATTTTCATGCTTTTAACACCATTCGTAGCTGTTTCTGGCGTAGCGCTAGGACTATTATGAATTTGCTCATTTATGATTCAGTACGTGGGCGACCGAGCTGTGGACTCGATGTGGAGACCTATCAGAATCGATTTTTCATCCCCAAAAATCCCCGTATACTAAGGAGCCGTTTCCGAGATTCAGAATATACAGGTTATAAAAAAATGGTGTAGGACCCGTTTTAACTGGAGCCTCTACTCATTATTCTAAACAACTTTCCCCAAGGAACCCATAGTCAATTCGCAAAAAAAAATTCGACGCTCCATACAAAAATGCAGAAAATTGGTCAATCAGCTAATCGTTTTGTATGAAGAGTTCAATTTTTTTTGCGATTTTAGCAAACTTGTAGAACAAAAGTTGTTCAGTTTGATGAGTAGAAACCCCAGTTAACGTGACGTACACCAATTTTGTTACAGCCTGTATACAAATATACAAGAATTGCTCGTTTAATAAATAAATAAATAAAATAAATAAATAAATAAATATTCTGGGACAAATCACACATGGTCATCTGGCCCCAAAGTAGGATTCCCTGTGTTATGGGTTACCAGAGACTGATATACATACTTATATACGTTTAAATACATGCATATATAGATATTTAACACCCAGACACAGAGCAAACAAACCTGCTCATCACAGAAATGCTTGCCCTGGGTGGGGATCGAACCCACAACCCTCGGGTCAGTAGTCAAGGGCACTAACCACTGAGCCACCGAGTCAGTCAAGTCAGTTTAATGCTACTGATATGAAGCTATAAAAGTTTGTGCAAAAAATGGTCCATGACTTATAATTATGTGATTCACTGTACAGGGAACCTGTTAAAGTGTACTGTTCTAACGGGAAATATTTTATGTAAATGACTGTACTTCAAGTAATTAATTTTTAATCCAGTATACGGTATTTCTAGATTAATAGAAGTGATTTTCATGTCCGTCCTAAGTATTTTTTTTATGTCAAACATATTTTACATAATGTTTATTATTGTTTAATGTTATGTATCATATTCTGCATTCTAATGGATCAGTGTAAAATAAAAGATATATGTTTTTTTAAAGCTGATTTTTATTCCAGTAATTATATCTCAAATCAACAATTCCTTTTAATTAATTTGATATGGCACTAATAGTGTGTGGTCCATTGGTACACACAGGTGTCCAACTAAAGATATTTCATATACAGAGTGTTAAGTAGACCATACTTGAAACTGAACAACTTTAACCCTTTGCTAAAAAAGAAAAAAAAACTACCACACGAAGTTGGCTTATCAGCTGATCGATTTGTATAAGCCGTAGAACAGCGGTACAACAATATATGTTTAGTTCAACTAAAAAGGTGTTTGGTTAAATTAATTGAAGCCCCCTTAGAAATATGTTTATTAAATTTACCTAACAGTCCGGACATATAGTCACCCTTTTTGTCCACGGAGGTCTACTTTCGCGGCTCTCATTCTCTGTGTAACATAGAGATTTAAATATTTCTATACTTCTCTCTCGAAAACATGCAGCCTCGACGAGCCCTCCGTTCCGCGTCTAAGCTGGCACAAGCAAATTTTAGCAGACAGGGTTAGAGTCCAAATTAGTAAAATAAATGTTTTTTTACCACCAAAACATAATTTAATAAAACATAACGCAAAAAATAAAAAAAAGTAATGAGATATGAAGGACAGAATTGGAAGACGAAGACAGCCGAGAAGTCAAATTTGAAAACAAAAAACAAATTTAAAACAAGATAATACAGAACAAAACAAAAAGGATGACTTCGTCACAATCAAGTCTTAAGGACGTTTTTTGAAGTTTGTTTTTTTTGTATGAAACTGGGGATCTAGTTCTTTTACATGTGATCAATGTGTATGTTGAGTGAGTACCTATCTGAACTATAAACACTGTGTAGTGTGTGAAATATGTGTAGTTGAACACCTGTATGTTTTACGCTTATTCCTAATTATTTCAATAAATATTAAAATTACTAAAATTTAAATCGCTAAAATCACTACACAAAGCACTGTCTTGAGCTTTCTATACTATTATAAAACTGTAATAATTTTCGAAAACCTTAAAGTTTCAGGTATAATGCGTGCCACCAAAGAAGAGACTTGAAACATCACGTAAAACATTTCCTACTTTGTCTTTTTAATGCTATACGTGGTGTTTTAAGTTTCATCTTTAGTGGCACGCACTATAAAGCTTTTATTTAAAAATAATTTTTAATTCTCAGCAAACTCTATATTTGATACCCATATCATGGGAGTGCCCTAATTTCAGGGTAGGCTCGAATCCCCTCGGCGGGGACGTATATGAGCTGATATGATGATCATGGGAGTGCATAAAAAATAACTGGTACTCTATCTTTGGGAGTCCGCCATATTGGATTTAGAATGTCAGTTAGCTAACCATGCATTGTCATCCAAACTAAACGTGTAAGCAAAGTTTCAGCGCAATTGTACACCAGGAAACGGGTCTATAACTTGCAAATTTTGAAGCAGACAAGTTATTATAGTTGCATACGAACATTGCTAATTAATTATAAGCCTGTACAGAGGCCAGCACTTCAAGCTAGACACTTTGGACTTATTACCGTTCTTAGGCCGTATGCGTATGGATCAGAATCGCACTACGACTACTTGATGTGCTGTGTTGTACATTGAAGAATATATATTCCAGGGAAAAATTGTCGGGATAGGTTACTGGGACGTAACAAAGCCATGCCCAAAGAAATATTTTTTTTTATATTATCCCTGCCTACGCTACGTTAAATACGTTACGTAAAACGTAGCGTAGGCAGGCTTCCCACGCGGTGGACCGACGACCTGGTGAAGATCGCGGGAAGCCGATGGATGCGGGCAGCGCAGGACTGGTCGTCCCGGAAATCCTTGGGTGAGGCCTTTGTCCAGCAGTGGCCGATTTTCGGCTGATATGATGATAATGATGTATTATCCTTACTAATACATATTATGAATGTGAAAATGTGTTTGTTTTTTTGTTAACTTTTCACAATACAACACCTGGACTAATCTTGATGAAATTTGGCATGCTGGTAGCCTGTGTCACTTGGAAGGACATAGGCTACTTTTTATTCCGTGAATTGCATTGTCCGATGCGTCGAAAAAATACTCTTTTATGGTTAATTTCTTTAACATCGCAACAAAACAATGGTTTCTTGTGATTTTTTGCACAGAGAGATGGTTGAGGAGGTTGGAAATGACATAATTAACTAAATAGAATATCCTAACATAGTTCCAGAGTGATCTGAGGAAAACTCATTTCCACGTTCGCGCACATCAGCGGCGTCGCAACGTGATGTTTTTTATAGAATTGGTTAACATAACATAGACTGCTAATCAGAATTAATTCCTGCGGGATCTGGAGAAACTCAAGTCCACCACTCACCCTTAAAGACAGCAATAAAGACGATGTCCACGCGGGCGAAGCCGCGGGAAAAAGTTAGTTATAAAAACCCTTATAGTTTTGCAATGTCTGTCCGCGGTTTAGCTCAATGACTATTAGTACTAGAAAGCTTTAATTTGGCATATTAATCACGTTGACAAAGTGATAAAATCTTCATTTAGGAGGGGTGATTTTTTTTCCGTTGAATAGGTCTTTCGAAACTCCTGAGGGTTTGCTAAAAGAAATCTGTGCTGTCAGTGTCTACATTACTTACGTCAAAATATTGTCTTATTTTATTCCGTTACTGAGCGAGCAGTATTATTTTAATTTATTTTTGAAATTGAAAAAACAGGCGGAAATAACAAGAAAAGAAAGAAAGGCATCCAAAATGTTGCGAATATAAATGAAATTTCATTAAAAAAGCGAAGGTTTCAAGTGATGAACATGTCAATTGGAAAGGTCGGCGAGTGCACGGTGAGTTTTAGATTTAAGGACCAGAATAGCTGTTTTATTTGGCATGTTGGGCTTTTTCTTACGATTACTTTATGACGCTTTATTTCTCTTGCAGTTGCAATAAGAACTTTTTACTCAATATTCAACCACCAGAGCTGTTGGACAACGTTTTGCTCAAGTTCTACGATAGGAAAACTTTTAGAAATACCTGTACCCAAAGCCATAAAAAAGTCTTCTTCCCTTACTGCTTTGTAGAGAAAAATAAACTAAATATCTTATATATATAAAAATGAATTGCTGTTCGTTAGTCTCGCTAAAACTCGAGAACGGCTGGACCGATTTGGCTAATTTTGGTATTGAATTATTTGTGGAAGTTCAGAGAAGGTTTAAAAGGTGAATGAATATGAAAATGCTCGAAAATAAATTAAAAAAAATCCAAAAATAAAATATCAGTCAAAAACTAATTGGTTTTAGGGTAGAGTAGGGTAGTTTAGGGTAGGGTAGAGTAGGGTAGTTTAGGGTAGGGTAGAGTAGTGTAGGGTAGGGTAGGGTAGTGTAGGGTAGGGTAGGGTAGTGTAGTGTAGGGTAGGGTAGGGTAGGGTAGTGTAGTGTAGGTGTAGTGTTGTTAGGGTAGGGTAGGGTAGGGTAGTGTAGTAAAGTGTAGGGTAGGGTAGGGTAGGGTAGTGTAGTGTAGTTAGGGTAGTGTAGGGTAGGGTAAGGTAGTGTAGTGTAGGTTAGGGTAGGGTAGGGTAGGTAGGGTAGCGTAGGGTAATGTAGTGTAGTGTTGTGTAAGGTGGAACGAAGTTCGCCGGGACAGCTAGTAAATAATAAGTATAATGTAGGTAAGTATAGTCCATGACACAAGTTATCGGTCGGTCATTATCATTTAACACATCATAGGGTCGCGCATTATTGGGACTCATTAATGCATGTTTCGAAATTCAAAAAAGGCGAGCGCAAGATACCTGCAGTCGGACTTATTGGTTGTTTTTTTTATTATTATTCACAATTAGTAAGCCCTTGGCATTATCTCACCTGATGATAAGTGATGATGATGCCGAAGATGGAAGCGGGCTTGCCAAGATTCCTCAACGCAATGGAGAACTGGCTATCTTATCTTCCTGCCGGAACGCATCAATGTTGTTAACACTGATGTTTGGCGGCAAGACTTAGATATGATGGTGGTAGATAGCCAGGCGGGCTTAGAAATTGCCCTACCACTGACAAGTTGACCCCATCGGGAATTGAACCCGCGACCTCCTAGTGTGAAGCGAATGGACTAACCATTAACGCCACGGAGGCAGTTAAAATGACATGTTTGGTATGGATCAGTTTATTGCACCTAATTAAAATACCGATTTTAGTACTAAAAACAATATACGATCCTGATCCAATTGTCATCGCTATTATTGATTGATTAAAAACACTTCATTTATTATAATTGTATTCCACCTCCAAAGTTCATCACCAGATCAACTTCAAAGTACCAAAAGGATCTATTGTCACCGGGAATACGGCTTTATACCGAATTTCAGCTAAGTCGGACCCCTGGAAGTCGCTCTAAAATCGATTGCAAAATTTGACCTATATACTAACAAGAAAAGTTAAATAAAAGCTTGTAATAGTTTTCGAAAAACCTAAAAACTTTTAGATACAAGCTTTTATTTGACTTTTTTTTTAATTTGTCGCTCCCGAGGTGGATACTCTATTTTTTATCATTATCACCCTCTATGAGAAAATAAATAGGTGCAACTTATGAATAAAAATAGCACCTTCATTTATTTTTTTTATTTGGTTCACGTCACGCGCGGTTTATTTATTTTATCATACAGCCAGTACCTTGTTCATACAATGTTCGTGATCGATCTCTTTGGTGATTAGAACTTTTGCTAACAATATCCACATTCGAAATTTTTGAATATTTTGAATTATTGGAATTCAAAATGGGGATTAAGGAGATATTTTGGTCCCTGTTTATGAAGAACCAACCAGCAGCGCTTTGAACAGATGTGATAAAAAAACCATGTTACGAACTCTTTGCGTAGTTTAGTTTTATATATTAATTATTTGTATTTTAAATTCAATAACTATTTTGTTTTTCATTCGATGTCAGTGTTATGTTGGTTTTGTGAAATTACGTTGTCTCAGGTTTTATTGTGCTAATTTTCTGTCTATTTTTATGAAAATAAACTACATTTTAAAGGTAAAGCATTAATTTCACTCATCACAGGAGTATAGTCCGCACCCTCGTTTGTTTCAAACCATTTGGAGAAATAACGATTTTATACTGTAAAAAGTAATTTAATAACACGAAATAACTAAATTCGTTAAATAATCGTCAATGTAAATTAGTATGGGGGTCGTTTTTACCCGACTGCACCAGAAGGAGGGTTATTTTCATTCTATGTGTAAGGGCCTGTCTCGTCATCGTTTTCTAACATTAATTCAAATTTATAAAAAATAACTAGTGATTAAGAATAAATAATATTAAAATTAGTGTCTGTAAATGTCTATATATATATAAATCTTCTGTCCGTGTGTTAGTCCTTGAACTCCTAAACGGCTGGACCGATTTCGCTAATTCTTTTTTTGTCGAGTTCGTTATTGTCAGGAGAAGGTTCTTATGTAGGGTAGGGTAGGGTAGGGTAGTGTAGGGTAGGGTAGGGTAGTGTAGTGTAGGGTAGTGTAGGGTAGGGTAGGGTAGTGTAGTGTAGGGAAGTGTAATGTAGGGTAGAGTAGTGTAGGGTAGAGTAGTGTAGGGTAGGGTAGGGTAGTGTAGGTTAGGGTAGGGTAAGGCAGTGTAATGTAATGTAAGGCGGTACGTAGTTCGGCGGGACAGCTAGTATTGAATAAAATTGGTAGTTTAACTTATTGGTGACCTATTATTTTTAGTAGGTTATGGGTCCAGAAGCCCTGTAAGTCAGATTGGCAAAAGTAGAAATGGAAAAAGTGAGTCATAAACTCAAAAAAACAAAAAGTAAAAATGGCGGAAGGCACTAATAAGTCTTTTTGCCGGAGTTCACAGGTACCAATAATTTATTTCAGAAGAAGAAAAAGAGTGTAAAGGAGCCATAGAAGAAGTAAGCAAATAGACAAGAAGCGCAGTGGAATTTCAAAGAAAAAGGCGAAAACGTCTTATTATCTCAACCATACAGGACAAACTTATGGAGTATGTAATAGACGCATCGAGCAGGATCGAAGTGATTGAAAATCTGAAGAAAGTATTCGAAAGAACAAGCCTGCACTTCACATAGGAAAGGAACTATTGACTTTAAATGCAATGTTGGTGAAGATCTAAGCGAACATTTGAATAAATTTGATACACTTCTAAGAAACCTGGAAGAAACAGGTAGTAAATTGAATAAACAATACATATTAAATGCCAGATTGCTTTGAAACAACTATTGCAGCCTTAGAAACTGCTGTGTCATTAACTATTGAGTATGTAAAAAGTAAATTGCTGGATGCCGAATTAAAGACAAAAAATTACTGCAGAGTTTCAAGGAGAATATAGTTTTGCTGCAATCAAATGTTTCACCTGTGGCAAAATAGGCCACATGGCCAGAAATTGCAGATCCAGCTCAAACAGTTACAGAGGCAGAGGAACAAACAATCGCAGCAGAGGCAGAGTAAGGAGCTATAGTAAATGAAGAGGATCATCGCACATAGGTAGTATAGGAGAGATAGATATATAGAGAAAAAAATATAACATAGCAGCAGAAGAACAAGCATGCTATACAGCAGAAAATCTTGATAGAAATATAGAATTGGTACTATGGGAGCTTCTTATAACATTCTAAGTACTAAATATGAAAAATACATGAAAGAAGTGCGTGAAATAGAAGGCATTCATATCAAGATAGCAAATGGAGAAAGAATAATAGCAAAGAAACATAGACTGTCAAAAAATGAGTGTTAACAGTAAACTCTGATGTAGGAAAAACAAATCATTTGTGTTGTATAGTTAAGTTTATGAACGAGACGTGGACTGTCAGTGTGACAGCCCGCCAGGTTTTGACGTATTGAACTGCATTGTGTGTCATGGAGATGTGTTTTGCAAGGGTTTCAATGTGCTGGTGATTAAAGTATTTTACAGTATATTTAAAGTGTTTTATCATGTAGTTTACGACTACACAACATTGGCGACGAGTAGTGAGTAACATTTCCTTCCGTCGTGTTACGTCTCAGCGGAACGAAGTAAGGAGCAAATATCCACGCACGCACGAGGCCCGGTGACCGGCCAGTTTATTTTATCATTGTGGTGCTGGTGTGAAGTAGTAAAGATGTCAGATAAAGAAGAAGAAGGAGACAATGCTGTTGGTAGCGTTCCACGCGTTTATCAGTTAACAACATCATCCGGGGCTCACATTCAGATGCCACCGTTTGAAAGCATAAAATGTTCATGGAAGGTATATTTTAATGTGTTCATCAATAAAATGAAGGTGAATGACGTAGAGGAGAGCAAGTGGGCGCCGTTTTTATTGAGTTTTATTGGCTTTGAAATGGTCGCCTTAATGACAGAGCTGGCATATCCAGATTCTTTGGAGTCGAGATCATTTGATGAGTTAACTGCAATGATAGAGACACAACTGGAACCTGTCCGGTCTGAAATCGCTGAAACATTTAAGTTCATGCAAAGAAAACAAAATAACGAAGAAAGTATAAGTAATTATGTAGCAGCGTTAAAAAAGCTTTCACAGATGTGCAATTTTGGTAATTACCTGGACAGGGCGTTGAGAGACAAGTTTGTGCATGGCCTTAATAATGAAGGAATAATAAAAAGACTCTTCTCAGAAAAAAAGATGACATTTAGTCAAGCTGTGGAAATTGCACGTACTATGGAAATTGCAGCCTCGGATGCAAAACTAGTTATGTCAGAGATTGACTTAGGAGTCAAAATGATAAAAAACCATGTCAATATTAAGAACACAGTAGTATGTCACTGCTGTGGAAAACCTGGACATGTGAAACCTGCTTGTAATTTGAAGAATGAAACATGTTTTATTTGCCAGAAAAAGGGGCATTTGGCAATAGTGTGCAAGAAGAAAAAAGGTACTGGCAAGCAAAATAAGAAAGTCAAGGAGGTAGAAATCACTGAGGACAGCAGCAGTGGCAGTGAAGTGGGTTATACAATTTCAAAAGTGATGGCAGCAGGCAAGGTAAAAAATAATAAAAATTGTGAAGGACACAACAGTGATATCACGTTAGGTAGTGAATCTGAAAACTATTTATTGTGTGATTTGTTTGCAGAAAAAATTCAAATGATCGGATCGGGTGAAATAACTAAAAATGTAAAACAGAATGTTATACAAATGAAGAGCCACACTCCAGAGCCTTGGTATGTAACACTGAACATTGATAATGTCAACATTAAATTCGAAATTGACTGTGGCTCTGATGTCACATTAATGCCACTTAGTTTTAGTAAAAAAATACTTCCAATGTTGCAGATCAAGAAAACTAGATTAAAATTGAAAGGTTATGGTGGAAGACCAATAGAAGTAGTTGGCAAATGTAAAGTGTATGTTAAGGATGAAAAACAATATTTCTTGGCACTATTAGTTATAGTGAAAGAAGGCCAAATGCCACTGTTAGGTAGAGACTGGTTAAGTGTAATGAATATACATTGGGCCACAGCTTGTAAGAAACAATGCACTAAAGAAATAAAATCTGTAGAGTCAACAAAACTATCGGAACTGAGGTTGTTGCTGGAAAGGTATAATAATTGTTTTTCCAATATGCCTGGAGAAATTAAGGGACCACCGGGTAAGCTCCAATTAAATCCAAATGCTGTTCCAAAAATGTGTAAAGCACGTAGAATACCCTATGCCTTAGAAGGTCCTGTAAAACTGGAATTGGATAAGCTAGTAGAATGTGGAAAATTAATAAAAGTATCTAGAGAAGACAATGTCACATGGGCCACTCCAATTGTGCCCATAGTCAAAAGCCCAACAAATATAAGAATATGTGGGGATTATAAAGTCACAATCAACCAACATCTTGAGGTACCACAGCATCCAATTCCAGCTATAGAGGATATATTTGCTAAATTACACAACTATAATGTCGGGATGTCAGACTATAATGTCGGAAACAGTGTATAAAGACTTGTGGAATTCCTGTATGGAAGTACTTTTTGAAGGTCGAAGTTTCACACACTGCAAAGTGTAAATTGTGTAAATCAATAATTAAATCGACCGGATATTCGACAAAACGTTTAAACGTGCATTTAAAGTCGAAATACAAAATTGACACGGCAAAAGCATCAGATGAGGGCGGAAGTGCTGCCGCTTCTATCACTGCATCGACGTCCAGTTCCTCGACATTGGCTCATTGTGAACCTCAACTCATCAACTATCAACCTCGGGCACTTCGGCAAAGAAGCATAAAATCACTGACCACTTCCCAAGCGAAAATAGTACCGTAGAAAAGAGGATATCACGCATGGTGTCAAAAGATAGTTTTCCATTCCGAGTTTTCGACACAACGTCGGATTCACGGGATCTTTTTACTAAAATCGCCTAATAATTATTCCGAGTCGGGTGGATTTAAAGGCACATACCTTCAATTCACTAATGACAGTTGTACCAACAAGCGTGGAAGCTGAGCGAGCTTTTTTAGCCGCTGGTTACCTAGTATGCAATATCAGGAGCCGTTTGGCAGACGACACAATTAATACTCTAACTTTTTACGAAGCTATTTCCAAAATATTTTTTTTATTCTCCATGAGAAGTAAGGTTAGTACCATGTGTCCTTACGTATTTATCGTGTGTGTGTGGTATACTTTGTCAATGGTGATAATTGAGTAACTATGTCAAGTCAATTTATGTTTCGGATCGGATGTTTAAATTACGTGATTATGTCAACGTCAATTTATATTTATGATGTTTATGTTGTTATGTCAATTTATGTCTTGTGTCTTATCACCCTTATTCTATGTCAATTTATGTCTTGTGTCAAGCGTTTCCAGTGTGGAAATTTTAACTTTCAAGATGCAGCTCGCTCCGGTCGCCCAGTTTGAATTTGCATACAAAATACGAAGGAACTTTTTCCCCGACCTAGTATGTGTATGAAAGTTGTCGGCATCAAAATTAGCATTTCCCAGTTGCCGATTGAGCTAAAATTTTGCATACACGTTTAGTTTGGATGACAATGGTGTCGATTCGGTGTTACACGACTTAACTTATTTGACAGGATTAAACTAAATTAACGCAATCTGTCTTTTACTTTCTGTATCGAAAAGACAAGGATAGAATGTTTAAATTTAGTTTAGTCCTGTCAAATAAGTTAAATCGTGTTACACCGAATCGACACCAATGCATGGCTAGATAAGTGACTTCGTTCTAAATCTAATATAGCGGAGCAGTTATATGTATGCACCTCTATAATAGGGGTGTCAATTACTGAAAGGGCTTGCTGAGAAAAATACGAAATAATTAAAATTATTTGCAAATAAAAGCTTGTACATTGCTTTGATTTTAGGTTTTTCGAAATTAGCTTATTTTATATGTGATCTAAGAGTAAGTAGATGATAATTAAAATTAGGACTAGAATTCTTGAATAAAAGACAACGTGACGAAACGTCCAGAATCCCCACTCTTCACTATACTACTATTACAAAGAGATAAAGTTTGTAAGTAGGTAGGGCGTACGGTGCGCAGATTACCTCTTACATTCAACCAAATATATAATGGACCGGCCCTATCTATACATTAAAGTCATAAAAAAATGAGTCAAATACAACTGCACGCAAACACACACACTGCTATAGTCTACCGAGCGTCTTTTAAATATTAACAATTACAGACATAGAGAGACGTACTCGGAATGTAATATGAATGGGATAATAAATTTCACTCATTTTAACCCATTTGGCCATTTGCGGAACACCGATCGACTAAGGCGAAATGAGCGAATGCGCTTATTCTGAGGCATCAAAACCGCTGTTCGCGTAGGCTGATCCATAGCTGTTATATAGGTCGAAGCCTCTTACATAAGCTTGGATGTAAGAGATAATCTGCGCACCGCACGCCCTAGATACCCACGCGGACAAAGCCGGGTCAACAGCTCATAGCACAACAGAAAGGTCTTATTGGGACCTCCATTTTCAACGTCACAACTGTTTGGGAACGGGTCTATTCGGTCATACTCCACACACGAGGGGCAAGTCCGGGTTTAGCACTCGCATCACAGTTTAGATCAGTAATAAAGTTTGGCGGGAGCTGTACCTCTTGCATCCAAACTTTATTACTGATCTAAACTGTGATGCGAGTGCTCACTGCGCCGGTATAACCGAGTAGTAGTTACCTTTTTTTTAATAATATAATAACGTCTCTGGGTACAAAAGCCTTAAAATTAATCTTCATTTGTTTTTTGATTAGCAATGCTTAGTGTCGGTGCATTACAAATCTTCTCTGGAGTTCTTGACAGTATTTGCAGAAGCCTCATTCTGAGGTGGACCACCCGGTTGCAGTAGGGCGTCTATAAAACTACACCCAGTGCAAACTGGGTTCTCATCGTCCTCCTTCATTTTATTTTCTTGTCCTTCACATTGCTCACGTGCACCAGACGATTGTTTTCAAAACGCACTACTTTTGAAGCAATGACTTCTATATTACTGGCGTAAGGACCCGGTCAACTCGCGCGACTAATGCTCCCAGCGAATTTGTGCGAAAATCGAAATTTTCGCACACTCGCGACTCAGTCGTCTGCAGGAAATTGTAGAGGGCGGTGGAAAGATATACATTTCATATGGATGAAAATACCTTATTGTGATGTTAGAGGCTGTAAAAATCATGAAAGAAAGGCTAAAAAGAAACATGGAATATCGTATCATCGTTAAGTAACCCTACATTTTATTTTTTCTTGTAAACAAATTAAATAAACGCATTTTTAAAGTGACAATTCTCGCCCACGCTAGTTCATACGAGTTAATATCGTATCATCGTTAAGTAACCCTACATTTTATTTTTTTCTTGTAAACAAATTAAATAAACGCATTTTTAAAGTGACAATTCTCGCCCACGCTAGTTCATACGAGTTATGTCAGATGGCGCTACTTTTTGCTTGTAGGAAGATAATCTGAGTAAAATATGGAGACGGACGAATCCTTCTGTCCAAATCTGTGTTTTGAAGTAAATTCTAGCAAAAAAACCACTTCAGAGCCATAACAAAGTTTGGCGCGAGCTGTGACCTCCGTAACTAATCATATTTAATGAATGATAATTAAAACAATCACCAATATTTAGAATGGTCCTTCATTAAGAAAGTAGCCAAAAATATGATGAAAAAAGAGTGATTTTTACTAGGTGCCTTTTAGTATCACATTTACGTACTTGTGCCTAGACTATTAAAATATTGCTTTTATACTTTTCAGACCTATGAAACCTACCCACCCTACTTGTAACTTAGTTAAGGCAAGGTTATTTTTAACCGACTTCAAAAAGGTACCTACATGATTATGTGTATTTCAGTTTAAAACCGCAATGCTACATCCACATATACAGCCAATGAGTTGGCCCAAGACAGTAGACAATTTAACATTGTCTGTATCTTTCTGTCTCATTATTATTGCGTATAGGAAAAAAAGGACGTGTATATAATAGTCAATTACACTACTTCTATGTTACTCATTGTTTTGTGTTAGAAGTACTTTGTAAGTATGTCTGTCTTTGTTTAACTATAGTGTTGCCTCCGTCGCTCAGGCGGTGGGCCAACGCGTTGGCCGAATGTGTGGATGAAGCACTAATAAATCTTTGCTGCAAATGAGTTTTTATAAATCTTGCATCCATACAGCCGACCACGTCAGACTGTCATGCGTTTTTCTGGTAGTATATCGCTACATCTACGATCACACACAAAATAACTAGATTCACGGTCACAAGTGTTCGAATTTTATCATCATCATCATTAAGCCGAAGATGTTTACTGCTAGACAAAGGCCTTCCCCAAGGATTTCCACGACGACCGGTTCTGCGCTGCCCGCATTCAGCGGCCTCCCGCGACCTTCACCGTCATGCATCGGTCCACCGATTGGTTGGCCTGCCTACGCTACTCGAGAACTTTACTGCCCCAACGGCCATCTGTTAACTATCGAATTTAACGTCATATTTTTCACTCACGAAGGTGTCCTTGCGCGGTTTTCTCTTTCTAAGGAAGTGGCTATTTTTGTCTCCTGTCAAAGAACTACAGGTATATTCTCCGGATAATTTTCAACGTTTGTTTTGTATGTAACAAGAGATTTAGTTATTTTATGTGTGATCGAAGCTTACTTGCATTTTTAAGTACTCATATACGTGATTGCCCAAGGTTTCAGTCTTCAGTTCGTTTTACTTCTTTTAAATCCTTGAGCAGACCCATACGGCCAACAGCACATCACATCACACATGCTTATTCTTGGTGTGGCCAGGTCTCCGTCGCTTGAAGTTACCCATCTGCCTCAGGATTTGTGTATTTTCGTCTTCGAGCTCGACGGCCATACCGGAGGTGCCCGGAATGGCGCCCCAGAGCTTCAGCTTGCCGGGCAGATAGATGAGGCCTATGAGTGTTAACACTGAAAACAGACATTTAACATTAGTTTCGTCTTGCCCATGTTCATTTTAAGACCTATATATGTATAACATGGTTATTTAGTATGATTCTTGAGTTTCTGGTTCTTCTAGTACCATATAACGTGGTTATGTAGTAAACAATACCATTTAAATATGAAGCTAAGACTTTATTAAAGTTAAGAGGTCTGCCTGTACCCCTTACTGGTTTCGACATTCTATGAACAAATTATAGCCAACTTTCTTGGCTCTAAATACAATTGGCTCCTATCGTTAGCCAAAGAGATAAAGTATCTATAACATAAACGAGAAAAAATGCAGTATAATATTAGTTATTGTATTCAGTTTGCTAATAAATCAAAATTTCTGTGACGTGATATTGCTATTCGGCCATTTTTATTATTTTACATTTCTTCGCTTTGACTACAGATTGGTACCAATTTTATTTAGAAACATAAATCAGTTTTGGAGGGTGCCGACCCTTTAGGAAATGTACAGTGTGTAGGGAAATTGATTGCGTTCGTAATACGCATAACAGGTTACTGTTAAGGTTAAAGGTACTTACTATTCAAAATGCAGGGGAAAACCACATAAAAGTTTAGAGTTGTGGATTGGTAGTAGAAAGCTTCTGATATGTATAAAATAATTGTTAGGATCAGCGACCAGTAGCCCATGGACACCACTCTGTAAAATAAATGAACGATTTAAAGCGCTTCTCATTAGCACAACCAGATGGCGCCAAAACAACACCACTGCGGATCCCGCATTGTGACGTCACCACAAAGACGAAGTGAAATGGTAGTTAGGTAGATTCTGTGGTCACAAAAATGTTAATATAAATTTCAATACATCTGCTCGAAAAGTGGCACTTCATATGCCAGTTAACTGTGCGCAAAATTGTTTTTACCGCACAGTCCGTTTTACTTTGCCACTGTCTGTAAAATTAATTTTACTGCACACCATAACTTTTTAATTTCTAGACTACATTCTCTGATTGACAATCTTGTAATACTTCAACTTTTCTATAACCAGACTTGCTCAATTTCAAGTTGAACAAAATCTGTGTGCCTGTGAGTGTATTTAATATCTTTGTATCCTAATTTATAATTATTTTACAATTTACTTACGGCCTATAGTGTATGTAGAGCGTACAGTGTATTAGAGCTAAAGCTTTCAACACGGAGTATATTCCCAACATCCGACAGAGAGTGAAATCTCCTGAAATAGTAACATTATTATTAGAATCCCTTTGAAGCAGCCGTAGCTCAGTAGAACATGCGTTGCTTGCGTCGATCACATGATTAACTGCACAGAAGCACAGTCATTACCTAGATTCTGTTAACTGTTTCTTCACTTAAGTCTTCTCAGAATTCAATGCAATAAATGCAATTAAATTCACATTACCTAATGTCATTGAAGTAAACAATAATGTATTCTTAGCTGGTGACATGTAGAATTTGTAAATCAAAGTGTGTTTCTAGGAATAACTGTAGATTCAAAGCTTCAATGGGGCCCTCATAAAGAAACGCTAGCAGGCAAGCTAACGTTATACGCAGTCAAAAATCAGGCATCTTACAGTTATAGATACCACAAGACTGGTATATTACAGCTACTTCCATAGTATTGTCTTATGGAATACTTTTGTGGGGACATGCAGTTGATATGCGGTTGATAGGCGGTTGGCGCGATTTATGGAATGCGTTCTCATGAGTCGCTCCGAGATAACCTCAAAGATAGTAATATTATGATTATGACTTATCCCTGTCAGTAAATTTATAGTGACAGACACAGTCGTAATCTTCGGAATAAAAATAAACTTCAAGTAGCTTATACTCTCTCAAACAGCTCAAGAACAACAAGGCACCGGGTGATGATGGAATTACGGCTGAACTTCTGAAAGCAGGTGGATCACCGGTACTAAAAGCTCTTCAGAAGTTATTTAATTCCGTTATACTCGAGGGACAAACGCCTAAGGCATGGCACAGAAGTGTGGTCGTGCTTTTCTTCAAAAAGAGTGACAACACCCTGCTGAAGAACTACAGACCCATCTCACTTTTGAGCCATGTCTACAAGCGTTTTCGAGAGTCATTACGAATCGTCTCGCACGCAGGTTTGACGACTTCCAGTCAGCCTCCCGACCAAGCCGGTTTCCGAAAAGGCTTTAGTACCATAGACCTACGCTGTATACATACGCTGCGGCAGATTATACAGAAGAGTACAATCAGCCACTATGCTTGGCGTTTGTGGACTATGAAAAGGCCTTTGATTCAGTCGAAACCTGAGCTGTGCTACAGTCTCTCCAGCGGTGCCAAATTGACCACCGATACATCGAGGTGTTGAAGTGTCTGTATGAAAACGCCACCATGTCGGTTCGCCTCCAGGACCAAAACTCGAAACCTATCCAGTTGCAGCTAGGGGTGAGACAGGGAGACGTTATATCTCCGAAACTGTTCACCGCCGCCCTGGAACATGTTTTTAAGCTTCTGGACTGAGGTGGACTCGGCATCAATATCAACGGCGAGTACATATCCCACCTCCGATTCGCTGATGATATCGTGGTCATGGCTGAGACTATGGAAGACCTAAGCACAATGCTCGATGGCCTCAGTAAAGTCTCTCAACAAGTGGTCTTAAAATGAACATGGACAAGACGAAAATAATGTTAAATGTCCGTGTCGCACCCACTCCTCTAAAGGTTGGAGACTCTACACTGGAAGTTATTGACGAATATGTATACCTGGGACAAACAGTCCAGCTAGGTAGTTCCAACTTCAAGAAAGAGATCAATCGACGAATCCAACTCGGCTGGGCAGCGTTCGGGAAGCTTCGCAATATCTTCACGTCCCAAATACCGCATGATGACTTACGGAACTGAGACATGGTCGCTTACTATGGGCCTCATAAGAAGGCTTAAGGTCACCCAAAGGGCAATGGAGCGTGCTATGCTCGGAGTTTCTCTGCGTGATCGAATCAGAAACGAGGAGATCCGCCGCGCAGGAGAACTAAAGTAACCGACATAGCTCACAGAATCGCTAAACTGAAGTGGCAGTGGGCAGGGCACATAGCTCGTAGAACAGATGGCCGATGGGGCAGTTAAGTTCTCGAGTGGCGACCGCGCACCGGAAAACGTAGCGTAGGTAGGTCTCCCACGCGGTGGACCGATGACCTGGTAAGATCGCGGGAAGCCGATGGATGCGGGCAGCGCAGGACCGGTCGTCGTGGAAATCCTTGGGGTAGGCCTTTGTACAGCAGTGGACGATTAGTGGCTGATATGATGATGATGAACTTATACCAGACTTAGCAAAATCAATAAGTCCTTTGTGGGACAATGCACACTCATGTATAACAAATTACCGGATGATGTCTTAAATTTGTCAACAGTTAAAAAATTGAGTCAAAGGAACTCTTTGTAAAAAGAGGTTATTTAAAGAAATCCAAATATTTTAATGTCAAAAATGTATGGGTAGACAGTGTTACTTCTATCAATGCTAATCATATGTAATAAATAGTAATAAAAGGATGACAATTCAAGTATTTCTTTTAATTAATCAAGATTCAAGGTATTTATTCAAAATAGGTGCAAATAACACTCTTTCTGATAGTCATAAATTAATACTAACATAATTTCATTTGTGAAAAATCAAGAAATAAACAATTATTTCAGTCAAAATTAAATCCTAGAAATAAACCAGATTATGTCATTAGAACATGAAAACAATATTTTTAATCTTAGCATTGATATGAGTGGTGCATGCTCTCTAATGGCGGCTGTAGACTCTCAGCCTTGTCCAGAGCCATGTCCTGTACACTTTCGTCTATTCATTTGTGGTTTATTAAGGCTCAAGATGGACGCGTTAGTAATGGCAGCGGTTACTTGGTTTTTGGGATTTTATCTTCTAAAAGAGTTTTTCAAAAACCTGTTCTTCTAGAAACAGAAAAACTATTAAGGTGGCACCATATTGGATAAGCGAGAGTGTACATGGACGAGCCCGTGATATACGCGAGACCCTTTGGCTCGGACACAAAAACGGACAGGGAGCCGAGCACACACAAGACCCGAGACTATCCAGGAGCGAGACGAACGCACCATCTACACTCTCACGCTCGGCCTGTCGCGGGTGGTTCGGCGAGAGTGTAGAGCCCCCAATATTCGTGTGGATGGTGGCGCATCGGGAGCCGGGTTGTTCCTCCCTCGCCCTCTAAGGTCGAGGGGTGCAACGGCTGACTATTGCGTTTTACTTGTGAATGGGTGCTATCCGTGTAAACTAGCCTACTGTTGTCAAAGGCATAACAACAAATTCAATGATTTTATTAAAGTATTTTAATTTTAGTAAAGTCATATTGCATTCATATCCAAATGACATTGTTTTGATATCAATGATTTTTAACTGATGATTGATTGTTTTTATTTTTTTCACAATGTGACATTAGTAAGAGTTATGACCATCAGAAAGAGTGTACCAGGTACCTATTTTGAGAACATTTTGAATCTTTGAATGCAACATTGCAACCTTTCGCATACAAGGTGACAAAAATTTATGCACCAATTGTTAGGCCACGTCAGAGGCTTGAATAGGTGGCTTGAAAAACTTCTTACCACTAGCACTACATTGGGAGATCTCCCCCTACCCCTCCCAATCACCCTAAAATGTACAATATCTATAGCCTACCCCCTGCCTATATCATTCATCCCAATATGATGAAACATTGGCAAGTTGTCAAGTGTATACCCGCAAAGGCTTCTGACCAGTTGGGGTGCACATAATCAGGCTTAATCATTCATGTCTATTTTTGAAAAACTTCCAAAAAAATAAGTTGCAGCAGATTTTATTTTTAAACTGCTCTTATTAGTCAACCTGTCACCAAATTTAAAAATAATTTTAAATCCAAGATATCTTGGAAACCGTTCATTTCCGACCCCTAGGAGATGGGGGTTATTTTATTGCAAATTAACTCTACTTTATCCCCCTTTTAATGAATAGGTCGAATTTCTAGTCACCCTGAAACTTACCGTCCATCTGTTCAGTATCACCATTGTTGCTCAAGAACGATCTCCCCTCAATGTAAGACCGTCCTGCTGTGCCCAGATCCATGAAGGCTACAAAAGCTATCCAACCTCGAAACGCATACAGCACTTTATTTTGCACAGCCATTATTTAACTTCAAATTCAAATCAACACCAAAATTGATGCTGTACATATGCTCCTAGGTCTATAATGTGTAAGGCGTCGTCGCGTCGAACTTTGCAGTCTTATACGGGCTCATCTATACTTCAGTGCAGGTAGTGACTAATATTAAAGTCTTCCAAAACGTTTCTATCTTGATTTCACTTAAACATCATCACAAACCAGCGGTGTTCATTCAACACAGAGCAAGCTAAATTTAACTCAACATTCTTGCAATTTAAACGCAAATACAACATATAAAATGATTAATTAATTAATTAAAGTCTGATTCCTGAAGCCGTTAAAGTTTTGTCTCGGCGTGTATCACACATCGCAACAGCCAACAGCATCGCACTGCGGTGCGGTTTGTTTGCGGTATTTTCTTTTCTTATGTACCTAATTTTCCTTTTCACCTTTTCCAACACAGATCTACTATGTGTTTTCCAACCTTTTCCCCGAGCTTTTCCCATTTCCATATTTTTTTGTTTTTCACGTTGCTTTAGTTAGTCTATTAAAGTCTCTGGGTACAAGCCCTTTTGAGACAGTCTTAATTTTTCATCTTCATTTCTTTTTCGATATGAAATGCTAGTGCCAGTGCATTACAAATCTTCTTAGGAGTTCTTGACTGTCCTCATTCTGAGGTGGAACACTCGGTCACAGTAGGGCGTCTATAAAACTGCACCCAGTGCAAGTTGAGTCTTCACGTTCTTCTTCATTTTATTTTCTTGTCCTCCACATTGTTCACGTGCACCAGACGATTTTCTTCAAAACGCACCAATTTTTTAAAACAAAACTAGCAGAAAACAATAATATACTAAACTACGAATGCGTTCACTACAAATCCCGCCAAAAAAACTCACTATAATTCGTAAAATTTAGCTTGATCGCTGCGACAGTTGTCATCTTAGTAGATTTTATATGTTGTATCTCTTTTACACTAATTGAACTTCCATCTATCTTACCTGTTGTCGCAGCGATCAAGCCTTTGCGAACTATACTAGGTCATCTGATTTATGTTTAAGCGTTAATAATAAATAATATATAGGGTCTTAACACAAGTATGCACTTATTTTTAACTGGAGCTTGTACTCATGAAACTGAACAACTTTCCTCAAGAAACCCATGGTCAATTTGCAAAAAAAAATTGGACTCCCATGCAAATCGATCAGCTGGCGGGCAAACTTTGTACTACGCCAGTAATATACAGGGTGATTTGTAATGTCACGTATTCCCGTTAAGGGGTGATAGATAAGGTCAAAAGCAATCAATTTTGTCCTATAATGTGCTATCCGAAAGTTAACCGTTTTCGAGATATTTCAAATTTACTTTTTTTATTTTAAATTCCGGTTTCAGATGGTTAAAATTTGAATAAAAAAAAACTACGTGCCTGATTTTGAGTTTCTTGCTATCGTCGTATAGCGGACATTCCAATAGTTCATAATAAGTGATAAAATCTTGAAAAGCTTCAAACGTTTTCAAATTACGCTTTTTAAATTTATCAGTTTCCTATTTTTTTCTATTTTTTTCGATAAAAAAGGCAATTTTCTGTAAAAAATCTCCTAGTAATTAAATGTGCAAAGTACGTTAATAACATCTCTAACTAACTAGCTTTCATTTGAGGTAAAAAGTTACAAATAACTCCAAGTACAAAGCAGAAATAAAAAAAAAATGATGAGTAGGTAAAGAAATTAATGTTCGAAAAATAATTACGTACGATAAATAAAAGGCTTTTATTTTAATTAAACTCTTTTATTAGTTCACCGTCTCTGAGACCCCTTCGGTCTTTTTTTTCGAGGGTTTAACGCTTCTTTATCAGCCCAGTAATGAGCATTATGGTAGTTTGTGATCCCTTCTTTGTCAAACTTGGATTCATCAGTCCACATAATTTTCTTAAAATATTCTGGATCTTCTGCATCTGCATTTAACATGAACCTGCAGAAATCTATCCTTCTTGCAGGATCGCCCTCTTCAGTCACATGCACAGGCGTGTAGTGGTAAGGGTATAATCTTGCACTATGGACAGTAAACCATACTTTGTACTGTGATATACCAAACTGTGTAGAGACAGTGCGCGTAGATGTTGTAGGGTCTTCTTGAAACATACGAAGGATTTCTTCTTCATCTTCAGGGCGATGTACTCGGGGTCGACCAGCATCACTATGTTGCCTTTGAACCCGTCCAGTTAGGCGGATGCGCCGATACACAGAGTCAAACACAGTAACATGAGGTGTTCGGCGATTCGGGAAACGTTGGCGATATTCACGGTGGGCAGCTGCAGAATCTCCGTTACAATATCCATAACAGAACATTATGTCTGTGTATTCTTCATTTGTAAAAGTACGTCCGTGCTCGGGATGCCAAGGTCCTGGCGGATCTTCTGCGTCTGCCATGATAATAAACCAACAAAAACTCGAAGTTAACTCAAAAATGCTAGTAAATGATAATTAGTGCGTAATACGTGTGCGCGTACGAAGTAGTTGATACCAACTAAACCTAATTTTCGCTTGGCGTGTGGGGACGGCGGCGGCGTAACTACAATTAATAATAACAGCTCTCTCTCTCTCTCTCACTCACTCCTTCCCTAAGTCAGCTCTTCTCTCTCGCTCCCTATTCGAGCCGATTGCCATAAATAAAAAGAAATTCCATGAAATGCGAGTCCTTTGAGGACAGTAACGACTTACCTACTTAAAACAGGTAATAAAAATTCCTTTTAAAAATCCGGCCTCTGTGGGTCTCAACGTTTTTTCTCTACATGTACTTGAGATACTACTAAGTTTAATACCTCTAATGAAAGCTAGTTAGTTAAAGATGTTATTAACGTACTTTGCACATTTAATTACTAGGAGATTTTTTACAGAAAATTGCCTTTTTTATGGAAAAAAATAGAAAAAAATAGGAAACTGATAAATTTAAAAAGCGTAATTTGAAAACGTTTGAAGCTTTTCAAGATTTTATCACTTATTATGAACTATTGGAATGTCCGCTATACGACGATAGCAAGAAACTCAAAATCAGGTACGTAGTTTTTTTTTATTCAAATTTTAACCATCTGAAACCGGAATTTAAAATAAAAAAAGTAAATTTGAAATAACTCGAAAACGGTTAACTTTCGGATAGCACATTATAGGACAAAATTGATTGCTTTTGACCTTATCTATCACCCCTTAACGGGAATACGTGACATTACAAATCACCCTGTATAAGTCACTGCTTTGTACGGAAGAATAAAGAAGAATTGTCCACGGGTTTCTTAGTTTATTATTTTGGTTTAAGGTACTCTGTGGTTGCTAGGGTCTTTCTTTTCACTTAGAATATTTGAAAATATACCTACTGTGCTATTTTTCTGAACTAATTATTTGATTCTATAAAATTCCGTCCCCAAATTAAATAACAGAATCCTATCAAAAACATTTCATGTAAAATTGGTTGCCAAAACCCACAAGTTCATAATACTTTCATTGTTAAAAAGTTATGAGATCTTAGAGCCAAGTCCCTAGCTAAGCAAGTAAATTCCCTTAATCTTTATGTACTTACCCGCTTTTCATCAAACACGTCCTAGGGTCTTCTGAATTCCCCAGTGTCAAACTAATTAAAGGCACAAGTTGTGCCGCACAACTCCTATCTATCGGGTGCACCAGGCATTATGAATGACTTAAATTCAATATATTGTTATATTTTGCATTAGTCCAGCTTATGGAAACCACCTACGTATATTTTTTCTGTTGTGCGACTGAGGAGCGAGCGTTAGCGAGCAACGCAGGAGTGAAGATGGTATTGTGATATATAAAAAAATCGAAGTTGAGATTTTGATGGGGATCAGTGATCAGTCATACACTAATAGTCTGAAAACCAAAAAATAAAAATGTGTGTGTGTTTGTCCGGTTCTATAGTTCCAAAACTACTGAACGGATTTGGGTGAAATTTGGGTTAGGGAAATATTATTTCTATATTTTCAGATATTTTTTTTAAATTTCCCCATATTTTGATTTTTTTAGAGTCGCCACCACAGTAAAAAATCACTTATTATTTTTTTTTACTTAAAAATGCCTAACGATTTTAATGAAGTTCGGTATGTTACCATAACCTTAAATGGTCTAAACAGTACGCTGTAGTCCGTTGTTCCAAGGAAAATCGGAATAAGGTAGGTACCTCTCCCATATTAATCCAGGTTGTTTGTTACTTTTTCTCGAAAATGGCCCTAACGATTTTAATTCAACTTTGTGAATAGGTAATTAGGACTTCATAAGACCTACTGCATTGGGTACCTCATTATTCCAGGAAAAATCTGAGTAAGCTACCTCCCATACAAACCTGTTTTTTTTGTAAATTTTTGATCAAATCTGACATGTACGAGTATATAACTAGTTCCATTCCTTGCTATTATGAAAGTGTAATGTTGATTGTTGATTTGTGTACTCCTGACTACCACAGAAGGTGAACGCTTCACGAGAAAGTATGCACAGCGTGGCTGTATAATTTATTTCTCCCCATGTTTGTTGTACCTACTGTTCGAATCTGTATACTTAAGCACCTGCGTACGTCCGACTAGCTTATCCGTAACCTATGAGCGAAAAACTTTTCAATATTCCATGCTTATTTGCTATATAAACGAGTACCTACTATAGCTTTCCTTCTAAAATAAAAAAAAAATTGGGCCCATACAATTTTTATCAAAATACACGTTTTTTTAGGAAACATAAAAAATGCGAAATTGTACTAAGTTATTGCGATGAGATTCGATTTTTAGCCAACTTCAAAAAAATAGAAGGTTTTTTCCCATCCCAGTTCCAGGTCGGGTTTCCTGACATATTTGTACCGGGACAGTCTGTATGCTAACTCCCTCCCGTTAAATCATAGCTAATCTTTTTAGTGACAACCAATTTAAAGCAAACTCAGACACGAAGGGAGAGGTGAGTTGACTAAAGATCCTTACTAATATCCATTTTCATATTAATTTAAAAACGTCCACTGTTGGACAAAGGCCTCCCTACGACCGGCCCCACGCTGCCCACATCCAGCGTCTTCCCGCGACCTTCACCAGGTGTTCGGTTCACCGAGTGAGAGGCCTTTTTAAGCTAAGTCTTCCGGTACGCATTCGCCACTCGAGAAATTTACTACCCCAATCCATCTGTTCTACGAGATATGTGTCCACTGCCACTTAAGTTTAGCAATTCTGAGAGCTATGTCGGTTACTTTGTCCTTCTACGGATCTCCTCGTTTCTAATCCAATCACTATAGGGAAACTCCGAGCATAGCCTCATCCTCCTTAATAGCTCCATCATCTATTGGGTGACCTTGCGCCTTCTTATCGAGGTCCCTAGTCAGCGACCATGTCCCAGTTTTTTGACGTGATAACGTCTTATAAATCGATGAACACGGGCTGCATACACGAAAAAGTGTGACGTCATTTTCGCGTTACGCCTAAGTGTCACACGGTCTCGTTACCCCTGTCACGTTACGCCTGAGCCAAGCGACTTTATTTATGCTACATTTTATTCTGTACGTGTACTTGGACGGACGGACGAACCGTCATACTAAAAAGAGGCGTTTCTTATACCTAACATTAGTGAGTTAATGGATTAAAAGTACTAGGCTTCCAGGAGGTGTGAGGAAACACAAAAGTCAACTTTGATTCCTTGTATTTTTGACGTGTTAACATTTTATAAATCGACTAGTGGATGCCCGCAGCTTCGCCTACGCAGATCCCGATTTTTGCGGTTCCCGTGGGAATTTCCCAAAATCCTTTCTTAGCGGATGCCTACGTCATAACATCTACCTGCATGGTTAAATTCCTTAAAGCATCCTTACAAATTTTATTAACTAGCTGTTGCTCGCGACGTCCGTCCCCGCGGATATCGAGGGTGCGCTATGCGCAAGCACGGTACGCGGGGCTTTTTTCTTCAAACAAAAATTAGCGAAATCGATAACGCTAAAGTTTGTATGCATGGATGTTTTTTACTCTTTCACACAAAAACTACTAAACGTATCTTGATGAAATTTGGTAGGTAGACAAATTAGGACCTGGATAAACACATAGGCTACGTTCTTCCACGCTAGCGAGCCGCTGTGCACCCTCGGAGCCAGTCATAGAAACTATGTTCACGCAAGCGAAGCCGCTGGCAAAAGACAGTATAAATAGATGTGTTAATGTGCTGATTTGTTCTTCTTCCATGTAGAGCTACGGATCAACGTGTATTTTGCTCAGAACTATAGTGAGGATTTGGAAATGTCATGGTCTACTAATTAACATAGACGTAGCTCCCGGATAATCTAGAAAAAACGTATTTCCATTGCGGCTCGCGCACCACAAATCTTCAGACAGTCGTAATAAAAACGATGTCTACGCAAACATAGTCGCGAACAAAAGCTAGTAACTATTACACTTATTGTGGTACACATTTTTTCACAAGTGAATCAAATTGACATGGAAGATAGCTTAGCTGTGGACCAATCAGAAGAGCTGAATTGACTTTAGCAAAAATTTCATAGATTTATAATAAATTTTGCTTTTTGAATTTTTTTTTAATTTTTTTTTATTCACATTTGGTAAGCTCTTGGCATCATCTCTCCTGATGGTAAGTGACGATGATGCCGAAGATGGAAGATATGAAAAATGTATGAAAAATGCATTTCTTTGAATGTACCGTGATTTTGTGAAAAAATGTGAACCACAAAAGTGTGCAGAATAACTTCATTTTATCAGCTTTCTAGGAATACTTATATTTATAAAAAAAAACTACCAAAGGGGAGCATTAAGTCCCATACAAATTTCCATAATATTCTATGGAAAAATAGAATCCGTTTCTTTTTCGATTAGCATGCGAATCAAGCGTACAAACAAATGACGCTAAAGAGCTACAGATGTTTGATAATACAAAAAGCAATGCAAATTTATAAAAAATAAAATCACGATAAAGAAAATTATTGGAAACCAGCTTTTGCCCGCGTGGTCATCATTTTATGACCGTCTTTGCGGGTGAGTGGTGCTCGAGCCGCAAGTGGCTTGCGAGAGTGGAATGTGTTTTCTCCACATCCCTCAGGAACTATATCGGGCTATTCTGATTAGCAGTCTACGTCACTTCCCATCCCCTCAACCAATTCTATACAAAAAAAAAAACACTTTAATCCATTGCTCCGTTGCGACACCGACGTGCGGGAGCATGGAAATGAGTTTTCCTCAGATCCCTCGGGAAACTATGTCAGGATATGCTGATTAGTAAATTATGTCATATACCATCTCCTCAATCATATCGGTGCAAAAAATCACAACAATCCATTGTTCCGTTGCAATGTTAAATTCACCAAAAAAATAGTATTTTTCTTTTCCCTCAGGAACTGCATCGGACTATGCTATTTTCACGGGATAAAAAGTAGCCTATGTTCATACCAGTGTCTCAGGCTACCTGCATGCCAAATTTCATGAATATGGGTCATGGTATTTAAGCGTGAAGGATTTGTACGGGCGACCATGCACCGGAAAACGTAGTGTAGGCAGGCCTCCCACTCGATGGACCGATGACCTGGTGAAGGTCGCGGGAAGCCGCTGGATGAGGGCAGCGCAGAACCGGACGTCGTAGAAAAACTTGGCCTATGTCCAGCAGTGGACGTCCTTCGGCTGATATGATGTACGGGGCTTAATGCGAGTTATCCCTTTTCGAGTTATTTTACTTTTTTATTATTTTTGATTTCAGATGAGTATGAAGGTCGCGGTGCACACGTCCGTAGGTGTAAATCTAAATGCCCTACACGTGACCGCGGGTGATGCTAAGTGCAACACTAGGCAACCAATTCTATCCCTCGGATAGCACGGTTAATTGTGCCACACAATAAGAAGATTATAACCAATAAATCAATCGCGCAAGTACCAATAGATAAATAAAAAACGATTGAGCTTTTTAATATACACTTTACTTATAATACTCCATGCAATCCGACATCTAGCTTTACGAATCAAACTATTATGTAAGGGATACACAAGATACATGATATTAGAACTGTAAAGAATATCTTCATTTTAATTTTTCTAAGTGAGTTGTAAAAAAAATCGGCGGCGGCACGAACTCTGTCGAGCTCACTCAGCCCAAACAGGGAACCCTGCCACAGTGTAACAATTCATACAGTAGTCCAACTCCTTTGGTGTTCGTGAAAGCCGACATCACTGGTCACCTCTGGCTCTTCTAATGAATTGCCCTGAACGGCGACTAGGGCAATGGGGCTCCACCTATCCCGTCTCTCCCCTCGCCCCCCCACACGATTGCCATCTAGACACCTCCGTTGGACCACAGCATGTATTCTTTAGACTGTGACCCTGTCATGTTAATTTCTAACTGCAATCGCTTAAGGCCGATCTCCTTTATCCGCACATATAACATATACAACAAACGGTTCAACAGCCTGAGTTACAAGCACGACGCGATAACGACACATTCGGTGTCGCTCGACCGTATGGGGAGCCCGCCCATACCGAAATCACAGACAGGGTTCCCTGTAAAATCCAAATCAGACGCCACATTCATGTAACTGCATAAAAATGTATGACAGTATTTGATGATTTCTTTCATACAATCATAATTGGTTTATAATTGCATGTAACATCTTACAATTGTTATCATTTTAAGTGTTATTGTTGGCATTATAAAATTGAACTTTGAAATTCCATGATTAACTTGTATCAGAGAGAGAAAAGTTAATCATAGAATTTCAGAGTTCAATTTTTTGGACAAGATATCACGGATTATGGAGGTTTCTTACGGTGGCAACATTACACTACTGAGTGTTCCACCTTAGAATGAGTCTGCTGTAAATGCTGTCAAGAACTCCAGAGAAGATTTTTTGTTATGCGCCGGCATTGGCATTGCAAATCAAAAAGAAATGAAGATGATTATATAACGAAGACAGTCTCAAAAGGGCTTGTACCCAGAGACGTTAGTATCTTCTTAAAAAATTAGGGTGTCTACAAAACCGGTCAAAATTACATCAGAATCAAATTATTTAATTTTTATGTATAACCGTAATATCTTGTCTGAACTAAATCTTAGACAAATAGTATATTGAAGAGGTGAAAATGAACGCTTAGTTTTGTACTAGGTCCAATAGTATCGTTCTTATTTGCACCTCTGTTAATACTTTCAATTCACATAGTTTTTAGAAACATGTCAATAGATCGACAGTCGATATTTGGCCCATCTCTAATCAGTCTAGTCCGTGTTGAATGGTCATTGGTCATCCCCGCATTGGGGTGACTTACGTCCTCATCAAAGATTTAAAACTTTGATTGAATAAATAATAAACCCAGCACCTGCTTTAAAAGCACATAAAATATTTTTGTTATAAAACAACAAAAAACTACAAAGATTAAACCTCACTTATCTGCCTCTCACTATGACTCGCTAGTTGCTTGCAGCAAAAGATAAAGAAAGAAAACAGTTAGTGTGGTTCGAATTAATGATGGCACAATCTATAAAAACAACACTATAATATTTGTGATTGTGAATTTGTGAACACAGATTATTAGTAAACATGAAAATCAATAACAGACTCCAAAAAAGGAGGAGGTTCTCACTTCGAATATATGTTTCTTTGTATTTCTTGGCCAATTGTGAACCGATTTGTGTTTTTTTTTTATTTGATACACCTTTTTTACCTCCATCTAAACCTCCCATATAAATTGTATCAAAATCAGTTTAGTACTTTTTGCAAATAAATTAAAACAAAAAAATAGCGAAATGGTAGTTCTTGCGATTGAATTTGGTTGTTTTTAAAATGTTTAGCGTTGTCAGTTATTTAAGTGCAACTTTTGAAGAGAAAATTCTTTAGGTGCTGCGCTGTGCGGCATATTGAGCTGGTTCAGACGAAATGTGAAACGCTTTAAAACAAACGCTAGAAACTTATGACATCATATACCAGAAATGTTACAACCTAAAGGTGCATTTGCATTAGAGGCAGCCTTGGGCCGAAGCAGGATGCCTTGACGTTTACTCAAATGCGGACACGTCCAGCCCGAGGCGTGCCTCGCCACGCACATGACACGTTACCTCGACGGAGCTCGCCACGCACATGAGACGTTGCCTCCGAGTACGCCCGCGTCACACTCGACACGAGCCGTGCGTACGAGACTGTTTATAGTCTTTATGCACCTTAAAAGTTTTACTTCTGATGCACGAGTCTCTGAGACTGTTCAATATTTTTGACAATAGGGAATCGGACTGCTAGTTATTTGAGTTACTTTTTATGATCTGTCAAAGACGAAATTTTGTTCTAAAATGTTTGATATACCCACAAGTGACATCACAGATTTTCAGCGTCATTGACGAACTTATTTTGTGAATTTGATTAATTAAAAATTGAAAACGTGATGGAAAAGAACACAAGTAAGGTTTTTGAATCAAGAGGAGAGCAATTTAGGAAATCATATTTCAGAATTTATTTTGATGCAGTCCGATCCCCTATTGGAGTTTTTCAGTAGTTATCAAAATTAAACAATCAAATACTTGACTAAATGTCCGGCTCTGGAATGAGCTATCTTTGTATTTACATTGTTTTAGCGATATTTTCTGAATTATCATATAATTTTTGCCTTTTCTGTGGTTTGAACGATATTTTCTGAATTATTATATAATTTTTGCCTTTTCTGTGATTTGAAAAACGTAAACTAACACAAAATTCACACAATCTTTTAAATCAAACTGATAACAACGCTATCTAGTGAATACACAAGAAATATTTTGTTTTATAAAAACTTATTTCAATTATTATTGACAGGTTCACTTGTGATTGTCATTATTGACAGGTTCCCTTGTTGTTATGTCATCATTGACAAGTTCACTTGTGGTTATGTCATTGTTCTACTTGTGGTTGTGCCTGAGAGCGGCGGCGATGTCGCGCACGTCCAGCTGCACCTTGGGCTTGTGCTGCGGCGGCTCGAAGTAGAAGTCGAACCGCTTGAACGATTCGATCTCACGCTCGGACACCTCCAGCGAGGAGAGGTTGGTGATGCTGCGGTCTGGCAGGAACACACTGGATTCTGCATCAAGAAAATATTGTTTTTAAATGAGCCCTCAACAAAAACCGGACAATTGCGAGTCGGACTCGAGCAAAGTAGAGTTCCATAGTCTTTTCAAAAAAAATAAATGTATATTTAAAAAAATATAATTATATTTGCAGTTGGTAATAGAACATTTCTTACAGAAAATCGATGAACTTTTTATAAATTCAACTGCACATCTTAAGTTGGTCGACTATTACCTCCTAAACCAAGAAAGCCTACTTAGCCGTGATAGTTTTTCTTTATTTATGTTCTACTATATATATTTTTTCTTTTCGAAAGGACAAGCTTGTTGTTGTTCGTGGGGGCCTTAACAACTTCACCGGACAGGGAAGGCGAGCGTGGAGGGCATTTTTATATTTTTTTTTTCAAAAGTCCTGATATAGCGATAGATTCTTTTTAGCTGGGGGGGGGGGGGGAGGACACTTGACCCTAAAAAGGAATGAAAGAAGCGTGAGTTGTGACTAGAGGTACCGGGTTCGAATGTACGTATTGTGACGTCATCACAGACAAATGGCTGTATGTAGAACACCAACGACACTCAATACAATGGACCAAAACTAAGTACCTTCAATTGGGTAGCTGATTGTATCAAAAATACAGTAAAAATGTAATTCTGTCCCGTTGGTCCAGTGGTAGCGCTTCGGCCTGCTGGGCCAAGGGTCGTGGGTTTGATTCCCACAGAGGGTGAGACGAAGAGCTTTGTTTGCTCTGTGTCTCAGTGTTCATCAATATCTATATATGTATATATTTATTAAAACGTTTTATAAGTTAGTGGCGTAACGGCTAGGTCCGCTACCTCCTGTCCGGGAAAGAAACGCTCTTACGGTGAAATAAAACATCGTGAGGAAACCTGCACACGCCTGCGAAGACACTCGAAGGTTGTGTGTGATGTCGACCAACCCGCACTGTGCCCGCATGGTCGACTAAGGCTCGATCGCCCTAATTCAGGGTAGGCGCGAGCCCCTCGGTGGGGACGTATGAAGTACCTATGTATATCAGTTTCTAATTTCCATAATGTGGACATAGAAAGGGAACGGTGTGATTTGTAAAAAAAAAAACTGAATTCCGCTCCTCCTCCTGTATTCTTAGAAAAACTTACTCATTTGGTTTCCCATAATTTCTTATTTGCAACGGACTTCCAAAATGGAAGGTTTTTCTCAATGCGAGTGTATGTTTTTGTGTGTGTGTCTGTTGCGCGATATCTTCGGAGATTGTAAACCGATTTTCATGAATTTTTTTTCATTCCATAGGCTACGCTTCCGAGATAATCCCATATAAATTTTATCAAAATCCGTGTAGCACTTTTTTAGAAAATTAACAAAAACCAAAAACAATAATGAAAAATTGTAACTTAATTAAGTTGTTGCGATGGAAGTCGGTTTTTTAACGTGTGCATCATTATAATTTTTCATTTATAAAAATCACATAATAACCTTTATATATAAAAATCAATCTCTATTTCCCTTGGTCATCGCATCACGCGTGAACGGCTGGACCGATTTCGCTAATTCTTTTTGTTGAGTTCGTTATTGTCTGGAAAAGGTTCTTACGTAGGGTAGTGTAGTGTAGGGTAGGGGAGGGTAGGATAGGGTAGGGTAGAGTAGGGTAGGTTAGGGTAGAGTAGAGTAGGGTAGGGTAGGGTAGGGTAGGGTGTGTAGTGTAGCGTAAGGTTGTACGAAGTTCGCCGGGACAGCTATTTAGTAATTAACGACAATGATAAATTATAACGTTTAATTTGAACTTTTTATCGTTATTGGCAGTTCATCAAAAGTCGGAAGACTAGCAGGCGACTACCGAATGAGTAGGTATGGGTGTTCTCTTTCTAACTTACTCATTCACTCTCAACTTGTCAAACTCGTTGTATGATTAGCTCACCAGTTTGGGGATGTGTCTGTTGCTGATGGACGGTGAACTGTTGTGTGAGCGCGCGCTGGCGGTCGTCTTTCGGGGACGCACTGCCAGAGCCGCCCGGAGATGACGTCACCGACACACCGCTCGCTGCAGAGAAAAGCTTTCGTTAAAAATGTCTCACAGCAACAATAAGCAGAAGCCAGAAACAAAAAAAAACGGACAAGTGCGTGGAGAGGGTTCTGTACGTTGATTGAGAAATTTCCTATGCTACTTTAAATACAATAGATTTCTTATAGGTATTCCAGTAATTTATAAATAAAGAACTATATTCTGTATTTTTTCAACATTTTATTCCCAGTAGTTTCGGATATAAGACGGAAGTGATAAATTTTCGCCTATTTTCTTAAATAATTTTAAAACTTTTTATGATCTGTCAAAAACGAAATTTAGTTCTGAAAATGTTTGAAATACCCACAAGTGACGTCATAGATTTTTAGCGTCATTCACGAACTTATTTTGTGAATTTGATTAATTAAAAATTGAAGACGTGATGGAAAAACAAAACAAGTAAGGTTTTTTGAAACTTCAAGAGGAGAGGAATTTAGGAAATCATATTTTAGAATTTATTTTTGATGCAGTCAGATCCCCTATTCTCACAACAAGCCCTTTCATTTAATAATATGTCACACGATATAGTTTGTAAACTTTTTTAAAAAAAATTTAGTCTATATGCCCCGCCCACTGCTTAAATAATAGCTTACCGGTGTTCATTGTTGGTTGGTACCCGGAGTCGGCCCACGCTCCTCGGGAGAATACAGACTCCTCAGCTTCTGGTGGCTGCGCTCCAGGTTGCGTTGGGTCCTGTATACACCATACATGTCAGATTAAGGTGGAGTGGTACCTAAAAATCCACTTAAACAGATTTTTAGAATTCATTTTTACAGTAGTTAACAGTCAATTTAAAACTAGGAAAACGTATTGGTATTATTGAGAATAGTTACGAGGGATTATCAAACATCACACTGAACAGCTTTTGTTCTATGACTGCTGAAATTGCAAAAAAACTTCATACAAATCGATCGAATTTTGTGCATTTTTGTATGGAGGGTCCTATTTTTTTTTTAGAATTAAGTTCCTTGGGGAAAGTTGTTCAGTATGATGAGTATCTCAAGTGACCTACACCAATTTTTGACACCCTGTATATATATAACTATTAACCTTCCACGGCCGGACCCCAGGCATACCAGCTCGCCTGGCGGAGATATCTTCCTTTGCTTGCATCGAGTAGGAACACAGTTCTTTACAAACATTTAGCTGTTTAGGCTACAGGGCTCAGCCAAACAAATATACAGAATCCGAAAAACATTGCCCTCCTTTTCGGGTAAAAACTTACAACTACACGAATTGGAACAACCTACCTGCCCTTTGTAAAACTTCGACTCAGTCACGTGATGTATCGTCACCTCGTTGTTCAACTTTGAGCCGACTCTCAATCTTTGGAAATATGGCAACGGATCCCCGTTAGGCATAGCGTTCCCCATCATATCATCCATTTTGCCCATTGAGGGATCATTTCTGTCGCTAAAAAGAGCGTTTCTGAAGACATTTCTGTCTTCTTGTCCAAATGGCGTGTACAGGCTGCTATAGTCGCTCCTCGACGGAGTTTCTTCCTCTCTTTTCAAAGGAGTTCCAATAGGCTCTGGTCTCTGGATCGGATTAGCGAAGAGAGATGAGTCGTTTGAATCAAAAGCTCTGTTCTCCTGATTGTTGGGACGTGTCCCGATAGGATTAGGAGAAACCGTAGGTTTCGGACTACTATTGTCGAAATACTCGGGCGTTAAGAAACTTCTTTGCTGGTTATCTTCAGAGGTTTTGAACAGGGAGTAACCTTCGTCGTTCTTCTGTGTAAAAGACGCCAAATTCATGATACGACTTTGAAACTCGTCACTTTTAGGCGACGCTCTGGAGGGGTCCAAAACGTAGGGCTGGTTCTGTGCGTTCGGCACGGGATTGTACACGTTCGGATTGGCGTAGTTGTACTGCTGTTGTGCGTACATGGGGTTCATCTGTGGGCTCTGAGTCCTCACGCCCATCAGGCTTTGCTGGTGCATCATGGACATCAATGGGTTCCTAATGGTGTACATTCCATTGGATGTGGGCGTTATGGTAGCTTGGCAGGCGTTTGGCGGCATGGGGATAGGATCTGGGATTCGAATCTCTGATTTAGGTTGGGTGTTCGCTTGGCTGGCTGATACTTGTACTGGGGGCATGTTCGGGTGGAACATGGGGTTTCGTAAGGTGACCATTTTGGTCCCATCCGCCTTGGTTTCCGTTTCGGCGGCGGCGGCGGCGGCTTTTTTGGCCTTCTTTTTGGCTTTTTTAGATTTGCTTGCAGTGGCTGGCGGCGGTTGCGGCGGAGGCTCGGGAACGATGATAGTTTTCGGTTGTTCTGTAAATGAAAGTAACAGTTGTAGGCAAAACCATCTTAATCTTGCGACTTTTTATTATTTTATTAATTATTTTACGACCCTTTAATGTCACCGAACTTAAACAGTGAAAGAAAATATTATTATAACTTTTTTAATTTCTTAAGCAAAATCTACGTCAATATCTTTCGAAAAACCAAAAAACTTTTATGTACAAGCTTTAAATTGAAAATATTTTTTTGAATATTTCGTATACTTCTCAGCAAATTCTTTCATTTGATACCCATATCATGTATCATGGGGGTGCATAAAAAATAACTGATCCGCCCTCTTTGGCAGTCCACCATATTGGATTTAGAATGACGTTACTTAGCTAACCATGCATTGTTCTCCAAACTTAACGTGTATGTAAAATTTCAGCTCAATCGGAAACCGGGAAGTGGTTCTAATTTAGCTTCTAAGATTTGTCCCAAATGAACAGACAGACTGTCACGACGAACTAGTATACAGCTTATAAAAAAATAATTTTATAGAGAGGAGACATAAAATAGGGGAGTGGCAAGATTGGCTGACCCTAATTACGTTTCGTTGGTTATGCGATTGAAATATAATTTCATGATACAAGGGTGATAAATAGGGATGACGACAGCATCAGAAATAAATTATGAACTCTTGATCACTAAATTGCCCTCCTGCTGAAACTTCGGAAAACCTTACTCGTTTTGTTTTCCATCAAGTCTTCGATTTTTAATTCACCTAAATCACAAAATGAGTACATAAATGACGCTGCAAAACTATGACATCACGCTTAGGTATGTCAAAAATTTTTAGAACAAAATGTCGTTTTTGACAGTTGATAAAAGTAAATCAAATGACTAGCATTCGTCATCCCTATTGGTGATTGGTAAACGAGTTGTCAATTATCCTTAACGCATAATGTACCGTACGACTTTTTCAATACAGTTTAGAGAAAACTATAGCAAAAATTTAGCATTTTTCCTCTCGCTCGGATATTTGTCTTACTACACTTCTTCAATATCAACATCCAATTCAATTTAGTTCAATTAGTTGGTTAGTTGTTATAATGTAGATTGCTCCTCGATCGTAACTGGTTACGACCAAGGACGAATAAGTCTTCGATCGTAACTGGTTACGAAACACAGTTACAATGGCGGCCGAAGCGGAATGAAATTGAACAAGTGATATTAGGCCTTTGGTAAAGTAAGAGCATTACAAAGTTGACAGTCAGAGACTAGAGAATATGGTCTAGAATTTTTTTTTTTAAAGTACCACCGAGTCAAAGTAAAACGTACTATGTGTAAACGGACTGTGCACTAAAATCAATTTTGCGCTCAGTGGCAAAGTAAAACGGTAAAATAAATTTAGCGCATTTTCTGACAGTGGGGTCCGAAACTATCCCTACAAACTCCACAAATCCGGGCTTGGCCCCCGTGGGGTGTGGGGTATATCGATTTGGGAAAGATTTGTAACCCAGCAGTGGGGACGTATTGGTTTTTAAGGCGATCTTACCAGGGTGAGCAGTGCTAAACATCATCATGGCAGGATGTGCGTTGATGACCGGCGGCGGCCTGGCCACCGGAGTCGGCGCTGCGGGCAGCTGGTTGCATTTCCACGCCGGCTAGACGCAACAATATCATGAGATTATTGACATGACAATAGACAAAAGGATTTCGGAAGTATACGGAGCCTGGGCCTGGTCTCAGTACGCTGTCCAATATTAACCAACAATAGCGTCTGTACCTGACATTTAATTTGAATAGGCTTAGTTTTTTCGTACTAACTTGACGGATATATTTATGAGGACTGTGAACCCACGGCGAAAATAAGACTTTTTAAACAATCGGCGAAAACGATTTTCCGATCAAGTATCAAATACAATTTTGCATTTTTTTATACACAATCGGTAAGCCCTGCATTTACTTAACAATAACATTATCTTGTCTCATAATAAGAAAAACTTTTAAGTACAAGCTTTTATTTCAAAAGAATTTTGATTATTTTGTATTTTACTCTGCAAACACTTTCATTTGATGCCCATTTCATTTATTTATCGTTTGCAACCATGTATAAAGCACTTACCACAGACTTGATGTTAACCGGTTCCTTCTTCTCGTACGGCTGGACTCGAGTCAGCGTGATGCCGGGGGGCAGTCTCAAGTCAGCCACCTGCATGTGTAAAAAGTATTTTCATAACAGTATTTCATATGTACTTACATTTTGATGTGCAATTCATCATATCAGCTCATATGCGTCCTTACCGAGGGGCTGGAGCCTATTAGTCGACCACGCGGGCCCAGTGCGGGTTGGTAAACTTCACACACGACCTTCGAGGTTCTTTGCAGGCGTGTATAGGTTCCCTCACGGCGTTTTCCTTCACCGTAAGAGCGTCGGATAAACGTACATTAGAAATCGAAATTCGGAAAACACATTACGCCAACGACGACAGGTGTGTGATTATTGGGAACTAATCATCAAAGCGTCGGTGGCTCAACCGGTAACGACTCGGTCCATCTAACCAGAGGTACCGGGTTCAAATCTGGACGGCCAATGTACCAATGAGTTTTTCAAAAACTTACGTACATATACTTACCGATTGCTTTAACGGTGAAGGAAAACATCGTGAGGAAACCTGCACACGCCTGCGAAGAAACTCGAAGGTTGTGTGTGAAGTCGACCAACCCGCACTGGGCCCGCGTGGTCAACTAAGGCCTAATCGCCCTGATTCAGGGTAGGCTCGAGCCCCTCGGTGGGGACTTATATGAGCTGATATAATAAATCAAAACATAATGTCATAGAGGTAAAACTTTGTATGTTTGTCGCAGCCATTACGTAGAATCCGCCGGTTTCCAGAACAGCGTGCTGAATGGCGCCGGAATGTTAAACGGCGACGTTTTGTTAAGCAGCGGATTTTGCGCAGGCATTACTAGGTACTGAGTAAAAACTCCAAATAAAACCTATGATTTCTTCTTCTGCGAAGCATTCTGCTGTAATCAAACCTGACCGAACCTAACATCGCTCGCTTCGCTTGCTCTTTTGAAATAAGTTAATATTCAGTAGTTTTAACACAAAGCGGTGCCTCGTACAATGCGGCGTACTTTCTTACAGCCGAATTGCAATGCGGCTGAACATGATGTCGCCGCATTAAAAAAAGCCGCCATTTTACAATCCGTTTTGAAAACCGGCGGATTCTACAATACGTCTTCCACATGTACATTATCTCAATTTCTAAATTATAAAAATGCAAGAGCATTGCCTAGCAGAGGCTTGGAAAGGACTGTCGACTCGCTGGGAGCGGGGGAGCTCGCCCATATAAAATGCTGACATTACTACAAAATATGTGTCGCTACATGGTTGTTACAGTAGTGTTATGCGTTTTTAACTATATATATATAGATAATACCCAGCCAAGTGCGAGTCGGACTCGCGCAAAGAAGCGTTCCGTAGCCTTTACAAAAAAAAAACATGTATATTTAAAAAACAAATGTTACTACTAATATAATGATATGTCACACGATATAAGTGGCTCAAAAGTGACTCCCGTTTTTAAAATTTATTTATTTACGTTACATGTTCGTCATTGGGTCACCGACTTACATATCAATCAGTCCAGTAGTTTTCGAGGCAAATTGGCTGTAACAGACGGACCGACGGAATGACACAGAGACATACGAGTGATTCTACAATTGTTCCGTTTTATCTTTTGAGGAACGGAAACCTAAGAAAAAATACTAGTAGTTCAACCTATAAGCTGTTACTTACAGCCTGTTTTTTTAAAATATTTTTTATTTACAATTGGTAAGCCCTCGACATCATCTCAAGGTAACTGATAATAATGCCAAAGATGGAAGCAGGCTTACCAACATTCACCAACGCAATGGGGAACTGAGATAATGCTGTTAACATTGATACTTGGCGGCAAGACTTAGACAAGATGGTAGTCAGGCGGGTTTAAAAAACGCTCTTCCAGCAACCAAACAGACTCATACAAAGTTAAACTACGCCGGGAATCGAACCCGCAACCTCCTGATGTGAAGCTAATGGACTTAACTATTACGCCACGGAGACGGTTTATATGAAGAGCCAACGCTGTATGATGTTTGACATACCTGAACGCCGCAACTAAGTTGCTCCATAATACTGCAAGAAGCCGGCTTATCGCCGTGGTCGTGGTTGCAAGTGCCCTGTTAAAAAGACAAATTTTACAAAATGATAAAAAACTAAAAACATGAAAACGTTTTAATCCTTAAGGAGGATGACACATACTGCCCCGCAGCATTTTTAAGGTTCCGTAGTACAACAACGAACCCTTATAGTTTCGTCATGTCTGTCTGTCCGCGGCCTAGCTCCTAGACTATTAGTAGTTCAGAGCTGAAATTTGGCAATATTAATAACTCGGAGAGAACTGTAAAAAAATTTTTGGAATAAAAACTTTAAGGTAACTCCCCTACAAGTGGGGATGATTTTTTTTCTCATTAAACCAAGTCGTGTGGGATATCGTTGGTTAGAGCTTAAAAAATAGTTGTGAGTCTTCTAAAACCATTTTATAATTTAGGGTTCCGTTTTCGAAAAAATTGCTTTGAAAGTGCTAAATTTTGTTGGAGTCGAGTGTCCCCTTTACGCGTGGACCGACACGCGCTTAGCCGGTTTTTTCTTATGGACATATTTGTTCGATGGTGCACGGTGGGTATAGCCGCTCGCCATCGATGGTGCGCGGTGTGTGAGAATGTGCGCGTTGAATGTCCACACCTAGCTTCCCTCCAAATTAAGTGGGCGATAGATTAAATGATAGCTCGTTTCAGTGAGTCTTCTTAGACCAAAACGAACCGCGTACTTCAATTAGAACTGAAGATATTGATAAATAAGTAATTAAGTTTATTTGAATATTAATGTTTAGATATAGAATACAAAATAAAACAAATATTAAAAAGACAAGTTTTACAAAATGATAAAAAAATAAAAAAAATGTTTTTTTTTCGAAAGGACAAACTTGTTGTTACAACACAATCAAAACAAACACAACTACAAAATAAAATAAAGCTACGAAAAGAAAGAAGTAAAGCTAAGACTCGGTTTGGTTGGTGATAGGGCATTTTGTAAGCCTGCCTGCCTGGCTTGTTACTACCACCTTACCTAAGTCTAAGCCTTGCCGCCAAACATCAATGATAAGCATTATGTGTTCCGGCATGAAGATGAGATAGCTAGCTCGTTGGGAAATCTTGGTAAGCCCGCTTTCATCTTCGGCATCATCGTCACTTACCATCTGGTGAGATGATGTCGAGGGCTTATCAATTGTGTATAAAAAATATCTACAAGGAGAATTTTTTTTTAAGTGAATATGAAATAATTTTAAAATCTAATATACCTTGTCGTTAACCGGTTGTATGGTGGTATGCGGAGTTATGTTGATGACTTGCGGCTCTTTCTTCTTCTCCTTCTTGCTTTGCGCCGGCTGCTTCGTCTGCTTGGCAGTCACTTGTTGTGCTACAAAGAGTTAAAAGACAATCATATTAAAATAACTTTAAGTTCTAAATTTAATAAAAAAACACGACTGCAAAAAGACCATTACCCCTCTTTTTGGCTAGTCGGGTAAAATGTATCCCATGTCACTCACGGGATCAAGACGAATCTAACGACACCTCGCACTCCAAAATGTATCCTATGTCATTCGCGGGATCAAGACGAATCTAACGACACATCGCACTCCAAAAATGTATCCTATGTCACTCGCGGGATCAAGACGAATCTAACGACACATCGCACTCCAAAAATGTATCCTATGTCACTCACGGGATCAAGACGAATCTAACGACACATCGCACTCCAAAAATGTATCCTATGTCACTCACGGGATCAAGACGAATCTAACGACACCTCGCACTCCAAAATCCGTGAAGATATCGTGGAATAAAGAAACGTACATACATTAGACCTGAAAACAATATAGTTTCTACATTTTTAGGGTTCCGTACACCCAGAGGGTGAGCAACGGGACCCTATTACTAAGCCTCTGCTGGGACAAAGAAATCTCCACACTGGCCGGAAGTAAAAAGCACTACACATAAGCCAAATAAATAATAAAATGTGTAATGTCTGTCCGTGGGCTACTATTTCATGAACCGTAATACGTATACAGTTAAAATTTTCTTAGAGCATGTTTTTTCTATTGCCGCTATAACAAATAATAAAAAATAAAATAAGTGCAAAAATTAAAAAAAAAACGTGTTTGTTTTAAGGTATTTTTGATTTTGCTCTATCGTAATAAAAACGGTAAAACATACAAAAAATAAGAAAAACCGGCCAAGTATGAGTTTTACTCGTGCTAAGGAGTCCGAACTGAAGGAGGAAAAATCCTTTGCTCGCTTTGATATCTTGTGTTTACGATGTGAATAGGTATCATTATCATAGTTGCATGGCGAGGTGTGGTGGTTGGTACGAAACCCTTGGAGTGCGAGTCCGACTCGCACTTGAACGGTTTTTTACCTACACAAAATTTTAGTATCTTCAAAGTTGTATGCACGACTAAATATAATAAGGCCCCATAAATTTAATGAATTCACGGGGGCATGCAGTATGAGCCTAAAACAAAGACGATAGGGTTAAATGTACCCTGTAGCCTAACCTTTTTGAAAAAAGTCATAAAGTTTGATTTCGATTTAGATATCATTCAAAGTTGTAGTTTATTTTGTAACCTTTTCCTTATCCCGACTTTCTCGTCGCTCAGCCACAATATTTTTTCGAATTCCGTAGATTCATTTCCAATGTGCTCAATAGTCGCGCGAGGCACGAAATCTGTGAATTTTTTGTGTGTTTGTTACGCGATAACTTCTCAGATTGTGAATCGATTTTCTGGTTCTTTTTTATTCGATAAGGATTGCTCCCGAGTTGGTTCCATATGAATTTTATTAAAATCGGTTTAGTACTTTTACAGAAAATTAACAAAAACTAAAAACAATAATCCAAAATTGTACTAAGTTGTTGCAAAGGATGTCGGTTTTTTAACGTGTTTAGGGTTTCAAATTAAATATTATTTTTTAATCAATAACCCGTAATAACACATATTCTGTGAAAATTTCACCCAGCTACCTACTATGGTTCAAAAGATACTGCCTTTCAAATGAGGATTGGACGTACGGACAGTTGGACAGACAGACATCATAGGCACCCTGTATGGAACACTAAATAAGTACTCACTGTTCTTCTCCTGTTTGTATGGAACACTAAATAAGTACTCACTGTTCTTCTCCTGTTTATTTTCTTTCCCTTTCTTCTCCGCCTTATCTTTCTTGCTGTCTTTCTTCTCTTCCTTCTTGTTCTGCTCCGCTTTCTTGGCTTCTGCCTTCCTGTCACCCTTTTTGATGTCGGCCTTAGCAGGTTCAATCTTCTTAGCAGCCTTCTTAGACTTAGCTTCTTCTTCTAGCCGCCTTCTCTCTTCTTCTTCGGCCTGGGACAAAAAAGTATTTTTTTTTAAATACAGTACTTTGCATGCCAGTAAACAGTATACATGGCTCAACAAGTTTATATCTACATTGTGCATGGCTAGAAAGTGAACATTTACGTTCCAACGGCCATAGATGATCAGCATCCATCGACCAGCATCGACGGAATCTCCTCATGCGCGCTTGTGTGTAGTAAGCTTCGACGACGAAGCCGCCGCCCGTTTCGTAATCACTTACGATCGATTACTTTTAGCGATATAGTAGTTTATGCAACTGTTATGTAATGACAAGTCTTAAAACATGAGTGTGTTATAGAATCGCACGAGTGTTTTAAGACCTAATTGCAACAGTTGCATTACATTATTTTATCTACATACATATTATAAGTACTCTAAGACGGGTTTAGAAGCCGTAGGAAAATGACCGGCATTGCTGCTAGTGCTACCTGTAAAATATCTATAGACTATAGATATTAAAATAATGCAATAAAAATAAATTTGAACAAATACAGAAACAAATTATTTATTGTAATAGTTGTGATTGACATTTACATTGGAACAGTGGTATATATATTTAATGGTCCTGAGTGTATTGTAGTGGGAGGGACTTAGTTGAGACTCACTTGAATTTTGACAGCTGTTCCAAATTTAACGACATACTCATAAAGTAACAAAAATCGATACTGTAATAACATTAAAGTACAGATACCTACTACCACAGACAAAAAAGTTCTCATAGTAAAATTGGTTGTAATAAGGCTGGTCATTGCCTACGGATTTTGAACGCATTTCAGAGGACTTATGTGTGTAGATAAAGATGTTTTATGTAACCAGCTGCGAGTGAGCGAGCGAAGCGAGCAACATTAGGTTTGATTGATTTGACAGTGGAGGAGCCTCGCGAAACGAGGCTCCCTCCTCCTGGGTGGCGGATCTGACAGTTACTAAACTCTTTGAAAGTTTTATATTGTGTACAAATTTTGTGCGAGGATGATTTTGTCTTCGATTGCAACTGGTTTCTTAGCAAGAAGAACAAGTCCGAGGAGCTCGAGCCAACCCTGAATTACAGCGATCGGGCCTTATTCAACCACGCGGGCCCAGTGCGAGTTGTTCGACTTCACACACAACCTTCATATGTGCGTTTATCAGACTCTCTTACGGTGAAGGAAAACACCGTGAGGAAACCTGCACACGCCTTCGAAGAAACTCGAAGGTTGTGTGTGAAGTCGACCAACTCCCACAGGGCCCGCGTGGTCGACTAAGGCCCGATCGCCCTAATTCAGGTTAGGTTCGAGCCCCTGGGTGGGGACATATATATGCGCTGATGTGATGATACAAATCATACCTGTTGTTTAGCTAATAGCTTCCTCTGTTTCTTGGACAGCCCCTGAGTCGCGTCCGGCAGTGATTGGGAGCGCTGCGGCTCCTTCGGTCTCGGCTCCGGTTTCGGTTGTTCCTTTTGCTTTTTCTGTCAAAGACACATGTGATTTGTTTTTGTTGTATCTGTCAATATTAACAAAGTATTGGTATGAAAGGTTACTGTTAGCATTTGACATGTTACAAAATAAGTGTCCCAGGTGTAAAGAAGTACTTTTTTTATCCACAATTGATAAGCCCTTGGCATCATCTCACCTGATGGTAAGTGATGATGATGCTGAAGATGGAAGCGGGCTTACCAAGATTCCCCAACGCAATGGGGATCTGGCTATCTTATCTTCAAGATGGAACACATCAATGCTGTTAACAATAACGTTTAGCGGCAAGACTTAGATAAGATGGTGGTAGCTAGCTAGGCGGGCTATGAAAATGCCCCAACACCAACCAAACCGAGTCATACAAAGTTGACCCCGCCGGGAATGGGAATAGAACCCCGCCACCTCCTGCTGTAAAGCGAATGGACTTACCATTACGCCACGGAGGATGATATCTCCTGAGGGTAATTCTATATCACGTAAATGGCGCCACGTTTGAGTATGCCGTATGGTATACTCTTCTCATACGTTACTGTAGTGAGAGTGAGACAGATATAGTGTTATTGGGTACTAGGTAGTATCAAAAATAAATTATGAAATAAAGTTCACTAAAACGCCCTCTATCTGTAATTTCAGAAAAACTTACTCATACGGTTTTTCGTGTCACTCTCAATTTTTTATTTACTAAAAACACAAAATTAGTACATCAACTACAATGAAAAAAATATGACGTCATAGTTTAATATTTTAAGAACAAAATCTCGTTTTTGACAGTTCATAAAAAGTAAGTCAGATGACTAGAAGGCAAGTACCGAAATTTTCATACAGTTTGATTTTTATTCACTTCCCCGTCAAGCCGTGAAAATACATTAAGTCTCTATAGAGATAATATATAAACTCTGTGCCTCGATGTACCTGCGCAGTACAAGTTTAGTAGCGCGGGAAGCGTCGCTCCGCCAATTATTACTCAGCGCGCTGACATCTGGCTCCGTGATTGGCGTAATAGCAGCCACTCACTCAATGAGTCTTGTAAGCGGGGAAGAACTCGGTTTACATAGCAAGCTAATATGTTCTCTAGTGCAAACAAAATAAAGTTCTATTTAAATTGATCGTAAGTTCGCGGTATTGCAAATTGGTATGTCTTTGCGCAAAAGAAAACTACCGATCAGAATTATACGTTGAGTCAAAATGGTGTCCGTACCTTCTCTTTCTCCTTCCCTTTGGCGAGCTGGTTCATGTGCGCCAGTGCCTGTTCCCAGGTCTGCTTCTTCTGCTTGTCCTCTTGTTGCTTCATCTGTTGTAGCTCCTCGCACTCCTCTTGCTTCATCATGCACATGTTCAGCACTGCAATGATGGGAAACATGTGTTAAGGCTCTCCCATGGTATAATAATATACTGCGCCTGGTATTCTATTCCGAGAAACAGTGGTCAACGTGGGGTAACACTTGATTAAGTCACAACACAGCCAATCATCGCCGTCTCTGTGTTGCCACTGGTGTGACTCCCAGAGTCTCATTTTACTGTGTGATATCCTAAAAATAGTTTGATTATTATGTTAGCATAACTTTCATTCATGTTTAATTTGAGTATTACACAAAGGAAAAACTGGTTGTCTGTAAAGTCGGTTTACGGACAATAATTATACGTGAAACCAAGTACCCGTTCGAATCCCCGCCCAAGTACCCGTCAAAGTACACGTCCAATTACCCGTCTAAGTCCCCGTCCAAGTCCAAATACAAGGACAGAATAAAATGTAGCTTAAATAAAGTCGTTTCTTCCGCGCTCTCGCTTGCACGTTCGGCTCGGGCGTAACGTGACCGTGTAACAATGACGTCAAACTTTTTAGTGTATGCAACCCGTGTTCATCGATTTATAAGACGTTATCACGTCAAAAATTTTCGTAATTTTTAAGCCAAATTATCACACTTATATTTTAGCAATAAAGTGGTAAATGGACAGTGACGTAGGGGCCATTTTTTATTGGACCTAGGCTCTCCTAGACGAAGCACAAACTATTTTTAGGAATGATTATCATATCAGCCAAAAGGAATTATTACCATATCAGCCGCTGGGTTTGATATTGAAACGGGTTGCGTACCATAGAGTAGGTACACCACAACACACCAAACCATAGTGCTCAGTGATAACGAAGACTTACTGTTGTCATAGCCGTGTTGCTGCAGCGGCGCCTGCGCGTGGTGGTTCTGAACACCAGCGTTGTTGACCACCACCATGCCGCCCGGCATATGGGAGGTCGCCGCTGTAAAAACAACAGCTTGTGAATCCAGTACGATGTAACTTATTAGATGTTCATAAATTAGTTGTGTAACTAGTAACTACTGCCTGCAAGTTGAATACTAGCACTTAAATAATAATTACTCAAACACGCCAAGTAATATTCGCTTTACATTCTTAAAAAGAAGACAGGATATACTACTGTGATTGATTGATTGAAACACTGTATTGTACAACATAAGAGAGAAAAAAAAAGATACAATGATTAAGGAAGTTGAACATACAGACGGTCTTATCGCTAACAAGCGATCTCTTCCAGACCATGTGATCTACGTGATTTCGGAATCGTCAGGAAAAAAAAACTACTTCCCGGTTCGTTTCATTACTGTCGAGTAGATTTTTTAAAAATGCAACAATCTTATAACATACCGAGAGGCACAGAACACAAATCTCATACAGCCAAGTGACAATACCATAGTCCAATAAATAAAAGCTACTTGTCTGAGGTTCGCCATAGTTGTTGCGATGGAAGTTGGTTTTTTAAAGTGTTTAGCGTTTCCAATTCTTCTTCTTCTTATCGTGTGGCACAATTAAGCGTGCGATCCAAGGGATAGACGTTGGTTGCCTGGTGTTGCACTTAGCATCACCCGCGTTCACGTGTAGGGTATTTAGATTAACACCTACGGACGTGTGCAATGCGAACTTCGTACACATCCAATTATTAAAATATTTAAGTCGTAGTACTTAAATATACTGATGATCATATTTTTTTTGTAAGACCTACGAGTATGTTAACACGTAAAGTCGATTAACTCAGATAGTATCAAGCGCCCATTGAAAATACCGACACAGCCCGTGTCGCCGCGTGACAAAGAACGCCGCCATTACATAAAAAAAACCGGCCAAGTGCGATTCGGACTCGTGCTCCAAGGATTCCGTACCACCAAACCTTTCCACACACCTATGACAATGATACCTCTATTCAAATTACAAACAAAAGACATCAACGCGATTGAAAGAAAAAATCTTTTTTATTTAGTTTGGACTTCTTATCGCGAGTACGACTCACACTTGACCTTTTTTTTAACTTTAGGATTAATACTATTGTTAACAACCTATGACGTCCCGACTGCTGGGGCAAAGGGATCTCTCCCAAACTTAGGAAAACTACGATCACACCAAATTGCACGCTTGTATGTACTACCGTTTTTAGGATAGAGCTAAATCAAAAATACCTCTAAAATACCTATAAAACACGTTTCATGAATGGAGGCCCACTTTATTTTTTTATTATCATTTTTTGTTATATGTTGTTATAGCGGCAATAGAAATACAGACTGCTGACAGACGGACGGAGGAGGCTTAGTAAGAGGGTGTCCGCTTTGGGTGCATGGAATCCTAAAAACGCTGAAATTTACTTGATTCTGTAATCTGTTGACTTGACCGCCTCCGTGGCGTTATGGTTAAGTACATGAGCTTCACATAAGGAAGTCGCGGGTTGGATTCCCGGCGGAGTCTAACTTTGTAAGACTCGGTCTGATTGATGGAAGGTAGGCGCGAGCGTTTTTTTCTGAAACGCTTTTTCTTCGTGAAACAGACGAACGATTTCTTCCTCATCCAAAAAAGGCATACAAAAAAATCTATTATTTCGAAGTCGACCGAACGTATAGAGAAAGAAACAGACGAACGATTTCTTCCTCATCCAAAAAAGGCATACAAAAAAATCTATTATTTCGAAGTCGACCGAACGTATAGAGAAAGATATTCAATGAAACCGAATGAATCTGCGAGGGAGCGAGAAAGCTGTGCATGTGAGTCTAATGCGGCGCTATCGGTGCGAGTGAGAAGCAAAAAGTTCGCTCGCCTGCGCGCTTTCGACACGTCATTCTCTCATGATATGATACGAAAGAGAAAAAACTGTATGTATATGCGATTAAGATCTAAATTCTACTAAAGCTATTCAAAAGACAGTTTCAAGAAACTCGTTGTGAAGAAACTGTTTTTTGAATATAGACCTTAATATTCCTTAAAATAATTGGTAAATGAGAAAAACTGGTTGTTTCGGAGTCCTTAATAAGCCTGGACTAAGAGCGAAGGAAAGTTCGTTTTAATGAACATATACTTAAACCAAAAAAAAGAAAGTGTGTGGTTTTATGAAACCACGGTAAATGAAATGAAATGAAATATAATTTATTTGCTTAGTTTCGAGTACAAAATTTGGTGTTAACAATAAATTAAAAAGTTCATTTCAAAACCTGCTCATAATTTAAGCGTGCAAATATTTAAAGGGAATTGTCTTAATTACATTATTATTCATATATTTTATGTCAAGGTATAAATTCTTTCATTGAGTAAAAACATTTATGTATTAACCATTTATGCAGGTTTTTTTAAATATTCCGCCAGACAACATTCTTATTTCGTCAGGTAAAGCGTTGTATACTTTTGCTGCCATAAAACAAACATTTTTCTGTGCCATTGTCAACTTATATTTGGGTATTAACACTGTATTGGCTTTCCTAAGTCGCAATTGTCTTAAAGGTATGGGTGGGGAAGGGAAGTATTCAGGATGCTCCTTCACAAACAGACACAGTTGTTTTATATAAAGACTGAAGAGCGTAAGTAATTTATATTTTATAAAAAGCGGCCTGCAGGAGTCCAAAAAACCCGCGCCACAGAATGATCTTACACATTTCTTTTGCATCCTAAAAACCATTTGTATGTCAGTGCAATTTCCCCAAATGATGAGGCCATATTGCAGAACTGATGCAACGTAAGCGTGGTATGCCAGTAATGCACTTTCAATGGAAGTAATATTGCGAAGACGGCGAAGTGCAAAGGAAAACCTGCTGAGTCGGTCACATACTAATGTTACATGCAATTTCCAACTACAGTTTTCGTCAATTACTATTCCTAAGAATTTGTTAAATTGTACTTCTTCTATTAATTGTCCATCGTAGCTTATTTTTAAATTGAACTTTTTGCTTCTGTTTGTGTCGAATTGCATAACTTTGGTCTTTGTGGTGTTTACTTTTAAATTATTCATGTTCATCCAGTTAATTGTATTTTTTATAGTCAAATTGATTTCATATTCTAAATCTGTTACATCTGTGTTTCTAGTCGTATTACTTGCCCTAACAAGAACAGTGGTGTCATCAGCAAAAAGTATTGATTCGTGGTTAGTACTTTTAGGTAGGTCATTTATATATATACTAAATAGCAACGGACCTAAAATTGTGCCCTGCGGAACACCACAGCCATTCAGTTTATAATCAGATCTGCAAACAATCCTTCTAAATTTATTCTTGGTCATTCTATTTGTCTTTGTTATTTGAACGCACTGATGTCTATTTTGTAAGTAACTGATGAACCAGTTATTTGCAACCCCTCTCACACCATATTTATGTAACTCATCGACTAGTCTATCATGATCAACAAAGTCAAAAGCTTTACTCATGTCAAAAAAGACAGCCACCACCGGAATTCCATTATCAACAGAGTCAATCACTGTCCTAACTAGATTAAAATTTGCTGACGTGGTGTTTTTCTTCTTCCGTGAAACTTTACAGAGGACGAAACGATCATGGCTGCTCTACGGTTCAGAGGACGAAAAGATTATACCGTCAGACGAAAGGGACCGTCACGCGACATGCTACACACAGACGAAAAAATTTGAGACGATGTAATAAAAGTTTCACTTTAAAAACTTAGCGAAATAAGCGTTTTTGTAAGAACTGTTTTTAGGGACCATTTTTTATAGATAAAAACTGTTTCGTTCCGTTATTCGTAAAAGCCGTAACGACCCAGGACTTAGTGGAAGAGCATTTTCTAAGCCCATCTGGCTAGCTACCACCATCTTATCTAAGTCTTGCCTCCAAGCATCAATGTAAACAACACTGATGTGTTATGGCTTGAAGATAAGATAGCCAGGTCCCCATTGCGTTGGAGAATCTTGGTTAGCCCGCTTGCATCTTGGGCATCATAGTCACTTACCATCAAGTGAGATGATGCCAAGGGCTTACCGATTGTGGATTACACCGGGAAACCAGCGACCTCCCCTATGTGAAGCTAATATAGTAACCATCCACGCGTCAACAAAAATTGATAACATAGGTTAAGGTAGATACTAACATGTCTAATAATGTATTTTATTTATAGTAACTATATCTTGTTATTTTTATAAGTTTTTATATATCTATGGGCCTGTACTTTAGTACTAAGTTGCCTAAAAATAAATGAATAGTAATAATAATAATAACGCCACGGAGGCGGTTACTTGTGAAAATCTATGTATTATTAAAGAGCTGTTAATGTTATTGTAAAAACCGCTGGTTTTCTAAAGATTTAAAAATAAAATGTACAGTCTGTGTCAAACATTTGCAGCAATGTGGAGGGCTAAGAGAGACGGTAGTCGTGTACAATGAATGCACTCACACATGATGGCGGCGCGCTTCTGCCGGTCCATGGTCTCTTCCAGCTGAAGCAGCTCTAGCCGCAGCTGCTGCTGTTGCAGTTGGTGTTGCAGCTCGCGTCGCTCCATAGCTGCCGCTTGCATCTACAACATAGTTTTACATATCCTTTTTTATTCTATACACTACTATCATATGTTATTCGTAGTGTTGCGGCCTCGACGCGCCCCCAATCGCGTCTAAGCACGCAGAAAATGATTAGAAGACTTGGTAAAACGTATTTAATTTCATTCTTCGAACCCTGTGACCCCTACAGGGTTCGAAGAATGAAATTAAATACGTTTAATATAATAAAACAAAATATAATAAAACAGAAAAAGTTGTTTGATGATAATTATGAAATATGAACACCCGAAAAGTCAAAAAAATTTAAAACATATTAAAAATAAAATAAAATAAAACAAATAAAAGAGAAAGACTTTGTCACAGTGCAGCGATGAAAAAACCATCAATGTTTTTTATTTTATTGTAATTTTTAGACTGTAATAATTAAATACGGGGGTGCACCTATTAGATAAAGCTTCAAATGTGTTCCGGCTTGAAGATAAGATAGCCAGTTCCCCATTACGTTGGGTTATCTTGGTAAGTCCACTTCAATACATATTAAATATAAATCTAATTTTATAACTATCTATTTATCACTAGAATATCTAAAATAAACGCAAGTATCTTCACAAATTTAGTAATACTTTAGTGTGATCTCTTTTATTTATTTTTCTACGGTCAAAATAAATAGAATAACCTAGTAACTATCTTCTGGTCTCTCTCTCCCCATTTTTAACATTTATTAGATTATTAAAATTTAACCTGTTTGCCATGCCCTAGCAAAGCCCATGTAAAATAAATAAATAGTTATTATATCTCTTTTACAATAGGCTACGATGATAGGAATAACGAATGCTAGTCATCTGGTTTACTTTTTATTATCTGTCAAAAACTATATTTTGTTCTAAAAATGTTTGGAATACCTAGGCGTGACGTCATAGTTTTGCAGCGTCTTTTATGTACTCATTTTGTGATTTTTTTGAATCAAAAATCGAAGACTTGATGGAAAACAAAACGGGTTTTCCGAAGTTTAAGAAGGAGGGAAATTTAGTGATGAAGAGTTCATAATTTATTTCTGATGCTGTCGTCATCCCTATTACTAACAATCTGTATTACATTCGTAGAGCCTAAACAGGATAGGTATACAGATAAATCTTACAAAATGAAGAACAAATAATATAGTGAAGTAGAACAGTAGTGTGTGTTGCTGTCAACATATTAATAGTTAATTAGTTATATTCATAAGACTCTATTTTTGTACATGATTGCAAAAGATAAACAAATGAAATTAAATGAAAAAGCTATTAGTAAGCGCCAGCGATTTTCATTAACGTTCTATCTATGGGCACACCCTGGACACTTCATACAACGGGCCAGAAATGACATTTCAAAAAAGGAATGACGGAACATACAAAATGGCGGCGAAATCCTATACGTTCGACAACCAAACTGTAACCTGTATTGATCTGGGTGACGAGGGGGTGAGGTCGCAATCTAGAGAGCGGCAGGGAGTGTCCATACTGTATGTTAGTACTAATATAATATAAGGTGTAACAAAATTAGCTGAAACTATTTTAACTGGTGCTTCTACCCATCAAACTGAACAACTTTCCCCAAGTAACCCATAGTCAAATCGCAAAAAAAAAATTGACTCCCATACTAACTCGATCAGCTAATCAGCCAACTTAGTATGGGAAGTTCAATTTTTTTTTTCAGATTTGACTATGGGTTTCATGGGGAAAGTTCTTCAGTTTCATGGGTAGAAGCACCAGTTAAAATAGTTGCAGTTAATTTTGTTAGACCTTATATACTTTGCTATGGGTATAACAACGTTGTCGAGTCAACTTACATGAGCTCTGTCGATCTTTCCCTGCATAGCTCTCGCTTCATTCAGCTCCTTCTCGCATTGCGCTAAACGGCGCGAGCACTCGTTCGTTTGCTTCTCGGACTCTTGCACTTCCTGTGTAAATGAAGCGTTAATAAGTTAAACTAAAAATCTAAAAAACTAAAAATTTTTAGGTACAGTAACCAGCACATCTAGCTAGACACTTTGGACTTTGTATCGTTCTTATGCCGTACGCGTATGATTCAGAATCGTGCTACGAATGTCTAGCTTGATGTGCTGGCCTCTGTACAAGCTTTAATTTAAAAAGAATTTTAATTATTTCGTATTCTTATCAGCAAGCCCTTTGCCTATATCATGTGGGTGCATAAAAAACAACTGACCCGCCATCTTTGGGAGTTAACCGTATTGGATTTAGAATGACATCAGATGCATTGTTCTCCAAACTTAACATCCTACTAATATTATAAACGCGAAAGTTTGTAAGAATGTATGGATGTATATTTGTTACTCTTTCACGCAAAAACTAGTGAACGGATCTGGCTGAAATTTGGTAGGTAGACAGATTAGGACCTGGATTAACAAATAAGATCCACGAGGACTTCCAGCGACTTCCCGCGACCTTCAGCAGGTGGTCGTGTGGGAGGCTACGTTTTACGGTGCGCGGTCGCCACTCGAGAACTATACTGCCCCAACGGCCATCTGTTCTACGAGCTATGTGCCTTGCCCACTGCCACATAAATTTAGCGATTCTGTGAGCTATGCCGGTTACTTTGGCTATCCTACGGATCTACTCATTTCTGATTAGATCGCGTAGGGAGACTCCGAGCTTTGGGTGACCTTGAGCCTTCTTAAAAAGCCCATAGTAAGCGAAGATGTCTCAGTTCCGTACGTCATCAGTCATCACTGGCAACACACACTGGTCAAAGACTAGTCTACATACACTGCGGTATTTTGGACGTGAATATATTGCAGCGTCGGTGGCTCAACCGGTAACGTGAATATATTGAAGCGTCGGTGGCTCAACCGGTAACGACTCGGTCCATCTAACCAGAGGTACCGGGTTCAAATCTGGACGGCCAATGTACCAATGAGTATTTCAAAAAAACTTACGTACATACTTACCGATTGCTTTAACGGTGAAGGAAAACATCGTGAGGAAACCTGCACACGCCTGCGAAGAAACTCGAAGGTTGTGTGTGAAGTCGACCAACCCGCACTGGGCCCGCGTGGTCGACTAAGGCCTAATCGCCCTGATTCAGGGTAGGCTCGAGCCCCTCGGTGGGGACGTATATGAGCTGTAATGATGATATTGCAAAGCTTCTCGAACGCTGCCCAGCCGAGTTGGATTCGTCGATTGATCTCTTTCTTGAAGTTGGATTTGCCTAGCTATATACTGTTTGCCCCAGATATACATATTCGTCAACAAATTCGAGTGTAGGTGTAGAGAATCCAACTTTAGAGGAGTGGGTGCGACACGGACATTTAACAATATATTCGTCTTGTACATGATCATTTTAAGACCCAATTGTTGAGAGAGACTACTGAGGCCATCGAGCATTGTGCTTAGGTCTTTCATAGTCTCAGCCATGACCACGATATCGTCAGCGAATCGGAGGTGGGTAATGTACTCGCCGTTAATATTGATGCCGAGTCCACCCCAGTACAGAAGCTTAAAAACATCTTCCAATGCGGCGGTGAACAGTTTCGGAGATATAACGTCTCCCTGTCTCATCCCTCGTTGCAGCCGGACAGGTTTTAATGTCTTATGTTTCTAATTCTGGTCCTGGAAGCGAACCGACATTGTGGCGTTTATATACAAACACTTCAACACCTCGATGTATCGTTAGTCAAATTTGGCAGCGCTGCTGGAGAGACTGTAACACAGCCCAGGTTTCAACCGAATGAAAACCTAAACATTCATCATTGAAATTGAAGATGATGCAATACACAAAGACCGTTGCCCCAACACTACCATTACGTTATTGTGACGTAACAACGACGGCGCGTGCGAAACAAATTAAACTGCTATTTCGCCATACCGCCAACGAGCAGAGTGGCGCAGTGGAAGCGTGCTGGGCCCATAACCCAGAGGTCCGTGGATCGAAACCACGCTCTGCTAACCAAACATGGTTTACTTTTTGTTTTTCATGTTTAGTTATTTTTATGATAATTTTAACTTTTCCTGTTTAGTTATTTTTATGTTAATGGTATCCATTTGGTTTTGCACTGATAACTAAACTAAAATTAGGTTAATATGTATCAAAATTACATTTGCTATTCGGAGAAACTCGACTTAACTTATCTGACAGATCTAAACTAAAATCGAACTAAATTAAGTTTTGGAACGCCACTTTGCTATTCGGAACGCCCATATTTTAGAGGTGTCAAACTAAAATTGAGCCAATTTTAATCGCGACCTATTTTAGTGACCACTGAATTTTAATTGATCTAGGAAAACCACAAAAGTAGAAATTTTGTGATGAATACCTAAGCAAAGTGATGGTAGAAACCCTGATAAATACTCCAAGTCACTGCACCTTTGACCTGAGAGTCTCATGATGACCATGTTGGTGGCCGACAGCTCTATAAAACAGTCAAAGCTAGAAGTTTGGCGTTTGAACCAAGATGCATTAGCACACTGCGCGACTCTGACCCGAATAATTCAGATCTGAGGGTTTGACTCTGATGATAGTGACCGGGTCAATAAACCAGGTTGGAAGACGTCTGGTCTTATGTCCTTTCAACTTTCTGCTTCGGCAGTTTTATGAAGCCATCGATTGCCAACCTGGTTATCAGCAAACCTTCAATTTCTCCAGATTCTCAATTCAGAATGCCCCGATGCACTTTTAATACTTCACTCAAAAATCCTTGATGCCAAGACAAAAAAAACAGCTGTTTTTATTGAAAGTTTCATAGATTATATTTGTAGCATAAATGACATATGCAACAGAAACAGCACTATAGAAAATTATATCTTGTTTTCTCTTTCACTTACGGTAAACAGGTTATGTACGTCAATCATATTGTTCATTTTTTCGTTCATCTTTTAACATAGTCTGTGAATTCAATGTTTAGTACTGTCAAACTAGACAACCAAATTTAGTTCGTGCATAAAAACGAATAGCACATGAAAACGACTAAACTTATTTTAATCGTATTTTAGTTTAGTTAAGTCGAGTGTTTTGTTCGAATCGACACCATTGTTTTCATTTGCCCCAAATATAGTGCTTAAGTATAATACATATACAAAATCTTGAATTTGCCCTATGATTATGTTAAGAGCCTCGGTGGCGTAAGGGCAATGGCCGCTACCTCCTGTCCGGGAGGTCGTGGTTAGATCCTGTCACGTACCAATATGTTTTCGAAATTCGATTTCATATGTACGTTTATCGAACGCTCTTATACGGTGAAGGAAAACATCGTGAGGAAACCTGCATACGCCTGCGAAGAATCTCGAAGGTTGTGTGTGAAGTAGACCAACCCGCACTGGGCCCGCGTGGTCGTCTAAGGCCCGATCGCCCTAATGCAGGGTAGGCTCGAGCCCCTCGGTTGGGAAGTATATGAGCTGATGTGATGTGATTATGTTAACCGACTATAAAAATAAGGATGCTGTTAGAGAAAGATAATATTTTTTGTATATGTACAGTATACCAATCCTTACTAATATTATAAATGTGAAAATGTGTCTGTTTGTTTGTTTGTTTGTTACCTTTTCACGCTTCTACACCTCAACCAATCTTGACAAAATTTGGCACGCAGGTAGCTTGTGTCACGGGGAAGAACATAGGCTACTTTTTATCCCGGGAAAATAGCATAATCCGATGCTGTTTTTGAGGGAAATAAAGAATACTCTTTTTTTGGTTAATTTCTTTTATCTCGCAACAAAACAATGTATTGTTGTGATTTTTTGCACAACAATGTTTGAGGAATTAATCACTCTTAAAGACAGTCATAAAAATGATGTCCACGCGGGCGAAGCCGCGGGAAAAAGCTAGTAAGCTATAAATCGATCGATAGATACGACGTTATGCTTTTAAACCCAAACAATCAAGGGGCTAAAAGCATACTGTATACCCCTCATCGCTTTCACTTTAACAATTAAGCCATTGCTGAGATACAGTATTCTTCCTTTCCGGAGGAAATGTAATCTAATAGGCGAGTGCCATCAGATGCCATCACACGCCTTATCTAACAGTGAATGTATGTAATTATGTTTTTATATGGGATATTTGTATGTACTCAAGACCATAGCTCACGATTCGAACGATGCGCTACCGATTACAGACGTAAAAAACCGGCCAACTGTACCATCGTAACAGTTTTCATTCTTTGCCATCGTACAAGATTTAAACAAAAAATAAAAATCACGTTAAAATCACTCTGTAATTGTTAATTTAATTTGTTATAGCGACAATACAAATGCACACCTGATGAGTAACTAATGGACTTAACCATACCGCCACCGAGGCGGTCGAATCAACGGTTAATCAATTGTGAAATATTTCGAAAAAAAAATGTAATGTATGTACATCCTATATACACTTTGCGACGCTCTATACAAAAATATTCCAACCCTTTCCTTTGTCGTTTCGCACACGCGATCCGTTGTTATTCCTTGTATCGTTTAGCGGCCGCCTCCGTGGCGACACACCCTGGACACTTCATACAACGGGCCAGAAATGACATTTCGAAAAACGAACGACGAAACAAACAAAATGGCGGATCCTATACGTTCGACAACCAAACTGTAACCAATCTATATCAATCTGGGAGACGAGTGGATGAGGACGCAATCTAGAGAGCGGCAGGGAGTGTCCATACTGTGTGTTAGTACTAATATATTTACTTTGGTGGCGTAATGGTCCATTAGGTTCACATCAAAGGTCACGGGTTCGATCTCGGCAGAATCTAACTTTGTATGGTTGTTGAAAAGGCATTTTCTAAGCCCACCTGGCTAGCTACCACCATCTCAACTAAGGTTAACCGCTAAGCATCAATGTTAACAGCACTGATGTGTTACAGCTTGAAGATAGGATAGCCACTTCCCCATTGCGTTGGGGAATCTTGATAAGGCCGCTTCCATCTTCGGCATCATCGTCACTTACCATCAGGTGAGATGATGTGAGGAGTTTACTAATTGTGGATAAAAAAGGTTGAACACGTTAAAAAACCGACTTCCATCGCAACAACTTAGTACAATTTTGCACTATTATTTTTGGTTTTTGTTAATTTTCTAATAAAGTACTGCACCGATTTTAATAAAATTTATATGGGACCACACGGGAAGCACCAGCTTTCAAATAAAATAAACATCAAAATCGGTTCACCCAGTCGACAGTTCTGAGGTAACAAACATAAAAAATTACAGTCGAATTGAGAACCTCCTCCTTTTTGGAAGTCGGTTGAAAATACAAAAGCCAGCATATCCTACGGTACGGGATGAGTTTACCTTGGCAGCGGTGTTGAGCATGGTGGTGAGCTCGCCCAACTGTTCGGCCATTTGCTGCACTTTGGCAGCTTGCGCACCGCTCAGCTTGTTCTGCTTTTTGCCGGCTAAAAACAAAATGATTATAAAATCAAATGTTGCTGAAAAATAAATTATTATTTAGTAAAATGTTCTTGAAAACAGTTAAAAAATCGTTTGATAAAAACGCGTCTGAAAATCACAAGAGGAAAACAGCGTCTATAAAAATTGCGATCTCAGTAAATAGCAACACAATCCTTACTAATATTATAAATGTGAAAATGTGTTTGTTTGTTTGTTTATGACCTGTTCACGCTTCAACGCCTTGACCAATCTTTATGAAATTTGGCATGCAGGTAGCCTATGTCACGGGGAAGGACATAGGCTACTTTTTATCCCGGGAAAATAGCATAATCTGATGCAGTTCCTGAGGGAACTAAAAAAATACTCGATTGTTGTGATTTTTTGCACAGAGATGGTTGAGTAGGTGGGAAACGACATATTTTACTAATCACCCTCATATCTTATGATTATTACTAATCACAGTCATAAAAACGATGTCCACGCGGGCGGAGCCGCGGGAAAAACCTAGTCTTCTATAAATATAAAATCGTATGTCCTGATTGACTATTAATGCACAGTTCAAACCAATGGACGGAACAGGCTGAAATTTGGCATATAGATAGCAGATATGACGTTGGTTTCCGCTAAGAAAGGATTTTGGGAAATTCCCACGCGAACGAAAATAAACGCGGTCTGCGCGGGGAACGCCACTGAGCATCCGCTAGTATTGTTATAAAAATGCTTTCGTTTTTACGTGTATCCTATGAAACTCAGGGAATTAACGACACCTCACACTCCGGAATTCATCAAGCAGTTTAGGCTACAGGCTCAGCCAAAGTAACAGACATACATAATACGGCCTCGACGCGTCCTCCAACCGTGTCTAAGTTCGCACGAAAAATTATGAACACTTAGAGGGTTTAATTAATGAAAATAAAGTTACCACCTTAGCTAACATATCTATTTAATTTTTAATTATGTGTAAAGGTAATTTTACGGCAGCATTTAAGTCGATTTTTTTTTCATTTATTTTTCATCATCATCATATCAGCCGAAAGACGTCCACTGCAGGACAAAGGCCTCCCCCAAGGATTTTCTCGACAACCGGTCCTGCGCTGCCCGCATCCAGCGGCTTGCCGCGATTCTCACTAGGTCTTTATTTGTCATATTTTTCATACAAAATTTAATTAAAAAATATGAATTCAAATTGCATCAAATATACACCTTTTTGTATCACATGACAATTCAATAGCTCAATCCAACTAGTTGTGAGTAAATCGCTTTAAACTTCATTTGTAGGAGAACCATACAAACACGATTTTTCCAAGACCAATAGGTATTACTATTTAAGAGATAAACATAAGCAACTCCGACATGAAATATTTCATCAAAATCGTTAGAGCTGTTTTTGAGAAAAAAATAAATCAGTTTTTGTTGTATGACAGTACTCTTCGGTTTGACGGTACGGAAAAACTTTTGATAATCACTCTATGAAATAATTTTAAACTCTAAAGTTCCAAATTTAGTCCCAATCGGACTAAAGATATAGCCTCCAGAGCCAAGCGTGACGGACGGACGCACGCACGGACGGAATTGAGATATTCGGTTTTTGGGTATGTAATAAGGATATAGAACACATTTTCACTAAAATTGGAAATACTTTTTTGTGAAAAACAATACTTATCCTACGTACGTACGACGACGTTGGTAAAACCAGGACAGCCAAAAAAGTCAAAATTGTAAAAACCATAATAACAAAAACAAATTAAAAAATAAGATAATAAAAAACAGAAAACAAAACTTCGTCACAATACATATACCCAAAAAAAATATCATTAATAAGCAGTCGGGAAGAACAAAGACTTTTGGTTTTGCTGCAGCTAAGCCATCTCAACAAATTTACAATGAAGCGCCTTTCTCTGGGAGCCTCAATGATGCTGTTGCTGATCCTCTACTAGCTAATGAGTTGGTGCACTCTGAAAAACCGAGATTTTCAATATGGGAATCTTCAAGGCGAGAGTGTATAGGCTCATCGTTTAATAGCTAATGACCAGCTTGCACTATTAAAAAACGAGATTTTTAATATGGGATTCTTCAAGGCGAGAGTGAATAGGCATAATATGGGGCTCCATGTTCCACCTTCGAATTCATCTTCACTTAACATAAGGTGAGATTGGAGTCAAACGCTCACAAATCTATAAAAATTAATTGCTGTTCGTTGGTAAGCACATCATCACTTGAGTCAAGAGGAAACGCGGTCTAAAGAATACGTATTAGAATAAAATGTTGCTGTCTCCCTCCCGCAAACCTCTCCGTATACAGCAAGGTATAAGTGCAGCGCAGACCGATAATAGGCACTAAAATTGACCAAAACAGCATTTCGTAGTCCCCATTTCCTCCTCCAAAACTTGAACAATAACAATATTTTTTCAAAAATAATTTAAAAATGCTTTACCTATGCCTTTATGATTTTATTTTATTGTTAATATGCGTATAATTTGTTGGTGGGTATCTGAAAATGCCGTTTTAATTGGGCAATTTTTTCAGTTTTTGGAGGCTCCTATTTCCTGTTATAATTAGAATTTTTTTTTTTTTTTTTTATTCACAATTGGTACACCCTTGACAACATCTCACCAGGTGGTAAGTGACGATGTTGCAGAATATGGGAAAAAACAAAACATAGGGGCGTGGCCATGGTAGATATAGGTTTGATGGAAGAACCACTTTTGCTCTATTGTCATTATCCAGGGAGGAAACAGGGGACTACGTTTGTATGGAAAAATTGACGCCCGCGTTTCTTCTTAAAAACGGCGACCGATTAGGTTTCTTTTAAGTTTAACGTGTGTTTTAACCCGACTGCGCAAGAAGGAGGGTTATGTTTTTCGAGTGTATGTATGAACGACTGTATGTACATTTCTTTGGCACGCCCTTTAGCCTAAACGGTTTGATGGATTTTGGAGTTCGAGGAGTCGTTAGATTTGCCTTGATCCTGCGAGTGACATAGGATACATTTTAAACCGTGTACAAAAAAAAAGGGGTTAAATTTTTATGCTGTCCGGTTTTTATTTATTAACTAGTGGGTGCCCGCGGCTTCGCCCGCGCAGATTCCAATTTTTGCGGTTCCCGTGGGAATTTCCCAAAATCCTTTCTTAGCGGATGCCTACGTCATAATTGCTATATGTGTGCCAAATTTCAACCCGATCCGTCCAGTGGTTTGAGCAGTGCGTTGATAGATGAGTCAGTCAGGTTTGCCTTTTATATATTTTAATTAATTCCTAAGAAATGTTCGTAACAGTCTGCCCAAAAAATTGGTAAATTCGAAAAAAACCCGTTTTCGTCTATGGGACTCTTGTATGGACTTAAAGCGATTCGAACGATGTAAATGCGTAATTCACGACACTACATTTGGACAGGACAACGTCTACCGGGTCAGCTAGTCATAAATAAATTTAAAAAAATGTCCCAACTAAGAACACTTTCGTTTTTAGGTAACCAGTATTCTTTCTACGGACCTTTCTTCTTCCCCTTGTGGTGTTGGTGCAGCGAGGCTCTCAGCTCGTCGACGCGTCTCTTAGCGGCGGCGTGCGCGCCGCGTAACGCGTCTAATTCACTGCGCATGCGATTCAAATCTTCCGCTAGGGCTGCATGTTCCTCTATCAGTTTTGATTCCATCTGGGAAGAGAACATATTAAATTAGCGTTTTCAGGGCTCCGTACCCTAAACATATCAACGAGGCACTATTCGTAAGCCTACACTGTTTCTGTGTCTGGTTCTGTTTGTCTGTCTGTCCTAAGGCTTTATTATTTAACCGTAACAGTTAACCAATCGAAAATTTCAGAGACTATATGTTGCTGTTTAACTGTACATATTTAAATTAAGTTTCTGTAATGCTTTTTCTGGTATGCAATAAAGGATATTTATTATTGTTATTTAAAAAACTTCAACATTATAACCAGTAAGACGTCCACTGCTGGACAAAGACCTCCCCCAACGACTTCCACGACAGGTGCTGCGCTGCCTGCATCTAGCGGCTTCCTGCGACCTTCACCAGGTCGTCGGTTCACCGGGATGCCTGTCTACGCTGCGTCTTCCGGTGCGCGGTGGCCACTCGACAGCCGCAGCACGCGGCGCAATAAACCATCTGTGCGCTAGGGATTGGGGCGCTTGCAGTCAGTGGGTCGCTCATCGATTCCGGAAAGAAAGCACAAACACGTGCGCTGGCGTAAACAAAAGATGATGTGGTCGCCTCGTTACCTTTTCTAGATTTTTTTTACTTTTTTTTATTCATAATGGGTAAGCCCTTGGCATCATCTCACCTGATAGTAAGTGACGATGATGCCGAAGATGGAAGCGGGCTTACCAAGATTCCCCAACGCAATGGAGAACTGGCTATCTTATCTTCAAGCCGGAACACATCAATGTTGTTAACACTGATGTTTGGCGGCAAGACTTAGATAAGATGGTGGTAGCTAGCCAGGCGGGCTTAGAAAATGCCCTACCACCAACCAAACCGAGTCTTACAAGTTGACCCCACCGGGAATCGAACCCGCGACCTCCTGGTTTAAAGCGAATGAACTAACCATTACGCTACGGAGGCGGTTAAAACATTGTCCCTGTGTTATCGATACGAGGGTGAAGCATCACTATGCTTTTCAATAAGACCCGCCAGTGCGGCAGAGTGGCGTCCTGATAGCACAGTTTACTGTCCCGCGGCAGGTCGAGTAGGCGAGATAAGTACCGCGCTCCGCTCGTCAGCGCTAGAACGCCGTACTATCGCCGCCGCAACCCCCATGTACGCAATTATAACCGCTAAGTCGAGCGCCATAATACCCATGTTTCCGTGTATGGAAAGGAGTAGGTGAATAAATGCGTAGGTATTTTCGTTTTATAAGAAAGAGCAACATCTGTTACGAAGTAACTAGTATCTCATCTGTGCCCGCGGGCAGCGACTGTTTGACATCGGTATAAACTTACCTTCTTAGCTTTCTGTCGCTGTTTCTTGGCCCTTTTCTTTCCTCTGTCCACATGTCTGGCGGGCCCCTCGATGTATTGCAACAACGCGTCCAAATCGCGAGGATCCTCCTCCCGGGAGCCTCGCCAACACGACTCACTGCTGTAAGAGAAAAGGGCGGCTTTAAACTAAAAAGTAAAGTGATTAAGGACGTATCTCTCCATTCTAGAGGATCTCAAAGTTACCACTCGTGTATCCAGAGTGTGCCAACAACGTGTCTTCTTTGGTCATTGCGTGCGACGACAAAATAGCCTTTAATGCCATATTTATGGAAGGCAAGAGAACTAGAGGCTGACCTCCTGCTAAATGGTGCAGTCAACTCTCCAGCACCATCAAACTGCAGCTTCATCAAGCAGTACACGTAGCGAGTGATAGAGCCGGATGAAGAGCACTCTCCGCCCTTACAATGATATTACGGTCACGATCCTAAGCATTGAGGGAACGATGAATTGAGTTGAAAAAAACGCATTCGCGTGGAGAGGGTTTCGTTAATTGAGAAATTTCCTATGTAACTTTATACCATAGGTTAGTAATATTTATAGGTTTTCCTGCAATCTCAGTCTCAGTCTAAAAAAATATAGAAAATAGTTCTTTACCTACGTCAAAATTTTAGGCCCAGTAGTTTCAGAGATAAGGGGGGGATGGTAAATTTTCTACTACTTTTAAGAAAATAGGCAAAAATTTACCATTAAATTATTAATATCTACTTTTTTTTTTTGTTAATATCTTCAAAACTTTCTTTAAAAAAATGAGACTTCACAAGCCTTTTCATTTGATATGTCAGATGATATATTCTTACTTTAAAAAAAAAACTCCCCAAAAGTGGCCTTCATGTTCAAAATTAAGTAATTTACGGTAAATACTTACTCGCAAGTGGACGAAGTTGAGAAGACACTAGTATCCCGCGAGAGTGAGTCGACCCTCTGTTGTTGTTGTGGCCTACTCTGCCTCTGTTGTTGTTGTTGTTGCAGAAATATCTGTTGTTGCTGCGGAGTCAATGTCGATTTGTTGTGGATGGGTAAATCGTAGATCGGCTCGGGTTTCTTCTGTTGTTGTTGTTGTTGTTGGAGCTGTTGCTGTTGTAACTGTTGTTGGTATTGGGCTTGTTGTTGTTGTTTTAGTTTTAGTTGCTGTAAAAAAAAAATGAAATTGAAGCTCGCAAGATTACGCTACCATAGTAAATTCACAAAAAAAAATTTGACGCTCCATACAAAAATTTACAAAATAGGTAAAGCAGTTGATCGATTTGTATGAAGAAGAGCTTTATTTTTTTTGCGAATTGACTACGGCAGTCTTGGGACACTTAACGACCCCTAATTTTGTAAAAATATTAATGTCAAAATTTCCCCTGTATACAGGGGGTGTTAGGTAAAATGGAACACATTTTTGTGGGGGTTTCTACACATGAAATAGAAATATTTTTGTTTTACAACTTTGCTAAAATGACCGAATGAAATCATATATAGGGTGACTTTTAATTAGTTCTTGATAGCAAAGGATATGAATGTACCCGTGATTACAAACAACTTTCCCAAAGAAACTATATGGCAAATATAAAAAAAAATTTGGTCCTCGATACATTTTTGCCGATTTGATAACTTATTATGTATCGAGGACCAAAAATTTTTTTTCACATCCTTTGCTATCAAGAACTAATTAAAAGTCACCCTATATATCGATCAGCTGATTCGCCATTTAGAAGTTCAAAATATTTTTTATCTACTCTCATATCGTAAAGTTCGCATTATCAACTTCAAAACGAGTTTATATTGGCATACTTTATAAACACAATACCGTAATTAAAAAAAATAACATTATTTTGTTAGAGAAATGTTATAATGTATTTTTTTCCATTACGATAGAGATAATATCACCAACGAAGTTCCATATAATTTTTTTTTATCGGAACGCACATGCGGTTCGCACCATTTTTACAGCAATACAAAAAGTTTTCATTCCAATTTTACTTGTCTGTGACAGTGCCCGCTTTAACGCATGCGCGGTGATGTGTTGGTTTTTCATTGAATTTTGTGGTAGATACTGAATTTCGTGGATAATTTTCATTCTTGTTTCAAAATGTCTGAGATCAGTGAAAGCATTGTTTTTACCTGTCTGTGACACCGTCCGCTTCAGTGCAAGTGCGGTGATGCGCTGGGATTCAGCGCTATGACACGTTTTGTTGTAGGTACTTACTGAATTTCGTGGGATTTTTTTCTTACTCTTAACTTTGATCTTTGTATTTTAGTTGATTCAATCCCAATGTATGAGATTAGATAAAGTAGTGTATGAAACTGAACATAATTTGGTCTTAAAACACTCGTGTAATGCTATAAAAAAGTCGTATTTTAAGAACCCTTATTATGCAACAGTTTCATAAACTACAATTATCACACTTATTCAAAAAGAGCTGGTTGGTTCTTCGTAAACAGTACCGGGACCAAAATAGCTCTTTAATTCCTGGGATTAAAAGTGATTTTAATTTGGCATGTGGATATTTTTAGTAAATTTTCCATCCAATCACCAAAAAGATCGATCGCGAACATTGTATGAACAAGTAACTGGCTGTATGATATTAGAAACCGCGTGCATTCCGCCTTCGTAATTGTTCACTCAAATTCGGATTATGCTGATAATTTTATTTAAAAAATAGAGTAAACATTTCTCAAAAAGTGATAATGAAAAACTACATTTTGGGACACCGATTTTCTGAGATTATTTCTAATTCTCAAGCGGTAAATAAATCTACAACTGTTATGAATTACGATGCACTTCCATAACTGTTCAAATATAAATAATATCCTAATTGCATGTAAATAATAGTATTTTATGCAAATAATGAATATAGGACTGCCATAGATGAATCACGAGCAAGTAAAGGATTCTAATGACTGAATCATGACCGTAGGGGGTGATTCATGATGATTGAGTCACGAGGGTAGCGAGAGTACGAACACAAAGAAAATTACTCTCAATTTTTAGTAATTGTTCCAATTTTTAATGAGCATTTTAATAAATTTAACCTTCCTTTTTTCTTCATTACATGTCTATTTTCGCTTAAATGTTTCTTTTTCTCGGTGTCATGGTATAAAGTATAGTATGCAACACTTGAATAAAACTATATATATCGAGGGCCACGAATCCCTCGCTACGCTCAGGATTCTACTTTATAACCCTTTGCTCCGCTCTGGATTCAAAGAAACACTCGCCTTTAAAATAGTTGCTTGCTACTCTGGTAAACAATCGACTATTTCTTCGTAGAATAAACTTGTTTAGTTTCATAAGACGAACCCTTCCCTCCCTCCCAATCAAAAATGTGTCTTATTGTATTATAATAATACCCATTTTAGGGATGGTACCAAAGTGCCAACACAAACTACTAAATATTATTAAGTACTCGCCCCCCGCCAATATATCGTCGCCTTACGGGAAGGGGTACACGAGAAGGTATCGTGCGTCCGGTCGGTGCGAGTGCGACGCGATAAGAGTGAGGTAGGAAAGAGAAGCACTTGTACTACCAAGTGTAGGCAGTTATTCTTGTATCGTTGTGACTCAGTGCTGGTACCAACCTGTAATCGAATCTGCTCCATTGCATTAGGGTTGACTTTCCCTTCGGTTTTGACAGTTGGTACTACGCTCGGCTGTGTTGATGCCAGCCGCGGCTGAATCGGCTGCCGACAAATGATTTTTTATAACCTTTATGTACTTGAATTAATGTCCAGGAAACACTCGTGTGATAAAAATGTTTGTTTTCTGTGTATGGGTGTGTAGTATCTATGTATGTATTTAAAGGTATATGTAACGGGTGTAAAAGAGAAGAGGTTGGATTTGAACTTATTGTTTACTTTTTATTTGTCGGACGCCTTTATAAAAACGCCTGGAGATATAAAAATAATATTGACCTAACCCAAATTTTACCTAAATCGGTCCAGTCGTTTGGAAACTAGAGCACCGGATGGACGCACACACACACACACACACACATACGACTCTACTATTGTAAAACAATCAATCCCATCAAAATCACAACTTTTTTTGCCAATAAAAAACGTTCACCTCTTCGACGCTTACTAAAGCTCGCTGCTCAGTCGCTTGAAATTAATAAGTAGACTAATAATGTAAAGTATTAGCACAGTCTTAATAATCTATACAATCGGTCAATAGAAATGGCAATCATGCGGCCCCCCGCGAGAAGCGAGACGGTGGAGGTCGAGCCCAAACTGGCATAGTCATCGTTGTTCAGCCGTTTGGGACAGTTTATTTAAGAATGCCGCAGAGGAGGAGGAGGTGACCAGTGACTAGTGATGTCGGCTTTGACGTAAACATCAAAAGCTGTCTGGAAGAGATCGCTCGTAAGCGATAAGACCGCCTAATTATTATTATTTATTATTCATAATTGGTAAGCCCTTGGCATCATCTGATGGTTGATACCGAAGATGGAAGCGGGTTCACCAAGATTCCCCAACGTAATGGAGAACTGGCTATCTTATCCTCAAGCCGGAACACATCAATGTTGTTAAAACTGATGTTGGTTTAAGATGGTGGTAGCTAGCCGGGCGGGCTTAGAAAATGCCCTACCACCAACCAAACAGAGTCTTACAAGTTGACCCCACCGTGAATCGAACCCGCAACCTACTGATGTGAAGCGAATAGACTAACCATAACGCTACGGAGGCGGTTATGTTATGCAATAAAGTGTTTTCAATCAATCAAAGGCGTTGAACCTAGTGCATGTGACCTTACACTGTGGTGTAAGTATGTCTAAATTTGTGTATGTGTATTTGGCGACCACGCACCGGAAAACGTAATGTAGGCTGCAGGCCTCCCACTCGGTGGACCGATGACCTGGTGAAGGTCGAACCAGGTAGAACCGGTCGTCGTGGAGATCCTTAGGGGAGGCCTATGTCCAGCAGTGGACGTCCTTCGGCTGATATGATGATGATGTGGTGTAAGAAGGGTGACAACGTACCGGGGCCACATTCAGGGGCGTGACTGACACGCGACAGGCGCGCGCCATCTTTTCTGCAAGTTGCTGTTGCTGTTTCTGCTGCGCCGCGTCGTTTTGTCGTTTCTGTTGCGCTTGCGCGCTCAGCGTCGGCGGCAGGGTTTTGGGTAGAGCCTGCGTGAAACAAAGATAGTTAATAACACAAACATAATAATTAAAAATTAAAACCTGAATGCTTAAAATGTATCCTATGTCACTCAGGGGATCAAGACGATACCTCGCTCTCCAAAATCCATCAAGCCGTTTAAGCCGTACAATCAAAAAAACAGACCGCCTCCGTAGCCCAGCGGCAAAGTTCACTGGCTTTACACAGGAGGTCTCGGGTTCGATTCTCGGCGGAGTCAATTGTAAGACTCGGTTTGGTTGGTGGAAGGGCATTTTCTAAGCCCGCCTGGCGGTAGCTACACCATCTTATCTAAGTCTTGCCGCCAAATTATCAATGTTGATATCATTGGTGTGTTCCGGCATGAAGATAAGATAGCCAGTTCCCTATTGCGTTGGGGAATCTTGATAAGCCCGCTTCCATCTTCGGCAACATCGTCACTTACCACCAGGTGAGATGTTGTCAAGGGTTTACCAATTGTGAATAAAAAAAACACAGACATACATATTACATACATACATACACATGAAAAACATTACCCTCCTCCTTGGGTAGTCGGGTATTAATCTTCGGTAAATGCGCAATAAGTCGGACATTCCCAGACTTGTTCATCATCATCATCATCGTCATATCAGCCGAAAGACGTCAACTGCTGGAAAAAGGCCTAGTCAAAGTATTTCAACGACGACCGGTCTTTCGCTTTCCACATCTAGCAGCTTCCCGCGATCTTCACCAGGTCGTCGGTCTACCGAGTGGGAGGCCTTCCTATGCTACGTCTTCCAGTACGCGGTCACCACACGAGAACTTTACTGCCTCAACGGCCATAAGTTGTACGAGCTATGTGTACCGCCCACTGCCACTTAAGTTTAGCAATTCTGTGACCTATAATGGTTATCTTGGTTCTACTTCATATCTTCTCATTTCTAATTCAATCGCGTATGGAAGCTCCTATAAAGCTACCTAGACATGTTATCTGAATTAAATTCGTTAATAGTTTTCGAATAACAAAAACTTTAATTTGAAAGAATTTTTATGCCTAAAAAACCGAATGCTCATATGAATGTAAATACACGTTTCCAAATTTAAAAGACGATCCTGGGACCTGTTCCTGACCTGTTGGGAAAGATCATCATCTGATCAAAATACCAAAAGGATCTATTGTCACCTGGAATACGGCTTCGTAGTAAATTTCAGCTCAATCGGACCAGTGGAAGTCGCTATAAAATCGATCGCAAGATCTGAACCTATCTGAACAAACTAACATAAAGACATAACAAGTTAAATAAAAACTTTTTCATCACAACTGTTTAAAAACGATAATTGGCTTTAGAGGATAGCAGGATTAGCAGGATTCAAGTTTGTTCCCTAGGGAGTTTTAGGTTTCTGTCTTTTAATGGGTCCGCGTTCGTGCTTGGAGTTTCAGCTTTCTCTTCTGCTTTGTCCGTTGAATGTCTACACATATGAGTTTCTTTTTTTTTTCTCAAAGGTTGTGATGACAAATTGAGTGTATCACCCAGGCGAAGCGAAGGATTCTACTTTAGAATTCGCTTCGCTCCGGATTCAAACTAGCACCCTCGAGGAAAAACATATTACTTTCGCCCCTTGTAACACAAATCTATATATATATATATATATATATATATATATATATATATATATATATATATATATATAAAAGAAAGTCGTGTTAGTTAAACCATTTATAACTCAAGAAAGGCTGGACCGATTTCGTTATATTTTTTTTGTTGAGTTCGTTATTGTCAGGAGAAAGTTTTAGGGTAGGGTAGTGTAGTGTAGGGTAGGGTAGGGTAGCGTAGTGTACTGTAGGGTAGGGTAGTGTAGTGTAAGGTGGAACGAAGTTCGCCGGGACAGCTAGTAACTAATAAAAAATTACTAACCGGCGGCGTGGGTTGAGGGAGCGGCGCTTGAACCTGTGGTTTGATTCGCGCCGCGGTCTCCACAGCTGCCATCGGCTTCTTCTCTTGTACTTCTTGTTCAACCTGTATTAATGAAATGACAGCCTGGTGTGACTATTAGGTATATGGGTGACTTTTAATTAGTTCTAGATAGCAAAGGATATGAATGTATTCGTGATTACAAACAACTTTCCCAAAGAAACTAAATCTCAAATATGACAAAAAAATTTGGTCCTTTATACATTTTTGCCGATTTGATAACTTAATATGTATCGAGGACCAAATATCTTTTTTTTTTATTGACATATATAGTTTATTTGGGAAAGTTGTTTGTAATCATGAGTACATGCATACGTTTTGTTATCAAGAACTAATCAAAAGTCACCCTGTCAGGAGAAAGTTGTTACACAATGGCGTTAGTTTGACAAGATAACAATTATCCCTATGTACTTGCACAGTAGACGTACCAGTCCCCTACCAGTTAAATTGCTATTTCAGAAAACAAAAGTAGTACATATTTGATATACCGTAGTATTTAACCGCCTCCATGGCGTAATGGTAAGCCCATTCGCTTTTTTTTTATTTAGCTCTATCGTAAAAACGGTAATACGTACCTACGTTAAACTTGTGTTTATAGCACTAATACTGAAGTAAAACAAATAATAATAAAAATTGGCTAAGTGTTAAGTCATACTCGCGCTAAGGAGTCCGAACTGAATGACAAAAAAAAGCATATTTTTGTCACTCGCGTATTTTCTTTGTAATGTGAATAGGTATCATTGTTATTATTCTACGAAGTTGTGTGGGGAGGTGTGGTGGTACGGAACCCTCGATGTGCTAGTCCGACTCGCACCTAGCCGATTTTTTAAAAATGATTTCGGAAACCTATTTTGCGCGTGGTCTGTAACGCGCTTGGACACTTTTTGTAACGCCCCGAGCACGCTGCCGCCATAAGGATATGGGTATAGTGGGCACACCTTGGATACTTCATACAACGGGCCAGAAATGACATTTCAAAAAAGGAATGACGGAATAAATAAAATGGCTGCGAAATCCTATACGATCAATCTGGGTGACAAGGGGCGAGGTCGCAATCTAGAGAGCGGCAGGGAGTGTCTATACTGTATGTTAGTACTAATATAAGATGTAACAAAATTAGCTGAAACTATTTTAACTGGTGCTTCTACCCATGAAACTGAACAACTTTCCCCATGGAGCCCATAGTCAAATCGCAAAAAAAAGCTGATCAGCGAACTTAGTATGGGAAGTTCAAATTTTTTTTTGCGATTTGACTATGGATTCCATGGGGAAAGTTGTACAGTTTCATGGGTAGAAGCATCAGTTAAAATAGTTTCAGCTAATTTTGTTACACCTTATATATACTTTGTAGTGGGTATTGGTAGCGTGGGTTACGCAAGGGGCTGGCGTCCCTTCGTGCACGCGACCCCCGCGTCCCGCACTTCGATTAAGACCTGAAAATAAGACACTGCGCACTGTTCAACTTAGATGCCGCGATCTATACTCACATTTGACGTTTTACATTTCTGTTTCTTCTTGTTGAGTATCAATCTAAGTCTTTCTCGGGTCTCGTTGAAATTCCGTGGCACTGGAGTCGTCATTGGTGGCTGTGAAAATAATAACTTTAATTTAAAAATTTAATAAAAAAGACGTGTGGCACTCGGGGACTGCAGCGGTAAAGCTATTGCATAGCATTTTTATCAACTAACACTAAAAGTCACACCAGTAAAATTGACTTTTTAGTACCGCAAATCGCTAATAGATGGCACTGTAAGTTTTTTTAGAACGCGGTAACGTTACGTCACGCTCGGCCGAGCCAGTAAAATTGACTAAGTCCTTTTAGTACCGCAAATCGCTAATAGATGGCACTGTAAGTTTACCGAGCTACATGGTAGGCGGAGTGTGGGGTGTTAGGTTTTTTCGTTACGGAATTTCTCGATTCTGTCGCCGCGCTCAAAGCCCGCGATTAAAGCTATGCAATAGCTTAAAAACACGACTGTATAAAAACATTACCCCTCTTTTTTGGCCAGACGGGAAAAATGTATCCTAAGTCACTCAAGGGATCTTTTTTTATCTAAAATTAATAAGCCCTTGGCGTCATCTCACCTGATGGTAACGATGATGCCGAATATTCGATGTACCATCACAGATTACTAAATAGTTACTTCGTACCATGTCCAATTGATATTTAATAATATTACGTTACCTAGTTTTTCTTAAAAATAAAGATAAAAAAAAATGATAAATAAGATGAAAACGGTCTTAAGACGAATCTAACGATACCTCGCATATAAAATCCATCAAGCTACATTAGACCTCAAAAAATGCACTCGTTTTTTGTGGGCAGACGTGTAATAAACGACAGACGAAATCTCGAATTTAACATGGCATTACTATTTACTATGTGCCAGCCTATGAACCAGGATAGGTGGTTATAAAAGCTTAAACTCAATTTTGATCTAAGCTTCGTGTTATTGCGTAGTTTGAAATGTTTAATCCTTACCCTTAATAATATTTTAAATCCGAAAGTGTGTCTGCTACTCTTTCAAGCTAAAACTACTAAAACTATTTCGCTAAAGTTTGGCACAGAGCTGAGAAAAATGTTATTTTTATCCCAGAAAAATATGCATAGTTCCCAAGGGATTTGGGAAAAACTTAAGTCCGCGTTCTTGAGCCACTTGCGCCTCCGAAACTATATCCGCGCGGGCCAAGCCGCGGGCAAAAACGCTTGTTAAATAATATTTGTCAGACAGTTTGTCCCCTATGCTTGGACACTGGCTGAACAACTTATTCCTATGCGAGGATTGTGAAGCTGCCACTTTTCATACAAACGGCGATAACGATTTCCACTCTTAAATGTCAATCGAAGCCTAGCTTTGGTTCTGAATGACAACCTTAAAATGTCAACCGAAGCCCGGCTTTGGTTCTGACTGACAACCTTTAAATGTCAACCGAAGCCTAGCTTTGGTTCTGACTGACAACCTTTAAATGTCAACCGAAGCCTAGCTTTGGTTTTGACTGACAACCTTTATATGTCAACTGAAGCCTAGCTTTTGTTCTGACTGACAACCTATCAAAAATTAGTCCAAATCGGTTAATATTTAAGAGGTGAAAATCGTAATCGTCGTTTGTACGAAAAGTCACAGTGGGTTCACAGTCCTCTTAAGTTGTCCAAACACTGCGTGACTACAGCAAGAAAACTTCCATTATTCAGAACGAGATGGGAAAATCATCTCTCACTGTTAGATATGTATATATCGAGTATTCGTAGATAGATAAAAACTTTATTTCGCTTAACAAGGCACAATACATTAAAACAATACACAAACAAAGAAATTAAAGTAATTTAACTGTTAACTAGTTACTGTTAGTCCGACCGCGACGCTACGGTGAAGGAAAACATCGTGAGGAAACCTGCACACGCCTGCGCAGAAACTCGAAGGTTGTGTGTGAAGTCGACCAACCCGCACTAAGACCGCGTAGTCGACTAAGGCCCGATCGCCTTAAATCAGGGTAGGCTCGAGCACCTCGGTGGGGACATAATATGAGCTGATGATGAACTGTTAAATGGTTAACAGTTCGTCTAAATTCTGCTTGACAGATAACAGTTATAACAGCCAATTCTTTTGGGAAGAGTTGTTGTCTCAGTAGCAGCGGTAAAAATTGTAGTTGAGGCATCGAGAAATAAGGAGAGTAAGTCATTTGGCAATCTAAAGGTGCGTACGGATTAGAGGCAGCCTCGCCTGAGGCACGCACGGCTCGCCCTGTTGCCTCAAGTGCGTACGTGCCTTAGCCCGAGGCATGCCTCACGCGAGGCTGCCGCGGCGCGAGCCATTCGGCGTCGGTTTTTTGACTGTGCTCAAAGGCGCCACGGCGTACGTGCTTCGCAGGTGTAGACGTGATTTGAGCACGGTTTTAGCGAGTCACACACAATGGCGAAAAGTCCGTGTATCCAAAGCCACAAAATTACAATAAACGCAGCAGCAGCACGGGTTTCTTTCGACGCCATGGTGTGTCGTGCGTGATCAGGATTCAGGTGTTAAATGGCGGACAAGACAGACGCAGAAATAAATTTGAGCACGGTTTAAGCGAGTCACGCACAATGGCGAAAAGTCCGTGTGTCCAAAGTCACAAAATTACAATAAACGCAGCAGCAGCACGGGTTTCTTTCGACGCCATGGTATGTCGTGCGTGATCAGGATTCAGGTGTTAAATGGCGGACAGGACAACGCAGAAATAAATTTGAGCACGGTTTTAGCGAGTCACGCACAATGGCGAAAAGTCCGTGTGTCCCATGCCACAAAATTACAACAAACGCTGCAGCAGCACGAGTTTCTTTCGACGCCATGGTGTGTCGTGTGTGATCAGGATTCAGGTGTAAAATGGCGGACAGGACAGACGCAGAAATAAATTTGAGCGCGGTTTTAGCGAGTCACGCACAATGGCGAAGAGTCCGTGTATCCAAAGCCACAAAATTACAATAAACGCAGCAGCACGAGTTTCTTTCGACGCCATGGTGTGTCGTGCGTGATTAGGATTCAGGTGTGAAATGGCGGACAGGACAGACGCAGAAATAAATCAGCTGTCGATCCGGCACGGCGCCATTTTGTCGCGCCATTTTGTTTTTCGTGGCTCAACCCGAGGCACGTTGCCTCAGCCTGCTGCCTCATGTTGTTTAATTATTCACAGAGGCAGCCTCCACACGAGCCGTGCGTGCCGAGACTGCTCACCCTGAGGCTGCCTCTAATCCGTACGCATTTTAATACGTCGCACTATACTGACCTGGTAGTCCAGTGGTCAGCGCTTCTACCTGCTGGGCCCGGAGTCGTGGGTTCGATTTCCGCTCAGTGCAAACATTCGTGTGACGAGCAGGTTTGTTTGCTCTGTGTAGGTGTGTGATTTGTCCCTGAATAATATCTTCATATCAGCTGAAAGACGCCCCTGCTGGTCAAAGGCCTCCCCCAAAGATTTCCACGACGACCGGACCTGCGCTGCCTGTATCCAGCAGCTCCCCGCGAGCTGACACGTCGTCGGTCAACCCAGTGGATGCCCTGTCTACGCTACGTCTTCCGGTGCGCGGTCGCCACTCTAGCACGTGACTACCCCAACGGCCATCTGTTCTACGAGCTAAGTGCCCAGCCCACTGCCACTTAAGTATAGCAGTAGGCATGACGACAGCATCAGAAAAAAATTATGAACTCTTGATCACTAAATTGCGCTCCTTTTTAAACTTCGGAAAACCTTACTCGTTTTGTTTTCCATTAAATCTTCGATTTATAATTCACCAAAATCACAAAATGAGTAGCTAAATGACACTGCAAAACTCTGACGTCACACCTAGGTATTTCAAACATTTTTAGAACAAAATGTCGTTTTTGACAGATGATAAGAAGTAAAAAAGATGACTAGCATTCGTCATCCCTATTCTGAGAGCTATGTCGGTTACCTTGGTTCTCCTATACGGATCTCCTCGTTTTTGATTCGATCGCGTAGGGAGAACAATATTGTATTAATAAAATAAATAATAAATATACTGGGAAAAATCACACATGGTCATTGGGACAAATCACACATGGTCATCTGGCCCCAAAGTAGGATTCCCTGTGTTATGGGAACCAGAGACTGATATACATACTTATATACGTTTAAATACATACATATATAGATATTTAACACCGAGACACAGAGCAAACAAATGTGCTCATAGCACAAATGCTTGCCCTGCGTGGGGATCGAACCCACAACCCTCGGATCAGTAGTCAAAAGCACTAACCACTGAGCCACCGAGTATTAGTATTATAATTACTTACGGCATGTCCGAAAACGGTGCAGTAGCAACACGTGCACGGCTGGTCGGCGGCCGCGTCGCCCGCGCACGCTCCCGTACCGTTTGTGTGGCCCACTGCAAACAGTTTAATGTTATTGAGGCTTTTCTATTAAAGTGAAACTTTTATTACATCGTCTCAAATTTTTCCGTCTGTGTGTTGCATGTCGCGTGACGGTCGCTTTCGTCTGACGGTATGATCGTTTCGTCCTCTGTACCGTAGCGAGAGCAGCCATGATCGTTTCGTCCTCTGTAAAGTTTCACTTTTACCGTGGTTTCATAAAACCACGAACTTACTTTTTAGTATTTTATTAATTATGCAATGTTTGATAGTTTATAAAACAGACAAAACCACTCAACTAAGATATCACCTGCCCAGGCATTGCGCGGTGCGGTGTAGCTATTGCCTCTAGCTTCACCTGCGCAGATCCCATTTTTTGCCTTTCCCGTGGGAATTTCCCGAATCCTTTCTTAGTGGATGCCTATATTATAATTGCTTACTGTATGCCAAATTTCAGCCCTATCTGTCCTGTGATGCGAGCTGTGCGTTGATAGATCAGTCAGTCACGGTTATTCATTTATATAAAAAGATAGCGTATGCCCAGCGACGCCGCCTGCACTGATTCGGTTTTTTGCCGTTCCCGTAATCCCGTACCCAAAATCCTTTCTTAGCATATGACTACGTTATAGTTGCTTACTATATGCCAAATTTCAGCCCAAACCATCCAGTGATTTGAGCTGTGCGTGGATAGAATTGCCGCCAAACATCAGTGTTAACAATATTGATATGTTCCGGCTTGAAGACAAGATAGCCAGTTTTCCATTGCGTTGGGGAATTTTGTTAAGCCCGCTTCCATCTTCGGCATCATCGTCACTTACCATCCGGTGAGATGATGCCAAGGGCTTACCTAGCAATTGTGAATTAAAAAAAAATGTCAGGACAAACTATTTTTTTTAACAAGTATAATACATTTCAAGAGTATCAGACAGAGTGACCCATGCATCTATTAATAATGTATACAGGGTGTAACAAAATAAGTGTAGGTCCCGTTACCTGGGCCTTCTACTCATCATACTGAACAACTTTTCCAAAAATTCATTGTTTATTCGCCAAAAAAGTTTTGAACTCTTTAACAAATCGATCGATCAGCTGTTCGACCAATTTTTTTGCATGTTTGTATGGAGGGTCCAATTTTTTTTTTGAGAATTGACGATGGGTTCCTTGAAGAAAGTTGTTCAGTATGATGAGTAGAACCCCAAGTTACATAGATAAGTAAATGATTTATTCAGTACACTACAATAGTATAAAACTAAAAATAACTTTAACGTTACTAATTAACGGGTCCTTTACACCACTATATAACAATATATATAACACTTTACATTATTTAATTACTTTTTACAGTATAAAATCGTAATATCATCTCCAAATGCTATTTACATGCATTATAAAAAACTGAACAAATAAAAATCAATTGCCGCATGTATGAAAGATCATCACCCGAGAATGGCTCGACCGATTAGACTGATTTTATTTTGTAGTGTTCGTAATTTTGAGGACAAGGTGTGTATTTAAAAAAAATATATATAAAAAAATTGAGTGCGTTTGGCTGCACCTCACCTGATGGTAAGTGCCGATGCAGCCAAGGATGTAACTCGCAAGCTCAAATAGTGTCTGTTCACTCTCGTCTTGAAGATGCCTAAATTATACGAATCGGGAAATACAGACTCCACTCCCCTGTACATAAAAAACCCAGGCTCGATATCCACGGGGCGAAGCTTGATGCCGATAAAAAAAGTTGTTCTTCAGGTTCGTTTAACAATGGCCTAAATCGAAATAAAATCTGATTGCTTACATTCAAAAAATTAAAATTTAAGAAGACTCACCTTTACAAACGTGCTGCTGATGGTTCGTATTCTCGCAAGCCTTGGCCGGCGGCTTCGCTTGCTTCACCGCCGGCTTCTTATCCTTCTTCTTATCATCTGCACATATCCTCTTTCCATCTTCGTGTTTCTCCGAGCACAGTGCATTGTCTTTGCAAGAGTTGCATATACAGTCATTAGTATATTTGCAGTCGCTTTTAGGTATATCACAAGCGTCGCTTTCTGACTTAGATTGGCCATTCCTTGCTATGTTCTTAAAGGCAACAGCGTTTAAAGTCTGCTTAGCATTCCGTAAAGCTTGCGCCGAATATTTCGCTAATAATTCCGGGTTGTGAGAACCTATCACTGATAAAGGATTTTTGTCTTTCTCTTCAATATCGTGTTCAGGTTTTTCATTACTTTTGCAGTCTTCAGCCTCGTCGTCTAATAGTTTAGCGTCAATTGTCGAACAGATTGAAATAACATGCTTTTTGTAACTCTCGGGTACGGGTAGGCCTTGTGTTATGTAGCTTTTAATTGTGTAGAAGCTGTCTAATAGAGATTTCTCTCCTTTAGAAGTAAGTATGGCTTCGCATTTAGCTAACAATGCATCGTTTTTATCGTTTTTCGCTTTTTTGTTTAAATCTTCTTTTTCTTTCGCTTCAGATTTGTTTTCTGTATCATTTTTGTTGTTACTGGTAGTCCTATTGGTATCGTTTTTCTTTACAACTCTAAGATTGGCTTTACCAATAATTTTGCTTAAGCCTTTAGCGGCTAGTATTTCTGCTTCGCTAGCGTTTTTGATCTGATTCGTATTAGGCTTGGGCGTCGGATTGATTTTAGTAAATGCGACTTTTAGCTTAAGTTCTAACTGTTCTATTCTATACAACATTACTAACCATTCGTCCCCAGTAAAAGATTTCTTAGGCAAAGATTCCATGTACGACCTATTCATTTCTTTCAGTCTCTCTGTAAAGTAGTCGCGTTTACTATCATTGGACATTTTTGTGAAATCGGGAAGGTTTTCAGACTTTTTAACTGGCAAACCGGTTAGCTCTTGTATAACATTAGTTGCTATTTCAGGATCTAGTAGTATCCAGCCAACTAGTTGTTGAGAATCAGCGCATCGACGTATCACATCCATATATTTAAATTTGAGACCTTTAACAGAAATTTTGTTATCTTGTGAAATTTTAGATAGCTTCATTATTAGCAAATCAAACGTATTACCAGCTGACGTGCTCATTTGTTTCGTAATTGGTTTCAGTGATTCCTTAGAGGCTACACAGTTTTCCATATCGGAGTCTTTAGCACTCTTATTTTTTCTCAATTCGTCAATATTTTCAATAATCGTATCACTATCACTGACGCATTGTTTTCCGGCCAAATCTTGTATGTAGCTGTAGAATTTATTAAGCATAGCTTCTATCTCACTGTCTAGTAACTCAAGCGGTATGCTCTTAAATTTGGTCGCAACATATTGCTTCCAAGAATTAAAACGAGATTTAACTAGTTCGCGTAATTCATCCATACTTAGTGCATCTTTTACAGAATTGTCAAATAAAGTGGAAGCTTTCGAATACATTTCCGGATTAATGTTTGGTTTCGTAAACAAATGCTTGTCTTCGTCTAAAAACTTTGCTAGCTCAGCGTTTTTATTCTGCTTAACGTATTCGAACACTTTGTTTATTATAACGAGTTTGTTACTATTAGAAATTGAAAAGAGTAAATCTTTAAAGTCCTCTTTGCTATTCTTGTTTCTCATAATCGCTTGCAATTCCTTCTCGTCTTTGAGTAACTCAGATATATCTTTGCTGTCTAACTCAAATGTCATTGTACCTATGATATCGTTAGAATCTACGCTACTCTTAATCCTACGGTTAGATTTACGTCTGGCAGTGTTCTTAGTAACTTTAATGTTATCCCTATTCTTATTTAGTTTTAATTCACGTATTTGTTTTAAAGTTTCAGGCGTCAACTGAGCTTCGTTGTTGACATCAGGCAAACTGTTCATAATAGAAGCAAATTCTGGCAATTCGAAAGAAGCATTGGCAAACTCGGAAAGTTTTGAGGCAATTTCTGGCATTGTAGCTAAAATCTGCGGCATATTTTCGACCAATTCAGCTAGTTTAGTGTTATTAGGGTCTATAGGTTCGTCTGAATCAATCTTGTCTATAAAATCGGAGTTTTTGTCTAAATTCATCATCACTTCGCAGATTTGCTCTAACGTGGGCGTTCCATCACTGATATAACCGTCTATGTCTTTCCCATCACCTTTATCTTTAATACTGTTATAAGAATTAATAATATTTTGACACTCCTCCATGGCTTTCTTGATCTCCAGCCCGAAAGTAACATATTTGTAAATATTGGGATCTTTTCCTGCTGCTTCGACAACTGAATCAGTATTGTCAGGATTAATTTTAATATTTTCTTTTGTTTCTTCTTTCACAAGTAAAGAAGCACGCCTAGCGTTCAAAGGTATATTTATCTCGGGTACGATTTGCGACTGAAAATCTATAACTTTGTCATTTTTCAATTCGACACTATTACGATTCAAAAATTTGTTAACGGCTAACAGTCTCTGACTCGGCTTCGGTGTATAAACAGGCATAGGTTCTGATGTGGTCGGAGACGTTTCTTGTAATGGTGGGCTGATTGACTCTGGATATTTCACTTGGGGATCTGCTTGCATATTACATTCCTCCTGCAAACCGTTATCAGGCGAGTTCAGGTCGAAGCTAGCTAACTTCGCGAGACATTCCTTCATCTCTTTACAGAGTTCACTCGACTCTTTTTCGCCTACTATCGTGTCCGTATCGCTGATATTGTCATCCCTGTCTAGGGGGAACGCTTCGGGAGGATCCGCCTCAGATTTATATCCATCCTCTTTATAATTATCTAGATCTTTTAGTAGCTCAACAGTGTGTGCCGGGGCCTTATGTTTGAGCATTTGAAGTATTTTGTAGGGTTTACTAATAGAGGTTGTGACAGGTTTTAGTTTGCGTTTTGGCGCTGTGGTCAGTCGAGGCATCTTTGGACTGGCGGTACGTCGTTTGCGGCGTGCTAAGTCTTCTACTAAAGTTACGTTGGCCTCGGGTAAGCTGTTATGAAGAAAAGAAAAGTAATTTTAGTTCTCTGAGAAAAATATTTAAATTCTGTTATTTGTGAGATTAGTTCTTGCAATTTCTCTTCACAATGGTCGGTGACTGAAGGACGTGAAAAAAACAGTGGAAATTCCGAAAGACTTACCATCACCTTCCGTCACTTACTATTAGGTGAGATGATGCCAAGGGCTCACCAATTTATTTATATAAAAATGAATCCCTATTTCTTCTGGTCACCGCATCACGCGTGAACGGCTGGACTGATTTCTCTAATTCTTTTTTTGTTGAGTTCGTTATTGTCAGGAGAAGGTTCTTATGTATGGTAGGGTAGGGTAGTGTAGTGCAGTGTAGTGTAAGGTAGGGCAGGGCAGGGTAGGCTAGTGTAGTGTAAGGTGGTACGAAGTAGTGAATAAAAATAAATAAATAATTGACAAAGCTAAACAACCAACTTCAATCGCAACAGCTACAATTTTCTTATGCCACTGCTCCTCTAAAAAGCTTATTTTATTCACTGAAAACAGTGCATAAAACGCTCTCTTAATCACTATTTTGGTGTTTGAATTTAGAACACACCAATATTATATCCAACCTCCAATCTCAATTATTCTCAATGCTATACAACCTCCATGTGCAAAAAATATTCGATACAAACTCCTTGTCCAAACAATATTTGACATATAAACTCCTTGTGCAAATAACTCCTCAAGATTTGATTGTTCGACATTTTCGACAAGGAGTTTAGCATGGAATAAAAACTGTTTTGTGTTCTTTGCTGTCATTTCATTAGTAAATTGGCGCTATTTTGAATACTTTGTGTTGTACGAACACAAAGAAAATTACTGATAACTATAGTAATTGTTCCAATTTAATTAAACATTTTTTAAAAAATACCTTCCTTTACAATACAATATTCTTTATTGCATCACAACATAAAAAAAGAAATTAACAATATAGAAGAAAGCCTATACAATAGGCGGCCTTATTGCTAGGTAGCAATTTCTTCCAGGCAACCTTCGGCTAGGGAAACAGCGATAGAATAATATTTTTTATCTATATATATAAAAATGAATTAATGTTCGTTAGTATCGCTAAAACTCGAGAACGACTGGACCGATTTGGCTAATTTTGGTATTGAATTATTTGTGGAAGTCCAGAGAAGGTTTAAAAGGTGAATAAATATGAAAACGCTCGGAATTAAATAAAAAAACAATTTTGGTTGACTTCACACACAACCTTTGAGTTTTTATACATAAACTTAAGTATATTTTTTTGCTGTTCGTTAGTCTCGCTAAAACTCGAGAACGGCTGGACCGATTTGGCTAATTTTGGTATTGAATTATTTGTGGAAGTCCAGAGAAGGTTTAAAAGGTGAATTAATATGAAAATGCTCGGAATTAAATAAAAAATAAATAAAAAATCAGTCAAAAAATAATTGGTTTTAGGGTAGCGTAGTGTAGTGTAGGTGTAGGGTAGTGTAGGGTAGGGTAGGGTTGGGTAGTGTAGTGTAGTGTGGGGTTGGGTAGGGTAGTGTAGGGTAGTGTACGGTAGGGTAGTGTAGAGTAGTGTATGTAGGGTAGGTTAGGGTAGTGTAGTGTAGGGTAGGGTAGTGTAGGGTAAGGTAGTGTAGTGAAGGGTAGGGTAGTGTAGTGTAGGGTAGGGTAGTGTAGTGTAGGGTAGGGTAGTGTAGAGTAGTGTATGTAGGGTAGGTGAGGGTAGTGTAGGGTAGGGTAGTGTAGAGATGGGTAGTGTAGTGTAGGGTAGGGTAGGGTAGGGTAATGTAGTGTAGGTTAGGGCAGTGTAGTGTAGTGTAAGGTGGAACGAAGTTCGCCGGGACAGCTAGTACAGTATAAAGTATAGTAGGCAACCCTTGGATAAAACTGATTTATATCGAGGGCCATGAATCACTCCCGTCGCTCAGGATTCTAATACTTGAATTACGAGCGTACACTCCCTGCGGTCGTGATTCAGTCGTGGTTCGAATCTTGCCACGTACCAATGTATTTTCGAATTTCGTTTTCATATGTACGTTTATCCGACGCTCTTACGGTGAAGGAAAAAATCGTGGGAAAACCTGCACACGCCTGCGAAGAAACTTAAAGATTGTGTGTGAAGTCGACCAACCCACACTGTGCCTGCATGGTCGAATAAGGCCCGATCGCCCTAATTCACGGTAGGCTCAAGCCCCACAGTGAAGACGTTTATAAGCTGACGTGAATGTGAATATTTTTTCGAATTGTCATAGTAAATCGATCAGCTAATAGCGAACTTTATATCACAGGTCTATTTTTTGCGTACTTAATAAAAGTTATTTGAGCAAAGTTGACCAGTTTCATGAGCTGAATGTCCTCTTAAAATATTTTTAGATATTTCAAAACGACTATATTTAATTAAAATCAACGTTTAATAAGTTTCAATTTCATTTGTAGTAGAACTATACTAATACGATTTTTCCCAGACCAACGGGTAATTACCATCAACTTCACATCAGCTCATATATACGTCCCCACCGAGGAGCTCGAGCCTACCCTGAATTAGGGCGATCGGGCCTTAGTCGACCACGTAGGCCCAGTGCGGGTTGGTCAACCTTCGAGTTTCTTCGCAGATGTGTGCAGGTTTCCTCACGATGTTTACCTTCACCGCAAGAGCGTCGGATAAACGTACATATGAGATCAAAATTCGAAAACACATTAGTACGTGGCAGGACTCGAACCACGACCTCCCGGATAGAAGGTAGCGGCCCTTGCCGTTGCGCCACCGACGCTCTAATTACCATATTAGTAGACAAATAAAACATAAGCAGTTACGATGTGCAAAGTTTAATCAAAATCGTTAGAGCCGTTTTTGAGAACAAATTAATAGTTTGTTTTTGTTGCATGACAGCTCTCTTCGGTTTGACGGTACGAAGAAACTTTTGATAAATCTCGATGAATCGGACTAAAGACTAAGCCTCCAGAGCCAAGCGTGACGGACGAACGCACGGACAGACAGACGGTTTTTCGGTATGTGTTAATAATATAGAACATAGTTTCACGAAAATTGGAAAAACTTTTTTTTCGCTATAACAGTACTTCCTCTACCCTACGTACGTACGTACGTACCATACTACGGGGTCGAGAAAGTAAAAAAACTAAGAATAAGGCTCCATTTACACGTTCCGTTCAGCTCAGTCATTCACACGGGAACAAGAAGCTTATTCCAAAAACTGGTGGAACGCTCAATGTGCTTTCTCTTTCTCGAGTGGCTTGCCTTCTCATTCTAATTAAGGTGTCTATGAGGAAGAAATCAGTGTTGCTATAAAATTGACGTTACCAGTTACAGGTATATTTCGTAAAAATAATTCTAAAAAACAAAAATAATTTTCTTTAGCTTTTCGTGATGGAAATATAATTAGTAGTGAATAAAACTTTTGATAAATAACAACCGGCTCCAACAAAAAAATACAGTCAGTTCATTTTATCTTTAGGGGTAATTCTGTAGAAAAGCTGTCACTCTAGAAAATCACACATAGATATCAAACTTTAAAAAAAAAACAAATAATTAAACTGTAATCATCATCACATTTTTTAATATTAACAAGTTTTTTTTTTGTAACAGAACTTGATTCACTCGGACCAGTCATTACTAAATACAAAAAAAAAACACGGAGCCGCAACTTGAGTATAGGGATAACGAATTCTAGTCATCCGATTTACTTTTTATAATCTGTCAAAAACGACATTTTGTTCTAAAAATGTTTGAAATACCTAGGCGTGACGTCATAGTTTTGCAGCGTCATTTATGTACTCATTTTGTGATTTTGAAGAATTAAAAATTCAAGACTTGATGGAAAACAAAACGAGTAAGGTTTTCCGAATTTTAAGTAGCAGGGCAATTTAGTGATCAAGAGTTCATAATTTATTTCTGATGCTGTCGTCATCCCTATTAACGTGATCGATAATCCATAAGCGTACTACAGCATCAAGGACGTCAATACACTGCAGGCACTGGTAGGTGCGTGAGGCGAGGCGTGCGGATGGCGGGGGGAGAGGCTCCCACCCGCTCTTCACCTCAGGCCCCAACGTCATTCGATTCGCGCGCTATCTGTATGAGCTTTTTGCACGGGAACAAATCGGCTTTCCCAAAACTTCAGTCGACACTGGCGCTTGGCCCCGCCCCAATCGTGACGTCACGAGTCAGTTTGTATGGTTTGTTGGCGCGCGATTTAGTTGCATTAGTTCACCTTGGCTCTCCTTTCTTACTTCGTGAGTGTGTGAGTAATCTACTTATTTTCAACCGACTTCAAAGAGTAGGTTCTCAATTCGAGTGTAAGATTTTTTTGTATGTTTGTTACGCAATTTTTTCGCCAATAATTGTGAAACGACTCATGTTTTTTTTTATTTGATAGGTTATACCTTCATATTGGTCCGTTATATCAGTTTAATAGTTTTTTAGATAATTAACAATAACCAAAAATTGTAGCAACATTAAACTTAATTTGTTAATATTGAAGTGAGTTTTATCGTATTTAGCGTTGTCAATTATCTTTATAAATAGTATGGCAAGCTAATGAGCAGTGATCGGAATAGGTAGGGTATAAACGCCTAAAGTACGCGAAGGAAATAACATGGAGTTGCTAAAACCACCAAATACATTGATTTGCCTTTGTTATTCTTTTTAATTTTATTTTTGCGCAGTAACTTAGTAACTTAAACCAGCTATGCGAGGACTCAAACATTTAATTTCTTGTTAAAACATTTCTAGATATCTTAAAAAGCCTACGATCGAGAAAAATCACATTATACGTATACGTTAAAGATAATGGTTCTACAGCTGCTCTGCTTGCTCCGAAAATCAATACTACGTCGCGGGATTACGGGAACTAACAAAAACGAATTAATATTTTTAGTGGTTTTAACAACTCCATGTTAAGTCCTCTCGCGAACTTTAGGCATTTATACTCTACTATTTGGATCACTGCTAATGTAATGAAGTATGTGGTGCATGAAATAGGTTATGTTTGACTTACTTTTCCCGCTCTAATCGAAGCTGTTCCTCTAGCCACATCCTCAACTCTATGTTATGTCCTCACGCGAACTTTAGGCATTTATACTCTACTATTTGGATCACTGCTAATGTAATGAGGTTTGTGGTGCATGAAATAGGTTATGTTTGACTCACTTTTCTCGCTCTAATCGAAGCTGTTCCTCTAGCCACATCCTCAACTCCATGTTATGTCCTCTCGCGAACTTTAGGCATTTATACTCTACTATTTGTATCACTGCTAATGTAATGAGAAGAACGTTATGTTTGACTCACTTTTCTCGCTCTAATCGAAGCTGTTCCTCTAGCCACATCCTAAGTCGATGGTAGTACAGTTGTTGGTCCCTCATGTGTAACACTTTACGGCGGACCTGCAATCAAAGGGCAGTTGCTCAAAATCAGACTCCAAAGGGCAGTTGCTCTAAATCAGACTCCAAAGGGCAGTTGCTCAAAATCAGACTCCAAAGGGCAGTTGCTCAAAATCAGTGACTCCAACAAACGGCAGTTTCTCAAAATTAGACACGTTGGCGACGACGATGAGCTAGTCAACGATAAGTTCCAAAGCCTTGATCATCGCCGCAACGCCGCCTGCCTATCGGTATACATGTCGTAGTGTGCGCTTGAACTACATGACCAAATTCCCGACGTAATTTTGTAAACTGTGATGCGCTTATTTCGAGTCGGTTCATAAAAAATTTTTCGTCATCGTGTGGCACAATCCACGACTCACAACGCACAAAATTACGCTCGTCTGGCCTCACCCTAACAATCAGTAAATCAGCCTTTCGAGAACCACATTCTCAAAACACGCCCGTCCGTGGATCGATCTCGGGCCCTCTGGTTACGTGGCAGCGCGTCGATACTGTGGAGGTGAAAATTGAAAAAAAATATATGTGTATTTTGCGGTACCTCTTGCAGCGGCTGCGGCGGGTGCGCTGGGCGTGGCGCACGCGGCGGCGAGGGGGGCGGCTGCGTGCGAGCGCATCGCCCTAACAGCTGCATACACACGACCGATAGCTTCTTTTGTTTGCGGTACACTTGAAGTTGCCGCTTGTGCACTTCGGGCAGGCGGCGGTACATGGCCATCAGCTTGCGATCTACTTCTGAGAGGCCTTCGTCGACTCGTTTTCTGTAAAATAGATCAATAAATTTACATATTTAGGTCGTTCATCATCACCGTATCAGCCGAATGATGTCCACTGCTGAACAAGGCTCCAAGGCTTTTCACAACGGCCTGTCCTGCGCTGCCCCCATCCAGCGGCTTCCCGCGATCTCCGCCAGGTAGTCGCCACTCGAGAACTTTACTACCCCAACGACCATCTGTTCTACAAGCTATGTACTTCGCCCACTGCTACTTAAGATTATCGATTCTGAGAGTATATCGCTTACTTTGATTTCAAGATTTCAAAATGTTTATTCAAAATAGGTGCATATTACAATCTTTCTGATGGTCATGAAATAGTAATTACATACATATAATGTCATTTGTTAAAAATATAAAAAATAAATATAATCATTAGTTAATTTCAAAATAAAATCATTGATAAAAAAACAAATGTCATTAGGACATGAAAACAATTTAACACGAGAAGTTATACATTAAAATTATAGAATATGTCATGTCTTTGAGTAGGCCAGTTCACACGGACAGCACGCGGTCATGAGTGTAACACGAGATTCAGCCATCGCTCCAATTCAAAACCGAAGATATCTGTTTTCGTGTAATAGTATAGGTTACGAAGTAACTAGTATCTCATTTGCGGTATAGGTTACTTGAGATTTTCATGCATTGGAGAACTAATAGATCGTCTCAATTTTCCAATTTGTCAACTTGACAAAAAATATCGTAAGCGCGTTTTAGAATCATATACCTCGCCTCCTTGTCACTGCGGTTGTTGCTCGCGGGCCACTCGTCGCAGTGCTTGAGCACGCGGTCCATTAGCCGCTCGATGGACGCTATCGACTTCATTAAGTGGCGGACTGTCCTGTGAACAAGATAATCATGGTACCTTTGAGGAAAATTCAATACCGTGATGTAGAATCTCCACTCATTGCGGATTTGAGCTGCCATAAATAAACTTGTAACGCAGTAACGCTGTTATTTTAACCTTCTTCCTTTCGATCTATTTCTTCTATTTCGCATGCGTTGGCACATATCAATCTATGTGACATCTGTGTGACGCATTTGATTCAATATCAAAAATTATTTCCATCCATCGTTATCTTTCAAGACTAACCTTGTTTGTAAAATAATTATCTGAAACCTCATATTTTCTTTAAGACCCATATCGGGTAAGAATATACAACTATGTTTTTTTGTAATTTATGCTTTAATTTATCGTGTGTAATGTTTTTCCAATTCCTGTGTAATTTTTTTAGGTCTTATATTTCATCTTTTATTTCTACTATTAAATATCAGTGAGCACGAACGTATTTTTTTTTACCCACGCCCTACCTTATCAAACCTACGACGTGCTACAAGCTCTTTCAAACATAACTTCAAATGTGCGAAAAAGACTGATTACAACTTGTTTGTGGAAAGCGTTTTTTTGCAAAATATTTCCGACGGCAAATATTTCTTAAAAGTTGCTCTAATACAGGGTCGAACTATATCTGGAGCGGATATGCCTTACGTTGGGGTTATCAAAAGCGACAACAGTATTTGAGGAGGGTAATTTCGCAGTGCGCGCGCGGTTCGACCGCGCTGCAGATTTCCGAGGATTTCTCAGTATTTTTGTAAACCTGTATAAACTTATTACTTATCTATGCCGATGGATGCGGGCAGCGCAGGACCAGTCGTCGTGGAAATCCTTGGAGGAGGCCTTTGTTCAGCAGTGGACGATTTGTGGCTGATATGAAGATGATGATGACTTATCTATAAAGCTCATGAAATTTCCTTTTTAATGAAATTAGACGTGATCCTTATAAGGGTATAAACTAGATCTAATTTAGAAGAAAAACATGCATATTAACTAGGGGTAGGAAATTAAGGGTTTTCGAGTTACAGTCCATTCAATTTTCAAATAACGCATTGATTGATTTCTTTGATTTTGTAAAAAGATATTATAGTACAGTAAGCGTGCAAAATATGAGAAAAATGGAAGTCATATCTTCGGACCCAGGCACTTTACAGGGGGTCCCGACGGTTTATACGATAGAATTATATGTATAACAAAATACAAAAATTTGGTAATGGTATCACAGATTTTTTTTTATATTAAAAATTTGAGTGCGTTTGACTGCAACTCACCTGATGGTAAGTGATGATACAGTCGAGGATGGTACACGCAAACTCAAATAATGCCTATTCACTCTTGCCTTGAAGATCCCCAAATTATAGGAATCGGTGGATGAACTATTCTGGCCTTTTTAACAGAACGCACTATGTAGCCTAAACGGCTTGATGGAATTTGGAGTGCGTAGTGTCGTAGATTCATCTTGATCCCGAAAGTGGCGTAAGAGTTTAGCCGGACAGCCCATAAAAGAGGGGTAGGTAATGTTTTATGCTGTAGCACGACTTTGTAGGTAGGTAGATAGGGCATGGGTTTGACATGAAGAAAATGCGTGCTACAGAATTCATTTTAATGCTAGAAATAAGACCCAAAATGGGTCTTTTAAAGGGAGCAGCCGGTAAATATATCTGATTTAGGTAATTTTTGTGATTGTGTTCGGAAAGAATTTAAAATCATATTGTCACATAGATGAAGAATGAATAACAGCGCACCGCGCTACAATGCAGTGTAGTTTTTAATTTTGTAAATAACTCGATTATTTAAATCAAGAAAGGTAAAGAAATTACACAGTAAAGACATCCCTCATCCCTGGCTACAAATGTGTCGTGGTGTCATTCTGCATAACTCCGTAGGCTGCTGAGAAGAGACCACTCGGTAAATTGGCAATGGGGGTTTGAAAATTTTTGTATGGAGACTGGCATAGTACCAGGTCCGCCATTTTCAAAACAGCGTCGCACAACTAATAACAAAATTTCACATAGCATTATGTCCTTAAAACGTAAACTTCCTTAATAGTTGAACTACGTCATATACGTCCCCACCGAGGGGCTCGAGCCTACATTGAATTAAGGCGATCGGGCCTTAGTCGACCACGCGGGCGCAGTGCGGGTTGGTCGACTTTACACACAACCTTCGAGTTTCTTCGCAGGCGTGTGCAGGTTTCCTTACGATGGACTTAGAGAAATAAAATTAAATTATTTCAAGTCATTCTGCAATTTCATGTCTAGTTATCTTCGTAATGTGACGTTTTAGGTTCTTATGCTAAATGTCATTTTTTGATTGACTGTATTTTCTATATCCGAATATAAGGCTTCGTCGTGCGACACAATTGTGACAAAATAATAAAATGGACTGCCAATAATTCTCAAACCCCTTTCTTTCATTTTGCGAAAACAAATATCATGCTCTTTGTTTTATCGTGCCATGCGATTACCTGCAAAGCTCCCCAGGCGGCGCTTCACCCTCGGAGCCCCCCGATTCACCAGTAGCGTTCGCAGCGCACATCAGCAGTTCAGACGCAGAGTCCAAAGAAGAGGAGGTCGATAGCCGGAGAGAACCAGAATTAGCGTCGGAGTCCGTCAGTGAGCCTAGAATAATATAGCAATATATATACAGGTTGTAACAAAAATGGTATAGGTCCCGTTAACTGGGGGTTCTACTCATCATACTGAAAAACTTTCCTCAAGGAACCCATAATCAATTCTAAGAAAAAAATGGACCCTCCATACAAAAATACACAAAATTGGACCATCAGCTAATCGATTTGTACGAGGTTTTTTTGCGATTTCAGCAGTTATAGAACAAAAAGTTGTTTGTTTAAAGCTTTTATTTAACTTGAAAAGTTTATATTTATGTTAAGTTCAAATCTTGCGATCGATTTAAGATCGACTTCGAGGGGTCTAATTAAGCTTAAATTTGGAAGGAATCCCACGTTCACGGTGACAATAGATCTCAAACACACAAACTTTACCTCTTTATAATATTAGTAAACCTATAGAAGTATAGATTAGTATATAAAACTTTAACCGGTCAGTGTTTGCACACCTTGCATAAGGAAATTTTTAAATTGTGTATAATATGACTGCTTATAGGTACTTACAATCATCAATCTCTCCGCCTCCACTTTCCGACCCTGCTTCCCCCAGTTCCATTTCCTGGACGTCAGTCTTCCGGGCAATAACCTCTTGGCTACCAGCGTCCTGGGTGTTAAGCTCCTGGCTACTAGCTCCCTGGATATTGAGCTCAGGGCTACTTGTTTCCAGGGTATAAAGCTCGTGGATATTGGTTTCCTGGGTATTAAGTTCCGGACTAATGGTTTCCTGGGTATAAAGCTCCTGGCTACTAGTTTGCTGGGTATTTAACACCTGGCTACTAGTTTCCTGGGTATTAAGCTCCTGACTATTGGTTTCCTGGGTAGTAAGCTCTTGGACTGCAGTCTCCTGGGTAGATTCCTCTTGCGGTGGACTGTCTGGAGGCTTGGCCCCCGTACCGTCGCCCTGCTGAAGCTCCCGGGTTTGCTCGTGTTGAACTTCGTTCGGGGGCTGTGAAAAACTCGAGTCTTAAGCTGAAAATGTGTAGCAAAAGAGTTGTTTTCTTACGTAATATTAGGTCTTAGCCCTTGCTTGGACACAGAAAACTATTATTATACTGATCGTACACTCTTAACCCCAAGTAATTGTCAGACATTCCCACTCTGCCCCAAACACAAAGGAAAAAAGAGAGTTTATTCCATAGAGTTTGATGCAAGCTTAACTTAAAAAAGGGTCGAAGGAATAAGTGCCAAATATTAAGAAAAAATAACGTATGTGAAGAGTCGCAATTTTTTTTTTCTGCATGGTATCAAGCGATCGATTGGCAGAGAGGTTTTAGCGGAGATAAAGCTGGCTAAGAAAATCAATAAAGAGGCTTGGTGGTGGAATCAAAATGTGCAAAAAAGCACTGAAGGACAAAAAAGAGGATGTCAAAATGCCTTGTTTTTTTTCTCTATACTACTTTTCTTTTTTATCTTAAATGTTTTTGTTAATTTTATGTGTGGATAACCAGGGGAAACAAATTACCTATCAAATGAGACCATTTTGAAGTCTTTTCTGCTGCTAATTCAAGAGAAAACATATTTTTTATGAACACCACAAAAAAGATTAATTTCAAATAAAAAAATGGCTCCCATTTAGAGGGAAGAAGGGTGCGACCCCTTAATGGGGTGTCTTTCGTTGATGAAATTTGGTGTATTACATGCCCTTGAAATATCTGTAATCCTGTTCCTTACACACTGTATACGAGACACTGATAAGAACGGTGCTACTTTAAGGAAGTGAGTATTGGGCGCTAAAAGTCGCCGATGAAACGCGAATGTACGTAGCTGAAGGGCGGATGTTGGAAGTAACCAGGATGGACAAGATCAGGAATGATGTATAGGAGTTAGATCACCGATATCGGAGGAGAAGATAAAAAGCCCACCGACTCTGATGGTTTGACCACGTATGCAAAAGAGAAAAAGAACAGGTGACACGATTATCTGGATCTCCTAATAAATATGGGTTTGTTAAAGTTAAAATGATTTTAAAAAAATAAAAATCCAATTAAATCTTTAAAAGTGAAAAATGGATGAAAAGGAATGTATTCTAAATTTCATTTAATACCAAAAGGATTATTAGAACCTATTTCATGTAAAAATAATAAATGAATTGTAAATATATTAATAAATGGTAAAATAAAATGAAATGTATAAAATCGAGTGGACATTAGGGTGGAGGTATATAGAAAGAGAGAAAAACCAAAGAAGCGATGGGGTTAAAAAAGAAATGGAAGGATGTGGAGTGACGCAAGAACTTACTGGAATGAGACCGGAATGGAGACAATGATTGGGAATAATAAGGCTAAGAAAAATAAGAGGTGTGAAACGTTTAACTCGAAACTACAAACAAAGCAGCAAACTTGCAAAAACCGGCCAAGTGCGAGACACGAAGGGTTTCGTACTATAGTTAAGATTAGTTTCAAAAATCACGTTTCTGTTATGGTTTTCTTGTATCTTGTAAATCACCCCTTTTAATTATTCAATTATTTTAATTTTAGTTATTATTTGTTTTATACAGGGTGTTGTTTTGGTCGACAACGAGCTCTTCAGGGGTGATACTGATGCCAAAAAAATAAAAAAATCATATCTTAATTTTCATAAGAAAATCTTAGCAGATATTCTTTTATTGTTACCTTATTTTTACACGATTATGAATGAGAGCGTAAGTGCGGCGGCGAGAGCATCTCAAGGGATGCGGGCGGGGCGCGGGTGCGAGCGCGCCGGCCGGCCGGCGGCGTTTTCATACGAGCATAAGCGCGGCGAGAGGATCGGAGGGGACGGGGACGGGGGCGGGAGCCATCGACGGTCGCCCGGCCGGCGGCGCGGGCGGCGGCGCTTGCTTGCGCCGCCAGTCTGCCGCATGCCTGGCCACCGGCTGTACGTGCGCGACGCGCGTGTGTTTCGTTCTGCGCAGGGGCATTCCCGTATACGACTATGGCTCAGGAACAATTTAGTAATCGTGAACTGTACGATGTACTAAGCATTTACTTTACCTGTGGTGAAAACGAAACTGAGTGTGTGAGAATTTGGCGTGAAGAATTCCCAAATCGTAATGGAATAACGCGGCACAAAGTAAGGACAATTGTTTATAACCTCCGTGAATGCGGTTCTTACAAAAAACCGGCCCACGCTTGATCTAATTGGCGCGGCAAACTGCGTTTCTCAGAAAAGTCATGAATGGGGAGCCGGCAGCCATTGAGCTTGTCGCCCAAACCCCGCCTTCCGCATGCGCCATACGTCTTCGTTATTTTAGGATAATTTGTAAGTGTTTTTTTTCAATAATTTCAAATTATATAAAAAAAGTGCTATTAGAACAAGAATTTTTTGTCCTACCACCCCTTAAAAGCCCGTTGTCGACCAAAACAACATCCTGTATAGCATAAATAGAATAGGCATGACGACAGCATCAGCAATAAATTATGAACTTTTGATCACTAAATTTCCCTCCTACTTAAACTTCGGAAAACCTTACTCGTTTTGTTTTCCATCAGGTCTTCGATTTTTCATTCACCAAAATCACAAAATAAGTACATAAAACAAAATGTCGTTTTCGACAATGATAAAAAGCAAATCAGATGACTAGCATTCGTCATCCCTATTACACTCTTTGTGAAAATTTTAACTGTCTACCTCTTACGATTTACGGAATACAGCCTGCTTACAGACAGACGGACGGGGAGCTGAGGTTTAAAATAGGGTCCCGTTGGTAACCCTTTAGGTACGGAACCCTAAAAGTAAATCTTCTCTACAACAATTAGCGCTGTAAAACTATTGATAAATAAAATTTTGATAATATTCATAACTTCTTGTTTGCATTAAAACATGGATATAAATCACCCTCCCCGTATTTTAAGAGTCTCCAGGAGGCTCGAGTTTCCATACAAAACGTAGTTCCGCTTTAATACAAAAACTTCATGCCGGATTGAATCCAAACTTTGTATATATATTGAGTAGACACATATCGATGTTTGTAATTAGTTTTCATCGTAGTAAATTTTAACGTAACTAAACGAAGGCTTAAATTAGTTTTGTATTGAAAGTTTGAAACTGCTCTTATTTTTTCCGTTTTATATTAGTACATCGAAAACTAATTACAAACATCGATATGTGTCTACTCAATATACTCGCAAAGTTTGGATTCAATCTGGCATGTAGTTTTTGTATTAAAGCGGAACTACGTTTGTATGGAAACTCGAGCCTCCTGGCGGCCCTTAAAAGGACCCTAAATTGTAAAACGTACCTTTTCAGCCTCGGCACTGGTCCCCGACTTGGAGCCGTTGAACTCATTCACCGCTTGCATCATGCCAAAGAAGGAGATCCTGTGAAATAAACACGACATTTGGAGTCGTCCATTAATCGCACGAGTCCATCAAAGTCGCGTGGTGAAATAAACACGACATTTGGAGTCGTCCATTAATCGCACGAGTCCATCAAAGTCGCGTGGTGAAGGTAGATAGATATTTTTTCAAGATTTTAGGCCCCGTCGTTTTGGAGATGGAGAATGGTAATTTTTTTGCCTATTTCCTTAAATAAAATTAAAACTATTTATCTTGAAATTATAAATAAAATTTATTTGAGATTCTCACAAGCTCTTTCAATATAGCTTGCAAAACTTTTTCTATTAATTTTCTAATTTACCCCTCAATTTAAAATGTTTAAAATTCATTTATTTACGCTAAACGTGTGTAGAAAATTTCAACTCAATCGGTCCAGTAGTTTCGGAGCCAATTGACTGTGACAGACGGACGGACGTACACACAGACAGACAGTGATCCTATAATGGTTCCGTTTTTATCTTTTGAGGAACGGAACTCTAAAAACACAGGCTCGAGAAATTGAACAGTCGTGGATAGTCGTTTTTTTCCAACCTAATATATCTATCTGACATCTGGAGCATCGCGGCGTTGCATCGGCCAAAAACACCAGGCACACAGTCGTATGAAATCGTTTAATGTGTACATCATGTATTCGTAGTATAAATAAATAATAAATAAATAAATAAATATTCTGGGACAAATCACACATGGTCATCTGGCCCCAAAGTAGGATTCCCTGTGTTATGGGTTACCAGAGACTGATATACATACTTATATTATACGTTTAAATATATACATATATAGATATATTTAACACCCAGACACAGAGCAAACAAATCTGCTCATCACACAAATGCTTGCCCTGGGTGGGGATCGAACCCACAACCCTCGGATCAGTAGTCAAGGGCACTAACCACTGAGCCACCGAGTCAGTCATATTAAAATAGCTAATATTGCCCAATAAAATCAGATTTGACAAAGCTTCGGCCATCACATACGTCTTATCTAACTAGCACTACCACAAGAGCACTTCGACCGGCCGACGTCGCAGACCCTCCATATACAGTTGCCCTGCTACTTGGGCGACTCTTAACCGCCTCCGTGGCGTAATGGTTAGTCCATTCGCTTCACACCCGGAGGTCGCGGGTTCGATTCCCGGTGGGGTCATCTTGTAAGACTCGGTTTGGTTGGTGGTAGGGCATTTTCTAAGCCCGCCTGGCTAGCTACAAATACAAATAATTTATTTAAAACAGTTATTTACAAAATATACCACCATCTTATCTAAGCCTTGCCGCCAAACATCAGTGTTAACAACATTGATATGTCCCGGCTTAAAGATAAGATAGCCAGTTTTCCATTGCGAAGCCCGCTTCCATCCTCGGCATCATCGTCACTTACCATCAGGTGAGATGATGCCACTGGGCTTACCAATTGTGAATAATAATAAAAAGACTATACACCGTTGGATGCGGGCAGCTCAGAACCGATCGTTATTTTCAGCAGTGAACGTCTTTCGGCTGATATGATGATGATGATGAAGTTTAATAAAAAAATACCTGAGTAACTGCTTGCGTTGCTCGGCGCACAGCGTCCGCGGCTGCAGACAGTCGCAGCGATGTTTGTAGCCCGCCCACTTATTCACTGCACACATATAAATACTTCTTAAAGTGGTTTTTCACTCGTCAAAGATATTTGGTCAAACTGTGATCAAATAAATATTGGACTAAGAAAATCAACCAGACTTTTTGATCAGTAAAAAAAACTGTCTTATCTTGATGGACTAAACAAATATTAGATACATGTTTTTGCACTTAATTAATCGTATTATTGCACAATTCTTTATTGATTGAAAAATAAATTGGTTTGATCAGTGAAAACGATGAATCGGTCAGCGATTTATGATCAGCAGAAAAATAAAATAATAGAATTAAGATGAAGTGGAAGGGCGAGAAGCGTAAAATATCGCGGTATAGGGTATCTTTGAACCTGTTTTTAAGTATCAATTGCTAAAATTCATACATTGTTATTCATGCCGTCAAACAGTTGAAGATATACCTAATATTGTTTTCTTCTTCGAAACACGATTAGAGTAATTTGCCTCGATACAAAAAAATCTTGAAAATCGTTAAAAATCGACATTTTATTGCAATTTTCCGATTTTACGGCGAATCTAAATACAATTTAAGTACAAAATTTATATTTTTATAAACCTTTTATCAAATTCCTTATGGTAGCTATTAAGGTTTTTACTAAAATAATATTTAGTTATTCAAAATAAATAAAACCTAATTATAACGCTAGTACTGACGGCGGCGGGAAGGCGGGGCGGCGGTTCAGTCGGCCGCGGAGCCTTGTCGCGAGCAGACACGTACTACTCGTCCGCCCGTTGTTTACGAGAATAATAATTGCGACACGATAATTACATTTTAATGTAAAAATGGGAAATAAGAGCTGTAGAGGAAAGAAAATATCCCGTTTGCGGAGAAGAAGAATCGTTCAAAATAATATATCTCGGTGAGTACCTACCTACCTTTCCAACGAAATTTTATTAGACAGTTACCTACCTACAATTTACAAACGGTAATTCTCAATATTTTGGGAGTCCCCTTGCACTTGCACTCGGTATCGGTATTATCTTGTTTTAGAATATTTTCTTCCTTAGTAGGTAGTAGGTATGAATAAGTAGAATTGAGAATAAGGGTCACCGTACACTTGACCGGGTATCGGTATTGGTATTGTTTTAGAATATTTTTTTCCTCAGTAGGTATGAATGAGTAGAATTGAGAATAAGGGTCACCGTACACTTGACCGGGTATCGGTATTGGTATTGTTTTAGAATATTTTTTACCTCAGTAGGTATGAATGAGTAGAATTGAGAATAAGGGTCACCGTACACTTGACCGGGTATCGGTAATGGTATTGTCTAATATTAGAATAACACATTTGGGGACTCCTACAAAATGGGTAGGTGATATTTATTTCAGTATACGTGCATAACTTTTTTTTTGTTTTTTTTTTTTATAATAGACTTCTACTTTGGCTTTTGCTTTTGTAGATTGAAGAGATAGAACGAAGAAGATATAGAAGACTTACATAATAATAAATTATGTTTCTTTCAGATATCGTGCAATGGCTGTGCAAAAAAATATAAAAGGAATGAGTTCAGAGATTCCCGTTCCAGTTCCCTCCACCTCTAGTGTACATTTAGAAGGGTAACAATAACTCCTTAATACACACATATAATGCATTATTATAGGTATTGACGGCGAATAAATATTACGTAGTTAAATAAAAATGTATAAATAAATAATAATATAAAGAATGAAAGAAAAAAAACATTTATTCAACTACAACTGCTACCTACGACAAATACTAACGAATTCTGGCTGTTTCAGGCAAAGATACCAAGTATCCAAAAGCACAAAGAAAATATATAAGCGACGACTGTCAACATCTGTCAAATGTTGTGTTGTTTGCGAATGATACTTCTTTTATTTTTAAAGTGAATAGGAAAGAAAACCAAATTGACGAAGTAAACAACACTGTTTAAAGATACCGAACTGGTTTACTGTGAACAACTTATTATTAAATGCTAAGAAAACAAAATGTATAAAATAAAATGTTGCTAGTCAATTTATACACGAAAACATTATGTACGTTCGTAAAATTTACATTCATTTCCTAAAAACAGTGACAGGCATAATTTGAATTTAAGAAATTTAAATAAAATTGATATAGCCTTTTCGAGACCGAGTAAGGTTAAAAAATCATTTGTGGGGCAGTGTATAAGATTGTACAATAAAATTCCAGAAAATGTAACTAGTAGAGAACAAATTCAAGACTCATGTCAAAAAATGCTTGTGCTCTAGAGGATATTATAAAATAATAGATTATGTAAATGACAAAGATATATATGTTGATTCTATAACAAATACCATTACCTGAGACTGTAATCTGAATTATGACATTATGTAATAGACAATAAGTATATATTTTTTTTAATATTTAAAAGTGTGTGTAAGCACCTATTTAACATAAATTATTTTGATTGATAAATAAATAAATATGATAAAATTACTAATGTCAAGTAGGCTTTTTGTAAGCATTATACTTTGAATATAGTTTTTTTGACAGATTTTGAATTTCATTTATCCATATTTGTTTGGATACATACTATCATAGACTTTGAGTCGGGAATTCGGGATAGGTATGGGCTATGGCAATGGGTCTGGGCACAGCACTAAAGGGCATCCGTGAGAGTACGGAAGCCATCAATGAGACAATTTGGTATCGGTAATAAATGAGGTATCGGTATTGTACAAGACAATACCGGTACCGATACCCAGTCAAGTGTACGGTGACCCTTACTCTCATTTCTACTCATTCATACCTACTGAGGGAAAAAATAGTGTCTAAAACAAAATAATACCGATACCCCGTCAAGTGTACGGTGACCCTTATTTCCACTCATTCATACCTACTGAGGAATAAAAATTGAGTAAAACAAGATAATACCGATACCTACACCCGGTCAAGTGTGCGGTAACCCTTATTCTCATTGCTACTCCTTCATACCTACTAAGGAATAAAATGGTGACTAAAACAAGATAATACGAGGGTAAACATTGAACTCGCCCGGTCGCTGATGCCGGTTCGCAGATGGTTGCCCCGCGCATGCTCCCGCCACGCTTCATACCTCACCCCCTCAGAAACGCGATACGCAGCCTACCACTTCATCTTAAAATGGCAGCCACTTTTTTCAATTCTGACAACAGATTTGTGGTTAGGGACTCAAGAGATCCTCAGACCAGTAACTAAAAAATACGATGTTGTCTGTAAAGTCGGTTTACGGACGATTATTTTACGTGATAACGTGTCACAAGCTGAACGCTTGTGTGCTTTAGACCACATGACTGAAGTAGTACTTCTTTAGTTCCATGTTTAAGGAGATATAAGATACCGCCCATAGTCGGGTGAGTAAACTCTTTGGCATTTCCTCACAAAGAATGGACCGAATTGCAACACCTCTTGTAGGATCCTGGAAGCCTAGTACTTTAATCATTTTAACCTAACTTAACTTGACCTTGACAATGACCTTAACTTACCTTGACCTTGACCTTAACAGGCCCCAAGCCCCAAGCAAACATATATACAACATACCCTTATAAGTTTTGCACAAAATTAATAAAAATACTATACAAATATCGCATAACGCATAACGTATAATTTTACTCCCCATAAATTTTCGTACCCCGGGCTTAAATATGAAAATCAATGATTAAGTAGTAAACTCCAAAAATAGTGTCTAATACAAGATAATACCGATACCGGTACCCGGTCAAGTGTACGGTGACCCTTATTCTCATTTCTACTCATTCATACCTACTGAGGAAAAAAAATAGTGTCTAATACAAGATAATACCGATACCGATACCCGGTCAAGTGTACGGTGATCCTTATTCTCATTTCTACTGAGGAAAAATGTTGTGTCAAAAAAAAGATTAGCGATATCCAGTCAAGTGTACGGTGACCCTTATTTCCACTCATTCATACCTACTGAGGAAAAATATAGAGTAAAACAAGTTAATACCGATACCTATACACGTTCAAGTGTGCGGTGACCCTTATTATCATTTCGTATGGGTACTTGAGGCGTGCGCGTACAAAGCGCGGGCGGAAGGTGGTTGCCCCGCGCATGCTCCCGCCACGCTTCATACCTCACCCCCTCAGAAACGCAATGCGCTGCCTACCACTTCATCTTAACCCGCGGGTAGTCGCGCATGGGTTGAAAGGACCCAGTACCTTATTTCTTTTTCCATAACTTTTAAAATATTGGTTACTACGCAAGGTCGCGCTCAGTACCTAAAGCTACTATATAGGCTACTCGCACACCGCACATCCCGCCTCACACGGTTCGCGCGCGGCGCTTGGACAGAACAGACGTATAAAATAACCCTCACGCTTTTTGCACATATCTCTTTTCTATTGTGATATAGATTAAAATTGTTACCTAAATACAATATTTGTGATCTCAACATTGTTTTATTACCCTCTTTACATTAAATTTATGAAAGAATATACATATAATTTTATTTGTTTATAGAAAAAACACATTAAACTTTTGGGTCTTTAAGACCCTCATGCGACTGCTCATGTCACCAAATGAGACGCGAGTACTGGGGGGTTCAATCTAAATATGACCGTGAATACGACCCTCCCCCTCCCCCGCAACCCAGGTGAATACTCTAAGTTACATAATATATTAACTGTCAGCGTCATCTATCAGCCTTCCGCGGTACTAACTTGTATGAGGCGGCGGCGCCACGGGACGCACGCGCTGCAGGCGGCGCGCGGCGCCCTGCCGTCGGTGCAGCGCCAGCCAGCGCGCCAGCCTTGCGCAACACGTAGCTAAACACGACCTGGTGTCAGGATTGCTCGAACCTACTGGGATCATGTCCACCTGCGGACAACACAGACATTACTTAGTACCACAAATACGACACTCCACACAAGGGAACAACAAAAAGAACGTATACTTGGTGATAAAGGTGCTTCTCTTTCTAACCTCGGTCTCCTGTCACACTCGCAGTCATAGGCCCCCCCGTTAAAAATATCAAAATATTTTATTTTAAATAGGTGTTTACAAACACTTTTAAATAGTAAAATAAATAAAAAACAGTAAAAATAGTAAAATTAAAAAAACTTAATATAATATTACAAATACTGTCATGATTGAGATTAGTCTCAGATTATGGTATTTGTTGGAGAATCAACACATAACCGTATCCAGAGTTTTACTAAGGACCACCATAGTATTTACATATCCTAATTTATTACTAATATTACAAATATATATATATATATATATATATATATATATATAAATATGCATCGTTTTCTTAGCACTTAATAATAAGTTGTTCTCAGTAAACCAGTTCACAAAGGTAAACCCAACAAACAAACAAACAAAGTAAACCTTCTAATCTGTATTTACTTTGTGGTCAAGACTTTTAAACTTTTCACATTTTAAAAATCATAAAAAAATAATTAAATAAGTTCATTAAAATAGTCTATACTTATGTTCATTAAAAAAAATATGAAAAAAATATTTCAATAATGGTATACGTATTGGATAATTTGTTAAAAAAAATTAAAATAGGTATAGCCTCGTTTAAAGAACTTATTTAAATATTTTTTTCATCATTTTTAATGATTTTTCAAATGTTTAAAAGTAATGATATCCCAGACCAAACACTATGACAAAAACGGCCCCAGCATTAATTTCAATTGACGATTATGAAATTAATTTAGTTGTTTAGTATTATAGGCTTATAGGCTAAGGCTTTAGGTCTTGTACGCAAGTCCCGTAAATATGCTGTTTAGCGGAAACGTTCATTGCAAGATCGCTTCAATATAAAAAAATTAAAACGGCTTATTTTCTTACCTTAAACGTGATAGTAGAAGCGAGCTTGAAATTCTCAAGAATCTTGCACAACCTGTCAAACGCGTACCTAGAAGAAAAAAACACAATTATTGATTTTTAAAACATTCACAACAGTAAAATCAGCTAAATAAAAGAATCATTGGCTCAAAGTCACCCTAAAGGCGATGTAGCGAGTTATGCTCGGAGTGTTCTTACGCGATGGAATCAGAAATGATTCGAGATGCATAGTAGACAACGCCAGAAGAAGACATGAAGAACTTTCTCCAGCTATTACAATCAACCGGTCTAAATTTTGGACTCGTAATCAACCGTGAAAAGACCAAATCAATGAATGATAGTAGATCGTAAAAATAACAACAGACCAGAAATCACCTACGTCGCTAATCGCAAAGTGGTTCAAAATTACATTTAACTTGGTTCCACTGTGTCCAATGAGGGAAGTTGTGAGGACGAAATAAAAAGACGGTGCACTGTGACAAGATCAGCCGTTGAAAAGCTCACGAAAATTTGGAGGGACCGCAGAATTACCAAAAACACCAAGGTTCGTCTGATGTACTGCTTAGTCTTTCCAATTTTCCTATATGAAGTTGACACATGGACATGAGGGGAGGAAAAACGATGCTTTAGAAATGTGGTGGTGGCGACGACTTCTCAGAATAAGTTGGACAGCCCACCGCACTAACATATCCATATTGAAGGAATTACGAATTCAGAAAAGGCTCTCGTCGATTGTGTTCGACTGTTACGAGAAGTTGCATTGATCTCAACCGTTTCAACGCTTCGCAAGGCACGTTAAGCCGTTGGTTTCTGTTGCGATCACTAGATGGCAGTCGTTAAGCAGTGTCAGAGGACTTATAGGCAGCTTGAAAACTGTCAGTGTGGTTTCCCAGAATCCCCACGAACTCTAAATCCTTCACCAATCGTACTTGGCGTATGGATTTTAATGGACCCTCTACACGATGGGCCGTCATGGGCTAGCAAAAGGGTCAAAGCTATAGGTTAGAAGAGCGAAGATGTAAGTACGACCTTGTCTTACTTGTAGCTCTGTCCCCCTCACTGGCCCAAGATGGGCCATCGTGTAGAGGGGCCATAACAAGTTTGGAAAAAGACCCGTGACGTGCAGTGGGGCGTTATTATTTTTTAACGAAAAGATTATTCTACTCCTTCAACCATAAATCAAATACACAGACACACGTCCGAACGTAACCTCCATTTCTTTACTCGTGGAGATGTACTTATCCGCCAGTCACACATGATCACGCGGTCCGCTAACATGACGAAGTGCAGCTTTGGAAGTGCAAAACCAATGATAACAAATAGATGGAATATCTTTCTATCGGTAAGTTAATGCAACAACTGTTTCTATTTATCACTATTGCGCATTGGCATTATTGCGCGTGCGCGTTTCTAGTTTTTTTTATCGAATATAGCTATTTGCCTATTTCCATTCTTGTCTTCTGTGAAACAACTGCAGAGTACTAATATATTATACTAAACTTTTATACAAAATGGCCTTGAAAATCAGTCCCAGAGATATAACTTCTTGGACTGTTTTTGAAGTCCATTTTGTATAAAACTGTGGGTATGCTTTTTTACGTTACGGTTGAAGTGGCCGACAAAATAATGGCCGGCCAGGTAGTCGAGTATATGAGTTATCGGACGGACATTATCACGTTGAACGTTGATAGGGTCATACATTTTATCGTGACGGCCATTAGCCTTATTCTCAGACAGCGTCACGTCACGTTATTGCGCATGCGCGTTTTTCTTTTTTGTCGATTATGGCTATTTGCCTATTTCCATCCTCGTCTTCTGTCAAACAACTTCAGGTATTTAGCTATTGCTAGCAATTACATATCCCGGTCGGTTTTTCAAGGCCGTTTCGTATGAAACTGTCTCGATTCTTTTTATTTATGGTCGAAGTTTTACTCACTCCTTCTCGAAGGGCTTGTCGTAGCTGCGACAGAGACAGACGCTGTGCACGATCGTGCGGGCGACGTCACTCTCCTCCGCCAACTTCGTAAGCTCCTCGTGGATTATTGCTGCACCTGTAAGAACACTTTTCTTAATAAAATTGCAGACATAAATAGCAGTTCTATATTATATTGATATCAAAATAAAAAACTAAAACTTGACTACGCAAAATCTTTACTGAAAATTATGGTAACAAGAGTTTTCCGCCTGAAAACATAATATTTTAAATGCTATGTATCCTATGACACGCCGAGTGATGGTACAAATTCAAAGACAACACATTTGTCAGAATCTATTCAGTGGTTTAGGAAATACAAGAGAACAGATGAAAATACACACATACATACAGTGTCAAAAACGTAACCCTCCTGAGTCAGGTAAAAAAGAAATTAAAGTAGCGGGTTGTGAACGAGGATATGATTAGGGCTTGCATACAAAGCTTAGCAAATGTAACTGACTTATGAATGCCTGAAGCAGATAGAGCAAGGTTGGCAAAAACCCAGGTTAAAAAAATATATCTACCCACACCATGCTTTTCGGGTTTTTTTTGGTAATAATTGGGTTTTCCGATTAAACTTCTGCATTTGACCCTTTCACGAGCAAAGGCAATACGTTTGCTAGAACGCGGTGTTAACATTAATCTGTTTGACCTCGAAGGTTCAGTTTGCTCTTGTTCGCTGTGGTAACGTTGCTCAAGAAACGGCTAACTTAATTTCGGATTCAATTAGATATTTCTACCAAATCTACTTAATACTGAATTAATTACACTTAAGTGGCAACATTATTGACAAAAAAAGCCATGAAGAAGATTTTCTCAAAAAACCGTTATTGTCGGTTGTCAATCGGATAAATTTTTATTTATTTTATTTTTATTTATTTATTTATTTGCCAGGAAAAAATACAATACAAGTAAATTTATAGAACGGTGGTCCCTACACTAGGCTAAGCCTGTATCGTAGGGGCCGTGAGTGTAAACAATTTCCATGCTTAAGGTAAGCCGACAGTAAAGAATAAAACTAAAACTAAAATTTTAAATTTAAACTTAATAAACATAGTCATGCATAATAGAAATTGAGTGAGTTGTGTATGTGTGTGTGTGTGTGTGATGTGTGTGTGTGATATGTGTGTGGTAGATATTTAGTGCCACTGTTTATAAAGGAACATTTTATAGCTTTATCAGCGTTTTCCTCGGATTTTTCAGGTGGGTTTTACCCAATTTACCCAGCAGGTTTTTTTACAATTGGTAAGTCCTTGGCATCAGGTGACTAAACTAAAGGGGCAGTGGGCAGGGCACATAGCTCGTAGAACATAAGGCCGTTGGGGCAGTAAAGGTCACGATTGGCAACCGCGCATCGGAAGACGTAGCGTAGGCAGGCCTCCCACACGCTGGACCGACGACCTGGTTAGGATCGCGCGAAGCTACTGGATTGCATTGGGGAATCTTGGTAAGCCCGCTTCCACCTTCGACATCATCATCACTTACCATCAGATGAGATAATGCCAAGGGCTTACCAATTGCGAATAAAAAAAGTATGGGAAGCGAAAGACCGGTCGTCGTGGAAATCCTTGGGGAATCTTTTGTCCAGCAGTGGACGTCATTCGGATGATATGATGATGGCATTATCTCACTTGATGATAAGTGACGATTGTGTTTTTATTGGGTTGGGGAAAATGAAGCCAACCCTGAGGCAGGTTGACAACAGGTCTACCACTCAAGTGAGACTGTGCGTGTCGACAGTAGACACAACACTTACGTGCCGCGCGACAGTGCTCGTACTTCGTGTGTCGCCTCCAGCACAAGCGCCAGCCGCCGGGCCACGTCACACTTTAGCGGTCCACTTCCACTTACCCTCAGCAGACACAGAGAGCCGCCGCAGCCGAGGCAGGTCCCACCGCTCGCTGGGAACCTGGTTCTTGTCCGATTCGTCCCCAAGCGCGGGGTCGCCGCTCAGCCCCTCCTCGGCAATGGCACCCAGTTTTAGGGCTCGCATGATGCACATGGCTATAGGTAGCGTGCTGCCGCCCGCTGTTGAGAGAATTACAATAAACGTGTAATTGCAGTTTACGCTGAAGACTATTCAATTAGCACACTAGCGCCGCCAATAGAAATAAATAATTAACTCATTCTTATGGACATTGATCGAAATCATTGAGTATTTTGGATTAAGGCGAGGTATTGAGTGGAACAGTTGTCTTTGGAGTTATCTTTGGAACAGTTGTCTTTGGCTAAGTCCCATAGGTGTCTGGACTTCATAGGCCCTAAAATATATAATAAAATAGCTCCCGATATCCGGGATTCACCCAGCTACAACTCGTTTTTAAAAAAAAACATTTTTTTTATATCACACGCGTTCTACACAGTAGACGAGTTCACTGACCCTCCCCACGAGCATACTTAAGGAATAATAAACATACTAAGTACATACGTGTACCTGCACTTGTAATAATATAAAAAAATTAATGTAATGTAATAATTTAATTAATATTAAATATTTGAATTAAATTAACATTATGACATGTAAACCATCAAGTTTATCAATAAATATTTGTATTTGTATCTCTGTATTTTTCTTTATGTGTAAAAAGTAAAGAAAATAACCACAATTTTTCAATGGTTTTTCTTTTCAATCAAAAACTACAATGAAAGTATAAAAAATAATAACAGTGAAAGTAACAGTGTAGACCTATCTTTGGGGTTTTTTTTATCGAGCCAAGCTGCTCAATCGTTCATCAACAATAAGGGTATTTTTTTTCAACCTTGGGTTTTCTATCGTTTAGGACTAAATGTCGTCAAAAATAACGAAAATCTGTAATATTACCGCCTTAAAGTCCACAAGAATGAGTAAATTGTTTATTTCTATTAGCGGCGCTTGTGTGCTAATCGAATCGCCAAAGAGCGTATTCACAAAATCGTTTCCTATACACACTTCAAATTACTACTTCTAGAAAATGGATATAAACTATACACATTAAGCAAGTCACGAAATTCTAGTTTGTGGATTACATTTTCGAAATATGTACTTAATTTTTAAAAAGATAGCGAAATTCAAAATAAATCTCTATTATTTAGTAAAAATAATATTTTTTTAAATCTATCCACAAACTAGAATTTCGTGACTTGCTTAAAGTTTTATTGCTTAAATATTTACCGTGAGTGAGCGCTGCGACAAGGCGCCTCAGGAGGCGGGACAGCGCCCGGGGCGCGGCCGCCGCGGCGAGGCACGCGCGGCAATGGCAGCCGAACCGCGCGCGGTAAATCCATTCTTGGGATATCATCTCTACGCTCCTACACAAGAAATGTTATAAAATAATTTTCGTAAAACCTAAAAACATTTAATTACAAGCTTTAATATGAAAAAAAAAAAAAAATTTTTTGTTTTCTTTTCAGCAAACCCTTTCATTTGATACCCATATCATGTAGCTGCATAAAAAAATAACTAGTCCGCCATCTTTGGGAGTCCACCACATTGTTTTAGAATGACGTGTTAAATATAAACTTACATGTTAGTCCCAATGAGAGTGTACATGAGGGCCGATATCTCGCACCACGAGTGATACACGCCAAGCAACCACTCTTCGATCGGTTCAAACTTCTCTGTGCTGGCCACGCGTTCGGTTTCTATGGGGAGAAAGGGGGGTATCTTATTACTGAAATGCTCATACGTATAAGAAAATGTTCAGAAAAAACTTTTTATACTTGCTACCGGTCAAGAAGATACAGAATTAAGACTTATTACATAGGGGTGTGCGAACCTCTTTGGCATAGGTACTTTACTACGCATAAACTTTGACACATTATTACGATATGGCTTACAGTAGGCGCCGCGCCTTTGATGTCGCCCGATGCCGCCACGGCGTAGGTACTAGCAGTACTAGCCTGTAGCCAGTCTGGCAAACTCGCGGAGTTTACCAGGCTATGCCCTGTCGCCCGCTGCCCCGCTAGTACCCTTCCGTTGCTCTGCGTAAGTACATTCATTGCACTACTGTAAGTCGCTATATTGTAATACTGTGCCTTCAATCACGATTAAACAAATAAACCAATTTTTGATTTATTTTTTTACAGAACAAAATCTAAATACTGCAAATGGTTTTTAATTTCTTTAAAAAAATATTTTATAATAAAAATAACAATGCCAAATACTGAATTCTGAATTAAGTTGCCCAGTCAAGTTGTCAACATTGATAAATGGGCATAAAGTTTTAAATCTAATCTGCCAACAAAAAGTACTTATGTTACCGGACTGCCTAAAAAGGTGTATGCAAAGATTTGTTACCATAGATGGGTTAAGTATACTAACAAACAACATTTGAAAATCGAGCCCATTTACACACAATATTATAGGTAGTTCGCTTCCGTTGCAATGACTGCTACTATGAAGAGATGCCAATTGGCATCTTTTTATTTGCTTCACTTTTAGGACGCATGTAACCTATATACCTACCCTTATTATGTAGCATATCTCTGGGTGTATGTATGTTTCTTTGGCTAAGCCTGCAACCCAAACGGCTTGATGATATTTTGGAGTGCGAGGTGTCGTTAGATTTGTCTTGATCTCCTAAGTGACATAGTATACATTTTACCCGACTACGGCAAAAGGAGAGCTATGTTTTTGACAGTCTATGTATGTATGTTTGTATGTACGTGTGTATGTGCATCTGTTCCCTAGTATCTGATAAACCACTGAACCGATTTTAATTAAATTAGTTAGGTTATTTTGTTGTAGAACTCACCGCAGACGTAGTGCAAGAGCGCCGCCTCCTCCTCAGGCGTCACGGGAGGTTCTTCATCACAATACGCATCGCTGCTCGACAAGCTGTGTCAACAAATATTCACTTATTGCAAAACGTCTTTCCGTATCAGTTATCACCAATAAATCGAGATCACTTAGGTGCTACCGATAAACAAAGTTCTATCTTCATACGAGGCATTTTCTAGTCCTAGATAATGTGGCGCGTGATAGTATAGAAACAAAAAATCACTCAAATCCATTGCTCCGCTGGGGGCTGCGACGCCGACGTGCGCGAGCGTGGAAATGAGTTTTCCCCAAATCCCTCGGCAACTATATAGGATAAGGTTATTAGAGTATGTCATTTCCCACCCTTTCAACCATCTCTGTGCAAAAAATCATAACAATCCATTGTTCCATTGCGATGTTAAAGAAATTAACAAAAATAATTTTAAACAAAAAAAAAAACGACTTCAAACGCACTAGTCGCCACTACGATTTTTGAAGGTTCCTCTCGATTTCTCTGGGATGACATCATCCTGGTTTCCTTATCATGGTACCACCCTTGGGATATCCTTTCCAACAAAAAAATAATCATCAAAATCGGTTCAAAAACGACGACGTTATCAGCGAACACACTTTTGAAGTCGTTTAAAAAAGAGTATTTTTTCAGTTCCCACAGGAACTGCATCGGACTATGCTATTTTCACGTGATAAAATGTAGCCTATGTCCTTCCCAGTGACACAGGCTACCTGAATGGCAATCAAGATTGGTCGAAGTGTGTTAAAGCGTGAGGTAACAAACAAACACATTTTCACATTTGTAATTTTAGTATGGATTTCACGCCCAGTAAAGTATCCACTTATTATACATAAAACACATAAAAATCCTTATCACACTATGTAATATTATAAAGGCGAAAGTTTATGAGTGTGTATGTTTGTTACTTCTTCATGAAATAACTACTGAACGGATCTGGCTGAAATTTGGTAGGTAGACAGATTAGGACCTGGATTAACACATAGCCTACTTTTTTTAACGCTCGCGAGCCGCTTGCGGCTAGTGCACTGCACACCCTCGAAAAGTCAAAGAAACTATGTCCACGCGGGTGAAGCCGCGGGAAACAGCTAGTTGATATTATAAATGTCAAAATTTGTTTGTTTGTTACCTCTTCACACTTCAACCAAACTTGACGAAATTTGGCATGCAGGTAGCCTGTGTCATGGAAAGGTCATAGGCTGTTTATCCCGTGAAAATAGCATAGTCAGATACAGTTCCTGAGAGAAAAAAAAAACTTTTTTTAACATCGTAATGGAGCAACGGATTGTTGTTATTTTTGAAAAAAGATGATTAAGGCAGTGGGAAATGATGTAGACTACTAATTAGCATAGCCCGAGATAGTTCCCGAGGGATCTTGGAAAAACTTATTTCCAAACTATTTTGCATAGAAATAGTAGAGGGGGTGGGAATTGACACAGACTGCTAATCAGAATAGCCCGATATAGTTCCTGAGGGATCTGGAGAAAACTCGGGGCAACGCTCACGAGCCGTGCAGCTCGCGCATCACTCACCCTCAAAGACAGTCATAAAAACGATGCCCACGCGAGCGAAGCCGCGGGCAAAAGCTGGTACATTTATAAATTGTCAGCGCCTGCTTTCATTATCTTTAGATGATGTTCGAAACTACCTAGTTTGCCTGAAAATGATGTCCGAAACCGGTTGCTGACAATTTATAAACATAGTTTTGTTTGTGTTATGTAAAATTAGTGTATATAAATTGTAAATATATTATAATAAAAATTATCAAAATCTATATCTATATAATATAAAAGAAAGTCGTGTTAGTTACACCATTTATAACTCAAGAACGAACCGATTTCGCTAATTCTTTTTTTGTTGAGTTCTTTATTGTCAGGAGAGGTTAGAATAGTGTAGTGTAGGGTAGGGTAGGGTAGGGTATGATAGGGTAGTGTAGTGTAAGGTGGAACGAAGTTCGCCAGGACAGCTAGTATTATTATAAAAAATATTAATTAGCATATCATATGGAGACCCACCAAGTGTTTGAAGATTGGCCCCTCACATTTTTATAGCGATCAACTTCAGAATTTTGGAACTTGTGAATTGTGATTAAGATTTTCGAAACACTTAGGTAATTCAAAATAGGTAAAGTGCATTTCAAAATTATAATGAAAAACTTATAACCTAATGTACAAAATTGTAGTAGTAGGTTATATATTTTTTGATAAATTTAAATTACTAGCTTTTTCCCGCGGCTCCGCCCGCGTGGACATCGTTTTTATGACTGTCTTTAAGGGTGATTAGTGAATTATGTCGTTTCCCACCTACTCAACCACCTCTGTGCAAAAAATCACAACTTTCGAGTATTTTTTTAGTTCCCTCAGGAACTGCATCAGATTATGCTATTTTCCCGGGATAAAAAGTAGCCTATGTCCTTCCCCGTGACACAGGCTACCTGCATGCCAAATTTCATAAAGATTGGTCAAGGTGTTGAAGCGTGAAAAGGTAACAAACAAACAAACACATTTTCACATTTTAATTATTATACGGCAAACACTTACGCCTCGGCCCGGTCGGCGCCGTCTTCTCCTGCGAGCAGCTCGTCCCGTGCACTCTCCTCCGCCGACGCGAGGAGCTAACGGACAAACCGAGTAAATTATTGCTTTTTTTACCACAATAGGGATGATGAATGCTAGTTATCTGAGTTACTTTTTATCATATGCCATAAACTTTAATGATTTGGATGAAATTTTCAACCGACTTCAAAAAACGAAGAGATTCTCAAGTCAACGCGTATCTCCCTCTTATAATGTGGCACAGTATCACTTGCTGCACTTAGCATCACCCGCGGTCACGTGTAGGGCATTTGATTGTATATTGTAGCAAAATTGCACTTGTTGCGTTTGAAGTCGGTTTTTTAAGTGTTAATTTAGGTAATGTTTTACCACACCCTGGACACTTCATACAAACAGGCCAGAAAAGATATTTCAAAAAAGGAATGACGGAACAAACAAAATGGCGGCGAATTCCTATACGTTCGACAACCAAACTGTAACCGATTTGGGTGACGAGGGGGTGAGGTCGCAATCTAGAGAGCGGCAGGGAGTGTCCATACTGTAAGTTAATTTTTAGTTTACACGCCTAGGAGACTCTAAGCAACGCTTAGTCCCGTAGGTTCTGCCAGCCTTGTCGCACTCCGCGCTGTAGGTATATATATATATATATATATATATATATATATATATAACGCCTATGCCGCGCGGTCCCCTGAATGCGGCAAATTCAGTAGTCAGAAGAGATGAGTCTTATGCGATAGAAAGAGATGCAAATTGTAGGTGAATATAACTGTAGATAATTAGCGCTGTGCGACCTGAATTTTCACTTTATTGTGTCGTAGCAAGAGTCGCCATTCATTCAAATGTTTTTGCGGAGTTTACCTTCTTTTACGTAGTAGTTTATTCTTTGGTTCTGCTAATTAATTTAATTAGTCATCATACTTAACCTTAATCATACTTAGAAGAATTAACCATTATACCATGGAGGCGGTTATAATATGCATATTTTTCCACAGCAAAAACTGTTAGATTTTTTTTTTTACAATTGGTAAACCCTTGACAACATCTCACCTGGTGGTAAGCGAAGATGTTGCCGCCAAATATCAATCTTGGGCTTACCAAGATTGATATTTGGCGGCAAGACTTAGATAAGATGGTGGTAGCTAGCCAGGCGGGCATAGAAAATGCCCTACCACGTATTCACAAATTAGTTTCCTATAAAAACTTAAAATCACTACTTGAAACTTTATACACATATCAAGTCACGAAACTTTAGTTTGTGGATAGATTACATTTTCGAAACACTTTATTTTAAAAAAAGTTTAGCGAACTTTAAGATTACTATGAAAACCTTAAATCACATTATTTAGTGACACCGTTATTTTTTAACTTTGTATAGGAAACGATTTTGTGAATACACTCTTAATCCTACCGCTCGGACTTATTTCGTTAACTGCATCTGCAATAAGTACCATTTTGAACGGCCCACATTCCAATATATCCCATTCTCACAACGAAGTTCACTTCCCATTAGAGGCCAAACTCCTCGTTTAACGTAAACTTGAGTTTCTCTGTAATAGATCACGAATATAGTAATAGCGAGGCCCTGTATTTAGTAAATACCTGCAATATGTCCTCGTGTCGGATGAGGAAGTGCTCCGGCTCGGTTGGTTCAGCGCTGAACAGCGGCAGCAGGAACTGGCCCATTGAGGGAGCGTCCATCTGCAGAGAACATAATTATAATCACAATCTTAAAAATAAAGGTCTAAGCTTTCATTTCATTTCATTTCTAATAATGCCAGTCCGTGACATGAGTTATCAGCCGGCCATGATCGGGTTGTACATTCATACGTCATATATTTTCGGGTCGGACATTATTGGGAACCCAAAAGTTTTCAAATTAAGAAAGCAAGCACATTATTTTCAACGAATTTACTTAAAACAAAACACTAGACGATTCTGGGAACTTAATTCCACCACCAAAGTTCATCATCAATCAACTTCAAATACATTTTAAATTTATTAAATATTAAGTTATTTTTACACATCAGCTGACTTAAATCTGTATCATTTGCTTATTGTTTTGCTATCTCTTTCCAATCAATAGGCGATGGGCAGCGACCGGATTCAGATTACCGGCGAGGTGACGTATGTCCGTAGTGAATAGGGGTGACATCATCAGAAATAAATTATGAACTCTTGATCAATAAATTGCCCTCCTACTTAAACTTCGGAAAACCTTACTCGTTTTGTTATCCATCAAGTCTTCGATTTTTAATTCACCAAAATCACAAAATGAGTACATATATGACGCTGCTAAACTCTGACGTCACGCCAAGGTATTTCAAACATTTTTAGAACAAAATGTCGTTTTTGATAGATGATAAAAAGTTTCTCAGATGACTAGCATTCGTCATCCCTATTGCGCGATGTACTCCAGGTGACGTAATCTTCTTTTGGGGAACCCTTTTCATTTGTTATCAAATTTTCTGAAGTGTAAACTTGTTTAGGCGCGTTGGGCACCAGGAACAAAACTTATAAAACTGTATTTGAGATGGGGAAAAAACAATGAACTCGCGACATCCTTACCGTTACCTGTTACCATACGATACCATACGTCAAAACTTATAAAACGTTTCACTTCTGTCAGCACTCCTGAAGTGGTTTTTTTAATTAGGAAAAATGTATAATACCAGTGGTTTGTGATCCGTGTAAAGGCTAGTGGCAAATCCCACTGTCAGAAGTTTTTCAAGCCACCTATAAAGCATCTCACACGGCTAAACGACAGCAATTTTGTGATAGCGATCGGCAGCAACGGCTTAGCGTGCCCTGTGAAGCACGGAAACGCCACTAACAGTCAAACCAATCCATGTAATAACCGTGCTTCGGGTCTGTTAACCTGCGTGATCGAATCAACCACGCAAGTCACACTGGCCTACGACCGATCTATTTTTGTGATGGCAAAAAAAATCGAAGTTACGATAATAGTCTAAAAAACAAAAAATATATAAAATGTGTGTGTGTGCCTGTGCGTTCGTCCGATGATCTAGTTCCCAAAATACTGGATGGTATTGGGTAGAATTTGGGTTAGGGCAACATTAATCTCCAGTATTCCGCAGATACGGTCGTCGTGATATCCTTGGGGGAGGCCTATGTCCAGCAGTGAACGTCCTTCGTCTGATATGAAGATGATTCCGCTTCGCTGTCACTATTTATAGTAAACTTAATACTGACCGCTCCTTTATGCTGGAAGCCGTTGCAGTCAGCGTCGCCGGTGGCGCCCTCTTTGCTGGACGAGCTGTCTGACATGTTGGCTGTAAACAAAATATATTTTTAGATCCTGTTTTGGTTAAATTTATCATCACCAAGTGGTAGTGGGAGGACAGCATAGCTCGTAGAATGAAAATGACATGCCCTCTCGTATATCTACCAGATACGCGAAGCTACCAGGTTATGATGTACCGTCCCCACTCATTGATAGCTAGGTCATATAGTGAGGGCCGCTATTCCTGCCAACGCCCTGAGGCGAGGGCAAGGACCAACTACGGTAGGTCTTGCCGCCTAGACGCTTGTCCTGGTACTCTGCAAGGTGAGTGCCCGTGGAAGAGAACCACTACCGTTGGGATAGTAAAGTTCTCGAGTGGCAACCGCTGACGTAGCGTAGGCCTACCACTCGTTGGATTGATGAACTAATTAAAGTCGCGGGAAGCCCCTGAATATGAAAATAATATAAACAATAAAATGTATGGCAAAGATGAGGAGGGAAAGAAATTGAGGACACTAAGTAGTATTTTTTTTTAGTTTATCATCATCATCATATCAGCAAAAACGTCCACTGCTGGACAAAGGCCTCCCCCAAGGATTTCCGCGACGACCGGTCCTGCGCTGCCTGCATCCAACGGGTTACCGCGATCTTCACCAGGTCGTCGGTCCACTGCGTGTAAGGCCTGCCTGGGCTTATATAATGATGGTCAATTATTAACAAAATTGCTAGCGTTAATGTTATTGTCTTTGAAAAGTAATTAAGTCAATTTATTAAATGTATATTTATACTAGCTCTTTCCCGCGGCTTCGCCCGCTCATATCCCGGTGAAAAATTTTATGTTTGAATTACACAAACGTGACGTCATACTTTTTCGGAGTAATTTATTTTAGTTAATTTTTTTTATAATCGCAACGGAGCAACGGATTGTTGTGGTTTTTTTCACTGAGATGGATTAGGAGGTGGGAAATGACAACTACTAATTAGCATAGCCCGACATAGTACCAGAGGGATCAGGGGCAAACTTATTTCCACGCTCGCGCATTTCGGCGTCGCAACGGATTTTATGGTTTTTGCAGAGATGGTTGAGGGGGTGGGAATTAACTACTAATTAGCATAGTCCGACATAGTTCCCGAGGGATCTAGGGAAAACTTATTTCAACGCTCGCGCACTTCGGCGTCGCAACGGATTTTAATGGTTTTTTGCAGAGATGGTTGAGGGGGTGGGAATTGACTACTAATTAGCATAACCCGACATAGTTACCGAGGCATCTGGGGAAAACTTATTTCCACGATCGCGCACTTCGGCGTCTCATCGGAGCAACGGAATTTTGTCGTGGTTAGGAGAACCGGTAACGACTCGTTTCGCCTAACCAGAGGTCCTGGGTTCAAATCCGGGGACGGCCAATGTACCAATAAGTTTTTCAAAACTTACATACATATACTTAACGATTGCTTTAACGGTAATGGAAAACATCGCGAGGAAACTTGCACATCTAGTTCAAGATGTGTAAAAAGGTCGCTTTGCATACGTCCGTAGGTGTAATCTAAATGCTCTACACGTGACCGCGGGTGATGCTAAGTGCAACACCAGGCAACCGCCGTCTATCCCTAGGATAGTACCGTTAATTGCGCCACACGATAAGAAAAAGAACAGATTTTTGTGAATTTTCTGCAAAGAGATGGTTGAGGGAGTGGAAAATTAAATAGACTACTATTTAGCATAGCCCGACATAGTAGCCGACGAGGGTTCCGGGTAAAACTCATTTCCACCCACGCACACGTCGACGTCGCGGTGGAGCAATGGATTGACGTGATTTGTGGTAGAGATAGTTGAGGGGGTGGGAAGTGACACAGACTGCTAATCAGGATAGCCTCTCATAGTTACCGAGGGTACTAGATAAAACTCATATAAACGCTCGCAAGCCGATTGCGGCTCGCGCACCACTCACCCCCAGATACAGTCATAAAAACGTTATAAAGGCGGGCGAAGCCGCGGGCAAAAGCTAGTCGGTTTATAAATGTTCCGTACCATCGTACAAAGTAAAATAAAATTTGTATGGTGGGGCCCCCTTCTTGGTGTGACTACTGATCTGTCGCGAAACTGTCTCCCTATTACTTTCAAAGAAATACAGCTCGGTGACAGTCAGACAGATAGAGGGACGAACAGGCTACATCATCATTATATCAGCCGAAAGATGTCCACTGCTGGACAAAGGCCTCCCCCAAGAATCTCTACGACGACCGGTCCTACGCTGCCCGCATGAAGCGGCTTCCCACGACCTCCATCTGGTCGTCAGTTCACCGAGTACCCACTCCTACGTCATCCCCATTACTGCCCCAACGGCCATCTGTTCTACGAGCTATGGGCCCCGCCCACTGCCACTTAAGTTGAAAAGCGGAGGCTTAGTAATCCCTAAAAATTGCACAACTCTTAAACCTCTCAACTGGTGTTTCTAATAATGAAACTGAACAACTTTTGTTCAGCAACTTTGATAAAATCGCAATGTTTACTTTCTAGACCCCGTAGTACGGTACGTACGTAGTAGGGTAGAGGAAGTACTGTTATCGCGTAAAAAAAATTATTAAGGCCTTTAGATAGGTCAAATGACAAAATTCAATTCAAATTATTGAAAGACTGTGTAAAGCTATCACTATGGAAAAAAAAAAATATACTTAAGGTGATAAAAATTTAATTGATTACTTTTTGAAAAACATTACCACTTTTGTTGTATAAAAATATATAGTTAATGTTGAATGAAATCAACACACAAAAATTCAAGACTCTTCAGTTTAATTGAAAATATTTTTTTAAACTTATTTGAAAGTATAGAAAAGTAATAAAAACATGTGAAAATCGAGAATTGGGCGTTCGGTTTCAACGTAACAGCTGCGTTGAAGCCCGCATTGATTTGAACTTAAAATGAATAGACATACATTCAATATTAATTTAACACGTATCAACCTGCTCGGATTGAGGCATCTTAAAACCTTAAATGGTTATCTTGCGGTTCCTGAGTGGCCTAGTACAAACTTTTGTCGTAAACTTTTTTTTAACGTTTGAAAATAATATTTATAATTTTTTTTATTATCCTTTTTTTGGGCAGTCAGGTAAAAATACTAACACTCGTCATCCAGCTCGGTCCAGTCGTCGGAATCGGTATCAGCGCCGACGTCTGATGCATCCGACTGCACCTCAGTTCGACGCAGGCGCAACGAGGCCGCGCGACGCGCCGCAATGCTGCGCCGACGCGACATCTGTCAAATAAGAGGAAACTTACATTATGGGTGTGGTTTGTCACTAAATATTATGATTATTTAAATAAACATACCGTTGCGCGGTCACCACTTGAAAACTTTACTGCCATCTGTTCTAAGAGTTATGCGCGTCGCGCACTGCCACATGAGTTTTCGATTATGTGAGCTATGTCGGTTGCTGTGGTTGTCCCAGAAATCTACTCAATTCAGATTCGATCAAGCACGGAAACTGCGAGCATACCACGCTTCATCGGGTCACCGTTTAAGTTACATTGTTATGAGCGTAGGCAGGCTTTCTAATAGGTGGATCGACGATATGGGGAAGGTCTAAGGAAGCCGCTGGATGCGGGCAGCCTTTGTCTACCAATGGACGTCTTTCAGCTGATAGGATGATGATGATGATGATAAAATAAATATGTATTCAGCAACACATCACACGTCATCTGGCCACAAACAAGGATTCCTTGTACTATGACATAGTACAAACAGAATAGTATAAAAATAGTTATCTGTCGCCCCGTTCGGAACTTAATAGCCTACTCACATAGGGCTGTGCCATTTTTTTTATACATACATACCGACAGATACGGTTTTCATTCCTGTTAACAGTTAATCTTTTTTTTTAAAGTTATGCTCTGAATTTGAAGAATAGTTATTGAGGCATCCAAAGACACAAAAATGTGAAAAAAGTAGCCTTTATGATCCAGGTCCTTCAGGTAATTCAATCTGTCTACCTACTAAATTGCAGCCTATATAGATACATCGAGTAGTTTTTGCGTGAAAGACAAAATTTTGAAAATTTGTGAAGGGTTAGGGTCACCACACATTTCACTTAAAAAGTTAGGGTCAAGACACACTACATTGACACAGTCCACAGGCCGCATCAATCACGGGATAAATGACATTATGAATAATCGTGAAAGTTTAAAGTGTTATACCTTCCTGCCCTTGGCAATTGGGCTTTTGCGGGCGGCGCGGGGTGACAACGTGCTGCGCGCGCTCCCCACCAAGACGATGAGGAACCAGTCCAAGCCACACTGTTGTCAGTGTCCTACAATAGACAGCAAAGCAAGTGTATCGTACCTTCTGGCCCTTGGCAATGGGGTGCTTGCGGGAGGAGCGGCGCGGTCGCGCGAGACGAAGCCATGCTACACGATCGCCTGACTAAGATGAAGGGGCGAAATTGTTTTCAGTCATATATTGGCCTGCAGCGGCAGAAAAACACTCAAGTGTACCTCCTTGCCCTTGGCTATGGGCCGCTTGCGAGAGGCGCGTGGCGGTCGCGCGGGGCGGCGACGTGCGGCGCGCGCTCCCGACCAAGATGATGAGGAGGACCCACTATCAGCTGCACCGCTCAACTGTGGATAGCAGAGCAAGTAATGAGGACTCTATTACGGAATTTATAAGTTATAAGACAAATTTCATTAAAGTGAATGTTTCTTTTACTTTTTACTTTCAAGTGACGAAGGACTAAGGAGTGAAGGTGTTGTGATGGCAAAAAAAACGAAATTGAGATTTTGATGGAGATTGATTGTCTTACACTAATAGAGCCTTATAAACAAACAAAAAAAAGTGTGTGTGAGTGTGTATATGTCTGTATTTCCATCTGGTGCTCTGGTTTCCGAACTACTGGACGGATTTGGGTAAAATTTGGGTTAGAGCAAGATTACTTTTATATCTTCAGGATTTTTTTTTAAAATTTACCCTATCTTTGTATTATGGCTTTCGCCGGGATCGGTCGATGGGAGATCTTCTATTGTATGCTACGAATGAAAAAAAAGTCCACAATGAACACATTTTGTAACTATTACAAAATAACGTCATGACTTATCGACAAGCCCTCATCTCTATCGCGCCTTACCGGGAACCAGTATTCTGCTGGGTCTCGCTCACGGATCAGATCTCGCCGTTCATTATTCAATTCACATCAGCTGCTGCGAATCGACAAGACACTATATTCTCTCATCACTCTTAATTTGCAATAAGCTAATTAAATACTTACTTTACTATAAAAACAACTCTTAAATCATTTGTAATTTAAATTGTGTTTGTGATCCCCTCTTTTGGGTAAATGTGGATATCTATTTATAACCTTTTTCTTGCTGTAGCTAATGCAAATTGTTTAGTACCTACCTATGTGTTTTCTATTTTATAATCCTACATGGATTGCTATGCTTGCTAACCTATTTGTTACTTTTGCCAATCAATGCCTACGAGTTAATTTCTAAACTTTGTGATAGATATAGGAACAGAAAGTATTATTCATTACCTTTTTTTAAAAACGGATGCTTTCTTTTTGCGCCATCGCATTATCTGCTGTATGTATGTCCTTACCTACATATTTCTTTGTTAGTATTTTGTGATTATTTCTTTCTCCGCCTCTTAATGTATAAATAAAGTAAATATTCTCAATATTGGGAACCTATCTCCTTTATGCGCTAGAGGTTGGGGCGGGCGACCTTGTTTTTATATGGAGTCTTCCACGCCCTAATACGCAGTTGATGATTCCAGGATCAAGGAAAGATCAAGAAGACCAATGTTTTGGTTCAATCAAGCACCATACTAATTGCCGTACTGCTGTTATTCATTCTGATCACCTAAATGCCAGACATCAGGGGAGTGCCAGTCTGTGCTTTTCAAGGATATCGTAATAATGGACTGACCAGACCCAGTGTTTATTTTTGAAAATATAGATATTTTGTCACTGGTAAGAACTTTTTCCTTTTACTTAACACTGTGCATTATACAATCAAATAGATAGAATAAGCAAAGCTTTTGTCAGTTGGCCTAGGTATTTCAGGATGCCCATAATGCTACCTAGTTAGTACCCACCTACCTAAAATTACTAAGATTTTATTTACCTATTCTTTTTTGCCTGCAATATACACCATGGAGGACTAGATACCTTGGAGCTTAGGTGGAAGTTGCTACTTGGTATCCATTACTGTCTGTTGTTGCAGGGTAAAGTCAATAACTCTAAGGTGTTTAATAATATGTGTCGCCACAAATATATGTGCACACAGGTCGACCACTGCACCACTACTCACATAGCAAGCGCTAAACCTTAATATGTCTAGGGCAATACATTTGCTCAATATAGAGCATGTTGGGAAACTGTAAGCTTTTATTGTAAATAAAGAAATAGCAATTTTACCCAGTGGCAATTGCAACTGACTTGAGCGGTCAGTGGCAGCCTGACCGAGCCTGCCCGTAAGCATAGGTATATTAGGTAATGTAGGTAAGCTTAGGTATATTTTGCAGTAGGTATAAGTGAATGACAGGACACTGGCTCTTCTTTCTTTAAAATCAACTTCCTATTGTATGTAAGTTAAGATTCTATCATAAATTGAGAGGAGAAAATGTGGAAGTATTATGACTTACAATTTGAATATAGCTTTTACGGTGGGGGATCCCTCTCTAACTACCCTGACTTATTCTAAAGGCTGATGTAAACATTTCTTGTAGGTGAATGCACCCTTACCCATTATCTAAAAGAGAAATTATTGAATTCAGTGCCATAATTTTTATTTGCAGTGGTGTATCATGACAATTTGTGCCCAATTGATACATAAGTATATAATTATAACCAAATTGATGAATGATGATTGATGATTAGCTACTGTCCACACTTTTGACTAATGTCCAAAATCTGCACAATTATAGCAGTCCCAAAGGTCAATGACACCAGCCATACTGTGTTGTTTCTTAGTACTTGCCACTCAGAAATTGGTAAATAAATATTGACAACTCAACACGTTTAGAGCGTGAGAAACATAGCAAAAATGGATGATGTGCGAAAAAATTGGTGTGGCGCGACCGTCAGCCATGTTGGTGCTACCAACTTACCGCGATCCACTTGAATGGGACTTCAAAGCGGGACGCGAAGTCTACTTGAGCGTCTCCGTCGGCCAAACCAGCTAGGATACCAAGCTTAGTGCCTAGATCAGCTAGCTCGGCCCCGATTCGGTCAGCCCTGTCAGCGTCGCCAAGCTCGTCCTTTAGAATATCACCGATTTCGTCCGATGCAGCGGCCACAGCAGAAGCCACATCGTCCGACCCAGCAGCACCCTGGCCCATCTTCTCGCCACCGCCGGCGAACAGTTCATATTCCTCCGCTGTACCAGTCCCAGTGCCATCACTCCGCACCGCACATTTCTCCATCGAAAACATTATTCACGCACAAATAAACACAACGCAATTGACAAACGAAACATCTAAAGTTCTAACAGAATGTAATTGATCACACAATTACCAATAATTCAGATGTAAAACGGAGAAAAATCATTTTTTCAAGCACCGATGAATCCCCGAGCTTTTTGACAATACCAATATGGCGACGGTATTTTTAGGAATTTATGACCAGCAGCAAAGGATAAAATGTCATTTTTTATTACGGCAACTTTGCTTTACCCCAATAAAAAAACATGAAAGAGTTTTATGACGGGATTTGTGGTGGAGTGGACGCATTTGTAGTTTTATTTTATTGTATTTGCATTGTTTTCTGCTAGAACTTACTTCAAAAAGTGGTGCGTTTTGGATAAAATCGTCTGGTACACGTTTGCAATGTGAAGAACAAGAAAATAAAATGAAAAAGGACGTGAAAACCCAATTTGCACTGGGTGCAGTTTTATAGATGCCCTACTGCAACCGGGTGTTCTACCTCAGAATTAGGCTGCTGCAAATGCTGTCAAGAACTTCAGAGAGATTTGAAATGCACCGGCACTAGCATTACAAATCCAAAAACAAATGAAGAAAGTGAAAATAATTTACGAATTCGGCTGAAGGACTCGTTTCCATGGCCAAGAAAAATTCGCAACAACAACCAATAAAAAAACTACATATGAAAATTCCACAGATCTACTATGGAAAATTCATACAAGAAGATTTTGATACTTTTTTTCAGTTTGGCCTGTCTCCACAGCCTGTCTCTCATGTCTCTGGCCAAAGAGAATTTAATACTTACGGCGTCTCTGGCTTCGAACAAAGAGTACAGGTCAGAAATCACAATTCTTGTATTTTGGTCGAGCCGTGGTCGAGCCCAAGTGATTTCCACAGAGTACTTTGTATGTGATTTCTATACTCCTTGGTCAAAACGTAGTGATTACATGCTCAGTGCCTTGGTCGAGCAGCAGTTTGTTTGATTTGATGTCACGTTTCCATCTTCGATAGAAAAACTTTTAAATGTGGAGGCAAGTAATTCAAAAATTGTTTATATTATTCGTAGGCTTTGTTAGATGAGCCACTACCTCAACCCTACTTTGTCTTTGAAATGGCAGGCCATACATATACCTAGAAAAGAAGGTTTTTCTGTTTATATTTGTTTACATAGGCATGGAGTAAATAGACACAAGTAACAAGTTTTTAGAAGTTCGTTATTATTAAATGAAACACGGGTTCTCGACGGCGTCGGCAACGAGCCAAAGATTCACGTAATATTAGAAGGCCAACTAGGTAGGGAGATTGGTAGCTAGGTCTTCAAGATGTTACAGTAGAAGCTTGCTTGCTAGTCTGTAGTAGTTCAAGTGTCTCCATGCAAAGTGGCTATTCCGTCTGGCTTTTGTGAGAGGTTGCGGATTCGATTCCCAGCCTGTATTCATCTCAAAACTTGAGGGAATTTCCTAATCCTGTCTGGCTAGCTATATCTTTCTACCAAACATTGATGTATTCCGGCATGCAGATGAGATTCTTTTTGGTAAGCATGCTGAGAGGAGGTAATAGGCACATTGAATCTAAAGACCAAGCTAGAAAGATGTCGAATGATGAAGTCTACGCTCCGATCAGCGCCCATCCAGCTCCAAAACTCCGAGAGCTTTCAGCTCGAGTTACACAATAGCTTTGAATGCCTAGGAGACTGCGAGAATGTGGATGATTATGATGACAGATTGGTGGATATTGTCGAAACGGTCAAGTCTAAGAGTTTTAAAACTCACCATTCAAACAGAACCAAAAAAATTTTGACTTCTCCAGCAACCTGATGGAAGGAAGATCAGATTAATTTTGCAGTCCTCTGAAGAGGCTACTCAGTGTCCGCAACTAAACAGGCAGATCTCTGAGTCCCTGACTCGCAATTTGTGCCACTATTATACAAATTGTGTTAAAGATGTGATTGAGCACAACAAAGGCCCAAAAGTGTTCGCGAGAGCTCTGCCAACTGACCAAGCTGAAGACTGAGGATGGCAGGATCATTTCGTCTAAGACTAAGTAGCTGGAACAGGTTGAGAAGTTCTACGGACAATTTTACAAGACCACATGTTTGCCTGTCAGCGATCTGGCTAAAGGCCTAAGAGCCAGACTAACCCGACACTATACTGAAGATATCCAGCTCAAGAACAGCAAAGCACTGGGTGATGATGGAATTATGGCTGAACTTCTGAAAGCAGGTGGAACACTGGTACTTGAAGTTCTTCAGAAGTTATTTAATTCTGTTATACTCAAGGGACAAATGCCTACAAGCTGTTTTTGAGAGTCATTATGAATCCTATTGCATGCAGTTTTGACGACTTCCAGCCTCCCGAACAAGCCGGTTTCCGAAAAGGCTTTAGTACCATAGACCACATACATACACTGCGGCAGATTATACAGAAGACTGAAGAGTATAGTCAGCCACTATGCTTGGCGTTTGTGGACTATGAGAAAGCCTTTGATTCAGTTGAAACTGTGCTACAGTCTCTCCAGTGGTGTCAAATTGTTGATACATTGAAGTGTTGAAGGGTCTGTATGAAAATGCCACCATGTCGGTTCATCTCCAGGACCAGAGCTGGAAACCTATCCAGTTGCAGCGACGGGTGAGACAGGGAGACGTTATATCTCCGAAACTGTTCATGCCGCCCTGGAAGATGTTTTTAAGCTTCTGGATTGGGGTGGATTCGGCATCAATATCAACGTCGAGTACATAAACCACCTCCGATTCGCTGACGATCTTGTGGTCATGGCTGAGACTATGGAAGACCATCATGGGAATAGGGTGTAGTGAGTCCACTTAGAGACTTGAACACCCGCCTGTACCCTGCAGGCGTCCCACCCAACAATAATAATAATAATGGAAGACCTAAGCACAATGCTCGATGGCCTCAGTAAAGTCTCTCAACAAGTGGGTCTTAAAATGAATGTGGACAACATTACATCTGGTGAGATGATGCCAAGGGCTTACCAATAGAGAATAAAAAAAAAAACATGAAAATAAAGTAAAATGTCCGTGTCCCACCCACCCCTCTGAATGTTGGAGACTCTTACACCTGAAGTTGTTGACGAATATGTATACCTGGGGCAAACAGTCCAGCTACGTATGTCCAACTTTAAGAAAGAGATCAATCGACGTATCCAACTCGGCTGGGCAGCGTTTGGGAAACTTCGCAATATCTTCACGTCCCGCATACCCCAGTGTCTTAAAGCTAAGGTCTTTGACCAGTGTGTGTTGCCAGTGATGACTTACGGGCTTCATAAGAAGGCTCAAGGTCACCCAAAGGGCAATGAAGCGTGCTATGCTCGGAGTTTCTCTGCGTGATCGAATCAGAAACGAGGAGATCCGCAGGAGAACCAAAGTAACCGACGTAGCTCACATAATAGCTAAACTGAAGTGGCAGTGGGCAGGGCACATAGCTCGTAGAACAGATGGCCGTTGGCGCTGTAAAGTTCTGGAGTGGCGACCGCGTATCTGAAATAGTAGCGTAGGAAGGTCTCCCACGAGTTGGACCGACGACCTGATGAAGATCGCGGGAAGCCGATGGATGTGGGCAGCGCAGGACCGGTCGTCGTGGAAATCTTTGTCCAGCAGTGGATGTTTTTCGGCTGATATTATGATAATGAATTACTAATAACATCTCAACACGACTACTCTTGGATCAAAATATTACTACTTACATTAAACTTAAAGGAAAAAGTATATTATTTTTTACATTTTAGAGGTTTTTAACCACTCGAGTGTCATGGTTAAAAATCAATTACCGAAAACCGGTTTATTTGAAACAGCTGTTTACCCCTATCCAATAAACCTGATTGTTGTTTATGCACTAACTATGGAGACAAGTGAGGAAGAGATATCTGACTTCTACGGTAGGCTTGAAGGGACGCTAAAAGATATTCCAAAGAAACAACCTGTGGCAATACTTGGAGACTTCAATGCTAAGATTGGTAGTACGGTCGATGACGAGCACATAAGGAATATAGTCGGCAAGTACGGACTTGGAACTAGAAATGACAGGGAAACCTACTGAATTGCTGTGCAGAAAATAAATTGACCATCATGAATACATGGTTTAAACAGCATCCCAGACGTTTCTACACCTGGACGTCACCAAATGGACTTCATAGGAACCAAATTGACTATATTCTGATGTGTCGAAGGTGGAGATCATCAGTGTTTGCTGCGAAGACGCGGCCTGGAGCGGACTGTGGCAGTGACCATCAGCTTCTTACTGCTAAGTTAAGAATTCGCTTAAAGAGCACGAAGAAGGCGAATCATAACAGACCAATCCATCTAAGCGGTGACGCACTAATCAAATACTACGAGAAACTTAAAACCAAACCCGCAAACTTGGAACAGGACCCGTTGGATTCTGCTGATACGTCCTGGAAAAACCTAAAATCAAGTACTCTCGAAGTGGCAAAGCAAGCTGCAGAGAAATACAAAACCATAACACCCAAAGCCGATTGGATGAGTACCAACACATGGGATAAAGTCAAGGAGAGGAAAGACCTGAAGGAAGATGGTCTACGATCGGATAAAGACCGGAAACGCTATGCGGAACTCCACAGCACCGTCCAAAGACTTTGTAGGAAAGACAGGGAAGCTTCATCATTTCAGCTCATATACGTCCCAACCGAGGGGCTCGAGCCTACCCTGAATTAGGGCGATCGGGCCTTAGTCGACCACGCGGGCCCAGTGCGGGTTGGTCGACTTCACACACAACCTTCGAGTTTCTTCGCAGGCGTGTGCAGGTTTCCTCACGTTGTTTTCCTTCAACGTAAGAGCGTCGGATAAACGTACATATGAAATCGAAATTCAAAAATACATTGGTACATGGCAGGATTGGAACACGACCTCCCGGAAAGGAGGTAGCGGCACTTGCCATTACGCCACCGACGAAGGAAGCTTACATCGAAGGGATCTGCGACTATATTGAAAAAAGCTCACAGACTGCTCACGCGCGTGATATGTTTCATAAAGTCAAGATCCTGGCTCAGGAATTTAAACCTAAACACTGGACCATTGAAAGCGAAAATGGAGCGGCACTTGTAGACAAAGACGCAATCCTAGACATGGAGGCAATACTGTCAGCAGCTGTATAGTAACAACACCAATGAAGAGGAAGATCAAGCCTAGAACCAGATTACGTAGACAGAGAACCGGATATACTTCTGCACAAGGTGGAGTCAGTCATTAATGCTCTAAAACTTAATGCCTGCGGCAGTGATGGCATTACTGCCCAAATGCTAAAAAATATGGGAACAGAAGGCACCAAGATCTTGCACAATATCTGTCAAAAAGTCTGGAGAACTGGCCAGTAGCCAGATGATTAGACCGAGTCAACAGTGGTTCCCTTGACTTGAGAAGATATGGAGAAACAGAACAATAAACCGCAAAACACAAATCAAACTCATGCGAACTCTTATTTTCTCGATATTCTTGTATGCTTCAGAAACCTGGACTATAAAAGCTCGAACTCGTCGCAGGATAGATGCATTCGAAATGTGGTGCTGGCGCAGAATGCTCCGCACATCATGGACTAAGCACTGCACAAATGAGTCTATCCTCGAAGAACTCAACATAAAGTCGAGGCTCTGCTCCACCTGCATGCAACAAATCCTCAAATTCTTTGGTCACACGGTCAGGAATGGATCAAACAGCTTGGAAAAGCATATCATCACTGGCCGCATAGACGGAAAGAGGAGTAGAGGATGAATGCCTATGCAATGGGCCGATGCGATAAAAGAAGTGACCGGGATGATTCTACAGGCTAATATACACAGAGCTCAAAATCGAGTGGCCTGGAGAGCTGTGGTGGCACGTGCGACCCACGATGGTCACGTCCCTCAGTCATGAGGATACGAGAAACAAGAAGAAGTTTCGCGAAACAGTCGAGCCATTATAAGTGTTTTTTTTATTTTTTTTATTTAATTTTTAGATTAAATTAAAAAATACTTTTGGCCTTTTATTTACTTTTGGGAAATACCATAGTGGCTAGTAGGAAATTTCACTCCAGAACTTGACTAATTGTGAGCTATAAATACGTCATCAAAACTTAAACAATAGAGAAATATATCTTAAAACATAGGTACATAACTAATGCACAACATCCCTTAAAGAAAACAACTGAATACTTCCTAAGTTCTTTGACATTGTTACTTAAATGAACATGACTGGTGGGACATTAAAAATCCCCCTCAATTACCTTGGTGCACTTAACGACGAATTTCTGTTCTACAACTTAATTTTTAATGAGATTTTTCTTCTTAATATAAAATCCACTCTGTATACTTTCGTTTTTATTAAAGATTAGACTCATGGCTTGTGTAGAAACAATACCAAAAAAAAATTAAATTGTGACTGGTGGAACACCCCTTTTTACCAAGATGCTTTTAACTAGTTAAAAATGTTCAAATAGTTTGATACGTATGTATTGTTACATATATTGGTATATATCGACACTATGTATGTATTGTTACTTCTATAATAAATTCCAAGTTATAATTCATATTTAGGTTTAGGAATAGAAAAAAAAACTATATTTTTGGTGGGACATGCATTTTCCCCTTTTACATGGAATGTTCTTTAGGCTAATAAGAGCTTAAATCAAACAATTGAAGGTTAGAACAGGGAACAAACCAACAATCTGTAGTATTTAAACAAAATTTCATCGTATATCAATTGTTATCTAGAGTTCCACCTGTGGCTGTTCAAATAGTTCAACACAAGTGGCTGGTGGGACGTATTTCAAAAAAGCCTAGAAATTGTAATATAATCTTTTAAACAATTAAAAGATGTTCAAATATTTTGCCACAAGTATATAGTTACTTTATAAAAAATACAAATTTGTAACGTCAAAGAGGTCAGAAAAATAACTTGTCTCTTTTTGCGTGACTGGGGGGACATGCGACATGCATCTGTTCAGAGAAGAAATACACAAGAACTAACACACTTTTTTCATATGTATTTGCATAGTTATTTCGATTCTTTGTCTAAAATACACTCGTTAGCTTGCTACAATTATTTAAATGGTCGAGAATAATGTTGTCAACTTATACAGTATTTGCCCCCTTAGTCATCTACTATATAAAAATAAGTCGGGTTTTCCTTCCTGACGCTATAACTCCAGAACGGCTGGACCGATTTGGCTAATTCTTTTTTTGTCGAGTTCGTTATTGTCAGGAGAAGGTTCTTATGTAGGGTAGGGTAGTGTAGTGTAGGGTAGGGTAGTGTAGGGTAGGGTAGGGTAGTGTAGGGTAGGGTAGTGAAGTGTAGATTATGTAGGGTAGGGTAGAGTAGGGTAGTGTAGTGTAGGGTAGGGTAGGGTAGTGTAGTGTAGGGTAGTGTAGAGTAGTGTAGTGTAGTGTAGTGTATGTAGGGTAGGGTAGGGTAGGATAGTGTAGGGTAGGGTAGTGTAGTGTAGGGTAGGGTAGGGTAGTGTAGGGTAGAGTAGTGTAGGGTAGGGTAGTGTAGGGTAGGGTAGTGTAGTGTAGGGTAGGGCAGTGTAATGTAATGTAAGGCGGTACGTAGTTCGCCGGGACAGCTAGTTCTGTATAAAATAAAAGTTTCTTTAGAGAAAAAGTAATTAATTAAAAAAAATGCCTACTTATTCATGAAATATTGACTTTTTATTCATCATTACAGCTCATATACGTCCCCACCGAGGGGCTCGAGCCTACCCTGAATCAGGGCGATTAGGCCTTAGTCGACCACGCGGGCCCAGTGCGGGTTGGTCCGACTTCACACACAACCTTCGAGTTTCTTCGCAGGCGTGTGCAGGTTTCCTCACGATGTTTTCCTTCACCGTTAAAGCAATCGGCAAGTATGTACGTAAGTTTTTGAAAAACTCATTGGTACATTGGCCGTCCAGATTTGAACCCGGTACCTCTGGTTAGATGGACCGAGTCGTTACCGGTTGAGCCACCGACGCTTTTACTTCTGACTTTTTATTATCCTAAATAAAATTTAAAATTCATTTATATAATGCTAAATTAGTGATAATTAAATGAACTTTAAATTTTATTCCGTTTTCCTTTTACATGGAATGGCAATGGCCCTTTTCTTAGGTTACACAATAACAAAAAACTTTTTTTTCTATTCCTCAGTGATTCATCACCCCGTCATCATGTATGATCTACGAGCGTGCCGGGTGTGCCTCAACCAGGGTTGCAAGTTAGAGCGTATAAATGACATAACAAGGCGTTTGTACTGTACTGTTACGGGCTTAGATGTGAGTTCATTTAAAACTATTGTATTTCATAAAACGATAAGTCTCATGGCGAAGGGCATGTGAAGGTCTGGGAGGTCGTGGTTAGAATCCTGCCACCTTCTAATATGTTTTCGAATTGTATACGATGTTCTTATGGTGAAGGAAAACATCGTGAAATTACCTGCACATGCCTGCGAAGATACTCGAAGGTTGTGTGTGAAGTCAACCAACCCGCACTGGGCCTGCGTGGTAGACGGTGGCCTAAGGCCCGATCGCCTTAATTCAGCAGGGTAGGCTCGAGCCCCTCGGTGGGGACGTAAGAGCTGATATTATGATGATGAATCCATATTCATTGATAAAAGGCGATTTATAACAGGTTGAACATCTATAAATATCTAATTCACTTTCTATGAGCCAAAACTGCCAAAATGTTTCACACAATGTTTGACTCATTATTCATTACATTCCAGTTCACACCCGGAGAATGCTATCCAAACTACCTCTGTACGGAATGCAGTTGGCAAATGAGGAAGATATTGTCGTTCAGACGCCGCTGCAGGCGAGCATTCTTCGTGCTCAAAGAAATCGTTACTGTGAGGCAAATGGTAATTAATTTTTTTTATCCATAGTTGATAGTCCCCTGGCATCACCTCAATCCGAAACAGACCATACACCACATGGTATTTGATTGTCCCATCACCATATATAAGGGATCAGCTGACGATTTCAACACCCTGACTAAGGCCGCGAGTTCATACTTGCGGAAATGCAAATTTTAAGTTTTTTTTTAATTTTCATATTTTGAATGTTTTAATCTTTTTTATTATAACCACTGTGAATTTTAAATGCTATACGATAAATAAATAAATACCTCACCTGCGTACGTTGATTGAGAAATTTACTATGTTATTTTAAACACCATACACTTCTTGTAGGTTTTCCTGTAATCTATATGTAAAGAACTATTTACTGTATTTTTATCAAAATGTTAAATCCAGTAGTTTACGAGATAAGATGGAGGGAATGGTCAATTTTAGCCTATTTTCTTAAATAACTTCAAAATTATTTATCATAAAATTTAAGAAAAAATGTTCAAAACAAGCCCTTTCATTTGATATGTCACAGCATACACGAGGGCGGTTCAAAAATTTGATGTCACAGCATATACGAGGGCGGTTCAAAAATACGCGGAATGATTGCAATGTAAACGAGACAATAGAAGTATTTTTCTTTTTAAATATAATTATCCTCGAGTTGTCTGATCAACCAATTAATTTGTATAAACCATCAAAAAATATCTTTTGTCTGCCCTCAAAATGAGTGGAAATTGCACTCGTGTATCGTCTGTCTGTCACAGGCAATTTGCTCCGAAACCACTAGACCGATTGAGTTGAAGGTACACATATTTAAGTCGGTGACCCAAAGACAGAAGTAACGTAAATAAATAAATTTTAAAAATGGGAGCCACTTTTGGGGGTAAATTAGAATTTTTGATTTATTGTATAATTAATTAGAATTATTTCCGCTCATTTTGTAGGCATCAAAACCGCCGTTGTTCGCGTAGGCCGCTCCACAACTGTTATATTAGTCGAAGGTTTCCCCACAACTCTAGTATATTGTTGAATCAATTTACAATTCAGATAATCACCTACTTGGAATATTTTGAACAGGTCACACTCGCAGATTTATCGACTGTCGATCGCAAAAAGACAAACCTTAAGTCTAATATAGATTACTGGAGGAACAGAAATATGGGTTTTTATTCAGTCCATGAAGCCACTAAAAACGAAACTAATATAAAATCATCGAACATCAGAGAATTCCTTATAGAATTCCAACCACTAATCAAAGACGATGATAATGATAAAAAACCAAATATCCATGAAGATATTATAAGATACACTCCAAAAGTGGTCAACAATACATATGTAGCTGTTGATATAAAACCCGACAATTCTAAAGATGTTTACGAAGGAGTCGAGCGAAAGCTTGAAAATGTAAGTGACGGTGAGATAGATATTCACGATGGTGTGTGCGAAAACGATGCAGGAAACGAAGCAGCTAGTGAGAATTTGGGTAGAATAGACTTAGAAGATGTATTCAAAGGTCTGCCAGAAGAAAAAAGTGATGGTGAAAATGATTACGGTTTGCCGGAGCCCGAGTTACCGAAGCGAGCACCAAAGAAGAGAGAAAGAAAGCCGGTAGAGACAAGTTTGATAAAAGCAATGAAGGAAGATCCCGAGAGCGATAGAAATATTTGTGGAATGGATAAACATAAGGCTTTATTGGTGAGTTTTTGGGCATTGCTTTTTAGGGTTCTGAATCGAGGACCTTCTTACTAAGCTAACACTGCATGTCTGTCGTTCATCGGTCCGACTTTTAAAAGGATGTATCTTTTGAACCGTATTACGTAGGTAGCTAGCTGAAATTTTGCAAAGAATATGTTTTTTTTATGGTGGATTTACTAAAAAAATAATAAAAATTAAGGGAGGTTGCTCAATACAAGACCTGAGTGTTTTTTTAAAGTTTTTTTTGTATTTGATTTAACGTAAAAACGATTATACATACAAGCATGAAACTCAGTGTGATTGTAGTACTAATCCTAAGTAAAAAAATAATTTTAGAAAAACCAAAAAACTTTTAGGTACATGCTTTTAATATTACATTGTCACACGATATACATGCATGCAAAATTTCAGCTCAATCAAAAACCGGAAAGTGAGTCAAATTTAACCTGCAAGATTTCATTACAGACACCGGGACAAGTGAAACTAAATAAAAGCTTGTAATAATGAAAACTGGCCAAGTGTGAGTCGTACTCTTGCTAAGATGTCCGAACCGAATGAGAAAAGAAGCATTTTCTGTCGCTGGCGTTTTTCACAGTTTTTTTTTTCAATATAGTTACCATTTTTGTACTTGTGTGGAGAGGTGTGATGGTACGGAACTCGCGGTGCGTGAGTCCGACTCGCACTTTGCCAGTTTTTTTTTATCTGTAACATCTTTCCACTCGCTTTCCTGCAATTTGTGCGAGCGATTTCGTGAAATGGGACGGAAGAGTGTAACAGGAAATGCGAACGTTTTTTAATTCTCGAAAACTAAGGTTCTCATGGCCATGCCGCCTAATGTGAAGGCAAAGGCAAAGATGACATACTACTATTCGAAGGGTCTGTCGGTCCGTGAATGTACGACCCGATAATTAATTAATTTCATAAGTATTTTGTCACATGTTACACATCATATGCGAGTACTGTATGGCTCGCTCGTTTTTTTACAAGCTTTTATTTAACTTGCAATGTATGTGTGTTTGTTCGGGTGAAATCTTGCAACTCAATTTTGAAGCAGGTATCTTCAACCGATTGAGCTGAAATTTTGTATACACGTTCAGTTTGTATGACAATGCATGGTTAACTGTGGAACGTCATTCTAAATCCAAGATGGCGGACTAGTTATTTTGAATGCACTCCTACAATATGGGTATCAAATAAAAGTGTTTGCTGAGAAGAATTTGAGAAAAATTTTCAAATAAATGCTTGTACCTAAAAGTTTTTAGGTCTAGAAAATTATTCTTCAATTTTGGCTGTTACACAATGTCAATTCAAAGATCTTTGTATCTCTGTAATGTTTGCTGATAGAATTTCAACTAAACAGATAACTTCTGTAATGGTTGAGGGGGTTAAGAGGGATATTGTGTAGTGACACAAGAATTAAAAAGCATGAGGCCTGAATGGAGACGTAAAACATACGGAGCCGATCTCGAATAATGGCACTAACAAATAAGGCTTTTTCTACTTTCTACAAACATGGAACTGTTGGTGATTTCAGTATTTTATTACCAGTTTCTTGAACTTACCAAATGCACTTTTAAGTGACAATAATAAACAAACCTTAACATCGTCGGTGGCGCAACGGCAAGAGCCGCTACCTCCTAGCCGGGAGGTCGTGGTTCGAGTCCTGCCGCGAACCAATGTGTTTACGAATTTCGATTTCATATGTACGTTTATCCGACGCTCTTACGGTGAAGGAAATCATCGTAAGGGAACCTGCACGCACACACCTACGAAGAAAGTTGTGTGTGAAGTTGACCAACCCGCTCTGGGGCAGTGTTGTCGACTAAGGCCCGATCGCCCTAATTAAGGGTAGACTCGAGCCCCTCGGTGGGGACGTATTTAAGAGCTAATATGACCTTAACATCCCCTGTGCTGGATGGGATCTTCTCAAACTCGGGTTAGGTCAGGCGATGGCATATGTCAAATCCGGATTGTTGGGGGTTGTACCCCACTACAAACAGTTTTTAAGCCGCCTGTGTGACTGGCACCAACGAAAAGTGCCTTTCGAATCATGAAAAAGGTCGAATACTTGTCAATGGCAATGGCACTAGCAGCCGGACCCATTCACGTAACGACTGTACTTATGGTGACTTAACCTACGTGATCAACGCGGCCAACGCTAGTCACACTGAGCTACGACTGCATTTTTACCCGACTATCCCAAAAATGAGGCTTATGTTTTTTTTGGGTGTATGTATGAATGCATGTCTGTTTCTTTGGCTGTGTCTGTAGCCTAAAGGGCTTGATGGCAATAGGGTTATTGGGTATAACGGGAATGTCGGTTTTAGGATAATTTTGGAGTGCAAGGTGTCGTTAGATTCGACTTTGAGTTACTTAGGATACATTTTACTCGTCAGTGTAAAAACGAGGGTAATGTGTTATGCAGTCGGGTTTCAAATTTTTAATTAAATTGGTTGTTGACATAAGCGTAAATACTGTTAAGATCATCTGTGCCGTAAGCCCTTAGTAATATTTTTTTCAACCGACTTCCGAAAAGGAGGAGGTTCTCAATTCGACTGTATGTGTGTTACCTCAGAACTTTTGACTGGGTGAACCGATTTTGATGATTCTTTTTTATTTGAAACCTAGCTCTTCCCGTGTGGTCCCATACCAATTTTATCAAAATTTTACTTTACTTTATTAGAAAATTAACAGAAACCAAAAATAATAATGCAAAAATGTATTACGTTTTAACGTGTTTAACGTTTTTATTACAGCTGAGCCGGACTCTGATGAGCTTCACAATAAAACTGCTATCGTACAAGAAACAAATTGATGGGTTCAAAGCTAGGAAGGAGTCTGAGCCGTACAAATCTTCCGGATTCAAGTGCTCCATGTGCCTCGTGGTGTTTCCTGGCATGCCCGAGCTACTCAACCATGTGGAAGAGCACAATAAAAAACATGTGAGTGAAAGCGTATGGAGTATAGTTTGACAATAGTTATTTATGATTCAAGGGTGGTAAAAAGGTAAATAACAAAAGAGTGACTTTGTAAGCCCGAGTCGTAGGCGAGGGTTTGCCACGTCACGAGTTTGTCAATTAACTTTTACACCCGTGTATCATACGACGTTTTTCAATACTGTTGCGAGAAAAGCGGTAAAATCATAAATTGCATTGCAAATCACTTTTCACAAATAAACACGTAACAGTAACTCAGTAAATGGCACGAATTTTGTTGCACCAACGATCACCACAAGTTACTTGCGTACCACGCAGTGCGCATACGTAAGTTTTCTTATGTGAGAAGGATGACTATAGCAACGCTATATCGTTTTCCCTCTCGCTCGGATATACGTCTTACTACATTTGTACAATTTCAACATAAATTCAATTTAGTTGGGTGGTTGCTATGTGTACTTCACAACCAAGAGCCAAAGATGACCTATTATTACTAGCGTACAAGAGACATGTATGTGAAATTGAACTTGAAATTAGGCAAGTTAGTGAAGTTAGGCCCTTTGTAAAGACTGAAAATATTGACAGCCAGAGATTAGAATGTGGTCTAGAAATAAATGTAAAGTAAAAAGCACGTGTGTGGTAAAATCAATTTTGCGTACATTTGACTGGCTTATTTATTAAGGACTACTTTTCGAGCAACTGTATTGCAAAACTTATAAAAGGATAATTTCCAGTATAAAAATCAGTAATAACTATAATTCAGCAAATAGCGTATTATGTTATAAAATGTCTGAAAACCTTACTTGTTAATTTAAAATTTAGTATAAAATTTTTATATTTGGCCGAGTTACAAAATCAGTTTGTCCAAAACTTTACACATTAGTGACGTGATATTCGTTTAAGGCGGTAATATTACAGATTTTCGTAGAAAACACAAGTTTGTAAAAAAAAACCCTTTGTGTTGATGATGTTCCTTAAAGTCTTCCTTAAAGCTATTAGAAACACGATTAAAGAGTTTTAGCTCTGTAGAAAAAAAAACCCACAGATACGAGTAGGTCTACACCGATACTTACAACTCTAGTTATGGCTAATATTTTGAAGTATAAATTTAAAAAAAATATACAACAATATTTGTTATGATACATAATTCAAATTAAGTAATGTGTTAGGTATTAACGAGTTATTTTTTATACTTTCACTGTAGTTTTTTAATGAAACGAAAAACCATTGAAAAAGTGTAGTTATTTTCTTTACTGTTTACACGTAAAGAAAAAGACAGAGACAACTGTTCCAATCAATACCTATTCTTAACACGAATATTTTGAGACCTAAGATTTCGACAGATAATAAAAAATAGCTTGACTAAGTGGAAAATACCCTATTCTCATCGGCAGTAATCGTTATGCGCAGAAATGCGCGCCGCGCACCATTTCCGACACAGCATCTTGCCGTGGTCCACGCAGGTGAACCACGAGATTCTTTTCCGCAGCTCACCATAGTCCACCTGGGTGTACCGCGGGGAGTTTTTCTTTCGCTTGTTTCATCTTATCATTAAAACTCCTTACATTTGAAATGCAAAGAGATTATGATGACCAAAGATCGTCAAGCGTTATTTATTTTATTCTCTTTGACATTTCTGTTGAAAAATTATTGACTCGAAACAAAGAATCGACACGTCATCATACATACATCTGCTTTACCATCAATAAAAAATATGTAAAGCCACGCTGTGCATACTTTCTCGCGAAGCCTTCACCGTCTGTCGAAGTCGGGCATAAATAAATCTACAATAAACATTACACTTGCTTAGTAGCAAATAATGAAGCTTACTATATTAGACTTGATGACAAATTTACAAATAGTTTGGGTTTGTGTGGGAGGTACCTTACTCAGCTGGAATAATGAAGTACTCATTGCAGTAGACCTTATCTATTTACAAAGTTTCATTGAAATAGTTAAAGCCATTTTTGAGAAAAAGTAGCAAACAACCTGGATTAATAAGAGGGGAGGTACCATATTCCGATTTTTCTTAGAACAATGAACTACCGCGTACACTAGACCATACACAGTTATAGTAACATATCGAGTTTCATCGAAATCATTAGAGCCATTTGGAGTAAAAAATAATAAGTGATTTTTTACTATAGTAGCAACCCTAAAAAAACGAAATTAAAAAAAAAACGCTTGGAGATACAAAAATTATATTGCCGTAACCAAAATTTCACCCAAATCCGTCCAGTAGTTTAAATGTCATATATTTTTTTTACATATCGACTATAGGTGCCTTAAGGATACTTGTTCAGTGTTATTTGTGTTTGCGCAGTCCCCAATGCACCCCCGATCTGACGAATGTTTACTGCTTTTTGTGGTTATATTGTTTTATTGTCCAAAACTATGATAATTATTTTTATTTGTTAACCGAATTCAAAAAAATAGGAGGTTCTGTGATCGACTTTATGAATGGTCACCGACTTATCCGTCAATAGGGGACCGATTTTGAAAATTCCTTTTTTGTTTAATAGTGTATATTCATGTAAATTTTATCAAAATCGGTTAAGTACTTGTTTAGAAAATTCACAAAAACGAAAAAAATATGTAGCAAAATTGTGCTTAGTTGTTGGGATTTAAATCCGATTTGAACGTGTTCAGTTTTGTCAATTATGTGTAAGAAGTATAATGAATTTATTTTAAAAGCTTTTATTTAACTTGCAATGTTTGTATGTATGTATCTTTGTTTAGTTTAAATCTTGCGATCGATTTTAGAGCGCATTCCATGGGTCCGATTAAGCCAAAATTTGGAATGAAGCCGTATTCCCAGTGTCAATAGATCCTTTTTTTAAGTTGATCTGTTGATGAAGTTTGGAGGTGGAATCAAGGTACCAAAATCGTCTTTTATTTTTCAATACAAAAATAGGATATACAATACTGTGCTCACTTTTTTTTGAAATTGGAACCGTGTATTTTTTGTATTCATTTGAGCATTTGGCTTTTTGAGCATAAGAACTCAGAAGTGAGTGACATAGACTTGTTCTAAATGGACACTCCATGCCGCTCTTTAGATTCCGACCTCACACCCTCCCCCCCTCCCCCCGCTACGCCCCCCTTCCGTCACCCAGATGGATACGGATTGGTGATCTAGTTTGTTTCTTAAACGTAAAGATATTCGCTGTCCGGGGTGTGCCTATATTACAGGAAATCCTAGTTTGAGGCTAAGACCATGTGTGATTAATGATCCTTTAATATTATTATTAGATTTGTTTTCTCTTTTCAGAACGTGTTAACACCAGCTCAGAGGAAAAAATACCTATGCATGATTTGCAAAGACTCGTTCAGTTGTCAGGAAGAGCTCACTGCCCACAGAGCGTGCTTCCATTGGTACAAATACCACTGCAACGAGTGCCAAGAGGATAAATATACCCTGTAAGTTAGTTAAAAACCCGTAACTAGTACAGTAATACCCCGCTTTACGCGAGGGCTGCTTTCCGGACAAAATAGCTTTAAGTGAAACTCGCATATAACAGGGTATGATGAAATAACAACCCAAATAAGCACAAACTAAAGTGATTTTATTGAAAAAAAGAAAAAGAATCAGCCTATTAATTGTTACAGATTTTTTTAACTTATTTAATCCTTAGTTATTAATCCTGTTTTGTTTTGCCTGTCGCTGTTTTGTAACATTTATAATGTGATTAATATCTGGGTATGAATTTTCTAAAATTTCGAGGCCTGAATAAATCTTCGGCAACGCCTCTGCAATAATGCTGGACGACAACACTCTTTCATCATTATGTTCTTCTGTCTCAGTCTGAGTTTCGTCCAAGTTATTTCGCATGTCTGTTAAATCTTCATCACCCAGCGCGAAAATTAACCAATCACGGCACTCGCGTAAAGCGGGGTAAATTAGCGCGAATTTAAAAAAATATCGTTACAACGAATTCCCGCTGTGCTGGGTCGCGTAAAGCGGGGGTTACTGTACTTAATTAAACTCTCTCGGGTCGCCTAAATTCTATTTAATATTGTAGGAACGGATTTGTTTCTACTCTTGTGCCTGGGGTCCGACCGTGGACCAACCGTTGATGGTTGGTAGTTGTCAGTGGCGAAGAAACTTTAATAGCGCGTTCTAGATGACACCTGCCGCCACAATATTATAAATGTGAAAGTTTGGATGGATGGATGGATTTCTGTTATCCAATCACGCTAGAACCGCTCAATGGATCTGGATAAAGTTTGGTAGGTAGAAAGATCAGGACCTGGATAAACATATAGGCTACTTTTTATCCTGATTTATCAAGTGTTTCTCATAGGATACCTATTATAACTCTTTTTTAGGGTTACATACCTCTAAAGGTAAAACGGAACCATTATAGGATCACTCGTGTGTCTATCTGTCCTTTTGTCAGAGCCAGTTTGTTTCGAACCTACTGGATCGATTGAGTTGAAATATGTAATTAGGTGATCTAAGACGGAACTATAACGTAAATAAATAAATTTTAAATATAGGGGCCGGGTAAATAAAAAAAAAATAAAAAAAAGTTTTGCAAACTATGTCGTGTGACATATCAAATGGAAGCGTTTGTTGTGAGAATCTCAAATGTTTTGAAGTTATTAAAGAAAATAAACGAAAATTTAACTTTCCCTCCCCCCTCCCCGTATCTCCGGAACTACTGGACCTAAAATTTTGATTAAATAACAGTATTTAAGCTTAAATATGCATTGAACCTTATAGGGAAATTTATGAGAAATTCTAAAGTCTTTCTGTTCTTACAGGAAAAATGAAACTTCCAAAGTCCGAGCGGACTTTCATTTAACATAATATACTGTGAGGGGGTTAAAGCAGGCGTCCGTCACTTGCTTCAAGGCCACGCGTTATATGCCTACCGCTAAGCGTATCGGAGACGATACAACGGACAGTAGGTTGACGCACGCCCGCCTGAGTGCTCGCACGTCACATTTACCGCTCTGACTATCGAAATGCCGAAACCACGCAATTATTGTGCAGTGGATGGGTGTCACAGTCAAAAGGCAAATGAAAAGCATTGATTGATTGATTGAAAATTTAACATTTTTTTCATTGCCGAGAGACGAACAAAGGTACCTAAGTTAATAGTACCTATTTTAAATCTTTTGTTTTTTTGAATTCCCTTTTCTCATTCCTTTACAAATTATCATCATTTATTCCATAAACTTAGAACAATGGTGGGTAGGTACCTACTATGTTAATCGTCGTAAATTAAGGATTTCAGGTATTATTTATGTGTTTTTTTTTATATAATTAACAGTTACCTACTTAGTGTCAGAACATAGTAGCACAGTATATATATATTAGTACTAACGTAATAGTAGGTACCTAGCGTCGTCGTCGTGATTTAGGTAGGTATGTCATAGAATAGAAGTACTAATGCGCCGGCCACTCGGTAGCTGGGAGGCACTTCTATAGCTATAAATAAACCGTTTAAAACCAAAATCCAAGGTTTAACTTGTCAAGTACCATTACGTCATCGAAATAATGCCATCAAGGCCCGCCCCCCCGCGCGCGCCGCCGACTTTTATTACCAGGACGAATGTAAACGAAAAAATCTCAAGAACTTAGCACACATTACTAAATAGTTACTTCGTAAACTATAGCTTGCATTCACAAGCCGTTTTTTGTTATGACTTGTAGATAGTAATTTTATTTTTAACCGCCTCCGTAGCTCAGAGGCAAAGTTCACTGGCTTTAAACAGGAGTTCGCAGGTTCGATTCCCGGCGGGGTCAATTGTAAGACTCGGTTTGGTTGGTGGTAGGGCATTTTCTAAGCCCGCCTGGCTAGCTACCACCATCTTATCTAAGTCTTGCCGCCAAATATCAATGTTGATATCATTGGTGTGTTCCGGCATGAAGATAAGATAGCCAGTTCCCCATTGCGTTGGGGAATCTTGGTAAGCCCGCTTCCATCTTCGGCAACATCGTCACTTACCACCAGGTGAGATGTTGTCAAGGGCTTACCAATTGTGAATAAAAAAAAAAGAAGTTAGTATTGTCGTTTTGAAGTTATTTAAGAAAACTTAGTTACTTTTTCTTTTTTAGTTTCATTTTTAAAACACTGCAATTAAATATTTTAATATAAACTAAATTTACCGTTTCAAATTCTAACTAAAAAGAGTAAAAAAAAAAAAAACAACTACGTAAAAGTGAACTATAAAAAGATGAAAACAAGATGATCTATTTGTGTCGCCAATCCCTCTCTCCGTAAGACACCCTAAGCCGTGATCCATCTCTTTTTTTAATTTGTTTTCAAAATTTAGACTTTTTGTCTGTCTTTGTTTTTCTATTAACTTCATATCTCATATATATATATTTTGTGGCATATATTTTCAACCGACTTCCAAAAAGGAGGAGGTTCTCAATTCGACTGTATGTTTTTTATTTGTTTGTGAACTCTTTAATATACAACAACTACTTTATTCTTTTTTGTATGTTACGCCATATCTTCGCAGATTTTCATGATTCATTTATAATTCTATAGGATATGCTGCCAGGATGGTCACAAATCGGTGTAGTACTTTTTTAGAAAATTAACAAAAACCGAAAATAATAATGCAAAATTGTACCAAGTGGTTGCTATGGAAGTCGGTTTTTAACGTGTTACTACTACTACTATTAAAAAGTGGTGGTAAAAGTATATTTTTACTTATTCGGACCTTAGCTCAAAGTCTTGTCATTTTACTTCGTGCTGGTTTAGACGCGAGTTGTAGGGCGCGTCGAGGCTGCACTGGCGATTCCCGAGTTTGTGAAGAGACTCGTGCCCCAACTGTGGGAACGTTGATAGGTTGTCAGCGATGCTCGTAGTCAGGTTTTTTAGCTTTGACTTTTCCGTCCACAGATTCGACATTCTCAAGTGCCACAAGCCGCCCCAGATATCCGTGTCGCACCACTGCACGATAGGGGAGCTTTACAAGATGAGCGACATGACGGCGCTGGTGCCGCTCGCGCCCATGGAGTACAACTGCCGGTACTGCGGCTTGCGGTTCCACAAGAAAGACAAGCTGCAGAGCCACGAGCAGAGGCACACTGAGGTGAGTGCTTGATGGGTCAAACACATATAATACAACAATTTGTATGGAAGGTACCTTTTAAGGATTTTGTAGTCAAACTAGGAACACAAATGATCAATGGGATCTTCAAGGCAAGAGTGAATAGGCATTATTTGAGTTTGCGTGTACCATCCTCGACTGCATCATCACTTACCATCAGGTGAGTTGCAGTCAAACGCACTCAAATTTTTAATTTAAAAAAAAAAAACTTATCGTTTCGTCATGTCCGACAGTCCGTCCGTCCAAAACAATTGGAATCGAAATCTTTTTGTAATGCTATAAAAATGGCGCGCCCCGATATGCGTTCTATTAGAAGAAAATAGTTGATAGAATCTCCTTCATGATACTTTGGATTTGCCCTGTATCGTATTGACAAATTGAAAGCGGGACTTGACGTGATTTTATAGAACATATGAGCAGGTGTTAATGTCAATTAAGTCTAATATTGTTGTCAATTAAGACCGTACTTACCCCTCCCGCTAAGATAGTAAGATACGTACGTATACGCCCTACCGCTGAAGGTTCCTGGGGTGTACAAAGTCGTCTGCAGCTGTGGTAATTCCTACGTGGGACAAAATCAGCGCACGATCGCCGAACGAATCAAGGAACATGTAGCAGCTGTCAAAAACCGTCAGATTAATAAACGAGATTCATGACCCAAAATCCTGTCGACGGATCGCCGGTACTACCCAAGAATCGTGCGTGAAGCCATTGAAATTAAGAAACACAAAAAATTCAATCGTGATCAAGGATACAAGCTTTCCTCGTCATGGAATCCGGTGATTGAAAAGTGTCGACAAGTAAACTGCGAACAAACACCCGTGCGGCCTGTGGACTATGTCAGTGTAGTGCGTCGTGACCCTAACTTTTTAAGTGAAATGTGTGGTAACCCTAACCCTTCACAAAATGAAGTGAGGATAGATGGAGTTGTTCCTGCGACGCGTCGGCGGTGATGATACCGCGGCTTCACTCTGCTCGCGACCACGGCTATCGAAGCATATTCGAAACGTTGAGGTAAAAACAACATCAATACCAGCTTATATGTTTTATAAAATCACGCCAAGTCCCGCTTTCAATTTGTCATAATGGATAATCGTGAAAGTTTAAAGTGTTGTATCGTATTGGTAAAAAATGTTTTACAACATTTTTTTGTTAGAGAAAAAGAATTTTGGTGTGGTATTTATAAAGTATGTCAATATAAACTCGTTTTGAAGTTTATAATTCGAATTTTACGATATGAGAGTATATAATAGTTATTTATGTTACAAGGGTGGTAAAAAGGTAAATAACAAACAAGTAACTTAGTAAGCCCGAGCCGTAGGCGAGGGTTTACCATCATCACGAGTTTGTCATTTACTTTTTACACCCATGTATCATACGACGTTTTTCGATACAGTTGTGAGAAAACAGGTAAAATCATAAATTGCATTGCAAATCACTTTTCAGAAACAAACACGTACCACTGACACTGTAAATAGCGCGAATTTGGCGCAGTGCGCATGTGTTCAGTTTTCTAGTGAGAAGGATGACTATAACAACACTTTATCATTTAGTTCAATTGTTCAATTTCAACATCAAATTAATTTTAGTTGAACGTCATGTGTAATTCACAACTATAAGGCAATTTTTTTTAATTCAATATTGGTAGGCCCTTGGCATCATCTCACCTGATGGTAAGTGACGATGATGCCGAAGATGGAAGTGGGCTTACCAAGATTCCCCAATGTAATGGAGACCTATTATTACTAGCGTACAAGAGGCATGTATACGAAATTGAACTGGAAATTAAGCAAGTTAGTGAAGTAAGGCCTATTGTAAAGACTGAAAATATTGACAGCCAGGGATTAGAATGTGGTCTAGAAATATAAAAAAAAAGTGGTAAAGTAAAAGCACGTGTGCGGTAAAGTTAATTTTGTGCCCACTTGACTGGTATATAAAGAACCACTTTACGAGCCACTGTATTGAAAAATGTATTTAAAAATACGGTTCCAACCCTCGCTGTCGCAATCAGCAGAAACGATGACTCGATACTTGCGGAGGCAGGTTAACTGCATGATAGTACGTGTGATAAATAAATACAGGGTGTTTATGCAAACCCTAGAAACCTATGGTCAATTTAAAAAAATATATTTTGGACTTCCCATAGAAATTGTATGAGATGTCCAATTTTTTTTAGAAATGGCCATAGGTTTCTTGGGGAAAGTTGTTCAGTTTCGGTGTCTTTTTCACTTTTAAATTTAAAGGTTTCTTGGGTTAACATAACACACTGTATAATCTTACACTCGTGTGGTTTGCCGGCAGCCGCCGAAACGGCCTCGCCGGCGCAGCAACTACTTGTGCGACCTGTGCGGCATTTACTGCAGCAAAAAAGTGCATATCGCGGACCACATGCACACGCACTACAAGAGGTTCACGTGCCAATTGTGCAGTCAAGTGCTCGAGGGGTGGTGAGTCAGATATTAACAACGCTTTTTTTATCCACAATAGGGATGACGACAGCATCAGAAATAAATTATGAACTCTTGATCACTAAATTGCCCTCCTACTTAAACTTCGGAAAACCTTACTCGTTTTGTTTTCCATCAAGTCTTCGATTTTTAATTCACCAAAATCACAAAATGAGTACTTAAATGACGCTGCAAAACTATAACGTTAAGCCTAGGTATTTCAAACATTTTTAGAACAAAATGTCGTTTTTGACAGAGGATAAAAAGTAACTCAGATGACTAGCATTCGTCATCCCTATTTGTAAGCCTTTGGCACCAATCACCTGATGGTAAGTGGGTAGTGGGTAGCTTTTGTTAGCTACTCTTGTATCATCATATCAGCTGAAAGACAATCCACTGGTGACAAAGGCCTCCACCAAGGATTTTCACATCGACGGGTCCTGCGCTGCCCGCATCCAGCGGCTTCCCGCGACCGTCACCAGGTCGTCGGTCTACCGAGTGAGAGGCTTACCTACGCCACGTCTCCCCGTGCGCGGTCGCCACTCGACAACTTAACTACTATGTTCTACAAGCTATGTGCGCCGCCACCATGTAAAATAACTTTCTCAATACAGTTGCTCGAAAAGTAGTATATGCTAGTTTACTGTGCGCAACCTACGCCACGTCTCCCCGTGCGCGGTCGCCACTCGACAACTTTACTACTATGTTCTACGAGCTATGTGCGCCGCCACCATGTTAAATAACTTTCTCAATACAGTTGCTCGAAAAGTAGTATATATGCTAGTTTACTGTGCGCAAAATTGATTTTACCGCACATGTGCTTATTACTTTGCCACTTTTTTTTATTTGTAGCTCTGAGAAACAAGACATTTCTAGCAAATAAAAAAATATAATAACCAAAGATACAAAATCTTTTTTAAGACTTTTGAAAGGAGAATTTTAAAAAAGATAGGTTGTTTCTCCGTGAGTTTACTACATAACGCTAGCTGATTAGATTCTCTTTGGGTTATATATTTGTGAAGAATGGAAAATATATATGAATGAAGCGCATAGGAAGTAACTAGTATCTCATCTGTGGCATAGGTTACAATAGGTCATCTTTTCTAAGGAAATTTTAATGCTTACAATAATATTATCCCAAGCCTTATTGTTATCTATTTATAGAATAATTTAAAAAAAAACTTACGCATGCGTACGTGTGGCTAGCTAAATTAAATATGGTGCAATTTTGATAAAACTGAATTGAGTTGTTTTAGTTGTGAATACGAATAAAATTATGAATAGTTAATATAATTATGTGTAATAAAAAATATACTTATGTGTATGTATAGGAAAAAACAAAGTGAGATTACTCCCCGGACATTTAAATGAGCCACAAATTCGTGTAACATAAACTTTGATTGTCGAAACTTTGATATCCATATCCATATATTTTGTTTTTTGTCACGGTCGTTCTTTTATTATATCTGTTATCTCACAACTGTATTGAAAAATGTCATACGATAAATGGGTGTAAAAGGAAATGACATGAACTCGTGACGTGAGTAAACCCTCGCCTGCGGCTCGGGCTCCCAAATGTCATTCGTTTGTTATTTACCTACCTTTTTACCACCCTTGTATCATAAATAACTATTAAGAAACTAGTACTATTAGTTCTATAATTTTGCACGGCAACGACGCGGCACGGTATTATTGTAAAAGCCATTCTCATTTTTATCCGACTGCCCATTCTTCTGAAAGGTAATTTTTTTTCGTGTGTTTTTATATGTATGATGTTTCTTTGGCTGAGCCTGACCCTGAAGCCTAGACGGCTTGAGTACGAAGGTGTCGTTGGATTTATTTTGATCCCCTAAAAGAATACACTGTTAGCTGTCTAGTTATTTTATTTCTAGGGTTCCGTACCTCAAAAAGAAAAAACGGAACCATTATAGGATCACTCGCGTGTCTGTATGTCCGTCCGTCTGTCACAGCCAATTTGCTCTGAAACTACTGGACCGATTGAGTTGAAATTTGGTACGCATATGTAACTCGGTGACCCAAAGACGGGCATGTAACGTAAAAAAAATAATTTTAAGCGTGATCATAGGGGTAAATTAGAAAATTTAAAAAAGTGTTGCAAACCAAATCGTGTGACATATCAAATGAAAGGGCTTGTTAGAAGAATCTCAAATACACAGTGTGTATTTGATAGGGTTATCGATATTTTAAGGGCATATTATACACTACATTTCATCTACGAAAAACTCCTCATTAGAGGGTCGCATTATTCTCCCCTCTAAATGACAGAATTTTAATTTTGAATTTGAATTGATTTTTAATTTCAAATTATTTTTTTGTATCTGTTCATGAAAAATATATTTTATCTTGAATTAGCAGCAATACAGACTTCAAAATGATCTCATTTGAAAGGTAATTTAATTTCTCTGGTGATCCACACATAAAATTAACCAAAACATTTGAGGAAAAACAGCAAAAAATTATTTTATTATTTTTCTTTATTTGAACCTACTGCAAAAATGAGGTCGTTTACGTGTTTTTTTCTTCTAAATCGATAGATTTAAAGGTAAGCTTCAAAATAAAACTAAATTATCTACCATTAGTTACGTACGTAATGATGCAAAGTGATGGTAAAGAGACCCTTGTGCGGGGTTGTGACAATCTTTTAATTGTAATTTCACAACTGTTTAAGTCGTTACCCTGGGGACACGAAGTTTCCGTAACACAGAGGACAGACGTCACCTACCGGCGGTTTATGTCTAATGTAGTCCCCGTGGACTGTCCCTAATACATCAGGTACAAACAATCTACAAATAAATTAAATCATAATCAAATACGGAACCCTAAAAACAGCGTACAATTTAAATGAACAAACAATAGCAATTTACATCTAACTACTCACCAATATCGATGCAATTCGACTTCCTGGTAGGGCGATCGTTTGGTGGCAAGGAGCAGGTGAGTCAAGTGTTTGTGTAATGTATGTATGTATATGTATGTGTGAATGCCACAGGACCTTAATCTCTTCAAGGGGTGCTGGTTCTCCAATTCGGGACGCCTTGGGTGTGGTAACAAGTAGGTACATAGATCACAACTCACAGTAGTCCGATTACCCATTAAAGTAGTCAGATTACCCACTAAAGTACATAAATTTATTCACAGTCCGACACCACAATGCGGTCAGTTTATAGGTACAAAGCCGGTTTTGTGCTAAGTACAATATCACAGGACGAAACCAAGGCAATTATAAATGTGACAATCGACGTGATATGTCCGTACTCCCACAAAATTAGGATACACCCGTAAGTACTAACCGTACGTGCCCGTTACCTGAGCAGTCTTGGCTACCAACAAAGGCTCACAAACGAGGTCGCGCCTATCTCAGAGCGCCTGCTATGACCTACTAGCACACTTAATTGCGGAGCTGCGGGACGCGTCTGTACCGCTCAAACGCTCGCTGCCACCACAGTATATATATTAGTACTTGCTGCCACACTGCCCGAGTACAGGTTGCGTGCTCGGCATCCTACCACGCGGCCGGCTGCACTGACCAAAACCGGCTCAAACCCGTTCAGCGCACCGCTCGCCGATACTTGGCGCGAATCTAGGTTGGTTTGAAACATAATTCTTTACCTATAGATTATAGTAAAACCTATAAGAAGTGTATGGTATTTAAACTAACAGGAAATTTCTTAATCAATGTACAGAACCCTCTCCACGCAATTAAAAAAAAAATGATGAGTTTATTTTATTCGTGATACAAAATGGATTATGTGATTTTTCAGGAACGCAGCTTATGATCATTCGAAGGAGCACAAAAAGTTCAAATGCCTCACCTGTGAGGAGACGTTTCGGTAAGTGGATCATGGACCTTTCAAATGAGACCATTTTGAAGTCTGTACTGCTACTAATTCAAGAGAACACATATTTTTCATGAACAGCTACAAAAAATAAATAAAAAAAGAAATGGCTGCCATTTAGAGGGGAGACGAATGCGACCCCCTAATGGGGGGTTTTTCGTCAATAAAATGTAGTGTAATACATGTGTTGTATGGCATGTCCTTACAATATCGGTACCTAACCCTATCCAATCTTCTTCGTCGGTACACTCTTGATAGAGCGGTCGTGGTCGTCAATCCATGACGGTGGTGGCACGCTTCGTAATCCTTCGCCATTCCTCTGGGACGGTCGCTTTTGCTGGTGCACTCAGTCACGGAACCTTCCGGTGCGGTTTTAATCTGGGGGTTTTTTTAATTAAAAAATAAAGTATTTCGAAAATGTTCTAACCGCCTCCGTACCGTAATGGTTAGTCCATTCGCTTGGTAAGCCCGCTTCTATCTTCGGAATCTCACATGCTTATGTGTATGAAGTTTAATTAGAATCGGCTCATCCATTTTCGAAAAGTAGTAATCCGGAGGGTTTTTAAGTTTGTATGGGGAACTTTTTTGTAAATACTCTCCATAGCTGATTTGACCATTTTTTGTTTAACAGAACAGAGCCCGAAAGACGTAAGCACCAGTTGTTGCTACATAACAGTTCGGATGCTAAGTACGACTGCACTCTATGCGGGTTGCCTGTCTACAGCCTTCCTCGACTGTACCAACACCAGCTGAACACCCACGGCTATATTGTAAGTAGTAGTGAAATCTTCTTTGGGCATTTTTTGGGATGGGAAAAACCATTGAACTCGCGACACCGTAACCGGCACCGTACCAGGAACACTCGCAGGGTTTTTTTTTCATCACACCTATTCGGAAAACGACAATCCTCGATAAGTGCGACTAAATCTCTACTGTGTACCTAGGGATAGGGAGTTTTGGTTTCTCTCTTCTGATTCGTCTGCGATCGAACTGGAGTTTGGGCTATCTCTCTTCTGATTAGGCCGCGTTCGTGCTTCTGTTTTCTCATAGGTCGTGATGCAAAATTGTGTGTGTCAATCGGGGCCAAAATATTTTAATCTCGGGCGACGTATACTGAATCCCTCGCTAAGCTCAGGATTCTACCTTAATCCTTCGCTTAGCTCGGAATTCGCAATCAACGCCCTCGGAACAAAATATTACTTTGTCTCCTTGTTCATCATCATCATCATCATATCAGCCTCCTTGTTGTTCGAATAAAAAAAATATTATACAGTCGAACATAGAACGTACTCCTTTTGACGTGATAACGTCTTATAATTCGATGGAGCCGGCTGCACGCACGAAAAAATGCGTCGTTACCTCGCTCTGAGGCGTTCCGTGTAAGTCTTGAAGTGCAAGCGAGAGCGCGAACGAGCGACAAAGAAGCACATTTGGCCTTTACGTTCGGCAGCGTTCGACATCCGTCTCTCTCCTACTTGAGTGAGCGATGTGTCTGTGTGAACAGCTGCTATACTATAGTACATCTACATGTTTTGATCGAGTATCAAGTGCAGTGAAAAGTGAATGTGGTGTCAATTGTTTATAGCAACGATAATTGCGGCGATAAAGGTAATGATTCTTTCGATATTATGAAACCATTCCATCAGTATTTTCTTATGACGTTGTCACGTTCAACTATCGTCAGTAAACCGACTTTACAGACAACCGATTTTTTTTGAAGCCGTTTAAAAACGATAATTGGCTTTAGAGGATAGTGGGATCAAAATTCATGTTTGTTCCCTAGGGAGTCTGAGGAATGTCTCTTCTGATTGGTCCGCTTTCGTGCATAGAGTTTGAGCTTTCTGTCTATACATACGAGTTTCTTTTTCTCATAGGTTATGATGAAAAATTTTATGTATCGCCTGGGGCTATAATATTTTATTCTGGGTGGTGTATATTGATCAATGTTCGGAACCAAAGTTTAATTCCCGCGACTCACCCTTGGCCGCGGTTGTCGGCTTGACGACAACGATTAGGTGGTCTGCGTCGGAGTGCGAGGGGAGCGCGTAAACGCGGGGCGGCGGCTCGCAGGCGCGATGTCGCCGCCGCCCGAGCAGTCACGGAACAGCCTTGTGGCGACCACGCGCGTTGCGCGGTCGTTGTTTAGTGAGCCCTATAATTGCGGCGGGGGCTGCGGGCTTCCGGTTATTTTGTAGGTTTTTAGCAGCGAGCAATAAAAGGCCGCATACCCCAGGACGCGTAAAAATTGCTACGGTGTGTCCTGATAAATCCTGTCTTATCAATATGAACGATAGCTACTAGTGCAGGAGTTGTGCTGAAAACGGATCATATAATTTTTTGGTCACTGACAGAGCGCCGAGAGTGCCGTGCGTACCGCGCTCCGTAAAATAAATTTTTTTCACCGTCAATTTTGTGAACCCTGATTTTGTGCTATATTGGCCAGGACTCCAGACACGCACCTTTTAAGGGAGTGTCTGAACCCTACCTATTGTATTAGGACAATAAGAAAAGTTGTGTGACGGACCTTGGAATTGCCTCGCTTACCACGCGGTTTTGTGAATCAATTATAACGCCATAGTGACTTTGTACCAAACTGATCCAGCATTGAAGCTATAAGTGATATTGAAAACGCGTTAGATTGATCAGTTGTAAGCGTCGTGTGATTGTGATGTGATTTTGTACTTTATTAGCACACACGACTCGTGGCTAAAACTGACCGCGTTGTTGACCGAATAGTACTATTGTGTTTTATTGAACTGTGAATAGATCTATGTACGTGCGGGTTGGTCGACTTCACACACCTTCGAGTTTCTTCGCAGGCGTGTGCAGGTTTCCTTACAATGTTTTCCTTAACCATAAGAGTGTCCGATAAATTTTAAACTTATTTAATTTTAAACTCATGAGTTTATCGGAACCGTAGGTTTTAAATTTGGTTTACCGGAGCCGGAATCGGAGGCGGAGGTCACGTCATAAGTACTAAGATAGCACTGCTAATTCAAAATTACAACTCACGAGTTCTATAAATGAAAACACGAAGAGTTTCTAATTTCTGTCTGGCACACAAAATAAAAAAATTAAGCAGGGAAAATGCGAGCGTGGGTGATTTGCTGGTCAACAAATTAAATTTAAACGCACTCTGGCTGCGGTCGCTGAGTCCCGATCTTCGTTATAACCTCCGATACAGAATAGTGGATCGGTCTGCTAGTCATTTAAGTTACTTTTTATGATCTGTCAAAAAAGACATTTTGTTCTAAAAATGTTTGAAATATTCACAAGTGACGTCATAGATTGTAAGCGTCATTGACGAACTTATTTTGTGAATTTGATGAATTAAAAATTTTAAGACGTGATGGAAAACCAAAACAAGTAAGGTTTTTTGAAACATCAAGAGGAGAGCAATTTAGGAAATCATATTTCAGATTTTATTTTTGATGCAGTCCGATGCACTCTGGCTGCGGTCGCTGACTCCCGATCTTCGTTATAACCTCCGATACAGAATAGTGGATCGGTCTGCTAGTCATTTAAGTAACTTTTTATGATCTGTCAAAAAAGAAATTTTGTTCTAAAAATGTTTGAAATATTCACAAGTGACGTCATAGATTGTAAGCGTCATTGACGAACTTATTTTGTGAATTTGATGAATTAAAAATTTGAAGACATGATGGAAAAACAAAACAAGTAAGGTTTTTTGAAACATCAAGAGGAGAGCAATTTAGGAAATCATATTTCAGATTTTATTTCTGATGCAGTCCGATCCCCTATTATCAGAGTCGCCGGTATTAATCAATCGGAAGTTCCGACCTTTCGGAGTCGGAGCCGAAGTTTCGTAACATCCCTAATACAAACCGGAGATATTATACAAACTATTTGTCGCAGAGCATCGACGATAAGACTCTCGGCGACCCTCAACACCGGTGTGCAATGTGCGGAACGCAGTTCGTGGACCAGAAGAGCCTCAGAACACATATGTTGAAGAGAGGGCACGTGGAAGATCATAAGTTAGGGTAAGTGGATATTGAGAGCATCTTAACCGCCTCCGTGGCGTAGAGGTTAGTCCACTGGCTTCTTAACAGGAGGTTGCGAGTTCGATTCCCGGTGGGATCTGACTTTGTAGGACTCGGTTTCTGACTTTGTGACTGAATTTCCTAATTCTAAGCCTGCCTGAATTTTAACAGCATACTGCACTTGGACTATGTAGTTTTTAATAGCTTTTCATAAAAACATGTTTTTATGAAAAGCTATTAAAACAACAACATTAGGCAATGTTGAGCAGTGAATGACGTCACACCTAGCTATTTAAACATTTTCAGATCTATCAACGAACAAGTGGAAAGGTAACCCAGGCTAAGTGCCTGCTTTATATCTCCATTTCAACTTTTCTCTATCTACAAATAGAGCCGTTGCCCTCTCTCTGCCGCCGCCGCCGCAAGCCTTTCTTTGTCTACCCCTACACGCGGCCGTGACGCTTTTTCGTGACAGAAAAAATCCTAATATAGTTTCACTTCAAAAGTACTTTTTGACAAATGATAAAAAGTAACTGAAATGACTATCAGTGACCTATCGTATCGAGAATTTTATAACATAATAACCGTATCCCTCTTTTTGGGTTTCGGGGATTCCAGTCACTTAGGGGATCAAGACGAATCTAACGACACATTTTACTCCAAAATTCATCAAGCCGTTTAGGCTACAGAGCGAGTCAAATAATTAGATAACTTCTTTTTTTGGCCAGTCGGGTAAAAATGTATCTTATGTCACTCACGGGATCAAGACGAATCTAACGACACCTCGCACTTCAAAATCCATCAAGCCGTTTAGGCTACAGAGCGAGTCAAATAATTAGATAATCCGTTTTTTTGGCCAGTCGGGTAAAAATGTATCCTATGTCACTCACGGGATCAAGACGAATCTAACGACACATCGCACTCCAAAATTCATCAAGCCGTGTAGGCTACAGAGCGAGTCAAATAATTAGATAACTTCTTTTTTTGGCCAGTCGGGTAAAAATGTATCCTATGTCACTCACGGGATCAAGACGAATCTGACGACACATCGCACTCCAAAATTCATCAAGCCTTGAGGCTACAGAGCGAGTCAAATAATTAGATAACTTCTTTTTTTGGCCAGTCGGGTAAAAATGTATCCTATGTCACTCACGGGATCAAGACGAAGCTAACGAGACATCGCACTCCAAAATTCATCAAGCCGTGTAGGCTACAAAGCGAGTCATATATTTAGTAAACCTCTTTTTTTGACTAGTCGGCTAAAAATGTATCCTATGTCACTCACGGGATCAAGACGAATCTAACGACACATCGCACTTCAAAATCCTTTAAGCTGTTTAGGCTACAGGGAGTGCCAAAGAAACCGACATTCATACACACATAAAATACATCCACCCGAATAACACTACCCTTCGATCGACCAAAAGGCGGTCGGGTAAAAATAATCAATTGGTCACTTTTGTAATTGGTCAATGGTGCATAACTGTTCACAGAGGCAAATGTGATTCTTGCAAGAAAATTTTCTTCACCGTCGAGGAGTTCGTGGCCCATAGACGCGGCAACAAAGTCTGCAAGCGCTACCCCGTCAAATGTGTCTACGTAAGTTTATTTCATCATCATAATTATCATCATCATATCAGCCGAAAGACGTCTACTGCTGGACAAAGGCCTCCCCCAAGGATTTCCACGAATCCGGTCCTGCGCTGCCCGCATCCAGCGACTTCCCGCGACCTTTATTAGGTCTTCGGTCCACCGTGTGGGAGGCCTGCCTTCGCCAAGTCTTCCGGTGCGCGGTCGACACTCGAGAACTTTACTGCCTCAAGTTTATTTATTCATTTGTTTTACTCTATTTAAAAAACGGACATTAAAAATTACTACTTATAAAGCTAGTTATCTAATAAACTTAGTATTATTTATATGTTCTCAGATATTTGGTCTTCGACCAGTGTGTGTTGCCAGTGATGACATACGGAACTGAGACATAGTCGCTTACTATGGGCCTCATAAGAAGGCTCAGGGTCACCCAAAGAGCAATGGAGCGTGCTATGCTCGGATTTTCTCAGCGTGATCGAATCAGAAACGAGGAGATCCGTAGGAGAACCAAAGTAACCGACATAGCTCTTAGAATCGTAGAGCTTTTACTGCGTGGGCCTTGAAATGAAATACATCAATTTGGGGAAAATTCCACTAAGTTCCATGCTTGTTTGTAATACCGTTTTTACGATAGAGTTAAATCTTAAATACCTATACAACCATGTTTTTTGTATGAGGTATATTTTTTTTCGCTTTTAAAGTTTTATTATTTGTTGTTATAGCTGCGGCCACAGAAAAACAAAACTGTGACAAATTCATTCTCTTTTGTTTATTTTCGATCTGCTTTGTATTATTTTCTTAAAATGTATTATGTTTGATTTTACATTTTTTTTTACTTTTTGGATCTGTCTTCTTTCTCACATCACACCTTTTTTACTTTTTTTTTCATAATAGTTATTTTTTGGTGGTAAAATATTATTTTATTTTATTAATTGAACCCCTCCGCCCTCCCAAGTGTTCTAATTATTTTATTTGTGCTGGCTCAGACGCGATTGGAGGGCGCGTGGAGGCCGCAAACCTGACTGCATAAAAAAACGTTACCTCTCTATTTTGAACATTCGGGTAAAATATGTATCCTATGTCACTCACGGGATCAAGACGAATCTGACGACACATCGCACTCCAAAATTCATCAAGCCGTGAGGCTACAGAGCGAGTCACATAATTAGATAACTTCTTTTTTTGGCCAGTCGGGTAAATACAATACAATACAATCATTTATTTATAAATTTAAATAAATTTACACGTCACAATTTAAAACATAATATTAGTTAAAAATAAGATATAAAATTATGATTAATTAAAAAATAATTTATCTATTCTACCTTCGTAGTGCTGAGTCACTTGGACCACTTTTTATTAAGGAATTCATTTGTGTCATATAATGCCGCATCAACCAACATTTCCTTTAATTTAGTCATAAAGGTCGCGTAGCTAGGGCTGTCTCTCACTCCTTGCGTTAGTTTGTTGTAAACCTTCGGTGCCATTGCTTTTATACACATCTTCGACTTAACTAGTCGGTGCATCGGTAATCGAAGTCGATTTTGGTGCCTAGTATTAAATTGATGCGATTGGCCGACGGTTTCGAACATGTGTATATGTTTCCTAGCGTATTTAGCTAGTTCTTGGATGTACAGACTCGGCATCGTGAGTACTTTGTAGGTTCTAAATAGTTCCCGAGCCGGATGGTCATTTGGAACACCTGCAATTATGCGTATAGCACGTTTTTGTAGTCTGAATACCCGTAGCCTATCTGCAGCATCACCCCACAGGTCAAGGCCGTAGGTAAGTATTGAGCTAAAGTACCCGTAATAAGCTTTCATGACGTTTTCAGTGGTCAAGGTAGGAGTTAGCCTAGACAAGGCGAAGCAGGCGGAGGATAGTCGGCCACAGATGACATCAATATGGTCGGACCACGACAGGCCAGAATCAATTGTAAATCCCAAGTATTTAGTTTTTTCGACTTGCGGTACATTGAAGCCCTTACATGAAATGTTTAAGGCGTCAGTGTTAGTTTTTCTAAGCTGAAAATGCATTATATTAGTTTTGTCAAGATTTAACATCATACCGTTTGCTGTAAACCAGTCAGATATGTTATTCATTACCAGGGATAACTTACCTTTAAGTCTATCAAAGTTGTCAGCTGCTACTATGATACAAGTATCATCAGCAAACATTACAAATTCACTTTCATCGGTAGCAGCTGTGATGTCATTTACCAATATTAAAAATAGGTTGTTTCCCATCACTGAGCCCTGGGGGACAGCGCTGTCACCCATCACTTCGAGATTCGACCTATGTTCGTGTACCTGTGTGCTCTGTTTGCGATGTCTTAGGAAGGCGGCAACTGTATGAAGGAAGTTTCCCTGTATACCGTAAAAATGTATCCTATGTCACTCACGGGATCAAGAGGAATCTAACGACACATCGCACTCCAAAATTCATCCGGCCGTGTGCCTACAGAGCGAGTCAAATAATTAGATAACTTCTTTTTTTGGCCAGTCGGGTAAAAATGTATCCTATGTCACTCACGGGATCAAGACGAATCTGACGACACATCGCACTCCAAAATTCATCCGGCCGTGTGCCTACAGAGCGAGTCAAATAATTAGATAACTTCTTTTTTTGGCCAGTCGGGTTAAAATGTATCCTATGTCACTCACGGGATCAAGACGAATCTGACGACACATCGCACTCCAAAATTCATCAAGCCGTGAGGCTACAGAGCGAGTCACATAATTAGATAACTTCTTTTTTTGGCCAGTCGGGTAAAAATGTATCCTATGTCACTCACGGGATCAAGAGGAATCTAACGACACATCGCACTCCAAAATTCATCCAGCCGTGTGCCTACAGAGCGAGTCAAATAATTAGATAACTTCTTTTTTTGGCCAGTCGGGTAAAAATGTATCCTATGTCACTCACGGGATCAAGACGAAGCTAACGAGACATCGCACTCCAAAATTCATCAAGCCGTGTAGGCTACAGAGCGAGTCAAATAATTAGATAACTTCTGTTTTTGGCTAGTTGGGTAAAAATGTATCCTATCTCACTCACGGATCAAGACAAATCTAACGCACTACAAAATCCATCCAAAATCGTCTACACCGTATTTGTTGCAGTGCGACGAAATGCTGAATAACTACCGCGTGAGCGCGCGTCACTACGAGCAGGTGCACCCCACGCAGCCCAACGAGCATCACAACGCCATGCAGTACTCCATATGCGAGTTCTGCGGCAAAACTGTGAGTTTATATAGTCTATAGAAGAAAAGTTAATAAAAAAATAATTTATTTAATTTCAAAAATGTTACAGTACGTGTAAGCGCTACAAATAAATGATTCTAATTTGCAATAATGAAGAATAATTTGAAGACATATAATGCAGTAAGCGCGCGACATATTATGGAGAAAACTTTCTTATTTTATCAGTTTTTCTACTTTTTTTTTATCAAATTAGATATAACAATTATTGGAAACGCTAAACACTTAAAAAAACGACTTCCATCTCATTAACTTAGTACAATTTTGGATTATTTTTTTTTAGTTTTATAAAAAAAAGTACTACGCCGATTTTGAAAAAAAAATTACAAGACTAACTTGGGACCATATCCTATCGAATAAAAAAAAGAATCACGAAAATCGGTTCACAATCTGCGAGGTACAAATACACAAAAAAACACAGTCGATTTGAGAATCTCCTCCTTTTGAAAGTCAGTTAAAATAATGATTTCATTTAAAAAGGCGCATAAGACCTATACAGACATCGCAGATTAGGTACCTAATAGCAGATATTTCAACAATTTTTGTATGGAAGTAATCAGGACCCGATATAAATTTTTTGTATGGAAAAAATCAGGTCCCGATTTTTTTAAATTACTTGGCCGATTGCTATTACTAAATGATGCTAGAGGGTAATAGATGTAATAGGTTTTGTGAAAAGCATGGTCAATTTGGAAATAAAAAATATTTTAAAATCATTTTTTTGATAATTGTATGGGATTTGATGCACCTCTTTTAACAGGAATCATTATTTTTTTGTTGTATACTGATAATATTTTTTAAAGTTTTATATCTTGTTGGAAAGCAGATAAAATAATGAAGTTATCTGCTTATGTGGCGCGCTGGCTGTATTATAACTTTTTTTTTACAAAATCATAATAAATACAAGCAATTGAGTTTTTCATACAAAATTTAAAATTAAATTGGCCTTAATTAAAAATCGTTGATTTTCGACTCCTGTATGACTTTTTATGGTTCCGAAGTCAACAAGGAACCCTTATAGTTTCGCCATGTCTGTCTGTCTGTCCGTCTGTCCGCGGCTAGAGACTATTAGTACTAGAAAGCTGTAGTTCGGCATGGGTATACATACATGGTACAATAAAATGTTGCACAAATAATTTTTTTGGGTACTACCTGCTCTACATGTAAAGAGGGGGCGATTTTCTGGGTTATCGTTGAAATAGGTCTTTTAAAATAATTGAGGGTTTGCTATAACCATTTTTTGATTCAGGTATCGGTTTGCGAAATATTAAGCTTTAATGTACTAATTTTTGTTAGAGTCAAGTGTCTCCCCCTCCACTACAGCCTAAACCGCTATTTCAGGACATCTGAAAAAAAAGTGTGTGTCAGCTCCGACGTACAACTGGAGTTTACTCCTTACTAACGCGTAACGCCTGATTCGTTTTTCGTTACGTAGGCACACACACAAAAGATACTCTGTGTAATATATCGTCTCAGTCTTTCGCACGTTAAATAGTACTTGTCTCTTTTTCTCTTTTCGAGCGTAACGCCTCACTTTCGAGTGTTACACTTGATTTTACTCCTCATAAAATTTCCATACCGAGCCTTATAACTAAAATCGTTTCTTAAGGAGTAAACTCCAAAAATTTAAATAGTAGGACACATAATCAATTCAAAAGGAAAACTATCACGGCTAGTATAAGTAAGTTTTCTTAGTTTGGGAGTAATAGTCGACTAACAGTTGGATTTGTAAAAAAGTTCATCGATTTTCCGTACAAAATGTTCTATTATCACTATAATTTTGTTTTTTGAAATATTTTTTTTTTATTGAAAAGATTACGGAACCCTATTTTGCGCGAGTCCCGACTCGCACTTGACCGGTTTTTTTTGTTGCCAATGAGTTGTAAAACCTATCTTACCCCACAGATAGCATCCATGCACATAAAGACGCATACGAAGAAGCACACCACTCCGGGAGGCGAGCCCACGCTGACCTGCACCGTGTGTCACGCCAAGCTATTTACAAGTCGCGCGTATGTGAGCCACATGCTGTTCAATCACACGCCCAAGCCGTACATGTGTGCGATTTGCCCCTATAGGGGCAAGCATCGGTCTGAGTGCAGGGAGCACATACTCAAGGTACAGTACTATGACGATTATTACCAATCGTCGGGGCTGACTAGCTCAGACTGAAGTTCCTAATGAAATAAATTGTACAGCCACGCTGAGCATATTTTCTCGCGAAGCCTTCACCATATGTCATAATCTTGCATACATTAATTAACAATAAACATTACACTTACTTAGTCATCATATCAGCCAAAGGACGTCACTGCTGGATATAGTCCTCCCCCAAGGATTTACAATACGACCGGTTCTGCACTGCCCGCATCCAGCGGCTTCCCGCGACCTTCACCACGTCATCTGTCCACCGAGTGGGAGGCCTGCCTACGCTACTTTTCCCGGTTCGCGGTCGCCACTCGAGAACTTTACTGTCCCAACGGCCATATGTTCTACGAGCTATGTGCCCCGCCCACTGCCACTTAAGTTTAGCAATTCTGAGAGCTATGTCAGTTACTTTGGTTCTCCTTCGGATCTCCTCGTTTCTGATTCGATCACGCGGAGAAACTCCGAGCATAGCACGCCCCATTGCCCTTCGGGTGACCTCAAGCCTTCTTATGAGACCCATAGTAAGCGGCCGTGTCTCAGTTCCGTATGTCATCACTGGCAACAGACACTGGTCGAAGACCTTGGTCTAAGACATTGCGATATTTGGAACGTGAAGATATTGCGAAGGTTCCCGAACGGTGCCCAGCCGAGTTGGATTCGACGTTGATCTCTTTCTAGAAGTTTTACCTACCTAACTTGACTGATTGTCCCAGGTACACATATTCGGTAACAACTTCGAGTGTAGAGCCTCCAACCTTCAGAGAAGTAGATGCGACACGGACATTTGACATAATTTTCGTCTTGTCTATGTTAATTCTAAGACCTACTTCTTGAGCGGCTCCCTGTCTCACCCCTTGCTGCAGCCAGATAGGTTTCAAGTTTTGGTCTTGAAGGCGAACCGACATGGTGGCGTTTTCATAAAAGCACTTCAGCATCTCGATATTTCGATAGTGAATTTAGCACCGCTGGAGAGACTAAAACAGCCCAAGTTTCGACCGAATCAAAGGCTTTCTCATAGTGCACGAACACTAAGCATAGTGGCTGATTGTACTCTCGGTCTTCTGTATAATCTGCCGCAGCGTGTGTATGTGGTCTATGGTACTAAAGCCTTTTCGAAAACCGGCTTGTTCGCGATGTTGGAAGTCGTCAAAACTGCGTGCGAGACCATTCGTAATGACTCTCGAAAATAGCTTTAGACTTAATTCGTATCAAATAATAAAGCTAGAAAGCGTCGGTGGCTCAACCGGTAACGACTCGGTCCATCTAACCAGAGGTACCGGGTTCAAATCAGGACGGCCAATGTACCAATGAGTTTTTCAAAAACTTACGTACATATACTTACCGATTGCTTTAACGGTGAAGGAAAACATCGTGAGGAAACCTGCACACGCCTGCGAAGAAACTCGCAGGTTGTGTGTGAAGTCGACCAACCCGCACTGGGCCCGCGTGGTCGACTAAGGCCTAATCGCCCTGATTCAGGGTAGGCTCGAGCCCCTCGGTGGGGAAGTTTATGAGCTGATATAATAATAAAGCTAGGTACATCAGAGGTGATGAAAAATATACAAATAATTTGGGTTTGTAAGGGAGGTACCTTACTCGGATTTTTCCTGGAATAATGAAGTATCCAGTGCTGTAGGCCTTGTCAAGTCCTAATTATTCACAAAGTTTAATTAAAATCATTGAAGCCATTTTTGAGAAACGTAACAAACAACCTGGTTTTGTAAGGGAGGAACCTTATTCCGATTTTTCTTGGAACAACAGACTACAACGTATTGTAGGCCATATACAGTTATAGTAACATACCAAGTTACATCAAAATTGTCACAACCATTTTTCATAAAAAAAAATACTTGAGTAAAAAAAATATAAATTACTTGAGTAAAAAAATAATAAATTACCTTTTACTATACTGGTAACCCTAAAAAATCAAGACAGGAGAAATTTGAAAAGTAGAACTCCTTTAGATATAAAAAAGTAAGTGTGTGGTTTTATGAAACCACGGTAAAAGTGAAACTTTACACAGGACAAAACGATCATGGCTGCTCTCGCTGCGGTACAGAGAACGAAACGATCATACCGTCAGACGAAAGCGACTGTCACGCGACATGCAACACAGACGAAAAAAATTGATAATATTGCACTAACCCGAATTTCACCCAAATCCGTCTATTAGTTTACGAACTAGAGCACCGGACGGACGTACACACACACACAAATTTTTTGTTTTGTTTTTAGACTAATAGTGTAAGACAATCGATCTCCATCAAAATCACAACTTCGATTGTTTTTGCCAATTTTCACTTTCGAGCGACGAGGGAGTGATCCTTAGTCACACCTCGGTCACTGGCGATCAAATGTATGAAACAAACGCGTTCCTACGCACACAGTCTGTGAACGCGTCCCATGCTTGTGTGAGTGAGATAAAACGTGCTGTTTGAATTTTCTTACAAAATACGAAGAAATTTTTTCCCCGACCTAATACATTAGACATGAAAACTTTGTATTACATTCCTTTTTTGTGCGCAGTCTACAGGAGAAATTGGTCAAAAATATAAACAGAAAGTAGGTCACCAAGTCTAAATAACTCACAAAATAAAACACCACATCAGCTCATATATACGTCCCCACCGAGGTGCTCGAGCCTACCCTGAATTAGGAGATCGGGCCTTAGTCGACCACGCGGACCCAGTGCGGGTTGGTCAATTTCACACACATCCTTCGAGTTTCTTCGCAGATGTGTGCAGGTTTCTTCACGATGTTTTCCTTCACCGTAAGAGCGTCGGGTAAACGTACATATGAGATAGAAATTCGAAAACACATTGGTACGTGGCAGGATTCGAACCACGACCTGACGGATAGGATAAGATCTAATAGCGACACCGGGACAGCAGATCTAGTGTTCGCCATATTATTAAGAAACTTAGATAAGATAGTAGTTAGCTAGGCGGGCTTAAAAAATGCCCTCCCACCAACCAAACCGAGTCTTACAAAGTTAGACTCCGCCGGGAATCGAACTTGCGACCTCCTCATGTGAGCTAATGGACTAACCATTACGCCAAGGAGGCGGTTAAATACATTGCAAAGACCTGTGTCCAGCTTCTCCCAACAAATTTTTAAACTGACATGATTTTGGTGAGACCATGCTTAATTTTACTTTATGCTTGTGTGCAGGAGTGTCGGTGGCTCAACAGCTAGGGCCGCTACCTCCTGTTCGGGAGGGCGTGGTTCGAATCTTGCCACGTACCAATGTATTTTCAAATTTAGATTTAATATGTACGTTTATCCAACGCTTTTACGGTGAAGGAAAACATCGCGAGGAAACCTGCACGCACACGCCTGCGAAGAAACTTGAAGGTTGTGTGTAAAATCGACCAAACCGCACTGGGCCTGCGTGGTCGACTAAGGCCCGATCACCCTCACTCACGGTAGACGTATAAGAGCTGATACGATGTTGCTTGTGTGCGTCTATTAAGATCACTTTTTATGTCGATTATTATTGACTGACTCGGTGGCTCAGTGGTTAGTGCCCTTGACTACTGATCTGAGGGTTGTGGGTTCGATCCCCACCCAGGGCAAGCATTTGTGTGATGAGCAGATTTGTTTGCTCTGTATGTATTTAAACGTATATAAGTATGTATATCAGTCTCTGGTAACCCATAACACAGGGAATCCTACTTTGGGGCCAGATGACCATGTGTGATTTGTCCCAGAATATTTATTTATTTTATTTATTTATTTATTAGAAGTATAGGCAAAGCAAGCCAAACTGTAAATTAAAATTAATTGTAACGTATTGTCGACAGGTCCACGCGCCCGAGCTTCCATACTCTTGTCAGAAATGTACCCGGAAATTCTCACACCTGGACCTACTACAGCAGCATTCTGTTAAGGCCCACGGTGTCAGCGTCAAGGTGGACCGGAGCGTGTATCTGCCCGCCAAGGACTTCATGGGTGAGCTCAGTGCTGAGTTGCTTACAAGTTGGTCGCAAGTAACAAAGTGGGTCACAGCTAGGCTTGCCAACTTTAAAATACGAATTTGCGGGAAATCGTGATTTTATATGCGGGACAAGAGAAAGCGGGATCCAACTAATTTGTTTCGGATTACAAACACGTAAGATTTTTCTTTGCAATTCAGTATGAGAAGTAAATTAAAACACTTGCTCTGTTAAAAATCTTAAATAAAAAAATTAAACTTCTTAAAGTAAAGTGCTTAGTAATATGGAGGCAATTCTACATATTTATGAAGAAAAGATAACAATTACATAAATTACTTCGAGAACTTTAATTTTTTATATTATTATTTATATTGCGATTTGGTTTCAAAAAGCGGAATTTAAGCGTCCTGCACGCACTATGATCGGGATGGACGTGTTTTTTAAGGTCCCAGAACAAGACGCCGCGTATATCGGGACGGTTGGCAACCCTAGTCACAGCTAACAGACACAATCTGTCACAAATAACAATCTGTAACAAACATGTAACCTGGACCTGTTACATTTTTTCTGAAAAGTCACATTAAATATTGTAAAAATATGAAATATCTATATCATATTATAATGAATTGAATAAAATATTTGTTTTTAACGTTAGAGAGGGACATCCATAATAACAGAACTAAAAGATGGTGGACAAATTAATACGCAGCCTGGTCTAAGAACTGAGATATACAGGGTGTAACAAAAATAGTGTAGGTCCAGTTAACTGGCGCTTCTACTCATCATACTGAACAACTTTTGTTCCATGATATTGCTGAAATCGCAAAAAAACACTTAATGCAAATCGATAAGCTGTGTATATATGTGCGATGTACTGAAAATTTTGCGCACTTCAGTGGCTAGGCTGGAGGTGATCCCATCAATTTGTAATTCATTCATATCACACTCCAAATTACCATAAATTAAGATTTTTAATTCATTCATATGACATATTCCAAATGACCATAAATGACATGGCTTGATGAAGTATGGGCGACTGCCCCAGAAATGTATAAACACTGTACCAACTAAAAAGTGAAGCTGAATAGCTAAATATCAGTAGTCCGCATGAAAGGACTTTCAGGAACTTTTCGTTATTTCATAATTCTGAAAAATAAATAGTAGAAATCCTACTATAATACGTGCAAAAATTGCTATATATAAGACTTTGCTATTAACTTTTAGCTAGGCTTTTATACAAACTTCAACTGGGTAAAAAAAAAGATGTTGTCAAAGAGAATATAACTTTGACCGTACTAAGCTCTAGACAAAGATGACCTATTATTACTACATACACTTTTTTTGGGTCCTATGAATGAGTTTTGGTATAGAAAATAGGAAGGGTATGGATAGTGCCATCTATGATTTTTTCAAGGAACAAACAAAATAAACAAAAAACTTTTATTTTGTTAATTATTTCCTGAAAGTTCTATGAGATTAATAAGTACATAGTAATTAATCAATGAATATTTGAAAACTATGTGTTAGTGAGAAGTTTCTATACATGCTTGGGGCAGTAGCCAAGCCAACTCCTTTAGCGCACTTCAGTGGCTATGCTGGAGGGGATCCTACCAATTTGTAATTCATTCATATGACGTACTCCAAATGACCATAAATTAAGCGCACTTCAGTGACTAGGCTGGAGATGATCCTATCAATTTGTAATTCATTCATATGACGTACTCCAAATGACTATAAATTAAGCGCACTTTAGTGGCTAGGCTGGAGGGGATCCTACCAAATTGTAATTCATTCATATGACGTACTCCAAATGACCATAAATTAAGCGCACTTTAGTGGCTAGACTGGAGGTGGTCCTAGCAATTTGTAATTCATTCATATGACGTACTCTAAATGACCATAAATTAAGCGCACTTTAGTGGCTAGGCTGGAGGTGATCCTATCAATTTGTAATTCATTCATATGTCGTACTCCAAATGACCATAAATTAAGCGCACTTTAGTGGCTAGGCTGGAGGTGGTCCTAGCAATTTGTAATTCATTCATATGACGTACTCCAAAAGACCATAAATGAAGCGCACTTCAGTGGCTAGGCTGGAGGTGATCCTATCAATTTGTAATTCATTCATATGTCGTACTCCAAATGACCATAAATTAAGCGCACTTTAGTGGCTAGGCTGGAGGTGGTCCTAGCAATTTGTAATTCATTCATATGACGTACTCCAAATGACCATAAATTAAGAGCACTTCAGTGGCTAGGCTGGAGGTGATCCCATCAATTTGTAATTCATTCATATGACACACTCCAAATGACCATAAATTAAGATTTTTAATTCATTCATATGACATATTCCAAATGACGTATATAAGATTGGTGATCCTATCAATGTGTAACTCAATTATATGATGCACTCTAAATGGCCATAAATTGTCAAAGCTGTTCAAATGTTTTGTACCAACAGTCCTCGTAGCATTTAGCAGCAGGTATCTCTAGTGATGGCAACAACAAAAGATAATTAATGGTTTTTAACATATATTCGAATTAAGCTGTAATTTTTTGTACGTCACACTCGTATTAGCTAGAAACGAAGGAAAACAAACGAATCAGAAACGAGGGGAACTGTAGGAAAACCAAAGTAACGGACATAGCTCTTACAATTGCTATAGTTAAGTGGCAGCAAGCGGGCACATAGCTCGTAGAACAGATGGCCGTTGAGGTAGTAAAGTTCACGAATGGCGACCGTGCACAGAAAAACGTAGCGTAGGAATACCTCTAATTAAAAAAGAATCCTTGGAAGAAGCCTTTGTCTAGCAGTAGACGTCTTTCGGTTGATATTAATCTCACTAATATTATAAACGGGAAAGTTTGTATGTATGTATGTTTCTCTTTCACGCAAAAATACTGAACTTATCTGGATGAAATTTGGTAGGTAGACAAATTAGGACCTGAATTAACATATAGGCTACTTTTTCCACTTGCCGCTCGCGCACTGCGCACCCTCGGAGACTGTCATAGAAACTATGTTCACGCGAGCGAAGCTGTAAAAGCTAGTAAATGAGTTCAAGTTTTCCAGGCCAGATTTCGATGGGACCACTGCCAGCCACAGAAGCCACTAACACGTAACACGTTTAACCAACTTCAATAAAATTATTAACCAACCTCAATAAAATTATTAACCAACCTCAATAAAATTGGGTTTTCAGTTTGACATGTATGTATGTTTGTCCGCGATTATCTCGCGTTTGGCTGAACCTATTTTGATGCGGTTTTCAGAAAAGTATTTGTTACACTCAGGAGGTTTTGGTATTTTAACCGACTTCAAAAAAAATGAGGTTCTCAGTTTGACCCCTTTGTATATATGTTTCTCCGCGATTATTAACGACACCCCAGGGGTGTCATTTTAGGGGTGTCGTTAAAAATAACAAAACAATTTAACTGACTACAAAAAGGAGGTTCTCAGTGTGACCTGTATGTCACCATCAGGTGAGATGATGGCAAGGTCTTACCAATTGAGAATAAAAAAATAAAAAAATGTTTTGTCCGCGATTATGTCCACTATAATTTGCAAAATCTTCTCCCCAGGCAAAATCTTTGTGTACCCTCACATGAAGCTCGACGGCAGCTTGATCCAGCCATCCATTATAGAAAACGCCGGCCTTTACCTTTACGACTACCTGTGCAAATCGCACGAGCTCGTCGACTGGAAGAACTACTACGTCTTTGATACGGGAGTCGAGCCCGTGTTCGCCGACCCCTATGTGCACAGAAAGAGAGAGCGTAATAGGAAGACTAATCTTAATAGGAAAAGAGACCATAAGAAAGAGAGGAACCGTCGTAAAGACTTAGTTGAAGCTACTAAAAGTCAGAATCTTAATATTAAAATGACGTCAGAAGCTATTGAAAGTCAAGCTTGTAATATTGAAGAGAGTTTAGAAGTAGAAGGAATAAGAGGAAAGAAACGCAAAGGTAGCGTAGATGATGCTGAACATGAAAACGTTAAAGAGGCTAAATTAGATGAAGAATATAATATCCATCACAACGTTGATATTGAATATGAAAATAAAGGGAAAATAGAAGTAGACATGGAGGATAATATCCATCACAACGTTGATATTGAATATGAAAATAAAGGGAAAATAGAAGTAGACATGGAGGAAAATGAAGCAAAAGTTCAAGCCTATGAGATGTTAGATAAGGAAGAAATAGTCCAAGAGTATGATATGCCGTACTTGCTGGCAGATAAAGAAGAAATCGTCCAAGGATATGATATGCCAGACTTGCAAGACGAAATCTTAGAAGAGCCTTCCGAAGTAAAAGAAGGTATTGAAACTACATCTATTAATTGTATTACACAGCTTCCCAAGCACTTTAACACACATAGACTACCGGACACATTAATCATATTCATATCAGCTCATATACGTCCCCACCGAGGGACTCGAGCCTACCCTGAATTAGGGTGAATGGGCCTTAGTCGACCACGCGGACCCAGTGCGGGTTGGTCGACTTCACACACAACCTTCAAGTTTGTTCGTGTGCAGGTTTCCTCACGATGTTTTTCTTCACCGCAAGAGCGTCGGATAAACGTGCATATGAAATCGAAATTCGAAACCACATTGGTATGTTGACGGATTCGAACAACGACCTCACGGACAGGAGGTAGAGGGCCTTGCCACCGACGCCAAACACGCTTCTGATTTGTGTACACTCGGCTGCACGCAAGTGCAAAGTTGAATCACGATGTAAGGCGCGGGACAAACACAAGAGGCGTCAGGCGCGGGCGTGGCTCGGACGCGCCTCGTCTCTCGTGTATGTCTCGCGCCCCGTCGCTTTAATACACACACATCAGCTCATATACGTCCCCACCTCGGGACTCGAGCCTACCCTGAATTAGGGCGATCGGGCCTTAGTCGACCACGCGGGCCTAGTGCGGGTTGGTCGACTTCACACACAACCTTCGAGTTTCTTCGCAGGCGTATGCAGGTTTCCTCACGATGTTTTCCTTCATCATATAAGAGCGTCGGATAAACGTAAATATGAAATCGAAGTTCGAAAGCACATTGGTACGTGGCAGGATCGACCCACGGCCTCCCGGACAGGAGGTAGCGGCCCTTGCCATTACGCCACCGACGCTCTTCACTTCAATACTGCTCATTTCATATTTCATACAAAATGGTTCATATTCACTTCAATACATTTTGTATGAAATATGAAATGAGCAGCGCCGCGTCTGCGCCTCACGCCTCTTGTATTTGTCCCGCGCCTAAAGAAAATTTCATAAAGAGGCAAGTGTTAACAGTGGCGTGCAGCCGACTTTATAATGCAATAATTCAATAAGTAATTTCAGATAGGGTAAAACAAAATTGGTGTAACCTTCTAATCATACTGAACAACTTTCCCCAAGCGATCCATGGTACTCGGAAATTAGCAATAATATTTCTCGAAAAACCTAAAAACTTTTTAACAGCTTCAAGGGACTATAGACAGTACATGGTTTTTATGTAAACTTGATATCTCCACGCGTTCCTGAAATGAATGGCCAGCGATCAACTAACTCACTGTAAGTGCGTCGCATTGGCGCGACTTCGCGTTACATTGCGTTTGAGAAAAATAAAGAAACACGGTTTATGCCGATTATCTTAATATGATAAACTGGCTCAAGGTCACCCAAAGGGCAATGGAGCGTGCTATGCTTAATGTTTATCTGCGTGATCGAATAAGAAACAAGGAGATCCTTAGGAGAACCAAAGTAACCGACATAGCTCTCAGAATTGCTAAACTTTAGTGACAATGGGCGGGGCACATAGCTCGTAGAACAGATGGCCGGTTAGGGCAGTAAAGTTCTCGAGTGGCGACCGCGCACGGAAAAACGTAGCGTTGGCAGGCCTCCCACTCGGTGGACCGATGACCTGGTGAAGGTAGTGGGAAGCCGATGGTTGCGGGTAGCACAGGACCGGTCGTTGTGGATATGATGATAAACTAAATGCAACCTATCAGTTTTGGGAAACCTGTCCCTTAAAACCCGGTACAGAGCCCGATATGAACAATATATGAGGGTAGAAATCGAGTGTTGATCGGTAACGCGTTACCAAAAGTGATACTAACTAGTGTCATTACGTTTTTTCAGTTAAGAAGGCTAATAAAACATGACCATTCTGCCGATTACTAGGCCGTAGGCCGAAAAAAAAAGTTTCATGTAAACTCCTGTCGCGCGTCGGAGCTGAGACGCACACTTTTTTTTTAGAATTTTGACAGAGTTCCTGGAAAGGTGTTCAGTATGATGAGTAGAAGCCCCAGTTAAAAGTTGCGAGCCTTTTTGACTTTTAAAACCAAATTCTGATAAAGTCATATTATCATTAAACATTTTAACTTTTTTTTAGATGAAACTCAATTAGAAGAAGATCCTAAAGAAGAAGAAGAAACCAAGGAAGAATATGAAGAATTGGACATGAGTCAGCTGTTAAGCGAAAACTATGAAGTGATCGAGGACAACGGGGAGCAATATGTGATTTTGAATGGGAATTTGTATAGGATAGAGCACCGCGCACCGGAAAACGTAGCGTAGGCAGGCCTTCTACTCGGTGGACCGATGACTTGGTGAAGGTCGCGGGAAGCCGCTGGATGCGGGTAGCGCAGAACCGGTCGTCGTGGAAATCCTTGGGGGAGGCCTACGTCCAGCTGTGGACGTCCTTCGGCTGATATGATGATGATGATGATTGGTTAGAGACTGGCGATGATTAGAATTTTAGTTCTCATATCGTCAAATTCCAATTGTCAACTTCAAAGCAAGTATATATTGACATATCTATGTACATTATGAACATCATACCGAAATTAAAAAATAGAATCAAATTGTAACACTTTTTCTCTAACAAAATAATGTTGTAAGTAGAACATTTTTTTACCAATACGATATAGTACAAATCCAAGAAGTTAATATCACTAAAGAGATTTCATCAATTATTTTCTTTTAACCTCTCAACTGTCGCACTGTAATTACCCTCACCCCCCCTATCTGTCGCAAGCGCCAGCTGGACTGTGACAGACAGGGGTTCTGGGCGCGCTATTGTTTACTTTTATTTGATTTTCTCTAAATCTTAATTGAATATTGTGTATTTCCATATAATGTATTATTCTAAATTAGAGTGTTTATAACATAAAAATAAAAGAACGATAACCCTTTACATGAGATTTAGACAAATTAAGTCACAAAAAAATCTTACAAAATAAGTCGCAAAAAAGGCCATAGTTTGAAGGACAAGTTTTCATAGAAAATCAGAAGTAAACGTAATTAAAATAAATGATTACGTACCCTGCTAGCATCGTTTTTACCGCAAAACTTTTTCAGAAACACAGAAACAACAACGCACATTCACTCGCGATTTGAAGTACGAGAAATGAGTTTTGAGTGAAGTTTCTCGAATATTTTTATACTGCAGTGTGGCAGATGATTGGCCACAGAGGTAGTCAACTTCACTTCCATTCAATTCCTGGCTTTCTATTTGTTCATAATTAACTTTTGTTTTAGTTTAGGCGCTAATTTGAACCGCCGCGACAGATAGGGACTTGTTTTCTTTGTCCGCCAGGCTGTTCATGAAAGAAAAGTGGTGGAACGTATATGCGGGACGCGCTATTTTTATAGCGTTACAAAAAAGTTTTGATTCCAATTTTTAACTGTCTGTGACAGCACCCGCTTTAGCGCATGCGTGGTAATGTGCTGGGTTTTGGCGCCATTCATACGATTTTCATACTCTTTTTTTTAAGGTTCAACCCAATGTATGAGAGTAGATAACGTAGTGTATGAAACTGTACACAACTAGGTATGCGACAGATTCATACAGTACTATTATACTAGTTGTAAGGTGACTTCATGTGTTGCACGACAGGTAGGTAGGTACGGTAAGGACGTGGGTTACATGATGCGAGCTATAATTGAAAACGCTAAACACGTTAAATAACCGACTACCATCGCAACAACTCAGTACATTTTTGCATTATTATTTTTGGTTTTTGTTAATTTTCTAATAAAGTACTACACCGATTTTGATAAAATTTATATGGGAAAAAAAGAATCATAAAAATCGGTTCACCCAGTCAAAATTTCTGAGGTAAGACACATAAAAAAAACATATAATCGAATTGAAAACCTCCTCCTTTTTGGAAGTTGTCTGAAAAGACCTAAACAACATTGATGTTTGGCGGCAAGACTTAGATAAGATGGTGGTAGCTAGCCAGGCGGGCTTAGAAAATGCCCTTCCACCAACTAAACCGAGTCATAAAAAGTTAAACTCCGCTGGGAATCGAACCCGCGACCTCCTGATGTGAAGCGAATGGACTTAGCCATTACACTACGGAGGCGGTTTATCTATTCTCTTTTTGCTTCTTCGTTCCTTCGTCGCTCGAAGGTAAAATCTATATAAATCTTAACCTATGACATGTAGTGTGGAACAGGATGGAATAATATGAGTGCGTTTGACTACATCTTACGCACGCGAACTCAAACCATGCCTTTTCACTCTCGCCTTAATAGGGGATCGAACTGCATCAAAAATAAAATCTGAAATATGATTTCCTAAATTGCTCTCCTCTTGAAGTTTAAAAAAAAATACTTGTTTTGTTATTCCATTACGTCTTCAATTTTTAATTGTTAAATTCACAAAATAAGTTTGTCAATGACGCTTAAAATCTATGACGTTACTTTGTGGGTATTTCAAACATTTTTTGAAACAAAATTTCGTTCACACAGATCACAAAAAGTAATTCAAATGACTAGCAGTCCGATCCCCTATTGTAAAAGTCGGGAAACACAGACACACCCTAAGCCTTGCCGTCCGCATAATAAATGAGGATAGGTCGCGCTTTACGCGGATTGGTGGAATCAACAACAACTGCATGCAAACTCTCCCACCATGTCTAGTTGTCCAAACGTGGAATGGAGCTAGCGGAATGTCCAGGTTGCCCGCACTCAGTCCCAGGATGGTCTTGGAGGTGCCCCACACCCTGCGCACCAGAGATGTCAAGCACTTGCGCATGGTCGCCCCCGCGAATGTGCTCTAGACGATGCAGCCCCGTCACCACCGACCCTGAAAGCGTTATTGTATTGGATACGAAGGGCTTCGTACGATATTTAAGTATAATATTACAGGTACAAAAATAGTTATTTTCAATACAGTTGCTCGAAAAGTGGTCCTTTAAATGCCAGTCAAGTGTGCGCAAAATTGATTTTACCGCACACGTGCTTTTACTTTACCATTTTTTTTAAAATTCTAGCTCGGAGGAACAAGACATTTCTAGTAAATAAAAAATATAATAACCAAAGATACAGAATCATCTTTAAGACTTTTGAAAGGAGCATTTTAAGAGATAGGTAGTTCCTCCGTGAAGTTAGTGCGTAACGCTAGCTGTTTAGATTCTCTTTGGGTTATGTCTTTGTGAAGAAAAGAGAAAAAATATGAATGAAGTGGAACCGGTTACACTAAGGAATAGGTCGTCTTTTTCAAAGAGGTTTAGTATCCCTAGCCTTATTGTAGTCTATCATCATATCAGCCGAAGGAAGTCCACTGCTGGACATAGGCCTCCCCCAAGGATCTCCACGACGACCGGTTCTGCGCTGCCCGCATCCAGCGGCTTCCCGCGACCTTCACCAGGTCATCGGTCCACCGAGTGGGAGGCCTGCCTACACTACGCTTTCCGGTGCGTGGTCGCCACTCGAGAACTTTACTGCCCCAACGGCCATCTGTTCTACTAGCAATGTGCCCCGCCCACTGCCACTTAAGTTTAGCAATTCTGAGAGCTATGTCGGTTACTTTGGTTCTCTTACGGATCTCCTCGTTTCTGATTCGATCACACAGAGAAATTCCGAGCATAGCACGCTCCATTGCCCTTTGGGTGATCAACTCATTCAAAACAGGAAGCGATCACCGAATGGTAAGAGGCACATTGAATCTAAAGACCAAGCTAGAAAGATGTCGACTGATGAAGTCCACACTCCGACCAGCGCCCATCCAGCTCCAAAACCCCGAAAACTTTCAGCTCGAGTTGCACAATCGCTTCGAATGCCTAGGAGACTGCGAGAATGTGGACGATTATAACGACAGGTTCGTGGAAATTGTCCAAACGGTCGGGTCTAAGATTTTCAAAACCCGCCGTTCAAACAGAACCAAAAAAATCTCTGACTTCACCAGCAACCTCATGGAAGAAAGACGCAGATTGGTTTTGCAGTCCTCTGAAGACGCTACTCAGTATCGGCAACTAAACAGGCAGATCTCTAAGTCTCTAACTCGCGATTTGCGCCACTATAATACAAATTGTATTAGCGAGGCGATTGAGAACAACAAAGGCTCAAAAGTGATCGCGAGAGATCTGTCTGTTGGTCAAAGCCAACTGACCAAGCTGAAGACTGAGGACGGCAGGATCATATCGTCTAAGACTGAGTTTCTGGAATAAGTTGAGAAGTTCTACGGACAATCGTACACGACCACACGTCTGCCTGTCAGCGATCTGGCTAAAGACCCAAGAGCTAGACTTACCCGACACTATACCGAAGATATCCCGGACGTCAGCCTGTACGAGATTAGAATGGCTCTCAAACAGCTCCAGAACAACAATGCACCGGGTGATGATGGAATTACGGCTGAACTTCTGAAAGCAGGTGGAACACCGGTACTTAAAGCTCTTCAGAAATTATTGAATTCCGTTATACTTGAGGGACAAACGCCTAAGGCATGGCACAGAAGTGTGGTCGTGCTTTTCTTCAAAAAGGGCGACAATACCCTGCTGAAGAACTACAGACCCATCTCACTTCTGAGCCATGTCTACAAACTGTTTTCGAGGATCATTACGAATCGTCTCGCACGCAGGTTTGACGACTTCCAGCCTCCTGAACAAGCCGGTTTCCGAAAAGGATTTAGTACCATAGACCACATACATACGCTGCGGCAGATTATACAGAAGACCGAAGAGTACAATCAGCCACTATGCTTGGCGTTCGTGGACTATGAGAAAGCCTTCGATTCGGTCGAAACCTGGGCTGTGTTACAGTCTCTCCAGAGGTGCCAAATTGACTATCGATATATCGAAGTGCTGAAGTGTTAGTATGAAAACGCCACCATGTCGGTTCGCCTCCAGGATAAAAACTCGGAACCTATCCAGCTGCAGCGAGGGGTGAGACAGGGAGACGTTATATCTCCGAAACTGTTCACCGCCGCCCTGGAAGATGTTTTCAAGCTTTTGGACTGGGGTGGACTCGGCATCAATATCAACGGCGAGTACATATCCCACCTCCGATTCGCTGACGATATCGTGGTCATGGCTGAGACTATGGACGACTTAGGCACAATGCTCGATGGCCTCAGTAGAGCCTCTCAACAAGTGGGTCTTAGAATGAACATGGACAAGACGAAAATTATGTCAAACGTCCGTGTCATACCTACTCCTCTGAAGGTTGGAGGCTCCACACTCGAAGTTGTTACCGAATATGTATACCTGGGACAAACAGTCCATTTAGGTAGGTCCAACTTCGAGAAAGAGATCAATCGTCGAATCCAACTCGGCTGGGCAGCGTTCGGGAAGCTTCGCAATATCTTTACGTCCTAGATACCGCAGTGTCTTAAGACCAAGGTCTTCGACCAATGTGTGTTGCCAGTGATGACGTACGGAACTGAGACATGGTCGCTTACTATGGGCCTCATAAGAAGGCTTTATATTGTAGTCTATATATGATAATAAAAAAAAACTTACGCATGCGTACGTGTGCTAGCTAAATTAAGACGCAATTTTCGTAAAACTAAATTGAGATGTTTTAGTTGTGAAAATTAATAAAATTATGAATAGTTAATATATATTTAATAAAAAATATACTTATGTGTATTTATAAGAAAAAACAAAGTAAGATTACTCCCAGGACATTTAAAATGAGTCAAAAGTCGTGTATAAATGAACTTTGGTTGCCGAAACCTTGTTAGGTATGTACCCATGTATTTTATTTTTCTGTCACGGTCGTTTTTTATTTTATCTATTTTTTCACAACTGTATTGAAAAATGTATGATAAACGAAAATAACAAACTCGTGACGATGGTAAACCCTCGCCTGCGGCTCGAGCTCACAAATGTCACTCGTTTGTTATTGACCTTTTATCATAAATATTATGATACAAGTATACCACCCTTGTATCATAAAAAACTACATATTATGATACAAGGGTGGTAAAAAGGTTAATAACAAACGAGTGACACTTGTAAGCTCGAGCCGCAGGAGGGTTTACCATCGTCACGAGTTTGTTACTTTCTTTTACACCCATGTATCATACAACGTTTTTCAATACATTTGTGAGAAAACCGGTAAAATAAAAAACGACCGTGACAGAAAAACAAAATACATGGGTACATACTTATCAAGGTTTCGGCAACCAAAGTTCATTTTACACGACTTGTGGCTCATTTTAAATGTCCGGGGTGTAATCTCACTTTGTTTTTTCTTAAACATACACGTAAGTATATTTTTCATTAATATTTGTTTTCACTACTAAAACACCTCAATTCAGTTTTATGAAAATTGCGCCATATTTTAGCTAGCACACGTACGCATGCGTATTTTTTTAAATCATAAAAAGACTACAGTAAGGCTTGTGATAATATTATAAGCAATATAACCTATGCGCTTCATTCATATTTATTCACTTTTCTTCACAAAGATATAATCCAAAGATGATAATATTATAAGCAATATAACCTCCTTGTAGAACATGACCTATTCCTTGGTGTGTCCTATGCGCTTCATTCATATTTATTCTCTTTTCTTCACAAAGATATAATCCAAAGAGAATATAATCAGCTAGCATTATGTACTAACTAACCTCACGAAGGAACAACCTATCTCTTTTAAAATTCTGCTATCAAAAGTCATAAAGAAGATTCTGTACCTACTTTTTTTTTTTGCTAGAAATGTCTTGTTCCTTCGAGCTAGAAATTAAAAAAAGTGGTAAGGTAAAAGCACATGTGCGGCAAAATCAATTTTGCGCACACTTGACTGGTATTTATAGAACCTTTTTTCGAGCAACTGTATTGAAATAGTAGTTTATGAAACTGTTTCATAATGAGGGGTGTTAAAACACGAGTATGAGTTTAAAACCCGAGCCTTGGCGAGGTTTTTAATAGTGTCATACGAGGTTAAGTGCAGTTTCATACACTATTTTATCTACTCTCATATATTGTTTATTGTATGCTTGCGATAGTAGGTTCTTGGTGGAACCTAAATATGCTCATATATTGGGATTGAATCAACTAAACAACAAAGATCAAAGTAAAAAGAGTAAGAAAAAAAATCCCACGAAATTCAGTTAATTCAGTAATTCAGTAGCTGAAGCAGACGCTGTCACAGACAGGTAAAAACAATTTTACACTGATCTCAGACATTTTTAAGCAAGAATGAAATTTATCTACGAAATTCAGTAACACATAATCAATGAATGGCGCCAAAACCTAACACATCACCGCGCATCGATAGGCGTTAAAGCGGGCGCTGTCACAGACAAGTAAAAATTGGAATGAAAACTTTTTAGAATGCTGTAAAGAGGCGCGAACCGCATGTGCGTTCCAATAAAAAAAAGATATGGAACTTCGTTGGTGATATTTGGACTTTTTGGATCAATTTGTATCGTAATGGAAAAAATACTTTATAACTTTATTTTGTTAGAGAAATAATGTTATAGTGTTTTTTTTTTAATTTTGATATTGTGTTTATAAAGTACTAGCTGTTTCCCGCGGCTTCACCCGCGTGGACCACGTTTCTATGACATTTCGAGGGTGCGCAGTGCGCGAGCCGCAAGCGGCTCGCGAGCGTGGTAAAAAGTAGCCTATGTCTTAATCCAGGTCCTAATCTGTCTACTTACCAAATTTCAGCCAAATCCGTTCAGTAGTTTTTGCGGGAAAGCGTAACAGACAGACAGAGTTACTTTCGCATTTATAATATTATATAAGTAGGGATGCCAATATAAATTCGTTTTGAAGTTTATAATTAGAACTTTACGATATGAGAGTAGATAAAATTTATTTAAGGAGCCGTTAACTGGGGCTTTGAACTCCATCAGATGATTAGGATTACGCAGTCAACAATGAACCCTTATAGTTTCGCCATGTATATCTGTCTGTCCGCGGCTTAGCTCAGAGACTATTAGTATGTACTAGAAACAGAGGAGGGGAAATAACGTAAGGGGAGGTAGATTAGGTTACATGCGTCCAAAAAGTGAAGCAAATAAACTGATGCCAATTGGCATCTCTTTTCGTAGTAGCATTCGGTGCAACGGTAGCGAACTACCTATAATATTGTGTGTCAAAATGGGTTCGATTTTCAAATTTTGTTTGTTAGTGCATAACCCATCTATAGTAACAAATGTCTGACTAGAAAGCTGTAATTTGGCATGGGTATCAAAGTGGTAGGATGAAATCTTGATAAAAAAAATAGTTTGGTTAACTTCCCTACATGTAATGAAGGGGTTAGATTAGATTTATTTATTTCATATTATTAATGTCATATTACAATAAAGCTTATTTTTTTTGTCAAATGATAATATGAACGTCAGAATAGTAATAAATTATAAAAGTGTAAAAGTCAAACATAAAAATATAATAAAAAATTAAAATAAAACACATTGATAACAATGTCAAAAATATGATCCATGTGTGTGTGTGTGTGTGTGTGAGTATATGTCTGTAGGCCCTTCAGTGCTCTAGTTCCCAAACTACTGGACAGATTTGGGTGAAATTTGGGTTACGGCAATATTATTTTTATATATCCATCCATGTAAAGTGCTAATTTTTGTTAGATACAAGTGTAAGTCCCCCCCTCCACCAGTAAAACCGCTATTTCAAGATAGCTGAAATATAGAAAATAGGACATAATATAATCAATTTCATTCATTTATTTATTTATTTTTTTCGCAAATTTCACAGCTTATTACACATAAATATTACAACTGTTAGTTTTACATTTTAGAAAGCAAATTAAGAAATTCAACTAATTAAAATTTAAAAATGGACGAAGTAGGCTTAAACACAAATAATGTAAAATAATAATAAACCAAAAATTATATAACAAAAAAAGTACAATGAAATAAAGAAAAAAAATTAAGTATGAAACGGGCAGCGCAAAGTGTTATACGTTATGTGTGTAGTGTGTTTAAGGAATGTGTAAATATTATGTGTGTGTGTTGAGAGTGTTTGTATGAAGTCGTGTAAAAATTAAATTCATAAATTGGTTACGTCGGAGGAAGAATATGTCAACGTCACTAAACAGTTCGTCATAGTTTTCCAATTTTAAAGGAAAACTATCACGGCACGGCTAATATGACTTTCTTAGTTTAGGAGTCATAGTCGACCAACTTGAAATGTGCAGTTGGGTTTGTAATAAGTTCATAGGTTTTCCATAAAAAATGTTCTATTACATAATCATATACGTCCCCACCGAGGGGCTCGAGCCTACCCTGAACTAGGGCGATCGGGCCTTGGTCGACCACGCGGGCCCAGTGCGGGTTGGTCGACTTCACACAACCTTCGAGTTTCTTCGCAGGTGTGTACAGGTTTCCTCACGATGTTTTCCTTCACCGTCAAAGCAATTTTGTTTTTACTTTCGAGCGTCGAAGGAGTGAAAAAGGTAATGTTAAGGAAAAAAATCAAGGTTGAGATTTTAATGGGGATCGATTGTCTTACACTAATAGAGTATAAAAAAAGACAAAAAAAATGTATGTGTGTGTGTGTGAGTGTGTAGCCCTTCAGTGCTGTAGTTCCCAAACTACTGGACAGATTTGGGTGAAATTTGGGTTACGGCAATATTATTTTTATATCTCCAGCCGTTTTTTTTTCAAATATCCCCTTCTTGATCTTGATTTTTAGGGTTGCAACCATAGTAAAAATCACTTATTTATTTTGGTACTCCAAAATGGCTCTAACGATTTGAATAAAACTCGGTGTGTGTGTTCGGTTATTGTATCTGAAAATGGCGTACAGTACGCTATAGTTCGTTGTTCCAAGAAAAATCGGAATAAGGTACCTCCCATACAAATTCAGGTAGTTTATTACTTTTTTCAAACTCAAAAGGCTTTATTTGCTAGAACACTGTAGGTACAGCATCTTTATATTTTCTTAGTGCTAGTGTTTAACTGCAGGCAGGTGTGCAAACATAAAGAAAATAAAAAACAGTTTAAAATTGTAAAAATTACAAAAAATCTATCAAAAAAAAAACTATTATCTCATCAATTAACAATTTAACTTTCTTATGTTTTCTTAAAATTAATAAAGTCATCACAGTATAAAAAACAATTTCCTAATAGCCATTTGGTCAATTCGTTCTTAAAATGTTTGATGTCAAGTGATCTAATTTCGTCAGGTAGGGTATTATAAATTAAAATACACATTGTTATAAATTTTTCCACGGTTTTTTTTTATTTGAGTGCGTTTGACTGCAACTCACCTGATGGTAAGTGGTGCTGCAGTCGAGGATGGTACACGCAAGCTCAAATAATGCCTACAAAATGGCTCTAACAGTTTTACTGAAATTTTGTAAATAACTAGGATTTAATTTGTTTCGTTAATTTGTTTCGTAACTTTTTTTCGTTCAACTGCAAATCTGTAAAGCGTTCTTGTAATCATATACGAGAACTTTGTAGAAACCACGATGTGATTTCATTGCAAGAGCATTGGTTGTTGCCCGACGACTTAGATTACCTTCATGGAATTCATCCGGAATTTGCTTACCATGGTATCTCAGCAGTGGACACGGCTGCAGGCACCCTTAAGGAGAGGCCCTATGGAGGTGTAGCGATCCTTTGGAGGAAGACCTTGTTTTCGAACGTCTCACCGATCGACACGGGCTCGACGCGCGTAGCGGCCGTGTGTATGCGGCTCGCCGGCAGATGTTTCATGGTGACGTCAGTGTATATGCCTACTGAGGCGGTGGACGGCTTGCCGCTGTTCACGGAGTGTCTCGGTGTTATCAGTGCGGTCATTGAAAATAGTGAAGTTGAAAATGTCATATTACTAGGTGATTTCAATGCGGACCTTTCGCGTTCAAACAGCATATTTGCGAGTGAAATGTTACAATACTGTCAGGACCAACAATGGACATGTGCGGACCTTGAGGTATTGGGTATGTCTTCAAACACTTATACGTATCTCAGTGACTCACACGGAACTACTAGCTGGCTAGACCATTGTCTAGTTTCCGCAGCAGCGTTTAGTTCTATCGATAGTATTAGAGTATGGTGCGATGTCCACTGGTCGGACCACTTTCCATTGATAATAACATGTGATATAGATGTCATAGTACCTAAACTAGATATTCCATGTGTGCGAATAACTAATAAAGTAATATGGGGTAGCCGTACTTTAGAACAAAAACGTAATTATGCTAATTTATGTGATGAATTTATTAATTCCTGTTCGTGGCCCAGTATTCCTTGCACAGGTTCCTCATGTGACAAAATAGATCATCATAACGATATCAATAATTATTATTACAACATGATTAGTTGTATCACAAAGGCTGCAAAACGATCTTATATTGATAAAAATAGAATAAATAAAAAACAGGTTATTGGTTGGAATTACCATGTGCGTGAGGCGCATGTTGTGGCAAGGCAATATTATCAGCTGTGGGCACTGTATGGGCGACCGACGGAGTGTGGAATTTTCGAAAAAATGACTAGCAGCCGTAGAATCTTTAAGAATAAAATAAAATGGTGTCAGAAAAATGAACAAAAAATTAGAATGGATATAATTGCGAAACATAGACTAAATAAGGATTTCGGAAAATTTTGGAAAGAGACCAACAAATTGACTTCGCGTGCCTCTTTGCCCGTGTCTGTTAATAATAGCCAAAATACAGTGGAAATAGCTAACATGTTCGCAAATAAGTTCAACCCTCCGACGGATTCTAGTGCTAGCGTTAGTGGTACTTGTGAGCAGCGCGGGGCCCGTGATGACGCGGGGGTTGAGCCTGCTCCGCAGCCGCCGCCGCACTCGTCCGCCCGGACCTCGCGGGCTGAGAGCGCGGGTGCGGGGGCGGCGCGGGCGTCAAGCGCTCCGCCTAGTCGCGACACAACTGGACTACACGTCACACCCGATAGCCTGTTTGATTACGTGAATCAAATGAAACGAGGCAAGTCCCCGGGGCACGACGGGCTCAGCGTTGAGCACATTTTATATGCCGGACCCTTATTGTTTGAGAAACTGGCTTTCTTTTTTAACACCTGTATAGATCATAGTTACTTACCGAATGAATTTATGAAAACTAATGTGGTGCCTGTAATTAAGAACAGAACTGGTGACGCCTCCTGCCTGTCAAATTACCGCCCTATTTCCTTAGCAACTGTACTATCTAAAATATTTGAACGTATAATAAATAGTCATTTAAATGAATTTAATGTCCCAATAAATAAAGCTCAATTTGGATTTAGGGGTGGCCTATCTACGGATTTAGCAATATTTGCACTTAAAAATACAGTACACCACTATAACTCAAGAAACACTTCTGTATTCGCGTGTTTCCTTGATTTAAGCCGTGCTTTTGATTCTATCAACTACAAAATGCTTTGGGAAAAATTAAGAAACACCAAAGTGCCTTCTAAGATAATAGATCTTCTAGAGTATTGGTATTCTAATCAAGTGAATCAAGTGAAATGGGGAAATAGCTTATCTGAAACCTATAAACTGAAATGTGGCGTAAGACAAGGTGGATTGACGTCCCCAGTGTTGTTTAATTTATATATGAACCGGCTGCTGGAGGAGCTGAGCGGCGCCAGAGTCGGATGCCACGTAGGCGGAGAGTGCCTCAATAACCTCAGTTACGCGGACGACATGGTGCTGCTCAGCCCCTCAGCAGGTGGACTTAGAAAACTTATCGCCATCTGTGAAAGATATGCGGCTGCACATTGCCTCAAATATAATGTAAATAAGACGGAAGTAATGATTTTTAAACATGGGAAAGGGCCACAAAATGTACTTCCCATTAACTTATGTGGTTCCGAACTTAAAATTGTTGACAAATTCAAGTATCTCGGACACATTGTGACAAATGATCTTACAGATAATTTGGATTTGGAAAGACAAAGGCGTAGCATCGCTTGCAGAAGCAATATGCTCGCGAGACGATTTGCTTATTGTTCGTCACAGGCTAAGGTGACCCTATTCAAAGCGTACTGTCAGGCGCTCTACACCAGCCAACTTTGGTACAAGTACGCGAAGAGTACCTACAATACGCTCCGTGTACAATATAACAACGCATTCCGGGCCATGCTCAATCTGCCCTGGCGGTGTAGTGCGTCTGGTATGTTCGCGGAGAATAGGGTTGACGATTTCTATGCTGTGCTGCGTAGGTCTAAAGCATCATTCCACATAAGATTGATCAAATGTACGAACAGTATAATTGTTGCTGTGTTCCGCACCATTTATATGAATACGAATCATTTCAACCTGACATTGTGCTATTAAACTATTATTGTATTAATTATGTTATTGTTATGACATTTTTATTATTTTATTTTGACATTTTTTATTTTATTATGTTTTGACATTAATCCTTCTATGGGTAAAACTGTGTGCGTAATATTATGTACTAGTGTGCCTGAAATAAAGATTCATTTACTTATTTATTTTATTTATTTATTTAATAAGGCCTATTGTACTAGGTACTTCATTATTCCAGGAAAAATCTTAGTAAGGTATACAAACAATTTTTCATCAAGTCATATACCTAGCTTTATTCTTTGCTACTAAGCAATAATGTTTATTGTAGATTTATTTATGCCCGACTACGACAGACGGTGAAGGCTTTACGAGAAAGTATGCAAATATGTACAATTTATTTAAATTATATATTTATTTTTGGAAAAGACTACGGATCCCTACATTGCGCGAGTTCGACTCGCACTTGGTCGATTTTTTTTATAATTAACTGGGCTCCATGGAGAATAGCCCATACTGGTCTGTAGTCAGCCTTGGCAAACTCACGGAGTTGGCCAGGCTGTGCCCCGCCACCCGCTGCCCCGCAAGTACCCTTCCGTTGCTCTGCGTAAGTATGTCGTTGCGCTACTGTCTGTAAGCCGCTATATAGTAATACTGTGATGTAGGCATGGCTATGTTTGTATTCCGTATTATGGCGTTGCGTCTAAAACGTCGCTGTTTCAGGATAGCTGAAAAATAGAAAATAGGACATAATATAATCAATTTTATAGGAAAACTATCACGGCACGGCTAATATGACTTTCTTAGTTTAGGAGTCATAGTCGACCAACTTGAAATGTGCAGTTGGATTTGCAATAATTTCATAGGTTTTCCATAAAAAATGTTCTATTACATAATCATATACGTCCCCACCGAGGGGCTCGAGCCTACCCTGAACTAGGGCGATCGGGCCTTGGTTGACCACGCGGGCACAGATTACTAATTAGTTACTACGTAACAGATACTTCACTCAGTAGTAAATTTCCAATACCTACTGCTATAATAGCCTACTCCATCGCGTCAGCAACCGCAGTGCTTGCTTCACACCGCGCGATCGCAGGGCTGCCTCTTCGATAAAATTAAATTAACATAACTTTTTGTGTCTATGTTATTGAGAACTGTGAATATGTTTTGACTTATAGGTGGTAGTTTAAAATTGTATCATTTATCTATCTATATATATATAATCCTCGTGTCACAGTGTTAGTAATCATACTTCTCCGAAACGGCTGGACCGATTTTTATGAAATTTTGTGTGCATATCGGGTAGGCCTGAGAATAGGTTCTTATCTATTTTTCATACCCCTACGCGGGCGAAGCCGCGGGCAACATATATTTTTTTTATAAATTGGTTTTTATATTTTTTTTATCATTTGAAAATCGGTCTGTAAGTTCAGTTTCCACATACTATTTAAAACGTTTATTTCAATAACTTCTAGCAACTTTAGACCTATGGTCTCCGTACAATTTTTAGTTTGTATAGTGATATACAATCGAAATAACAAAAAAAATTTTTAAGAAAAAGTCATATCTCCGGAGTACATACTCCAGGACCTATAATTTTTTTTATTTTTTAACACGCAATTTTTGTTTTCTCTAAAATTGAGATCACGGTTCTTAAGAGCGCTTTGCTCTATCTCTTATAATTTAGAAATTCCTCATAGAAAAAATTCACCATGTATATTTTTTACAAATCGCATAAAACCGAATCACAAGCACAGATTACTAAATAGTTATGTCAAAAGTTTTTGTGTGCGCTAACAGCACGACAAGTTGAGACAAGTCGCCGCGCCTGCAACTCACATATTATCACAATTTTATTTTAATAAAAATAGCTTTTTAAACGTGTTAAAATAGTGTTTAAGGTAAGTATGACGTTTCTATGTAACAAAAAAATGAAAATCTGTGTCTGAAAGGCAAGCTAATGCCACAGTGTAATAAAGAGTACTAGCTATTGCTTAGTATACCTAGTATTAAAAATAATTTTAAAACGACAAAAAATAGTAATAGTTTATCACTTACCTTTCTTGATTGACAGGTAAATGAAAAAAATTTAGGTGTTTATCTCTTCTTTTGCTTGATTTGCACCCATCTACAGCACATAAGGCACCAGACGGCATCGTAGGTACGCGTACGAACGAACAAAACGATTTAAATTAAACTACGTGCGTGCGCTTCGTTTGTGAAAACCGCACTGAATTGGGTCCGCAAACGGCCCGAGAACGCTGGGCCGGGCGGTAGGTAATTATAGCGCGCAAGTACATGGAGTGACGGAGGCCTGACGCGGGCCCAGTGCGGGTTGGTCGACTTTACACACAACCTTTGAGTTTCTTCGCAGGCGTGTGCAGGTTTTCTTACGATGTTTTCCTTCACCGTAAAAGCGTCGGATAAACATAAATATGAAATTAAATTTCAGAAACACATTGGAACGTGGCACTAGTTTTTGATCCACGACCACCCGGATAGGAGGTAGCGGCCCTAACCGTTGCGCCACCGATGCACGAACATAATAAATAATATAGCTCAAGACTATCAAAACCGTTTGTCAACCCATTCCAAGAACCACAACAAAGACCAATAATGTGCTCCGTTCGTTCTGCAGTTCATCCCTGTAATAAATAATAATAAATAATTGCTAAGACTTATGAGTCATGAGTCCCTGCTAAATATATCACCAAATCCGGAAAACTATACGACGTGTTTGTACAGGTCATTACTTCAACATCACGCAAGTGTATTCCACGAGGATATCGTACATCATATATCCCAGGGCTGACCCGTGAATCCGCCGACCTCCCCAATCAGTACGACTAACTTTTTACCAATGACTCCTTCTCAGAAGCAACTATCAATACGAGTGAGGAGTTGCTGTCTTAGATCGGCAAAGCACAGAGAGAAAAATTGTTGACCACGGTGACTAGTATATTGTATTGACCTAACATACAACAGCAAAAATGCTTGGACCACAATCCATAAACTTACCGGTGAAACTCCACCAGCTTCTTCGCAGGGACTTATTTACTGCTAATCAAATGGCTCATATTTATTGAAGCCAGGAAAGAAGGGGCAAGCTGACTCATACTACTCTACCTCATCGTACCTATTCGAGAAGAAACACCACCTGCTCACACATGCATTCTTGCGACGACATAACCTCCACGCCATTCGGGCATGGGAAATCAAACTGGTGTAGTCTCATCGACAACTTTTAGGGAGAAGGGGATAATAAAACTTGATGATGAAAAGTTACAGCACATTGAAAATGGGTAAAACACAGTTTTTGGCAAAGTTGGGAAAATTTGCTGCTTTTTGGATCCCCATGAAAAACCTAACTACTGGACCATTGCATACATTTTTTAATAGACGCGAGATTTTGTCTTCTTTGATTTACTAATGAACGGTTATTACAAAATATGGACCGTTTTCGAGTAATAAGCGAAAAACTGGGAAAAGTCCGAAAAATTCGAGATTTTTTGCCCACCAAAAGATGTCCCCCCACTTTTAAGGTCGCAAACTTAGATTTGGTACACCTGCATGATACCAAACGATCCTAGAAAAAAAACATTTGCCGCAATTATGATAAGTTAAAACTCTCTATATACCAATGTTAATTTAATCGAAATTTGTACTTGCAGCTTATGAGCAATGTGAAAAACAAGAAAATAAAATGAAGGAGGACGTGAAAACCCAATTTGCACAGGGTGCAGTTTTATAGACGCCCTTAATGCAACCGGGTGTTCCACTTCAGAATAGGGCAACTCCAGAGAAGATTTGTAATGCACGGGACTAGCATTATAAATCAAATAATTTTCGAAAAACCTACATATTCTCTTTGGTCTGATTGACAGACAGGTGTGACGTCATCGGAACTATACGTCCGTTTGCGCGCGCAAATTTGAACGGTTACTTTTTTTTTTTTTTTTACTTCGCCCTTTTAGGGCAGGCTAAGGCTCATTGGCCATACCGCCTAGTCTTCAGTATATGTTTTTCAGCAGTATTAAAATTTGTAGAATTCACGTCATAAGTAATTTTCAGTATATTTTTCAGAAGTAGTATTTTTTCTCCTTTTTAGTCCTTAAGGTCACTGTTTCTTCACTTTCACGTCATATTATTGTCTATAGACTAACCTAACCTACATACTCTAGCAAAATGATAGCACTTTTGCTAAAGCTTGCTCGGACTTCTTGTGGGAACTCGAAACACAGTATACACACTTTTATTTCATTATCCTACACAAGAAACACATAAATGATACTTCGCTGATAAATACACTATCAATATTACACATCGAAAACCACTAAATGTAATTTTTCGGATAATAAAAGAAAAATGACAAACTAAACGCTACAAATTCCCGCCAAAAAGTCCTTGAACGGTTACTTTAAAACCGCATTTAAAATTAAAAAAACAAGTTTTTTTATTTTTTTAATATACTCCTGGTTTATTCTGCATGGAGTTCTTTAAAATGAAAGCAAAAATAAAAATATTGCATGTTCCCTAATGCAAAATTTCAGCTCAATCGGAAACAGGGAAGTGGCTCAAATTTAACTTACAAGATTCCACCCGAACAAAGATACATTGCAAGTTAAAAATAAAAAAGCTTTTAATAAAAACAAATCATAATGAATTAAATGAAGACTGTCTCAAAAGGGGTTTTGTTTGTACCCAGAGATGTTAATATATTCTCAATTAATTGAGGTTTTTTGGCGGGATTTGTGGCGAACACATTGGTAGTTTTATTTGATTGTTTTTGCATTATTTTCTGTTCTGCTAGAGTTTTGTTTCAAAAAGCGGGGCATTTTGAAGAAAATCCAGACGATTTTCACGAGTGCAATGTGGATAACAAGAAAATAAAATGAAGGAGGACGGACGTGAAGACCCGACTTGCAGTTTTATAGACGCCGTACTGTGACTGGGTGTTCCACCTCAGAATGAGGCTGCTGCAAATACTGTCAAGAACTCCCGAGAAGATTTGTAATGTACTGGCACTAGCATTTCAAATCGATGAAAAAAAGATAAAAGAAGACTAGGCTGTATGGTCATCGATACTTTTGCCTTTTCCGCGCTTTTAAAAGCCGGAAAAAAGAAACCAAATAAAACTTTACAAATCTTTTCTTTCAAAACAAAAAATTTAATATTATATATGTATATATATAGTGCACAAATAATCTAATTAAAAGCACGTCAAGTCAACGGTCAAGTCAACGTGAACTTGACGTGAACAAGTGGTTTTTTTCTTCTCAGAAAATAACCTCACAATCATGAGCTCGATACAAGAGCGTTTACAGCTCAAACGGGTGCCCCTAGACACCTGGAATATTAAAGAGCAGCTGTGCCTAGCCTCGGCCGTGGTGAGAAGTGGCGATCAGAACTGGATGTCCGTGTCTCGGGCGCTGAAAACCGTGGGGGAACCAAACCGACCGGCAGACTGGTACTCGCAGAAAAGGTTTGTTTGTGTTTGCGTGTTTTAGTCGTGGCGAAGATTTAGGTACTGTGACGCCTCTACGGTCGTCCGGGGGGTACATTCAGTGGAATCAAGCTATTATTAAAACAACTTTTCTTTGATTATTGAAATCGATGCATAGTGACATTTATTCACTTTAAAATCTGTTCAGCCGGCTGGCTTATTATTGGATCGAAATTATAACGAATAATTTATCTATTGACATTATTATTTTTTACAAGATAGAATCGAACTCAAGCTAAGTTTAAATTTGGTGTTTATTCAAACTTACTTAAACGACTTGTGGATAGAAAGATAGCAAAGGAGGCGTAAATGGGTGGACGTAGAGTCATGCGATCTCCACAGTACCTACTTAGCTGGTATATGAATGATGTATGTAATAACACAATTTTTCATAGAATATTACATAAAATGAAATTTTTTCTTGTTTCTGATTTTGATCACTTTGTACTGTGATTTTTCTTCTACATTGACTAATTGTGCCCTAGGTACCACAATAGAAGGCAAAAAAATGTTGCAATAAAAAGTCACTTCTTTGCCGTATTCTCATGGCTGCAGATCCAGATCATAAGTGCAGTGAATGTTAGCCTTCAGTGCTTAACATTAGAAGGTCGTGGGTCGATTCTCAGTGAAGTCTTTGTGGTAGGGCATTTTCTATGCCTCCAAAAATTAACGAAAACCAAAAAATGAGCTAAGAAGATTGTGCTAAGTTGTTGCAATAGAAGTTGGTTTTTTAACGTGTTTAGCTTTTCAAATTATCCCAACCTTTACAGCTGTGCAGCACAATATGGAGCACTACTGGAGCATGTTGAGACTCCCAAACGCAAGAAGCGCAGCTCTGAGGGAGCAGTGGAGACTCCCCAGGAGAGTATCCTGAAGCGACTGACTCAGGAACGCATTGTCGAGATACAGAAGAATGTGGCTGAGATGACTCAGCAGTATGAGCAAATCAAGGTATGTTGTTACCCGACTGCACCAAAAGGAGGGTTATGTTTTTCGAGTGTATGTATGAATGTGTGTGTATTTATTTCTTTAGCATGCTCTGGATCCTAAATGGCTTCATGAATTTTGGAGTGCAAGTTGTCGTTACATTCGTCTTGATACCGTGAGTGACAAACATTTTTAGCTGACTGGCCAAAAAAGAGGAGTTAAGTTTTTATGCGGTTGGGTTTTTAAATTTAAATAATTTGTGTAGTTATTTAATTTAATTTTTTTGAAAAAAAGAAAAACCATAGAAGATACAAGGAAACTGTCTTAGAAACCATTAGGTCTGTTTTAGAGTTCCGTACACCGAATCGGTGAACAACGGGACCCTATTACTAAGCCTCCGCTGTCTGTCCGTCTGTCTGTCTGTCAGAATATGTATTCCTGTTGCCGCTTTAACAAAAAATACTGAAAATTATAAAAAGGGAAAATATAAGGGAGGTCTCTATACAAAAAACGTGTTTTTTTATAGGTCTGTAGAATTTAATAAAAATCGGCTAAGTGTCTGTCAAAAAAAGCATATTTTTGTTGCTCGCATTGATGTCTTTCGTTTCTAATGTGAATTGAATAGCAGTGGCAGTTGGTGACCTTAGTGCTGGGGTCAATACCTGTCTCTGTAAATACTTATTTTTACTATCATACATTAAACACTAAATGCCATATTATATTTGCACAGAAAAACAATTACATTTTATTTTTTCACTTTACTGTGACTTCACCTTTGTGTAACAAACACAAAGTGTACTGAACCTTAAAAAGACAGCTATGATAAATGTCTACATCAAAAACAGAAATCAAAAGTGCAAATTATCGAGTAATAAATCTAGCAAAACACTCAATAGCAACGCCATTTATTGAAATTCATGGCAACCTCCGAGGCAGCCTATCGTAAAAAGATCAGCTCGCCATCACTGCTGCTATCTAGCGTCACTCGTCGCTATCATTTACCACCAAATATAACGAAAAGCTTGATCCATTAATCCAGTGTTTTGCAAACTTTTTGCGTTTATGTACCACCAACGAAATTAGGAAACTTTAGTGGTACCTACGCCATAAATGAAAAAACAATGTTCAATTGTTTTCAACCGACTTCAAACAGGAGGAGGTTCTCAATTCGACTGTATGTTTTTTTTTGTTACGCGATATCTCCGCCGATTGTGAACCCATTTTCAAAATTATTTTTTTATTCGAAAGAGTATTCTCCCGAGGGGGTCCCACTGTCACCAAGTCAGGATCTAATGATGGGATCCCAGGGAAATCGAGGGCAACCCTCAAATTTTATAGCCACGTTTTACGTGTTTCATGTATTTTCTAAAATATGTAAAGAATCTGCATCTAGTAGTCATCATCTAATGTTGGTGAGCTTATGAAAGAAGGTACAACTCCTTAACGATTAGGAGTTGGAGGATAATTCTTCAAATATTTTACCTAGATACGTAGGTATGTATAGACCGATAGTTGTATTCTTTCAGGTTATTCAGATGAGCAGATGATGCAAGATTTAACTCCTTAACTTTGATGCTGTCTAGGTGATGATGGAAGCTACAGGAATCTATATCTGTTAATAAAACACATGCATTATAATTTGATGGTTCCTATTGCCTAGTTTGTGATTGAGTTTAACGTTTTTAGACAAATAGCAATATCACTAAAAATAAAGAAATAAAAAAAAAAAGTTTAAAAAACTAAAAACCGACTTCAAAATGAAATTCACTCAAAAGTATGAAATAATATTATTATACTTAAATACACGACATTAACCACAGAATCGCTAAACTGAAGTGGCAGTGGGCAGGGCACATAGCTCGTAGAACAGATGGCCGATGGGGCAGTAAAGTTCTCGAGTGGCGACCGCGCACCGGAAAACGTAGCGTAGGCAGGCCTCCCACGCGGTGGACCGATGACCTGGTGAAGGTCGCGGGAAGCCGATGGATGCGGGCAGCGCAGGACCGGTCGTCGTGGAAATCCTTGGGGGAGGCCTTTGTCCAGCAGTGGACGATTTGTGGCTGATATGATGAACCAACAATAACGAAATCAAAGTGGGTACGATTTAAATTAGGGGCCTAAATTTATTTTTGAGGTTGGTGTCAGCAATGCTATAAGTAAATGTGCTATGTGCTGGTACCGACCTCAAAAATAAATTTAAGCCCCTAATTTAAATCGTACCAACTTTGATTTAGTTATTGTTGGTTAATGTCGTGTATCTAGGTATAATAATATTATTTCATACTTTTGTGTGAATTTCATTTTGAAGTCGGTTTTTAGTTTTTTAAACTTTTATTTTTTTATTTGTGGTGGCGTGACTGGCCCACAGCACCAAGTTAGCTAAGTTTTCTATTTAGGCCGATGATTTTTTTAATTTTTTTATTAACAATTGGTAAACCCTTGACAACATCTCACCTGGTGGTAAGTGACGATGTATGTATACAAATATGTATTATAATAATATTCGAATTCCTGCCTTGAATTTTTTCATGAGCTCATTTAATCGAGATATGCTAGTTTTGCTACCCATTCTTTTTTAGACAGCAAAATCTGAACCCTGGGACTCCAAAAACGTCTGGGTCTCATTTTTTAGCTCGTAAAACCGGCAAAGTTTTTTGCCACGAGAAAACCATCGTAATTCTGTATGAAACAGGAGTTACTGATGATTTGCTCTCAATTCCCAACATATGCATTGAACAGAAGAGAGTACAGCAGTCACGACTTGATGTAAATGACAATTTTGACGATTTCTTGGAGAACAGATCATTCTAAGAAAAGCTTCTTCACCAACTAATGATGCGATGCGAACACCAGTGTACCGCGGAACACAGTTTGCGGAACACTGCATTAACGGGCATAAAATTCAATCCAATAAACGGGCTTAATACTTCTCATAGAGGTCGCTGGGTGTCACATCTCTAGTTTAACACACTGTGGAAGAAGTTATAAAAAAATGCAGAATTATATGCATCAACAAAAACAAGACATGGCAGAGATGAAGGAAGATATAAAAAACACAATAAACAGCAATATTAATAACACTGTGGAATTGAAAAACGATATAATATCATCATTATATTATCTGCTCATATACGTCCCCACCGAGAGGCTCGAGCCTACCCTGGATTAGGGTTACCGGGCCTTAGTCGACCTCGTGGGCCCAGTGCGGGTTGGTCGACTTCACACAATTTTCGAGTTTCTTCGCAGGTGTGTGCAGGTTTCCTCATGTTTTCCTTTAGCCTATATTTCACAATTTACTCAAAAAATACGAGTAATGTAGATAAAACCAGTACAGTTTAGATATGAATAGTAAGGCTTTAATTTAAAAAGCAATTGGGTATGCTAAATTTTTTATAAGCCATGAAAATAAAAAAACCATTTCGAGATATTTTTATTTAAAGCCATATTTTTTCATTTTCCACTCGAAAAAGTAAAAGATTGCGTAAAAAAATCGGAAAAGGACAATAACCTTCATTTGACCCCTATGACGTCACGAGTTTACAATAAAACCTTATTTCACCACTGAACGGAACGTGCACTCTTACTTGTCATATCAATTACGGACCTTGCATTTGAGGACGAGCTTTCGTCGAGCACTGAAAAAGGCACTATTTATTTATCATCCACCAAAAACTACGTTTGAAACAATCAAATATTATTAGAACGTCATTCAAATTAAATACTTAAATGGGTAAGATATTCATTAGAGGTCCAATTTTTATTGTGGTTCTAAAAAACATTTAAACTCTGAAGGCCTTGTCCATACATAGATTATGATGTTTGATGACAAGTAAATTTTGACTTTGACGTTTCGTTGTTGGCTTTGTGATAGTTTCGTTTCGGAAAAGGCAAAGGTTACTAAGACCATACAGCCAGGTCTGACGTATTTAGGCTTCCTTAGCTGTTGGATTTGTAATGCTAGTGCCGGTGCAATGAAAAAACAACAAAATAAAACTACGAATGCGTCTACCACAAATCCCGCCAAAAAACCTTTGGGAATGATTGACTTGAGTGACTTGACAGTTGACGTCAAGGCCTATTCATTTCATCGTCATAGAAATAGGGCTGTTCGTTTCATAGTAATGTGAACCGATGACGTCATCAAGGTTTCAAAATTTAAAAAAATATTTAAAAATATCTAGAGGCTTAAAAAATGAAATATTCAAATTAGTTTTTCAAAATGGTCTAAACCATCAGAAAAAAAATAAAAAAAAATACATTTTTTTTTAGCATACCCAATTATTGTTAAACACAGTAAAAAAAAAAACTCATGCTGTTCTGATGGTATTTGGGGAGATATGAAGGGTCATTAGAAACAAATCATTCGCCAATCGGGATGTGACTTCTACCGCCCACTGGTCTCCTCGGTCAGCTGCAGTTTCCAAGACATTTTCTCCAAATTCTTAAGTGGTTACAGTACTGACAGCAACCCGGCGATGGACATTCAGTTTTAACTTGGTAATAATTACAAAATAATTCTCGAAAAACCTAAAATCATTTTGGTGCTAGCTTTTAATTGAAAAGAGTGTTTACGCTCAAAAGCCGAATGCTCAAATGAATATAAATACACGGTTCCAAATTCAAAAAAGACTGTGTTTCATACTGAAGTTTCATACGATCCTTGTTTATTTTTAATAAAAAACGATTCTGGGACCTTGATTTCACCTCCAATGTTCACCATCAGATCAACTTCAAAATACCAAAGGATCTATTGTCACCGAGAATACGACTTCATTCCAAATTTCAGCTCAATCAGACTCCTGGAAGTCTCTCTAAAATCGATCGCTAGATTTGAACTAAACAAATATACATACATACACACATTGCAAGTTATAAAAAGCTTTTAAAAACATGTTGTTTTAAAATTGAACACTGATAGACCCGATCGGAATCGACATGCAACTCCACTTCCACTAGCTTTCTCTGCAGCAGCCACTTTTTCTCCCTGGTGTAAGATTTATGACACGAAACATGAAGTTTTACGTGATCTTATGTCTTTAAAAAGCATTCTTTCCATCACGTCTCTTCTTACTGCACTCCAACAAAGTTCTTATTCCTCTTGCTTTCAGTCACTGCCTCATTCTCATTTATTGTCTTTTCATACAAAGGACACAGTTCAACTTGGTTCTAGCCTGTAACAAAATAAATAAATTGTGTAAAGGTTTGTATCACTTTAATAAATACACATTACAATAGTACAGTTAGCGGGTAACAATCTAGCATTACATGACAGTGAGGGCCATGGAAGTAAAACGAAATCGGGTTAGCTCGGTAGCTCGGTACGACGCGCTGTGTATACTCTCTTGGACTCGCCAAGGAACCCTGGGCGGCGCGGGGCGCGGGGGCGCGCCGTCTATGACGCTTACGGGGATTGGAGGAACTTATCCTAACGACATTCGCGCGTTTGCGCGCGAAACCAGAACGGCTGGATGCGCTATGACGCTTACGGGGATTGGAGGAACTTACTCTAACGACATGCGTTTGCGCGCGAAACCAGAACAGCTGGATGCGCGGGCGTTACAATTGTAAATTAAAAATTTTAGTTAAACAACATACACAATAAATTGAGTTGGTCAAACTTTAAAGTGGAACTTTACCGAAACGGGTAGTCCAACAAAAACACATTTGACCTCGTCGAACGCAGAATTTATTTCTCTATAACTTTAACAAAAGATAAACGATTTAATTTTTTCAGAAATATGTAATATTTGTACAACTTCGATGAGCTCTATTGTGGGAAGAGGTTGTCAAAAAAATATATTTTTGGTCTCATTCAATGTAGAATTTAATCACTAAAATGTATAATTGGACTATGATTTTGATATTGTGTGTCTTTTACAAGATATAACCGTAAAACCGCCAAAATACCCCTTTTGTAGGTACATTTTTACCCCCACCACTTAAACACAACTCTGCCGGGGGGGAAACCTACGATAGTCATATTAGACAACAAATGAAGTTATTAAAACATTAAAACCTTTTGTACGGTTTATATTCTATTTGGATAATATTAAAGCTAAACCGCTATTTCAGAACATCTAAAAAAAAAAAATAGTAGGACATAATACTCAATTTAAAAGGAAAACTATCACGGATAAGTAGGCTTAGTAGTTTAGGAGTAATAGTTGACGAAGTTGGATTTGTAAAAAAATCATGAATTTTCCATACAAAATGTTCTATTACCAAGTGCAAATATAATTTTCTTTTTAAAATATAAATTTATTTTTTGAAAAGACTCACGGACGGAACCCTACTTTGCGCGAATCCTACTCGCACTTGGCCGGTTTTTTTAAATTAGGTTAATTATGCGTGTTATGCCTATGCGACCTCCTTTATCTGAGATAGATCAGGCTAATTCTAAATTAAATCTCTTTGTATAGGAAATTGCGTTCCTAGGATCGCAATCAATGTTGCGATCCTGTTTTCCAAGTAATATGGCAAGGCCGACTTTGCTCATAGAAGGTTTTCAAAGTAATGGCCAAATCACAAGAATTTTTGAATAAAATATCTAATATTTTGTGGTCTTATCCAGAACGAAATAGCTGAAGCTCGCAACCCATCTACCTCAGAAGAGCGCATTCGTGAGCTGTGGTCGAGCATCGAAGCAGCGAAGCGTGTGCGCGAGCGGGAGAGCGCGCGGCGCGCTGCGTGGTTGAAAGAGCGGGAGGAGAAACGTGCGCGGTCCGAGAGGACCTGGCGCCCGCCAGCGCCTCAAACACCAACTGCTACAGGTCTGAGCGATATTGGTGTGCTGCGGACATTGCATTGGCAGGGTTCGGACGTGTGTCTACTAAAGTCGGACTCTTAAGAGGAAACGCGGGCGCTATTTTCTACAAGCTTTTATTTAACTTGCAATGTATGTATGTTTGTTCGGGTGAAATTTTGCACGTTAAATTTGACCTACTTCCCGGTTTCCTATTGAGCTGAAATTTTACATGCATGTGTATATCGCGTGACAATGCAATATTAAAAGCTTGTACCTAAAAGTTTTTAGGTTTTTCGAATATTTTCCATTCAAACGTAGTCCCCCTGTTTCCTCCCTAGATAATAACAATAGAGCAAAAATGTTTTTCCATCAAACCTATATCTACCATGGATATGCCCTATGTTTTGTTTTTTCCGATATTCTAATTATAATAGGTAGTAGGAGCCTTCAAAAACTGAGAAAATTGCCCAATTGAAACGTACTTTTCAGACACCCAACAAAAAAAAAACTAAATATATCTATATATATATAAAAAAAGTAATGTTAGTTGCACCATTTTTAACTCAAGAACGGCTGGACCAATTTTTATGATTTTTGTGTTTTTGCATTTGTCTTCGTCGGGAATAGAATAATAATTATTAAAAAATGATATTCATCAATAAAAAAAAATATTAGTCAAAAAATAATTGGTTTTAGCGTAGGGTAGTGTAGTGTAGTGTAATTAGGGTAGGGTAGGGTAGGGTAGTGTAGTGTAGGGTAGGGTAGGGTAGGGTAGGGTAAGGTAGTGTAGTGTAGTGTAGTTAGGGTAGGGTAGTGTAGGGTAGGGTAGTGTAGTGTAGGGTAGAGTAGGATAGGGTATTGTAGGGAAAGGGTAGGGTAGGGTAGTGTAGTGTAGGGTAGGGTAGTGTAGGGTAGTGTAGAGCAGGTTAGTATAGTGTAGTTTAAGGTGAAACGAAGTTTCCCGGGACAGCTAGTAATAATAATATATATAAAAGAAAGTTGCGTTAGTTACACCATTTATATCTCAAGAACGGCTGGACCGATTTCGCTAATTCTTTTTTTGTTGAGTTCGTTATTGTCAGGAGAAGGTTTAAGGCTAGGGTAGGGTAGTGTAGTGTAGGGTAGGGTAGTGTAGTGTATTGTAGTGTAGGGTAGTGTAGTATAGTGTGAGGTGGAACGAAGTTCGCCGGGACAGCTAGTTAACAATAAAATGAAAACATAGAGGCATAGGTGAAGCGTTTTTGTAATTGTTTTTGAAAAAATATTATTAAATATTATTGCGTCAGTTTTGGAGGAGGAAATAGGGGACTACGAAATGCTGTTTTGTTCAATTTTAGTGCCTGTTATCGGTTCTCCCTTTCTTGTGGTATACGGAGAGGTTTGGAGGAGAGGGACAGCAACATTTTATTCTAATACGTATTCTTTAGACCGCGTTTCTTCTTAAACAGATTCAGTAAACTAAACTGATATTTCGTGGGTACCTAAGTAAAAACGTAATAGGGATGACGAATGCTAGTCATATGATTTACTTTTTATCGTAGACAAAAACGCCATTTTGTTCTAAAAATGTTTGAAATACCCAGGCGTGACATCATAGTTTTGAAGTGTCATTTATATACTCATATTGTGATTTTGGTGAATTAAAAATCGAAGACTTGATGGAAAACAAAACGAGTAAGGTTAAGTAGGAGGGTCATAATTTATTTCTGACGCTGTTGTCATTCCTATTCCTTACCAACGAAACGTCAGTGCATTGCATCTAATTCAAAGTCCGACTTTAGGTTTTTTTCCGCGGCTTCGGCCTCGTGGATATCGTTTTTACCCGCCCGCTCAAAAAGGAGTGTAATGTTTTTCAGGTGAATGTATGTATGTACGTATGTCTGTTTCTTTGGCTGAGCCTGTAGTCTAAACGGCTCCGGAAAGTGACATAGGATACTTTTTAACCCGACTTCCCAAAAAAGGGGGGTAATGTTTATATGCAGTCTGTTTTTAAATTAATTTTGCTTCAACACGCTTTATATTTATACTAGCTGTGCCTGCGACTTCGTGAGCGTGGAGGTTTTGAGTTATCCCACGGGAACTCTTGAATTTTCCGGGATAAAAAGTATCCCATATGTTAACCCGGGCTATAAGAAACCACCATACAAAAATTTATCAAAATCGGCCTGGTAGTTTTTGCATGATGCGTGTACATACAGACAAAAAATTCTAAAAGTTGTTGTTTTGGCCTCTATATCATTAGTAATGTCCACCACAGTTATAATTTTCCAAAAATATTTCATGTACAGACACGGCCCGGTTACAGTATTATCATAAATTAGCTTCAATTAATTTACTTAATGTAATCTTTGAACGTGATATTCACGAAGTCGGATTAAACCAAAAATTTGCAAATATATTAATAACTGATAGATGACAATACAATAATTTAATAAATAAATAAAATAGTAAATGTTATGAATAAGTTTGATTTGCCATTAATTATTCAAGGATATTCGGTACGTTAACGTTCTAGCTTTACATACTCTTTTTCAAGCTAGGTACTTGACCATTATCAACCGACTCCCAAAATGGAAGAGGTTCTCAATTCAACTGCATGTTTTTTTGTATGTTTGTTATGCGATATCTTAACAGATCGTGAACCGATTTTATTATTCTTATTTACTTGATATGTTGGCAGGTTGGACCCATATAAATGTTATCAAAATCGGTGTAGTACTTAAAAAAAACAGAAAAAATAATGAAAAATGTGGATTATAAAAATTCTATGGTCCCTTGAGGCTGTGAAAAAAAATTCAAGCTTCTAAGTCAAAACAATAAAAGGATAAGGCCGTTTTTGTCTCATATTTTGATATTGGCAATTAAATCTAAAATAAGGTAGATCTATCCCGTCGATCTAGAATCATGAAATTTAGTATAAAGCAAGGTCTCACAGCACAAATAAAGACAAATCCCTAATATTGTAAATTCGTAATTATATCGCATATTTTTTTGGGATCACAGATATATTTGCAGTTAGAGAATTGACCATGACGTATATCGATGTATGGGAGAACATTTTTTCAACTACAAAGTTGTTTTTTTTATATAATCACAATTGGTAAGCCCTTGGCATCATCTCACCTGGTGGTAAGTGACGATGATGCCGAAGATGGAAGCGGGCTTACCAAGATTCCCCAACGCAATGGGGATCTGGCTATCTCATCTTCAAACCGGAACACATCAATGCTGTTCACACTGATGTTTGGCGGCAAGACTTAGATAAGATGGTGGTAGTTAGCCAGTTTGTCCATTGATCCGATTGCGGTACTCGTTGATGTTTGTAGGGTTCCGAACCCAAATGTTTTTGATACGGAACCCTCAGTGCGCGACTCTGACTCGCACTTGGACGGTTTTTTCTTATCTCTTCATTTTTCTTTGCTTTACGCAGGCGGCACAAGCCCGGCGGCGGCGCCGGCGCCGGCTCCATCTTCCCCTCTGCTGACGTCACTGCTCAAGTCGTCGCCTGTGGTCACCACCCCACAACATATCACGCATCCCGCCAATGTTGTTGGTCAGTTGAAATTTATTTTAACTTTTCATCATCTCACCTGACGCTAGTTGATAGATGATGCAGTTGATTATGCGATAAGCCGCTGGATGTGGGCAGTGCAGGACCGGTCATCGTGGAAATTCTTGAGGGAGGCCTTTGCCCAGCAGTGGACGTCTTTCGGCTGAGATGATGATGATGATGATGCATAATATACTGCAACATATCACGCATTCCGCCAATGTTGTTGATCAGTTGAAATTTATTTTAACTTTTCATCACCTCACCGGACGCTAGTTGATAGACGATTCACTTGATGATGCGGAAAGCCGCTGGATGTGGGCAGCGCAGGACCGGTCGTAGTGGAAATTCTTGGGGGAGGCCTTTGTCCAGCAGTGGATGTCTTTCGGCTGAGATGATGATGATGATGCATAATGTACTGCAACATATCACGCATTCCGCCAATGTTGTTGGTCAGTTGAAATTTATTTTAACTTTTCATCACCTCACCGGACGCTAGTTGATAGATGATGCACTTGATGATGCGGAAACATCTCACCTGACATGAATTATGGTGGACGACGAATTAGTGATGCAGAATGTACGGCAAAATATTATCACGCATCCCGCCATTGTTGTTTGTAAGTTGAAATTTACTACCAACTTCAAAAAAAGGAGGTTATCAATACGACCCGTATGTATGTACTATTGTTGGAATTTCACAATATTCGTGAATGTTAGTCTATGTGGGCGTCTAAACAGGTGTGCCAAATTTCATAAGTGTATGTTGGTATGTGTGTATGTTTGTCCACGTATTTCTCATTTACTAGAAATCTAAATGCAATAATTCTTATTTTATTGGATTAAGCATCTTTAGACTTAGGGCACAGTGCAAGTTTCATCAAAATCGGTTCAGTAGTGTGAGATGTTAAAAAGTTAAAACAATTGATAACGCTAAAAACGTCTAAGCACAACCGATTTCGTTAAAAAAATTGCGGCGTTAAACCAACGACATGTTTTTCCAGTGATTGCTACACACTTAACAGTCCATATCTTTATACTTAACAGTCCATATCTTAAAGATATGGACTTGGTGAACCAAAACGCCGTAATTTCTTTAACGAAATCGGTTGTTCTTAAGCGTTTTTAGCGTTGTTAATTTATTTCATTTTTTTTACATATCATCATCATCATATTAGCCGACGGACGTCCACTGCTGGACATAGGCCTCCTCCAAGTATTTCCATGACGACCGGTTCTGCGCTGCCCGCATCCAGCGTCTTCCCGCGACCTTCACCAGGTCATCGGTTCACCGAGTTTTAACATATCACCTGATCCTAATTGATGGATGATGATAATACATAATGTATGACTGCTAACTGACAATTTTGAGTACATATTGAATAAATAATTTTCTAAAAACCTTAAAACTTTATACAAGCTTAAATTTGAAAATAATTTTAATTATGTCACGTAGCTAACAATGCACTGTTCTCCTAACCTAAACCTAACAAACAAACAAATTAACACACACACACACAAGCTTACTAACACGGCAAGCTAATATAGATTTTTTTTTATTTATTTAAAATTTGAGTGCGTTTGACTGCAACTCACCTGATGGTTAGTGATGATGCAGTCGAGGATGTTACACGCTAACTCAAATAATGCCTATTCACTCTTGCCTTGAAGATCCCCAAACTATAGGAATCGGGAAATTAAATAAAAAGTTAAAATTTTACAAACAGAAAGGTGCTGAAACATACGTATTTGTTGTATTATATAGTTCCCTGGTGGTAAGTGCCAATACGTCTTTTGGTCCGCGATACTTATTGTCAACCTAAACCAATTGTACCTTAATAAAGTTTCTCCTTTAACAGAGACCGTATCCCCATCAGCGGGGGCACCCACCCTCTCGATGTTACTTGACAAATGTGCCCCCACCACCCCCAGTACAGCTGGCGTCAGTGTTGCCAGTGCGAGCACCAGTGTGACCAGCACTAGGACTAGTGCCCATGACAGTAAGCATGCGGCCATTGAACATATCATGAGCGAGTTGGTGCAGATCGAAAAGTCTATGACAGGTGAGTTTTTCAACAAGTGAAAAATATATTTCCTGACCACTCTTAGTTTGGCGGGATCGGTATTGCCAGTGCGAGCACCAGGGTGACCAGCACTAGGACTAGTGCCCATGACAGTGGATGGTGCCATTGAACATGTCAAGCATGGTGCCATTGAACATGACAAGAGCCAGTTGCCAGTTGGCGGTTCTTCGAGGACTAGCCACCCACCAACAAAGTGCTTTATTTTTTATTACGTCTATTGTTTTTTAATCTTTAATATTCCCACTTCATTATAATAGACATGAAGAAAAAAATCGCGGCGCCCTATATTGAGCAGTTGTCATGCCTATTTAGTATCGAAACCTATGCGGCAGCTTCTAGGGGCGGAAGGGGTAGGTGGAAGCGGGAGAAGGGATTTTCCTTCCACTCTTTCATACATCTCCAAATTCATATGTTAGAAAAAGATAAATGCTCATCAGTTATTCATATTTTTACATGTAAAATTCAAAACAAAGTATCTATATAGTATTAGGTTTTTTAGTATTTATTGATACGTAAAAAAAACTAAACTTCATGGTTGCTGTATGAGAAAATAGTGATGTGGTATGGAAGCGCAGCGTATATTTATCGAGTTTTACATTACAAGGCTACTGGACTCATCTTCTTCTCATACACAACGGTGAACTAGGTACTTGCAACTTGCAATAACTTATGATTTTATAACTTTTGTTGCTCATGTAGTGCTCTGTTTACGAGTCCTCTTAAGGAATTCAGCATGGGTGTTTGTATGAATAACATGTACTATAGGCCGATTCGTGCATGCATATTACTTAGTCTTCGTGGCGTAATGATTAAGTCCATTAGCTTCACATCAGGAGGTCGCGTGTTCGATTCCCGGCGGAGTCTAACTGTGTAAGACTCGGTTTGGTTGGTGGAAGGGCATTTTCTTAGCCCGCCTGGCTAGCTACGACCATCTTTATCTAAGTCTTGCCGCCAAGCATCAATGTTAACAGCATTTTTTTTCCGCTTTGAAGATAAGATAGCCAGTTCCCCATTGCGTTGGGGAATATTGATAAATCCGCTTCCATCTTCGGCATCATCGTCACATACCATCAGGTGAGACGATGTCAAGGGTTTACCAATTGTGAATATAAATATAAAATCGTCGAAAAGACATTACTAATTCCACGAATTCACAGAACAGTTACAGAATAGATAATACGGAATATAAACAGAAGAAATTCATTAAAAATTATTAACTATTATATATTTGTAAAAATTCTGTATTTACATTCGTTTACTCGTTTAATTTTCATTTTTTGCTATTGAATTTTGAATTTTAATCTTGATTCTACTAATGATGAGTAAATTTCAGAAACTTGTATAATGAGTTCTCAGGTGAAATACCAGAAAGCTTTGTACTTTTGCTTGCGGCATGGTTCTGGCACAGTTTACCGGCACAATTTGCCATTTTTTTTACAATTTTTATTATTAGTTTGAATGTAGGTATGTAGATTTTGCGTGAAAAAGTTACAAACATCCATTTGTAACTTTTTCACGCAAAAACTACTGAACGTAACTGGCTGAAATTTGGTAGGTAGACAGATTAGGACCTGGGTTATATAACATATAGGCTACTTTTTTCCACGTTCGCGAGCCGCTTGGGGCTCGCGCACTGCGCACCCTCGAAGACAGTCATAGAAACTATGTTCACGCGAGCGAAGCCGCTGGCAAAAGCTAGTATTTATATAATTTTATACCAGAGCAACAGTCAATGTCACATGCCTTGAACGACTATTTGAAAGAAATGTGTGCATGTGTGTGTGTGTGAGAACCAAATGTGGTTCTCAGACGGCACTCATAGTTTGATTTGATAAGTACTCCATTTGGGCGCCGCAATTTTTTTTCCTTCATGATAATAGACATTTTAATATCAGCCGAAAGACGTTCACTGCTGGGCAAAGGTCTCACCCAAGGATTTCTACAACGACCGGTCCTGCGATGCCCGCATCTCTATTATAGACAATATTTATTTCGACTCGGATTCTACCAATCTCCCTAATTCATTAATAATATATGAAACAATTCCTACGCCAGCCGGTGGCAATCGCGCACCACCGCCGCTGCCCGAGCCGACGGACATAGACGACATCGAGATCAAAGCAGAGGACGTGTACGCTTTCAGAGACGTCGACATACACATCCCGCCCGTCGCGCATTTGCACAAGAGTAATACCAGGTATGTTCATATAGCAAGCACTTCGATTTTTTACCATCACAATACTTTCTTCACTCTTTCGTCGCTCGAAAGTAAAAATGTATTGTAGTAAAGAGTATTTATCTTATCTTTATTTGATCCACAGGCCGGCTGAGAAACCAACGTTCAAAAAGGATGATTTGGAACTGCCAGTTTCTGCAATGGACGACGTGGTTCCATCTCAAATACAGGACGAAGTCAAGGTATAGTAATATTTTTTTGCCTTTGAATAACTATAACTAGACCGCTTAAATGAGTCTTCGCCCGCGCGGTACAGGGGCGCGGGGGTAAGGCGACAAAGGGGATCGAGAGAGGAGCGGGCGGCAGGCGCATTGTTGTGGCAACAATGCGCTTTAATTGCCTGCCGCCCGCGCATTGTTACTACAACAATGCGCCTACCGCCCGCTCCTCTCTCGATCCCCTTTGTCGCTTTTCTCCTGTACCGCGCGGGGGAAGACTCATTTAGCGGTCTACCTATAGTTTGTTTATTCTATGTTTTCAACCGACTTCAAAAAGATGATTCTTTTTTTATCTTTAAGGATAAACTTTTAGATTAGTCCCCTAAAAGTGTCATCAAAATCGGTTCAGTACTTTTCTAGGAGATTAACAAAAACAAACTAAAGTGGCAGTGGGCAGGGCACTTAGCTCGTAGAACAAATGGCCGATGGGGTAGTAAAATTCTCGAGTGGCGACCGCGCACCGGCAAACGTAGCGTAGGAAGACCTCCCACGCGACCTAATGAAGATTGCAGGAAGCTGTTGGATGCAGGCAGCGCAGGACCGGTCGTCGTGGATATCCTTGGGGGAGGCCTTTGTCCAGCAGTGGACGATTTTCGGCTGATATGATGAACAAAAACAAAGTTACAAAATTGTACTTGGTTCACCAACTAAGTACAATTTTGTAACATGCTGTGATTGAAGATGGTTTTTTAACGTGTTTAGCGTTCCCAATTATTATTTTATTGCTGTCTGAGAGGTGCAAACCTTTTATGAGACGTAAGTAATGCTTAGAAAATTCTAAAATAGGATTTTGAACGTAGGTGCAGATAAAATTTCATGGTGGGATGGCATTGCATTAGTTTTTGTTAAGTTTTTCTTATTATTTTTAAATTTGACATTTCATATTTCTACCTCCGTTATTTCCCATATAAAGGGTAAAAAAAATAAAGCGTGTATTAAAGGGTTCCGTTGTCAACAAGGAACCCTTATAGTTTCGCCATGACTGTCTGTCTGTCAGTTTGCCCGCGGCTTAGTTCAGATACTATTACAATTAGAAAGCTGTTATTTGGCATTGGTATACATACTCGTATTAATCACGTCGATAATGTGGTACCTACAATAAATACTTAAAAAATTTTTAGGGTAACCCCTTCATGTGAAGAGCGGTGTTTTTTTTGACGTACCCTATTCTGTGGGGTATCGTTGAATAGGTCTTTCAAAACTTTTGAGGGTTTGCTAAAACTATTAATTCCCCCCTCTCAAACAGTTATTTCAGGACATCTCAAAAAATGTTAATAGTAGGATATATATTGTGTATTGGATATAGGGTTACCTATATTTTAGGGGTTCTCATCCTCCTCCCCTCTAAAAGGCAGCCATTTTTATTTTCAATTTTTTTCGTAGCTGTTCATGAAAACATATGTGACTTCAAAATAGTCTTCATTTGAAAGGCTATTTAATTTCTCTTGAGATCCATACATATAATTAACCAAAATATTTGAGGAAAAAACACAAAAAGTTTAAAGAACAAAAATGAAAAAAATATATCATTTTTATTTTTCTTTCTTTTGAACCTACTGCAAAAACGAGGTCATTAACGTCTTGTATTTTTCTCTTTAATCGATTGATTTTGAGCTAAGCTACACCAAATTATCTACCATTACTTACTTATTGACAATCCTTTAATTGTAATTTCACATGTTTTTAACTGAAACACTACTAAAACAATTATTCAAAGTGACTGCATCCATTCTGCAGACACGCTGTAGCTCTCACTGCAACCTGCTGTGTGGCCCGTGTGAATATTTTGAAGTAAGAAACCGTGAGGGTCGCGTATTAACCATAAAGTAAGAATCTAATGGTACATAATTTGGTGTCGTTTTATAGCTTAGCTCAAAATCAATCGATTATGGAGAGAAAAAAAAATGTTCATGACCTCGTTTTTGCAGAAGTTTAAAAAAAGTTTTTTTTTTGTATATTTTTTCCTTTAAACATTTTGTGTTTGTTTTTTTTGTTAATTTTATGTGTAGATCACCAGAGAAATTAAATAACCTTTCAAATGAGACTATTTTGAAGTCTGTACTGCTGCGAATTCAAGAGAAAACATATTTTTCATGAACAGCTAAAAAAAAGTGGAAATAAAAATGGCTGCCATTTAGAGGGAAGAAGGATGCGACCCCCAAATGGGAGGTTTTTTGTGGTGAAATGTGGTGTATTAGATGTCCATAAAATATCGGTAACCCTATCCGATACACACTGTAAAATTAATTGAAAAGGAAAACTATCACGGCTTTGTAAGCCTTCTTAGTATAAAAGTAATAGTCGACCAACTTAAAATGTGCAGTTGGATATGTAAAAAGTTGATAGATTTTCCATAAAAAATGTTCTAATTCCAACTGCAAATATAGTTTTGCATTTTTAAAATACAGATTTATTTTTTGAAAAGACTACGGAACCCTACTTTGCGCGAGTGCGACTCGCACTTGGCTTTTTTTTTTATTTTTGGCGATTTTATATAAAGAAATGTAAAATAAAATATTTTGATATGTGTAAAAATTTGGTGTAAGCATGAATTTTTTTTATCGCATTTCCTCACAAAATATGAAAATTCCGTAAAAACAATGTCAAAAGTGAAATGAAAATTTAAATCGGCCAAGAAATACGGAATATATAAAAATTTTCAACTATTACTTAGACAGAGAGATCCGATATGTAAATGTGACGATATATAAAATACACGGTCCATATGAACTCTATGCTACATTCTGTTTTGCTAGAAAGAGATAGAGATAAATATTTAATGGCTTTTAATCTTGGTTATTTTTATAGTTATTCAAAAAAAAATTATACTATTTCTTTTATGAATGAGCTTTTGTTAAAGCATAAATAAAATCACGCATTGTCACAGTAATTAGTACAACTTGCACTTAATTGAATTCTTCATGTTTTAATTTATTTGTGTACATTTGGCTTGGCCTCACTGACTAGGTTATTTCTGATTTGTTTTATTTTTTGTTGCTTATTTTGCGGTAGGTAGAGCCCATGGCGGTTGAAAACATGCCGGAGGATATGCTACCGATTAACATTGAGTCTGTAAGTACTGTACCTACCTGTCCCAGATATAGTTACAAATGTTTGACAATGTTTAAATATAGTTTAAATGCTCTGTGATCAAGAAATATTAATTGCCGACACGTTATCTTCAAAAATATTTGCGGAATAGTTTGATGAAATATTTGCCAAAGTCTTTGTCAAACATTTAAAGCTATGTCAGGGAGATTCTCAACAGTTTTTCATATGTCTGGGAGAGTCTGAGGTATTAAGGGAAGGCATTGATTGGAACAGGTGTCTCTTTTATTCTCTTTACGTGTAAAGAGTTTTAGCGCGGTGCGCTGTTATTCATTCATCTTTCATCCGATCTTCTTTTCATTCCATCTATTTATTTTCCACGCATGCGCTGTCATCTATCTGACAATATCTTTTAAAAATTAAAATTCTACCGTCCAACAGTTCTAATCTATCATTAAACTTTCATTAACCGCCTCCGTAGCTCAGAGGCAAAGTTCACTGACATTACACAGGAGGTCGCGGGTTCGATTCCCGTCGGGGTCAATTGTAAGACTCGGTTTGGTTGGTGGTAGGGCATTTTCTAAGCCCGCCTGCTAGCTACCACCATCTTATCTAAGTCTTGCCGCCAGCCAAATATCAATGTTGATATCATTGGTGTGTTCCGGCATGAAGATAAGATAGCCAGTTCCCCATTGCGTTGGGGAATCTTGGTAAGCCCGCTTCCATCTTCGGCAACATCGTCACTTACCACCAGGTGAGATGTTGTCAAGGGTTTACCAACTGAAATTAAAAAAAATACATTTCTGCTGATTTCTTAAGACCCTTTTCGTATCTTTATTTGACCATTAAATACTTTATGTGAGCACGCATCTTTAACCCACGCCCTTATCATACTTACAAACCATACCTAAAAGACGTGCTATAGAGTAAAGTACAAAACCACACTTTTGCACTTTTTTTTTTAGTTTAATTAACTACAATTAATTTTATTAAATCCAACTGACATATTAAAGTGGTGTGTGTTTATGCTAATCGACTAAGAAAATTTAGAGGTTTAAATCGGCCTGGTTTGCCTGTAGAATGCAAATCTTTGTTTTGAAGGGGGCTTCTTTGATATATATGTTTTGTTATAAAACTTAACGAATCTGACAAAATGAAGTAATTGAAATGAAAAATCAGGTTACAAAATATAATTTTCACATGTTTTGTAATTGCTGAGAAAAATCGAGATCCCTGTGACCAAAGTTTCCAATGAGTCGCCTTGATTGTTGCTCTTCAAAGAGCATCCCACAATCTAACTAGCGCTGCCATCGGTAATAGTTATTTATCATACAAGGTGGTAAAAAGGTAAATAACAGACGAGTGACTTTGTAAGCCCGAGCCGTAGGCGACTTCAATACAGCTGTGAAAAAACAGGTAAAATCATAAATTGCATTGCAAATCACTTTTCAGAAACAGTCACGTACCACTGAAAATGTAAATGGCGCGAATTTGGTTGTCCCAAAGATAGCCATAAATTCCTTGCGTACCACGCAGTGCGCATGTGTAAGTTTTCTAGTGTGAGAAGGATGACTAACAACACTATATCGTTCTCCCTCTCGCTCGGATATATCTTACTACACTTGTTTAGTTACAACATCAAATTCAATTTAGTTGGGTGGTAGCTTTGTGTAAGAGGCAAAGATGACCTATTATTACTAGCTTACAAGAGGCATGTATACGATATGTAACTTGAATTAAGCAAGTTAGTGAAGTTAGGCCTATTGTAAAGACTGAAAATATTAACAGCCAGAGACTAGAATGTGGTCTAGAAATAAAATAAGTAATAAAGTAAAGGCGCGAGTGCGGTAAAATTAATTTTGTGCACACTTGACTGGCTTATAAAGGACCACCTTTTGAGCAACTGTATTGAAATAGTAAATTGTGATACAAGGGTAGAAACTCGTGACATTTGGGCTTGTTAATGACAGCTCGTTTACAATAACCTACACACCCGTGCAACAGCTAAACGGATCTGGATGAAATTTGGTAGGTAAACAGATTAGGACCTGGATTAACATATAGGCTACTTTTTTCCAAGCCGCGCACTGCGCACCCGCGAAGACAGTCGTGTTCACGCGAGTGAAGCCGTTGCATGGCAAAAGCTAGTGTTAAATAAAATAAAGACATTGATTTTAATTACCTTTTTTTTAGAGAGGGGGAATTTCACAAATTGCCGGGGCCGTTACAAATGGGCGAATTCCACAATAATGGAAATTGTGTTTTATCAACATCATAATCATATCAGCTGAAAAACGTCCACCGCTGGACAAAAGTCTCCCACAAGAATATCCACGAAGACCGGTCCTGCGCTGCCCGCGTCCAGCGGCTTCCCGCGATCTTCACCAGGTCGTCGGTCCACCGCGTGGGAGGACTACGCTACGTTTTCCGTTGCGCGGTCGCCTCTCGAGAACTTTACTACCCCAACGGCCATCTGTTTGTGTTTAATAGAAAGTATATTTTCTAGATTGAAGAGCATCCTCCCCAAGTGGAAGAGGCGCTGCCGAAGTCACCGGAAGTGATAAAGGAGAAAGTAAAGATCGCGTTCCCGGAAGTCAAGTTCCCCACGCCGGAGATAAAGGTCATTCCATCGGATGAACAAAAGGTTAGTTTTAATGGGTGCCCATAAATATAAGAAAACCGAAGTGCAGGAGGACCAGTCGATGTGGAAATCCTTGGGGGAAGCCTTTGTCCAGCAGTGGACGTCTTTCGGCTGATATGATGTTGATGATAATAAATGTAAGAAAAAAAAATTGGTTGTCTGTAAAGTTGGTTTACGGACGATAGTTTGACGTGACAACGTCATAACGTAACGGGAGAATTAGTCAACCTTTTTCGTGCATGCAGCCGGCGTCCATCGATTTATTAGATGTTGTCACGTCAAAAATTGGTTGTCTGTAAAGTCGGTTGACAGACGATAGTTTAACGTGACAGCGTCATAACGTAACAGGACAATGAGTCATTCTTTTTCGTGCATGCAGTCGGCGTCAAAATGTATGTACTCGTATATTTTGCACCATAAAAAAGTTAAATGAATTCATAAATACACATTCTCATCTCAAGGGCGTCGGTGGCGTAACGGCTAGGGCTGCCGCCTCCTGTCCAGGAGGTCGTGGTTCGAACCTGCCACGTACCAATGCGATTTTTAATTTTGATTTCATATGTACGTTTATCCGACCCTCTTACGGTGAAGGAAAACATCGTGAGGAAACCTGCACACGCCTGCGAAGGAAATCGAAGGTTGTATGTGAAGTCGACCAACCCGCACTGGGCCTGCGTGGTCGACTAAGGCCCGATCGCCCTAATTCAGGGTAGGCTCGAGCTCCTCGGTGGGGACGTATATGAGCTGATAAGAAGACATTCTCCTCAGGAGGTCTCGGGTTCGATTCCCGGCGTCGTCTAACTTTGTATGACTCGGTTTGGTTGGTGGAAGGGCATTTTCTAAGCCCGCTTGGCTAGCTACCACCATCTTATCTACGTCTCGCCGCCAAGCATCAATGTTAACAACATTGCCATCGCGTTGGGGAATCTGAGTACACCCGCTTCCATCTTCGGCTTCATCACCACTTACCATCACGTGAGATGATGTCAATGGCTTACCACTTGTGGATAAAAAAACAACCGAAATATACACTCGGGATCGTTAAAATCCATCGGGGTAGTTTAAAAAGGCCTAACTATGGACATAAAGGGATTAAGAGTTAGGGCGATGGGCCTTAGTCGACCACGCGGGCCCAGTGCGGGTTGGTCGACTTCACACACAACTTTCGACTTTTTTCGCAGGCGTGTGCAGGTTTCCTCACGATATGTTTCCTTCACCGTAAGAGCGTCGAATAAACGTACATATGAAATCGAAATTCGAAAATACATTGGTACGTGATAGGACTCGAACCAGGACCTCCCGGACAGGAGGTAGCGGCCCTAGCCCTTACCCCACCGACGCTCTTATTTAATCATTTACCGATCGATTTTATCGTCTTTAATTATTATATACCGACATTTAAGACCTATTTAATCATTATTCACAAGGTGATAAATTACAAACAAAACGTTAATTCAAATTAATTGAATAAAGTTATATAAAATGAAAAATTTCATAGAATAAATAAAAGCAATAATTTCATTAAAATTTAGAGTATTGCAAAAGGATGGTTGCACGGGTTTTAACGCTCGCGAGTCACGATACGATATAGGCCTCCTTCTTGCGTAAAACAATAGAATAGGAAGTATGTATTTTATTTAGACCACAGTACAACAGTTCACAGGTGCAAACAATATTAATCCTACTAATATTATAGATTGGAGGACCTGGATTAACATAAAGGCTACTTTTATCCAGATTTCTTAAGTGGTTCCCGTGGGATAGCTTTTATAGGCCGTCAACTTAGTGCGCGATATGCCTGAGCAGCTGAGGCGGGGTGTGCGGGAAGATCTCCGCGGGGGAGCTTGAGGCTAGCGGGGAAAGGCACAAGTCTCGTGCCCATCCCCGCTAGTCTCAAGCTCCCCCGCGGAGATCGTGTCGTGTCGTGCTACCTCGCCCCCGCCTACCCGCCCGTACCGCAGGAGATTGACGGGCTATAACTCTCTCTCTTTTTGTCAATTTCTGTTACGTTGCAATGAATAGAAGGATAGTTGTGGCGTTGGAAAAGACACAGACTACTAATTAGCATAGCCCGACATTGTTTCCGAGGGATCTAGAGAAAACTCAATTTCTACGCTCGCGCGCCGCCTAACTGCGCACCCTCGGAAACAGTCATATAAACAACGGGCTATAACTCTCTCTCTTTTTGTCAATTTCTGTTACGTTGCAATGAATAGAAGGATAGTTGTGGCGTTGGAAAGAGACACAGACTACTAATTAGCATAGCCCGACATTGTTTCCGAGGGATCTAGAGAAAACTCAATTTCTACGCTCGCGCGCCGCCTAACTGCGCACCCTCGGAAACAGTCATATAAACTATGTTCACGCGAGTGAAGCTGCGGGCAAAAGCTAGTATTTAAATTAACTAAAAGAATGACTATTGTGCACCAAAACGGTACTGGTTGGAAATTGGATTAAAGATACTGTAAATCACTCAATGTTGGAGTCACTACTAAATGTTAAGGGCTTACCAATTATTAATAAAAAAAAGTCTTAATTTAGATACTGTGCCTTCTAGTTGAAAGAAGAAGTTAGAGAGCCCGAAATACAAGCAACAAAAGAAGAGAACCAGCAGGAGATCAATGTAGAAGATGATACACCAGTGCCACCGCCAGTGCTGGAGCCAGCGGAAGAAATCAGGTAAGACAACAAGTGCCAATGAGGCGACCGTACGACAAGGACAATGAGTATCAGGGAATGGGGAATTTGCAAGTTTTTTTTACCCAACTGCCCAAGAATTTCGTACGTGTGTATGTATGTTTGTTTCTTTGGCTGAGCCTGAAGCTTAAACGGTTTGATGGATATATATTTTGTTTGTTTCAAGTTTTGTATATTTTGGGGAATTCTTAAGGTAACTAATATATTTTTATGCATATCCCATTTACATAATCTTTTTTTCTTTTTGCATAGACAGGGCACATAGCTCGTAGAACGGATGGCCGTTGGGGCAGTAATGTTCTCGAGTGGCGACCGCGCACCGGAAAACGTAGCGTAGGCAGGCCTCCCACGCGGTTGACCGATGACCTGGTTAAGGTCGCGGGAAGCCGCTGGATGCGGGTAGCGCAGAACCGGTCGTCGTGGAAATCCTTGGGGGAGGCCTATGTCTAGCAATGGACGTCCTTCGGCTGATATGATGATGATGATGAGACAAACGTCTCCACAAGACAGGTATAGTAGCCTAGTGTGGGCTCATTGTAATCAATGTGCTGAGGTAATAGTATAATTGGTATTAGGGTTCCGTAGCCAAATGGCAAAAAACGGAAACCTTATGGATTCGTCATGTCTGTCTGTGTGTCCGTCCGTATGTCACAGCCACTTTTTTCCGAAACTATAAGAACTATACTGTTGTAACTTGGTAAGTAGATGTATTCTGTGAACCGCATTAAGATTTTCACACAAAAATAGAAAAAAAAACAATACATTTTGGGGGTTCCCCATACTTAGAAAAGAAACTCAAATTTTTTTTTTCATCAAACCCATACGTGTGGAGTATCTATGGATAAGTCTTCAAAAATGATATTGAGGTTTCTAATAGCATTTTTTTCTAAACTGAATAGTTTGCGCGAGAGACACTTCCAAAGTGGTAAAATGTGTGTCCCCCTAGGGTTTATGATTTCTCGAGGTTTTTAATTTCTCGGGTTTCGAGAATTCTCGAGCCCTATTTCCCGGGAACTCTCGGGAAATCGAGAAATATTTTGATTTTTATTTGTTCAGTACTTAATAAAGAATTAAGGCATAAAAAATATGTATTTCTCTTTAATAGAACAAAAATCAACATAATATCTCTTAAAATCATCTCAGTCTTTCATTAAACATTTTTTTAAACAGACAAAATGTCACTAAATGAACATTTATTAATAAATATTTTAATAAAAATTAACAGTTTTTTTTATTCACAATTGGTAAGCCCTTGGCCATCATCTCACTCACCTGATGGTAAATGACGATGATGCCGAATGATGACGATTATACTATCAACACAATTTCTTTAGAAATGAACAATCTTACTAACAATTAAGAGTCTCTTCTAAAACCGGCATAATATTAATCAAAATCAACATAGTTTCCCCTAAAATCACCATAATCTTTTCTTAAAATCGATATAATCTCACTAAAAACGGCCTCTTCTAAAATTAACTTAATCTCAATTCAAATGAACATATTCTCTCCTGACACTTAACGTAATCTCTTTATACGAATACGTAATACACTTATTAAAAAACGTTTTTATTCAAAGAGTAGATGACAAAAAAACCGTTAGAAAGATATTTCTTAAAATGTAAGTTAATTAGAGATTTCTCGACTTCTCGAGCCGAATTTCCCGGGAACAAGGACCTGAAATTTCCCGGGAATTCCCGGGACAAGTATTCCCGGGAATAAACCGGTCTCCCGGTAACTTCTAAAATAAGATAATGATAAAACTAAAAAAAATATATGATTTACATTACCATGCAAACTTCCACCGAAAATTGGTTTAAACGAGATCTATTATGTAGTTTTTTTTAATACGTCATTTATTATAGATAATGGTGCGGAACCCTTCGTGCGCAAATCCGACTCGCACTTGGCCGGTTTTTTATGTATTTATTTTCCACTGCAGTGTACCGCAAGTAACAGAAGCACCTATAGAACCAGTACTGCCAGTGCCACCAGCTGAAGAGACTCCGTCAGTTGATGAGCCGGAGATAAATATTGGTGACATTCCATTGCCTGATGACAGCGTCGTTGAGGAATCTCACGAAGACATCGTGGCTGGTAAGAATAGGGATGACGACTGCTTGTCATATTATGAGTTACTTTACATCACCCGTCAAGAACTACAAAATGCTTGAAATGCGTATACGTGACGCTATAGTTTTTCAACGGCATTTATGTTTTCTTTTAGCTGACTGTCTCGGTGGCTCAAAGATTAATGGTCTTGACTGCTGATCCGAGAGTTGTGGGCAAACATTTGTGTGATGAACAGATTTGTTTGCTCTGTGTCTGGGTGTTAAATATCAATATATCATGTATTTAAACGTATAGAAGTATGCATATCGGTCTCTGTTTCCCATAACACAGGGAATCCTACTTTGGGGCCAGGTGACCATGTGTGATTTGTCCCAGAATATATATTTATTTATTTGTGATTTTAAGTAAAAAAAAACTGAAGGCTCGCTGAAAAATGCGGGTAAGGTTTATTGACATGGGGGGGGGGGGGGTGAGGTGGTAGTTCTAGTCATCATCCCAATTATGACATCGCATCGCCAGACACGTTAAGCCGTTGGTGCCGGCTACTATCACTAAATGGCAGTCGTTAAGCCGTGTCAGATTCCCAATATAGGTGCCTTGAAAAAAATGCTCGCGCAAAGTAGGGTCCCGTAGTTTTTTCAAAATATATATATACAGTGGTGGCCACACAATTAAGAACGCTTCATAATCAGACATAGCTTCCAAATGTATATGTTCATAATAAAGATATTAAACCATATTGAACAATATTGACTATACTGCTGGTTAGTATATTTATAAGGCCAACATAATCAAAAAAGAAAACTAGGAAATAATATTTAATATTCAATTTAATTAGCTGTTGTTTAGGTATTGTTCACATAGCATTAGGCGAGAGGCTGGATAAATAATTAAGAACGAGTTAAAACTTTATAATAAAAGTAACAATAACTTTATAATTTAAGTTATTTATTAATTTAAAGTGAATATGACAGCGCTTTTCTTGATGAAATCAACTTGTTTTGTAACATTAGTACCTACTTAGTTGGATCTCTGCTACCGTGGTAACTGCATGACAGCGGCGCGGATTTTGATGCTATGATATGAACCTTTGGCAGGTTTCAACTAAAAAACAAATGCATTTTAAAGTTCATTCAAGTTTTTTTTATTTTTTATTATTAACAATTGGTAAACCCTTGACAACATGTTACCACACACTCTGTTCGTTAATTTCTTTTTAACTTGATACCACAAAATTTCTATGAGATTAAGATTAGGCTATTTGGTGGCCAGTCTAATACAGTTACCATTTGCCTATTGAGGAATGTTTTTACAGAGTTGGCACGGCAGTGAGTTTGAGTCATAATCGTGCTGGAATATCCAAATTCCCGGGAGATTATCGTCAGCGTATGGCAGCATACATTCTTCCGAGTAATCTGTTTATATTGATATTGATCCATGTTACCTTGTATCAGACTGGTATAAGGTCCCATGCCATAACCTGCAAAGCAACCCCACATTTTGACGTTTCCACCGCCATGCTTTACCATATTGTTTGTGTATGTTTGGGTCGAATTCCTTATTTGCAGGTCGGCGTACGTACTGCTTGCCATGAGAGCATATTCTATTTATTTTGGTTTCGTCAGAAAAAAGTACATCCTTCCATTGCTGTTCTGTCCATTTTACATAATTCCTTGCAAATGCAAATCGGGCCTGTCTATGACGTGGTGTCAACATGGGTACCTTTCTGGTTCATCTCCCAAATAACTGTGCCTCCACCAAAGTCTTCGAACGATGCGCACCGAGACTGCTATTCCCACCAAAAACTTCATTTTTATCCGATTAGAGCCTTTAAATGGGTCCTGCTTAGCATAGTGAACTGTTGTTCAATCGTCTCGAAGAGACGTTTTTCTTTTTTTTCGTTTGCGGGGATTATTAGAAGTAGCTTTATTTGTATTAAAATGTATCACAGCCTAGTACACTATCGTTTTAAAGCAACCCAAATGATCCGCAATTTTTTTATAGACCTATTACGTCCACGCAACTTTATTATTAATTCTGTAGTAGCAGAGTCACAAAAAATATTTTTTCCTGTGACTTTTGACGAATAATTGCAAAAAACAAGAAAGGAATCAATAAACGGCGTAAAACTACAATAAAAATAGTAAAGAAAAGCTTCGCATTCCATTTTCAATCTGATGAAAGAAATAAAAAAATATTTCGTTCTTAATTATTTGTCCAGCTAGTGTTCCTGCAAATAAATGAGTTCTTGTAATTTAATAAATAAATAAATAAACATGCACACTGTTTTGACAATATTGTGATACTAAATAAAACAGGACAGTCATAGCAATATTCTACAACATTATTAAATCATTTTTATAAACTTATTGTACAATTTATTCTGGTGACAAAATTAAATTGGCCTCGTATCTTTTATCGTTCTTAATTATATCACCACCACTGTGTATATTTTAAAAACAAAATTATTTTTTCAGTTGGTAATACAACATTTTGGGTGGAATATCTATGAACTTTTTACAAATCCAACTGCACATCTTAAGTTTGTCAACTAAGAAACTTAAAGTTTACTTAGTCGTGATAGTTAAAAATTATTTATAGTTTCTACATTTCTATTTTAAATAAAAAATAGGGAGCCAAAAATAAGAATGAACGCTGATAATTATCGCAGAAAATAATTATCTTGATAATTTCAAACCCTGATTACAAAAATGCTAATAAAGACCTCCATAATAGTTTTTGCTTTTCTAGCATAGTGATCGAACTTAGGTAGGTCCAACTTTAAGAAAGAGATCAATCGTCGAATCCAACTCGGCTGGGCAGCGTTCGGGGAAACTTCGCAATATCTTCACGTTCCAAATACCGCAGTGACTCAAGACTAAGGTCTTCGACCAGTGTGTGTTGCCAGTGATGACATACGGAACTGAGACATGGTCGCTTACTATGGGCCTCATAAGGCCCAAGGTCACCCAAAGGGCAATGGAGCGAGGTATACTCGGAATTTCCTTGCGCGATCGAATCAGAAACGAGATCCGTAGGAGAACCAAAGTAACCGACATAGCTCTAAGAATTGCTAAACTTAAGTGGCGTTGGTCTGGGCACATAGCTCGTAGAACAGATGGCCGTTGGGGTAGTAAAGTTCTCGAGTGGTGTAGGCAGGCCTCTCACTTGGTGGACCGATGACCTGGTGAAGGTCGCGGGAAGCCGCTGGATGCGGGTAGGGTAGCGCAGAACCGGTCGTCGTGGAAATCCTTGGGGGAGGCCTATGTCCAGGACGTCCTTCGGCTGATCGCACCTACTTACAATGTTTCAGAGTTCAGAAATATTATATCCGACCCAGTACCGCCAAAGGTTTGACAAAGCTCTGTATGGAAGGCTTCATTCCGGAAAGTAGGATTCAAGTTGAAAGGACTCCTTTTAGCGGAAAAGAGACGCGCCTGTGTCTTAGAGGCTTAGAGTGCAGCTTATTCAGCTTTACTAAATTTAACTGAACTTTACTAAATATGACTTCATCATATCAGCTCTTATACGTCCCCACCGAGGGGCTCAAGCCTACCCTAATTTAGGGCGATCAGGCCTTAGTCGACCACGCGGGCCCAGTGCGGGTTGGTCGACTTCACACACAACCTCCGAGTTTCTTCGCAGGCGTGTGCAGGTTTCCTCACGATGTTTTCCTTCACCGTTAAAGCAATCGGTAAGTATATGTACGTAAGTTTTTGTTAAACTCATTGGTACATTGGCCGTCCAGATTTGAACGCGGTACCTCTGGTTAGAAGGACCGAGTCGTTACCGGTTGAGCCACCGACGCTACGTGAATGCTAAATGTCTCTTACAAAAACTTATTTATTGCCCTTTAGAATCACCTCCCACTATAGAAGTTGAAGTACCCCCACCGGAGATAAAGCAGGAATCGCTGCAACACCCTCTGGTAGAAGCCGAAAGTGAAGTCCCCCAGAGTGGGGTCGCTGACGGTGGGACCCCTGAGATTGATGTCATCCAGAGTGTGGTCTCTGATAGAGAGGTCACTCAGAGTGCTGTCGCTGAGAGTGGGATTCCTGAGAGTGGAGTTGCTGATTTGGTGGAAGATGTCAAACAGGAAAATGATGATGCTGAGGTAAGTATTTATTCTTTGATTTACTTCACCTGAGTTTTTATTTTAATTCTAAGTATTTTTTTACTTGTTTTCATTAAAAACCTTACGTTTAATTTCTATTTTTTTAAAGTTTATTTTGTTTTCTTTTCCACATTTTAAAGTGAAACTTTTATTACATCGTCTAAAAATTTTTCGTCTGTGTCGCGTGACGGTAGGTATGATCGTTTCGTCCTCTGTACCGTAGCTCCAAGACGAGAGCAGCCATGATCGTTTCGTCCTCTGTAAATATCTACAATGTGAAAAAAAGTTCCACTTTTACCGTGGTTTCATAAAACCACACATTACTTTTTTTTTAACTAGTACATTTTTAGGAAATTCATCATCATTACAGCTCATATACGTCCCCACCGAGGGGCTCGAGCCTACCCTGAATCAGGGCGATTAGGCCTTAGACGACCACGCGGGCCCAGTGCGGGTTGGTCGACTTCACACACAACCTTCGAGTTTCTTCGCAGGCGTGTGCAGGTTTCCTCACGATGTTTTCCTTCACCGTTAAAGCAATCGGTAAGTATGTACGTAAGTTTTTTTTGAAAAACTCATTGGTACATTGGCCATCCTGATTTGAACCCGGTATCTCTAGTTAGATGGACCGAGTCGTTACCGGTTGAGCCACCGACGCTTCTCTCGCTTTAGGAAATTAACGATAGCCAAAAAAGGAAAAAAATGTACTAAGTTGTAGCGATGGAAGTCGATTTTTTAAATGTGTTTATCGTTTTCATGTACTATAGTCATATTATTCTTTATGATGCAAACAGGAGTCAATATCACTCAAGGAGACAGTCCTCGAGGAGACCACGCCAGCGCCGGCGCCGCAGCCGGAACCGGAGCCGGAAGTGAAGGAGGGGACAGCGCCGGAAACCGAAACACACACTGAAACTGATGACGACACTCCTATGGAGGTGAGTGTTTAACCAAGTCTTATATAAGGTGTAACAAAATTAGCTGAAACTATTTTAACTGGTGCTTCTGCCTATGAAACTGAACAACTTTCCGCATGGCACCCATAGTCAAATCGCAAAAACAAAAATGGCTCTCCCATACTAACTCGATCAGCTGATCAGCCAACTTAGTATGGGATGTCAAATTTTTTTTGGAGTTTTGACTATGGGGTTTCATGGGTAGAAGCACCAGTTAAAATAGTCTCAGCTAATTTTGTTAGACCTTATAAAAGTTCTACCAAAAGTGAAATAACTAGGTATTAGGGGCACGTAGCTCGTAAAATGATTGGCCCTTGGAGCAGTAAAATTCTCGAGTGGCGACCGTGCACAAGAAAACGTAGCGTAAACATGCTTTCCAATCGGTGTACATAGCAGGATTCCGCTGGATTCGGGCAGCGCAGGACCAGCTGTTGTGGTTAAATCTTTCTTGAAGGAAGCCTTTATCCAGCAGTGTGTCTCACGGCTGACATGATGATGTTCAAACAAATAAATTCTTAATATCATAAATCTAAAAGTGTATCTGTTTGTTAGGTACTCTTTAAAGCTAAAACTACTAAACCATTTTTTCTGAAATTCGGCATTATTATAGCTTCAGTAAAGGGGGGAGAACAACACTGTATACTTTTAATCCGAAAAAATGCATGTTTTCCAAGATACCAGAAACAACTCATTTGCAATAAAATGTTCATAAACCAACATACGAGTACATAAAAGTAGGGGAAATTAATTGAAAATCTTTTCACAGCTAAGTCGTGAAGAAGAGAAGGATGGAAAGAAGAAGAGAGACTACTCCAGAAAGAAGAAACCAGATTCCAGAAGTAAGTGTGGAACTTCATCTTTATTTCTAACTTTATTTTTACCCGCGTCTTCGCCCGCGTAGACATAATTTTGTGAATCGTGTATCTTAGGTTCTTGAAAAAATCCATTGAATAATTTTGAACAAAAAAAAACCGATTTCAAACAGGACACCAAGGTTCCCCTCGATTTATCTACGATGCTATTATCAAATCCTGGTTTCCTTATCAGGTTACTACTCTTGGGATATCTCCTTTTCAACAAAAAAATAATCATCAAAATCGGTTCACAAACGACGAAGTTATCCGCTAACACACATAAATATATGTATACGGTGGAATTGAGAAACCTCCTCCTTTTTTGAAGTCGGTTAAAAAGCACTCGATTTTTTTCCCCGAATTTCCCGGCTACTTTTTAAATTTTACTATTCTTAAATACCTTATTCGGACTATTACCAAGAAAAAAAATATCTAAATCGGTCTATTCGTTTTCAAGTGGTGCTCTTACCAACAAACAACATTACATTTTTCATTGATATAAATGTATTGTATCTTAGGCTGTAACTTATTGTTGTTATAGCGGTAACAGAAATATAGTCTGTGAAATTTTCAACTGTCTACCTATTACGGTTCATGAAATACAGCCCCCTGACAGACAGACAGATGGACAGATAGCGGAGGCTTAGTAATAGGGTACGGAATGGTTTCACCATTAGTAGCACACAAATTTTCTTTTAAGTAACTGAAAACATCAATTATTTGGAATAGTCTAAGATAATTATTTTAATTTGAAGTCCTGTAGCTATGATCTAATAGACACCACTACTAGAACTTGGTACGTACCCATTTAGATCACAGTATTTGTTTTTAACAAACTCGGCTTCCTTTTAACATTTATGCTTTGTTGGGATAAACAAAACGTTAATTTAACATTAATTAAATAAGATCAATAAAAGCAATAATTTTCATTCAAGTAAAAAAAAAGGAGTATTGCAAAGGAAGGGGGGAGCCAGGGTTTTTAGCGCTCGTGAGTAACCCTTCCAGCATTCGGGTAAAAAGGAATTAGGAAATTAATAATAAGTTAATTTAGGAATCTTCAAGACGAGAGTGAATGGGCACTATTTGAGCTTGCGTGTTACATCCTCGGCTGCATCGGCACTTACCATCAGGTGAGGTGCAGCCAAACGCACTCAATTTGTAATTAAAAAAAACGATTGCGATCGCGATGATCTACACGGAAACGAGTTTTGTTTATCATATCATATTTGACTGTATCTTATCCGGTCCGCAGCGTGTTCGGGTTCAGAGAGCGCGGAAGCGAGCGCACCAGAGTCACCGAGCGGCAACGACGCCGAGCGGCAGCACCGCCTCTGGAAAAAGTCCGTCATGCTGGTGTACAGCAGGTACTAACGTGATGTGACCACATAAGCAGCGTGTATATACGTTTATGTATATACACATATTTATTATTGTATATAAGGTCTAACAAAATTAGCTGAAACACTGTTTTAACTGGTGCTTCTACCCATGAAACTGAACAACTTTCCCCATAGAACCCATAGTCAAATCTCCAAAAAAAATTTGAACTTCTCATACTAAGTTGGCTGATCAGCTGATCGAGTTAGTATGGGAGAACCAATTTTTTTTTGCGATTTGACTATGGGTTCCGTGGGGAAAGTTGTTCAGTTTTATGGATAGAAGCACCAGTTAAAATAGTTTCAGCTAATTTTGTTACACCTTATATATTATTGTTTTATATATTATTATTGTTGCGTCGATGGCGTAACGGCTTGGGCCGCCGCCTCCTGTCCTTGAACTTCTCATACTAAGTTGGCTGATCAGCTGATCGAGTTAGTATGGGAGAACCAATTTTTTTTTGCGATTTGACTATGGGTTCCGTGGGGAAAGTTGTTCAGTTTTATGGGTAGAAGCACCAGTTAAAATAGTTTCAGCTAATTTTGTTACACCTTATACAGGGTTACTTTTGGACCCCTAGCGAAAATTTAATATGACATAAGGGAAGTAACAAAAAAGATAATAATGAAATAAAAAAAATGTTTTTCTTTAAATTCCGCATTTTATAGCGTCTCTTTGTGTTCTTAGATTTCTAGGCGCGTTTGGTCACCCTACACGAGCCACAACCAAACATTTCCGTTGCTCCTACTTTTAATGGACTGCTCGCGGCCTTGCGAGGCTGCGGCGCATGCGCGGTTTTCTAACTGTACTGCCATTGGCTGCGCGGCTCGCTCGGCTCGCGGGATTGCCTTGCGAGGCTGCGCGCGCATGCGCTCGGTTTTCTAACTGTACTGCCATTGGCTGCGCGACTTGCGCGAGTGTTCGGGCCCAGTGTTGCCAAACTACTCGAATAAAATACGGTGAAATACGATGTTAGTAGGTTCAAATTACGATTCCGCCATACAAAATATCCAAAAATTTAAAAATACTGTGTTTCGAAAGCGCTGATGCCAAAATTACGGTGTTTCTGTGAAATTGCTCAAAATTCAATACAGTAGACGACACTCAACAACACGTAAAAACGGTACATCTACCGTAATAACGGTGTAGTTGGCACCCTGGGTTCGACGCACTGGCATGCGTCATGTATCGGTAAGGTGACCAAAATTTTTAATTAGAGTTAAGAAAAGTTGAAAAAAAAAAGTCCAAAAAAGAATGCTATTTTATTTCATAAAGTGAATGTACTGCTACTCTAGAATGATGTCACAAAATTTCGCTAGGGGTCCAAAAGTAACCCTGTATATTATTGTTTTATATATTATTATTGTTGCGTCGATGGCGTAACGGCTTGGGCCGCCGCCTCCTGTCCGGGAGGTTGTGGTTCAAATCCCACCACGTACCAATGTGATTTATATTTCATATGTACGTTTATCCGACGCTCTTACGGTGAAGGAAAACATCGTGAGGAAACCTGCACACGCCTGTGGAGAAACTCGCAGGTTGTGTGGTGAAGACGACTAACCCGCACTGGGCCCGCGTGGTCGACTAAGGCCCGATCGCCCTAATTCAGGGTAGGCTCGAGCCCCTCGGTGGGAACATATATGAGCTGATATGATGGTATTTTAAAGTTGATCTGATGATGAAATTTGGAGGTGGAATCGTGTTTTTTTTATCCACAATAGATAAGCCCTTGGCATCATTTCACCTGATGGTAAGTGATGATGATGCCGAAGATGGAAGCGGGCTTTGCCAAGATTCCCCAACGCAATAATAGGGATCTGGTGATCTTATCTTCAAGCCGGAACACATCAATACTGTTAACACTGATGTTTGGCGGCAAGACTTAGATAAGATGGTGGTAGCCAGCCAGGCGGGCTATGAAAATGCCCTACCACCAACCAAACCGAGTCTTACAAAGTTGACACCACCGGGGATCGAACCCGCGACCTCCTGGTGTGAAGCAAATGGACTAACCATTACGCCACGGAGGCGGATGGCCCCAGAATCGTCTTGTATTTTCTGTAGAATCGTAGGAACTATAGCCTGTTTTACTTTGGAACCGTGTATTTATACAGGGTGACTGAAAATTCGACGTGGTCCTTTTAAGGTGATAAACTGCATCTAATTTGCAACAAAAAAAGTCATATTAACTAGGAGTCGCAAATGAACGGTTCTCGAGTAAAACCCCATTTAAATTAAAAAAATTGTATGAAAAACGCTTTGATTTCTTTGTGATTTTGTAACAAAATGTTATACTACACTAAGCTAGCAAAATACATGAAATTCCTTAGCTTTCCAAAAATGTATAAAGTCGCAATCGCATTTAATATTTTTTTTTAAATCAGAAGTACCTATCGTTATGGCTTGCGACTACGGCTATTACCCCAGATGAAGGGAAAAATAAACGCTATGATTTCGGGCGAAAAACTCTTGTTTAAATATTTATCTGTATTCGGGTTTTAGTTTCTTTAACTTTTATTTTGTATAAAATAACACCGGTTACTTTGGACCGACTTCCTTTATTCGCACATATAACATTTACAACAATGTTTAATTGAGTTAAAGGCGCGACACGGTAACGCACTTTCGGTGAACCCGCCCATACTGAAATGACAAAGAGGGTTCCCTGTCTAAAATACGAAGGGTTTTTCTCCCTATACGTAGCAAAACCAAAAGTTAATTAAAGTGTCAAAATGTGTTCCCCCCACAGGTTGTGCGCACACAAGTACGCGTCTCTGTTCTTGCGACCAATCAGCGACGAGGAGGCGCCCGGCTACAGTCTAGTGGTGCGCCGGCCCATGGACCTGACCACCATCCGGCGTAACATTGACGCTGGCGTCATCAGGTAACTTATTTTCAGCCACAATTGGTAAGCTCTAGGCATCTGTTCACCTGATAGTAGTGACGATGATGTTGAAAATGTAAGCGAGCTTACCAAGATTCCCCAACGCAATGGGGGAACTTCTTATTTTATCATCAGGCGGGAACACATCAACGCTGTTAGTGTTAACATTGATGTTTTGCGGCAAGATTTAGATAAGATGGTGACAGCAAGCCAGGCGGGCTTAGAAAATGTCATTCCACTAACCAAACCGACTCTTACAAAGTTAGACTCCGGCGGGATCGAACCCGCGACTTTTACTAACTGACTAACCATTACGCCACAGAAGCGGTTAAAATAATACCGATCATCAGCTGGGTCACAATCGTTTGTTTCGACGACGAGGAGGCGCCCGGCTCTATCATACGATTATATATTATATCCTCTAGAGCACAAGCATTTTTTGACACGAGTCTTGAATTAATTTTCTGAAAAACTCTCTGTTATATTTTCTGGAATTTTGTTGTAGAATTTTATACAAATGACTTTTTAACCTTACTCAGTAATAACTCTAATAGGCTACATCAATTTTATTTACATCTCTTAAATTAAAATCATGCCTGTCCTGTTTTAGGAAATACGAGTTTTAGCAAATTTTTACCAACGTACATGAAGTTTTTATCGCGTTGAGGAATCTTGGTAAGCCCACTTTCAACTTCGGCATTATCGTCTCTTACCATCAGGTGATATGATGCAAAGGGCTTGCCAATAGGGATGACGACAGCATCAGAAATAAATTATGAACTCTTCACTAAATTGCCCCTTAAAGTTCGAAAAACCGTACTCGTTTTGATTTCCATCAAATCTTCGATTTTTAATTCACCAAAATCACAAAACGAGTAGATATATGACGCTGCTAAACTATGACGTCACGCCTAGGTATTTCTAACATTTTTATTACATAATGTCGTTTTTGACAGATGATAAAAAGTAACTCAGATGACTAGCATTCGTCATCCCTATTGTGAATAATAAAAAAATCCCCTTTACAATCTATTTTGCTGACTCTACCGGAAGTAGCCGCTGCCATTAACAGATTGTTTCTTTATCTACGCGGGTTGTATATGCATACTTATGTCACACCCCGGACACTGCATACAACAGTCGTGAAATGACATTTCTAAAAACAAATGACGATGCAAACAAAATCACGGCGAAATCCTATACGTTTGACAACCAAACTGTAACCAATCTGTATCAATCTGGGTGACGAGGAGGTGAGATCGCAATCTAGAGAGCGGCAAGGAGTGTCCATACTGTGTTGGTACTAATGTATATACTTTGCTTTTGTTGTGTTTGCAGAACGACGGCCGAGTTCCAGCGCGACGTGTTGCTGATGCTGTCCAACGCTCTCATGTACAACAGCAGCGAGCACAGCGTCTACGCGATGTCGAAGGAGATGCACGAAGAGGTGAATAATGCATTGCTCTCGACCCGTGAAGTGCCCACGCCCCACTGCTGGGGTAAGGGTCTCTTCCCCAACTCGGGAAGGTTAGGCCATACTCCACACAAGGGTCCAGTCCGGATTGGTGGAGGTTATAGAAAGAAATGAAGTTTATTGGGCAAAAAAAAGGAAAAATAATTACAGTTGCGTGTTCAAATCACGTCGGGGTCACCACTGTGGGATATGTATAACACCACTGTCCGTACGTAGGTAAATCCAATGTCCTGATCTACCTATATAAATGTCTGTTTTAATTCTGTATTATTATTATATCAGCTCATATACGTCCCCACCGAGGGGCTCAAAAAAAGGAAATCAGGGCGATTAATTAGGCCTTAGTCGACCACGCGGGCCCAGTGCGGGTTGGTCGACTTCACACACAACCTTCGAGTTTCTTCGCAGGCCTGTGCAGGTTTCCTCACGATGTTTTCCTTCACCGTTAAAGCAATCGGTAATGATATGTACGTAAGTTTTTGAAAAACTCATTGGTACATTGGCCGTCCAGATTTGAACCCGGTACCTCTGGTTAGATGGACCGAGTCGTTACCGGTTGAGCCTCCGACGCTTTTTGATTCTGTATAGTTATCAAATTAGAGTACTGGTCACCGGTTAACTAGAGCGCGGACGGGAGGCAACTGCCGGCTCTGTGTGTGAAACGGGCGAACTTCGCCTTGCTACAAAAAGTTCCTACACAGTTAGGTAATATAAATAAACTATAGCTAAAGATTGACTAAAAACTAAAATGAAATTTTATGTCGAAAAGGTCCAAGACTCAGCCGGGTGCTGTGGTTTTATTACTAAATATATAGGGGCAGTGGCGGACCCCGTTGTCAAGTGTTTTAAGCCTCTGCCGTCTAGTGCTAGCGTCCGGCACCAACGGCTTCAACGTCGCTAGCGAAGCACGGAAATGGTCTAATAATTATACCGCCTAATAGATCATCAGCATCATTATATCAGCCGAAAGACGTCCACTAATTGAGAAAGGCCTCCTCCAAGGATTTCCACGACGATCACTGCTGAAAGTTGCGGGAAGCCGCTAGATGTGGGCAGCGCAGGGAGGGACTATTAGATCATCTGACGACAGTACAAAAATATTTTACTTTTCAACCCTATTTTTCGCCGAGGACGTAATAAGTCTCTAAAAATCATTTCTTGCGTGATTATTATTAGTAACTTAATTTAAATATTTTTCTCAAATATTGCTGGTTAAATTTGTACTTCCATACTTCATATTATGAAGTGTTTCTAATTATATGACCAACACTGTAAGTAATAAATCAAAATAGGTTTCAATTCAAAAAAACTAGCGGTATAGTAAACCCGACTTCTACCCACCCCGGAATTTTCTTTATCTACAATTGATAAGCCCAATTTAATTTAATAATTAGCAAAATAGCCCAATTTGTATTATTGTAATGGTTGTGATAGTCCGCCTTTGTAAATAAGCTTTTTTATTAACGTCTCAATTTTTTTCGTCTGTGTGTCGCGTGACGGTCGGTATGATCGTTTCGTCCTCTGTACCGTAGCTCCAAGACGAGAGCATCCATGATCGTATCGTGCTCTGTAAATGTCTATAATGTGAAAAAAAGTTTCACTTTTACCGTGGTTTCATAAAACCACAACTCTTTTTTTTATAATTATTTTAAGTGTATATTTTGTACAATAAAGAGTATACAAACTAACGAGAATTTGGCATCATCTCACCTGATGGTAAGTGACGATGATGCGGAAGATGGAAGCGGGCTTATTAAGATTCCCCAACGCAATGAAGGACTGGCTATCTTATCTTCGTGCCGGAACACATTCATGTTGTTAAAATTGATGTTTGGCGGCAAGACTTGGATAAGATGGAGCTTAGAAAATGCTCTACCACCAAACACCAAACAGAATCTTAAAAAATTTGATCTGCCGGGATTCAAACCATCGGCGATCTCCTGATGCGTAGCTAATAAAGTAACGTTGCGCCACTCAGATGGTTAAAAGCTCTTTCTAGATTAACTCTAAAACTAAAGAAAAATATAATTTATTAAATAGTTTTCCCAGGGGCAGATGGCATAATTCGTGTCATCGAACTAAAAACCGCTAATGGCCATACTCACCGACTGTCCATTATTATTAAGGTGTGTATTTTGCCTATAGACCAATAAGTATTTATCATTTTGAGGCCCCCAATTATGTCAGAGACATATACAATTGTAATGATTACTGGCAACAATAGTCTCTTGTCTCTATGCCGTGCTAAGTCTTGAACCTTAAGCTTTGTGTTGTGAAATATATTTATAAAATACTGTGTGCGATATTATTGAATATTATATTAGTAATTGCGCCTAGCTACCGCTGAGTGTCGAACATGTTCGAGATAATCTATATAATTATTTTATACTTGAAGACCTCATGACAGCGGCTGATAATGCTGTTAACGTGGCCAAATTCTGGGCTGCTACAGTGTAGTGTCTGCCATCGACACGCTAAGAAGAAGAACTCTAAAACTTTCATTTATTTATCCAGGCACTGTGCCAGCTGGGTATGCTATTAGCGGCCCAAGCTCACGCGGGATTGACGCCCCCCACGCCCACGGCAACCCCCCGGGCGCCCCCCGCCACGCGCAAGCGACGCCGCCACGACTCGCCGCATGCAACCACGCACGCGCGCCACTAGCACGGCTACAGTACAACAAGAAAAGTGAACCGTTTGACACAGCCACGGAAAGTTGTATATGTCACCGTAGAATTGTAAAAACCGGTTTGGATCTATCTCGTGAGATTGTGAACTGTCGAAAGATTGTGAACCGTAACATACTGCTTACAATTTCACTAGTGTCGTTACAATAACACTAAGCTAAGTGAATAACATTAAATATATGAGCGAGCGAGGCGAGCGATGTTTAGGTTCGGTCAGGTTTGATTGATTAAACAGTCGAAGAGCCTCGTAAGAAATCATCGGTTTTATTCGGAGATATAAGAATGGGTCGTGATATTGTAAGCCGATTGTCAATTTATCGTCATATTATAATCTGATTGAATTTAGTGAAATGAGATTGTAATATCGCGGTTTTGACAATATCCCGGCGACATATCCGCCATGTTAGGCGGCATCATCTAGCCAGGAAACAGCCTGTGAGATTAATAACGCTTACTTTTGGTTTTTCTGTAGTGGGACAAAAAGACAATAATTCAAATATCAAGGCCACATTCTACTAAAGACGCTTATTTGGTGACACCAACAGACATAGGGATAGCATCAGATGGCTTGGAGAGACCATTGTATGGTATGACGTAATTTTTAGTGTTCCGTACCTCAAAAGGAAGTAAATTGTATAGCCATGCTGTGCATACTTTCTCGCGAAGCCTTCACCGTCTGTCGTAGTCGGGTATACACAAATCAACAATAAACATTACACTTAGTATCAAATTGATACTAAACAAGACTACAGTACAAAGACACTTGTATTCATATGTCTGTCATTTGTCTTATAATAAGGTTATACAAGAACAAATACTTATCAAGTTTGAACTTAATATTAAAAGTATTAATGCTTGATTTAATAAACTCATGTATGCTAAAGTATATTTTGTTTTATTTGCCGCGGTCCTGCTGTAGTCCTAGAAATTTACTTACAGGCACGAATAAAATAAAAATACACCATGTATTTGTGAATTTTTATTTATCGACTACAAAAATCACAAAAAAGTCTTATATACTGAGACCAAAATAGTTATTTACCATACAAGGGTGGTAAAAAGGTAAAGAACAAACGAGTGACATTTGTAAGCCCGAGCTTTTGATCTTAGCTGGGTAGTGTATGGGTCCACTTCTAAATTCATAACCCGGTCCCTGTATATAATGACTGTTGTAAGAGTGAGACGGATATAGTTTAATTTTCAATCACTGTTCAGTGAAAGCGGACGACGACATGTTACGGAGCACTCGTGTTTAGATTCTATTGGCATCAAATCTCAGGAATCACTAGAAATGTCCTTTAGCTACTGGTTTTTTTTTGCATTTGGATGCACCTCACCTACAGCCCGTCAACTTCGTGCGCGATACGCCTGAGCAGCTGAAGTGGGGTGTGCGGGAAGATCTCCGCGGGGGAGCTTGAGGCTAGCGGGGAAGGGTACGGGTTACGAAGTAACTATTTAGTAATCTGTGGTACGGGCCTCAAGCTCCGGAGATCGTGTCGCGTCGTGCTACCTCGCCCCCGCCCGTACCGCGCACTTGCCAGAATTGATATACTGGCCGCCATTTTGAAATTTTTGTTACTGGACCGATTGCTGCCAAAATCGATATCCGAGGGTCCCTAAGGTTCATGATTATGAAACCGATGTCAGAATTGAAAAAATTGGCCGCCATTTAGAACATCTTAGTAACTGAGACGAATGTTTCTAAAATCGATATCTGAGGGTCCATGAAGTCCCTAATCACGAAACCGTTGTCAGAATTGAAAAACGCTGGCTGCCATTTCGAACTTTATAGTTACTGGGCCGATTGCTTCCAAAATCGATATCTGAGGGTCCCTGAAGTCCCATAAAACGAATCCGTTGTAAGAATTGAAAAAAGTGGACGCCAATTTGAAGTTTTTTTTACTGGTCCGATTACTTTTAAAATCGATATCTTAGGTCACTTATACCGAAACCGTTTGTCAAAATTAAAAAAAAGGACGCCATTTTACAAGCTTTCATTTAAGTTGCAATGTATGTATGTCATCGGTCCACCGAGTGGGAGGCCTGCCTACACTACGCGTGGTGAAGGTCGCGGGAAGCTGCTGGATGCGGGCAGCGCAGAACCGGTCGTCGTGGAGATCCTTGGGGGAGGCCTATGTCCAGCAGTGGACTTCCTTCGGCTGATATGATGATGATGTATGTATGTATGTTTGTGCGGGTGAAATCTTGCAAGTTTAATTTGACCTACTTCCCGGTTTCCGATTGAGCTGAAATTTTGCATGCGAATGTATATCGCGTGACAATGCAATATTAAAAGCTTGTACATAAAAGTTTTTTGGTTTTTCGAAAATTATTTAACTTTTAAGTTACTGAACCAATTGATTCCAAAATTGATATTTGAAGGTCCATGAGGTACGTGACCACTATTATTCTCATCTTTGCATGAGGTCTCTGACACGGATGAGAATAATAGTTCTCACGTATCTATCTCTGATCAAGATCTCAGTTTTTGAAGGCTCCTTACTTCCTATTATAGTTAGAATATGGGAAAAAACAAAACTGGGGCATGGCCATGGTAGATATACCTAGGTTTGATGAAAAAAAAACATATTTGCTCTATTGTCATTATCTAGGGAGGAAACAGGGGACTACGATTGTATAGAAAAAATGCCCCCCCCCCCCCCGCCCCTTTTTCTCTTAAGTAATATTAAAAGTAAATGCGAGAACGTGTTTGTTAGTTTGTCTTTCCTTCACGAAACAACGGAGAAAGGGATAGATTAGATTTTTGGTACAGAGGTAAGTGGTAGGTTATGGGCTGGAGAGTGACATAGGCTACTTTTTATCCCGATATTTTATTTTTCAATACAGTTGTGAGAAAACAGGTAAAGTAAAAAACGACCGTGACAAAAAACAAAATACATGGGTACATAACTATCAACGTTTCAGCAACCAAAGTTCATTTCACGCTATTGTGGCTCATTTTAAATGTCCGGGGAGTATTCTCACTTTGTTTTTTCCTATATATATATATAGGGTGACTTTTAATTAGTTCTTGATAGCAAAGGATATGAATGTACTCGTGATTACAAACAACTTTCCCAAAGAAACTATATGTCAAATATGAAAAAAAAATTTTGGTCCTTGATACATTTTTGCCGATTTGATAACTTATTATGTATCGAGGGCAAAATTTTATTTTTCATATTTCACATATAGTTTCCTTGGGAAAGTTGTTTGTAATCACGAGTACATTCATATCCTATGCTATCAAGAACTAATTTGAGGTCACCCTGTATATATACATACATAAGTATATTTCTTATTACACGTATATTAACTTTTCATAGTTCTATTTGTATTCACAACTAAAACAACTCAATTCAGTTTTACGAAAATTGCGCCATATTTAATTTACCTAGGCCTACATACGTACGCATGCGTAAGTTTTTTGTTTTAATATCACCTAAAAAAAAAGATTACACTAAGGCTTGGGATAATAACAACACTATATGTATAGTTCTCCCTCTACGTCTCACTACACTTGTTCAATTTGGACATCAAATTCAATTTAATTGGGTGGTTGCTATGTGTAAAAACACAACTAAGAGGCAAAGATGACCTATTATTACTACCGTATAAGAGGCAAATATGCGAAAATTTACTTGAAATTAAGCAAGTTAGTGAAGTTAGGCCTATTGTAAAGACTGAAAATATTGTCAGCCAGAGATTAGAATGTGGTTAAGAAATTTTAAAAATGTGGTAGGTAAATGTAAAAGCACGTGTGCGGTAAAATCAATTTTGCGCACACTTAAGTGGCATTTATAGGACTACTTTTCGAGCAACTGTATTGAAAAGAATATTGTATTGTATAGGTTCACAGATAAGAAAATTTTTTTCCGGTATAGGTTCATAACATGAGTGCCTAAGCGTTTAATTTCATATTTCTTTCTATTCAGGGCTCAAATGAAAGCTTATGGAAACAGCGTAGCGACGAGTAATCTTTTGAGACATTTCAAGGATCCCATATAGGGGTGCCAGGTGGCCGGGACCCACCGGGATTGTCCCGCAATGCGAGCGTATGTTCCGGAATTCTGTGAAATGCCCAGAGATTTTAAAAATCATATAAGTACATACAACACGCTTTACAACAATTAAAATTTCGCGCGGTCAGAAGTCAAACCTGGTGTGCACGCCATCTATCTACCTAACCTAGAACTAACTAAACCGCGCCTGTCGGTCGCTGCTTCTTCACGGCTAGTGCATGCGCCCTACCCTACCCTCCTCGCCTGTTCGTTGTTTGTCAGTCGCTTGTCTAAATTGCAAGAAATCTCGGAATTCATGACGAACTGTAGATATACAGAATTCTCTTGTTTACGAATTTCCTATGACAATCTTCCGAAACAAAATAAGACGCACTACCAAATATGGGCAGAATTCTTGAGAAAAGAGCATTGTACAAACCGTGGCAGGCTGATTTCGATAGCTTGGTAATGGCTATCCAAGACCGGAGGTCTACAGGCACTTTCCATTCAGCGGAACTGCTATGTTGATGTAGCAAGTTTTCGAGAAGGCTAGTACCTACAAGGTTAGGGTAGACACAAAAAATCCCATTGGGTCTTAGTGTCGCTGCGCTTTCAGCATTTCAAATGTGTACGGAACCTACAGAGCGCGAGTAGAACTCGCACTTGGCCATTTTTTTTTCGTAATAAAGCTGACCTACAACATACGTTTATTCACTTGGTTTTAATGTAATCCACAGTCTACTCTAATTTTGTTAAACACTGTATATGCCTTATCACGGGAAACAGACGCCATAGCATAGGAATATTTGTAACACTTACAAGACTGCAGTACAAAGACACTTGTATTAATGTCATTTGTCTTTTTTATGAACCGTGATAGCTAGACAGTTGAATGATAATCTGGTGTGACTACGAGTCGGCAACGAAATTTTCACAGATGACGGATTTCTGTTGCCACTATTGCCAACTGGACTATTTTTGGACCGAGTCAAGAAATTTCGTAACGAAAATAAAACATAACACCCCAAAAAAAATAATATATACTGAGTTTTAAAACTTACAGTGCCATCTATCTATCCATCATGATGATGATGATGACGATGACGGATGACGAATGACAGATGACGGTTGATGATTATGATGATTAACTTTCTTAGTGTTAATTTATTACATAAACATCCCGCGCCCCAAGGACTATAATTATGGTACTGGTAAATACTGCATAAATAAAAAATAAATAAATAATTATAATTGCATAAGTTGATAAAAAATGCAATGCAATAGCTTTACCGCGGCAGTCCCCGAGTGCCACACGTCTTTTTTTTTATGCATGAATAAGCTAGCGCCATCTAGTATGACGGTACGGAATCCTATGTGTGCGGTTCTGACTCTCACATGGCCGGTTTTTTCAAGGTTATACGAGAACAAAAAGTTCAAGTTAATATTTAAGGATTATTGCTGGATTTAATAAACTCTTGTAATATTAAAGTATATTTTTCACGGTCCTGCTACAATCCCAAAAATTTACTTCTGGATACAAACAGAGAATAAAAGCAAATGTATTTAAATTTTTAGTTTTCATTTTATTAATAGAATTACAAAAAATAAAAGTTTTACACTTATGAACTACAAAACTTATTAGTTTCCAGTTTTCTGCAATTTGCTTTATGATTTTCGCCTTCAACGTGTTTAATTAGAGAGACAGTCGTGAAAAATAGATCACAAAACTCACAAAACATTACATTGTCATCACGGCTTTCTATATTGTTATTCAACAATATAGCCTTGAATTTATTCTTGTGGGGTGCTCCATTTTCATGTTGTTTTATATTTTTGTTATCCACTTTTACATTACAAATTTCGCAAGTGTAGTTCTTTTCTACGACTTTAGGTTTAACAACCGATTTGTGGTGTTCACCTTTTAAGTGCACAGCCATATTTAACACGTTAACTTTGCAAGAATCACAAAAAACTGCTTCTAAGCTTTTTGACTTATCTCCTTTTATCAAATTAGTATCTTGAGATGTTGGGCGTTCAGTCGTTTTTTCATTATTTTCACAGTTGTCAGATTTAGTTTCATCCATTTTTGCGGTATTACAAACAGATTTAGCTGACACTTTTGTTTTGTGAGAAATACTATCAATATGTGTTATACCATTTAAGTTTGGAAGGTGTATTTCGCACACGTCGCAGTAAATTTTATCCTTGTCAACTCTTAATCCGTTTTCAGCTAGCATAGCACTTGATTTAACTTTATGTCTCCAATCAGTTAAATGTGTATTTATAAATTGCTCGGTACAAGTCACTTCTGTGTTACAACATCGACAAAACAAAACGCCTTCAACATATTTAAATATAGGATCTTTCAATAATGCCAAACTTTTACTATTATCAGTTTGAGCTTGTTCCGTTGGGTTTTTTACTGTTACATTAATATCACAAGACGATTTGTCTACAATAGTTACTACTTTACTATGCTCAACAAAATTTACATAGTTTGCCTTGTGCCGTTTACCCCTTAGATGATCCCTGATATTGATGTCAGTTTTGGGAACAACTGTATCACATATAACGCACATGACTTCAGGTTTTGAAAGGACTTCTAAAAAACAATTTTTCATATCTTGTTTAGAGAAGACCTCAGAACTCCCAGTAATACTGCCAACTTGCAGATTTTCTTCCTCTACATCAAAACAGCTATTAACCTTGTAACTTATTACTTTAACACTAGAGGTGTCTACTTTATTTTTCAAAGCATTAACAACATATTTTTTAGTGGCTTTGTTGTTTATAGTTGAAGTAGCTGCGAAACTCGGTGCATTAACTTCGAGGATATTAGTGTTATCTTCGACGCAATTTTCAAGTTTGGCACTCGCATTTGGTGGTTGATTTTTGTCAAGTTGCAATTTTCCCAAATTAATAACACTTACTTCTTTTTCAGCGGCAATTATTTCTTGTTCTGCACACGATTTTTTAAAATTTATTGTAATTTCTTTTTCAGCTTTGGTGTTATTTTTATGTTTTTCAGAATGAATATGGTTCAATGTTTCCATGAGCTCTACATTATCATTGCAAAATTCACATAAGTATTTTCCTGTGAATTGTATTTGTAATTTATTTTTCGTAAACAATAGATTTAAACTGTTTAAATGCTTAGAAGATTCCAAGTGACGCAAGATTTTACTTTTAGAGTTTCTCAAACTATGTTGGCAAACTTTGCAATTTACGGAACGCCATTTATCATCTGGTTCAAACATATAACCAAAATCTGTTTTCAGTTTATATTCTTCAATGTTATTTTTTTTATCTTTTTGTAGATGTTTTAAATTCAATCGATGTTGTTCACTCTTGTTATGTATATCTATAACGTAATATATGTTGGTTACATAAGTTTGACAAGCTTCACAATAATATTGCGATATACTTTTATCTTTCTCATTTGAGTTTTCAACAAGTTTCTCTAAATGACTTTTACATTGAACATGTTCCATAAAGTTTTTAGTAGCAACGTGTATTGCACACAGATCACAAAAATATTCACCATTCTCTATTAATCTTAACATGTTCATCTGCAGTAACTGGTTAAATTTGCGACTGTTACTTGGTTTTACAGTTTCATCGGCACATTCATTTCTTTTCATAGTTGCTTTCGTGGCAAGCTTTTCAACTGTATTACCATCCAAGACATATGCATTGGAAGTAAGGTTACTTGCCGACGATACAGTTGGTTTCGTTGCAAGCGTTTTAACTGTATTGCCATTCGAGACATAAGCGTTAGAAGTAAGGTTACTTATATTATCTTCTCTTTTTCTCCATGATAGAGGACTAGTTCTCACGTTTCTTTTAAGATTATTGTCTTTAGTGTTTGTATTGTTGTCTTTTTCTTTCCACGACAATGACGGTTGAACCTTTATTATGTTTTGTTTATGATGGTCACTATTTATGTGATCAATCTCTTTACCGAAATTTATCGTGCTGTGACAAACTTCACAAAAATATGCGCCATCAAGTTTATTTTTAATTTTGTTTACAAAAAGCAGAAATTCTAGTTTAGATTGATGATATTTTTTAGTCACATGTTTTTTTATTCGGGCAGACACACTTTTGATGTCGACTTTGCATACTTTGCATGTAACTTTTCGAAGTTTTTCTGATGAATCAAATAAATACAGAAACTGTGCAGTATCATCATTAAGAAAATCAATGTCCACGTCTATAGGTATCGATAATTTAACATCATCAGTCTCATACGGGTTCTTTTCTTTGCAATGCTCAACTGATATCAATTCGTTCATCTGTTCTAACTGCTTGAATTTGAAACTTTCTATTGGTTTCAAAATTTCACTGGCATATTCATTTGTTTCCATACCTATTTCTGTTCGTCTCCTAACAATCTTTTCTACGTTATTGTGATCCGAGACGTATACTTTGTCAGTAGGGTTATTATCTTCCTTTTCTCTAAATGATAGTGGAATATCTTTCACCATTCGTATATGATCGTAACTATTTATGTGATCTATTTCTTTAATGAAATCGATGGTGCTGCAGCAAAGTTCACAAAGCTTATCTTTGTGTGATTTGGTCGAAACATGCAGCTCTTTGTTTTGAACCATCTTATTACAGATTATACAGTGATACCAAACTTCGTTTATCTGAAAAATAAGAAAAGGTCATTGGTCTTTTATTTATAGTATTTTTTTAAGAAAAGATATTATGTGGTTACACTTCTTTACATATTCGAATTTGTCGACTTTGTACTTCTAAGAAATAATTTCATATGAATAATAAATTAGTTCTTGGTAAGTCCGCTTCCATCTTCGGCAACATCGTCACTTACCACCAGGAGATGTTGTCAAGGGTTTACCAATAGTGAATAAAATAAATAAAAAATTACTGATGTGCGAATGAATGACCGACTCACCTGTCTTATACAATTAAGGTCCCACACAGGTTTACTGATTAATTCAATATGATGCGGTTCCAGTTTGTGCTTATCTGTGTCAACTGACACTTTCTGACAAATGAGACAGTTCCCTTTCTCAGGCCATGCGGCCCATGTGTTAACAAAGCCGTGGTAGTTATTTGTCGGTACTTTGACAGTCAAACCATTTATTGACCTAATTTCTACAGTGTCCTGTTCAACAGACGATACGGTATCTTTATGGTTATCTTTAGTTTGATTCGTTAAAGATTTTGAAAGATGAGTATTCCAATTTTCATCACAGAGCTCTATAGTTTCGTCACAGAGTATAGGATATGATGCGTTTGCTACGTCTTCATTTTCTTGATGGTCATCTCTGAATATAATCGACTGGCCATCACTATCTTCGTCGAGATTACTTTCTTTGCCTTTATCATGATCAGAAATACACGAACTTAATTCATCATCTGTAATGTCTGTCTCATTAGCAAATTTCTTAGCTATATCGTCTTCATTTAAATATTCTTCTACAGTAGAATTGACACTTGCATTATTAGCCTTATCTTCATATCTGGAATCAGCTACAACTTTATTTTTATCTAAATACGCTATTAACAATCCATTCAAAAGCCTGTCGTGAATAACTGAGACCTGATGATCTTTTGTTTTCTCGTGTGCATCTTTATTTTTGAGTTTGACAACTAACGAACAGTGGTCACAGAAGTAAGCGACGTCTCCAGAAGCGTACGCGAGTGGAACGGGCTGAGTAGCGCTGTCTGTGTGTCTGAGAGGCACTGACTGCGCATGCTTGGTGGCTCTGAGCAGCGCGTGGCGTATTATTGCGGCGCAAGTGCGATGTTTATCGCTTTCGTAGTGGTTTTGTATGTAAGTTGTTGGCACTGACGTGTCACATATGTAGCACTGTTCCACTGAGTTATTTTCTGAAAATCGTTGGGTATGATTATTTTAGAAAATGTTTACTGATGGAATACGGATCTCTTCCCATACATGCTTGGAAAGGTCCTAACCATTCTAAGCATGTATGGAAAGAGATCCGTCCCCCGAGACCCCTAAGTCAACATCAAGTAAGGGAGGTGGAAGATGTAACTCCACTGTTAAAAGTATTTAAGCCGCCAATAAAGTCTCTGAATGTACCTGATTTGGCTTGAAACTATTGATTTTTATATCTTGTATCGAGAGATGCTATTTTATGATGTCAGTTCCCATATTGTTCGTTGTTCAGGATAAAATTAATAGGAATTTACTTGGGTACAACATTTTTTTCAATATTTGTAGTTTTCTTTCTAAAAAGATAAGCCTTTTACTTATTTTTCTGTACATATTAGCTGGCCAACCTGAATCCCAGATAACCACCTCCTTGGCGTAATGGTTCAGTCCATTAGCTTCACTACAGGAGGTCGCGGGTTCGATTCCCTCTAAGCCTGCCTCCTGGCTAGCTACCACCATCTTATTAATATGTTCTGGTTTGAAGATAAGATAACCAGTTCCCCGTTGCACTGGGGAATTTTGGTAAGCCCGCTTCCATCTTCCGCATCATCGTCGCTTACCATCATGTGAGATCATGCCAAGGCCTTACCAATTGTGATTTTAAAAGATAGCAACCGGCAACAACGCAACAAATCCACCCAGGTAATGATGTTGCTTATGGTATTATTCAATTGGTATGGGTGGCACTTTTTTCTAGGGAAAACCATAATGGCATGGTATGTAATATTATAGACGCTAGTAAGATTTCCCTATTGTATCAATTTGATAATGTTTATACAAAGGGATACTTTTTAACTTGACTGGCCAAAAAAGAGGGGTTAAGTTTTAATTCAGTCAGGTTTTTAATTTAATTTTTCTAGAAAACTTTTTGGTCTCCTTTAGCAAGAGAACCTAAAATAATTTTCAAAAAAAATTTGGTCTTTTCATACTAAACTGACCGGCTGATAAACGAACTTTGTATGGAAGATCCAAATTTTATTTTGTGCATTCTATATGAGTTCCTTGGAAAAGGTTGTTCAGTTTCATGAGCTGAATTTAAATTATTTTCAGACACTTCAGAAGGGCAGTTTAAACTTCAGTGGCAGTGGGCAGGGCACATAGTGTAACACGACTTTATAGGTAGTGGGCATGGGTTTAAAAACAAGTACGTGAACAATTTAGTTTACTGGTAAAAAAATAAGAGTAAAAGACCTAAAAACAACATAAAAATTAGGAAAACAATATACACTGAAATTTAAAACACAATTCACACAATACAAACTAAAACTTACCCAAAATGGGTCTTTTATAAGAGAGAATTATGTACTTAGTTATTTAATTTATTAACACTTAATTCACCACCTGAGTCCCAGGGACTCACATTCAATTTTCAAAACTCCATATTTCGTTTGTTTTCGCGACTTATTTGCCCCCCCCCCCCCCGCTTCGGTACCTTCCTGCAATGGCACCGTCGACGCGGAGTGGAGAGGACGTGCGCGTGCGGCCCATATATGGTGAGTTATTACGCCGAGTGAGCCCGTGGGACTCATGGTGGTATTTTGTGTTATTATATCAGCTCATATACGTTCCCACCGAGGGGCTCGAGCCTACCCTGAATCAGGGCGATTAGGCCTTAGTCGACCACGCGGGCCCAGTGCAGGTTGGTCGACTTCACACACAACCTTCGAGTTTCTTCGCAGGCCTGTGCAGGTTTCCTCACGATGTTTTCCTTCACCGTTAAAGCAATCGGTAAGTATGTACGTAAGTTTTTGAAAAACTCATTGGTACATTGGCCGTCCAGATTTGAACCCGGTATCTCTGGTTAGATGGACCGAGTCCTTACCGGTTGAGCCACCGACGCTTTTGTGTTATAATTTTAATTAATTATTTATGTTTACACTGCTTTTATTTCTTGCCATTATTGCTTGATTTTTATATTTTTTTATTTATGTTAAATATTTATTCGTATGTTATTATTATTTTTGTTGTTAATTGTGTTTTTTTATTATTGGTGTCAGTTACTTCGATTACAAAGAAAGATGTTCCTGAAGATATGAGCCACCCAATTACTGACGATAAACTACCCTTAAATGAGAGAAAGTACTGCCATTTGTACCATTATAAAAAGAGAACGAAGACTGCTTACTGTTGTTGCAAATGTATGAAGCCAATATGTTTTGGTTATTTCTTTGTATTTTATGGTTTATTTTGAGAGTATGAAAGATTGTTACTACTTTTTTTTTGAAAATTTTGACAGCTTTATATGATTTTGAAAAATACATATATATTTTAGGTCATCAAATTTCATTCCTATTATTTCAAGGATGATCTCAATAGTTTTGCTAAGTCTATTAATTTAATTTTAGTATTAAATATGTGGTCAACAAGTTAATAAAAAAAGATTTAAAATAATAGTTAATTTAAATAAAAAATAAAATAAAATATATGAGTCCCTGGGACTCATAGAGGGTATTTACGTTAGTTTCTGTCACCTAGTGAATTGAGGGTTAAGAAATATGAAGGATGATGAAAATATTTTGATTTTTGAATGAATTTGTTAGATGGATGACAGCGTATGCGTGAAAAAGAAATAGATGGAATGAAAAGAAGATCGGATGAAAGGAGACCGAATAACATCGCACCGCGCTACAATAGTTCATTAAATAGAACAGATGGCCATTAGGGTAGTAAAGTTCTCGAGTAGTGACCGCACACCGGAAGACGTAGCGTAGGCAGGCCTTACACACGGTGGATCGACGACTTGGTTAAGGCCGCGGGAAGCCGCTAGACGCGGACGTCGTGGCAATCCTTCGAGAATGCCTTTGTCCAGCAGTGGACGACTTTCGGCTGATATGATGATAACTTCAGAAGGGCCCTTTCATTGCTTGAAGGTAATAATCTATCCAATTTAATTAAAAATTAAAAACCTGACTGGTCGTAACTGTGCCTGCTTGGTTAATACAGGGTAGGCTCGAGCCCTCGGTGGGGACATATTTTAGCTGATATGATAAAAACCTGTTTGAGTGAAAACATAATTTCTCTTTTTTTCACACCTTGCACTCAAAAATCAATCAAGCCGTTTGGGCTACAGGCTCAGCCAAACAACATACAAATACACCCTAAAAACATTACACTCGTTTTTGGGCAGTCGGGTAAAAATACTTACCATCAGATTCTGAAATTGTGTCATTCTTTTCTTTAGCAAAGAGTTGAAATTCATAGAATTCATCTGAATTTTTATCTTTGTTTGTAACACTCCATATAGGTACTGTATCACAATCATTTCCATCGAACAGCCTTCTTAATGGAAGATAACTGATATCTATATTATCTAGAGAGATAAAATATTTTTTGTTATCCTCCATTATTTGTGTTATTTCATTACATTTTGTGAATCAAGACTTTCTCGAACCTGAAAATAATAAACACATACAAAATTGGAAACACTAAACACATTAAAAAAACTGACTTCCGTTGCAACAACTTAGTACAATTTGAAAAAAATGCCCTATGACCACGGGTGACTCTAAGTACAACACCCGGCAACCGCCATCTATCCCTTGGATAGCACGGTTAATTGTGCCACACAATAAGAGAAGAGTACAATTTTTGGTTTTTGCTAATTTTCCAAAAGTTCCACTAATTCTGATAAAATTTATATGAAACCAACTTGGTAGCATACTCCATCGAATAAAAAGAATCAAAAAAATCTGTCCAGAATCTGCGGTGTAATAAATATACAAAAAAAAAAAGAACATAGAGTCGAATTGAGAACCTCCTCCTATTTGGAAGTCAGTTAAAAATTCACTTTTACACTTCAATCTAGGTGTGGATAGGTCTGATAACATGGCTCCTTCTACTAGAATCTAGAATAAGGAGTTCAAAAACTTGATGAAGGTAGCTACTGAGAAATTGCCAGCCTTTAGTGGATATTGTGTTTAGGCAAAGAATGTTCAATTTGCACATGTGAAAGAACACTCCTAAAACAGCAAATTTGAATCGAGAGTTTCTAAATTTTTTTAACTATTGATAACTCAAAATACACTACTACAAAAGAATTTTCAACATAAATAAAATCTTAAAAGAAAGGGAGTCCCCCACCACCTTTGAGGTACCCAGGCCCACCCACACTGTCTACAATTATCATCATATCAGCCTAAAGACGTCCACTGCTGGACAAAGGCCTCCCCCAAGGATTTCTACAACAACTGGTCCTGCACTACCAGCATCCACCCACACCTTCACCAGGTTGTATGGCCAAACCCAAAGGGCAGATCTATGGCCTTAACTTTAGGGAGTAAGTACCAAATGTCATAAGAATTTTGAACAGTTCTGTTACACCTCAGAAATTTAATAGGAGCGGTGTGTTTTATGAAGTATTACTACTACCTACCACAAAAGGTCACGGTTCTGTAGTTTGCCACTATTTTTTTAGGCAGCACGAAATTTTCAATACCTAAGTAAATTGCTATCTGATTGTGGTTCTAGTATCAAATTGGATCTTAACACAACGTAAAAATAAAATAATTTTTGATATCTAATGCGGGTCAAGCGGGTCTGTCCGGCCGACTACCCAAAACCTAATTTTTGATGCACAGATTTGTCAGCAAGCATTACCATAGACAGACTACGAGCTGTTATGCCTCATTTACACGCTTGCGAAGGCTTGGCAGTCGCCCACCAACTCCAATCCTTCACAAACGCTCGAATGTCATTTACACGCTTGCGAGTGCGTCAGTGTTTTCCGGACAGGCAAGCATGGCGGACAGGGACGCAGTTGTTTTGGCTCTTGCGTTTGGTTTTTATTTCAAATGTAACTTCGGCAGAGAAGATGGACAATGTTGAAAATTCAATAGAAATATAGATCGAAATCGAAATGTTATTTAGCACTGCACAAAAGACAACCATACGGTGCAAACTCGTGAGGGGCACAAACCTCGCGCCAACGTGTAAATACGTCACAAGCGGCGAGCGCAAGCTTCCTTTGATCTGTGTCCAAAAACCGACACCGGCCCGGGTCGGCAACAAGCTATCACAAGCTCACGCAAGCCAAGCCAAACAGCCCGTTTATACGCTTGTGTTTGTGAAGGCTTGTCGAAGCTTGCCAAGCGTGTAAATGAGCCATTATAGTTTGGCTGCTAGCGGCTGCAAAAATGAACCATCCTTTTAATTAGTAAACAGGAGATGGTCGCCTTGAACAATAAACACTGCGTAGAACACAGATCTAAAGAAAATCACAAAGTCATTAGAATTAACCGCAAAGGAGAGAATTTAAATTACAAACAAATTCGCAAAACACAGAAAAGCTTTTATATCCGAACCGTACTTTAGTCTGTTTGTTGTACTTTTTGCATTACGCCATAGATGAACTAGAATAAAACAGACAAGAGCACAAGTGATGTGATGATGATGATAATTAAAATATGTCCAAGATTAGTCTGTGCTCTGTACATTCCATTCTATCTAGCAGGGTTGCCAGACGAGAGCAAGTGAATTATCGTACCAGTATTCAAAAATTATCGTACCAGATGGAAAATTATCGTACAACTGCCAAAACAAAGTTAGTCACTAACCAAAGTTGAAAGTAGGGTACTCCATGTAATTTGGAACTTTTTAACAATTTCTAACATTTTTTTTACATTTAAGTACACTTGGCTAGCAAACTTAACTTTGAATCTAAGGAATAAGAATAAATTAAATGAACTATCATTGTCATTCGTTCGTTGATTTGGTAGATTCGATGGCAAGTCCCCGACCATAGACATTATTTTGTATTTTTAAATTATTTTAAGGCACTGGATACTAGTCTTTTCACCCTACTTCGGAGGAGGGTTGGAAATTATCGTACCTTGGCGTACGATAATACATATTGTATCGCACATCGTAAATTGTGTCGAAATTATCGTATATGTACGATAATTATCGTACGTCTGGCAACGCTGCTATCTAGTTCATCTTTTTTTAAAAGAGTATATTAACGTCTCTAAAAAAGCCCTTTCTTAATTTTTAGTTTTTTGATTTGCAATGTGCCGGTGCTTAGTAAATATTTTGAGTTTTTGACTGCATTTGCTTCATTCTGAGGAGGGATACCCTTTTTTTATTACAAATACCGACAAAAATTTAGTTCTATAATAGTTAATTCATCTGGAAAAGTGTGATTATGATCCAGTGTTGCCAGATCCAATTTTTGAAATACAATATTACCAATAAAAATCCAGTTGATTGGCGAAACAATCGGGAAATCTAGCCAGCTCGATCGCCGTTGTCAACCGGACCGACGCGGCTAAGGGTGATTTGCGGAAATATGCGTTGGTTATATACATATATATTATCAGTGGGCCAACAGATATACAAGTTTATATATCCCATTTCACAAGGTCGCTTCACAGTTCGAAGCGTATCGTCACACGGGATTAAGCTCCGTAAAAAATAGGACATCGCGCTGTATTTTCTTGGAAATAAAAACCAACACCACCAGTGTGGTAAAGGATGGTGTTAATTCACCTGTAAATAAAATTTACGTAACTAAACTGCTCAATTCCTCATAACTTAGAGATATTATAAATATATAAATAAATAAATAAAATAAATAAATATGATTTCAAAATTTCCCGCACTAGTCCCGATGTCGCCAACGTAATTTTTGTTTTTGATAATTCACCTTTGAATGATGTATTATCACACATAGGACACTCCGTACTTTTGACCAGAGATAAGTACCTACACTTTTATACGTTTGTATGTTTGCGTAAATAACGTTAATTCACTGTAGGGTTGTCGGACGTAAAGAGATCACGACGCGAAATTCAAATGGTTTCGAGTTTGTGTTTCTGATTGAGATGTATTTTGAACATACATGTAAAATATTTTCTATTAAAGTTATGTTGGATATTGGTTATCTATTTAAAAACTACAAGGACGGATAATACGTAACTCGTGCATGATGTTGGTAATTACAGGTAGGTAGGTACCTTGATGTGACGCAAAGAGTACTCATGGAGGCTTAATATGTTAATCTGAAACATAGACTACAATATACGAGTACATGAGGAGATACTGACTGAAATACTTAGGGATTCCAACAAAATACTAAGGAAGTACTTGGAAATTAAAGTGCACCTTAGTGCTAATGTAATCTACAAATCTATTTAGGTATATAATCTGAAAAATATAATCTGGAATAACTGAGGATTCTAACAAAATATCAAAGTCTGTACTTGGAAAATAAAGTAAACTAACGTCAGCACCTAGATACGTAGATACCTTAACCAAAAATACAACATAATATAACCTCCTGAGTCCTGGGAAAAGTGAATGATATAAATACATTTTTTTTATTTAATATACTAATTAGGAGTCCTTTAATACAGGAAAAATCATTAAAAAACTCTAATGATTTTCCATAGAGTTTTTTACAATGTCCTCGTGTGAGTACATGGGGATCGCGTACTCGTATGAGAACATAGTTTTCTCACAAATTATAAGTATAAATGAAGCTAGTTTCCATTAATCAGAAAACTAACAAATGCCCGGTTAAGTTTTTAAGTATAATGAATTTGGAAATTTTCTAAAAAGTTCAATTTAATAGAAAATTGACGTTTAGGTGTTGTTATAAACAGCCTCAAATTAAATTGTGCATTTGTACTTACTAGCTAATACCTAATAATTATTAATTAAAACCAGTTACTTAGAATAAACCATAACCTTCTCTTAATTAGTATGAGTAAGTAACAATACTAGAAAATAATTTTCATATGCTTTGGTTTTTGATTAAAATCACAGATCATTAATCAAATTTGTCCTAGAACAACTTCAAGGTTGTTTTAAACGTTTGTAGTATGAAATTGGAAGTTGTTCTTATTAATGGTCAGACAAAAATAAATATTGCATTTATAACTTTTAGTCCTATTTTTTTGTTGCAACTATTAAAAAAAATTGTAATATACTCGAGTTTCATTAGATCATTGGAACATTCCACGAGCTCAGATTAACATCCGTCCCCGAAAGGTCCCACGTTCTCAAGAACGTCTTCGACCACGAGATATCCCTCTTGATCGCCTGCTCGGCCATTCTCTCCTTGGAGGTGGAGTGCTTATTTCCGGTGCGGGAAACATGTGCTGTCTTGAGCAGGACCTTCCTTAGGTTGAAACTCCGAAGGTTCAATACCTCCTTCTTCGTTTAAAAGCTCTTCATCCAAGTACTCTGTATTGCTGATCAATATACTATTCAGTTCATCGCTGTTTTCAGACTCGCTTTCATCCGACAACTCCAGCCTATCAACATAAAACAGTACGTCTTCATTTTCAGAACAACCTTCGAAGTCATCAGGGTTGATGTGGTTTATATTTTTTTCTATTTCACAGACTTAAAAGCCTGAAAAGATGCAGAAAATGGAGGTGTTTTATATGAAGTTCTCATATGAGTACAAGTTTACATGACCAAACTGAGACCAGAAGTCCTCACACAAGAACATAAAAATCGACCGCAGATTTGATTCATGTTTTTAATTTTAATTACACAAATCATGCAGTTATCATATCAAGTAATAATTTTACATTATAAATAAAACAAAAATATGTAATGAATTTTCTTATAAGATTCAAGTCGATTAATTTACCACGTGTCATGGTTGTGACCTCCATTCACACTTCGACATCACACTGATCCCTGATTGGTCGAACATTAATCAAAATTATATTTTTTGGGTTGGTAATAATCTAGACTGGCATTTAATGCGCGCGAAATTTAAAATCAAGTTTGACTTGACGTCAATTTTTTTTTGTGTTTATGTCCTCAAGGGAGGCCGCATAGTCCCAGGAGGTTAAACAAACTATTAAAAAAAAGTGAAAGCCTAAACAAGATGCACCTGTCTACTTATCTGGGTTTTCTTGATCGAGACAATTTTTAGCTCACAATACTTTATTCTATTTTATAATGCCTACAATACTGTCTTGCATCCCCATATAAAACGCCATTGTCGTCAGTGGATCCAGTGAATAGGAGGTAGGAGCTTCTCGAGTCCTTACCTCCCTGGCTTCTCACGTTTTTTTTTCTAGTCAACTACAAAGAGATGTATCCATGTTAACCTTACAAAATGATGTAACTAATTACCCTTGGTTCGTGACATTTCTAGTAGCAACCAAACCTTACATTATCATCGACTCGTTTAAAATGCAATATTTATGTATCCCGCAATGTTTCCTCCGAATGTACACTTACAAGTCTCTTTCATTATCTATCGATATATTATGACAAATAGAAGTAAACTTCCAATGTTCCAAGGAAAAGTAACCAATACACTAACCTATTAAGAAAAATAGTATGCGAGACAAAAATAAGAAGTACGTCCAGTTACCTGAGACAGATGTATGCAATGACAAGTGTGTACTGTTTTCGTGAAACGTCAGTTTTTGTGTTAAACTAAATATTTATTTAAATACATATTGTTTCCTTAACATGTCTTAATTAACAAAAACTAGGATGTTATCACTGAAATAGCTCCTTATTTAATTGTGAATAAAAAAAAATAACAATTTTTAAAATCTGGTATAACTACCGTGGGCATTAATCACCGACTGTAGCCGATCAGCCATTGAAAGAACACAGTTTTCAAAGAAATTATCTCCTCGATAGTAATCCTATAATTGGAACACATGTTCTTTTAAATTTTGGATATTTCTTATATCTGACGAATTCCAGTTCTGTACCATCATTCCCCATAAGTTTTCAATAGGGTTTATATCGGGGCTTTTGGGTGGTAGTTTGATTACATTGAGATCGTCCTGCTTGTCAATCCAAGTTGAGTTGCAGTCAAACGCACTCAAATTTTTAATAAAAAAAAAGAAGAATTATCCCGTATTAAAGGTTTCGTCTCCAAATACAGTTTTAGCGGTGGGCATTAACACGTCTTTCAATATTTCTTTATAATTAATTGCATTCATTCGAGTTGAAATTTCAATTAATTCCCCAGGTCCAGACGATGACATCCAACCCCATAAAACTAAAGTCAATCGACCACTTTGTTGTGTCGGTAGCATGTTAGGTTCATCATAACGGGTATTTTCCAACCTCCAAAGCGATACCCGTCCCTGTTCATTTGTAGAAAAACCTTTTTCGTCTACAAAAATTACCTTGTCAAAATTATAGTTTTTGTATTTATTTGCGAAACTAAGTCGGAGTGTTTTATGGCGGTCATTTAGAATTGGTTTTTTGGCAGGTATTCTATGTTGTAGTCCTGCTCTTTTCAGTCTTCGACAAATTGTGTTTTGGCACACATTTAGTTCAGACGCATAAGTTGGTATGCTCACAAAACGCTGAACAAGGACATCCTCGACTAAGCGTCTGTCTTCATATGCCGTGGTCACACAGTGACGTCCTGAAGATTTATGATTTTGAACCGTTCCTTCTTCACGCCAACGTTTCCACCATAAATTAGCCGTTTTCCTCTGCAAAAAAATATCAATGCAACAAATATATCATAAAACTAGAGTAAAGTAAATAAAAACTTTCTATGTAGATATTATGTTCAGCAAGGAAATTTTCGTCATTTTTTAATAAATAAGCAAGTGCGTGAGATAACAATTATTTACGTCGTATATAAACGCTAGTATGCTACGACGGCTGTTGTATGTATAAATAAAACTCACCGTAACTCCCATCTCTTCCGAAACGTCTGTCACGGATGCTCCATTTTCTAACATCGCCACGATGCGATGTCTCGTGCGGTCATCGATACGGTAAGAAAAAAAAAATAAACATGACATAATATCTATTCGGTCATAGAAATTTCCTTGCAATTGCACCTATTAATATTAATAAAGTGTCAATAAAGAAGATATTACGTGTTTTTGAATTTCGAATCGTCTTGCTTGGTTTTTTTTCTGAATTTCAAGGTATTGGTTACATTTCTTTGGAACATTGGAAGTTTACTTCTATTTGTCATAATATATCGATAGATAATGAAAGAGACTTGTAAGTGTACATTCGGAGGAAATATTGCGGGATACATAAATATTGCATTTTAAACGAGTCGATGATAATGTAAGGTTTGGTTGCTACTAGAAATGTCACGAACCAATAATTAGTTCAGGTATACGAAAAGTTACATCATTTTGTAAGGTTAACATGGATACATCTCTTTGTAGTTGACGGTACTAACTTATTTACTTTTAAACAATACCTACCTAGTTATACACCAGCAACCAGCTCTGCGTCACGTTAATGTGCACCCTTAGCAAATCTCACTAACGTTAGAGTAACTTTCCGTTAACGCTGCATTTTGCGAATGGTATAACTCCATAGGACCAGGAGTCAGTTCTGACATCGACTCCGAGCAGTGAGCTCGCCTAGCTCTAAGCGTAGAAATAGAATATTAGAATATTATAAACCAGTTTTCATTCTTTTTAAAAAGTGTTTCCCGCCGCCGCCCAACTTATCTGGCGCAGCCGGTAGGATATTCGCGAGTGCATCGGGCATAAGACTGCCCGGGGACTCTACCTATCGATCCTCGAGTGGTTCCGAATATCCTCGAACCAAATAAATTCGATAAAGACTTGGCGGTCCAAAGACGGTGACATGAAAGTGAAAATTGGTGCTATTGCAAGTTGGAGTCATGGGATTGAGCTGGCCGTGAGTAGACCTTTTCACATCCTGTCTCATCCTTGATATTCCCTAATTAACAATATTACTCTTGCAACTTTAATTTTAGATTGTGTTAGGATCTTGGACAAAAATAGCCGGGAATACCTAACCGAAACGTTATCTTACCTTAGTCTAGACGCTTACGCTGCACTTGCATTGGTAGCGCTCGCGTAACATAGAGTTAGGAATATAACTAGAGTGGACTTATTTAGTTACTAAATTTATTTGTGATATTAAAATGTAGTATTATAGTATAAAGATTAGGTATTCAAAATGGACCAAGTTCATCTGCAAATTATTCCAAAGGAAATAATGGAGATCATCCCTAGGTTTGAAGGCGATGACAAACAGTTAAACCTTTTTATAAGAAAAGCGGAATATGTAATCGAACGATTTAGGGGCCAGGAAAATCCAGCCCAAGATGTCTACGTTTTCCATGCGGTCACGAGCCGACTCACCGGTAGAGCCGCTTCACTTTTAAGCGAGAGAGCTGACTTACACTCTTGGGATGATTTGAAAACTGTATTACGTCAACATTTTGGGGATCCTCGTTCGGAGGAGTGTATTGCGATCGAACTTGAAAACTTAAAAATCAAACAGGGTGAATCATATTTAGATTTTTGCAATAGAATTCAACATACTAGAAGTACTCTTTTCGCTAAATTAAGTGAGCGAGAGGACCCTGACTTCGAAGTCACTAAAAGGATTATTTATAATAATACAGCCTTGAACACATTTTTGTTTAACTTACCAGAACATATGATCCGTGTAGTTCGTATAAAAGGGTGCTCTACTTTAGAAAAAGCACTCAGCATTGTTATGGAAGAAGTTAACTTCAAGTCGCAATATGATGCAAAAAACACCTCAAGGTCAACGACCTCGAACACCAGTAAGCCATTTCAGACCCAATTAACATTGCCGCAAAATGTTAGATTTGGAAACCCTCCAAATGCGGGTTTAAAAAATTTCGGAAACCAACTTTATTCACAAAATCAGAGTCTTAAACCTAACTTTAACCAAGGACAACAAGGGTTTAGGTTCAGCTCACCAAACCATCAGCAAAATTTTAAATTTGGCGTGCCGCCACAACACCAAGGACACCGACCTATCCCTAATGGCGGTTTTGGTCCTCAACATGGTGGCTTTCAGCTACAGAGGCCCCAATTTGGTGGCCCTCAGCCACAGAGATTCCAGTTTGGTATCCCTCAAGGTTATCAACAACAAAGGTTCCAATTTGGCATTCCAAATACACAGGCGCGACCCAATGATAATACCGATGTAACAATGCGCACCACGAGACAACATACATTGAACGTGTCACAGGGGTATGATGCTGATAACAACGTTTACTATAGCAACGATGACTTTTGTGACACCACACAATATGACGATTACTATGATAGTGCCTGCCCGTATAGTGAGGACACGGTAGTACCCCAAATAGCAGCCGAAGCTTACGTAGAGTCGAATGATGCTTCCGATAGGTCTTCTAATATGCAAGAATTTGAAAATTTTCAACAACCCGCCTCGAACCCTATGAAAACGAAGTGATACACCTAAATTGCGACAGTGCACGAAAACTACCCCATATAGAAATACCCGAGATAGGCGCGCGTTTTATGATCGATACGGGAAGTACAAAATCATTCATAAGTACAGTAAAAGCTGATCAATATTTTGCACAATTTAAATACGAAGAACCATTTGAGGTAATTAGCACACACGCCCGTAGTCGACATAACGAAGTCATATACATACCGCTTCCTAAGACTTTTGGAAGTACGATACAACACAAATTCCATGTATATGATGTAGCAACAAATTACGATGGTTTAATAGGTTCAGATTTGCTTAAAAGACTAGACGCTGCAGTAGATATGAAAAATCAAATTCTTCATACGCGTGATACCAAAATTCCTATTATTTACAGTCCCCCGTGGGAACTGCATTTAGATCCGCGAACCGAAACACGAGTCAGAGTTCCGACAGTTTTGGAAAATGGTACGGCTCTCATAGACTTCCATGACTTTGGAAATGGTGTAAGAATGCCAACAGCATTAGTAAAGTGCGAAAATAACTTCGCAACCACAGTCATACAAAACGCATCTGACGATAAAATGGTTATTAAATTCAAAAACCCGATCAATGTAAATAGATTCGATTTTGATGAGGAAACAGTCATAGTTAATTCCACAGATACTACAGACTTTGAGGTAGATGAGCTTCTAAAGCAAAACTTGACTAAATTACGTTTAGACCATACCAACCAGGAGGAACGCGAAGCTATCCAAAAACTTTGTTACGAGTACCGCGATATCTTCTATTGTGAAGAATTGCCCTTGACATTTACTAACAGTGTTAAACACTCTATCCGGACAAAAACTGAGGATCCAATTTACGTTAGACCTTTTAGACAGCCACCTGTTACCAACGAAGAAATACAAAGACAGGTGGACAAGCTCATGAAAAATAATGTTATCCAGGAGTCTTTTTCACCTTGGAGTGCTCCTGTCCACCTAGTTCCTAAGAAGTTGGATGCAACAGGAGAAAGGAAGTATCGCATGGTAGTAGATTATCGCCGGTTAAATGACGTCACAGTTGACGATAAATACCCACTACCCAATATCTCAGACTTACTGGGAAAACTAGGTAATTCAAATTACTTTAGTACCATAGACCTTGCCAGTGGCTACCACCAGATTGAAGTAGAAGAAGCAGATAGACCAAAAACAGCATTTACCACCCAATCCGGTCACTACGAATTTACTCGCATGCCTTTCGGTTTGAAAACAGCCCCCGCTACATTTCAGCGGTTGATGGACAATGCTCTCAGGGGTCTTCAAGGCGTCCATTGCTTAGTATACCTTGACGATATCATTATTTATTCAACCAGTCTAAAAGAACACATAGATAAACTACGCCGTGTCTTTGACAGACTCAGGGAAACAAATCTAAAGGCCACTCTAGATAAAAGTGAATTTCTACGTAAGGAAGTACTCTACCTTGGACACCAGATCACCAAAGATGGCCTTAAACCAAACGATGATAAAATTAAGGCTGTCCTTGATTTTCCCTTGCCACAAACACAGACTGAAATTAGAAGCTTCATAGGTTTCGTTGGCTATTATAGGAAATTTATTAAAGATTTCTCTAAAATCACTCAGCCTCTAACTGATTGTCTTAAGAAAGGTAGGAAGGTCATAATTACGAACGAATTTAGAACGGCATTTGAAAAATGCAAAGAACTATTGGTCAACGCCCCATTGCTCCAATACCCTGACTTTTCAAGGCCCTTCGTGCTTACCACGGATGCATCAAACTTCGCGATAGGTGCTGTGTTATCACAGGGCCCAATAGGAAGCGATAAACCCATAGCTTACGCTAGTCGTGCGTTGAACAAGGCTGAAACGAGATACAGCACTATAGAAAAGGAGCTACTCGCAATTGTATGGGCCACCAAATATTTTCGCCCGTATCTCTATGGTCAGAAATTCACCATATATACGGACCATAGACCATTGGTTTGGTTAAGATCAATCAACGAACCAAACAGCAAATTAACAAAGTGGAAATTGCGTTTAGAAGAGTTTGATTACGACATAGTGTATAAAAGTGGTAAACAAAATACGAACGCCGATGCACTGTCACGTATCAAGCTAAACGTTTTAGGAGATTCTGATGACGATGACGCGTCAATGCAAGTGAATATTGACCATGACGAGCAAAGGGTACAAGATTACATGCGAGAACTTGTAGAGAATATTAGCAATTTAGGACGGCCCCCAGACCCAACAGACAGTCCCCCTCATAGATCGAGCCCTATACGTGCTGACACTCCTATCCTGATCTCAGATGACAATAGCCGTACAGAGAGCGTACATTCAGGAATCTCAAGAGTTTCATATCCGATACCCCCCTCTTCATGTTCGGAAACCTTGACAGCCTCAAACTCTGGCACTATGACAGCACACTCTGCAAAGGAAGTTGACGTTGACGGCATACCTATACTTAGAGAAGCAATTGATACTAAACCAAACCAAATCTTGATCTTCTTTTGGAACCGTAACGACATGACAGTTAAAGATCTTAGTAGAGCAAAACAAAAGGTATTAGAGGTTCATCTACCGATAAATAGACCCGATTTGGTAAAGCAATTTTTAAAAGAGTACATAAGACCTAAAATTAAGCATTTTATCTACTTTGAGCATGAGACTCACCGTAAAGAATTCACAGAAGGAGTCATATCGCTATTCCGGAAGGGCACCGTAAGGTTCTTTGAATGCACCGAGCGAGTAATTTTTGTCGAAGATGAGAATGAGCAACGCGCTATTGTCATCAAGTACCATGAGGGTAAAACTTGTCATCGAGGCGTCAAAGAAACTTTGATGCATTTAAAACGAACATTCTTCTGGAATAATATGGACTTGACTGTAGCTAGTATTATCAATGCCTGTGAAATTTGTAAAAGGATGAAGTACGATCGAAAACCAATAAAACCACAACTACAACTTACTCAGACTCAGACAAAACCATTCCAAGAACTTTTCATCGATCTGTTTAGTATTGAAGGAACCTACTTCTTAACAATAGTAGACGCATTTAGCAAGTTAGGACAAGCTATGAAAATCCCTAATCGTTCCACACCAGAAGTAGTCAGAGCTCTTATAAAATATTTTTCAATCTACGGAGTCCCTAAAAAAATCAATGCAGACCCTGGTGCGGAATTTAATAATGCCCTTTTGAAAGAAATGTTGACATTCCACAAAATAGAGATACATATTGGCACACCTCATAACCCCAACTCGATGGGTATAGTAGAGCGTTTTCACTCTACTATCCTAGAAATCTATAGGATTGCTAAATACGAACATAAACTCACTGACGCTGCGTCCGTTATGACTTATGCCATTATGTCATATAATCAAACAATTCACTCCACAACTGGACTAACTCCGTTTGAGGTAGCATTTGGTCACACGGACGCAAATGAAGCCTTCGAAGTTGATTTTGACAGACAGTACACACAAAATCTAGTAAGGGATCACGTTAAAAGAACTCGGTATTTGTATAAGTACCTCACCGATAAAATGACTGAGAAAAAGACGAAGATCAGGGAAAATCGCGGAGGGGAAACTGACTTTAATGTAAAAGAAGGAGACACTGTGTTTGTTAAGGGTGTTAACACTAGACGTAGCAAAGACAGTCCGCGATATCAGAAGGCTAAAGTTACAAAGGATATGGTTAGAAATACAGTGCCAGTAGTTATACGTGGAAGAGACACTAAGATACCCATTAAAGACGTTAAACGCCCTTCACAGATTCATCCTCCCTCTGCTGATGCAAACCCTGAAGATCCAGGCCCTTCAACTTCAGCAAATTGAAGGAGACCACGGCGTCCTACCAATTAAAGAAGGTCCCGCAGTGGTTAGCTACGATAAATGGACTATAGTTAAGATCTTAGATATAAACCTACTATATAATGATTTAGAGTTTAACATGAATAGATATACAAACCTAAATAAACACATCTTAAATTACTACGGTAAAATGGGATTAAACTCGGAGTTAACGAACATGAAGCTCCAAGTTGACCACGTTAAAAATATAACAGTAGATAAGTTATCGCAATTAGTTCCCTTGCGTAGAGTAAAACGTGGAATTTTAAATCCTTTAGGATCAATAATTAAGTTAATAACTGGCAACCTTGACAACGACGATGCCATTAGATATGATAAGTTAATTACTAGCATAAAATCCCGACAAGACGCGTTCACCAAACGATTCACCTTGGTTACTGAAGTAATCAAGTCCTTTGTTAATATTACAAACTCTACAAGAGAGAATTTTATCCAACTAGACACAGAAATATGGGAAATCAGAAAACAACTCAATAATACCAAAACTTCCCAATTGGTTAATAAAGTCATCAGCACCTATAACTTATTTTTACATAATTTTCTTCTGCTCTACATCAGGTTTGACGAAATTGAAACGGCTGTAGCGTTGGGTCGGTTGAGAACATTACACCAAAGTGTGATAGATAGGGATGAACTGTTAGAAATACTAAGAGCTATAGAAACTAGAGATAAGTTAGTGTATCCAGTTAGTGATAGAAATTTAGTAAAAATAGAGCAGTGCATGGAGTTAAAAGCTTATGTAAAGGATAATAAGATAATGTTTCTGTTGGAAGTCCCAGTCATTAGAAAGGAAGTTTTTACCTATTACAGAGTGTTACCCTTACCCAGTATAAATTCCCGAAATCAAACAACCCTTGTCGTACCTGATCATCCCTTTGTCCTAGTGAAAGGGTTGAAAACCTTACCAGTTGCTCAGCCGTGCAAAGAGATAGATGAGAACTACTTTCTCTGTCAAGAAGATGAAATACTTACCCTGACTGAAGACAGATGTGTAGCAGAGCTGATGAGATTCAGTACGAACACCAGTTCCTGTCATTTGGTTCCTGTAGAAATTCTTCGTCTAAAAATAGAAAGCCTTCACGAAAATCAATGGCTGATATTCACAAGAAAACGTCAGACCCTATCAAAATTTTGTGAAACCGAAATAACCCGTCAAAGCATCCTTGGGACTTATATACTTACCATAGATGATAAGTGTGAAGTGAAGATTGAAGAAAGGGTCTTGAAACAACGTCAGATAAAAGGCAAGGACGTCCAAATACCAAAGTTACCGATCATAAATCTCCCAGAGATCGGAATCGAGATGACAGTTCCTGAAAGAAAACCGCTTAACCTGGATGGAGTGAGCCTGGGGGACCTCAGGCTCCTACAGTTTGCGTTGCGCCAAAGTGAAAGTGAAATAGTGGAAAAGGGCAATGAAAGTGTGATTAATATACGAAGCATAAGTGTCGGAACAGTGTTACTCTATATTTTCATAATTTTAAGCTTTTGCATTCTCTTTAGCATTAAATATTATAAGAAATTAAATTGTATTCAAAATCATCAGATTCAGGCTGAAGATCAACCCCCACCTGATGATTTTGAACTTATGAGGGGAGGAGTTATACACCAGCAACCAGCTCTGCGTCACGTTAATGTGCACCCTTAGCAAATCTCACTAACGTTAGAGTAACTTTCCGTTAACGCTGCATTTTGCGAATGGTATAACTCCATAGGACCAGGAGTCAGTTCTGACATCGACTCCGAGCAGTGAGCTCGCCTAGCTCTAAGCGTAGAAATAGAATATTAGAATATTATAAACCAGTTTTCATTCTTTTTAAAAAGTGTTTCCCGCCGCCGCCCAACTTATCTACCTATCATAATATTTTCCTAGAAAACCTACGCTGAATCATTTTGTTTCTGACTTTGTTGGAAGAAAATAATGAATATAAACTATTTAGTCGAACTCTAGCTTATTCTTATGGGTCTCCAGGAGACTCGAGTTTCCAAACAAACGTAGTTCAGCTTTAATACAAAAACTACATACTTGATTAAATCCAAACTTTGCAAATATATTGAGTAGACACATATCGATGTTTGTAATTAGTTTTTGATGTACTAATATAAAATGGATAAAAATAAGAGCAGGTTCAAACTTTCAGTACAAAACTAATTTAAGCCTGTGTTTAGTTATGTTTTAATTTACTACGATGAAAACTAATTACAAACATCGATATGTGTCTACTTAATATATTCGCAAAGTTTGGACACAGATGAGATACTAGTTACTTCGTAACAGATACTGCGCTTCAGATACAGATACTGAAGCGTCGGTGGCTCAACCGGTAACGACTCGGTCCATCTAACCAGAGGTACCGGGTTCAAATCTGGACGGCCAATGTACCAATGAGTTTTTCAAAAACTTACGTACATACTTACCGATTGCTTTAACGGTGAAGGAAAACATCGTGAGGAAACCTGCACACGCCTGCGAAGAAACTCGAAGGTTGTGTGTGAAGTCGACCAACCCGCACTGGGCCCGCGTGGTCGACTAAGGCCTAATCGCCCTGATTCAGGGTAGGCTCGAGCCCCTCGGTGGGGACGTATATGAGCTGTAATGATGACTGCGCTTCCTTATAAAACGAAAATACCTACGCATTTATTCACCTACTCGTTCCCACTGTCCAACAATACACGGAAACATGGGTATTAAGGAGCTCGACTTAGCGGTCATAACTGCGTACACGGGCGGCGCGCGAATCGCGGCGGCGAATGTACGGCGTTTTAGCGCTAGGGTTGATTCATGAAAATGAAAATAAAGTTTTACAAGTGATAATTTTTATTTATTTCATTAGTTTAAGTAATAGTCGTACTATTTGATGGTACTTATAAGGTGCGCCAGCTTAAAAAGAATCAAAAGCTACCTTTCATTTTTGTTTGGTTAAAAAGAATTGCGCGGTACTTACTAGGTAAATCCTGATTGACGCGTTCTGATTGCGACCCGATAGTATTTTTTTTAATTTAAAATTGATAAGCCCTTACTTAGGATCATCTCACCTGAAGGTAAGTGACGATGATGCCGAAGATAGAAGCGGGCTTACCAAGATTCCCCAACGCAATGGGGATCTGGCTATCTTATCTTCAAGCCGGAACACATCAATGCTGTTAACACTGATGTGACACAATTTACCTTCATATCATAATCTAACTAGTAAGATTGTAATATCGCGGTTTTCACAATATCCCGGTGATGATCATTAACATTTGATCATCGGCCGATTCATCGCCCCACCATCGCCCCAAGCCAAGCGCTACTGATAATAGGTCATCTTTGATAATGTGGCGTCAAAGATGACCTATATATAGTGCTAGACGTCTTCTAGTTTGTCTATGGTGGATTAGACTAGCAATACTGGCATCTGTCATTTTTGGTCAGTGATTTCCCCTAAAAAGAAATAATAAACCAGCTATTGAGGCATCCTCACTAATATTATGAATGTATAAATGTGTTTGTTTGTTTGTTTCCTTTCCACGCTTCTACACCTCGACCAATCTTGATGAAATTTGCCTGGAACATAGGCTACTTTTTATCCCTTAAAAATAGCGTAGTCCGATGCGTCAGAACTCTTAGTCTGTGATCTGATGCAGTTCCTGAGGAACAGAAAAACTACTCTTTTTTTTAGTTAATGTTAATTTCTTTAACATCGCAACGGAACAATGGAAATTCAATAGGATTGGGAAGACTGGGAAGAGACATAGACTGCTAATCAAAATAGCCCGATATAGTTCCTGGGGAAAACTCGTGTCCACTCACTCGCGCACCACTCACCCTCAAAGATAGTCTACACACGGCCGAAGCCGTGGGAAGAAGCTAGTTAACTATAAATTTTATTCCCTTTGCAATTTTGCTCTGTGTAATCTGTGTTTGAACTTTGATCAATTTGAACTCTTTGCTTGCTACCGTAATAAACCTACGAAAAGTTGAGAATCTGCTTAACCAACCAACTTCCAACTAGTTCCAACTTTTACTTGTGCGTGGGTGCTATTTCAAGATTGCGTGCGTGCTATTGCAAGATTTTGGTGATATCTATCTACTACTTGCAGGTTTCGAAATGTATGTATTCATTGTTATTAAATTGTCCACTCGAGCATAGATAGATGAACTAAAATATGTCACTCGAGGACTCTGATTTGTGAAAGAAAAAGATGATGCGATGGATGATCCATCATTATACTTTGTAGTTATGAGAACCGACGATCTATCACCGCAGTGAAGATAGCACCCCACTTTGCCGGACCCCTTTTTGTTGTGTATGCTGTGAACACGCCCTTACTATAAGGGGGTTAGCACCCTTAATCTTACTTAATTTACCAATAATCGACACTACCGTACAAATAAAAGAATTTCAACTGTCATAAGCCTTTCTTTTCATCTTTGTCCATATCCTACCTTGATTAATAGTTCAGTCAATCTATAATATATAGCTGAGGTACCTACCTAAATAAACAAACGCACAGCACAGACGAATTATTGTAAAGTGGATAACTGAATATCAGCGTAAGTATCTAATAACGGAAGGATTTCACTACGAAAACAAAGCTTACTTTTGATCACGCACGATTAAACAACAGTTTCCTCAAATCGTTACTCAAGTGAATTGTACCTACTTTGAAAGAGATAGATAAGTACGGCTCCCTATTCAAATACATGAGGTGAAGTTGGTAAGACACATGTCGGCATGTTGAACAGGCTCTGCTGAATCGTTTAAAGTACAGAGCGACTCCAGTTAATGTTCATATTTTTAAGATATTTACGTCTAAACTTTATTTGTGTAGTCGATTTTCAAAAAAATTGAACTCCACTTTTAGGTACTTTGCATGAGGTGAAGTGGGTAAGACACATGTCGGCATGTTAAACAGGCTCTGCTGAATCGTATAAGAGACAGAACGACTCCAGTTAATGTTCATATTTTTGAAATATTTGCGTCTGAAGATTCTATATGAAGTCGAATTTTTCAAAAAATTGAACTCCACTTTTAGGTACTTTCCAAGAGGTGAATTGGGTAAGACACATGTCGGCATGTTGAACAGGCTCTGCTGAATCGTTTAAAGTACAGAGCGACTCCAGTTAATGTTCATATTTTTAAGATATTTACGTCTAAACTTTATATGTGTAGTCGATTTTCAAAAAAATTGAACTCCACTTTTAGGTAATTTGCATGAGGTGAAGTGGGTAAGACACATGTCGGCATGTTGAAAAGGCTCTGCTGAATCGTTTAAGACACAGAGCGACTCCAGTTAATGTTCATATTTTTAAGATATTTACGTCTAAACTTTATTTGTGTAGTCGATTTTCAAAAAAATTGAACTCCTCTTTTAGGTACTTTGCATGAGGTGAAGTGGGTAAGACACATGTCGGCATGTTAAACAGGCTTTGCTGAATCGTATAGGAGACAGAACGACTCCAGTTAATGTTCATATTTTTGAGATATTTGCGTCTGAAGATTCTATATGAAGTCGAATTTTTCAAAAAATTGAACTCCACTTTTAGGTACTTTCCAAGAGGTGAAGTGGGTAAGACACATGTCGGCATGTTGAACAGGCTCTGCTGAATCGTTTAAAGTACAGAGCGACTCCAGTTAATGTTCATATTTTTAAGATATTTACGTCTAAACTTTATATGTGTAGTCGATTTTCAAAAAAAATGAACTCCACTTTTAGGTAATTTGCATGAGGTGAAGTGGGTAAGACACATGTCGGCATGTTGAACAGGCTCTGCTGAATCGTTTAAAAGACAGAGCGACTCCAGTTAATGTTCTAATTTTTGATTTATTTACGTATAAACGTTGTTTCTGTAGTCGATTTTCCAAAAATTTGAACTCCTCTTCTAGGTACTTTGCATGAGGTGAAGTGGGTAAGACACATGTCGGCATGTTGAACAGGCTCTGCTGAATCGTTTAAAGTACAAAGTGACTCCAGTTAATGTTCATATTTTTGAGATATTTGCGTCTGAAATTTCTATATGAAGTCGAATTTTTCAAAAAATTGAACTCCACATTTAGGTACTTTGCAAGAGGTGAAGTGGGTAAGACACATGTCGGCATGTTGAAAAGGCTCTGCTGAATCGTTTAAGAGACAGAGCGACTCCTTTTAATGTTCATATTTTTGAGATATTTGCGTCGGAAATTTCTATATGAAGTCGAATTTTTCAATAAATTGAACTCCACATTTAGGTACTTTGCAAGAGGTGAAGTGGGTTAGACACATGTCGGCATGTTGAACAGGCTCTGCTGAATCGTTTAAAGTACAGAGCGACTCCAGTTAATGTTCATATTTTTGAGATATTTGCGTCTGAACTTTCTATGTACAGCCGATTTTTTCAAAAATAAAGAACAACTTTTAGGTACTTTGCATGTAGTGAAGTGGATGAGACACATGTCGGCATGTTGAACAGGCTCTGCTGAATCGTTTAAAAGACAGAGCGACTCCAGTTAATGTTCAAATTTTTAAGATATTTACGACTAAACTTTATATGTGTAGTCGATTTTCAAAAAAATTGAACTCAACTTTTAGGTACTTTGCATGAGGTGAAGTGGGTAAGACACATGTTGGCATGTTAAACAGGCTCTGCTGAATCGTTTAAGAGACAGAGCGACTCCTTTTAATGTTCATATTTTTGAGATATTTGCGTCGGAAATTTCTATATGAAGTCGAATTTTTCAATAAATTGAACTCCACATTTAGGTACTTTGCAAGAGGTGAAGTGGGTTAGACACATGTCGGCATGTTGAACAGGCTCTGCTGAATCGTTTAAAGTACAGAGCGACTCCAGTTAATGTTCATATTTTTAAGATATTTACGTCTAAACTTTATATGTGTAGTCGATTTTCAAAAAAATTGAACTCCACTTTTAGGTACTTTGCAAGAGGTGAAGTGGGTAAGACACATGTCGGCATGTTAAACAGGCTCTGCTGAATCGTATAAGAGACAGAACGACTCCAATTAATGTTCATATTTTTGAGATATTTGCGTCTGAAGTTTCTATATGAAGTCGAATTTTTCAAAATTTTGAACTACACATTTAGGTACTTTGCAAGAGGTGAAGTGGGTGAGACACATGTCGGCATGTTGAACAGGCTCTGCTGAATCGTTTAAGACACAGAGCGACTCCAGTTAATGTTCATATTTTTAAGATATTTACGTTTAAACTTTATTTGTGTAGTCGATTTTCCAAAAAATTGAACTCCTCTTTTAGGTACTTTGCATTAGGTGAAGTTGGTAAGACATATGTCGGCATGTTGAAGAGGCTTTGCTGAATCGTATAATTGACAGAGCGACTCCAGTTAATGTTCAGATTTTTGAGATATTTGCGTCTGAAATTTCTATATGAAGTCGAATTTTTCAAAATTTTGAACTACACATTTAGGTACTTTGCAAGAGGTGAAGTGGGTGAGACACATGTCAGCATGTTGAACAGGCTCTGCTGAATCGTTTTAAGTACAGAGCGACTCCAGTTAATGTTCATATTTTTAAGATATTTACGTCTAAACTTTATTTGTGTAGTCGTTTTTAAAAAAAATTGAACTCCTCTTTTAGGTACTTTGCATGAGGTGAAGTGGGTGGGACACATGTCGGCATGTTAAACAGGCTCTGCTGAATCGTATAAGAGAAAGAGCGACTCCAATTAATGTTCATATTTTTGAGATATTTGAGTCTGAACTTTCTATATGAAGTCGAATTTTTCAAAAAATTGAACTCCACTTTTAGGTACTTTGCAAGAGGTGAAGTGGGTAAGACACATGTCGGCATGTTGAACAGGCTCTGCTGAATCGTTTAAGAGACAGAGCGACTCCAGTTAATGTTCATATTTTTGATTTATTTACGTATAAACTATACACAAATAAAGTTTAGACGTAAATATCTTAAAAATATGAACATTAACTGGAGTCGCTCTGTACTTAAAACGATTCAGCAGAGCCTGTTCAACATGCCGACATGTGTGTCACCCACTTCACCTCTTGCAAAGTACCTAAATGTGTAGCTCAAAATTTTGAAAAATTCGACTTCATATAGAAATTTCAGACGCAAATATCTCAAAAATATGAACATTAACTGGAGTCGCTCTGTCAATTATACGATTCAGCAAAGCCTCTTCAACATGCCGACATATGTCTTACCAACTTCACCTCATGCAAAGTACCTAAAAGAGGAGTTCAATTTTTTTGGAAATCGACTACACAAATAAAGTTTAAACGTACATATCTTAAAAATATGGACATTAACTGGAGTCGCTCTGTCTCTTAAACGATTCAGCAGAGCCTGTTCAACATGCCGACATGTGTCTTACCCATTTCACCTCTTGTAAAGTACCTAAAAGTGGAGTTCAATTTTTTGAAAAATTCGACTTCATATAGAAAGTTCAGACGCAAATATCTCAAAAATATGAACATTAATTGGAGTCGCTCTGTCTCTTATACGATTCAGCAGAGCCTGTTTAACATGCCGACATGTGTCTTACCCACTTCGCCTCTTGCAAAGTACCTAAAAGTGGAGTTCAATTTTTTTGAAAATCGACTACACAAATAAAGTTTAGACGTAAATATCTTAAAAATATGAACATTAACTGGAGTCGCTCTGTCTTTTAAACGATTCAGCAGAGCCTGTTCAACATGCCGACATGTGTCTCATCCACTTCACTACATGCAAAGTACCTAAAAGTTGTTCTTTATTTTTGAAAAAATCGGCTGTACATAGAAAGTTCAGACGCAAATATCTCAAAAATATGAAAATTAACTGGAGTCGTTCTGTCTCTTATACGATTCATTAGAGCCTGCTCAACATGCCGACATGTGTCTTACCCACTTCACCTCATGCAAAGTACCTAAAAGAGGAGTTAAATTTTTTTGAAAATCGACTACACAAATAAAGTTTAGACGTATATATCTTTAAAATATGAACATTAACTGGAGTCGCTCTGTCTTTCAAACGATTCATTAGAGCCTGTTCAACATGCCGACATGTGTCTGACCCACTTCACCTCATGCAAAGTACCTAAAAGAGGAGTTCAATTTTTTTGAAAATCGACTACACAAATAAAGTTTAGACGTAAATATCTTAAAAATATGAACATTAACTGGAGTCGCTCTGTACTTTAAACGATTCAGCAGAGCCTGTTCAACATGCCGACATGTGTCTTACCCACTTCACCTCATCCAAAGTACCTAAAAGAGGAGTTCAATTTTTTGGAAAATCGTCTACACAAACAAAGTTTATACGTAAATAAATCAAAAATATGAACATTAACTGGAGTCGCTCTGTCTCTTAAACGATTCAGCAGAGCGTGTTCAACATGCGGACATGTGTCTTACCCAATTCACCTCTTGCAAAGTACCTAAAAGTGGAGTTCAATTTTTGGAAAAATTCGAATTCATATAGAAACTTCAGACTTAAATATCTCAAAAATATGAACATTAACTGGAGTCGCTCTGTCTCTTATACGATTCAGCAGAGCCTGTTTAACATGCCGACATGTGTCTTACCCACTTCACCTTATGCAAAGTACCTAAAAGTGGAGTTCAATTTTTTTGAAAATCGACTACACAAATAAAGTTTAGACGTAAATATTTTAAAAATATGAACATTAACTGGAGTCGCTCTGTACTTTAAACGATTCAGCAGAGCCTGTTCAACATGCCGACATGTGTCTTACCAACTTCACCTCATGTATTTGAATAGGGAGCCGTACTTATCTATCTCTTTCAAAGTAGGTACAATTCACTTGAGTAACGATTTGAGGAAACTGTTGTTTAATCGTGCGTGATCAAAAGTAAGCTTTGTTTTCGTAGTGAAATCCTTCCGTTATTGCTTGATAGGTAGGTAGATACTTACGCTGATATTCAGTTATCCACTTTACAATAATTCGTCTGTGCTGTGCGTTTGTTTATTTAGGTAGGTACCTCAGCTATATATTATAGATTGACTGAACTATTAATCAAGGTAGGATATGGATAAAGATGAAAAGAAAGGCTTATAACAGTTGAAATTCTTTTATTTGTACGGTAGTGTCGATTATTGGTAAATTAAGTAAGATTAAGGGTGCTAACCCCCTTATAGTAAGGGCGTGTTCACAGCATACACAACAAAAAGGGGTCCGGCAAAGTGGGGTGCTATCTTCACTGCGGTACATTTATCCTCCTCCACTTCCGAGGTAAAAAAACAAAGCGTCAGTCGACGGTGTGGTGCTTTGAAGATGAGCCAACTCCTAAGACACATTGCTACTGTGGTACTAGAGGAACAAAGGACAGTTAACTGTGAATAATTTGTGACAGCTTGTGCCCCAAAAAGTACTGTCAGCCTGGTGCGGCTTAAATTAGGAAACCGGCACCTTCGGCATCACGACAACGCCGCCAGAACACTTAATTCAAAAAATGTGTATCCTACCTCACTCCCCTGATTAAATTCTCTTTGCCCCTGACCTTGTGTTATAAAATTTACCTCTTTCCAACAAGTGCGTGCGGGCCGGGCCACGTGCAATGTAGGGTTCCGTAGTTGCCATTATCGCGTCCATGTCTAATTTTCAAATTCCCAAATGCAGTTTACAAACAAACATTAATTTGAAGGACAAGGTCAAAATATGCGTTGTACCCACAGATCTTTGTACCTACGTGGTACCTACCCATATTTTTGAAACTCTTGTGATATGATGATGTACACTATATATTTGTACGTTTTATTACGGCTTTATTAGCAACACAGACTTGACTGTCACTGTCAAAAAGTTTGTGCAAAATAAACTGCAATGCAAACGTGCAAAGTTCAAACGGCAAACTGAAACTGCAAACAGACAGAACAACTTAAAGAAAGAAACATCAAAACAAAGCAGACAAGTCGCAGCCGCAGAGTACGCGAACGAAAACTTGGAACTGATCAGTGATAGACTAAATAACTTGAACCCAAGATTATTGCATCTTGATAATCTGAAAGCACCGGTGGTTTAGTATTTTGAAGAATAGATCAATCTTTTGGGACTCTCAGACTGTAAGTTTATACTTTACAATTTTGAAAGTTTATACTCTTGGGTTTTTGGTTGCATTCAGGCCAAGCCTGTTCTGCTGCGACTCCTATCGGATGCGTGGGTCACCCGGAGGAAACACGGTACCCAAAATCAACAAAACAGCGGTAAAAGCTTAGTCCATTTCTTACCGATTTACTTCTGGTGATATCATCATCATCGTCCGAAAGACGTTCATTACTAAATAGGTCTCCCAAGAAATTCGACAACGACCCGTCTTGCGTTGCCTGAATCCAGCATCGATGGTCCACGAAGTGGCAGGCTTGCGTACTGGTAGGAATAATTATAGTTAGGGGCGGGCTGGTGCCCGCAACTAGGCGACCAATGAGTTAATTTTGCGTGGGTGGCGGGCAGCACTGTCAGCCCAGCTCCTGCAAGAAGTCCAGTAGCTCCTGCAGGTTGCTGAGAACTTCCTCGAGCTACCTTGGGTCATAAAGATGCATAACCCTGTACTGTGCTAGCTCCTACTGGACTGCAAGGATCTTCTCAGCCTCCATACATGCTCTGCATGGTGGGCTGTCTCCATTTGCTTCTACTTACCATTTTGCTCTGCCACAGGGCAATAGTTGCTTCGTCTATTTTGTTGTTGAGATGGCTACTCCAGTTTAATTTGCTGTCGAGTGTGACAAACGACTCTTGACCTCCAGGCTCCATTTACAGGTGGAGTTCTGTTTTGAAGAGCTTATATGTAGTAAGTTTTTACCTAGGAGCATACTCTTTATTATACTGTGACCTAGGTTTTGTTCGTTTGTTTTCATCCCTTACTTTTGCTTATCAGCCTGCTTTAGCATGTGATGATTATAATCTCATCAGCTAAAAGACATCCACTGGTGAAAATAGGTTTTTCACATGTTGAGAGGGTTTTGCTATAATTGCTATGCTTGGGAAGCAGGTTCGCGATCACAGTTGTGGCACAGTGCACATGGGAAGAATGCTGAGGCCCATCATGCATTTTCTTTCCCATAGTTCTGTTTTTTGGTCCCTTAGTAGTAGCCTCTTTTGACACTCTCGGGATGAGTTGGGACTGCACCACTCCCTTCCTTATTGCATCATCTGAATACTAACACAGATTACACACACTTTTTTACAATTTATAAGCCCTTTGCATCATCTCACCTGATGGTAAGTGACGGTGATGCCGAAGATGTAGATGAAGATTCCCCGACACATTATGGACCTGGCTATCTAATCTTCAAGCCGGAACACTTTAACATTGTCAACATTGATGTTTGGTGGCAAGACTTAGATAAGATAGTCATACTTAGCCAGGAGGTATTAGAAAATGCCCTTCCACCAGCAGAACCAAGTTTTACAAATCACATCATGCCTGCACCTGTACCAGACTCTGTTTTAAGCCATTGGTATAGATGTAGACCTCGTTAATACCCACAACGTCTTCCTCGTAAAGTTGTATTTGATAGTGTTTATCGAACACATGTTTCATAGCAATCCTATCACATGGAGCTTTTAAGAGCGATTGAAATGCAACTGCCCTATGTAGCAGAGTTTGATGTGGACCCTCTCGATTGTGACACAGGCCCAGACATATTAGACAAATGACCGCCATTGTAGCCTCTTGTTGAACAAAGAGATGAAGCGGTGCCAGGTTGAGAATCATCTTTAGGGCTTCTGAGCAGAGCAGACCTGTCTTCTGAAATCGTTGCAGGCTATTAATCACGGTGCTGAATTCGGTTCTTGACCACCAAGCTATAGCATCATAGGTGATTATTGGTCTAATGACAGCTGTATAAAGCCATGTGATGATTTTTGGCGATATGCCCCAGGATTTGCCTAATAGCCTATTATATTGTCAAAAGATAATGCAAGCCTTTTGTAGCTTTTGATCTATATGTCATTCCATAAAAGTTGAGCATAACTTCCAGGTATTTTACCTTGTTCCTTAGAGTTAGACTGGTATTGAAAAGCTTGGTTAACCTTTAATAATATCACTTAAGAAAACAATTATCCAGAGGAATTAACGCCAATTTTAAATACAATATGAAGTGACTCGTCGACTATTTCAATATCTTAGCTTTTCGTATTGTAATCTAATAAGATAATCAGACCATCATAATTCGGCCATTGTTGCTGCAATTCTCATTCATTATTGTTGATCAACATCGCATGGACAATAGTTTGGTTCTCAGAGATTACGAGTTGGCAATTTTTTTTTAAGCTATTGCATAGCTATGAGCGCGGTGACCGAATCAAGAAATTCCGTAACGAAAAAACCTAACACTACCGCGTTCTAAAAAAACTTACAGTGCCATCTATTAGCGATTTGCGGTACTAAAAGGACAGTCAATTTTACTGGCTCGGCCGAGCGTGACGTAATGTTACCGCGTTCTAAAAAAACTTACAGTGCCATCTATTAGCGATTTGCTGTACTAAAAGGACTTAGTCCATTTTACTGGTGTAACCTGTGGGTGTAACTTTGTTAGTGTTAAAAGTTGATAAAAAATGCTATGCAATAGTTTTACCGCAGCAGTCCCCGAGTGCCACATTGACATTTTTTTTGAGTTCCGTATCGGATAACTGGACTCTAGTATAACCACAGTCTAAGATAGACTGTGCTATAACTATGCCGACGCTGTCTGTCTGTCCAACTTTTAAAAAGCTGCATCTTTTGTAGCGTGAATCTGTTATAGAATGAGCGTTATTATTCATCATTACAGCTCATATACGTCCCCACCGAGGGGCTCGAGCCTACCCTGAATCAGGGCGATTAGGCCTTAGTCGACCACGCGGGCCCAGTGCGGGTTGGTCGACTTCACACACAACCTTCGAGTTTCTTCGCAGGCGTGTGTAGGTTTCCTCACGATGTTTTCCTTCACCGTTAAAGCAATCGGTAAGTATGTACGTAAGTTTTTGAAAAACTCATTGGTACATTGGCCGTCCAGAATTGAACCCGTTACCTCTGGTTAGATGGACCGAGTCATTACCGGTTGAGCCAACGACGCTTTTATTATGGGCTATTATTATGAGCGTTATTATTATGGGGTATTTACTAACAAATTATAAAAATCAAAAAAGGGAAAAACTAAGGTTAGGGCCCCCAACAAGAAACAAGTTTTTACGTTTTTTTAATGTTTTTTGGTTTCGCTTTTGCTCTTTCATAAAAACGGTTAAACATAACAAGCGTGAAACTTGGCATGATTATAATGCTAATCCTAAAGCAAAACAACAAATAACAAAAATTGGCCAAGTGTAAGTCGTACTAGCGTTTAGGAGTTTTTCTGTCACTTCCGTTGATATAAATAGGTATCATTGTTATACTTGTGTGGAGAGGTACGGAACACTTGATGCACGAGTCCAACTCACACTAAGCCGGTTTTCTTTTGACCAGTGTCACACAACAGGGTAATTGACTGCATCTAAAATAAATTATGAAATTGCCCTCCTATTTAAATAAAAAAACTCGTTTTGTTTTTTACCACATACAATATTGGCACATGTATAAAAAATATAATGTAACAAAATTTAGTTTTTAAATGATGATAAAAAAGTAAGTCAAAAGACTAGCAGTCATCTACCCTCTTATATGTTCGTTCGTCAATGTGACGTAATATAACTATTGAAGAAAATCATAAATTAGTCTCAATAGTGCAAAAGATGCACGCCCCTAAGTCCTAAGATCAAACTAAGTTTCCAAGATGTGTGAACAATATTATTACCATTATTTATATTAATACCATTTTTCAATTAAGGCGGTCTCAAATCACAAAGCACAGATTCTCCTGGCTCGCTAATGAGAAGTGCCAAGTCGTCTGCATAGCCCACTGTAAAGTGCCTATTCTTTGTTAAGACAACAGATTAGTTTGTTAACTATGAAGTTCCAGAGGAGAGGTGAAAGGACGCCTTCCTGATGGCAACCCCGTGCCACCACCCCTCTTGTGGTACTATGTACAGTGAATTGTATGTCTCTGTATTTCAGCATGTTGTCTATCCACCCAGCAACCGTGGCATCGACACCATGTCTGAGCAAAGCTTGGCTAATGCTGGTAAATTTAGTTTTTTCAAAGGTGCCTTCTATATCAATAAAGATACCTAGCGTTGATTGTTTTGATGAGATGGCAGCTTGAATGCGAGAACTCACTGCATGTAGCGCTGATCCCGTTGATTTTCCCATAGAGTAGGCATGTTGGTTTGAGCGGTGCTACTTATTTCCCTGGTACAGGCTGGTGGTCAAGATTCTAAGTAGACTCATTACACCCTGTTCCCATGGTGGTACGATGGTTCCTGTGACCCCGGTGGCGTCCCCCACCACAAATCAGTTAAACATAACCATATGGTTACAAATCTTCGCGCCTTTGTCACTGAAACTAAATTTTTGTAGGAATCTGAAAACCACCAACACAGGATTAGTTAACATTTTTTTTTATTTGAGTGCGTTTGGCTACACCTCACCTGATGGTATGCCGGTGCAGCTGAAAATGTAACACGTAAGCTCAAATAGTGTCTATTCACTCTCATCTTGAAGATTACTAAATTATATGAATAGGGGAATACAGACGCTGCACGTGTTTACAAATTTTCAGTAACTTTGATTGAACTGATTTTCATCCAACTTCCAAAAAAGGAGGAGGCTCTCAATTCGACTGTATGTTTTTTTAGGGTTCCGTACCCAAAGGGTAAAAACTGGACCCTATTACTGAGCCTTTGCTGTCCGTCTGTCACCAGGCTGTATTTCATGAACCGTTAAAATTTTTATAGTATTTCTGTTGCCGTTATAACAACAAATACTTAAAAACAGAATAAAATAAATATTTAAGGGGGCTCCCATACAACAAAGGTGATATTTTTGCTCGTTTTTGCTCGATATTGATAACGGCAAAAGGTAGACACTTGAAATATTCACAGAATATTGAGTAGTGTTATTCACTTTAGAAATATATAATTAAATTAAAATAAATATTTACAACAAACGTGACTTTTATAGATAATGGTACGGAACCCTTCGTGCGCGAGTCCGATTCGCACTTGGCCGGTTTTAAAATGTTCGGTTATGCGATATCTTCACAGATTGTGAACTGATTTTCATGATTCTTTTTTTAATCGAATAAAAAAAGAATCATGAAAATCAGTTCACTGACACAATCAGTATGCTGCCAAGTTTCTCAAAATTAGTTTATTACTTTTTTGAAACAACGAAAAAAAATGCAAAATTGTACTTTGTTGTTACGATCGAAATCAGTTTTTCACGCGTTTAGCGCTTCCAATTATTTATTAATATATATGAATCACACTTCTTTGTAAGGAGCGGACTTGGGTTATCCTGTGTTATCCTGTTTAACTCGCAGGTTGTGTGTGAAGTCGACCAACCCGCACTGGGCCCCGTGGTCGACTAAGGCCCGATCGCCCTAATTCAGGGTAGGCTCGAGCCCCTCGGTGGGGACGTATATGAGCTGATATGAATTAATGAATGAACCGGTTTGCAAGTTGTAAAGTAATGACTGCAGAACTCTATGCAATGGTTTTGAACCTTATAAAAAAACCGGCAAAGTGCGAGTCAGCCTCGCGTATATTAGGGTTCCGTAGCCATAAAAAAAATGTAACAGACAAAATTATATAATAATAGAACATTTTGTATGGAAAAATCGATGAACTTTACAAATTCAACTGCACATCTTAAGTTGGTTGACTGTTACTCCTAAACGAAGAAAGCCTACTTAGCCTTGATATTTTTTTCCTTTTAAATTGACTGAATATAATATGTCCTACTATTTAAAAAAAAAATCAGATGTCCTGAAATAGCGGTTTATCTGGTAAGTGGGGAGGGGGAGGGGGCGGACTCACTTGACTATAACAAAAATTTGCATAATATTCGTTTATACGTCGTCTTGATTAATATGTATACCCATGCCAAATTACAGCTTTATAGTACTATAGGCTCTGAGCTAAACCGCGGACAGACGGACGGACAGATACGGCGAATCTCTAAAGGTTCCTAGTTGACTACGGAACCCCAAAAAGGAGGTTATCAATTCCCCCGTGTGTTTGTGATACTAGGTTTTGCCAGTGGATTCGCACGTGTGAACATAGTTTCTATGACCGTCTTCGAGGTTGCGCAGTGCGCGGCCCGCAAGCGGCTCGCGAGTTTGGAAAAAAGTGGCCTTTATGTTAATCCAGATCCTATCTGTCTACCTATCAAATATTCATCCACTTCCGTTAGCTGTTGTGGCATGATTGAATTACAAACGTCCATCCATCCAAACTATCACATTAAAGTGTGATTGTAATAATTGCACATTATTCGTATATTTTAGTCTATGTGGACTACTAATTGCACATTATTCGTATATTTTAGTCTATGTGGACTAATTGCACATTATTCGTATATTTTAGTCTATGTGGACTACTAACTGCACATTATTCGTATATTTTAGTCTATGTGGACTAATTGCACATTATTCGTATATTTTAGTCTATTTTGGCTACTAACTGCACTTTATTCGTATATTTTAGTCTATGTGGACTACTAATTGCTCATTATTCGTATATTTTAGTCCATGTGGACTACTAATTGCACATTATTCGTATATTTTAGTCTATGTGGACTCCTAAATGCACATTATTCGTATATTTTAGTCTATGTGAACTACTAAACAGGTGTGCTAAATTTCATAAGTGTGTATGATGTATGTATGTATGTCCGCATATTTTTCTGACAGTAGAAATCGAATTACTTACAGAATTATTTTTTAACCCCCGACGTAAAGAGAGGGGTTTTATAAGTTTTATTAGATTAAATATCTTTCAACTTAGGGAACAGGTTACATCAAAATCGGTTCAGTAGTTTTCATGATATCGACTGTTAAGTGTGTGTGTACCAATCGCTGGGAACACACTTTAACGCCGCAATTTTGTAATTATAGTCGGTTGTTTTTAAAATTTTTAGTGTATTCACTTATTTAAATTTCTAGCAAAATATATTGAAGCGCGGCACACATGTAGCTATAATATATATTTATAGCTAGACGTATTACGGTATTTTTTCCATAGTAATCTTCGAACGAACACAGACAGAGCTATAATATATATTTCTATTACGTCACCATAATATGTGGATAGATATAGCAACACATATTTATACAGGATGGAAGCTTTCAGCGGGGCAGTAAAGGGAAGTACCTTATCCGTTGCAGCTACACGAAAATGGTCTTAGGAGACTATTCATATTTTTTCATGGAATTTGGATCTCCATTCACAGATTTTCAAAAAAAATACAGCTAACAAGAAAATAGCCATTTTACACAAAAAAAAATTTAATGCCAATCGATCCTGTTTCTAACACTGATCAAAAACTTCTATGGGACCAACCATCGTTGGAGTACTCAAAAAGTCACAAATTGCAAAAAACTTTTCCCTTACATTTTATTATTACATTTTCCCTTAAAGTTTTTTCTACTACTTGTTGATACTAGTTGTTCTATTTTGAACCGACAGTTTGGTGATCAATGGATAGGAACACATGGTCCTATTTCTTGGCCAGCGCGTAGTTCAGATCTGACGCCTCTAGATTTCTTTTTGTGGGACTACCTGAAAACTGAGGTTTACAAAAATCAATACGATAGTCGATAGTGTTTAAGAACTTAAAGACTTTTAAAAACTTAAACCACAATTTTGTATGGAATTCATCTAAATAAATTGTCAGCAGCCACTAGGTCGGTACAGAAACGAATCATATTTGTATTCGTCAAAATGGCGGTCATTTCGAGCACTTGATATCGTAGGGCAAGAAACAGCAAGATTTTAAATAAGAATAACATCATCAAGTTATGTTAGTTAATAAAAAAAGAAAATTAATACACCTTCTTTTTGATATGTGTAAAATTCTACGTGATCATTTGTCTTATTTTATTTTTTGTATTTCAGTTACACAAATTCTTTACAAAATGTAAGTTTTTTGCAATTTGTGACTTTTTGAGTACTCCAACGATGGTTGGTCCCATAGAAGTTTTTGATCAGTATTAGAAACAGGATCGATTGGCATCAATTTTTTTTGTGTAAAATGGCTATTTTCTTGCTAACTGTATTTTTTTTTTGAAAATCTGTGAATAGGGATCAAAATTCCATAAAAAATTATGTATAGTCTCCTAAGACCATTTTCGTGTAGCTGCAACGGATAAGGTACTTCCCCTTACTGCCCCGCTGAAAGTTTCCAGCCTGTATATATTATGGATATGGTATATGGTTGTTCCTCCGTGAGTTTAGTACATAACGCTAGCTGATTACATTCCCTTTGGGGTATTTTCTTTGTGAAGAAAAGATAATAAATATGAATAAAGCGCATTGGTTACACCAAGGATTGGGTCATCTTTTTTCAAGGAGATTTTAATGCTTATTATAATATTATTTCAAGCTTTATTGTAATCTACATAAGAAAAAAGACTTACGCATGCGTACGTGTGCTAGCTAAAATATGGCGCAATTTTCGTTAAACTGAATTGAGATGTTTTAGTTGTGAAAACGAATAAAATTAAGAATAATTATTATATGTGTAATAAAAAATATACTTATGTGTATGTATAAGAAAAAAATAGTGAGATTACTCCCCGGTCATTTAAAATGAGCCGTAAGTCGCGATAAATGAACTTTGATTGCCGAAACCTTGATAGATTTGTACCCATGTTAGGTATTTTGTGTTTCTGTCACGGTCGTTTTTTATTTTACCTGTTTTCTCACAACTGTATTGAAAACGTCGTATGATACATGGGTGTAAAGGAAACAACAAACTCGTGACGATGGTAAATGTTATTGACCTTTCTACCACCCTTGTATCATAAATAACTATTATCTTATACATGACTCTGCTAGCCAGCTCACAACAGACTCGTCTGTTCAAGAAGTACGAGGAGGACTCGTGCTGCTCCGCAGCATTGTTTTTTTTTTATTAAGGACATGGAGAGTGTGCGGCGGGCGACCCGCATCAATCCACGCAATCGCCTTCGTTGTTGCGAGGTGTGCGAGAATGCACCTAGCTTCCCTCCATCTCGACCAATTTAGATTGTCAATAGCTAAAATGAAACAGCTCATTCGAGCGAGTGTTCTCAAAGCAAAATGTACCGCATAGGTACTTCAATTAGAACTAGAGATATTGAAAAAGAAAGCTACGAAAATTGCGTTTGAGTTTTGGGTATAATGAGAAGGGTGAAAGTTAGGTGACTTTCAATGCTTGATGACAAATTCATACATCAATACGAGTACTTCATTAAAAAAAAAATTGGTTTGATGGAACTGCCGGAGGGACTCAAAATAGATTAAATATATTTTTTTAATTATTTGTTTGGGAAGGGTAAAAATTAGGTGATTTTTATTGCTCGATGACAAACTAGGCATAAATAACTTTCATTTAAAAAAATATATTTGGCAAATAGGTTGGATAGAACGGCCGGTCGGACTCAGATTTCATAACTTTGTTTAGTATGTTGTGAAGGGCGAATTTTCAATGCTTGATGACAAATCTGTGCATCAATACATTTCATTGAAGAAAAAAAGTAAATCAGTTCGATAGAACGGCCGGACGAAATCGAATTACATTCTAAAAGGACCGCCGTGCGCGAGCCGCTAGCCGCTCGTGGAGGGTGATTTCCAATGCTTGACTACAAATCTGTGCACCAACACCTTTAGCAAATCAATTGGGCAGATCGACTGACGGACTCGCATTCATCTCATCAATTATTTTAATATATAGATTTGTTAAAATACGTTTTTTTTTTGTTTCAGTTGTTTCAGCTCTCCTATAAAATGTCACTCATCCAATATCATCAATCTAACGAATAATAAAATGGATTCCAGTTCAAGGTTCATTGTACCATTAGATACATTCGATTTGAAATCGCTATTGAACCTGCCAGTAACAAAAAATCAGGGCTCGATAAATAATCTTAGTCTTGTCCCATCTTCACGTTCCTTTGGTTACTCTGATCTGACACCAATCTGGAGTGAGAAGCCAGCGATAGACACTGTTTACTATGAATTTGAAATTAAGAGTTTACCAAATACGTGTAATGAAGATGGATTCGTTCAGAGTCGGTGTTCGAACACTAATGGTGAGATATTTTTTAAATTTTCTGTGTATGATATAAAATAAATTCGCTCAGATTGTGTCACTCGCCATTTGTAAATACGACACAGCGCGTGCCACCGCGTGACAAAGAATGCCGCCTTGACATCAGAATCAAATTTAAAATGCTTATTCAAAATATGTAGGTGAATATTACAGTTTTTCTGATGGCTCCCAATCGGTGGACCGATGACCTGGTGAAGGTCGTGGGAAGCCGCTGGATGCGGGCAGCGCAGAACCGGTCGTCGTCGTGGAAATCCTTGGGGGAGGCCCATGTCCAGCAGTGGACGTCCTTCGGCTGATATGATGATGGTCATAAAGTAGTAATTAAATTACATAACGGTCATTTGTGAAAAATATTAAGATTAAACATAATCATTCATTAGTTTGTAATGTAAAAATAAAATCAATGATATAAAACAAATAATGTCCTGAGGATATGAAAACAATACGATGAGAAGTTCAAATTAGATATAAAATTTTTAGTATTTTTTTTTTTTTTACATTCATAATTGGTAAGCCCTTGGCATCATCTCACCTGATGGTAAGTGACGATGATGCCGAAGATGGAAGCGGGCTTACTAAGATTCCCCAACGCAATGAGAGCTGGCTATCTTATCTTCAAGCCGAAACACATCAGTGCTTGGCGGCAAGACTGAGATAAGCTGGTAGATAGCCAGGCGGGCTTAGAAAATGCCCTTCCACCAACCATACCGAGTAAGTCCGCTGGGAATCGAAGCCGCTACCTCCTATGTGAAGCTAATGGACTTAACCACTACGCCACGGAGGTGGTCAAACCTAAGAAATGTCTATTAAGCAATGTTGTAAATTAAGCTGTGTTGGTTTGTAAAAGAAGGACTTCTGCATTTTTAATATTTAATTGTCACTGTGGATACCATCGATCGTGCAGTTGGAGTTGTGGTTGCTTTGTTTGATCACACGATCTGGCTGGGGCTCGACCCCTTTGTCTCTTCCCCCTCCCTCCAACTTAGCCTACTCCCATGAGATTGTTCTTTTCGACTATTTTCGAGGGACTCTGGCCAGCCGCGCGATGTGACCGAGGAATTTGAGCATGCTGGCGCTTCAAGTATCTGATAAGCTCATCGTGATTTTCAGCTCTTCTAGAATGGAGTCGTTACTTCTAAAGGCTGTCCACCGGTAAAGCTACATTTAAGGCCAGCACGACATCTTGAATGCGCCAATCACGATAAACACGATCTCCAATACCTGGGGTTACGTCGTAGTAGGAGAAGATTAATATAAATTTATTCTTTTTTTCCAGAGAACTCGCAATACTGCTACATATGCGACATACCTGTACCTTCAGACTACATGCAGCTCCACAATGCAGGTGTCAAACACCGCACATGTGCTGCAATCCTAAGCCATGCGCTTCATAGAGCTAACCAGCATATGACACAGTCTATCTCGCTTGCACACGCAGATCCTACAGCTAAGACACAGTCGGTCTTTGAAGCGCACTTCTGTGACGAATGTGCAACAGTTATCAACAAAGAAATTAAAGGAGAACATGAAATAACAGTGGAGCACATAAAAGCAGTGAAACATGACAGACAGCTGCAAGCCTTCCTAGCGTTATTCACTGATAAAGTCGTTATTGAAGATAATAACAATAATGTTAGTAATAATAATGAAAATGGCGACGAAAACCTTAAACATGAAGATCTAGGAAGTGAGACATTGAATTTGCGAGAAGAGAGAATTGTGAAGGATAAAATAGAAGAAGTGGAAGAAACCATAGATTATGATAAACCATATAAGGCTGCTACAGTTGATTATAAAGAAGACTTTGTATTATTGAAAACGTTGAAAGGTATGTATGTACTAGGCATAATTGGGTACTTGACAGCATCAAATAGTTATTTATGATAAAAGGGTGGTAAAAAGGTCAGTAACAAACGAGTGACATTTGTAAGCCCAAGCCGCAGGCGAATTTTGTGCATTTTTTGGATGGAGCGTCGAAGTTTGTTTTGCGATTTGACTATGGGTTCCTTGGAGAAAGTTATTCAGTATGATAAGTAGGGGACTTAACGGGTAAAAATGGTGTAGGACCCGTTAAGTCCCCTACTTATCATACTGAATAACTTTCTCCAAGGAACCCATAGTCAAATCGCAAAACAAACTAGGATTATGATAGTAGGATTTTTTTTACAACCTGTATATGTATGTACGTTTGTTTCTTTGGCTGAGCCTGTAGTTTAAACGTCTTGATGAAATTTGGAGTCCGAGGTTGTTTTGACCCCCTGAGTAACATAGGATACATTTTAGACAGTCGGGTTTTAATTTTTACTTTCTCGACTCCGTAGTACGGTGCGTACATAGGTTAGAAGAATATTATTATAGTATATTTTTTTCTTTCTAATTTTCGTGAAAATGTGTTCTATATCATTAACACATACCGAAAAACCGAACATCCGTGCGTCCGTCCTTCACGCTTGGCTCTGGAGGCTAAATCTTTCCCACTCGTGGAAAGACTCTTGATGTGGGCAGCGCAGGAACAGTCTATGGAAATCCTTTGGAGAGCCCTCTATTCAGAATGGACGTATTTCAGCTGATATACTGATGATTATCACAACCATAACCTAATTGCTAATCAGCCTGCTTCGGTCACGTCCACTGCTGGACATAGGCCTCCCCAAATTTTCTTGCCATTATCGCCACGCTAGGCAGGCGGGTTGGCTATGGCAGTGTGCAGTGTGGTGGCATCCTCACCCCACGGGCAGAGATGAGGTGTTGCTTTTCTAAGGCGCAACCACAGACCACATAACGTAATTCATCATCATATCAGCTCATATACGTCCCCACCGAGGGGCTCGAGCCTACCCTGAATTAGGGCGATCGGGCCTTAGTCGACCACGCGGGCCCAGTGCGGGTTGGTGGACTTCACACACAACCTTCGAAATTTTTCGCAGGCATGTGCAGGTTTCCTCACGATGTTTTCCTTCACCGTAAGAGCGTCGGATAAACGTACATATGAAATCTAAATTCGAAATCACATTGGTACGCGGCAGGATTCGAACCAAGACCTCCCAGACAGGAGTCGGTGGCCTTAGCCGTTACGCCGCCGACGCTCTCGTAATTAACTGGTACTTATTCCAGGCGAGTTACTCCGCATACCGACCGACAACTACCAGGGTTTCTCGCGGCTCGCCCACTACGTGCAGTGCCGCGTGTGTCGCGAGATGGTGGTGGACACCGCTGCGCACAAGACGGAGCCCCGTCACGTCGAGCTCGTCACTGCAGCGGTGACGGACAGAGACTGCATCAGACCGGTGAGTTCTGCATGTTACTTTGCCCTGGATTATTTGTTATTAATGTAGGGTCGTTCTAAGATGACCGCTAAGACATAGTATATATATGTATTAGTCCTAACATACAGTATGGACACTCCCTGCCGCTCTCTAGATTGCGACCTCACCTCCTCGTCACCCAGATTGATACAGATTGGTTACAGTTTGGTTGTCGAACGTATAGGATTTCGCCGCCATTTTGTTTGTTCCGTCATTCGTTTTTTGAAATGTCATTTCTGGCCCGTTGTATGCAGTGGCCAGGGTGTGGCTAAGATACGACACTATTTTAGTAAACTCAGTTTATTTTTTTAACTACCGACTTCAAAAAAGGGATGTTCAATTCGACACGTATGTAGGGATGTAATATTGTTGAAATTGCACAATTTTCGTGTATGTGGCCTTGTAAAGAGGTGTGCCAAATTTCATATATATATGAAATGATTGTTTGTCCATATATTTCTCAGATACTTGAAATCAAAATACAATAATTCTTTTTTTCATCATGTCATATATTATCAGCTCATATACGTCCCCACCGAGGGGCTCGAGCCTACCCTGAATTAGGGCGATCGGGCCTTAGTCATCCACGCGGCCCAGTGCGGGTTGACAACCTTTGAGTTTCTTGGAAGGCGTGTGCAGGTTTCCTCACAAAGTTTTCCTTCTTCTTTCTTTCTTAATTCTTTATTTACAAGCTTTTTATTAACTTTCTAACTTAACGTTAGTTGGTTACTTAGTCTGTGTGTTAGTTTGGGACAAATCTTGAAAGCTAAAATAAAACCACATTCCGGTTTTCGATAGATCTGAAATTTCGTATACACGTTATGTTTGGAGATCAATGCATGGTAAGCTAAGTGACGTCATTCTAAATACATAATGGTGGACTGCCAAAGATGGCGGACCAGTATTTTGTTATACAAATACAAATATTTTTTATTCGCCATTAAACAAAGTACAATTAGTGATGTTAGTTTGAACACCATAGACTCTCTTGTTTAGCCATATTTCGTTACAGCATGCAAATTTATAACTAGAAACTTAAAAAATGAAAAGAATAGATTAACAAACAATTAATTTCACTCCACATATTGAATACAAAACATGTCATTGTACTTATTATAATATTATAAATTAATTCAACGCATGTCATATTTAAATATAGTTGAAAATAACAATCATTTCTATTAAGGTCATTTATGTCTCAAAAATTAATTGACTGAATAAAACATATTTTGAAACAGCCACGTATGCAATTTGTTTTTAAATTTATTAATTGGAAATGATGTAATATCATCAGGTTGTTTGTTAAATATTTTTTGACCCATACAAAAACAACTTCTTTGAAAACTGGTGCTCTGGGGGTAATATCCTATACACCCCGATATGGGTATCTTATGACAGGGTTTGCTGGGAAGAATACTAAATAATTATTTTTAAATTAAAGCTTGTTCCTAAGTTTTTAGTTTTTTCGAATATTATTTTTTTTTTTTGGTCGGTAAAGTTTGCTGCCAGGTTGATCCCATATATATTTTTTTAAATCGGTTCAGTCATTTTTAACAAAACCAAAAATTTAGCAAAATTGTTCTTGGTTTGCGATTAGTCGTTTTTTTAACCTTTTTAGGGTTTTGCGTTTCCTATTTTGTCACACCCTGTACTAAGAATTACCAACTCCAATACCGCACTGCAGTTGCTAGGTGGCCTCAGGTCACTGGTTCCAGCACGTTTTGTATACAAAGCTTGGTGGGTTTGGTTGCTGATGGTGTTTTAAGGCAACGACGCATTGGAAACTTTGGTCGCAGGATCTCGATTTTTTCAGCATTTCGACGGTTTAGTACCAAACACTGCTATCTACAAAACAAAACGTTAACTTAACAGGAGCGTAAAGAACCTATTATTTGATATAGAAAAACAATGTGTTACATGTAACGCATGCTATTTTGGTACACTTACATTGTTTTTCTATCTCAAATAATAATTTAATAAAAAGTTTTTTTTGCTCTCCTGTAGAGTTGACGTTTTGTAGATAGCAGGGTTTGGTACTTAACCGTCAATTTACAAAGTGAAAGTGATAATTCGTAACCTGATTCTTCATTTCAATGACTTCAATTTTTCAGTTGCAGAAATACAATTTGTTAACTTTTATTACAGAAAAAATATACAGAAATCTCTTTTAAAACAGAGATCTGCATTATAGAGGCAAACCAGACCGACTTAATACCTCTAATTTTCACACACGCTTCAATAAGCCAGTTGGATTTTTTAAAATTCATTATAGTTTTTAATTTAAACAAAACATTGAAAAAGTGCAAAAGTGTAATTATTTTATTTACTCTTTACACTAGAATAAGACAGCGAGAACTGTTCCAATCCATGCCTCGCCTTATGGCGCTATATGCGCCAAACTAAATAATTTGTATATTTCTGTTTCAGCTCAACGATATGCTGAACCACTGCATCCTGTGCAACGATATCATTTATGATCCGCTATTCCACAGTATCAACAACAAACAGCATAACATTCTGCTTAAACAGAGTATTGTCCCTTCGAATGGCAAAGAAAAAGAAGACAACGCGGACGAGCACTACTGTAAATACTGCAATTTGGCAGTGGAGAGAGCGCTAAAGAAACGTCACAAGAAAAGCCTAGATCATAGGCTCAATATGTGGAATGCAAATACCGGAATCCATCACCACTTAAAAGCTACAGAGGTCCTCTGCGAAATACTGTGCAAAGTTTGCAACATTGTCTTAGAGAATCATCAAGAATGCCTCGATGAACATCTACGAACATTCGATCATGAGAAAAATTATGAAGCTATTTTAGTTTCTAACAAGATTCGCAAGATTGGTGATTGTTTAAACTTCTGTCAAATTTGTAATATCAGATTGGTTGATAGGGAAGAACTTCACCACATTGCTGGTGCTAAACACGTCGCAAAGATACAGAAGTGGCAAGAATCAGTCTTGTTGGACTCTAAAAAGGAACACGCGTTGTTGAAACTTAAAGAGGATGAAACTGTTCTGTACGACAGTGACGTTTCAGATTCGAGCGATGAAATTAGCGCTGATGAGTTGACTGGCCTAGTTTTTGAAAAAACTCAACCGAATCACATGATGGAGCTCAGCAACGAAGACCAAGTTAAATGCAAAGTGTGCGATGTTATAATGGTAAATGATACCGATGTTATCAACAGACATATACAGACAAACAACCATAAATTCAATTATGACACAATATTGAATTACAACAAACTAAGAGTCATCGAAGGCAGTAATGAGTATAAATTTTATTGTGAATATTGTAAAGGGCAAGTGAAAGACAAATCGGAAATTGACCATATCAACGATTATTTACATTCGTGCGAAAGAGATTTTATTAAGCAACTGCAGAGCCTTAATGGCAAAATGTCTGATGATACAGATCTTAATTCCAATACAAAAGATGCGTCCAATGCAAACGATGACAACATAGATATTGAAAATACTGATATAACGGGAAATGCGAATAGGAATGCATATTACTGCGACATCTGCAACATCAATTTAGAAAACTTATACAATGTAAAAACTCATTACGAAGGAAAAATTCACAAGAGTAATTTAGACAAAACATTCATTGAACCACCAAAAGATATTCATTACTTAATGGAGGTGAAAAACAAAACTCACCAATGCAAAGTATGCAGAGTTAAGGTGCCTAATAATATTCAGAATATACAAGACCATTTAGGCGGAAGAAACCACAATAACACTTACAACTTTTTATTGAACTTCAATAAGATAAAAAAAGTCAACGGAAGCTTTTACTGCGAAATATGTAATGTGAATGTTATGGAGACTTTGGAAATTGATCACATCGATACTAGCAGTCACATAACAAAGAGAAGTAAATATCAAAATAAAACTGTTGACAACAAAAAAGATATTGCAGTCGTGAAACATGATCCTAAAACTAAACATGACAAAAAAACTATTGCGGACAAAGTTAATAGTGTGAACAATTATTACTGTGATGTATGCAATGTGAGTGTTACGAATTATCAACCTAACATTAAAGAACATACATCGGGCCTAAGACACAAAGCGAATATCAATAAAATGATGTCGAACCATAGTATAAGCTTGAAAAAGAAGAACACTTACTACTGCGATTTGTGTAAATCGTTTTTTAGTAAGGCGTCTGTGATGAAACACGTGCACAGTGAGAAACACAAGTCTTTACTGGCGAAATGAATGGAGTGTGCAGTGTAACCGATGAATATAATATATGTTTTTAGAAACATTTCTAGAGTTAGGGCATTGTTTATGAATTTTAATTAAAAGTACTTACAGAGTTTTAGTCCATTTCAAATACCAGGCCACATTCTACTCAAAACTTAACAATGAAGGCTGCAATGTTAATATTTTGTTGTCTAATTACTTCGCTAAAAGGACTTTTTTAAAACAGCCCAAAGCATGAAAAACGCGGTTCCGAACCACCACATCTCTACCAAAGTATATATAAGGTCTAACAAAATTAGCTGAAACTATTTTAACTGGTGCTTCTACCCATGGAACTGAACAACTTTCCCCATGAAACCCATAGTCAAATCTCCAAAAAAAATTTGAACTTCCCATACTAAGTTGGCTGATCAGCTAATTGAGTTAGTATGGGAGAGCCAAATTTTTTTTTGAGATTTGGCTGTGGGTCCCATGGGGAAAGTTGTTCAGTTTCGTGGGTAGAAGCACCAGTTAAAATTATTATATCAGCTCATATACGTGCCCACCGAGGGGCTCGAGCCTACCCTGAATCAGGGCGATTAGGCCTTAGTCGACAACGCGGGCCCAGTGCGGGTTGGTCGACTTCACAAACAACCTTCGAGTTTCTTCGCAGGCGTGTGCAGGTTTCCTCACGATGTTTTCCTTCACCGTTAAAGCAATCGGTAATTATATGTACGTAAGTTTTTTTTAAAAACTCATTGGTACATTGAGCGTCCAGATTTGAACCCGGTACCTCTGGTTAGATGGACCGAGTCGATACCGGTTAAGCCACCGACGCTTTTTTTACGAAAAATAGTTTAAATAGTTTCAACTAATTTTGTTACACCTTATATATATGTATTAGCAACAAGTTACTTTTTCCGAAACTGCTAAAAGCGGCCACTTTTGACAATATCGACAAACATAACTGGTTGCTAATAGGCAAAGTTACACAACAACAATTTAAAAACACCTTGTACCCCTGTATGTGCGCAAAATACTCAATGATAATGAATAAATTATTTTTCAATGCTCGAAAAGTAGTCCTTTATATATATATATATATATATATATATATATATATATATATATATGCCAGTCAAGTGTGCGCAAAATTAATTTTACCGCACACGTGCTTTTACTTTACTACTTTTTTTAATTTCTAGCTCAGAGGAACAAGACATTTCTAGCAAATAAAAAATGTAATAACCAAAGATACAGAATCTTCTTTAAGATTTTTGATAGGAGAATTTTAAAAGAGATAGATTGTTCCTCCGTGAGGTTAGTCAATAATGTTTGCTGATAAGATTATCTTTGGGTTAATATCTTTGTGGAAAAAGAGAATAAATATGAATGAAGGTTACACCAAGGATTAGTTTTAATGCATAAAATAATATTATCCCAAGCCTTATTGTAGTCTTTTTAAGATAATATTTAAAAAAAACTTGCGCATGCGTGTGCTCGCTAAAATATGGCGCAATTTTCGTAAAACTGTATTAAGATGTTTTAGTTAAAAAAACTATTGCGCAATTTTCGTTGTAAAATTATGAATAGTTAATATATGTGTAATAAAAAATATGTGTATGTATAAGAAAAAACAAAGTAAAAGTACTCCCCGGACATTTAAAATGAGCCACAAGTCGCATTAAATGAACTTTGGTTGCCGAAACCTTGATAGGTATGTACCCATGTATTTTGTTTTTTTATGTTACGGTCGTTTTTTATTTTACCGGTTTTCTCACAACTGTATTGAAAAACTTTGTATGATACATGGTTGTCAAAGAAAATAACAAACTCGTGGCGATGGTAAACCCTCGCCTGCGGCACAGTCAGTATTACGATATGACTTGCAGTAGCGCAACGCCTTTGATGTCGCACGATGCCGCTACGGCGTAGGTACTAGCAGTACTAGCCTGTAGCCAGCCTACTCGCGGAGTTTGCAAGTACCCTTCCGTTGCTCTGCGGTACATTCGTTGCACTACTGTAAGCCGCTATATTGTAATACTGTGCCTGTGGCTTGGGCTCACAAATTAATGTCACTAGTTTGTTATTAACCTTTTTACTACCCTTGTATTATAAATAACTATATTTCTATTGGCGGCACTAGTGTGCTAATTGAACCGCCTTAAAGTGTTCAGTATTGTCAATTATTTAAATAATGAAGAAACATTTTTTTAAGTAGGTAAATAGGCACTATATAGTTTTGAATAAGTTTTATTATAAGGATGGTAATGTATTTCGTGTGTATGTATGTATACGTTGGCTGAGTCTGTAGCCTAACTAAACGATTGCTAGATTTTGGGATGCGAGGTGACTAGATTCGTCTTGATCCTCTGAGTGGTATAGGATATTTTTAAGCTGTCGGGTTTTTAATTTTTAATTTAGTTTGGTTAAGCTTTTGTTAATAAATTGCCTATATTTACTCGTGTTTCTATAAAACTGTGTTATAATAGGCAAACGAGATTTTTGTATTTGTTCTTTAATTTCTTTTGTGAAACTTTTAGGTAGGTGCCATACATTGATTGTTAAGTTTATTTTTACTGTTTACGCAAAATAAATGTTAACATTTAGATGTGTTTTTTTCTTTATTAAACTATCTATAAACATATCCCAGCTAAAAAAAATATGTGAATTTTTCTATACAGGTTGTTGTTTTGGTCGACAACGAGCTTTTCAGGGGTGATACAGTTCATAATACTGATGCCAAAAAAAATCATACCTTAATTTTTCATAAGAAAATCTTAGCAGATATTCTTTTATTGTTGCCTTATTTTCATACGATTATGAATGAGAACATAAGCGCGGCGGGAGGATCGGAGGGGGCGGGGGCGGGAGCGGAACAAAATGTGCGGTAATTTGAAATTGGCGCCTAATTTGGTAACCAATAAACAATTTTCATTTTCATTTTCAATTTCGCGTCACGGCCGCAGGCTCGGAGTAAGTATGTAGGTACAGAGCACGTCCTTTATAATGAATGAGAACAGTAGGCACGGGTGGGAACAAAGCAGGGCTGCCAGATGTACGATTTAAAGCGTATTCGTACGATTACATAGCAGTCCGTACTATTTAAATTTTGGTTGATTTGTATGGGATTACGATTTTTTAAATGAAACGGTTTTCTATGTTTTGTATAGGCGTACGACTTTTTTGGCTATGTTTTGTATGGGTATACGATTTTTTTACCCCTTTGGTACGATCTCCTCCAAAAATAATATGGCAGCCCTGGAACAAAGCGACGTTCGACGCGCAATCGCTATCGGTCATAATCAACTGCTAGCGGAGTGCGTGCGTGGGATATTCCTAGCAGTATTTTCGAGTAAATTACCTATCAAAATGGTCAAATGTGCAGTGAAATCATGTAAAAACGATACTCGAAAACACACGAAACATAAATCGAGTATTACATTTCACCGGTTAGTCATTTTTTATTCTTTTATGATAAAAATTAATCACGCATTGCGGGGGTGAAGGAGACGTGTGGGGCGGGAGCTATGTGTTCCGCACGCACTACCCCGCACCGCCGCCTCAGCCTTAATGTCAAATTAGTGATGTGACGCGTTCGGTAATAGTATACATACTTTCGATATTTATTATGAAAGTTTAATCTCTTTGAACAAATAACTTTTAATGAAGATATTGATTCAAATATTGAGTTTTATTTATATATTGTTATTTAAATAATTTTCCAATAGGTTTATTATAAAATCGAAACGTGATATCCAAATATGCTGTAAAAGAACAGCTTTCTCCAAACTGAATATTAAAAAGGAAATAATTGTATGTGCCGTTCATCTTAGAAATAAACCCGTTATTTGATATATTATTCTAAGATGAACGGCACATACAATTATTTCCGAAATCTTATATATAAAATTCTCGTGTCACAATGTTCGTTCCCGTACTCCTCCGAAACGGCTTGACCGATTCTCATGAAATTTTGTGAGCATATTGAGTAGGTCTGAGAATCGGCCAACATCTATTTTATTTTAGGGTAGGGTAGTGTAGTGTAGGGTAGTGTAGTGTAGTGTATGTAGGGTAGGGTAGGGTAGTGTAGTGTAGGGTAGGGCAGTGTAATGTAATGTAAGGCGGTACGTAGTTCGCCGGGACAGCTAGTGTTATTCTAACCCTTAAAACTGGCTTGCATCGGTTACCACCGTATCAGTTTATGAAAATCTATACCTTGCACCCTGTTTGTTAGTTAACACATGATAGAGTTTGTCGTAGTCATTTAACTGAAAGTAGTCAAGTAACTGTTAGGTAGGGTAGGGTAGGGTGGGTATTCAACCTACCTAACGGATTTTCATACGGTTTTCACCAGTGGGCGGACTGGTTCACGAGGAAGGTTTTTAAATTATTACTTTGGAATACCTCATCATATCAGTCGAAAGACGTCCACTGCTGGACAAAGGCCTCCCTCAAAGATTTCCATGACGACCGGTCCTGCGCTGCCCCCATCTAGCGGCTTCCCGCGACCTTCACCAGGTTGTCGGTCCACCTAGTGGAAGGCTTGCCTACGCCTCGTCTTCCGGTGCGCGATGGCCACTCGAGAACTTTACTACCACAATGGCCATCTGTTCTACGAGCATGTGCCCTGTCCACTGCCACTTCAGTTTAGCGATTGTGTTAGCTATGTCGGTTACTTTGGTTCTTCTACGGATCTCCTCATTTCCGATTCGATCGCGTAGTGAAATTTCGAGCATCGCTCGCTCCCTTGGAATACCTAATAAGAATAAAATCTTTTTTAATACGATTTAAACTGTTACTTTGTAATACCTAACAAGAATAAAAACTTTTTAAATACGACTTAAATTCTACTTAGGAATACCCGACAAGAATATTTTTTTTATTCTATAGTACAATCACAGTCTAAGCACAGTATATATATTAGTACTAACGTACAGTATGGACACTCCCTGCCGCTCTCTAAATTCGACCTCACCCCCCCGTCACTCAGATTGGATGTAGATTGGGTACCAAACGTAAAGGACGAGCTACGCAAGCGCGATAAACGTCACTTATATTCACTTTGCGCGCCGCTGTGATTTCGTACACCGGAATAAAAAGCAACTAGTTACCGAACGTAAAGGACGAACTACGCATGCGCGATTAACGTCACTTATATTTACTTTGCGCGCCGCTCACCGCTCGACGCCAATAGGCGGCCGCGGCGTCTCAGCATGCCTCGTATCATGATTGGCTGACCACCAATATTATACGACCAAATCTAAGAACAATCAGTTCCTATGAATCTTCATACTAGCTGTATCTTTTTTTTTTAGAAATGTAGTTCCTTTATGTTTTTCATATGTCAGATGTCAGTTTGTTAATGTGGCTTATTTTGTTCGTTTTATTTCTTTAAAATGATGATTTTTTGTAATAATTTGATTAGATGGTGTGAAAGTATGAGTTGTATAGAAATATCTAGTGGTGTGATATTATAAAATGTGATCTCGGAATTATAGATTGAGATTGACTATTATTGTAGGTTGCTAAATGAGATTGTTTCACGGACAAAAGCTCCTGTGTTTGAAGAACAAATGAACAATGTTATCCATGTAAGTTACTTAATCATGTAAGATAACTGTTGATTGTTGCTTGCAGCACAGTATATATATCTTGCAGTGTGCATGCAGTAAATAACTAACAAACATTTCGTGACCAATACCGCCGGTGTGATTCAACCCTACCTGCATTCTTGCCTATAGATACGTCAGTTATAATTATGTATATCATTTCTCGCTCGTTTGTATGGAGTGTCCGGGTGTGGTCTAAGAATCTTTGAAGTGGCGTAATAAAAATTTACGATAAGTGAATATGTAGTGATTTTTCATTTCTCTATACAGGGAATGTTAATAAAGGTGACACTTTAAGGTGGGTTTAAACTCATCAAACTGAACAAATTTGCTGAAATCGCGATTTTTTTTTATTTATATACAAATTGGTCAGCTTGTCCGGTTTTGTTTGAAAAAAGTTTAAAAAAATCGCGATTTTAGCAAAATTGTAGAAAAAAAAGTTATTCAGATTAATCAGTACAAGCCCACCTTAAAGTATCATTGCACCTTTATGTTACACCCTGTTTATTATACTGAAATTGGTTTTATTGTTAATTGACTTACCTACCCCAAACAGTACCTACATCTATGTGTGAGTATATACTTGTAGGTACAAATGTTTTATTTTTGTATGTATTAGGAAATAAACATTATATTATCCATAAAACAAACATAAATTCTTGAAATTACCTACTATATTATGCTGCTGTTTAACCTTGGTTATCGATAATCCGCTAAGGCGATAGTGCACTGCAGCCCATCCCTATTTGTCACGTATACATCTATATAGTTTACTATAGCTCACTTGCCTACGATGTATTATTATGCGACCGATGAGGTAGACGCGCTCTATACCTACATACTTATTCTGAGGCCGCAGGTTATGCAAGTAAATTCGAAAACCCCAATAAGTTATGAGTCCCACAAACTCACCTGGCCCAGTGGCGAAAAATGGAACTAACGACAAACATAACATACAGTACGGACACACCCTGCCGCTCTCTAGATTCCTACCTCACCCCCTCGTCACGCAGATTGATACAGATTGGTTATAGTTTGGTTCTCGAAATTTCGCCGTGATTTTGTTTGTTCCGTCATTTTTTGGTTTTTTACAAATATCATTTCACGACCGTTGTGTGCAGTGTCCGGGGTGTCTTGTTTAAAACGTTTTAGGTGTAGCTCATTCAAACAACTCATAACGGGTGCTAGCGACGCCACCTTGATTACGTCAGTGTGCTGCAACCGACAGCGACATTGTTATCGGGTCAGATAGATAAGTGTGGGAGGGACTCTACAACCCCACCACTTTATCTGAAAATAGGTTTGTAATAGGTTGGATCGTTTTGTATTTGCACTAAAACGATTTAGACAAACTGTATCGAAGGAAGCTGCTTTAACGGCGTATCATGGACATGTATCTTCAATACTTAGTTATGGTTTGATCCTATGGGGAAACTCTGTCGACTCAGACAGAAGTTTCAAGCTAAAAAAAAGGTGTATACGTGCAATTCGTAATTCATGGTTTAGAGATAGCTGCAGACCATTGTTTAAGGAATTATTGCCCTGCTTGTACATAAGGAAAGTTTGTCTATTTGTTTAGAATCATCCAGAATACTTTAGGAACATGAGATATGTTACCATAAGACAAAAAAGAGCCCAGTATATATGTCACCGGAAAATAACAAGACTCGTAAGTTGATCAATTTTCAAGGTAGTTGATTAACTCCCGGAAAATAATAAACCGCAGTTAAAATGTATTATTTAACGTATGTATTTTAGTAAATTGATTAATTTACGGCGCCTTGTCGTAAGATCATCCGACGAAGGCGAGGTGTACGTTGATTGGTTAAACGACTCACGTGCTTGCTTTTACACCTTTTATATACTAAGTCCTAAACTGTATGGCTAAATAAGAGTAAATATAAAATATATAAAAAAAATACATGATCTTTCACATCTCATAATCGGTATTAAAATAACATATCTAAGTGTTTGTTAACTCTATGAATAAACACTAGCCAAATGCTTATAAAATGCCCTCGACCAATCAGAGAACAGTGTATTATGTGACGGTTAATAGTATACCGTTAAATAGTACACTGAGCAACGATTGGCCCGTTAGTGGATGATTTTACTTGTGGCACAATCGTAAATTATTAAATTACTGCCAGGTACTGTAAGTTGACCAATTAGCTAAAATGCACTGCGTTAAATAATACATTTCTACTAACGTTTGTTATTTTTCGTCAGTTAATCAACTAACTAGAAAATTGATCAACTTACGATTCTTGCTATTTATCGGTGACATATACATCACAGATTTAGACAGTAATATAGAAGTCATTGATATACATCTATTAGATCAACCTCCTTGTCACTCAGATATATATAAAAGAAATATTTCTAATATGAGTGTCGCACTGTTTAATAAGCTTCCAGTTGAAATTAAAACGTTAGAAGGTAATCTATATAAAAATAAGTTGACAGAATGGCTCTTAAATCACTGTTTTTATAGTGTTAAAGAATTTTTAAAATTTAATTGTTATTTCCTGTTGAAATATTTGCATGCTTTCTTGACGGCTGAATTGAATACAGTTCTACTTATTACCTAATTGTAAAGTATTCTTGCAAATAAACAATTATCTTAACTAAATATTCACAGAATATTGAGTTGTACTGTTCACTTTAAAAATAAATAATTAAATTAATATAAAATTAATTTTTAAGGGGGCTCCCATACAACAAACGTAATTTTTATAGATAATGGTACGGAACCCTTCGTGCGTAAGTCCGACTCGCACTTGGCCAGTTTTTGAATTTTATTGTTTTTGCATTGTTTTCTAGAATCATTTTTAGATAAAGAATGCTTCAAAAAGCGTTTAGGAGAAAATCGTATGGTGAGCAATGTGAAGGACAAGAAAATGAAATGAAGGAGTACGTGAAAACCCAATTTGCACCTGGGTGCAGTTTTATACCCTGCAAACGGGTGTTCCACCCCAGAATGAGGCTTTTGCAAATGCTGTCAAGAACTCCAGAGAAGATTTGTAATCCACCGGTACTAGCATTGCAAATGAAAAAACAAATTATGAAGACACATAAGGGCTTTTGTACCCAGAGACGTTAATATATTCTTGAAAAAAAAACTCAAACGACCAGTATTTTTTTACTGAAAATTGAAATAGTTTGATTTGATTTCATGATTTGTGGAGTTTTTTGTGTATGTCCTGTATTCCTCTGCTGTTTAATACGTAAGTCGAAATTTTTCCAATACTTACTTACTTAGGTCTATATTGACAAAACACAAAGAAAGTACATTCATCAGCTACTTAATTTAAATGTCCCTACCGAGGGCGAGGGGCTCGAACCTACCCTGAAAAAGAAAGTACTTACATTCATCATATCAGCTCATATATGTCCCAACCCAACGCACGGGCTCGAGCCCACTCTGATCGGGCCTTAGTCGACCACGCGGTTTGGTGACTTCACACACAACTTTCGAGTTTCTTCGCAGGCGTTTGCAGGTTTCATCAAGATGTTTTCCTTCATCGTAAGAGCATCGGATAAATGTCCATATGAGATCGAAATTATAAAACACATTGGTAGGTAATAAATCACCAGCATTCAGGGAGCCAAGTAGGTAGGTAGTTATAAGCGCGACACGTTAACTACACTTTTGGAAGGTAAGTACCTTGTCAAAAATCCAAGTTTCAACTTACAAGTTTAAGTTGTCTGCTTACTTTCTCCAGTAATATTATGATGAGAGCAACATTGCCTTTGGGGAAGGCCTTTGTCCAGCAGTGGTCGTTTTTGGGTTGATATGATGATGATGAGCAGTGGCATAGATTTAGGCTGTTATAGTTTAGCTAGTACGGATACAGCTCGTTTTTAGGATTTTGATGCCAGGTGATGGGATCCCATTATTAGGACCTTACAAATTGCTGATTGAACGAAAATGTTTAGGAAGATAATTTATAAAACAAAATTGTTATTAAAACAAAGTTTATTCTCAAAACACCATTAGATTATTAGAAATTGCTAATGAGCCTGCTTTGGCATGTGATGATGATTAAATGGAGGTAAATGTAGGCATTGTTCAGATATTTAAGACCATGGTGAATTTTAAGGGGTTTTACAAAGATATCGTATAACAATCAAACAAAAAAAACATACAATCTAATTGAGAACCTCCTGCTTTTTGGAAGTCAGTGAAAAGTACGGAGTAGGTATGTAAATGTATGCATAGCTTCACAACAACCATAACCACAGGGCACCTTGAATACTGGTCTTAAGAGGCAATTTGAAAAAAATATGTTATGCCAATTATCAACCTACATTGGCAGGCATAAAATACATATATATTCATTGGCCTCTTCACATATTTGGATTTTCTGTTATTCACAATTGGTAAGCCCTTGACAGAACAGAACCGTTCGTCGTGGAAATCCTTGGGGGAGGCCTATGTCCAGCAGTGAACGTCCTTCGGCTGATATGATGATGATAATGATGAAGCCCTTGGCATCATGTCCTGTGACATCATCATCTCATCTGATAGTAAGTGATGATGATGCCGAAATGGAAGCAGGTATCTTATCTTCAAGCAGGAACACATCAATGTTGTTAGCATTGATGTTTGACGGTACGAGTTTGATAAGATGGTGGTACACAGGTATACACTGAATAACAGAGTGACAAACATCTGGAACAAGTTGCCTCAGGATGTGGTTGATGCCCCCTCCGTTAATAGTTTTAAAAACAGACTGGACAAATGGTGCAAACGCAATCCAATTTAGTGCAGTGTACCTTAGTGTGGACTTGGACTATTTTTGAAACACTAACACAGATATCAGCACATCAGCAATAAGCCGCTTGCCTATTACAACATAATAATTTCAGGCGGGAAACTACTGTTTCCATACTTTTCAATAGCCGGGTTTTAGTTTTTTAACTTTTAATTTATTTAGCTTCCAAGATTTGTCCCTGTTACAGCGCCATCTAGCCTGTAACTCCTTTTCTATGTTCATCCCGTAATGCCTACCCTACTATAGATAAACAGTATGTTTTAGCTAATTTGTTTCCAAGCTGTTTCGTCCATTTTGATACTGCACCTACCAAACAAAATATAAAACATACCTATCTTATCAAGACATGTTTTTTTTAAGCTATTGCATAGCTTCTATCGCGGGCCTTGAGCGCGGGGACCGAATCCAGAAATTCCGTAACGAAAAAACCTCACGCTCCCCACTCCGACGGGCACGGAGGTGTGGCTTGAAGGCCGTGCATCGTCTAACGTCGTTTCAGTTCGGCAGTCTTCGACACGGCGTTGTGTGCGTGCGATTAGACGTATTGTACGACTCTACGAAACTCGCACGAATCGAGACGAGCTGCTCCGAAATCGGACGAATACATAAGAGCAGCTGTTTATGAGAAATTATATAGGTGTATAGGTATTTACTAGCAGCGAAACCCGGCGTTGCACGGGTTAAAATACACCGCATGTTTAGTAGTGTCAAAAATACATAAGAATCCATTTTTTAATATAAATATTAAACATTCCTATCTGAAATATTTTCTGTCATTAAACATACGTTGTATATAAACTATATCCAATAAACTAATTAGAGAATTAAAATAATTTTAAGAAACAGTTCAATAAATGGAAAATTTATGTTTTATTCATACAATTATTCACATATTATATCATTCATATACATATATATATGTAGAAGGTGTGATGGTTAGGTTAGGTTATGGATGGCCTTGTGGTTCACGTCCTTAACTATTTCGGTATTGGGCGTCGAAATAACAATGCAGCTATATCGCAGAGGTCCTTTTTCAATAGTCTTGATCATTTGGTAATCGAAATTGTACAGGATGCCTTGGATAACAATGGATGCAAACGCGGTGATCACAGCGATGGCGTGACACGTCCATTTTGCTCACAGATCACCACTACTTGTGTTCTGCTCGACGCTCCGTCAAAAAGTGTCTGCTCCGAGACTGACGTCCAGCTAATGTGGCTTCTCCACAGATCTAATAAATTCTCAACTCAGTGTGGCAGCACAAACAGCCTTCCGTTAATACATCATCTTTGCTACCACAAACGATCGTCTCACGAGTACAAGCGATCGTCACGCCACCACCGGTTTCACCCAGGTACTAATACCTGACGTTTGATCCAAACAAAGTGTAACTATGTAAACTTATCTCGAGCTGGTATTGGTCGCGTTTTCAATGACACTCCGACACGGCCATCCTGCGAGTCACACGTCCTCGGGTGACTAACCTGAAAAAGAAAAGGGTAACCAGTAGATTCCATTTCGTTCGGCCAATCCTGACCTTCATTAGGAAGGTCCACAGCTCAAGGAATAAAAGCAACACTAATAATGTGAAGCTTTAATTCAAGACTACAATCATGGTAATGACATATTTTAACAGTCTCAAAAAACCAAAATAATTTCACTCTCGTAAACTAAATAAACCTCAGCATTAGCATCGTAACTCAAACAATCTCATATCAGTTTAGGTCTCCAAGGTAAATCACAGCTGCAAGGCTTGAAACCTTACAACCATTTACAACTTTTAGGGGCACATAGAACGGAACATAATCATCATCGCAAATCACAAGCGACGGAACACCAGAATTAAACATCACCACATCCGGGTGGCGGGACACCACAAAGAATCATCATCACTAACGCCAAGCGACGGAATACCAATCAGTCATCATCACCAGTCCAGGTGACGGAATACCATCACCACCAATCTAGGCAGTGGAACACCATCATCACCTATCTAGGCAATGGAACACCATCATCACCAATCCAGGCGACGGAATACCATCATCGCCAGTACAGGCGACGGAATACCATCAACAGTTTCAGCCGGCAAACGGGATACTTCTTTTTTACAAAAACACGAATGTACCTGCTACACATCATGACAGAACGAGTCTGACAAAACAAGCAGCAGCCAATTCATGCAAACATATAGCGCCATTCAGCACTCTTCATTTACCGCCGAAACATGTTGGAATACTTCAGTACTACACACAAAAATAAACGATAAAGAAAAAAATTACAACTGTATACAATTGATTGAGTTACGATCTGTCAATACAATTAACATTGAAAGGTAGACGCCTCTGCACCAGATTCATCGTCAACATCCGGAGGCAAATAACCTTCGGACATACTACGTAAACGGTCATGGGCATACTTGTAACTTCGTCTCAAATTCAAAGCTTGTAATTTGTATCTGTCACCTTCCAAGACCTCTACGACCCTGAACGGCCCTCGGTATTTGGGATCTAACTTGGTTTGGTTACGCTCCTCATTTTGTATCACCACAACAGTCACCCATCTTGGCAACTCTGGGCCACCTCCATCCGGTGCCCAAACAAACAACAGTCACCCAACCTGGCGACTCTCAGACACCTCCATCCGGTGCCCGCCCAAACACACAGTCACTCGACCTGGCGACTCTCAGACAACCTCTCAGGTGTCCGCCCAAAAACACAGTCACCCTACCTGGCGACTCTTGGACCACCTCCCTCCGGTGTCCAACCACACTATCGCTTCCATGCGGCGATCTCAAACATCACCTCTTTCTGGTCATTGCCAACATCACCTCCCCGGTGATACGCCTGCGAGCCAAACGCACGCCACACACAGTTGTGGCCGCACAGCAACGAGAAAATCAACTCGGTGTTTTACGCCTACGTCTACGAATGGCTGAGGCTATTGGCATCCAGTTGCGAAAAATTGTTTACGTCTAAGGTTCAAAATACAAACTAGTGAACGTTAAAATCACGGTCAAGTACAAAAGTCCTTAATCTGCACTAGTAGATGGTCGAGGTTCAGTCTCTCCATCATCAATTCTGTCCAAGTCAATAATACTGTCACTATCGGGCATTTAACGTAGTCTGTCCTCAATAACTGACGGTATTTGATATCTAAAGTGGTAGGTAACGCTTCTACATTTGTAACAACACAAAGTTAGGTAACTTGTGAAACTAAGCTTTTGTCTAGAAATCAGCCAGTGGCGCTGCCTCAGAGCAATACACCACCCCATCTCTTCCCAAGGGTTTCACAAGAAGTGACTAAGGGACTAAAAATTTGAGGACAAGCAACATCGTCCTTCACGCTCATACTGTACCGCCAAACAGCCCGCCAAGCGTAGCCTTTTTTTTTTTTTTTTTTTTTTTTTTACAATTGGTGAAACCGCTCCAACATGGGGGAGGCCCATGTCTATTATCACATCAGCAGCAAGCTGATTAACAACTCCTGTAATAGGATGCGTTACTCTCCGTATTATCACTAGTATGTTGTCGTGCTTCACTTAGATAAAATTACAGCCTGTGTGTGTAATCGACAAACATGACATTTAGAGGTTAGGCTACTTTACTCGTACCAAGAAGCAACTCCAGGAGGCTGTACTTCGTAACTCGGTTAACCCAACAGTTTGGTTGCTGCCAAATGATCATCATGGAAGGACTTGTAACATTGAAATCTCATTACTATACTCGAAGGAAGTGAGCATATTTTAAAGGACACTTAACTAAGAGTACCAACGTTTAAACGTACTAAGATTCACCTGACCGTTGCCACGCGCCTAAAGCGTTTATGAACGTAAGTTCAAATACAAGGGGGCATTACGTAGATCGAATGACACGTGGACGTATTTGAACAGAGGTTACAAAATCAGTCATTTCGATTTAATAGGTAAAGAATGCACCTGATGTAACCACTAACTATGCCTGACGTGGTGAAGTAGTGACCACATATGAAGTCAATCGATGTGCTAATCTATCAGAGGAAACAATTTCCGTTCAGGCATGTGGTTGTCATTTTTTTCACGGTTATCAACACTTGCGTTCTATGCTATCCTTTTTCTTTACCAGCATGATAAGGCCGTCAAAAAGGGAAAGCTTCGGGGCTTACGACATTCGCAGCCTCCAGCCCATGAATCACATCAGCCGTAAGACGTTCATCACTGCACTCCGCATACTACCCTGTTATTATTCTCTTTTTTTTTTACAATTGGTAAACAAACTATTTTATTGGGGTCCCCGAAACTCGTATACCTACATAGGGTCTATACGATAGCGGGGCATTAAGGATGCCCTCGACAAATTCATCACGAAAGCTATTAAAAATAGGCAACAACTTTGGCCTATGTTCAATGAGGATATCAGTCGCAATACTACGAAAGCCAATAAGAGTTTACTCCATGTTAAGATGTCGGTCTCAATATTATAAAAGCTTAAAGGGGTTTCAATACTTTCAATTCTGGTTTAGGTTTGTATAACCGAAACTCTAGTTCACTAAATGAATCATCATATTTACAAGGAGTCCTCTTTTTAAATCTTCCGTTCAATCACGACGTTGTGTCACAAGTAAAAATCCGAAAGCATGTGAAAGAGTACTTTCCACAAGGCATCATTTTAGCTGCTAATGCAATCACTACTAGAAGGGTAAGGGACTAACTACTCTATTCGCATCCTTACCGACAGTCAAGCTGTTTTGTTATTGACAGACTCGTTTAAGAATACCGTCAATCCTAGATTTAAAATATCTGAACCGATCATAATATTGTTGGCACGTATTGTTGTACGTAGGTTGGCACGTAGGTACTCGTCTGGCATAACTAAAAAATAAAAATTCTGAATGATTCCCGTCAATACTACCCTCACTCAATATTTGTTCTGTACAGTAAACGTGAGCGTTGCCTATAAAAGTCAATCGTGCGTTTGCACTGAACACACTCCCGAAAGTCTATACACGAAACTTTCTTTAACGAGAGAACAGTAGGCACCACTACAGATTAGGTAATAGTACTACGTTCGTACTATTCTAGTACCACTATCAAAACAAAAGGGGTACGACTCACCGGATTTTCGTAACACCGCGTACATCACGCACTTCGCAGAAGCCGCACGCGCCGCTCGCGTGCATCTCCGCTGCTGCCAGCACAGCCCACGCTGTCACCTCATTCCAATGGTCGTTCCGTAAGGGAGATATCGACAGTTGAGCGCCGTGCACGTGGATTAGCTTCCGGTATATTCCGGTTGAATGCTGGCAATATGATTGCAGCAGATGTAGTCGATGGTGCTTGCATAACCTCAATCAATCGCAGCATGTTCTGGTTCTGTAGCACGAAGAATTGTTGCCAGTGGTTTTTATTTCGCTGCTCCATCATCAATTTTCACAATTTCCCGTCGTTGTCCACTTGTTGCGAGCGCAGGGAACTATCCAACTTCTGATGTAGAAGGTGTGATGGTTAGGTTAGGTTATGGATGGCCTTGTGGTTCACGTCCTTAACTATTTCGGTATTGGGCGTCGAAATAACAATGCAGCTATATCGCAGAGGTCCTTTTTCAATAGTCTTGATCATTTGGTAATCGAAATTGTACAGGATGCCTTGGATAACAATGGATGCAAACGCGGTGATCACAGCGATGGCGTGACACGTCCATTTTGCTCACAGATCACCACTACTTGTGTTCTGCTCGACGCTCCGTCAAAAAGTGTCTGCTCCGAGACTGACGTCCAGCTAATGTGGCTTCTCCACAGATCTAATAAATTCTCAACTCAGTGTGGCAGCACAAACAGCCTTCCGTTAATACATCATCTTTGCTACCACAAACGATCGTCTCACGAGTACAAGCGATCGTCACGCCACCACCGGTTTCACCCAGGTACTAATACCTGACGTTTGATCCAAACAAAGTGTAACTATGTAAACTTATCTCGAGCTGGTATTGGTCGCGTTTTCAATGACACTCCGACATATATATACATATTACTCTATACATTAACATATATTGTACACGTTTCTGTTAATATTATATGATTATATATTTTTTGTTTTAAATTTATTTTTCTAATACTTGCTTATACACTACATTTATAGTTTTATTGTTTGGACTATAAATAAACAAATTTTGAGGTGATCCTACTCGTGAGCATGCGACGTATAGTTGGCCATGTGCAAAGCACGGTTCTTTCAAGTCAACGCCACAATATTGAAATGTTTGGCCCTGTGCTTTATTGACAGTCATGCTGTAAGCCAACTTTACCGGGAATTGTAAGCGTTTAAAAGTAAAGGGCAATCCATTTGATATTAAAGGTATCCGTGGTATAAATACTATCTGTCCTTTATCTTTACCAGTCATTATACTGGCTTCGATAATATTATTATGTAGTTGTTTGATGCAGAGTCTCGTACCATTACATAGTTTCGGCGAGTTCAAATTTCGTAATAAAATAACTGGTGAACCAATTTTTAATTTAAGACAGTGTAATGGCATTCCTGGAACATTTAATGAATTTAAAAATTCAGTAGGAAAATTAACACTTTCTGCCTCATCAGTCATTGTATCAATTGATGTGTAAATTTTTTCTTCTCCCGGAATCATTCCCTGGATGATGCTGTTGATGTTGTTGACAACGTCGTTCTTTGTAGCTAGAATAATTCGTTCGCGTAACCATTCTGAATTGATATAATTCTCAACAATATTTGGATATATTTCATTTATAAGTTGTTCAGGTGTTTCAACAACATTACATAACTCGTTAGTTAACATTATTTGGCCAGTATTTTTATCTATTGGATAGGTGCCTTCTCCTATTTGTAAAAGTTTTTCTGAAAATTCTAGTGCCTTTTTATCTCCTGAAATTTGCGCCCTCATATTTGTTGTTAATTTAATTATTTTTACGTAATCCCATATGAACGACTTCTTCAAGCAAGCATTAATTTCATCTGCTGGTGTCGATTTGGGAATGACAGGTAACGTTTGACGAAAATCGCCTGATAGTATTAACAACACACCTCCCATTATATGCTTGTTGTCACGTAAATCTTGAAGTGTTCTATTAAGTGCTTCTAGAGATTTTCTATGGGCCATTGTACTTTCATCCCATATAATCGCTTTGCACTGTTTCAATATTTGTCCACGTGCTGATGATTTTGATATGTCACATACCGGAAACTCGTAGTCAGCTACATTTAATGGTAATTTCAACCCAGAATGCGCTGTTCGTCCACCATCCATAAGAGTAGCCGCTATCCCAGATGACGCCAGGGCAAGAACAATTTCTTTATCTGCACGGATTTCAGCTAAAATTAAATTCAACAACCATGTTTTCCCGGTGCCACCAGGTGCGTCTAAAAATATTATGCCACCTTGCTGATTTCTATAATAATCAATTATTGTATCGTATGCCTGTTTTTGACTTTGAATTAATCGAGGTTTGTTGTGTTGTATGTAAAGTTTCAATTCTTCTGTATTATAATTTGTTTCTCTTAAAAATTCACTGTTCATAGCATCCAAATGACATCGTTTAGGACATTGAACACCTAGTTCTACTAACGGTTGGTTAGATATTGCTAGACATTTATCTTCTATCAATATCAAAGCTTTGTTAAAAATTTCTTCATTAAAAGTTATTTCTAAGTCCGGGTTTTGTCGTCGTAGTTCAGCTAAGATATCATCGCTCATATATTCTTGATATTTTAGCCATAGCTGATTTGGATTAGAAGGATTACATGTAGTTAATATAATTGCAAAGAGTTCACGAAGTTGACTTGCTGTTGCTGTTTGGGCTGCTTCGTTCATAGCTGACTCCCAATGATTATCGTTTTCAAGTAGACCCAATCTTTGACATGCTTCGCGGTATGTTTCACAAATGTAACCATCGACAGTTTTTAAGTCTTCAAAACACGTTGGGCCTCGAACAGTGTGTAGTAATAAACGTAAATAGAAACATTCAGCGTTTTTTGGGTGCACTGTGTAGACTCGCCCTATTGTGTTACTCTTGAATACTTCATCATGTCCCTCAACTGGCATTCCACGTTTTCGAGGATTAAACTTTTTACTTGTTGTATCCCACTTGGTACCTCTGAATAAAGTAAAGTCTTGGCAAATGGATCTTTCTGGCATAATTCAAAGAACGCTGTTAAAGTTGTTCGTGATGGTGGTTCTGTCGCAACTTTCTGTGCCGTTTCTGTAGTGAAAAACACACGTTGTCCATTTTCCAGGTGGACGGATAAATGGAGAACCGGCGGATCTCGATCGTGAATCGGAAAACTTAAAATTCGCCAAACCGCTTCGTTGGTATTAATGTAACGACCCATTTGATACTGAACTATTTCATCATGTTGGTTTTCTTTGGCCACTGTAAAAATGGCCATATCACTGCCTTTATTAATGTATTTGCATACGTATTTAATTGATTTGACAGAACTGCAGTATTCAACATTGATATGGGCATTAAACATTTTGGATAAAAGTGGATTGTAAGGAACTACCCATTGATTGTTAATTTGAATTTCTTGATTGCCTCGTATTTTAATTTTAGCTGTAAATCCGCCTTGTTCTGGTGATCGACGTCTGTATTTCGGATATCCATCTTCGCCGGTAACTGTTTCATTTAAAAATGGCTTTGGATAACGTTTCGTACATATTTGATCTTTCATGCATGGAGAACTTCTATTTAGTTCACCACACGGGCCATGAATCATGTTTTTCACTATTATATTATAAAGGTCAGGATCTTCTTCCGGGTTTGGAAATTCAGCTTTGATGATATTATCTATTTGATCCGGATGAATTTTATTTTGAAGCCAAATTAAGTTGTGAGAATGTGGCAATCCTCGTTTCTGCCATTCGATTGAATACATCCAGCAAATAACAGCACCAAATATTTGATATTTTGTGATGGCATCAATAAATTTAATTTGTTTTTGGCGGAAAACTCGGGCAACAATATCATGTCGATCGCTGGCCGCCTGTTTATATTGTAATTCATCTTTGATTTCCGCCCATGAAGAATTTCATGTAAATGTTATAAATAAATCTGGTCGGCCGTGTTTTCTGACATAAGTTATCGCATCTTGGGCATATTCATGCATGTGACGTGGACTTCCAGTAAACGTAGAAGGCAAGATGACCAATTTTCCCATGTTATCAACGTTTCCATCATTTATCATAGCATCTCTTAAATGAATGTATTCATCAGAACGTAACTTTCGTTGATTATGGCGAATAAATTCTAATCTTTCCGTCTCCACTTTAGCATACATATCAACCATAAACTGCTGAAATAACTGTCGACAATTTAAAACATGGTTATATTCACTATTTCTAGTCATAATTCGATAAGCATAAAATTGCATAGCTGATACTTTTTTGTTAGTTTCTACACCTGTAGCGGGATCGATTTGTTGTATATTTAAGTGATAACCATCTTCACCTTGCCAAAAAATTAACGGGTACTGTAGGGCATCATAACTTCGATGTGTTTCAGCAATACGTTGCAATTGATTACTTCGGCGTTGAATAATAATATCACGATGGCTATATTCATTATCAACAATTACTACAGCAACTTCGTCCGTTTGAGGTGCATTAAACCTTCGTTCATGTTGACCGGCTGGTCTTTTATCCGCTCGAATGACGATCTTATAATTGTCTGCAACCATTTTGTCTAAAGAAGTTTTAAACACCTTGATAAGTTGATTATTATCGTGAAGTAGACGCTGTAATTTTTGAATAATGTCTCGTTGTAGCCCCTGAATGCGAGAACAACGTTGATTTATTTCAAGTTCTTCGTTACCAATAAAATATATTTGAAGAAACTTTGCAGTTCCATCGGACATTGGCATCAGAGATCCTACTCGATGATAAATTTGGCCTTGAACCTTGAAAACTGGGCTGAAATTTTCTTCCTTGCATACTAAAGTTGCTCCAAATGAAGTCATTTGGAAACAACAATTATATCGACGTATATTTTGAAGGAAATGATTGGAATCTGGCGTTTCTCCATTCATATATGCGAGTAACTCTGATGGTGGTACATTTAATGCTGGTAAATTTACTTTACCACTTGAGCAGCACATACCAGCAGTTTCTCCCTTGAATTTTCGTGCATGACAATACTTGCATATCGTATCCAATTTGCCGATGATAACATTTGGATGTTCGTTATATTTTTTTTTGCAATCATAATGGAACGCCTGAAGTTCTAGACTCTCTCGCGAAGCAGCGCGTCGTTGGCGTAAAGCAGCCATTTTTTCTTTACTTTTGCTCTTTTCCATTTCACGTTGGTCAGCAGATTGACGATTTCGAATCGACTGTACTCGGGACCGGGTTTCCTCGTTAGTGTGTACTCTTTCTTCATCGGTTTGATTTTCTCTAATTCTTTTTACACCTTTACGAATATTCGAAAGTCGTTTTTCCCTTTGTTCTTCTGTCTCATTTTGACGTGCTATTTTTTTTCTTTTTGAATCAACTTTAGATTTTGTAAATATTGTTTTACGCTTTGGCATATTGTATATGTAATATAATAAAGTTACACAAATCGATCTCTTGCTTGTTACGATAATAAGACTGACGAAAAAACACTGAATTTTCGTTTATAAACAATCAAAGATAGAAATTTCTCGTATTAAAACACTCTAGAACATACAGGTAGTTTGTTATTTTTTACTTGTCAAAATCACTTGAATTAGTTTGAGCACTGTTCACTTTCGACTCCAATTGATCTTCACTCGACTGCTAACACCATTGAACTAACGAAAAGTCACTGAATTTCGCTTTATATACCATAAGACATGGAAATTTCTAGCACCAGAATACTCTAGAACATTCAGATAATTTGTTCTTTTTTATTCGTCAAAATCACTTGAATTGTTTGAACACTGTTCACTTTTGATCCCAATTGATCTTTACTCGACTGCTAATACGATTGAACTAACGAAAAGTCACTGAATTTCGCTTTATATACCATAAGACATAGAAATTTCTCGAATTAGAATACTCTAGAACATGCAGATAGCTTGTTATTTTTTATTTGTCAAAATCATTTGAATTGTTTTGAGCACTATTCACTTTTGATTCCGATTGATCTATACTCGATTGCTAACACGATTGAACTGACGAAAAGTCACTGAATTTTGGCTTATATAGCATCAGACATGGAAATTTCTAGTACCAGAACACTCTAGAATATTCAGATGTATATCATTTAGATTTAGGTCTGGTAGATAAATTATAACACTTGTACTTATTTCAGAATTTTCCAGATCATTCCAGAATTTTTAGAACTTTCTAGAGCTTTCCAGATCCATAACATTAAGTTGTGTACATTCTAGAGCTTTTTAGATGATGATATAACTAACTCATTCTGGAGCTTTCTAGATTATTTCAGAAATCTCTAGAATTTTCTAGAACATTCCAGATCGATAATATTCAGCTTAACTCATTCTAGGACTTTTGAGATCATTCCAGAAATCTCTAGAATTTTCTAGAACATTCCAGATCGATAATATTCAGCTTAACTCATTCTAGAGCTTTTGAGATCATTCCAGAAATCTCTAAAATTTTCTAGAACATTCCAGATGATAATATTCAGTTTAACTCATTCTGGAGCTTTCAAGATCATTCCAGAAATTTTTAGAATTTTCTAGAACATTCCAGATCGATAATATTCAGTTTAACACATTCTGGAGCTTTTTAGATCATTCCAGAAATTTTTAGATCTTTTCAAGAGTTTTCATGAGATAGAAAAGGACAGATATATATCTGAATACATTTTCGCCACCCACAACCACCCACTTCCACCCACCGCGACCAAACTCCCTTACTCCCACCTGGAGACCAAGGGGTATTTACCACCCCAACGGGAAGTTGATTGGAGTTAGTGGTGATAGAGAAAACCCTGGCTTTACGTACTAACATAAGCATTTTATATATATATATATATAGATTTAAAACAGTGAATAGCTGTACTTGTAAAATTTGTGTATAAAGTGTTTTTGTTTACCAACGATATCGGTTGCCAAGGCAACAATATCGGTTGTTAAAACAATTAAAACAAACATACCTATAAGATAAAAAAGATTTGATCATTTTCGGAGAATAATAAAACTCTTTTCATAAACTGTATATACCTCCATATGACAAAAAAGATTTGATTATTTTCTGAAGACTAAGTATTTACTTTCAAACATATATTGATGGAGCTAAAGAAGTTTTACTTCAGTCGTGTGGTCTAAAGCACACTCGTATTTTAAGCTATTGTAAGTATAGCTTTTATCGCGGGCTTTGAGGGGACTGAAAAAAACCTGACACCCCATAAAAAAATATATTGAGTTCTAAAAAACTTACAGTGCCATCTATCTATCCATCATGATGATGGTGATGGTGGTGGTGATGGTGGTTGCGATGGTGGTCGCGATGGTGATCGCGATGGTGGTCGCGATGGTGGTCGCGATGGTGGTCGCGATGGTGGTCGCAATGATGGTCGCGATGGTGATCGCAATGGTGCTCGTGATGGTGGTCGCGATGGTGGTCGCGATGGTAAATAATTATAATTGCATAAGTTTATAAAAAATGGAATGCAGTAGCTTTACCGCGGCAGTCCCCGAGTGCCACACGTCTTTTTTCTCTCTTAATCTTAATTCTACAGTCCCAAACGAACTAACAGACAAACTAACTAACTATGTAATATAATGCTAGTAAAGAAACTAAAATTTTTCCTTACGCACATTCTACGTTATATAAAATTAACACTCTTTCTTTAATTTACAGAACTTTAAATCTACTTATTTTGCTCTAAAAAAAAAGAATCAATATATAATAAAAAAATAAGAAAAGAGAAGTAATCTTTGGACTACGACGATTTGGTTTGAAGCAGAAAACAACATGGATAGAATTAAAAACATGAAAACATTGGAAATACAAGAAGTTGTTTTTGGCGAAAAGACAAAATATGTCATGCCTGTTGATGAATTCGACGTACAGTTTATGCAGCTGAACTACAATAAGTATAGAGTGAGAAATAATGAAGGTGTTGTTCCTGTGTGGAGTGTACAGCGGAATACATTGGACAATAGTTATTGTGAATTTGAGATAGTTGCTGGAAGTGATGAAAATGCTGAAAGTTATGGTGAGTGTGTCAATGATTAACAATATTCATAGCCCGCTCCATGCAAACATGGTTCTTATTCGAATAATTATCAATCAAAGTAATTGAAACTTTGTGAACACGTTCTAGAAACTAATATCTGTGTCGTTGATTTGTCAGATTTCAATAAAAAAATTCAAAATTTCTAAAAATTAGCATTACGGATTTTTTTACAAATGACAAATTTTATAGAAATCTGACACACCACAGACAGATAAACGTTCCTAAAACACAAGCGCTTTAATTTTTTTTTGTAGGAGAAACATACAAACTCGATTTTTCCTATACTAATGGGTATTACTACTACTTACGTAGGTACTGTACTAAAACTGTAAGTAAAAATTCAGTCAAGTGCTCCGACTCACACATGAAGGTTCCGTACCATCATACTAGAAAAAAGAAATAACATTTCTTGTATGGGGCTCCTTAATTTTTATTATATTTTTGTTAGTGGCAATACAAATACACACCTTGTGAAAATTTCCACTGTCTATTACGGTTCATGAAAAACAGCCAGCTGACAGACAGACAAAACAAACAAAAATCACGTGGCGCCTTCTTTCTTTTGTAGCGGTAAAATATGTCAGGTTCAGGTGAGGAGATTGTTGAATGAAAGGCAGACAGTGACCTAGAAATTTTATACAAATAGAAATACACACCCTGTGAAAATTTACGTTGGTCACTCTTTGGGTCTACGGGACTGTTAAAGTGCATGTGTGCCTGTGTGTGTGTCCGTCTGGGGTTTACAAAAATTTGACTGTGTTTGACAACAGCATTTGATGCAAAGTGACTATGAAAAAGAAGATGGTGTACGCATCTCAAAACAATGTCCATTCACTTCAGCCTTGAAGATCATCCTATTGAGTTCTGAAACAGACACGCACATAATAAGTGAGGGAGCGTAACACATTATGCGTATGAAGGAAGATTAAGAGAATAATTACATCTTTGCTTCTAACTAAGATGTTTATTTTAGATTTGTGTATACCCGAATACACCAGGCGGTGAAGGTTTCGCGAGAGATTATGTACTGTGTGGCTCTACAATTTATTTCTCCCTCATGTGACAGGAAGGGTCAGTCAGAAAATCTAACTTGAAAATTTTCTAATTTTCCAGGCAATAACAAATCAGCTGGTGAAACGACTAACCAATCATCTACATATAAAGATAACAAAATTGTAAACACATTTAGAAAACTTGATGAAGAAATTGATTTTGCTACTTACCTGAAAATAGTTAATGTGTTCAAAGAATCAGACACGGCGATAGCAGGCAGTGTTAAAGATGTCATAATAGATCAAGAGCAATCAATTTTAGGCGACAAGAATACACTGAAAAGCGAAACTCCATTTGTTACTCTATGTGTCCCATCAGGAGAAAAAATAAAAGTGGCTCTGAGTAATTTTCATGGGTTTTGGACATCTGGTGATGGTGTGCAGTGCAGAGTATGCCTGGTAATGGTGGAGGATGTAGAGGCGCACAAAATGGAGGTACGACATATGAAGAGGATAGCTTCCACAATCAATAATGTGCATTGTGTTAGAAAGGTAACTATTCATCATCATCATACCAGCCGAAGGACGTCCACTGCTGGACATAGGCCTCCCCTAAGGATTTCCACGACTACCGGTTCTGCGCTGCCCACATCCATCGGCTTCCCGCGATCTTCGCCAGGTCGTCGGTTCACCGCGTAGGAGGCCTGCCTACGCTACGCTTGCCGGTGCGCGGTCGCCACTCGAGAACTTTACTGCCCCAACGGTCATCTGTTCTATGAGCTATGTGCCCTGCCCTCTGCCACTTCAGTTTAACAATTCTGTGGGCTATGTCGGTTACTTTGGTTCTCTTGCTAAGTTTAAGGTAACTATTATCTATGTTTAATTTTTAAATGATAGAAATTATACTTCAAAAACAACGTTTTATTAGATTAATTATTTATTTATTCAATAAGCCCTTTGCATCATCTCACTTGATGGTAAGTGATGATGATACAAAAGATGGAAGCGGGCTTAACAAAATTCCCCAAAAGGGTGCAATAGAGGCTTCAACACCTGCCTGTACTCCGTAGGCATCCCACCCAATAATAGTAATGATTTCCCAATGCAATGGGGAACTAAATTCCTTATTTTCAAGCTGAAACACGTCAATGCTGTTAACATTGATATTCGGCGGCAGGACTTAAATAAGATGGTGGTAGGTAGCCAGGCGGGCTTTATTACAATTCCCTATCACCAACAAAACCGATTCTTACAAAGTTATACTCCGCTGGGTATCGAATCCGCGACCCCTTGGTTTAAAGCGAATGGATTAGTTATTACACAAAGGAGGGGATTTAAATCATCTATAGGCAATGTGCCTTGTTGTTTTTAATATTGTAATTATTTGAAATATTTTGTTACAGATTGGACCGATTTTGAACCACTGTGTGCTTTGCAATGAAATAATTGAGAATATTGAATTTCATTTGAAAACTAATGCAGATCATACTAAGCATTTAGAAAAAGCATTACAATCAATCGTACCTGAAATTGCGAATGGTAAACCTATAAACGCTGATGCTGAAAAGTTGAAAAACTTTATGATAGACACAGCTCATACTAAGCAGTTAACTTATATAAAAGCTTTAAATCATGAAACAAGTTATAATGTTTGTCCTACGTCGGTAGATAATACCGAAAACAGGGATTTTGAAAGAACACCTGAAATTCAACCTATAAATAATCCTAGACAGACTAAAGCACACGTACAAGGCAATCACCATAAAGCTCAGTTATTTATGATGAAAAATAAAGAAAGTATTTCAACATCAAATGGAAGTAACGAACTTGCTTATTGCAAATTTTGTGATAAACAAATGCATATTAACAACCTTAAGTCGCACAAAAAAGGTAAACACCATAAAGCTATGCTCGAGTGGCAGGCTAAACACAAAGTCAGTAGCACTTCAAAGCCAAAAAGTTCTGGCTTTAGACATGATGATAATTATAGATATGATGATAGCTTTGGATATGATGTTGGCTACACCTTAAATTATGGTTATGGAAATGGATATGATTATAACTATGGATATGCTTATGACTATGGATATGATTATGACTATGGATATCAACTTGGTGGGTTAAATTATTATAATCAGTACTATTACTGAACTAAGACCATCACTTAAAAATCAACAAAAACTAATGATAGATACGGAAAGTCAAACAGCTGCAAATACAGAAAGTAAAGTTATTGTTAAAAGAAAAACACTGCTTAAAGTTAAAGTATTTAATGACTGAAATAAGGAATAGCTTGGCTACCCCTAATTTTTCCTTAACACAGTGACATTAGGCGATATAACTCGCTACATAATACATTGTTGGTAGGGAACCAGAAAAGCTATACTTATATGGATGATGTTGCTTTGCCCCCAAGGGAGTGGACTTATGATCTATTTCCTACGAAGCTAGCAGCAAGCAGCTGAGATGCATGCGGGTTGTGCTAAGTAGAGAAGGTAGGAGGAAAAGCCTCTACTAAGGACATATTTGGGCTGTGTGAAGACGACTTGTTTATTTTATGAGTGTGTACCCAGTTGATTTCTTTGTGATTGTTTTATTATTGCCACATAAGAGTTCAGTTTTATTTAATTTAAATTTACTCGTCTTGTTCCCGAGTTTGGGAAGAGAATTTTGCCCCAGCAGTGAAGACAAACCTAATATTACGTCTCCTTAAATATTGTGTTATTGATTTGTTTTATTTTTGCATTGACTGTGTACTTATTTAATTTTCATAAGACACAATTACCTTTTTATATTTAAAACTTTTATGTTAAACTTTTAAATATACAATTGCCTATTTATGGCACTGTCTGCAAGGACTTGATGGAAAACCTTTATAAAAGGACATCTTCGGGCTGAAAGGCTGAAATTCTGAAATTCTGATGATGATTTGTGTAGTTTATGTGTTGAGTTTTGATTTATTTGCAATTGCTCAGTTTGCTAAAGCAGGAAGTTTTATTCAAATTAATTTATTTGCCTAATACGTGGTATAAAAAGATCTTAAAATACATACACAGAACGCATGTTTAGCTAGTGTTTAAAATAGCATGTAAATTAATTTTAATCTTAGTCCAAAGTAATCAAAAAATATACAAAATAATGTTATTCTTAATCCAAAGTAATCTACAAATTTAAAAAGCCTTTAATATTATAGCAGTTTGTGTCTTTCTGCCACTCATATAATATGATTTTAAATTGTCTTATGTTGAAATCCTTATTTAATTACTTGTTTACTCGTTTTGTGTTCGTTTTATTACGTTATGTTGTTGCTTCCTTTTTTGCATTGTGTACATACCTGTGAAGAAGAAAGGAAGCTGAAATTATGGTGATGATTTGTGTGTTTTATTCCTGCCTTTCTGGTTAACCCTCTTTAATTATTTGATCATTTGCCACTTAAAAGTGAAGAATTATTATTTAATTATCAAATGTTATTGTTAATAACTACTGATGTTGCTTCCTTTTATTTTTTCATTTCATTAATTTTCATAGCCTACCTCCTACCTATCTATGGAACACGGACTTCAAAGACTTTTGAGGGAAGGCCTTTATTAAAGACGTCTTTATTAAAGGCGTACTGATGATGTGTGTATTTTATGTGTACAGGGGCGCGGGGGTAAGGCGACAAAGGGGATCGAGACAGGAGCGGGCGGCAGGCGCATTGTTGTGGTAACAATGCGCGGGCGGCAGGCAATTAAAGCGCATTGTTGCCACAACAATTCGCCTGCCGTCCGCTCCTGTCTCGATCCCCTTTGTCGCCTTACCCCCGCGCCCCTGTACCGCGCGGGCAAAGACTCATTTAAGCGGTCTAGTTATACTTGATTTTTGATTTCTTTGTAATTGTGGGGCTTCCACCAGCTAACTAGTGGCGCTATCAGTTAAAAAATATAACTCGCTGAGTACACACTAATGAAAATTTTTAACGATTGATTTTAAGAATACCTGTTCGGTCCAAAACTTTCTGGCTGGAAAAATTTGGCGGCTTAAAAAAAAATAAAAAAGATGTCATCGCGATTGTCATTTAGTCTGCTTTTTCGAGTCTGGTTTTGGCGTTTCTGTTGGTTGTAGTTTTGATTTTACGGCGTTTTAACGATACGAATCCGGAAAACTTTCGAAATGATCAAATTGGAATATCGTTCCGTGATCAAATTCCTGACTAAGGAAGGGGTCAGCCCGACCGATATAAAAAAAAGGTTGGATGCCGTGTACGGGGATTCTTCTCCATCATTTTCCACGGTAAAAGAATGGAGTAAACATTTTCGATTGGGGCGGGAATCCATTGACGACGAACCTCGCTCCGGCCGGCCTATAGAAGTACTCACCCCGAGCAATGTATTAAATTAGTGGAAGAGGAAGTTCTGAGTGATCGAAGACTAAAGACTAAAGAAATAGCGGCAAGAACCGGACTTTCCAAAACTTCAGTACTTAGGATACTACATGATCATCTTCACATGAATAAAGTTAGTGCTAAGTGGGTACCCAAACTTCTTTCGAGCTTGCAGCGTACTGAGAGAAAAGCGTGTTCTCAAGAAGTTTTAGACGCGTATAGGCGTTACGGAAAAAGTTATTTGGAGTCGATTGTTACGGGAGACGAAACCATGGTTTTGTACTATGATCCCCTGTCTAAAAGGGAATCGATGGAGTGGCGTCGTCTTGGTGAAAAGCCACCTAGAAAGGCCAAGGTAACGCAATCCACCAAAAAGATTATGGCAACGGTATTCTGGGATTGTCACGGAATACTAATGATTGACATAAAAGAAAGGAATACCACGGTAAATGGCAGCTACTACGCCACCCTTATTGAGCAGTTGCGAGAGGCGATCAAGCAGAAACGACGTGGAAACCTTAGTAGAGGCACGTAGAGGTGTTCGGCTTCTCCACGATAATGCTCCCGTTCACACTGCTGCAATTGCCAAAGCTGCTGTAGCTAAATGTGGCTTCGAGGAAATTCGCCACCCCCCTTACAGCCCAGACCTGGCCCCAAGCGACTACTACTTGTTCTCGAGACTTAAGGCAGACTTAAGGGGAAGACGATTTTCTTCGGATGATGAAGTGGCCCAAGCAGTTTTTACCCATTTCGAGGACAAAACTCCAGAATATTTTTATAGGGGGATAGAAATGCTTATCACGAGATCTGCAAAGTGCGTTGAAATAGAGGGGGACTATGTCGAAAAATAAAAATAAAATTATAAATATATCTACTTGTTTTCTTTGTTAGGCCGGACACTTTTGGACCGCACCTCGTACATGTACTGTAGTTTATTTAGAAACTACCACATTTGGGTTTTATGCTAATTGTAACTACCGCGAACTATGTTTCACCAAGTTGATAGTTTCTTATCATACTAATAAATAAATAAAAATAAAAAAGCCTTTATTTGACTATGCTACATTTCATTAACCTTACGGGATCTATCTCGCGAGATAGTGACTAGTGACATTACAATAACACTAAGCGAAGTGAATAACATTAAAGAAATGAGCGAGTGAAGCGAGCGATGTTAGGGTTCGGTTAGGTGTGATTGATTAAACAATTAAAGAGCCTCGCGAAGCAGCAGGTAGCAGAATGCGAGAGTGAAATTGTAAGCCGTTTGACAATTTACAACGTTAAATTATAATGTAACTGAATTTAGTGTTGTGAGATTGTAATATCGCAGTTTTGACAATATCCCGCTCACGTTTACTATTAAAAATTAATAAAATAAACCTCTCTGTACTGTGCTATTTGTCACCATTTTGGGCCAGCGATTCTTTAAATTTCATCCTCCCATCGGGTAGAGGGTCTTCCTCTCTTACTTTTTCCTTGAGTTCCTCTTCGTACGGTGGTATTGTAGGTCCATCTTTTGTCTCTAAGCCGCGGTATGTGGCCGCTATGTCTAATCATCATACTACAGTACCTAAATTCATCGTTTTTGAAAAGTAATTTTTCATTCCATCTATTCGAAAAGGACGATTTGGTTCGCCTTTAAGTGCACACAAACGTGTTGTTTTCTATAAGAAACTTTTAGCGGGCAGTAATTAGTTTTTAATCCTCTTTATAAGTGCGCCGCAATTATCTTTGCCGCGCACTTTTTGAATTTGGAACATTTTAGTGTTCAGCGCCAAAGAAATCGAACGCAAATATTGTTGGAATAAAGACTGGCTGGTACGACGGCCCACAGTTGCGCCGCCGGATAAATAAAAAAAAAGAAATTAAATTAAAAACGCCCGCGTTTTCGTAAATTTTCACGGATTGTTAGAACTTCATAGTTTTTTTTTGAAAAATGACACTGAAAGTATAGAATTAACTCCTGAAAGTATTAGAAATGTGATGGATAATCTATTACCTGCAAAATCCCGGGAGAAATATATGAAAGCCTATGGTAATTTTATTGAATGAAGAAATCTCAGAGTAATCATGTAGGTATAGAGCGCGTCTAACGCATCGGTCGCCAACACATCGTAGGCAAGTGAGCTATAGTAAAATATATGTATGTATACGTGACAAATAGGGATGGGCTGCAGTCTCAGAGTAATCATATGTATACTCAAAGGGAGAAATGCAAGAGGCGCCATTTATTTTCTCATAGAGGGTAATGAAATGTAGAGTATCACTCGGGCACATTTTTTTTTTAATTAAAAAATATATTTTTGGCTCGGGAGACGGGTCGTTCCTTTCCCTCTAATATGGTTGATGGGGGCGATGGCTGACTCTCGCGTTATACGCGTGACCGGGTGCTGTCAGTGTGAACTGGCCTACTCTTGTCAAAGGTTTCAATGACATTCAATAATTTTATGTATAACTTTTCGTGTCATATTGTTTCCATGTTCTAATGAGATAATCTGGTTTATTTATAAGATTTAATTTTTACATTATTAACTAATGATTGTTTATTTCTTGATTTTTCATAAATGAAATTATGTTATTATTAATATAAGACTTATCAGAAAGAGTGTAATTAGCACCTATTTTGAATAAATACCTTGAATCTTAAAAAGTACTTTGAATCCCTCGCTACGTTCAGGATTCTACTAAAGAATCCCTCACTTCGCTCTGGATTCAAAAAAGCGCCCTGGCCGTAAAAAATATTATTTTGTTCCCTTATGATACAATCTACTATCAGAAACTAAAACCCGACTACTGAAAAATCACGCTCTAAAAAGTTTGAAACAAGAAAATTAACTTGTAAGTTGTTTAATTGTTATACGATAAATATTGTATGGTTTGTAGTACAAAAATTGTTATGTACAAACTTTGCACAGAATAATTGTTAGAAGGGACATCAAGTCCCATACAATAAAAAAAAATCGGGATCTAGATTTTTTAGATTAGCGTGTGAATAAATGATGCTTGAGGGTCAGGAAGCCTATGGTAATGTGGAAAACATGGTTAAATTTCAGTTACTTATTAAAAACTCATTTAAACCATTTTTTATGGATATTTGTATGGGACTTGATGCACATTCTTAACAGAAATCATTCCTTTTTGTTTTTATTTTTTCGATTAGCGTGTGAATAAATGATGCTTGGGTCACTAACGCCTATAATAATGTGAAAAACATAGTAAAATTTCAGTTACTTATTAATTTTAGAGTTCCGTACAAAAAAAACGGAACCCTTATAGGATCACTCTTGCGGCTGTCTGTCTGTGCGTCCGTCTGTAACAGCCAATTTGCTCCGAATCTACTGGACCAAATCAGGTGAAATTTGGTAGGATGGTGTAATCCTATGACCGAAACACAGATGTGCTAAGTATTTTTTATAATTATGGGTCATTTTCAGAGAACAAATTAGGAAATTAAAAAAAAAGTTTTGCAAATCTTACTGTGTCGTAAATCAAATGAAAAGGCTCATTATGAGAATCTCAAATATATCTTTGTTATTATTGTAAAATAAATAGTTTTGATTTTATTCATGAAAGAAGACGAAAACTGACCATTCCCGAAACTACTGAGCCTAAAACTTAAAAAAAATACAAAATATAGTTTATTGCTTGTAAATACAGGAAAACCTATAAGAATTATATCAAATAAAATAAAGTGGTAAACTCAAAACGTACACTTCCGGAAAATAGTTCACTAAAACAGCACTAGATAGCGCCAGTAGTAGTAGTCTTACTGTGAGGATTTCAAATTTGATATTTTGTATTTGACTTTGGCATTGTTGAACCCTCTCCACGCGAGTACAACTCGCACTTGGCAGATTTTTTTATTTATGGATATTTGTATGGGACTTGATGCACCTTCTTAACAGAAATCATTCCTTTTTGTTTTAATAACTCGGTATATATTTTTTGCAAATTTTATACCTTTTTGAAAAGCTGTTAAAAGGAACTTTTTCCCGTATTTTGCAAGCTTACTGTAAGTGTATATTTTTTTTACAAAACCACGAAGAAATCAATGGGTTTTAGGTACAAAACTTTAAATTAAATAGGCTTTAACTCGAAAACCGTATGACTTTTTTGTTGCAAATTAGAAGGATCACGTCGAATTTCCAGTCATATACAGTTGCAAATTCGAAGGATTACGTCGAATTTCCAGTCATATACAGTTGCAAATTAGAAGGATCACGTCGAATTTCCAGTCATATACAGTTGCAAATTAGAAGGATCACGTCGAATTTCCAGTCATATACAGTTGCAATTTAGAAGGATCGCGTCGAATTTCCAGTCATATACAGTTGCAAATTAGAAGGATCACGTCGAATTTCCAGTCATATACAGTTGCAAATTAGAAGGATCACGTCGAATTTCCAGTCATATACAGTTGCAAATTAGAAGGATCACGTCGAATTTCCAGTCATGTACAGTTGCAAATTAGAAGGATCACGTCGAATTTCCAGTCATATACAGTTGCAATTTAGAAGGATCACGTCGAATTTCCAGTCATATACAGTTGCAATTTAGAAGGATCACGTCGAATTTCCAGTCATATACAGTTGCAAATTAGAAGGATCACGTCGAATTTCCAGTCATATACAGTTGCAAATTAGAAGGATCACGTCGAATTTCCAGTCATATACAGTTGCAAATTAGAAGGATCACGTCGAATTTCCAGTCATATACAGGATGCATCAAAATGGTGTAGGTCCTGTTAACTGAGGCTTCTAGTCATCATACCGATCAATTTTTGTTGTATGACTTTGCTGACATCGCAAAAAAGTTAAAATTCTTCATACAAATCGATCGGCTGATCGACCAATTTTGTGCATTTTTACATGGAGGATCAAATTTTTTTGGAGAATTGACTATAGTTTCTTTGGGGAAAGTTGTTCAGTATGATGAGTAGAACCCCCAGATAACGGGACCTACACCAATTTTACCTGTACATTGGCTGTTTGAGAATAAAATAAAAGTTTAACCTTTCAAGTTTTTCGAAAATTATTATGTTACTGTCTATTTTTAGGGTTCGTACCTCAAACGGTAAAAACGGAACCATTATAGGATCACTCGCATTTCTGTCTGTCTGTCCGTCTGTAACAGCTAATTTGCTCCGAAACTACTGGACCACTTTTCATTTCATTCCATTTATTTATTACAGTATCACAACTAATAATGTACAAACATAACAATATGAGTAACAGTAGGTAGCTGTTATATCAATTAATTATGACGCCCCGTAGCATTAAGCAAGTCGGTGACTAAAAGATGAACGTGGTTTTTTAAATAAAAAAAATGAGTGCGTTTGACTACATCTTACCTGAGTCGAGGCTGGTACACGCAAACTCCAATAATGCCTATTCACTCTCGCCTTGAAGATCCCCATATTTTAAGAGACCTATCATAACATACTGTTTAGTTATGACTTAAAAAAAATAAATGATGTTCTTGTCAATAATCAATACGCAGGGTGCATCGTGTCTTGCATCGTGAGTATGTATTTAATTAAATGTTGCTATCTAAACTAAAGATCCTAAAAGCTTTTTACAGCGAGCCTGGATGCTGCTTGTAAGTTTAAATAATACGGTCACGGTAACACACAAATATAATACAGAACTAATACTTTATAATTATATAATTAATAATAATTTAATACGGTTTACCAATTGTGAATAAAAAAAAATGTGTGTGTCAGCTCCGACGCACGACTGGAGTTTACTCGCACTTGAAAAAAAACTATAACTCACTTCATTTCTACTATTGAACACGACCTTTTTGTATCGAAACTTTTTCGTAACGCTGTCATTCATCGTTAGATTTTACTCCTCACATTTTTCTCATACCGGGCCCCTTATATATGCAAATCGATTCTTAAGGAGTAAACTCCAAAAATAATTAATTATTATGCATATTAGATTAACTCGAAAGTTAAAAACTTAGCTAATGACGAAGCAGATTTATTTGTAGCCAGTATCAATACCTGAGCCTAATATTATATTTATCTTCTCGACGGACTCCTCTACCAGCTCATTTTCGTTATTTTTGTTTATTATTTTGTCAGCAATCATATCTGTTAGTTCGTCAATGAAGCTTGCTCTGGCTGCTTCATTCGACGCTCTCTCAATATGATTAGAATTTTTGTTTTTTTTCATTATTTTGTCAGCAATCATATCTGTTAGTTCGTTAATGAAGCTTGATCTGGCTGCCTCTTTCGTCGCTCTCTCAATCTGATTAGAATTTTCAGTTTCTTCCGTTAGTTTTATCTTCTTAGATTTTTCCGTTTCTTCCATTAGTTTTATCTTAGAATTTTTGGTTTCTTTCATTAGTTTTATCTTCTTCAACATGTCTTCCGTTTTCTTCTTCTCTTGTTTAATGGCTTTCAGTCTTTTTAACAAAACTTTTTCAATATCCTCGTCGTCATTTTCATCAGTTTTGAGTGACTTAGTTTTCTTCTTTTGTGCAGCTTTATTTTTTAAAGGTTTTACAGTTTTCTGTATTTCCTTCTCATTTTTTTTCAGTCTGACCATACTTTCATCATTTAATGAGCTATCGTGTATTTTATTCGCAATGTTAAGTTTTTTGTTAATTTTCTTAAATTTTCGTGCACTTTTTCCTTGTATTTTTATTCCTTCTGATACATCCATAGGCATATCTTCATAAACAAGTTTTTCCAAAATGTCATTTTCGTTTGGTGCTGGAGGTAGAAACTGCCTTTGGTAACCTAAATCGATGTAAACTATGATGACTGGAAAAAATAAATCAGATACATCGCCTAGTTGTGTTGTTTGATTGTTTTTGATTTGAATTACTATCCGTTGTTACTAATTCGATTTGTCACCACAGTTGTTAATCATAAGTAATTAGAATTTTACTAGGCGTAAGTATGTACTTTGCTGTCTTTCAACGTGAACTCAATGGATGTGTTACGTTAAGACGTGAAAGATTTAGACAAAAACATGTACCTACGTACTTTTAAGAGCTTCATACGGCTAAACTGAAGCACTGAAAAATAATAATTATACCGCCTACCTACCTATAAGATCCATCTGACAAAACAAAATATATTTTTGAAAATTAAAGACCGCGCAAATGCAAAATCATCAAATTCTCGAATAAAATAGCGCTAGTATCCCCAACATTCGTATAGTGTATTCGTTTTAGCGAAGCGTCGGTGGCTCAACCGGTAACGATTCGGTCCTCCTAACCAGAGGTCCCGGGTTCAAATCCGGACGTCCAATGTACCAATGAGTTTTTCGAAACTTACTTTCTACATAATATATTTACTTTATCGATGAAAGAAAACATCGTGATGAAACCTGCGCATCTGATTCCAGATGTGTATGAAGGTCGCGTGGCAAATGTAGGTACGTAGGTGTAATACTAAATGCCCTACACGTGACCGTGGGTGATGCTAAATGCAACACCAGGCAACCGCCGTTTATCCCTTGGATCATCATATTAGCCGAAGGACGTCCACTGCTGGACATCATAGGCCTCCCCAAGTATTTCCACGACGACCGGTTCTGCGCTGCCCGCATCTAGCGGCTTCCCGCGACCTTCACCAGGTCATCGGTCCACCAAGTGGGCGGCCTGCGTTTCCTGAGTTTTCCGGTGCGTGGTCGCCACTCGAGAACTTTACTGCCCCAACGGCCATCTGTTCTACGAGCAATGTGCTCCGCCTACTGCCACTTAAGTTTAGCAATTCTGTGAGGTATGTCGGTTACTTTTTTTCTCGCGGATCTCCTCGTTTCTGATTCGATCACGCCGAGAAACTCCGAGCATAGCACGCTCCATTGCCGTTTGGGTGACCTTGAGCCTTCTTATGAGGCCCATAGTAAGCGACCATGTCTCAGTTCCGTATCCCTTAGATAGCACAGTTAATTGTATCACACGATAAGAGAGAGAGCGACACCTTACTCACCCAACGTTATAATTAAATTGAAATGCATCTTAAATTTGTACGCATTCCGCGTACCTACTAGTCTGTTGCAGCAGAACCTATTTTGTTGCAAGAAATAAATATTATGTTACATTGTAAAATTACAGTTTTTATATCTGAATTGCACTGTACGAAAATATACGCATTGTGTTTATTTTTATGGAATCAGGTGTAAATAAAGTACTTATATATTTTTATACAGTGTGATAGGCGCGAGTTTTCTTAGCCGTTAAGGTCAGGTTAAGTACCTACTCAGGTCAGGTAAGTAAGTAAATTTATTAATAAATGATTTTTTTAAACTTTTAGGTACCTACCTAAAATTTAATTTTAATTATAATTTTTGTATTTATTTGCGGAACTAAGTCGGAGTGTTTTATGGCGGTCATTTAGAATTGTTTTTTTGGCAGGTATTCTATGTTGTAGTCCTGCACTTTTCAGTCTTCGACGAATAGTGTTTTGGCACACATTTAGTTCAGACGCATAAGTTGGTATGCTCACAAAACGCTGAACAAGGACATCCTTGACTAAGCGTCTGTCTTCATATGCCGTGGTCACACGGTGACGTCCTGTAGATATTTTTGTCGAAATATTTTAGTGAACTTATTAAGATTTTATTTTTAAGATAAGATAAAGGTGAAAGTTTCATGGCCTGCGTTGTTTACGGCTGCAAAAGCCGTAGTTCTGGAAAAAACAAATGACGATCGGCACTTGTCATTTCACAGGTAGGTGTTATGAGTAACATTTACAATATTTACAATACGCCTTTACCTATTTTTTTAAATATTTAGGTTATTTCCACGGTCATCCACTCTTTACACCTTTAACTCATCCACTGGTTTATATCTTTACCCAAATTTTTCTGATCTTATAAAATAAAAGTATTCCATAGTACCCCAAAATTTATTTTCTTTCCGAAATTCATATTTAGGCAGCGAGTAAAAATTCTACGTATCATGTAGCATCTCTATTATATTATTTAACCCCTTTTAAATAAATTATGCTGCATTAATGTATGATATGTATGATATACGCCTATGTTTGTGCTATTTGTTTTATTCAATAGACAGAATAATTTAATGCCTTCTTTTGATAAATTATTGCCAAAATGTATTTTGTAGTGTTGTGCTCGTTATCGATATTAAGTATGCCATACTAACATAATATAGCAAAAAGACTACAGGGAGCCGGCTCATATAATGTAACGAGTTAAAAAGCCTACCGTAGCGCCATGATTGTCCTTACTTCCTATGCTGGCGTCAAAGATGACCCACTTCCGAATTTGCTCAAGATACATTCTAATATTTTTTAACCCCCGACGCCAATAGAGGGATGTTATAAGATTAACGTCTGTGTCTCTCTTTTGCAGCGGAGACCTGCAGAGACAGTCAACCATCAACTTCAAGAGAATTAAGTGCACAAGTTGTTGCTTCAAAATTATTTACTGAGCCATGCATTGATGATACATCGAGAAAAAAGAAACATCTGCAAGATGTCTCAAAAAGTTTCAGCTTAGAGTTTGACAAGTATGTTAAAAATTATAAATCAAACACTAGCCAAGTGCGGTGATTTATTTAGAGATTTATCTCAACATAGTTTTGGTCAATGGAATGTAGTTAGTCTACGCCAGTAATATATAAGTCACTGAGTTAGTCATAGAAATTTAATTATGAAAGCCGTAACCGAGCACTAAATAAAATAGTAATTTGACAGCCAGAATTCATTTTATGACTAAACAAATTACAACCTGAGGATTGAGTTTGTAACTTTTTAAATAAAACTGTTTTGTTCATAGGATAATAGATTAAATAAACCAAAAATACCAACACTTATATTGGATTTATTTAAACTCCACAACAATATACATCACCATTTTACTTTCCTTGTAAACTGCTCAAAATTATGTTCTACCTTAGAAGAGTGGAAGAGATTGTTAGAAATTACTGTAATACAATTTAGATTTTCCATATTTTTGCACAAAAACCACTCAAATACGACGAAATTCACTTATAGTAACTGAGAGAGTAAATAAGAGTATATAACTTGCCCATTTACACTCATCCTAAGTAGGTATTTTTATAGCTTTTTAAATTTAGAATGTCTATTTACTTTATGTATAGGGTAAAGTCAGAGTCTGACTATAGATAACATCATAGAATCTATCTGATGTGTACTTATCAAAGGTAGTTTTTAAATTAATTTTATTATTCCATACCTACCCTCATTACATGCACTTTGATATCTGTATACGAACTGCAAATAAACAGCAGTCTGTAGTCGTTCGTGTTTGATTCCATACATTCCATTTGGGTCGGTAGGATATATTTTAAAAGTAACCGTACTCAGACACAGCCACAAGGTAAACACTAAGGACTTTTAAATTTACACTCGATTCTGTTCTTAATTTGAAACAGGGTGTTGTTTCAATGGCTTTGGACAACCTCCAAGCTATACCCAAGAGACGGTCAATTAAAATAACTGACGGTTTGCTTCAACTACTTTTCGAGTTATGAATTTGTTTTCTAAATATGAAGTTTTAAAGTGAAAATATCAGTCAAACCGTTTTTTCAGGACATCTGAAAAAATTATAAATAGGTAGTACCTATATATAATTTTTATTATCATCTGAAAAAAATATAAATAGGACATAATAATCAATTTAAAAGGAAAACTATCATGGCTAAGTAAATTTTCTTAGTTTAGTACATCTTATTATATTGTGGTTTAGCAGTAATTGCCAAACATCTTAAGATATGCAGCGGAATTTGTAACAAGTACAATATAGATTTTTCATACGAAATGTTTTTTTACCAGATACAAAAAAGAACCGCCCAAGTTAGACTCGGGGTCACAAAATCAGGGTTCCGCACGTAAACTTTAACTACCAACAGACCAAGACCTCTCAATACATACTATTCTTATTCTGGACCTTGAAATTTTATTTTTCCTTTGAGAACGGAAGAATTTTAGATTTTCTAATAGATTTTCCTGCAATCTATGCATTCAACCTCGTATACTGTGAATTTTTCAAGATTTTAATTCAATACTATTTCTCCAGGCTAGTTATTTCCTCCAAGCTTATAATATTATCCCAAGACTTTTTGTAGTCTATTTATGATAATATTAAAAAAAACTTACGCATGCGTAATTGCGTAAGTGTGCTAGCTAAAATATGGCGCAATTTTTGTAAAACCGAATTGAGATGTTTTAGTTGTGAAAACGAATAAAATTATGAATAGTTGATATATGTGTATATTATAAAAAATATACTTATGTGTATATATTAGAAAAAACAAAGTGAGAGTACTACCCGGACATTTAAAATGAGCCAAAAGTCGCGTAAAAAGGACTTTGGTTGCCGAGACATTGATAGATGTATGTATGTATGTACCCATGTATTTTATTTTTTTGTCACAGACGTTTTTTTACCGGTTTTCTCAAAACTGTATTGAAAAAAGTTATATGATACATGGGTGTTAAAGAAAATAACTAACTCGTGACGGTGGTAAACCCTCACCTGCGGCTTGGGCTCTTTCCCATTGTGTTTATATTTTTTCAAACGTCTTTTTTATACTGTTCCAATGAAGCTTGCATTTTTGGAATTCGCATGAATGCGGCTTTTCAAAAATATTTTTTCTAAGCCGATTCCGGTACTCATTCAAAATTTATCGACATTGGCAGATTTTTTTGCTTAAAAGATTTCAGATTTTGGGCCGAATATATTTTTTTTGTATGTAAAGGTGTTGTGTTTGTTTCATAGAATGATTGGCCATCTTTTATATATACGAAAATGATACCACACTTGCCCAGGTAGCTATAAACAAGCAGTTATGATGACTAAAAGTGTGCGCGGCGTAAGAAAACTTCACCCACTCCCCCTTCCCCCAGTGGAGTGTTTTCCGCTGCCTCCCAGGCGTTTTTCATTCTGGTCTACCTAAGTAACAAGTGTGCCAAGTCGATTGCTTTAATGACAAAAATATTGGTTCCCATACATATGAGTGTACATAACAACCCCACTATAAACTGCATTTTTATCTTCACGATTATTTTACACAGCTCACGGTAACAATCGACAAAACATGATCGATCACTAACATGAGGTTCATTTTGTTTACCCACTAATGTCAAATGTAGACTTCGAAGCGCGACAAAACGGTTGTACCACGACACTGAGCATGGCCCTCGTGAGATAAGACTGGTCTCGATCTCATTTGTCATGTGTAGAGATTTTATCTCGTGCCGAGCATGAACGCACCGCAATAGGCTTATTTTGACGTTTGATTGAAGACATATATGTCGGCACCCCCTTGAGGCAACCTTGAGGTGTCGACAAACTTCTAGAGACTGTTTATAGATTTTTTGTGTTTTATTATTGTTTTATCATCAAATAACAAATTAGGTACTTACTTTTTCCTTTTATTTCCTTTGCTTTTGTCTCAGAAACTTGCACGACAACCAACGGAGCCAGACAGTCCCCTCACCTCCAAAGAGAATAATCACTACGTTTGCCCACCTCACAAACGATAACAGTTGTTTTTGTGTCAAATTATTACTTAATCAAGCAAATTTTCATATCTCGGTCTCTTTTTGGAAATACAAACCAAGCAATTTACCAAACAGATTTGTCGCCTATCAATCAAACTGCTATGTCGCAGCGAATTTCCACTCTACACACTCTCTACCTGTAACGGCATGCTCGCTCGCACACGCGACAAAAGCCCGTAGAATTTTTTTTTTTTCTCGTCGCGCGCGACAGATGTCTATGACCTCATGCTACGCCTGCTGGAGTGCTGGAGATCCTACTGGGGCGTAGCGAGGCTCTTCCGCTTGTGTAGCAGAATGCTTCGCAGAATAAGAAATCATCTGTTTTTATTCGCATGGGCCGTGAAAGTAAGCCGATTGACAATTTACCGTCATATTATATTATAACCTAACTGAATTTAGTATATTGAGATAGTGATATCGCGGTTTTACAAAATATCTCGGCGACAGATATAAGCCACTATTTAAATCAGTGTTGCCAGATGCGAAATCGCAAAGTACAGAGGTTTAATTTAAAAATAACTGCCTCCATACATACTTACCAGATATTTGAAAAAAAAATACAGTGAAATTACAGTAAATTGTATGCAAGCCCTAGTGCCAAAATTACAGTGTTTGTACGAAAATTCTCAAAATTAATTACAGGGGACAACACGAAAATACCCTGTAATTACAAAAAATCTACCGTAATTACGGTGTAGTAGGCAAAACTGAATTAAATGCTCTTTGGCCGAGTTTTTCTGGCGGGATTTGTGATATCCACTCCTTTCACTTTGGTCACTACACTATCCAAGGTCATTTGTCCGTCGCTTCACCTTGGACACTAAAGTGTCCATGACAAGGAACACAGAAAAATATAGTCGTTCTTCTCCAATCCGTAAAAAATATGGCGAAAACTATTTGGCATCCTTGTCTCCATTAAATTATCACGTTTTTTTACCCAGGTGGCGCTACGGATGCGATATAATATCATTCAAAAACTCATTTCAAAGTTGACCGTTTGTTGGTGCGGAAATTTTCTCTAACGTCTCTTAATAAATTACAAATAAATTGTGTATTTTTAAGGTTTATTGTTACGGTGTATGTTGATTGATATTTCTTACATATCTTCTGTGATAATTGTGTGCAGATTTCTATTAATACGTAAGTACTTTTTTTCTAAATCTTCAAATAAACCTGGGCGGACTCCTGGTACTCGGTAGTGGATATGAACTTTGCAGGTTTTTGCTTATTTACTAACATTTTGAATAAGAATTAATTATAAAAGGGGTGTTGGCAGTAATAAGTAGACTATTTGGCATGCTTATATAAATAATTATGCTCGATAAACGTAAGATTTCTCTATTCAAAACGCGCTGTTCTCAATTGTTCTATTTTGGATACCCTAGTGTCCACGGTGACTTTAAAGAACAATAATAAGGCAAGAACACACTTAGTCTGAATTATATTTTGTAATTTGTGTAAATGAAATTAAAGTACAGATAACGTACATTAAACGTAATGTACATAAAATCACGTACTATCCCCATACCATCGCCTACCTTCTCCATCGTCCACTGTAGTTACTATAGAGATTGTAATTTTGTTTAGGTGTTTCTTTATCCTTAAATGTTCATACAACAAATTAGCCCTGGACACTATAGTACCCAGCAAGAAAGAGGTACGGATTTTTAAACTCTCTTATGGTGCTTTTTAGCTTTTCTATTGCTAAAAGATAGATTATCGCTCCCAACAACTGAATAACTAATGTTACTGTCATACAAAAATCCACTATACAGAAGTCCCAATGAAGTGTGGTAGTGGATAATTTTTGCGAGTGATCACTGTTGTTATTAAATGCTTGTTTTATCGTTGTTGCTATCGTCTACTGTTTATTTTTTATACAATAATGACAGTAATTGTGTATTAAGTTTCTTATATTCTACATATTTTTGGTCTATGTTTAGCACCAATAATTCACAGAACTACCAAAGCTCTTTGCTGTAGATGTTGTGCGTCAGTTGTGGCCGAGCAAAACATGCGTTGAAATCAAAGTCTCATAATTTTATATTTTATTCAAAGTATGAAATATTTCTTAAATATTTTATCATAGAATATATGTGAGATAAATTATAGCGCAAAAGCAAATAGCTTAATGCTACCATGCTCGTTATAAATGAGTTTGAATGCTAACCTGATGGAGAAAACTCGTTTCCATAGCCAAGAAAAATTCACAACTTTGAAATGCTCTTTGGCCCTGCTGTCTGTTATTTATTTTCAGTGTTGTCAGTTATTTTAATTTTCCTTTTCATTTAAATTAAAATGAAAAGGAAAATCTGGTGTTTTTCACTGATCTTATGAAATCACCTGCGGTTTTAGTGTTTTTGTACCCTAATAAAATGTGAATTTCACTCTAATCTCCTGGATTAGTCAAGAATATTTTAGTACATAAATAGGTAAGTATCTCCGTTGTCAATTCTACGACCAGGATAAAAACAATATGAAAGGAGCTAGGTACCAGGTAAATGGTGATTAACTTAATTGTAATTATTTTAATCTACACTAACTAACCAACAGATTTCAATCTGGGTTTTTTTAGGTAGCCCTAAATCCGATAATCGTACTTACATATGTTTAGATGTAAGTAGGTAGTCTCTGACGAGCTCGTCATTGGATTTCAAGAACCTATTAGGGTGGATATTTATCTGAAAGACCCCAAAAATCACGTCAAGACAATTTACCGTAAATGAAGACATCTACGGCCAAAGGCCTCCCCAAGAATTTCTACCAAGGACTGGTCCTGCGCTGCCTGCATACAGGGGCTTCACCAGGTCATTGGTTCACCAAGTGAGAGGCCTGCCTCGCTGTTTCCCGTTGGGCTATTGCCACAATAAATCAATGACATCCTGTATTTTAATAGATGCACCTACCTACATAATTAAAGTGTTAAGTACATCCTGAATTTTATCCTTTTTACAGATATATAAAATACAGAACTTGAAAAAGTGATAAGACTAAATGCTTGAACATGATGGTACAAAACAAGACCAGATATGATGCAACAGTCAAATTACAGTAAACAATCAAAGACAAAAAAGACATTACCTTCAGTTGTCTGATATCTTGAATTTGTACTTTTGCCTTTATCTATATATTAAGTACCAATATACTTATTTTAATAAAAAAAGGAGACCAAAATGGGTAAAAATAAAAACAAGAAAAAATCCAAAATATATCAAATTGATGTTGAGGAAAAGATAAAATATGTCATGCCTATTGATGAATTTGACGTACAGTTTCTGCAGCTGAACTACAATAAGTACAGAGTGAGAAATAATGACGATGTTGTTCCTGTGTGGAGTGTACAGCGGAATACATTTGACAATAATTATTATGAATTAGAGATATTTGCTGGTAGTGATGAAAATGGTGAGTGTGAACAATTTATAACTATCATTTGTTAACATTTAAAACCAGTCTTAGCCTGCGTGAATATAATATACAGTAATACCTCGGTTTACGCGATGGATGCGTTCCGATCAATTTTGTGCTAAGCAAAATATGTGTATAACGAGGTCAATGAAATAACAAGCAAAATAAATTACAAATTTTATTGCCTATGAGCTTACAAAAAAACGAAATACCTAATTTTAATATTTTAGAGAAATACTCATCTAACATTTTATGAGTAGAATTTTTCTTGCGCTCAAGTAAAATTTTTTCGTAGCAAGTAACACCATTTTCTATGGATTGCCGCAGATTTAAAATACGGTTGACATCACTGTCCGAACTTTCCAACATCTCTAGACCAGAATATATTTTTGAGTTTTTTTAATAGCGCGAATTAGCGCGAATTTCAAAAACCGCGTTATAACGAAATTGCGCAAAGTGAGGTCGCGTAAACCTGTATTATTATAATAATCGAGGGTGCATGGTGCACAAACCACAAGCAAGCAGCTTGCGAGTGTGGAATATAGTTTTCTCCAATAAAAATTGCCTATGTGTTAATCCAGTGTTGACCAATTTATTTAAATTTGTTCAGCTGTTTAAACATGAAAGTAAAACAAACAAATAAACATCCATACTTTAGTACTTATAATATTATTATGATATCATATGATGACATTCCTGTCATCGTAAATAGGGTGGAGAGGAGCAATGGCTGACATTCACGTTATACACATGACCGGGTGCTGTCCTTGTGAACTGGCCTACACTTGTCAAAGGCATCCATGACATTTAATGATTTTAATGTACAACTTCTTGTGTCATATTGTTTTCATGTTCTAATGACATAATTTGTTTTTTTATATCAAGGATTGGATTTTGACGTTATTAACTAATAATTGTTTATTTCTTCATTTTTTGTAAATGAAATTATGTAATCACTATTTTATGACTATCAGAAAGAGTGCACCTATTTAAAATAAATGTCTTGAAATCTTGAAGTCTTCTTTAGGCTCCCCTAAGGAAGCCGGCTGCGCATCCACTTGTCTCTAGCAAGCTTGTTCAGGTTGTTGCTCCATATAGCAAAATCATCTTTTAACATGCTATACCAAATGCTTAAGGTGGGGCCACAGTCCAAATGTTTGCTTACACAATACCAAAGTATATATTATCATATCAGGTCATATACGTCCCCACCGAGGGGCTCGAGCCTACCCTGAACTAGGGCGATCAGGCCTTAGTCGACCACGCGGGCCCAGTGCGGGTTGGTCAACTTCACACACAACCTTCGAGTTTCATCGCAGGCGTGTGCAGGTTTCCTCACAATGTTTTCCTTCACCGTTAAAGCAATCGGTAAGTATGTACGTAAGTTTTGAAAAATTCATTGGTACATTGGCCGTCCAGATTGGAACCCGGTACCTCTGGTTAGAAGAACCGAGCCGTTACCGGTTGAGCCACCGACGCTTTTTTATATATTAGTACACATATAAATATTAGTTAGTAGTAAAGTATATATATTAGTACACAATACCATTGGCCAGCTTATTACTATTATTATTAGAGTGTTTGAGATTCTGTGAGAGAGATGGAAAAATAAGTTCTATGGGCATAAATTTATGAATGTTGTATTTTATGATATTTTCATTTAATAATTTTTATGTGCAAAGTTGTTTTAACGCAATGCAGTGTTATTAAATAAAATAAATTCCTGATAATTAAGATTTATCATCATTTTTGTCCTGATACATGAGAGGAAAGTTCAATTAGAAAATCTAACTTGGATATTTTAATATTTTCCAGGTGTCAGCAATTCATCGTGTGAAATGCCTATAGAAGTAACCGAAGATATTGCAAATATAAACACAGTCAAAAAACTTAATGAAACTGATGACGAAATTGATTTTACTACTTACCTGAAATTAGTTAACGTGTTTAAAGAAGCAGATACAACAATAGCAGGCGGTGCTACAGATCAGAAGTCACTAATAGACAATGTTGTTATAGACCAAGAACCATTAATCAAAGTTGTAGACTACAACCAAACAGTGGACAGTGAAACTGTCAGCACAGATCCATTAGTAACTTTATGTGTACCATCAGGAGAAAAATTAAAAGTGGCCATGAATAATTTTCATGGGTTTTGGATATCTAGTGATGGTGTGCAGTGCAGAGTATGTATGGTAATGGTGGAGGATGTAGAGGCACACAAAATGAAGATACGGCACATGAAAAGGATAGCATATACAATACAAAATGTGCATTGTATTAGAAAGGTATGTATTCATCATCATCATATCAGCCGAAAATCGTCCACAGCTGGACAAAGGCCTCCCCCAAGGATTTTCACGACGACCGGTCCTGCGCTGCCCGCATCCATCGGCTACCGGCGATCTTCACCAAGTCGTTGGTCCACGCTACGTTTCCGGTTCGCAGTCGCCACTCGAGATCTTTACTGCCCCATCGGCCATCTAACGAGTGATTCTATTTGAAAAGAAACAAACTTTTGCTTTACAAAATGTGACGGGGTATTTCATATCAGAATGTCAATGAAAGGGCTTTAATATTTTATTTTCTGAGAAAAATTAAAGGACTACTCTAATTAAGTTTACAGGGTGACTGTTTGAACGACCGACGCGTTTAAGGAGGCAAACTAGTAACCCATGTACATTCCCTCTCGGTAAAAAAAAGTGAAAATTATTTTGAAATACGTGTGATTTACACATTTTTTGAAATGTGAAATTTTTGTAATTTTGCTTATACTGTGCGGAGCGCATGTTATCTTCCTATCGGAGTCTTTATCAGCTGTTGTGTACGCGTCATAGCGAGCGTAGTAAACGGTAAAAAAGGAGATGGACCTTTTAAAAATAAAAAAAAATAATAATAAATAGGTGGTGGTTTTTTATGCTTAATGGAATGGGTATCGGCTTCTTATACACCTTCTTAAATGTGTCGGTTGTTCATCCAGTCACCCTGTATACACAGCAGCAGATGAGCTTCTTAGGAGAGGGTCAGGACTCAATGCTGTGAAACCAGAATCCACAATACCCTTTGTAGGTACGATCCACCCTGAGTCAATGCACTAGAAATTAGAGCACCCAGACTCGGATGGTTTAGGTTCAGAAGGCTATGATGTAAGAGGCGAGCCTTGAATCGTCTTCGTTGGTTTTGGCTAGGGATAGGGTTGCATCAATACACCTTTTTGGGTTCCATACCCAAAGGGTAAAAACGGGACCCTATTACCGAGACTTTGCTGTCCATCTGTCTGTCTGTACGTCCGTCTGTCTCCAGGCTGTATTTCATGAACCGTGATAGCTAGACCGTCGAAATTTTTACAGATGATGTATTTCTGTTGCCAATACAAGAATAAATACTAAAGAACAGAATAAAATAAAAATTTAAGGGGCTTCCATACAGCAAACGTGATTTTTTTGCTCGATATTGATAAGGGCAACATGCAGATGCTTGAAATATTCAAAAATATTTAGTATATTCATTTTAAAAATAAATTATTAAATTAAAATAAAACAAATTTTTAAAGGCGGCTCGCATACAACAAACATGTTTTTTTTATTTTTGAAAATTTACAGAATTTGAGTTGTATTATTCATTTTAAAAATAAATAATAAAATTAATTATTTAAGAAAGAAAAAAAATTTAGGGATGGGCCGAAGTTCGTTTCACATTCGGTTTAACCGAAATTCGGCACATTAAACCGAATTTCGTCATTCGGCCGAAATTCGGGTCATAATACCGAACTTCGGCCGAAATTCGTTACATCATCGTCATAGTAGTAGGTGGACCAGCATACATACATATCACGCCGATATCCCTTGCGAGAGAGAATGAGCATCGATAATAATTATGTTCAATTAAAATAATTTATTTAATTATAGGTTTAGTTAGGTGAAATGTATTATGAAGTCACAAACTTTATTATTTCTTGAGTATTCAAAGTCAATGGAATTATATTATTTTAATGAAATAAAACTCAGAATTAGGTATGAAAAGGAAATAATTATTTATTTTTAATCATACATAATGTTAGGTAATCATAACATGTAATCAAATCAATCATTTATTTTTAACATAGGGAACACGAAAAATAATCATAAGAGCGAGTAGGTATATCTGTAGGTAGGTTAAATTGAAAACGTTGAAAAAGTAGTCATATTAGTTGTTACTATGAGTAGCAGTCTTAGTATTGGAAATTAACTTTAGGCAAATTATGATGCATGAACACTAGCGCCTCTGCTTTTTCTGGCAAAAGACGGTTTCTCTTTTTTTCATACAAATTACCAGCCTCAGAAAACAATTGTTCAGAGTAAACAGAACTTCCAGGAGAAGACAAAAATATACGTGCTAGGATGCCAAGACATGGATATTTTTCTTTGTTCTTACACCACCATCCGTAAGGACATTGTTCCTTAGGAAGCAAAGATTCGCTAAGATATCTGTCCAGTTCTCCCGCGATAGGACTTTTTAAGCTATCTATGACTGGTTGTTTTACTGATGCCAGTTCTTCATAGCATCTCCAAAATGTTTTGTGTATTGAATTATCGTCATTAACAGGTCCTCTTGATGACGGCTGTGTCGTAACTTCAAGTTCTTCACTGCTACTGGAGCCCTCAACGTCCTCACACCTCCTTACTGCTTCTGTAAGAAGCATTCGTCGTATCATCTGAACATTACTCGGCGCAAAAAAGTTCATCTTGTAGCGAGGATCGAGCAATGTTGCTAAGCTGTAATATTTGTCTTCTTCCAGGTGTAAGAATCGTCCGTCCATACTCTCTTTCATGGCCAGACGCATAGTATTTACATTACTACACGCTGTTTGCACTTCGTCCTTTATTATGTATTTAGAAAGTACGGCAATGTGCGGAATTGCTTCCGATATACAGGAGTAAGAAGAGCTCACTTTCTTTGTTATTTCTTCAAATGGCTGCAGTAATGAAAGACATTCCTTTAATAAATCCCATTGCCTCTCTGTGAGGTTTGAAAAATTAACGATTTCAATATTATCGGAAATATATAAAGATATTGCTCTTTTTTGTTCAAGCAACCTCTCTGCCATGTAGTAGGTGCTGTTCCATCTTGTGCTGACATCTTGGACTAATTGATGGCTAGGTATGTTGATCTCTTCCTGTATCAGCTTGAGTTTTTCTTGAGCAGGCTTGGAATGGTTGAAATGAGTAACAATGCGTCGTCCAGCAGCTATCACCTCGTCGACGGTTTCTTGCGATTTCAAGCCATCATCAACCACTCTTTGCAAAGTGTGGATGAAACACTTCTTCCCTTGATATGGGCTGTCATTCACGGCTTTCACAATATTACGGCCATTGTCCGTCATCATCAGATGAATTTTTTGTGAAATTTTCCAATTGTTTGCTGTTTCCTCCAACGCTTCCCGAATATTATCTCCAGAATGTTGTTCATTAAACGATTTTATTGCTAGCACTCTATTTTGCAGTGAAAAATCATTGTCCAGCCAATGAGCAGTAAAACTCAAAAAACATAGGAAATTGTTCATGCAGGTCCACATGTCACTTGTAACAGAAATATTATTTGCAGAGGATATCTGATCAAGAATCTTTTTTTTCAATTGTTCGTATAGCTCGGGAATAACTTTTTCACTCATATATTTTCTGCTAGGAAATTGATATTTCGACTTCACTACAGACATCAATCGATTGAACCCTTGATCTTCTAAAATCGATAAAGGCTGATTATCGACTGCAATCATTTCTGCAATTGCTTTATGAATTTCTTTAGCACGTAGATCATTTATTTTCCACTTATTTTCCAAAGAATCCTCAATAGATAACTGACGTGAAGACGACGCAACTTGCAGACTAGATGGCAGGTTATCGTTTGTACTTGAAGTCGACGCCGTCGACGGCAAGTTTGGCGTATGAATAGGGTGCTGCATTTGCGAAAATTCTCGTGGATGTCTTACTCTCAAATGGTTAGATAACGCAGACGTAGACGCCTTTCGTCCACTACCACCACGAGATATTAGTGACTCGCACAAGGTACATTTTACTTTGTTTGGTTCATTTATTTCTAAATAGAAAGTCCAGACACTAGATTTTTTTCTCCCACTCATTGTTCTTACACTTACAGCACTATTTTTCAATATTTTTTGTGTATTTTTATTATTGAACACACTCAAAACAATTAAAAGTCAATAAAAACAAAACACGCGTGTCACGGATGACGCAATAATGAGCGGCCGACCGGCTCGGTGACGTGCGGGCGGGGAGCGGGCGGTAGGGACAACAACAAATTGCAAGCGATCGCGTAAACAAGTCGTGACGTGACTCATTGAATAAAAGGCGGGAAGATCTGCCGAACTTCGGCCGAAGTTCGAATTCGGCGTTGTCATGTACCGAATGTTCGGCCGAAGTTCGAATTCGGTTCAATCCACATTCGGCCCATCACTAAAAAAAATCCATACAAAAACGTGATTTTTATAGATAATGGTACTGAACCCTTCGTGCGCGAGTCCGACTCGCACTTGGCCGGTTTTTTTACTGATTTGATACCGATACTCTTAAAAAATATTGGCGATACTCTTGGTGACTTATTTATATTTTCTGAATAGTTATTTTCGACGCTGAAGCGGTGCCCAATTCCCTTGGAAGGAATTTTATTTTCTGGATAGTTATTTTCGACGCTGAAATGGTGTTCAATTCACTTGGGTGGTACCTCTTCATGTGAATCCACAAGTTGGATGTGTTATAATAAAATAAAATTAACAGCAAAACAATTTTAAAACACAAAAGTGCTTTAAGGAATAATTTTGAAATTTCGACATTTGTTAATCCCTAATCAATATGTATGTATTGTATAATTTGCTGTTAATTTCATTTTATTCAACCGAGTATAATTTTATTCCGAGTTTTATTTTATTCAACCGAGTTTAGTTATAAAAATACTCAAAGGCAAATGAATGAATTTTGGTTATTTTGTATTATAATTAGAAAGGAAAAATTCAAAACAAAAGCTAGCAGGGACTACAGTTTGTGCCCCGTTTACAAGGAAATAGACGAAACAAGAGGCGCTTTTACATTACTTTTTTTAACCGCGTGCTGAGTTGTAATAATTGTTTAAATGTATAGGCAAACCTAAAATATCGCCGATATATCGGTACCGGATGCATCCCTGGTTTTGACATGAGGTCTCAGTCGACTGCTTTGTTGCATGTTTGCTTAATAAATTGCATACATGATATACTAACTGAAACTACCTAAGTTTATTTTATTAAATGTACATTTTACACTTTTTGCTTGCTTTTCTCAGTTAATTTAAAAATAAACGCATTTGTGAGTTCATAGACGGCATATAATAATAATATAATTAAAAAATTATAACCCGACAACATAAAAACTTTACTCCTCTTTTTAGCTAGTTGGGTATAATGTATCCTATGTCACTCACGGGAAAAATCCAACGACATCTCGCACTCCACAATCCATCAAGATATACATGCTGCCATTATTGATTTACTTCGAGACTCGAAATTATTCACCAACCTATTATTACCTTTATTACCCGATTGCGCCAGGGTTATGTTTGGGAGTGGATGTATGTTTATATATTTATCTCTTTGGCACGCTCTGGTGACCAACAGGACCCTATTCTAAGCCTCTGCTGTCTGTCCATCTGTCTGTCAGCGGGCTGTATTTCATGAACCGTAATAGATGTAAGAGGCGTAATGTAAGAGGTGTACGGAACTCTCAGAGCGCGAGTCTGACTCGCACTGGACCGGTCCTTTTTTGTTGATTATATACAAACTAATAATAAATTTGGTTGCTTTTGTCCATTTTATGAAATCTTAAACTTTTGTTCATAATAACAAAAAAAAACAATTTATTACCTACCTTGTTTTATCTAATTTTAATACACCATTATATTACAGGGTGGTCCATAAATACGTTGACAAAATTTAAATGCAAACAATTCGGAGTTCAAAAGAAATGCGATCTTTTTGATTTGACTTTTTAAATGTCACATATTTTCGCGCCATTTTGGAGTGCAAATTTTGTTAAAATCATTTGATTTTTTAATTAATTTCGCCATGTCTAGACATCGTGAAGCGATAATTTCTTTGCAATTGGCTGGAAAAAGGCAGTGTGACATAGTCCAAGCCCTCGGCGTCAGCCGCTAACTGGTTTCTATGGCCATCAAACGTTATAATGAGTTGGGCCACACTGGTGACCGTCCAGGAAGAGGCAGGAAGAGGACCATTAACACTTCACGGGTGCGGCACATCATCAAACAAAGGTTAACTCGTAATCCACATGCTAAGGTGAGAAAATTATCCACAACGATAGCAATAAGTCGATCATCAGTGATGCGTATTGTCAAAAATAAACTAAATCTAAAAGCCCAACTGCTGGAGGAAAAGGATAAAAAAATTCGCCTAAAAAGATGGCGTTTGTTGAGGCAGCGCGCCGCAACTGAAAATTGGAAAAATGTGCTTTTACCGACGAATTTTTTTTTTCGATAGAGCAAGCTCATAATCACCAAAATGATACGATTTACTCTTGTAGTCGTTCTGGAACAAACGCAGTTATTCTTCATCGCCAAAAGGCCAAGTCAGTCATGGTTTGGGGTGGTATTTGTTCTATGGGCAATACACCCCTTGTTTTCGTTGAAAAGGGGGTGAAAATTAACCAAGATATGTAGCGTCGAGATATTCTCGAGTCTGTCTTCCTTGGAGTTAGAAGCACTTTGAAAATCAGTCATGGATATTCCAACAGGATTCTGCTCCTGCACATGGGGCTCTGAATGTTCAAAAGTGGTGTCAAGACAATTTTTCGGGTTTCTTATGCTCTAAAGAATGGCCACCCAATAAGGCATAGTATTCATGAATCGCTGAAGAAGAAACTTCTCGAAGAATGGGAAAAAAAAAAGTACAGAAGAGGTGCGGAAAATAGTCGACAATTTTGAAAAACGTTTACTGCTATGTATCAAAGCCAAGCGCTGATATTTTGAAGATAATCAAAATTTATTGTTAGTAAAGAGTTAATTTTCAGTACAGACCACTATTTGTACTTTAAAAGTTATGTTACTTTAATTATTCAAAAAAACTTTTGTCAACGTATTTATGGACCAGCCTGTACATACACATTAGTAACAGTCTTCGTTTTTATTTCACTTAAAGAGGGACCATTAATATTTGGGTATTAGGGTGACCCCTACCATATTCTGTGCTCACCACACTATCTGTTAAGTAACGGGTTAGTTACAAAAGTCTTCATCATCATATCAGCCGACGGACATCCACTGCTGGACATAGGCCTCCCCCAAATATTTCCGTTACGACCGGTTCTGCGCTGCCCGCATCCAGCGGCTTCCCGCGACCTTCACCAAGTCCGTTTCGGCCGCCATCGCAACTGTCCACCAAGTACGAGGCCTACCTACGCTACGTTTTCCGGTGCACGATCGCCACTCGAGAACTTTACTACCCCAACGGCCATTTGTCCTACAAGCTATGTGCCCCGCCCACTACCACTTAAGTTTAGCAATTCTGAGAGCTACGTCGGTTACTCCGAGCATAGCACGCTCCATTGCCCTTTGGGTGACCTTGAGCCTTCTTATGAGGCCCATAGTAAGCGACCATGTCTCAGTTCCGTATGCCATCACTGGCAACACACACTGGTCGAAGACGTTGGTCGTAGGACGTAAAGATATTGCGAAGCTTCCTGAACTCAGCCGAGTTGGATTCGACGAATAATCTTTTTCTCGAAGTTGGACCTACCTAACTGGACTGTTTGTCCCTGGTACACATATGCGGTAACAACTTCGAGTGTAGAGCCTCCAACCTTCAGAGGAGTAGGTATGACATGTCGTTTGACATAATTTTTGTCTTGTCCATGTTCATTCTAAGACCTACTTGTTGAGAGGCTCTACTGGCCATAGCATTGAACCTAAGTCGTCCATAGTCTCAGCCATGACCACGCTACGTCAGCCAATCGAAGATTGGTGATGTACTCGCCGTTGATATTGATGCCAAGTCTAACCCAGTCTAAAAGCTTAAAAACATATTCCAGGGCGGCGGTAAACAGTTTCGGAGATATAACGTCACCCTGTCTCGCCCCTCGCTGCAGCCGGATAGGTTCCGAGTTTTGATCCTGGAAGCGAACCGACATGGTGGCATTTTCATACAAACACTTCAGTCAACAAAAGTCTTAGTCTACTATAAATTTCACTGAATTTACTTACGTAATTTTAAAATACTGTCGTTGTTTGTTACAGATTGGACCAATTTTAAACCACTGCGTGCTTTGTAATGAAATAATTGAAAACATTGAATTTCATTTAAAAACCAATGCAGATCATATCAAAAATGTAGAGCAAGCATTAAAACTCAGTACAAAAAATGAACTTAAGCCTAAGGTAAGTACTGTTGTAGACTATACTATAGAAAGTAACTTATTAAGCAAACCTAAAATTGCAAATTTTAATGATGATCAATCAACAAGCAGTTCTAACCAGATTGTTGTTAATAAATTTGAGATTCAAAATATAGAGAAAGAGAGCCTCATTGACAAACATATGAAAAAAGTTGAAACTTCAAATAAGCAAACATTAACAAATCAGCCAATAGCTAATACAGACAAACATTCTTTAGTAAATAATGATGATACGAATGATGCTTTTTGCAATGTTTGCGATCGAAAAATGCATAGTAACCAACTTAGATCACATGCAGAAGGAAAGGCTCACATGGCTCAATTACTAAAGATCAAACATAGAGAAATAAAGAAGGTTACTAAAAATTGTGATTTACCGAGCGTTATTGGAACAAAAAATAAAAGTGCAAACAAATATCAACCTAAAGAAAATTCTGTATCTAATCAAACTGTCATTCAGAATTTTAATATTCCTAAACAGAAAGAAAAAACTAATGTTGAATCAATAGGCACAGACAACAAACCTAAAACTATCAGTAACACAGCTGATATTAATAATCTAAAATACCTAATGAAAAAAATAAAGAATAATCACAATTTTATTGAATGCAGAGTTTGTCAAGTTACAGTTCCAAACTCTTGTAAAAATGCAGTGGAACACATTTACGGCGGGAAACATGTCAAAGAGTACGATTTTTTAATAAAACGCAACAAAATAAAAATTGTAAACGAACACATTTTGTTTTGCGAAGCATGCAATATGTATTTAAATTTCGCTTCTGAATTGAACCATATTCAGATAAAGCATCACAAAAATTTGAAAAATTACAAAATTGATGTTGAAAATGAAATGGCTGAATCAAGGACTAAAATAGATCTCAAAAATAAAATGGCTGATCCAAGGACCCTTACTGTTCCAAACGGTAATAATAGCAGCTTTCTACAAGAAGGAGAATCTGACGTTGAGACTAAAAGTTCAGGCACGAATAGTTTCAAAAACGCCAATGCCACTTTAGAAAGTTATGATTTTAAACACAGTAATAACTCACTGAAGAACTCGCAAAACACAAAAGAAATTTCAAATCCAGTCTCAAATAAAATATGTCAGGAAGGGCATCGCACTAATTTTCAAGTGTGCAATATATCTCTTCGTGAAAATTGCAACGACAGAGTTACTTTTAAGAATATAAAAAATGAAGTAAAAACGGAAGCTGAAGAGAAAGGATATGATCAAAATTGTTCGTCCACTTCAAATCAACAAAGTTCTTCCGCAGTGCCTTTAGACCTAGAAAATAAAAAGCTTCTTGTAAAGTGTACCAAGTGTGCAACAATTATATATTTCCATGACAGGTGTATAAATATCAAAGAGTGTTGTATCACTGCAATGTTTTATAAACAATGTTTAACGTTTGTTGATTACAATCGGATATATTGTCGCTATTGTTCAGATTATTTCGATGAATTTGGAATAACAGACATATTCAATCACATCAATACAGCTAAACACATTTGGTATATTGAAAAAAAAATTGTAAGAAACCACACAATTGGTCATCAGACAGAACTTTATTATGATGGTGATTTGTTGTGTCATGTCTGCAGCGAATTTGGTGAAAATTCGGCATTCAGTGTTAAGTTGCACTTAAAATCAGTTAGTCATAGTATTAATTATGAAAACATGTTGATGTGTAATCAAATAACGTATGATGAAAATGGTGATCTTTACTGTAGGCCATGTAATGTATTTTTTACAAAAATATTTGAAATAAAGCACATTAATTGGTCTGGCCACAAATTAATGCTAGCAAGGAGTAAAAATTGTACAGCAAAGTGTGAAACAAACAGTTTTATATCTCTCAGTTACCTTTTTAAATTATTCAGTTATGCTGTATTTAGTTACGCATTCCTACGGTTTATTGAAATATTTGTATGGCTATTTAAGAAACACTGAATACTATGTCTAACCTGGATAAGTGAGAGCTCAAGGAACCGCGATCTGTTTTTCTCTTATAGAGGTTTCTTACTAACCCGAGTTTCTAGATTACAGAGTTACAGGAGGAATCTGTCTCACTTATAGAGGTCTATAAAAAACGCTAAATATGTACGTAATTAGAAACAAAACATTTGCAAGTGTTGGTAAAAGTCCGTATGTTGACAGTTGTCAATAATAAGCACAATTTTTTTTCGCTTGTTCTTCATTTGCTTGTCGAGTTTTTTAACCAATCTGAACAATTCCTTAGTCATCCAAGCTTTTGTATTACTCGCATAATCAACGGGTAGAGTCTTGACACCTTTAAAGCATCTAGGTCGCTTAGATTTCCCAATGATAAGAAGTGGGAGTTTGTCTGCACCGGTCATGTTAACACATTTGAAGAATAGTAAGTTGTTCCTTGCTTTGTTTTCCTCCGTGGCATTTTTCGCCCTTGAAAATGAATGTTTTATCTGGCAGACAAAGCAGTTTCATCGGCGTTATAAATACAGTTTGGATCATATCCTCATAAAAGACTCAGCAAATCTTCAATCCATTGGTTACATTTATTGGTTACAGATTTGTTTGCTCTGTGTCTGGGTGTTAAATATATCTATACATGTATGTATTTAAACGTATATAAGTATGTATATCAGTCTCTGGTAACCCATAACACAGGGAATCCTACTTTGGGGCCAGATGACCATGTGTGATTTGTCCCAGAATATTTATTTATTTTATTATTATTATTTATTACATACTTCCTGATCCACAGATTTATTTTCCCCGCCGGTTTTTTGAAAGTTATATCATAGCGCTTTTTAAAACCCTCTAGCCAGCTGAAAAGTTCTGGATCCCTAATTTTGTAGAGAAGTCATTAGATTTTTGTTTCATTAGCGGTCCATCTATGGGAATGTTCTGATCGAGAGTTTGTTTAATCCATTCTAACAGGACCTTTAGACGTCGGGAAACCCAGAAAGCCGGCATCTCCTGATATGTACGTGTCCCTCGGAGCACTGAGGCTTAATTAGGTAATTCATTTGATTTTATAATTTTATAGTAGGTGGATTCTGCTACGCCAAACTCACTCTGTATTTGAGTTAGTAATTTCCCAAATTCAAAAGCAACCACTATTATTAGTTTATCTTTTATAGATAACACCAAAGTATATATATTAGTACTAACATAAGTATGGACACTCCCTGCCGCTCTCTAGATTGCGACCTCACCCCTTTGTCGCCCAGATTGATACAGATTGGTTACAGTTTGGTTGTCGAACGTATAGCATTTCGCCGCCATTTTCTTTGTTCCGTTATTCGTTTTTGGAAATGTCATTTCTGGCCCGTTGTATGAAGTGTCCAGGGTGTGGACAACACATTGAGTTTTTATTTAGACAGAATGAGGAAGTACAGGACCTTTCTTCGCAACTGATTTTATGAACTGAGTGCAATAAGCTTGACAGTAATATGAATTCCACGAACAATAATAAAATAATAAAGACTTACTCCGTCATTCGAATACAACGTAAGTTCCTAGAACTATAGAAAACAATAACAAACGCATATTTGGTCATTCGAATGAAATAAGAGTCCCTTGAAATTTAAGAATGAGTCATAAATTAGCAAAAGTAAACTGTCGCTTATAGAGGTATAGGCAAGTAGCAATCTCACTTAAAGAGGTTCACGCATGAAAAATGACTGTCACCTATACAGGTTTTATGTTTCTCACTTATAAAGGCTTTAGAAGGGCAAAATGACGGGACCTGGCAAATACTCTCATTAATAGAGTTTTCTCGCTTATCCAGTTCTCACTTACTCGGGTTGACTGTATTTATTGTATTACATATTGTATTGTTAATCAATTTTGTTAGAATTGTTATAAGACTTTATTGTTTTGTAAGTATGCGGGTTTCTTTAATTGTTGTCAAATATCATGCGAATAATCTTTATAATATATTTTTTTAATTACTTTGAGTGCGTTTGACTGTAACTCACCTGATGAAAAATGATGATGCAGTCGAGGATGGTACACGCAAGCTCAAATAATGCGTATTCACTCTTGCCTTGAAGAGTATTTATTTATTTTATTTCTTATTTATAATCTGGTAATTCTGAGGTATCATGCTACACAAGTTTCAAAACTTTATTAATTTGTTTGTTTTTCCCATACATTGATTACATAGAATTACTGTACTATTAGTTAAGTGTTTTGGTTTAAGGTGATGTCCGTGTGAACTGGCCTACTCTTGTCGAAGGCATTAATGATATTCAATGGTTTTAATGTAGGTACAACTTCTCGTGTTATTGTTTTCATGTTCTGATGAAATAATTTGTTTTATATCAATGATTGTGTTTAGACGTTTTTAAATAATGATAGTTTATTTTTTAATTTTTCACAAATGGCAATATGTATATGTACAGAAAGAGTGTAATTTGCGCCTATTTTGAATAAACATTTTGTATCTTGTATCTTTGTGTCATTACATTAGTCCATTTCTAATATAAGTAGTAGAAATGGTTAAACAAATCTTACACGAGTTTTTACTCTCGTGGACGGCGTACGAGCCCAATGCCAAAGAAAAACACGCACACTAGAGGTCAAAACCGCAGTTCTTAAAAAAATGCCTTAGGAGGAGAAGTGCTGAGTCATCATTTCTTTTGTATGAAAAAAATAAAATTCGGCCACCTATCGCGTGTGGTATATGAAAGGGCTTTTAGAGGCAATTCTAAAAATATTACATTTCAGCCATTTTTTAAAATTAAAACAAAAATAGTTTTCAAAACATACCAAGTTTGGGCACCTCCAGCTACGATGTGGCTGTTTTTTTTTTGCACAATATACCAGAAACGATACGTGATATCCTTATTTAAAATACCAAAAAAAAAACCAGGTTTTCTAATAATTTCATTTAGTATTTCTTTTTAATTTTTCAATATTACAAAGTGACACAGAACTACTTCAGTACCTATTTTACGAGACTTATAGAACTGTACTGCAAAAGAGGTATTGAATGATTAGATTCTTCACGAACTTTTATGATTTATGAATTTTTATCGACTTACAGCGTACCCTGATGGTCTACGGCTGTTGTAAAAAATATCTAGACTTTCTCTAAATACTTTCGAGCTACGAAGAAGTGAAGAAGGTATTGGGGGAGGAGGCCTATGTCCAGCAGTGGACGTCCTTCGGCTGATATGATGATGAAACTAATAGTCTACCTATCCAGTTGGAGCGAGGGGTGAGACAGGGAGACGTTATATCTCCGAAACTGTTCGCCGCCGCTCTGGAAGATGTTTTCAAGCTTATGGACTGGGCTGGACTCGGCATCAATATCAACGGCGAGTACCTAACCCATCTCCGATTCGCTGACGATATCGTGGTCATGGCTGAGACTATAGAAGACCTAAGCACAGTGCTCGATGGCCTCAGTAAAGTCTCTCAAGAAGTGGGTCTTAAAATAAACATAGACAAGACGAAAATAATATCGCACCCACCCCTCTTAAAGTTGCAGACTCTACACTGGAAGTTGTTGACGAATATGTATACCTGGGACAAACAGTCTAGCTAGTTACTCGTAGGTCCAACTGCAAGAAAGAGATCAATCGAAGAATCCAACTAGTCTTTTTAAAATCCACAACTGGTGAACTTCTCTTCTAATAAATATAATTATATGGTTATTTACGATTGTGAAATACTTTCTTCTTTCTGGGCATGAAAAGTTGATCAAGCCGCCTTTGAGAACTCCTTTGACACGACTTCATGACGAATACCATCAATCGATAACAGCCGGGACCAAAGGTTAAACGCGCTCTCTCAAACACGAAGGCGCTCAATATCAAATAGCCACTTGTGGTTTTGATTATCCATCTAAGAACGTACCAGAGCCAACGTCACTTAACTTAGGTAATCATTCAAGATACGGAAGCGCAGTTAAACTATGCCGTATGTGATCTAAATTTCTAAATTTAACCACTAAATTCATACTTTATACATTTTTGCCAGTTTTCATCATAAAACTACCACATTGTAGTGCATTTTTCTCATGAAAAAGTCGTAATAACCAAAGTTCTAGTTAAATAAATAAAGAATGTTTTTGTATTTCTGAGTTATGATAAAAAAAAGAAATTTTCGACATACAAAAAAGTTTTCAAATGGCCGCCATTTTGATTTTTTGCCAAGGAAAGTCTTGTCCCCCCCTCAATACTATAATATAAGGACAGTCTAATGAACAATTTCCATCATGCGGCCAAACTTTATAATGACTTGTAGCTCACACCTTCCTAGGTTCATACCTACTACTTCTACAACATTTAGATTTGAGCTAAGACTGTAATTTTCTAGGAACAGTGATAAGTTTATTTGAAATTCAAAAAACTCAATAAGGTGGCAATATACTTGCCGCTACTGAGTAGATAGCAATACATTTACCAGTACCAGTCAGGTCTTGATTACGCTTTAGAATTTCACAACTTGTACTAGATGAAGACGTGGTAAACATGGACCTGAACAGATATTCCAGCCAGACGGACGGACGGACGAGAAGGCCAAGCAAAAGGGTCTGTTCACTGTTGTGTTACCTTTGGGTTCGGAATCCTTAAAATATACTTAAACACTAGCGGCAAACATATTGCCGCCATGTTTTCATTTCTTCAGAAAAAAGAAAAAAAAATTGGTGGTAGTAATTATATTGAATTACATACATATGGGAGTTTTATTAAAACCGTATGGCTGGCTTTACCAGATAAAAGGTTAATAAACAAGACAAATAAATGGTATAAATGACAATGAAACATCAACAACACCAATAGTTTTAATACCTATTCAAAAAATTTCAAAATCCAAATGCAAGTGTATTTGTCCTTTTTGATCTTGTTTACTTTGTGTATACGTTTTAATAGCGTTATCATTTAACTGTTGCTGTAGCACATCAGATTGGCTTTTCCTTCTACTTGTCAATTCTTCAGTTGCTTTTATTAAATTAGTTTTGTATAGTTTCTCACTATTCATTATGTTCGTTCCTGATTCGTAAATTGATTGATTTTTATTACTTTGTATACTCTCTTTGGTCGTGTTCATTTCTTTTTCTTTTGTTAATTTGATATGGTTTTCTTTGTTTTGATCAGAATTACTATGAATACTTTCTATTTGGTTCTCCTCACTTAGTTTGTTAGAGCCCTGATAAGAAGGAGTATCGAGATTGCTTGTTTGATATTTGTTTTCCTTTGATTTGTTGTAATATTTACCAAATTTATTTGCATTTTCTTTCTGTTCATTATTACCACGATCAAAAGATTGCGTCACCTCATTGATTGAATTGTTTTCTTCGTAATGATTTGATGCATTTTTTTGCGCGTTATCGAGTCCTTTTGACTCTTTACTTTGGCTATGGTGATGATTTTTGGTGGATATTTTGTTATTTTCTTTATTGTTTATTTCGTATTCTTTCGTTTTTATTTCATTAATTTTATTTTTTTCTTTAGATGCAGTTGAGTGTTTTCTGCTATATTCAGACTTTTCTGCATTGTTTTGCTTTGGGTTATTGTATTTAATTTTGTTCTCATAGTTAACTGATGTTTTATGAAAACTGTCATTTATTTCACTAGAATGATGACTTAAATTAATGTTTTCTATAGTTGGATTTGAACCATTAGTTGCTGCATGATCATAGCCTTGAAACGTATATTTATTGGAAGTTCCTTTGATTTTTTCATTTTTATTTTTAGCTGACCCGTCAGAATTTATCCCTTTTGATAAAAATTCCTTTTGATTTTGTTGTTTTTCGTTTAATCCCATCGACACATCATAATAATTAGTTAACTTGTCATCTAGCGATACAGTGCCATTTTTAATAAGGTCTTCAACAGAAATACCTCTTACATAATTAATTAGATGGTCAAAAAGCTTTTCCCTTACTTCACGAATATTAGATACTGAATTTTCTGCTTGTATACTTTTCTTTTTACTAACACGGCCAATTTTTTTTGGGGGATTTTTATTGTCTAGCCTACCAAGCATTCGGCGAAAGTAGTAAGGCTGACTTTCTGCTATTATTTTGCTTAGTGCATAGTTATTTATGATTCTTCTAGTATTTGCGTATGGTTTCAATCTGTATTTGTTTGTTAGTTGTCTCCATTGAACTTCATTAGACTCTTCAGTATTATTAGCGTTATACTCGTCGAAACCACTGTTCATGATTTCGCTAGTACTTTTGTCTGGATCTTCATTTAGTTTAATATCTGCATAGTCTGTAGTGATCGGATCTTCACTAGTGGTTGGATAGTCATCATTTGATGATATTTGAGTTGATCTAGCTATTCTTGGTGAAGTTGTTAATACATTAATATTATATTGACTTTCTCCTGTTAGGTTCGTAGGAATCGAGGCTACGCAACCGATGGAGACAAGCATCCAAATTATTTTACTGAAAATTAAATTAAGTGGGATTAAATAAACCCCCAATAACACATTAACGTTTCGGAGTTTTCGAGGCACCATGCCAGTCCACGCGTCACAAAAAATACTAACATAGGTTAAGGTAGATACTAATATACCTGTAATGTATTTTATTTATAGTATCTATGTCACGTTATTTTTATAAGTTTTTGAGAAAAAACTAATGCAATAACTCTAGAGCTTTAAAATTAAAAATGTGTTAGACTATGAGAAATTAAATGGTGGTAAACACAAGGCTATTGTTTAGATATTTAAGGAGCACGGTGGCTTTAACCCCATGAAGTCGGTTTTTTTCACCTGAAAAAACCGCCTTTATTGAGGCAAAAAATACACATTTTTAATTTTAAAGCTCTAGAGTTATTGCATTAGTTTTTTCGTTACTAATGTCATATTTGGGAATACCCCGCATAAGATTTCGTCACATTCAGGAAAATTCAAGAAATTTAACTAGTCTAAATTGCCCCATTTGACCACTAAGAAAACGCCTTTGTTCCATTCAATGGTACATAGCTCAGGGGATTGGAACATGAAAGACATGCCACTTGTTACTAATAAAAGACCATAAGTAGTGTCACCATGGTCAATAATAAAAAAAAACTTTTTTATTTTCAATAAAAATTGGCATTGAACTTTACAAACTGAATCGGCAATTTTTATAGGTAAAGACCTGTCCTATTATCTATCAATGGGCCTGTACTTTAGTACACAATTGCCTGAAAAGAAATAAATATTAAATAATGTAAAATTCTCGTGTCACAGTGTTAGTTGCCATACTCCTCCGAAAAGGCTGGACGGATTTCCATGCATGACATCTTCTGTGTTTATTCGGTAGGTCTGAGGATAGGTATAGAAAATTTTTCACCGTGATCTGAGCGGGCTAAACCGCGGGGAAACAGCCAGTAAATAAATAAGATTTAACTATTAACCAGCCAACCAATAAATCATTGCGTCGGTGACGTAACGGTGAGGGTCGCTACCTCCTTTAGGGAGGTAGTGGTTCGAATCCTGACACGTATAATGTGTTTTCGAATATCGATTTCATATACGTTTATCCGACGACGCTCTTACGGTGAATGAAAACACGAATTTTATTTCTAGTTTCTCGATGTCGAATTCTCACATGTAATTAACAAAAGAAACAAAAGAAAAATGGTTCTAAGTAGTAGACAAAGTTCTAAATTTTTCCTTCATCACCATTACATCAGCCTAAAGACATCCACTGCTGGAAAAAGGGCCTCCCCTAAGGATTCCCGGCGGGGTCAATTGTAAGACTCAGTTTGGTTGGTGGTAGGGCATTTTCTAAGCCCGTCTGGCTAGCTACCACCATCTTATCTAAGTCTTGCCGCCAAATATCAATGTTGAAATCATTGGTGTGTTCCGGCATGAAGATAAGATAGCCAGTTCCCCATTGCGTTGGGAAATCTTGGTAAGCCCCCTTCCATCTTCGGCAACATCGTCACTTACCACCAGGTGAGATGTTGTCAAGGGTTTACCAATTGTGAATTAAAAAATAATAATAATAATCATTCCGCAACGAACGGTCCTGCGCTGTCCACATCCAGCGGCTTCCTGCGATCTTCACCAGGTTGTCGGTCCACCAAGATTTCCTTTTTAAAAGTAAAAATAAACAAGTGCGAGTCGGACTCGCGCAAAGAAGGGTTCCGAAGTCTTTCTAAAAATTAAATGTTTATTTTAAAAAACAAATTATATATACAGTTGGTAATAGAACATTTTGTATGGAAAATCTATGAAATTTTGATAAATCCAACTGCACATCTCAAGTTGGTCGACTATTACCACAGAGTCCACAGATTACTAAATAGTTACTTCGTAACTATTAGGTACTCCTAAACTAAGAAAGCCATAAACAAGTGATAGTTTTCCTTTTAAATTGATTAAATGAACTACTATTTTCAATTTTTTTAGATGTCCAATTTTTTAGGTTTACCAATTGTGAATAATAATAAAAAATAACGGGTGGGGCTGTGTCGGGGCACACGGCCGTTGGTTTTAACGTGAATACGTCTCGTAACGGGTAATATGTAGTTTCTATATAAAATATTATTATTATTAATATTATTATCTGCGTAATTTCAACCGTCCCAGCTGCAGATGTACTGGCACCGTCGTTGATCCGCTCGGCCGCATTCATTATTTTACGTTGCCGGCACTGCTTGACTCGATCATATGGTGTTTTGTTGGTACCATTCGATTGCTGTTGAGATGCCCTTTCCAACCGTATACAATCTCTGTATATCGATTTGGCTTTTCGACGCGTATAGGCCGCCATTATATATTTTTTGATATTATTTTTTTATCAAAAAAATTAATTATAATCACAGTTACAATTTTACACTAATGTTTTATATATAATCGATAGATTTTGACGAGAGCTGACGATTGAAACTTGAATGAACGTCGTAGCTTCACCGAGTCGAAAGTTATACTAAATGGAAATCTCGTTACGCAGCAAAATGACCTTCAAAATGGTTTCCTTGTTGACTTCGAAACCCTAAAAAAAACAACTTTATAAGTAGCTGTTGCCCGCGGCTTTGCCCCCGTGGATATCGACAGTGAGCGGGTTTTTTAGCCTGTGTTTTTGTTTAAATTGGATGAGTAGTTTCGAAGATTACCTCATCCATACAAACATATAAAACCTCTTTATAATGTTTGTGCAGATTAGTACAGATACTCGTAAATCAAATTTAATAACAACAGAATATTTGAATAACAACAGAATCGAAATTTATCTATATCAGTAGAAACCGGCAAAAAAATATTTTGTTGACCATCAACACTTACTTTATTTTTACCCGACTGCGCCAGAAGGAGTGTTTTTCGGTTGAGCGTATGTGTGTGTGAGTATTCGTGTGCGTTTGCGTTTTCGTGTGCGTGTGCGTGCGCATGAGCGAGTGCGAGTGCGTGTGCGTGCGCATGCGCGATTGCGAGTGCGTGTGCGTGTGTGTGTGTGTGTGGCATTTCTTTGGCACGCCCTGTAGCCTAAACGGCTTGATGGATTTCGTAGTTCGAGGCGTCGTCGTTAGATACGTCTTGACCCCGTGAGTGACAGGATACATTTTTACCCGAGTAGTCAAAAAAATAAAAGTTTAAAAAACTTAAAAACCGACTTCAAAATGAATTTCACTCAAAAGTATGAAATAATATTATTATACTTAATATTATACACGATATTAACCAACAATAACGAAATCAAAGGCGGGTGGGAATTAAATTAGGGGCCTAAATTTATTTTGAGGTCGGTATCAGCATACAGCTACTTACGTATCAAATGTTTTAGATTCGATGGCATTGCTGACACCGACCTCAAAAAAAAATTTAGGCCCCTAATTTAATTCCTACCCGCCTTTGATTTCGTTATTGTTAGTTAATGTCGTGTATTTTGAAAAAGAATTTTGAAAATCGGTTCACAATCGGCGTAGATAACGCGTAACAAACATACAAAATAAAATAAAAACATACCTGCTCCTTTTTTAAGTCGGTTGAAAAGAGATTATTTATTTCTTTAGCATGCTCTTTAGCAAAAACGGTTTGATGGATTTTGAAGTGCGAGGTGTCATTACATTCGCCTTAATCCCGTAACTGACATAGGATATATTTTTACACGACTAGCCAAAAAATGGAGGTTAAGAGCTCACTGGACCGACGACCTGGTGAAGTTCCTCCCTACGGTCGTGATTCAGTTGTTAGAATCCTTCACTTACTCGTGATTCATCTATGGCCCTCGCATTAAATCCGTCCTTTATTCACTAGTTGCATATACTACTAGTGTAGATATATACCAATATGTGGCATATTATACTATTATCAATTTTGTGAATAAATCGCAAATTAAAATTGCAAATATTTAATATTTAATATTGAAATATTAGGTAAGAAATAATATGTTTATTTACCCCATTTCATCACAACTATTCTTAGTTTTACGTAAGTATGTATGTTGCTTTACTTCACTGCTATCCTTAGTCGATGCTTCCAAAACAGTAAATGATTCAACATTTGGCTTATTATATTTGAAGCGGCTACCTCAATTCGATATAGCACGTAGGTATAGTGTTCTATAATTGATCGTTTAAAATATACAGGTTGCTCTAGTTGCATCGACCATAATAAAACAAAGGAAAATTTTCATTTATGTACTTAGGTAGTACATAGGTAATAGCCGATTACAATCTTTGACGAAAATGTTTCACACGGATTTGAAACGTTTTTTTGTGCTAGAAGCACGCCACTGTTATCTCAACTTGGTAGTAAATATTATAAAGCATTTGTTGTTTTTTGTTGTCTAAGTGTTATGTATTTGTGTTGTACTTTACGTCTGCAACCAGAATTTTATGGGGACCATGAGTCTGGAGGTAAAATACCATCATCATATCAGCTCATATACATACGTCCCCACCGAGGGGCTCGAGCCTACCCTGAATTAGGGCGATCGGACCTTAGTCGGTGCGGGTTTGTCGACTTCACACACAACCTTCCAGTTTCTTTGCAGGCGTGTGTAGGTTTCCTTACGATGTTTTCCTTCACCGTAAGAGCGTTGGATAAACGTACACATGAAATCGAAATTCGAAAACACATTGGTACGTGGCAGGATTCGAACCACGACCTCCCGGACAGAAGCGGCCCTTGCCATTACGCCACCGACGCTATAACATACCAAATAACTTCATATTTCCATAAAACTCGCCAAGAGTGAATCACAAAATAAATACGAATTACTCGTGGTGGGAACATCGCAGGAGGCCCACGAGTCTGTAGCAGTAGTTACTTACAAGCTTCTATTTACGATGTTCGTACTGTAAAATACTTATATGAGAAGTTGTCCGCTTCAAAATTTGACTATCAAAAATTAAATTTGACTCACTTCCCGGTTTTCGATAGAGCTGAAATTTTGTATACTTACACGTTTAATTTCGATGACAATGCATGTTTAGCTAAGTGATGTCCGGTTTTAGGCAGCCATCACCTAGGAGGTACATACGCTTGCCAGCCAGGACATCACGGTGATACAGTAAGTGTTCCATTGATTGTGTATTTTCACCACAGGCACTGCAGGTGGGGTAAGTCGTCAGGCCGATTTTTTCCAGGTGTGCGTTAGTGGCAAAATGGCCCGTCTACGCTCCTGTTACAGCTCTGACGCGCGTCCTGCTGTTTTTCCAAACGTACTTGGTTGCCCCTGTGGTTACCTCACCGATGAAGAGCTTAGAGTGTTTGTGTCCATCCCTAGATGATAGCCATGTCTTACCTCGTCCTGTTCCTTTAATGCCCTTATAATAGTGCACCTTAGTAGCCCTATCCCTGGTTCTGGACCACAAATCGTTGTCTGTGATCCCATTCTAGCCAGTTTGTCTGCTTCTTGATTGCCTTTCACTCCTACGTGTCCAGGGACCCAGATCAGTTGCAGTTTGTTGTGTCGACCCACCTTGTTGAGGACCTAAAGGACCTAAACACAGTTTAGCACTAGCCCAGAGTCAACCATGAAGGAGTAAAGAGCTTTAAGCACAGCTTGGCTATCGCTGAGGATATAAATGGTTTTGTATTTGACTTCCCTATCTATAATCTCCTGTGCACATGCAATAAAAGCATAGGTATCTGCCTGGAAGACTGTTGCATATTGCCCCAGACCGATACTCGCCGAGTAATCCTTAGCGTAGACGCCTGCGCCAGCACCAGACTCCATTTTCGATCCGTCTGTATACCATGTAAGAGTGTTTGGTCCTTGTTGTTCAAGTCCTTTACTCCATTCTTCCCTTGTCGGAACCCAGATTTTATATTTTTTTTTGAATATGAGCACAGTCTCTATTTCGTCACACCTATGCGCATAAGCCATGCATACTTTTGTTTAGTGGTAGATCAGTATGTCTGGTTATGGACATGTCAAAGTTCCACATGCCATTTAACGATAACCTGTGTAGGGTCTTAGCCGCCTCTGTTTGAATTTGTATTTGAAGCGGCTTTAGATTTAGCAGCCCATAGATGCAATAGGTGTGGTTTGAAATGCTCCAGTAATTGCCAGGCAAGCCGACCGCTGAAGTTTTGTCAGTGTTTGCCAGCATGTGCCTAACTCCGATCTAGGCCACCACACAATGCTGCCATAAGTAATAATGGGTCTTACTATCATTGCGTGTAGCAGCCCCAGGTCTTTCCGTACGGAAATCTTAGCATACCAAAGATTTTTTAGGCCTTGACCATGATCCTTTCTTTGTGCAGACTCCACGTTAGTTTTTTATCCAAGTTCATGCGTAGATATTTAACGCTTGTGGACCAGTTTAGTTCTGTACCATACAGCTTGAGAGTTTCTAGACCTTGTAGGTTTCTTTTCCTTGTGAATTGTACAACCGTTGTCTTGCTAGGGTTAATCGATAGGTGATTTACATCACACCACCTTTCAACTTTACGCAAGGCCTTTTGCATTATTTGCGATACTATATGTTCGGAAATTTGCCACTGATTAGTATAGCTAGATCTTCAGCATCGCCACCGTGTAAAGAGATCCGGTGTTCAGCTCCTGTAGAAGCGAGTAGACCACTAGGAGATGTTATAATTATCTTCCTAAACATACTACCTATCCATTTGCATAACGTTTGGTCTATACCATGGGAGATAGCTGCATTCTTGACTGCCTCGAAAGTTGTGCGATCAAAGGCTCCATCTATGTCAAGGAAGGCAGCAGCACATACTTCCTGGTTCTTCAACGTTCTTTCAGCACGTGATAATACAAGATGAAGTACTGTTTCAGTCGATTTGCGAGATTGATATGCACATTGCCGTCCATGAAGTGGTTTTTTCTGAAATTTTCCCTTTATATATTTGTCGCCTGCGGGCAGCGCAGGACAGGTCGTCGTGGAAATCCTTGGGGGAGGCCTTTGTTCATTAGTGGATGTTTTTCGGTTGATAAGATTTTTTTTATTCACAGTTGGTGAGCCGAAAATGAAAGCGGGCTTACCAGAATTACCCAACGCAATGGAGAGATAGTTAGCTATCTTCAAGCGAGAACACATCAATGTTGTTAAAATTGATGTTGGGCGGCAAGACACACAAGATGGTGGTAGCTAGCAATGGCGCCTTAGAAAATGGTCTTCTACCAACCAAACCAAGTCTTGCAAGGTTAGACTCTGCCGGGCATCAAACCCGCGACCTTCTGATGTGAAGCTAATGGACTGAAACCATTACGCCACGCAGGGGGTTAAAAATAATGATGAAGTATATGTATGTATATCTCTGTCTCTAGTTGGAGAAAAGGATGGTATGGCCGTGCTCGACTAAGCGGGGGCACTTCCGTGCCCGCAGATATCTTTATTATTGACTAGTTGTTTCCCGCGGCTTCACCCGCGTGGACCACGTTTCTATGACTTTTCGAGGGTGCGCAGTGCGCGAGCCGCAAGCGGCTCGCGAGCGTGATAAAAAGTAGCCTATGTCTTAATCCAGGTCCTAATCTGTCTACCTACCAAATTTCAGCCAAATCCGTTCAGTAGTTTTTGCGGGAAAGCGTAACAGACAGACAGAGTTACTTTCGCATTTATAATATTATATTATATATTATATTATAAGTAGGGATAGGGATAGTAGGGAAGTAGGGATTAATAAAATTGAATGCGAGCAACTCAGGAACTGTCGTTGTGGAAATCCTTGGAGGAGGCCTTTGTCCAGCATTGGACGTCTTTCGGCTGATATGACGATGATGATTATTATTAGTGGTCTGCACTCGTGGTGAATCGGTTAGTTGCACTAACAACTCATTAGCTACACATGTTAGTAGTTTGACAATTAACACTTTAGATTAAGAAACTATTGTAAGCACTGTGAAATAAATGATTTTTGGCGTGAAGTCGTAAAAATTACGGCGCATGGCTAAGCGTGCCTATATATATTTTTTTGTATTCACACAATTGAGGTAAACAATTGCTTACAAACTAAATGTACAAATGGCATGAATAACTCTGTAAGTTTTCTTCCTACATAACATAGGCGATGAAGAATGAGATGTGAGGGTTGAATTGGCGTGTACACAGATAATTAAACTACATAACAACATAATTTAGACCTTATATATAAACCACATATAAACCTATAAATAATTCATATAAGCTTAAAAGTACATAGTTGCAACAAAAAAAATTAAAAACCTACCTACTAAGGTGCTTATCTACCGAAAAAATAAATAAAACAAGGCGGGCAACAAAACCAAAATTTAATGAAATAAATTGGTATTAATTCGTAACTCATTTATTGATAATACAATATAATTACGCGTCAAAACACATAAATTAACAAATTAACTATTAAAATAACTAAGTAAGGCTTAGGCTGGTTTATTTTATTGTTATACAGGATGACTTTTAATTAGTTCTAAATAACAAAAGATATGGATGTACTCGTGATTACAAACAACTTTCCCAAAGAAACTATATATTATGTCAAATCAGAAAAAAAATTGGTCCTCGATACAATAACGTAATATCAAATCGACAAAAAATGTATGAAGGACCAAAATTATTTTTTTATATTTGACATATAGTTTCTTTGGGAAAGTTGTTTGTAAACACGATTACATTCATATTAATCAATGACTTATATATTACTGTGATATTAATCGTTAAATTCATGCTATCAAGAACTAACTAAGAGTCATATATTTATATATATTATATATTTGACATTTAAAAATTCTTGACTTTTGTAGTAGCATTTACAAATTAGAAATTAACTAATATTAATATACAGTTTAAGTCTCTAAGTACATACTTAGGTATATGATGTAAAGTAATAAACATTAAATAATCTAATTTAATTGTTATCATTATTATCACTACCATGGTTTAACATACACTTACTTACCTATTTCTATTGTTTTCTCTCGTTTTCTGAAGATAATAATTTTAATATGTTTATTAGTGGTTTACTAGCTCCTACGAGTAGCTCCGCCTGCGTTTTTAATTTGGTCGATAATCTTCTTTATACACGTTTATCCGATGCGGTGAAGGAAAACATCGTGAGGAAACCTGCATACGCCTGCGAAGAAACTCGAAGGTTGCGTGTGAAGTCGACCAACCCGCACTGGGCCCGCGTGGTCGACTAAATGGGGACGTACTCGTATATGAGCTGATGTGATATAAAATTCCGGTGTAATTCTTGTAATTCATTGTTATCATTCTGCTCGGCTAGATCGATTTTCATGATTTTTAGGGTTTAGTACCTCAGAAGGAAAAAACGAAATCCTTAAAGGATCACTCGTGTGTCTGTCCGCCCGTCCGTCTGTCAAAGCCGATTTTCTCAAAAAATACTGGACCGATACAGTTGAAATTTGATACACTGTATGTAAGTCGGTAACCCAAAGACGGTCATGTTAATGTAAATAAATTAATTTTTAACAGGGGGCCAGTTTAAGGGGGTAAATTATTATGCATTTTCTAAAGTTATTCAAGTTTTTGCTCGTGTTGATGAGCTGATGATGGAAGGTACAACTCCTCAACGGTTTGGAGTTGGATGATAATTCTTTAAATATTACACTCTAAGAAATTTCTAAACGCTGTGACAAAAAACCTTTAACTGATGGGAGTCGTCTAAAGAACTCGAACCCAGCGACATAGCCAATTTAGACGCTTGCAAATCTACAAACGTTGTCACCTCGTATAAGTTCTTCAAAATTAATATTTAAACGCAGTGACAACAAAACATTAACAGATGGGAGTCGTCTAAAGAACTTGAACCCAGCTACAAAGCTAATTTAAACGCTTCCAAAACCCGGCGATTGTCGACACGTCTACGGTGGTATGTCCCTATCACAAAGTGACTTTATCGCTGCGTTTAAGGTGGTACGTCCCTTTCACAAAGGTACCTTGTCGCTTTGTTTCAGGTGATATGTATCTATCACAAAGTGACTTTATCGCTGCGTTTAAGGTGGTATGTCTCTTTCACAAAGGTACCTTGTCGCTTTGTTTCAGGTGATATGTCCCTATCACAAAGGTACCTTGTCGCTGCATCTAAGGTGATACTTTCCTATCACAAAGGTGCCTTTTCACTGCGTCTCCCCGAAGTTTGTCGTAGCGACAACCCTGGGTACGCCGGTGCTGTGCACTATGCTCTTCCTCAAAACCTTAAACATGCATACTCTGTTGCAGGCTTCAAAGAGGAGCGTGGCACTTCGCACCTGTTGCGCATCTCACGAGGTTGTGTTACAGTTGTGTCACTATTACCATGATATTGATAATACATGGCGATAATGGCACAGCAGTTAGTCAACTTCCTGGGATGAGTAGTTGGAGCAAAGCGCCTTGCTTTTCTTTGAAGCCTTTATAAAATCTATATGTAACGAAGGTTTCAAAGAGTAGCGTAGTGCTAAGCATCTGCGTATCCAAGGGTTGAGGTTTACTCACGCTGCCGGCCTCCACGACAAACTTTGTGAAGAAGCAATGACAAGACCTGTAAAAAAAAAACAGAAATACGTTTACGCAATTTATTAAAATTAAATATACTGTTACAATCATAGCGCACAAATCTTCACATCTACACGGCTTTTTGTCTTGTAAAGGGCCAATTTCTTGAATAAAGTTCCACTTTTCTGCTGACCACTCGCTCCTGAAAATTAAAAAAAAAAACAGTAAGACAAATATTTCGTATAATTACTTTGAAATAATTACAGGATACAGCAAAAGTAGAGGAGCGATCACTAAAGGGGTGAAATGGGGTCTTAAAGTATTGAAAATCAAAATTTTGATGGAGCTATCTGTATCCAAAATCCATGCGAACGAAGTTACGTGAAACTCCACTATTTAAGATATATTTATAAAATGTACCATGGGCTAATTTGGTTAAAATACATGTGTTAACGTAAAGAATAAAAACATATAATGAAAATTCTTTACTTACGAACAAAAGGGACTTGTCAGTTGTCGCCCACTGGTAGGCTTCCACTATCAGGTTCACTGCCTGCCTCTGACTGGTCAATGTTCTTTCCTTAATAAAAAAAATATACATTATAATATAATACAGTAAAACTGCAGTTGCAGAGGAGCACCAAGATATATTTTTCAAAATCGATCTCTAAATATGAGAAATGGGGTCCCAAAGTATAAGAAATATAATTTCTAAAATTATTACTAGCTCTATCATATCATCATTATATCAGCCGAAGGACGTCCACTGCTGGACATAGGCCTCCCCCAAGGATTTCCACGATGACCGGTGCTGCGCTACCCGCATCCAGCATCATCCATCGTAAATACATAGCCGTTGAAGCAGTAAATTTCTCGAGTGGCGACCGCGAACTGGAAAGCGTAGCGTAGGCAGACCTCCCACTCGGTGGACCGATGACCTGGAGAAGGTCGCGGGAAGCCACTGGATCACTAGCTTACTAGCATATTTTATAGAAATGTCATCGTCATCATATTAGTCGACATACGTCCACTGCTGGACAAAGACCTTCCTAAAGGATTTCCACAACAAGTGTTCCTGGACCACTAGCATCCAGCGGCTTCCTTGCCCTTTAACAAGTCATAAAATATACCGTAACTGCTTTATCTGGTGTAAATGTGTCAAATGTTAGTAAAAAAAAAAACTAAAATTTAAATAAGTTAGTATAATAGATGGTTGTGTTGTTGGAATGCACTGATATACGGATATTGTACTTACATGTTAGATGTTGATAGGTGCGGCAAATTTGCAGCATGGAGATCCATTTGTGAACTTTCCTACATACTCGCTATTTTCTTTTTCTTCGTAACACTAAAATAACTAGTACAACAAATAGTTGTTTGAGGGATGACTAACGAGTAACGATAGCTTGCTCACTCCCAAAGACAATGTGCCATGAGCTACACACGCCACTGTAAATATGTGTAAGCAGTGTTGCCACCACTGGTTGTCTATTTAGATTGAATTTCAAAAAAAATGTAAAAAAAAAATGTGTTTAAGTAGATTAATAGATAAGTGTAGCGTCGGTGGCTCAACCGGTAACGACTCGGTCCATCTAACCAGAGGAACCGGGTTCAAATCTGGACGGCCAATGTACCAATGAGTTTTTCAAAAAAAACTTACGTACATACTTACCGATTGCTTTAACGGTGAAGGAAAACATCGTGAGGAAACCTGCACACGCCTGCGAAGAAACTCGAAGGTTGTGTGTGAAGTCGACCAACCCGCACTGGGCCCGCGTGGTCGACTAAGGCCTAATTGCCCTGATTCAGGGTAGGCTCGAGCCCCTCGGTGGGGACGTATATGAGCTGTAATGATGAATAGATAAGTAAGTAAGTAGATAAGGAAATATGCTTATATAAGTAAATAACAAGCATCATTTACAAAATCGATTGAAATAAGGAAAACTATAACTAAATAATATAACTATATTAAATTAGGTATACCTACAACAGTGACTGGAATAATAATTATGATCCTTTTACATATTATAACTTTCTGTCGAAAAATAATAACAGAGTATTCTATTCAAATCTTTCAAAACAAAGATTTCATAAGTATTTTTTCAGCACTTATAACAACAGATAGTCTATTTAATTCTCTGAACCAAAGATTACATGAGCGTTTTTTCAGCACTTTTTAGCACTACAAGATAGTGCCTCGGTTAGTATAAACTAATTTGAGATGATGAGATGATGCCAAGGGCTTACCAATTGTAAATTTAAATAAAATATACTAGGGAGATTTTTCCTTTTTTTTAATGACGTACACTGTCATTTTTGGATTTAAATAAAACCACGTAGGTATTATAATAATATAAGAAAACCGCTCATTGCTAAATCACAAACGATGATGAGGTGAGGACGTGAAGCTAATTTGAATACAGTGAATTTTCCGATGTTTTTTTACTGATTCACTGGCGTAGTGGTTAGCAAACCTTACTTCTAGATCAAGATTCAAGCACATATCATGTACATTTATACATAAATTTTGAGCATAATTTGTTCAAGCAATCATCATTCCAAATCTTAGAATTATGTTCCATTACACTTCGGGATACACGTTAGCTTAAAGGTTTTTTTGCTGGATAGATCTGATACTGGTCCTGATGCTTTGTTGTGTTCCTCCCCGTGGTCTATATTGTATATTGTTCGGAGACTTGGAAATGAAGCTGTCATACAGCTTAGGCCCGCATGCAACAGTTTATCAGGCGGAGATGTACGCGATAGTAAAATGCGCACAAGAAAACCTTCTTAGGTCCTATAAAAATAGAAACATAGTCATATGTTCGGATAGTCAGGCGGCCCGTGTGGCACTGAAATCCCATGAAATTGATTAACCCTTGAGTGCGCTGCTGCCCTCGACCAGCTGGGGAGACTAAACAAGGTCACCTTATACTGGGTGCCGGGACATAGCGGCGTCATGGGTAACGAAATAGCAGATGAGCTTGCAAGAACCAGAGCAGAGACACCAGCTATTGGACCTGAACCAATAGTGGAAGTGTCACGTTGCACGGGAAAAATAATGCTGAAGGAATGGGTAAATGAACAGAGTAAAGCACTCTGGGCAAATTCTCCAGGCCAAAAGCATTCGAAAATGCTCATTTCTGGTTTCTCTCGGGGTTATACGTCTAGAGCACTGCAATTGCTAAAGCCTGGACTTCGAGCTCTCGTCAGAACTCTGACTAGCCACTGCAAGCTTAATAAACACCTGAAAAGCTTGCAGTCTCAGACGAGTGCCGATTTTGCCTCGAAGAAGAGGATACACCTCTTCACTTACTCTGTGAGTGCGAGGCACTCGTCCAAGCCAGAAGTCGCTCCCTGGGTGGGCCAATGGTAGCATCAGAGGGCATCAGAGAGCTTGATCCCAAGTGCATCGTCCAGTTCATCAGAACTATTGGCCTTGAGGAAATTATATAACAGGGTCAGTGATCACAATAGATCTTGTAGGTCGCGGTGATCCATTAGGACCCTCCCTTGGTCCTATTCCCCTCTTACTCAATAATAATAATGGGCTATATTGTACAATTTTTAAATTAAAAAATAATTAAAAATTGACAGTGTATGTTATTCAAACAAAAATCATAGTCTATATACTAACTATGCTGCTATCTAGTGGTGCAATGGAGAAGTGCTGAAAATAACAATCATCCAACTTTGCAAGCAGAAATTTATATGCAGACTGTTGTTGTCCTTTATTATTCAGTTTCATATTTCTAAATCTTTATATTTATCTTTATTTATCTTTAAAATGTATTATTCAGTTTCAATTTTCGAAAAAATGCTATTCACACATAATAAATACAATTTTGAGGTACAGAACCCTATATATAGGTGGAGGACAAAAGATTTTCTGATTTCATTAATTTCAATTATTTTTTTGACATACAAAATTTTATTTTTGATACAACAAAATGCATTTATAAAACAACTTACGCAACAATAAATTAAATTATAACAATATATAAATTAATACAATAACAAAATAACCGGTATGCCAAAACATACAAAATTGTTGTCGACAAGTGTCAAAACAAATGGTTATCTACCAACCAGCCACCGCAGGATAAAAAAAATCCTAAATTAGTCCAAAAAGGCTGAACTGGTAACACTAAAAAGCAAATCTTAACAATAAAAGCGCAGGCGTTCGTAGCTATAATAGCTATATATAACATTGCTACAAAGGACTTTGTAAAATGCTTAATGTTGATTTAACGTAGTCACAAAGGTCTTGTAACGCTCTGTTTTAGTATGTTTAAAGCTCAGTCATGTACCTATGTAAAAAACAAAGGCCTTTGTGGATTATAATATTGACTGAGTATCAATGTAGCATTAACGAATTGTTTAAACCTACCTTGTCGACAATACAAAACTTTGTGACACTACGTACAAGGGAACATAGACGCTATGTAAAAAGAGTTTCGACAAAGTGAATTCCAACGTAAACTTTGTGGTAAACAAACGCAAGGCTTGAAGGTAACATCTGACTTATGTTCGCATTGATGGATTGTTAACCTCCTTTTGTCGAGATGACTAAATCAGAATAAAATTCAACGCTGCGTACACAGAAAACTGGTTACACTGTTAAAGTTTGTAAAAAATGATTCGACAAAAAAGATTGTTACGTCACGTTCGATTTTACCGAAATACACCGTTTAAAAGATATGTCAGAGTCACAAAAAAATTTCGACAAAGGGATTTACGAACTTAAACGGCTCTTTTTTTTTTGAGTGTATATGTAGATACGTAGATACGTATAGACCGATAGCTGTATTTGTCATCAAGTCATTATCTGATGATGGAATTCCAGGGAATTCGAGGGCAACCCTCAAATTTTATAGTCACGTATTAAGTGTTTTATGTATTTTTTTTAAAGCTACTCAAGTTTTTGCGTCTGGTAGTCATTATTTCATGTCGATGAGCTGATGATGGAAGGTACAACTCCTTAACGGTTAGGAGTTGGAGAATATTTTTTTAAACAGTAGGTATGCGTAGATACGTAGGTTCGTATAGACCGAAAGTTGTATTCTTTCAGGTTGTGTGTTCATATATAAAAATATTAGCTTTGGCCCGCGGCTTCGCCCGTGTGGATATCGTTTTTATGACTGTCTTTGAGGGTGACTGGTGCGTGAGCCGAGCGTGGACATTAATTTTCTCCAGGGCCCTATACCAGATCAGGCTATTCTAATTAGCAGTCTATGTCATTTCCCACTCCCTCAACCTCCCTGTTCCGTTGCGATGTTAAAGAAATGAACCAAAAAAGAATATTTTTTTCAGTTTCCTCATAGAACTGCATTGGACTTTGCTATTTTTACGGGATTAAAAGTAGCCTATGTCCTTTCCCTTGACACAGGCTACCTGCATGCCAAATTTCATCAAGTTTGGTCAAGGTGTTGAAGCGTGGAAAGGTAACCAACAAACAAATAAACAAAAAAATACATTTTCACATTTATAATATTAGTAAGGATTATTTCACTAGCTTTTGCCCGCAGCTTCACCCGCGTGGTAATCGTTTTTATAACTGTCTTTTGGGCGAGTGGTTTGCTGGCCGCAAGCGGCCCGCTAGCGTGGGCATGAGTTTTATCCAGATCTCTCAGGAAATATATCGGGATATTCTGATTAATAGTCCATGTCACTTCCCACCCCCTTAACCTATTCTATACAAAAAATCACTTCAATCCGTTGCGACGCCGCGCCGACGTACGCGAGCGTGGAAATAAGTTTTCCTCAGATCCTTTTTAAACTATGTCAGGATATGCTAATTAATAAATTACGTCATTTCCCACCCCCTCAACCATCTTTGTGCAAAATTTCACAACAATCTATTCTTCCGTTGTGATGATAAAGAAATTAACCAATAAACAAAAAAAGCGACTTCAAACGCACTAGTCGCCATTACGATCATCAAAATCGGATCATAAACGACGAGGTTATCCGCGAACAAACATAAAAAAAATATACGGTCGAATTGAGAAACCTCCTCATGTTTTTGAAGTCGTTTAAAAATAGGGTATTTCTTCAGTTCCATCCGGAACTGCATCGGGCTATGCTATTTTTACGTGCTAAAAAGTAGCCCATATCCTTTACAGGAACACAGGCTACCTGCATGCTAAATTTCATCAAGATTGGTTAAAGCGTTGAAGCGTGAAAATGTAGCAAACAAACACATTTTTACATTTCTAGTATTACTAGTAAGGATACTTTTGAGTGAATTTCTTTTTGCAGTCGGTTTTTAGTTTTTTAAACTATTATTACATATCTATAGATGGCGCTGTAGATAAAAATAAGTTTTTGTTACGGAACCCTTAGTGCACAAGTTTGACTCGCACTTGGCCGCTTTTTTATTCTTATGAAGTCGGTCAATGACTTGGTTCCATCTGCCCCAATGGGTCTGCCCCGTCAACGGGGCAGAAGGAAAAAGTTGTCCCATCGGTCTTGGTAGCCCCGAACTCGGCAATTAACGGGGCGGGTGGCACATGATGTGCGATGTGCGGTATGCGTTAACGGTTACACGCCATTCCATCCCGGTACTACGTTTTGAGGGGACAATAGAATATTATTCTATAAACTTACCGTACATTTTCCCACCTGCCCCGTTGACGGGGCAGACCCACCGAGTCGGTTGGGACCAAGTGGTCTGAATTGTTCTTAGCTTTAGTTGGATCAGGTAGGTGGCGCTGTTTAAAAAAATATATCTCTGACTTACAGCCACGGGTACCAACAGAAAACCAGCGCTTCGCTTCCCAGCCTAGCTTAAGCTGAGTTGGAGCCCCGTGGTTGAACCTCATGAAATATAATTACTATTTCTTCATTCTCTATGTAATTTAACCTTCAGTCAGTCAGTGGCCTCGTGCGTCTGTAACGGACGATTTAGTCAGTGACTTTAATACAGTGTTTTTGGTGACTTTACAATCCGATAGACAATCCGACAGGGGAAGTTCCCGATAGATGGATTAGAGACAGCTTGATGTTTCCGGTGCCTTCACCACCAAAATACAAACTAACCAATAAACGTAAGTATTTCTTTCTTCTTTATCTCGACAACAGCGCCACCTAGCGGGTCGAACTATATCTAAGAGCTATCCATCATGTGACCTCATAACTACTGAAAAAAAATCATCAAAATTGATCAAGCCATTGAAGTTTTTTGGCGGGATTTGTGGTAGACGCATTCTTAGTTTTATTTTGTTGTTTTTTCATTGTTTTCTGCTAGGATTTTGTTTAAAAAGTGGTGCATTTTGGAGAAAATCGTCTAGTGCACGTGAGCAATGTGGAGAACAAGAAAATAAAACGAAGGAGGACGTGAGAACCCAACTTGCTCTAGGTGCAGTTTTATAGACGCCTTACAGCAACTGGGTGTTCCACCTCAGAATGTAGCTGCTGCAAATGCTGTCAAGAACTTCAGAGAAGATTTGTAATGCACCGGCACTAGCATTACAAATCCAAAAGCTAAGGAAGCTTAAATACGTCAGACCTGGCTGTATGGTCTTAGTAACCTTTGCCTTTTCCGCGCTTTTTGTAAGCCGGAAAGAAGAAACCAAAAAAAAAAAATCAAGCCATTGACCGACTCCATAAGTATAAAAAACCGGGTCTGTTATCCTTTTCCCCCTAAGTGGCTTGACCGGTTTTTATAATGAACTAGCTGTTTCCCGCGGCTTCACCCGCGTGGACCACGTTTCTATGACTTTTCGAGGGTGCGCAGTGCGCGAGCCGCAAGCGGCTCGCGAGCGTGGTAAAAAGTAACCTATGTCTTAATCCAGGTCCTAATCTGTCTACCTACCAAATTTCAGCCAAATTCGTTCTGTAGTTTTTGCGGGAAAGCGTAACAGACAGACAGAGTTACTTTCGCCTTTATAATATTAAGTAGGGATAGGGATAAGCTGTCCCGGCGAACTTCATTCCACCTTACACTACACTACCTTACCCTACCTACACTATCCTACACTACCCTACACTACCCCACCCTACCCTACACTACCCTACCCTAACCTTACTACTTTAATTTAATATTTAAAAAGTTTCATTGTAATACAGTTGTCTCGTTTTGAAATGATCAGTGTAAAACAACTTGTAGAAATGAATACTTTTGTGCTAAGATTTGAGGTTATGTATTAGGCAAATTACCAAACGCGAGTAGGAAAAAAAACATCAATATCGGTCAAGCCGTTTCGGCGGGAAGAAGAATTACAAATACACGCACACCAGAATTTTATGTACGTTTATCCAACCAACGGAAGATTCAAATGTAGGAAACTAGTATCTCGTCTGAAAGTAAGAATTCTTTAGTCTGACTAAGAACAAAGCCGAGTTGACCAAGGTAAATAAGAACAGTGGCCAGCACATCAAGCTGGACACTTTGGACTTTGTACCGTTCTTATGCCGTACGCGTATGGGACAGGATTGCACTACGACTGTCTAGCTTGATGTGCTGGCCTCTGTAAGTACATACGAGTGAAGTCCTAGATAAAAGCTACACTTATTTAAAAACGTAGCTTTTTTAATTTGGACAGCTTATCCGTCCAGGCTGCAACGTTCAAATTTTTCAGGTCAGATTAACTTACCGCTACTGCCATCTGTGGCGCTTGCCAATGATATGGAACCATCTCTTGCCAGTAAGATGTCTGACCTGAAATTCATCAACAAGTTCTATCTTCATGCATCCATCATCATGGAGAAATTGAGAACAACATGGAGGAACAACTTGAACAAAATAACTCACGTTTTTATCGAGTCTTTCGGTATACCAAAAGTCCAGGCTAGATCTTTAGCATCACGCTCCCAACTACCTTCTTTGCTTGCGGCAGCTGCACCGATGCGACCCTTGGTTTTATCTCTAAAAATTAAAAGTAAATTTAAACCAGCAGGGTTTAGCTCCCACTCCCGGACAACATGCATGACATGGTTGCTTTGCGGGCTGTACACACGAAACATAGTTTTACTTCAACCATTTCCGTGGCATAATGGTTTAGTCCATTAGCTTCAGATCAGGAGGTCGTGGTTTCGATTCCTGGTGGAGTCGAACTTTGTAAGACTTCGTTTTGGTTGGTAGAAGGGCACTTTTTGAGCCCCCTGGCTAGCTACCACCATCTTATCTAAGACTTGTCGCCAAACATTAATGCTAACAACATTGATGTGTTACATCTTGAAGATAAGGTAGCCAGTTCCCCATTGCGTTAAGGAATCTTGGTAAGCTTGCTTCCATCTTCCGCATCATCGGAACTATTCGAAACTAAGGTTTAATTCCGCGATTCACCCTTGGCCACCGTCGTCCGCATGATGACAGCGAAGTGCCGTGGGAGCGCGGGAACACGAGGGAGTGGCAGCTCGCGACCGCGATGTTGCCACCGCCCGACCAGTCACGTACACAGCCCTTGCGGCGACACGCGCGTCGCCGGCCGTTGACTCGTAAGCTCTATAGAACCTCAGCGCGGGCCGTGGGGCTTCCAGTTAATGTAGTGGATCCTTAGCAGCGAGCTACAAACAGGACGTGTGAAAATCGCTACCGTGTATCCCGATAAATCCTGTCACCGACAGAGCGTCGACAGCGCCGTTCGTACCGCGCTCCGTAAAATAATTTTTGATCACCGTCAATTCTGTGAGCCCTGCATTTGTGCTATATTGGCCAGGACTTCTGACACGCACCTTTTAAGTCTGTACGGGAGTGTCGGAACCCTACATATTGTATTAGGACAATGTTTTTGCGTACGCGTACCGTGTGAAGAACTTTCTAAAATTGACCGTGCCCTAATTAGTGAAGTGATATTGAAAACGCGTTGAATTGTCAGTTTAAGCGTCGTGATTTCGATGTGATTTTGTACTTTTTTAGCACACACGCCTCGTAGATAAAACTGACCGCGTTGTGTATTTAAGTGTGAATTAAATCTCGAATGGTGTTATCAACCGCTCTGCATTGATTTGTATGTACTTAGAACAACCCGGCCTAGTAAGACTGACCGCGTTAACTAGATATTTGTTGTGTACTAAGCATACAGAGTTCTTTACGCCAGACAAGGTTCGACGCTCTAATATTCAGTATACGTAAACTGTGAAAATATTTGAGAACTTACTTTTTGTCGATGTCCATAAAATCAAATTCTACTCTATCTTCGTTACTTTTGTCGAGCTGTCTGTGAAAATTATGTTTAATAGTTATTGAACACCTACAGTTTAAAAAAATTACCCTCTTTATGGGGAGTCACAAATCTTCGAAGCAAATTTGGATTCACTTTCCGGTTTCTGATTGAGCTGAAATTTTGCATGGGTACACGTTAAATTTGAAAAAATAAACAATTAAATCGATCATTGAACAATCGGGTGAAAAATTATACAAAACACCGCGGACCCCTGGAAGTCGCTCTAAAATCGATCGCAAGATTTGAACTAACAAACATACATACATACATACATAAAAGCTTTTAAAAACAATTGAACTTTTCATGGCCAGCGTCTGATCGATTTGTAAATTTTGCCGGATATTTTACAAAGCTTTATTTACTTGCCGTGTTTGTTAGTTTGGGACAAATCTTGAAAGAAATATTAGATTTACTTTCCGGTTTCTGATTGAGCTGAAATTTTGCATAGGTACACGTTAAGTTTGAATCACAATGCATGGTTAATTAAGTGACGTCATTCTTAATCCAATATGGCGGACTCCCAAAGATGGCGGACTCCCAAAGATGGCGGACTCCCAAAGATGGCTGACCAGTTATTTTTTTCATGCAGCCCCATGTCGAGGGTTTGCTGAGAAGAATTAGATATAACTAGCTGTCCCGGCGAACTACGTACCGCCTTACATTACATTACACTGCCTTACCCTACCCTAACCTACACTACACTACACTACCCTACACTACACTACCCTACACTACCCTACCCTACACTACTCTACCCTACACTACATTACCTTACACTACCCTACACTACCCTACACTACACTACCCTAGCCTACACTACCCTACCCTACCCTACCCTACCATACATAAGAACCTTCTCCTGACAATAACGAACTCGACAAAAAAAGAATTAGCGAAATCGGTCCAGCCGTTTAGGAGGAGTTCAATGACTAACACACGGACAGAAGATTTATATATATAAAGATAATTAAAATTCTTTTTAAATTAAAGCCTATATCAGTAAAGTAGTTGGTTTTATTATCGGCCTTTTTTGCTGTCAGTGCCTATTTAGTGACTTCCAGCATAGTTATTTTCGTCGAGAATACTAAAGTAAATTCCTAAACAAATATTATTAATAATCTTTTTAATATTTGAGAATAATTATTTTCATATCATATTATTATATCATATTATTTTTATATATACATAAGGTCGTGTAAACATATTTTTGATGCTTTGAACGTATCTATATTTTTTAAACCTCGACTGTAAATTATGTGCGAGATTTAAAGTGTGTAATATGTATTTTCGTCGACGTCAAAAATATAGATGCGTTCAAAGCATAAAAAATATGTTTATCTACACTCATGTCGTAAATCCTTCATTTACTTATCAGAAACGCTAAGCAAATGATATACCTTTCGATGGAGCCGTGACTAAGGATCCATACAAATTTCATTTCGTTATCGCAAAGTTGTAACAAAATGAAGTTTTTTTTTTAATTTTTACGCAGATGCTTGCTATTTGAGCACACTAGCGGAACGCAACCTTGGCGGCGCGCATGCGCGGTGCGATATTACTGCAAATTTATTTTCGCGCCATTAACGTTTGTATTTTTCCTTATGTAGTTTGTATAATATGTAATTCGTTATTCGTTGTAATAAGTAAGTCGTTATTACAAGTATCCCATCTACATCTACTATAAATGCTTGAGAAGGATCGGTTCCATCCGCAAATATAACCTTTAATAATTGTACCATACAAAACTTTATTTTGTCTTTAATTTAAATTTGTTGTATGAATGTATTTAATAGTGTATTTAACACTCGTGTATACTTTTATGAAACTCGCTGCGCTCGTTTCATAAACCACACTCGTGTTAAATACCCCTCATTATGCAACAGTTGCATAAATAGCTATTACATGACCTACACCAATTATTTTACACCCTGTATAATCAAGGAGAAACAAAAAAAATTGCATCCCACTATCTTCTATTATATAAAATTGAATCGCAAAATGTGTTGGTAAGCGCATAACTCGAGAACGGCTGGATCGATTTCGCTAATTCTTTTTTGTCGAGTTCGTTATTGTCAGGAGAAGGTTCTTATGTAGGGTAGAGTAGGGTAGGGTAGGGTAGTGTAGTGTAGTGTAGTGTAGGGTAGTGTAGGGTAGGGTAGGGTAGTGTAGTGTAGGGTAGTGTAGGGTAGTGTAGGGTAGTGTAGTGTAGTGTATGTAGGGTAGGGTAGTGTAGGGTAGTATAGGGTAGGGTAGTGTAGTGTAGGGTAGAGTAGTAGGGTAGAGTAGTGTAGGGTAGGGTAGTGTAGGGTAGGGTAGTGTAGTGTAGGGTAGAGTAGTGTAGGGTAGGGTAGTGTAGGGTAGGGTAGTGTAGTGTAGTGTAGGTAGGGTAGGGTAGGGCAGTGTAATGTAATGTAAGGCGGTACGTAGTTCGCCGGGACAGCTAGTAATATTATAAATGTGAAAGTTTGAATGGATGTTTGTTACTCTTTCACGCTTCAAGTACTGGACGGATCGGGATGAAACTTGGCACACATATACCTTAAGTCCTGGAATAGGACTTAGGCTACTTTTTACCCCGGGAAAACGTCTTATTCCCACGGGAAAATCGAAAACAATGCAGAAGTAGCCGCGGGCGGACGGCTAGTTTTTAAAAAAAAATCCCTAAATTCTACAAAAAATCGGCATTGTCGTCACTACCCTCCGGTGAAATGATGCCAAGGGCTTACTATTTGTGGATATCCTTACTAATATTATGAATGTGAAAATGTGTTTGTTTGATTGTTTGTTACCTTTTTTACCAATATTGATGAAATTTGACATGCAGGTAGCCTGTTTCACGGTCACATTATCACGTGAAAATTGCATAGTCCGATGCATTTCCCGGAGGAAGTGAAAAAAAAAACTCATTTTACTGGTAATTTCATTAACATTGCAACGGAACAATGGATTATTTGTTTGTTTGTGTTATTCCGGTCGGAAATGAAATAATTTACTAATTAGCATATCCTGACATAGTTCCCGAGGGATCTGGGGAAAACTCATTTTCACGCTCGCGCACATTGGCATCGCAACGAGGCAACGGGTTGAAGTGATTTTTTGTATATAATTGGTTTAGGGGGTGGGAAGTGATATAGACTGCTTAAAAGAATAGCCCGATAAAGTTCTTGAGGGATCGGGAGAAAACTCGTACGGTTCGCGCACAACTCACTCTCAAAGACAGTCGTAAAAACGATATCCACTCGGGCGAAACCGCAGGAAAAATCTAGTATGTATATATAAAAAAAAAAAACAATATCATGCATAGATAGTATAACTGTTTTAACGTGACCTGTGATTTGCTTTAAATTATTAATAAATATTGACATTGGAATTGAAATTGTTTTACAATGAGGTAAACTGTCTATACTTACTCAACTAATAACTTTTCCGAGCTTAATTCATCATCTTCTTGAGCAGCTTCATCTTTTTCTATTCCACTACCCTCTTCATAACCAGTCCTGCCCCCTTTCTTGCTGAAAACAATCATATCAACTTATAGATGTCCCCACCGAAAGGCTCGAGCCTACCCTGAATTTGGGCGATCGGGCCTTAGTCGACCACGCGGGCCCAGTGCTGGTTGGTCGGCTTCACAGTTCACATCCAACCTAAGAGTTTCTTCGCAGGCGTGTGCAGGTTTCCTCAAGATGTTTTCCTTCACCGTAAGAGCACACCCCGGACACTGCATACAAACGGTCGTAAAATGACTTTTCTAAAAACAAATGACGGAGCAAACAAAATCACGGTGAAATCCTATACGTTCGAGAACCAAACTATAACCAATCTGTATCAATATGGTTGACGAGGGGGTGAGTTCGGAATTTAGAGAGCAGCAGGGAGTTTCCATACTGTATTTTAGTACTAATATTATATACTTTGGTAAGAGCGTCGTATAAACGTAATGAAATCGAAATTCGAAAACTTAATGGTACTGAAATCAATAATTCAATAATTCTATAATAAATGTAATTGAAAACCTAGACACAAATTAGTACAATTTTGCATCAACACTAACTTTTTTGTTTTAGAAAAAAAGCACTACAGCTATAGGGATGACGACAGCATCAGAAATAAATCACTAAATTGCCCTCCTACTTAAACTTCGGAAAACCTTACTCGTTTTGTTTTCCATCAAGTCTTCCATTTTTAACGCACAAAAATCACAAAGTAAGTACATATAAGACGCCTCTAAACTATGATGTCACGCCCAGGTATTTCTATAATTTTTAGAAAAAATGACATTTTTGACAAATGATAAAAATAACTTAAAAAATTTCTATAACATCACAACAATGGAACAATGGATTGGTGTGATTTTTTGCACAAAGATGGTTGAGGAGTGAAATAGACTGCTAATCAAAATAGCCTGATCTGGAATAGGGATCTGGAGAAAACTCACGCACCCACCGTCATAAAAACTACGTCCGCGTGGGCGAAGTCGCGGGCAAAACCTAGTAATTTTATAAATATGAAAATGTGTTTGTTTGTTTGATCGTTACCTTTTCACGCTTCAACACCTCCACCAATCTAGACGAAATTTAGCATGCAGGTAGTTTGTGTCGTGGGGAAGGATATAGACTACCTGTACCTACCTTTTATCCCGTGGGAATAGCATAATCCGATAATATTTTTTGGGTGATTTCTTTAACATCGCAACGAAGCAACGGATTCTTGTGATTTTTTGCGTCGCTTGAGGAGTTAAAGAATGGCATAGACTACATAGCCCGAGATAGTTCCCTAGGGATCTAAGGAAAACTCATTTCTAGCCTCGCACACATCGGCGGCGTCGCAACGAATTGACGTGATTTTTTGCATAGAAATAGTTGAGGGGGTGGGATGTGACAGATACTTGTATAATATGCATGCTATGCGATGTATGATGCTAATTAGAATAGCCTGATATAGTTTCCGAGAGATCTGGAGTAAACTTCCATGCGGAGTAAGCTCGCGCACCACTCGCCATCAAACACAGTCATAAAAACGATGCCCAAGCGAGCAAAGCCGCAGGCAAAAGCTTAATCTAAAATAAGATACAGCATACAGCATCGGTGGCTCAATCAGTAACGACTCGGTCCTCCTATCCAGAGGTCCCGAGTTCAAATCCGGACGTACAATGTACCAATGAGTTTTTCGAAATTTACGTACCTACATATACTTTACCGATTGCTTTAACGGTGAAGGAAAATATCGTGAGGAAACCTGCACATGTGATTCCAGATATGTATGAAGGTCGCGTTGTACACGTTCGTAGGTGAAAATCTAAATAACACCATACGACGGGCCAGAAATGACATCGGTGGGAAGACTTAGATAAGATGGTGGTACCACAGCTATTACCCTAGCTAGTTGAAACACTAAATAACAGAGTGATAAACATCTGGAACAAGTTGCCTCAGGATGTGGTTGATACTCCCTCTGTGAATAGTTTTAAAAACAGACTGGACAAATGGTACAAAAGACAATCCAATTTCGTGCAGTGTACCTTAGCATACCCTGGACACTTCATACAACGGGCCAGAAATGACATTTAAAAAAACGAATGGCGGAACAAAAAAAAAAGCGGCGAAATCCTATACGTTCGACAACTAAACTGTAACCAATCTGTATCAACCTGGGTGACGAAGGGGTGAGGTACGTCGCAATCTAGAGAGCGGCACGGAGCGTCCATTATTGTATGTTAGTACTAATATATATACTTTATCTAAATGCGCTACTATTGAACGCGGGTGATGCGAAGTGCAACACAACCGCCATCTACTTATCCCTTGGATAGCACGGTTAATTCTGCCACACGATAAGAGAAAGAGAGCATACAACACTGCAGAAACATCGGTTACCTTTTCATCCAAAAAACATTTTTTCGGATCAATTTATAAATTTATTTTTGAAACCATTCCACTAAGCCCAAATACGATACCTCTGCTGTAAGTTGGTGAGGAGTTGGGTATCCTGAAGATTGCAGGTGATGCTGCAGCATCAGGTCAAGGTCACCTTGTTCCTGCAATATCTTCGTATTATCAGGGCACCATATTTCGAATCGAATAGATCTTTTGAAGTTGATCACATTCCTATAACAATTAGAAACGAGCTGATGATCTTCACACGGCTGAACAAATATTGAGTCATAGCTAAGAACACTCTCGATCAAAATCGGTTCATCCATTTAGGAGCTAAAATAGTACAGACAGACACATAGATACACATTACACATACACACACACACACATGTTAAACATATAACACCCCTCTTTTTGCGTCGGGGATTAAAAAAAAGATAATAGTAAGAGTTCCATACTTAGACTTTTTAGTAGAAGAGGAAGATTCTGTAAGAAAAGACAATAACTAAATTAAAAATTTGATAAAAAGACAACTGCATAAAAACATTACCCACCTTTTTTGGGAAGTCGGGTAAAGTGTATCCTATATCACTCACTGTATCTCGCACTCTAAAATCCATCAAGACGTTTAGAAAATATCGTGGAATAAAGACACATACACACATACATAATACGTAAATTAGACCCGAAAATATTACACTTCTTTTTTGTGGGCAGTCGTGTAAAAGTTGGGAAATCTTGGTAAGCCCGCTTCCATATTCGGCATCATCGTCACTTAACATCAGGTGAGATGATGTCAAGGGCTTACCAATTGTGGATAAAAAAAGTGTAAATAGTAGGTAGGTAGTAGCACAGTGTTACAAATAGCGGCTTACAGTAGCGCAACGAATGTACTTACGCAGAGCAACGGAAGGGTACTTGCGAGGCAGCGGGCGGCGGGGCACTGCTTAGTACCTACGCCGTGGCGGCATCGTGTGACATCAAAGGCGTTGCGCTACTGTAAGCCATATCGTAATACTGTGGTAGTAGGTACGTTTTACTTTACCTACTTGTCTTCATTAAATTACCGCCTCAGTGGCATAGTGGTAAACCCACTCGCTTTAAATTAGGAGGTTGCGGGTTTGATTTCCGGCGGGATTTATATTTTATTTTGTCTTCTAAGTTTTGTGGTGGTACGGAACCCTCGCTGCCCTAGGTCAACTCGCACTTGGCCGGCTTTTTTTCAAACCTGCTCATAATTTAAGCGTGCAAATACTTTTAAGTTGTAAAATGTCTGTAGGTACGTAAGTAGGTATAATACCAATAAGTACTCACTCAGCAGAAGGAGGGTAGGAAATCCACAAAGCCAGTTTATGCACAGCACATATGTATATTTGAGCGACAGCCAAAATCACAGATAGCCAAAAGCACAGATTAAAGTTCAAGGCAATAGAAGAAGAAATTATGGAAATAGAGAAATTAGAAGCTACGTAATATTAATAGGTATTTAGCTAAAGCGGCGGCGTGCGTTCCGCGTCGATGTTAGATCAGGACTGGCTGTACTCCTCGCACTTACTGCAACTCTGCGTATGCGCCGAAGACAATAGGCGAGCCGGGAGGCGGTATATAAAAATGCGCGTTTCCACTACACGATATTATTTTTATCGGGGAAAGTATTAAATTTATTTTTATGCTAAGGAATGTTAAATGTGTTTTAATAATATAATGTAGGTAGCCTACATCACTCCCCTCCAGAGGCCGTCACCACGGTCGATAAAATTCCGGGAAGCGGACGCGTCGACCAGAGCGAGTGATGATTTCTTTTCGAGCATGATCAACTGAAGATGATCTGTCAGAAACTGGAACGTTCGAAGTATTTATAGTATTTTCGTTTGAGGGCATCTCAGGACGAAGTATGTAGGCCGGCTTCAGGCGATCTACTGATACTGTCATAGCCTTGCCCTTCACGAATATTTTAAATACTTTGTCGCCCCTTTCAAGAACTTTGTACGGACCAGTATACGCTGGCTGTAACGCGCCACGTAAAGCATCATCACGCAAGAAAATATGACTGGTAGTGGCTAAATCTTTAAATATAAAGATTTTGTTTCTACAGTTTCGCGAAGCTGGTTGTGGTTGAAGGTTCTCTGCAAAAGATCGTAACCGTGCAGTAAAATCGGTTATGTCAGTAGTTCCTTCAACGCTGCTTTGGAAGAACTCACCAGGCAGTCGGAGAGGCTCACCATAAATAAGTTCAGCTGGTGAGGTCTGAATGCTCTCTTTAAAGGAGCTACGTATGCCGAGGAGGACTAAGGGCAGAGATTCTGTCCATTTTCCTTTAGAGTGACATACAATAGCAGCCTTTAACTGCCTGTGAAATCTTTCCACCATACCGTTACTGGCGGGGTGATATGCCGTAGTTCTATTGTGACGAAATCCTACCATCTCTGACAAAAACTTGAAGAGCGCGGATTCAAATTGTCTGCCTCGGTCAGTAACAATATTAATGGGGCAACCAAATCTAGAAATCCAGCCAGATAGTAAAGCTTTCGCGACAGTTTCGGCAGTCATATCGGGTATTGGAATTGCCTCAGGCCAACGGGAAAATCTGTCGACGGCTGTGAGGCAATATCTACATCCATCCGATATAGGCAAGGGTCCAATTAGATCGATATGAATAACTTTGAACCTAGCGCGTGGTAAATCGAACGTCCCTAATGGAGCAGACACGTGTCGATGGACTTTAGCGCGCTGACAAAATAAACATGCTCTTGACCACTTTCTACAATCTTTACGCACACCTGGCCATACATAGCGTTGTGCTACGAGTTTGGCCGTGGCGTTTGAACCAGAGTGGCTCAATGAGTGTAATGTCTCAAAAACTTTGCGTCTCATCATTTTGGTGATGAATGGCCTGGGAGTCGGTGTACTGACATCGCAGTACAATTCAATATGATTTTCAGGTAATTTCATCTTTTCGAAGCGAAGTGATGAGCCTTCTTCGAGTAAAGTTTTGAGCTCTGTATCCGACTCTTGTGCTTTGGCAAGAGACTCATAGTCAATATTCATTTCTAATTCTTCGACACGTGATAGCGTATCTGCGACAACATTATCTTTTCCAGATATGTGTTTAATGTCTGTCGAAAATTGAGAAATGAAATCGAGATATCTATACTGACGTGGTGAGCAATTTGATTTTTGCGAATGAAATGCAAATGTTATTGGTTTATGGTCAGTATAAATAGTAAAATCTCTTGCCTCAAGCATGTGCCGGAAATATTTGATCGACTCATAAATTGACAAAAGTTCCCTATCATATGGTGAGTATTTTTGTTGAGACGGGCTTAATTTGCGGGAGAAGTAAGCAAGAGGTTCCCATACATCATACTTGCGTTGTTGAAGGACAGCGCCTATTCCGGTGTCGGAGGCATCTGTAACAACAGCAAGACTGACTTTACAGTCTGGGTATGCTAATAAGGCTGCTTGGCAAAGACTGTCTTTGGAGTTCTGAAAAGCCTTAAGTGAATCTCCTGCCAACTTGATGGGGTGGTTACCTTTCACAGCGCCAGTCAATAGCGCATTTAGGGGAGCTTGATTCTGGGCTGCTTGCGGAATGAATCTTCTGTAAAAATTAAGCATGCCCAGGAATCTTCTAAGCTGCTTGACGGTCACTGGTTCTGGGAATTCTCTGATTGCTTGTACTTTTTCTTCCAACGGTTTAATGCCATCAGTGGAAATCGTGTATCCCAAAAAAGTTACTTCGGAGGCACCGAACACACACTTAGATGTGTTGATCAGTATGCCATAGTCAGACATTTTCTGAAACAACAGCCTCAGGTGTTTTTCATGTGTCGATTCGTCAGGAGAGAAGACAAGAAAATCGTCTAAATACGGATAAACGAATTCCATACCTCTTGTCAACTCATCTACAAACCGCTGAAAGGTTTGTCCGGCATTTCTGAGCCCGAAGGTCATAAATGGGAACTCGTAGAGTCCGAATGGTGTGGTGATGCTGGTTTTGGGGATGTCTTCTTCACTGACAGGTATCTGGTTGTATGCCTTCACTAAATCGATTGTGGAGAAGACTTTACAACCAGCAATGTTGTGAGTGAAGTCGTGAATGTGTCTAACCGGATACCTGTCAGGAATAGTCCTAGCATTCAACATTCTGTAATCACCACACGGACGCCAACCTTGGTCTTTTTTAGGCACGAGGTGTAGGGGAGAAGCCCAGGGGCTATCTGAAGGCCTCGCAGTTCCGTTTTGTAACATGACCTCAAATTCCTGTTTGGCAATTTTAAGTTTGTCTGGAGCCAATCGTCGCGGTGGACAAGCTACTGGAGGTCCGGGAGTCGTTTTTATATGGTGTACGGTATTATGTGTGACCATGCGTTGTATGCCTGCGGGGCGGGTCAAAATAGGGTATTCGTTGAGGATGTCATGATATCGAGAGCAACCAGTCATGACCTTTACAGAGGATATAGTACATGCGGTATTGGCTAAAGAAGCTTGAGCAGAAAGCGTGGTGCAATTATCCACTAAGCGTTTGTGACGACAATCTACCATTAAATTATAATAGGAAAGAAAGTCTACACCAATAATAGCTTTGTTAACATCTGCAATAATAAATCGCCAGCAAAAATCTCTTCGTAAGCCTAAGTCTAGGTTAAACTGTATGTACCCATATGTGTCGATAACGGTCCCATTTGCTGCACACAACTGATAGTCTGTCTTAGGTCGTCGTTCTTTAAGAGCGAATCGAGGGAAAACACATAAGTCACTGCCGGTGTCGACGAGGAACTGTATTTTGGATCTCCGATCGGTGACGAACAGGCGACCTTTTGGTGTTGGGCAATCGTTTGTCGCCATTATCGACCGCCCTGGAAGTTTCCCGATGACGGTGTATAGTCACATGGCTTCTGGCAAATTTCAGCCTTGCTGCCGAACTTCGAGTGGTACCAGCACGTTGGATACTTGCGATAGCTCGAATCAGATCTGATGCGACTGTGCGAGCGCCCACGTCTGCGCCCATGTCCGTTGCCTCGGGTCCTCGATCTTGATCGTGAGTTCTGGGAGCTTAAAGCTCGAACTTGTTTTGTGAGCTCTGCAATTTGCCTTGCCATCTCGTCCATAGCTGATGATGAAGCTCCAGCTGAAGTAGAAGCTACTTGTGGTGAGGCAGGGACGATTTCATGGACTTGGTCTGCGAGCTCTGCCAGTTTCTCTAATGTCGATGATCCTTGTGACACTATGATTGGCTGCAGGTTACTTGGTAAGCGACTGACCCAGATTGTACGTACAAATTCCTCAGGAACGCCAGGTCCAGCTAGATTCAGCAAATGGCGCAGAAACTGCGACGGTTTTCTGTCGCCAAGTTCTTCGTGCATCAATAATTGTTTGACTTTCTTTTCTCTAGATGCGGAAAGTCTCTTAATTAATTCGGTTTTTAATTTGTCATATTTGTTTGTCGCCGGAGGCGATGCAATAATATCTTCGACTTCAGAAGAGTACCGAGAATCCAGTTGTCCGATGACATAATAAAATTTAGTGGAGTCAGCAGTGATGTTTGATAGCGCAAATTGTGCTTCCATTTGCGCAAACCATAGTACTGGTTTCTCGGGCCAGAACGGAGAAGATCTTACACCAACTCGAAAAATATCGTACGCTGCGTTCGGATCGACAATGGACACGGGCAATCCGCCAGTGCCGTGGTGTAACATCCCGAGAGGCATGTTTTGCGTACCGCCATCGCCAATGCCGTCTTGGCTTTTTCCATTAGTAGGTGGATTATCTTCAGACATATTGTGTTCTTAGTAGGGTCACCAGTTGTAGGTACGTAAGTAGGTATAATACCAATAAGTACTCACTCAGCAGAAGGAGGGTAGGAAATCCACAAAGCCAGTTTATGCACAGCACATATGTATATTTGAGCGACAGCCAAAATCACAGATAGCCAAAAGCACAGATTAAAGTTCAAGGCAATAGAAGAAGAAATTATGGAAATAGAGAAATTAGAAGCTACGTAATATTAATAGGTATTTAGCTAAAGCGGCGGCGTGCGTTCCGCGTCGATGTTAGATCAGGACTGGCTGTACTCCTCGCACTTACTGCAACTCTGCGTATGCGCCGAAGACAATAGGCGAGCCGGGAGGCGGTATATAAAAATGCGCGTTTCCACTACACGATATTATTTTTATCGGGGAAAGTATTAAATTTATTTTTATGCTAAGGAATGTTAAATGTGTTTTAATAATATAATGTAGGTAGCCTACATGTCAGTCACTAGTTAATGCCCGCGGCTCCTCCCGCATAAACATAAAGAGTGCGAGGCGCCGCAAGCAGATCGCCATCGATGATATACGGTGCGCCAGCCGCGAGCGGCTCGCGGGAAAGGTGCGCGGTTGGTGAGCCTCATGAGTTTCATTGTAATCAGTGAACCGTTTTCAAGTTTTAGCGAGACTAACGAACAGTATACAATTTAAATTTAATTATTCTTATTTAAATTTTAACTCAAAGGGCGAAGAAGCGAGGTCATATATAAGCATTGTATAGTATACTATTGCTGCTTCAACAAACATACAACAACTGTACCCTAGTTAGAACAGTAAATATAGTTGCTAAAAATATAGTTTTACCTTGTTCATCGTCTGCACTGTGTTCGAAGCTAGATTCTGAAAAAATTCGAGTGATGTATTCATAATGACAAATTGAAATCGGGACTTGACGTGTTTTTATAAAAAAAACGCTAAACACGTTAATAAACCGACTTCCATCGCAACAAATTAGTACATTTTTGCATTATTATTTTTGGTTTTTGTTAATTTTCTACTAAGGTACTACACCGATTTTGATAAAATTTATATGGGACTACACGGGAAGCACTAGCTTTCAAATGAAAAAAGAATCATAAAAATCGGTTCACCCAGTCAAAAGTTCTGAGGTAACAAACATAAAAAAAACATACAGACGAATTGAGAACCTCCTCCTTTTTGGAAGTCGCTTGATAATATAATATGATCAGGTATGAAAATGAAGTGAGGGTAGATGGAGGTGTTCCTGCGATGCGCCGGCGGCGATGACACCGTGGCTTCAGTCTATTTGCGACCACGGCTATCGAAGCATAGTCGAAACGTTGAAGTAAAAACAACAAATATATACCTGCTTATATGTTTTATAAAATCACGTCAAGTCCCGCTTTCAATTAATCATTTATTTCACACCAGATTCATTATTATTCGTTTTGTTGGCCTTCTTACGGTGGGGTTCACCACCAGCACTACAACCTCCAACGACCCAGACTTCGCCCCCGTGTGTGGAGTATGGCCTCACCTTCCCGAGTATGGGAAGGGCCCCGTGCCCTAGCAGTGGGGACTTTTTGGGTCGGTATTAGTACCAAATGAACTTACTATAATATACAGGGTGTAACAAAATTGCTGTTGGTCTCGTTAACTGGGGCTTCTACACATCATACTGAACAACTTTTGTTCTACGACTTTGCTGAAATCGCAAAAAAATATTAAAAATATTCATACAAATCGACCAATTTTGTGCATTTAGTATGGATGGTCCACATTTTTTTTGAGAATTGACTATGGGTTCCTTAAGGAAAGTTGTTGAGTATGATGAGTAGAACCCTAAGTTAACGACTCCTACACCAATTTTTTTACACCCTGTATGAGTAAGAACATAAAATAGTTTTCGAAAAACCTTGTAACTTTTTAGTATAAGCTTTAGCTTTAAAATAACTTTAATATATTCATATTTTTCTCAGCAAACCCTTTCATTTTATACCCATATCATGGGCGTGCATAAGAATCCGCCATCTTTGTGAATCCGCCATATTGGATTCAGAATGACGTCACTTAGCTAACCATGCATTGTTCTTCAAACTTAACGTGTATTCAGCTCAATCGGAAACCAGAAAGTGGTCCTTATTTCATCATATCAGCTCATATACGTCCCCACCGAGAGGCTCGAGCCTACCCTGAATTAAGGGTGATCGGGCCTTAGTCGACCACGCGGGCCCAGTGCGGGTTGGTCGACTAAGGCCTTTAAGTCGAGTAAGGTCCTTATTTAGCTTTCAAGATTTGGAATTGGAACTGACCATCTTATCTTCATTCTGGAACACATCAATGCAGTTAATATTGATGTTTGGCAGCAACACTTAGATAAGATCGTTGTAGCTAGCCAGGTAAGAAATTCCCTTCAACCAAACCGCGTCTTACAATGTAAGACCCCGCCAGGATTCGAACCCGCTCCCGCTACAGAGGCGATAAAAACTAACTTTTAGCGTAGTCACTTATCTTGCACATAGCTCGTAGAGCAGAATGGAGATAGCCGTTGGGGCAGTAAACTTCTCGAGTGGAGACTGCGCACCGGAAGATGTCACATAAGCAGGCCTCCCCCTCGGTGGACCTGGTGCAGTTAGCGGGAAGCCACTTGTTTAGGGCAGCAAAGGACTGGTCGTCGTGGAAAATCTTTGGGGGAGGCCTTTGTCCAGCACTAATCGTTTTTTGGAAGATGTGATGAAGATGATGATGATATCTACTTACCTTTTAATCTTTCGCCTTACCTTTCGGCCATTCTACTTCTATCCGTTCCAGAAGCCAGTCTACAAAAAAAGTTTCTCATATTATGTCGCAGCCAAATGTAAACTAAAAAAATTGAAATAAAAAAAAATACAAATTGGAAAGTTTACCATAAACAAGATTTATTTATCTATTTTTAATTTATTAGTTAATTTATTTTATATTCATCATCATTATCATATCAGCTCATATACGTCCCCATCGAGGAGCTCGAGCCTACCCTGAATTAGGACGATCGGGCCTTAGTCGACCACGCGGGCCCAGTATGGGTTGGTCGACTTCACACACAACCTTCGAGTTTCTTTGCAGGTGTGTGCAAGGTTTCCTCACGACGTTTTCTTTCACCGTAAGAGTGTCTGATAAACGTACATATGAAATCGGAATTCGAAAACACATTGGTACGGGGCAGGATTCGAACCACGGCCTCCCGGACAGGAGGTGGCGGCCGTAACCGTTACGCCACCGACGCTTATTTTATGTTATCAATGTCAAACTACAATCTTACTAATGTTATAAACGTGAAAATGAGTTTGTTAGTTTGTTACCTTTTTAGGCTTCAACACCTTAACCAATCTTGATGAAATTTGGCATGCAGATAGCCTGTGTTACGCGAAAGGACATAGGCTATTTTATCCCCCGAAAATAGCAAACTCCGGTGCAGTTCATGAGGGAGCTGAAAATATATCTTTTTTTGGTTAATTTCCTTAAAATTGCTACGGAACATTGGATTGTTGTGATTTTTGCACAGAAATGGCTGAGGAGGTGGGAAATGTCAAAATTTAATAATTAGCATATCCTGACATAGCTCCCGAGGGGTCTGGGGAAAACTCATTACCATGCTCGCGCACATCGGCGTCGGAACAGAGCAACGGATTGAAGTTATTTTTTGTATAAAATTAATTAAGGGGATGGGAAGGGACGTACTCGTAGACTACTAATTTCTGATTAGCACTAGCCCGATATCAGTTCCTGAGAATTCTGGAGAAGCATGTCCACTTCCCCTCGAAGACAGTCATAAAAACGATGGCCCCGCGGGCGAAGCCGCTGGCAAAAGCTAGTAAGACTTATAAAAATATGACAAAAGATAATATGATCGTCAAAATAATAAATATAAAAAATATAAAATGTCAAACTTTTTATGGAAGATAACACAATAACTGTAATTAATCCTTGGGCGAGGCCTATGTCCAGGAGTGGACGTCCTTCGGCTGATATGATGATGATGATAAATCAGTCTTAAAAATAATAGTGTGATACTGATTTATTAGACTTATTGTGTTATCTTAAAAAAAGTCAAACTTTTTTTTATTCACAATTAATAAACCCTTGGCATCACTTAAATATAAATTCAAAACAAAATTCAAAATATATAATACACATTGATAACAATGCCAAGAATAATGTCGAAAAATACATCAAAATGTATCAAAAACGCTATAGTACCTATGTCACATCAGCTCATATACGTCCCCACCGAGGGGCACGAGCCTACCCTGAATTAGGGCGATCAGGCCATAGTCGACCACGCGGGCCCAGTGCGGGTTGGTGGAATTCACACACAACCTTCGAGTTTCTTCGCAGACGTGTGCAGGTTTCCTCACGATGTTTTCCTTCACCGTTAAAGCAATCGGTAAGTATATGTACGTAAGTTTTTGAAAAACTCATTGGTACATTGGCCGTCCAGATTTGAACCCGGTACCTCTGGTTAGAAGGACCGAGTCGTTACCGGGTGAGTCACCGACGCTTTTTAACCTGTATAAGTTTCTTTTTTAAATTGTGCTTGTTTTTTTTTACATGTTTTGAGTGGTTATTTTTAAGTTTTTATAATTTGTTTATATCTTTTTTTTTCAACTAGTGTGTACACAGGGCGACACATCAAGCTACCCACCCGGAATAATAATAACTACGTAAGATTTGACAGCGAATTGTAGGAAAGGGACTGAATAGTGCGCATCAGCCAATCACAGACCACAGCGCAAAGTATGCGCTACGTTGCCGTTCTGCTCCGCACATTTTTTGTGCTCGTACGACCCAGCGTGGTGATTCTTTTGTTTTGTTATCATATCACGTTAGCAGTAATCAGTACTGGACGTAAGAGAGGCAGGTATTTTTTTTTCTTTACTAAGAAATTCGCTGAATTTACTTTTCTTTTTAAATCTAAACCCATCCTCACACTTCATCCAAATTGTGACCACATACAGACTTTTAGGTCTGCCTGACATTATGAGATACCTAACAAATAATAAGTAATTAATTAATAAGCAGTCCATGTCACATCCCGTCCCCTCATTTTTTTATGCAAAAAATTACGTCAATCCGTGGCGACGCCGACGTGCGCGAGTGTAGAAATGAGTTTTCCCTAGATCCATCGGGAAATATGCTAGTTAGTAGCCTGGGTCATTTCCCACCTCCTCAACCATCTCTGTGTAAAAAAATTACAACATTCTGTTGCTATGTTGCGATAAAGTTTTTCTCTCATGAACTTTATCGGACTGTTCTATTATTACGGAATAATTAAGAAATTGGCCAACTTTTATGTGCGAGTCTGACTCGCGCACGAAGGTTTCCTTACCTATATCTATAAAAACGACAATAAAATCACGTTTGTTGTATTCCAATACAATCTATGTCCTTTTTTATAATACAGATTACCTACAAGCTACGTGGTTGCGAGGTGATTGCCAAATTTTGTCAAGATTGGTTGAGGTGTTGAAGCGTGTAGAAGTAACAAACAAACACAGTTTCACATTTAAAATTTAGCTTTTGCCCGCGGCTTCGCTCGCGTGAACATAGTTTCTGTAACTATCTTCGAGGGTGCGCAGTGCGCAAGTGGCTGGCGAGCGTGAAAATTGAGTTTTCTCTAAATCCCTGGAACTAGGTATTTCGGGTTATGATAATTATTAGTAGTTTGTGTCACTTTCCAACTCCACAGCTATCTGTGCACAATAGCACGAATTCCTTCGCTTTATGTGCCAGAAATTAATAAAAAGAGAGTTCACAATATCCCACGGGAACCACTTAAAAATCGGTATAAAAAGTAGCCTATATGTTAATCCAGGTCCTAATCGGTCTACCTACCCAATTCCATCCAGATCCGTTTAGCGGTTCTAGCGTGATTAAAGAACAAACGTCAATCCATCCATCCAAACTTTCACGTTTATAAATATTAGTTGGATTAGTAAATGGAAAAAAAACCATTTTAAATTAGTTATCAAGAGCAAGACGCCATTATAGTATTCATGGCTAACAGTTATTCTAGAAGAGCACATGCGAACGATGTTGACGAAATCCTGATTCATCTTTGCTTGAGTCTGCTTTAGTGCACTCCGAATAGTATATTATGTATTGTAACAGGTTGTAAGATGAGAGTCGACACAGAGCGGCAACGCTGCGCGCGGGCCGCACGTGCGCGAGTGCAACGAAATAACATAAATATATCGCACACGCTCGCACGATTCGCCAAGTTCAACTTTAACGGTTCAAAGTCCAAACAGGGTAGGTTGATGAGGAGTCGACTGTACATTAAAGAGTATTTATCTTATCTCATCTTAAAATTTCTTGTTATGATAACAGAATTTCCAACAAAATGTTTCTCAGTTGGCTCCCAGTTACTTTGTAAAAACCTTAAAAAAACGGACTCGGCGACGACCGCGAGACCAGATAACCTAACCACTGTCCGCCCGTCCGTCCGTCCATATGATTCGGTTTTATTTGGAGTTTTAGAGCATCGTTCCCGAGGAATCGGAAAAATAAAACAAATTCCAGGCTCGCAAGCCGCAAGTAAAGCAGCGGGCTAAGGCTAGTGCTTAATACTTGGTTACTTGCCTTCGGCGGCGGCACCTTCTTCTCTTTTATGCCTTCTTTTATTATCTTCTGGAAATAAAAATTGAGTGTACTGTAGAGATATTGTCTACTACTACTCGGCTACTAAAAGAATGTAACTTGCTGGAATGTGAACCCTCTCCCGCTTCCCCGCTCACCTCCCCGCGTTCCCCTGTCATGTCAGTACGGTTCGCATCTTTGTCACCGATACGCGTCTACTTTCGTCTCTGACATAACGTAGAGTTTATTAAATTAAGTTTTTTGTTGTATTGTCTGCATCATACCGACTGAATACCGCTGTGTCCGGTCTTATTATTATTATTATTCCAATTATGAAGTCTAACAAAACATACCTAGAGTTTTCACAAACATTTGTTTAAGTTTGATAAATATTTTAATGATGCTTTTTTGCACACTGTACCCATATTAGTAACTAATTAGTAATCTGTGCCCATATTTCGCAGTGACGTCATCGACGCCAGGTCCATTATTTTAGTAACCGTATAGTACACGTGCGAATAAACTGTGCACCTCGCGCTGATGACGTCAGAGTCATGTACGGTGCGACAACAAAGTGAACTTGCGCAGACAATTTATTAAACCTAAACAATTTTGTTGAACTTTATTTTTGACTGTTTTTAATGGAGTTTGTTTGTTCAATAGGTAGGTAACGTTTATGGTCAAGAAATTTATTGCTCACGTTTTTTTTTATAAATTTATAGCAGTATCGTTTGTGATATAAAAAAAACTGTTTTGTTTTCTCTTCATTTTTTATGATTTAAAAAGTAGCATAAATGCTAAATTTACAAAATTTTGACAAAATTAATGTACTCACACATGAAAACGAATATCATAATATAAGTTGTAGTTTTGTGAAACACAGCAGGCCAAGGTTGTCAAAGTATTAACTACAGCAGTAATGTTTGACTAGTATAAAATTAGGGTTTTGATGTCAAGTAAGCATTGCAGTATGTTATTAAACAACAAGTAAACAAAATGAACAAGAAAACTTAACAATAATAACCAAATAATTAACAAAACAGTGAGACAAATAACCAGGAATGAAGTGAGCGCGTAACGGTAACAAAGATGCTATCGGTACTGAGCTACCGGGGCGAACGCAGGGCGCCGCGCGGAGAAGAGAGGAGGGGGTCGGTACGGGCTAGTATCTCATCTGTGTTACGGGTTGTATGTCGGCGGCATATCGTAAAGACCAGGCAGATCGCGGGTCTGCGAAAAATACAATAAAAGTTAGGTTTGTTTAGCATGCCTGGTGCCACTGTAGAAAGACCTTTGACTTTTTTTCATAGACTCGCAATGAAATGCCTAGACCTTTCACGATCTGCCGGATTCTCACGACCTGCCGCCGACATTTTACATTTTCGCATCGGGTCTTTGTTGAAGATGCGCACTGGCCGATTTAGTTACATAATGATTTGGTTATTTATTGATTTAACTTCTTGGCAAATTATTTGTTTGGAAGTCGCGTGATTTTTCAATTCATCAATTTATTTATTATAAAATGCTTAAAGCATTAAAACAAAAAACGAATGTCTGTCTATGCTCCGATATTTGTACATTTTGATACAGGTATAAAATTTATCAATTCAATTTAACGCATACGAATCACGAATTCTATGTGATTGACACTAGAACATGACTTTACTTCAAAAACAACGTATCATTAAAAAAATGGTAAGTGGCTAGTCATACATAAATGTTGATAAAGTCGATTGTAAATTGAAAGTAGCACACAAGGGTAACACGCCGCAAGCAAACACTAATAACACTTCTACGACGTCACACTCAAAAAAAAAGAGACAAATGTATCATTTGACAGTACGGTACTCTTTTCGGTGTTTGACATTTTTTTAAATTGGAATTGTTAGGTTTGTACATATATATTTTATGAACTCCTACTTGTTTACATAAAATTGAAATACGTTAGTATAGATATTTTTGTGCCACTACATATTTATAAATATTTGAAAAATACCCTTGCGTAGATATATATGTACTTTTACTTGGTTAAACAATTTTGAAAATATTAGTACAGATATTTATTAGTTTTCAGTTGTTTAGATATAACTGAAAGGCTTGCTCAGAATCATATGACATCAGGTGATGTGTATATATGGTTGATTGAAGAATCTGCTCAGATATATAGGTACCCTTCCATGCACATATATATTTGAAGTCTTGGTAATGCTCATATATTAATGAACTCGACTGTACACGATTAACCTTACAAGTTTGACATTTATAAACGAATTATCAGCAAAGTGGGTCATGTATGATTCAGTTGGTTCGATTGTACATAAGAAAAAGAAAAAGAGGAAAATATTAAGGTAATGAACATTAAAAATAATCTAAAAACCATGATTTTTGTGCCTTAAAAATAATAAAATAACCCTCGGGGGTTCTTGGTGACCCAAGAGGACATACACACATAAAACACACACCACCACCACATACATGCTTACAGATAAACTTATAAAACGTAGGGCGCATGAAAAATAATGAAAGAGCATGAAAGGAGCATGAAACTTAATGATTATGCATGGAAGTTATATTGTTATAATATCTTAGTAGAAAGATGCGCCCCACGTTATTCAAATAAAGCTCATAAGATAATGATAATCATCATCATTACAGCTCATATACGTCCCCACCGAGGGGCTCGAGCCTACCCTGAATCAGGGCGATTAGGCCTTAGTCGACCACGCGGGCCCAGTGCGGGTTGGTCGACCTCACACACAACCTTCGAGTTTCTTCGCAGGCGTGTGCAGGTTTCCTCACGATGTTTTCCTTCACCGTTAAAGCAATCGGTAAGTATATGTACGTAAGTTTTTAAAAAACTCAGTGGTACATTGGCCGTCCAGATTTGAACCCGGTACCTCTGGTTAGATGGACCGAGTCGTTACCGGTTGAGCCACCGACGCTTTTTAATAATTTCGATAATGATAATAATATAGATTTATTGGTACTAACTCATTCCAGTCGGTGAATCCCAATTTTTCACGAGGACTTCTGCTGCTGTTATACCTGAAAATTGTTTATATATAAGTGTATGCTACTTAAATATCTACTTTAGTATCTGGGCGACCGAGCTTTGCTCGAAATCTAGTTATGTTCTAGTCATGTAAAGCCACCTGTAAGTATTATTTTTAAGATATACTTGGAAAATAAAACATTACCTAGATACAAAATTTCATCTAAATCATTAAAACCGATTCCGGAAAATCAATTTTACACCATTGCTCACTTAAAATGTAGGACAAGTGTTCGATTTTAATGTATTTAAATCGGGTGTAGCTCATTTTTACAGCTATATTAGTCGCATAATAATGAAGCAGTCAAACGTACGTCGTAAGTACATGTTAAAACATCACTATTTTGCACTCGCTCGAGTCAATCGAGTTTCTTATCAGTGAAAGCATTCCAGAGTGGCGTGATTGATCGAAAACAAAAGACGGAGGCGCGCGGGCACATTGACCTAGTTAGTCTTTCAGACCCAACGATGCGGGTTAGTTGCAGTTCAAGTTTTTGGCGCGAAGTCATTTTAGACCGTTGGACAGGTCAACCAATGCGCATTTGGCGCTAATCGGTTTTCGGCGAGAGGGATTTGCCGCGCTTTTGATTTGAAGGTACGCCGGGCAAGCCTATTTAGGAGACCCACAGCCCGGGAGCGCGTGCAGACGCGCCCGTGAGGCCGTTCAAAGGCGACAGGCGAAAAACATACGTCTTATGTATTTTTAACCCCCGACGCAAACTGGCTATGATTTAAGAAAAAATGTTCAGCTATTTGAATATAATCAGCTCTTTTCTAGTTAATGAAGGGAGATGTGAACAGGTCTGATCGATTCGAAATTTGGATTGGTAACCTGGATCTGATGCTGCAGCATCACCTGGAATCTGGTGGATACCCAACTCCTCATCAACTACTGCGTGGCGTCGTGTTTGAACTTAATGGATTGGGCTCAATGAGTAGGTTTATAGATAACGATTCTTTCTTTCTTTCATAACGTGTGGCACAATTAACCGTTGTATCCCAAGGTATAGACGGCGGTAGCCTGGTGTTGGACTTAGCATCACCCGCGGTCACGTGTAAGGCATTAAGATTTACACCTACGGACGTGTGCAACGCGACCTTTATACACATCTGGAATCAGATGTGCAGGTTTCCTCACGATGTTTTCCTTCACCGTTAAAGCAATCGGTAAGTATATGTACGTATATTTTTTGAAAAACTCATTGGTACATTGTCCATACGGATTTGAACCCGAGACCACTGGTTAGGATGGCCGAGTCGTTACCGGTTGAGCCACCGACGCTTTACGATAATTATAAATAATAGTAAACGAGGAGGACACTTTTATTTTTGACATCGAAGGTGCGCGGTGGTTGAGCTGCGAGTGACTCGCCATCGATGGTGTGCGGTGTGCGAGAATGTGCAAGTTGAATGTTCAGACGTAGCTTCCCTCTAACTCAACCAATTAAATTGGGCATTAGTTCAAATGAAAGATCTCGTTCCAGCGAGTGTCCTTAGATCTAGAGAAACCGCGTACTTCAGTTAGAACCGGAGCTATTGAGAAAGAAAGCTATGAAAATTTCCGTGATTTCCACCAGATCGTCGATTCACCGATCCACCGAGTGGGAGGACTGCAATGGCCGTCGTAAAAAGCGTCGATGGCTCAACCGGTAACGACTCGGTCCTCCTAATCAGAGGTATCGGGTTCGAATCCGGACGGCCAATGTAACAATGAGATTTTCGAAACTTACGTACATATACTTACCTATTGCTTTAGCGGTGAAGAAAAACATCGTGAGGAAACCTGCACATCTGATTCCACATGTGTATGAAGGTTGCGTTGCAAACGTCCGTAGGTGTAAATCTAAATGCCCTGCACCGGCGGTGATGCTAAGTGCAACACTAGGCAACCGCCATCTGTCCCTTGGATAACATGGTTAATTGTGCCACACGATAAGAAGAAGAAGATGGCCGTTTATTCTATCCACACAGATAAAACCCACTTACCGTACAATATAAAAGTGAAAAATAAAAGTTTCATATTTGCGTAGATTTATGTTGATATCAGTAGGTAAGTAACTGAAAGCAATTATGAATTAAGTACTTAATTCTAATTATCGAAATATGACCGTGTACAAACTGAATTCTCCATTAAAACTTTTCAAAATGTACCCAACAATTTTAATTAATAGTCCAATTTGGACGGAATCTTAATTTTTAGGGTTTTGTACACCCACAGGGTGCAACCAACGGGTCCGTGTATCCGTCTGTCTGTCAGCGGGTTGTATTTCATGAACCGTAATAGGCAAACGGTTAAAATTTTTACAATTTGTGTATTTATTTTGCCGCTGTAACTACAAATAACAAATTATCTGTACGGCATCGGCAGTCTCGACAATTTTTATGTAGATTTTAAAAATAAAAAATTAAAATTTTAATGAATTTATGTTACATGTCCGGTCGTCGTGGAGATCCTTGGGGGAGGCCTATGTCCAGCAGTGGACGTCCTTCGGCTGATATGATGATGATGATGATGTTACACGACCAAATATATACTTATTCGTAATACATGAAGCTCCAAACATTTGTGAGTAAATCGCAGGTTTCAATTTCATTTGTAGAACAACCACACAAACACGATTTTTCTCAAGACCAATGGGTATTACTATATATAGTAATATTTTTGAAATAAAACATCTAATAATAAAAACTGACAAAACTCGCGCTAAGGAGTCCGAACTGAATAATAATAAAAAAACCAGCCAAGTGCGAGTCGGACTCGCTCACGAAGAGTTCCGTACCATTATATATAAAAATCACGTTTGTTGTATGGGAGCCCCTTTAAATATTTAGATATTTTATTCTGGTTTATAGTATTTGTTGTTATAGCGGCAACAGAAATACATAATCTGTAAAAAAATTCAACTGTATAGCTATCACAGTTCATGAAATATAGCCTGGTGACAGACGGACAGACATACAGACAGACAGACGCACAGCGAACTTTCCCGAGGGTCCCGTTTTCACCCTTTGGGTACAGAACCTTTAAAAAAAGGATTTTTATGTTGTTCGCGTTGATGTCTTTGTATGTAATGTTAATAGATATCATTGTCATAGTTCTGTAGAGGGGCGTGGTGGAACGGAACCCTCGGAGCACAATTCTGACTCGCACTTTGTCGGTTTTTAAAGACCAATTTTCCAAATTAAAAGGCTGTGGTGCGTAAACAAATCGTGGCATTAATAATTAAGTACCTATTAATGAAGTCAATAAAAACTATCTTTTGCCCGCGGCTCAGCTGTATGGAATTTGATGGTGTGCAGTGGGCGGGCCGCAAGGGGCTATATTCCATCAATGGTGCGCGGTGCGTCATTGATGTTGCGATTTGTGCGAGAATGTGTGCGTTTGTAGCGCGGTGCGATGTTATTCATTCTTTTTTCATTCGATCTTCTTTTCATTCCATCTATTTCATTTTCATGCATGCGCTGTCATCCATCTGACAATATCATTCAAAAACCAAAAAATTATCATCAGCTCATAATATATTAAATTTAATAAATTCGTATCTTGATACTTTATAAAAGACACATTACGGGTCTTATTTTAATAATAAAATAATATTAACTTTAGTTTTAACCCACGCCCTTATATCAACATTATATACTTACCTACCTACCCGTCGTGCCACAAGTTGAATAGCTTTCCTCCAACTCAACCAATTTAAGTGGGAAATAGCTCAAACAAAAGAGCTCGTTCCAGCGAGTGTGTCTAGACCAAAACGAAACGCGTATCTCAAATAGAACCAGAGAAGGTGCTCGAGCCGAAAGCGGGTGATTTCCGATGCTTAGTAACAAATCTATGCATCGACACCTTTCATTTAAAAAAAATAGGAAACCGGTCGGACGGTCTCTCATTAGATTTTTTTTAATAATCTAACCGTTAGATTAACTCTAAACTTCTTTTATTTATTTGTCGCATTTATTTGTTGTGGAGACTCTACACTGGAAGTTGTTGACGAATATGTATAGGTACCTAGGACAAACATTCAAGCTAGGCAGGTCCAACTTCAAGAAAGAGATCAATCGACGAATCCAACTCGGCTGGGCAACGTTCGGGAAGCTTCGCAATATCTTCACGTCCCAAATAAATACCGCAGTGTCTCAAGACCTTTATCTTTGACCAGTGTGTGTTGCCAGTGATGACTTACAGAACTGAGACATGGTCGCTTACTATGGGCCTCATAAGAAGGCACAAGGTTACCCAAAGGGCAATGGAGCGTGCTATGCTCGGAGTTTCTCTGCGTGATCGAATCAGAATCGAGGAGATCCGCAGGAGAACCAAAGTAACCGACATAGCTCACAGAAGCGCTAAACTGAAGTGGCAGTGGGCAGGGTACATAGCTCGTAGAACAGATGGCCTCCCACACGGTAGACCGACCACATGGTGAAGATCGCGGGAAGCCGATGGATGCTGGCAGCGCAGGACCGGTTGTCGTGGAAATCCTTGGGGAGGCCTTTGTCCAGAAGTGGACGTTTTTCGGCTGATATAATGATGATGATATCTATTTGAAAGAAGTTAAAAAAATACTCGTAAAACATTCGGGGTATGTCTTATTTGAATATTCAGGGACAATCACGCATGGTCATCTGGCCTCAAACAAGGGTTCCCTGTAAATGGAAGACAGAGACTGATATACTTACTAAAATACGTTTAATCAATCAATCAAATATGCTTTATTGTAAAATAAAATAAAAAGAAAAATAATAAAATAATATTTGTACAATTTGGGCGGCCTTATTGCTTAAATACATTTCTTCCAGGCAACCAACCAATCTAAATCTTAATACGACATACGATTATAGGTAATAGAAATACTATACAAAATATAAAGAAATTTGATAAATGAGATGAAATTTTCACGATTGTAGGCAATATGTTTTCCAATAAAATTGAAACGATGATGAATTGAATGATTAAAATATGATATTTTTATACGTTAACACCTATGGCTCCGCCATTTTGAAAAATTCCATAAACTGTAAAATAGAGTAGACAAAAATTTTTAGATAATTACCGAACCTGCTCACAAAATTTCACTCGACATACGACCTGTAGAGGAGAATCTTCAAGACGAGAGTGAATATGCGCTATTTGAGCTTGCGTGTCACATCCTCGGCTGCATCGGCACTTACCATCAGGTGAGGTGCAGCCAAACGCACTTTTAATAAAAAAAAAATATAAGAGAAAATAGCCGGACATCCAGACAGACACGCAATGCGATCTGTAGTGGAGAATATAGCCGGACATCCGGACAGATGTACAAAATGCGACCAGTAGTGGAGAATAGAGCCGGATATCCGGACAGATATACGAAATGCGTTCTGTAATGGAGAATATAGCCGAACATCCGGACAGATATACAAAATTCGACCTGTAGAGGAGAACAGCCGGACATCTGGACATATATACGAAATGCTACCTGTAGTGGAGAATATAGCCGGACATCCGGACAGATATACGAAATGCGATCTGTAGTGGAGAATATAGCCGGACATCCGGACATATATACGAAATGCGACGTATAGAGAAGAATAGCCGGACATCCGGACATATATACTAAATGCGACCTGTAGTAGAGAATATAGCCGGACATCTGGACAATTATACGAAATGGGTCTGTAGTGGAGAATATAGCCGGACATCCGGACATATATTTGAAATGCGACCTGCAGTGGAAATTATAGCCGGAAATCTGGACAGATATACGAACTGCGATCTGTAGTGGAGCATATTGCCGGACATCCGGGCAGATATACGAAATGCGACCTGCAGTGGAGAATGTAGCCGGACATCTGGACAGAATTACGAAATGCGACTTGTAGAGGAGAATAACCGGCCATCCGGACAAATATACGAAATGCGACCTGTAGTTAAGAATATAGCCGGACATCCGGACAGATATACGAAAACATTTTTGCCCGAGCTGAAACGAAGACGTGACACCTATTTAATGCAAAAAACCGCATTAGAATCGGCTTAATAGTTTCTAAGATGCCCTTGAGCGCCATTCATCCTGGCTGCTGAAGGGCTCCCGGTAGTCTATGAACCTGGTCTGAAATGATACCTTTTAAATGCAATAAACCGCAATGGAATCGGTCCGGTAGTTTTCGAGGAAAATGGTGATAGACATACATTCACACGCACAGTACACACAATTTCTAACCCCATACGCATATAGGTACAATTCGTTTCGTTCCGAGCGTCGTCGTAGGTAAAAAAAATAAATTCGAGCGAGACCTACAGTACTCGCATATGATGTGTAACATGTGACAAAATACTTTGACGGCAAAGATACGGCAGACTAGGCTGTATGGTCATAGATACCTTTGCCTTTTCCGCGCTTTTGAAGCCTGAAAAAAGGACGGCAAAGATACGGCAGACTAGGCTGTATGGTCGTAGATACCTTTGCCTTTTCCGCGCTTTTAAAGCCTGAAAAAACGCGACTTCCTGTCACAATGGGACACATTTCCGTCCCATGGGACACATTTCCGTCCCATTTCACGAAATCACTCCCACAAATTGCAGGAAAGCGAGAGCAAAGATGTTACACATCAAAAAAGATAATAAATCAGAATTTGCTTAATATATTTGTGATAGACATACATACACACACATGTACACACAATATCTAACCCCATACGCATATAGGTACAATTGTTGCAGCCATATCGTATAACACGTCCTAATACTCCACTAATACCTTTTTTAACCCCCCTTCTTTCGCTAAAAGGGATGCTATAAGTTTAACGTGTGTATCTGTCTGTGGCATCGTAGCGCCCAAACGGATTTGATTGAATTTTTTTGTTGTTTAAAAGGTGACTTGTTCGAGTGTCATTCATGAGCATGTTTCAAGAAAATTTGTTCAGTGTTTTAAAGATCATCACCTCGTTTCTAGTAGTTGAAGAGATGTGGGCAACTTCCACCGTCCCCACCGAAGGGCTTAAGCCTAGCCTCAATTAAGGCGATTGGGCCTAAGTCGATCACGCGGGCCCAGTGCAGTTTGGTCGACTTCACACACAACCTTCTAGCAAAGAATATAATTAGTACTAACATACTGTATGGACACTCCCTGCCGCTCTCTAGATTGTGACCTTACCCCCTCGTCACCCAGATTGTTAGAGATTGGTTACAGTTTAGTTGTCGAATGTATAGGATTTCGCCGCCATTTTGTTTGTTCCGTCATTCCCTTTTGTAATGTCATTTCTGGGCCTTTGTATGAAGTGACCAGGGTGTGCTTCTAGTTTCTTCGCAGGCGTGTGCAGGTTTATCGAAATTCGAAAACACATTGGTACGTGGCAGGATTCAGACCACGACCTCCCGGACGCAGTTACGCCACCGACGCCCAATGATATATTGTAAGAACATAATAACCTTGACCTAATGCATCACCTTCAGCATACCCAACTCCTCATTTGGGCTCATTGGAATGGTCTCAATAATAAGAATAAAGATAGATTGAGAAAAAAAGACTATCGAAGGTATTAATTTTTAAAGTAAAACTTCTTTACGCAAAGTAAGCTAGTGAATGCGTTACGCGAACGATGATTTCTAGCGTTACGAAAAGTGAGATCGGGCGAGGCGAACGGCACGCTTGACTTGGGGAGTAAGCTGGCGAATGCGTTACGCGAACGGTGATTAAGTTTTACTTCAGTCGTGTGATCTAAAGCACAATCGTTTTTTTAATTTACAGTTACTTATCCTTATGCTGTTCAGGTTCGGTTATTTACTGTATTAAAATTAGATTGTTTTAAAACTAGTTATTTCATTAAAATTACTAAAGGTAATTTCCGTTCAGCGCAAAGAACCGAAAAACAGGCGAAAAATATACATGCTGTAGATGCAAGGAACTGAACATTTTCCAAGGAACTAGGTTAAAGTTTATAGAATTCTTAAAAAATACCTGAAAATAACTTAAGGCGGGGTTCAGCTCATCAAACTTGAATAACTCTCCCCAAGGACCTTATATCTACTGAATAATCAGAAAATACATTTGGACCTTCTTTACAAGCTTTTATTTAACTTGCAATGTATGTTTGTGCGGGTGGCATCTTGCAAGTAAAATTTGACCCACTTTCCGGTTTCCGATTGAGCTGAAATTTTGTATGCATATGTTTATCGCGACAATGCAATATTACAAGTTTGAACTTAAAAGATTTTAGGTGTATCGAAAATTATTATTAAAACCCGACGCTAAAAGAGGGGTGTTATTAGTTTAACGTGTGCATCTGTGTGTCTGTCTGTGGCATCGTAGTTTTTAAACGAATGGACCGATTTTGATGGGTTTATTTTGTTTAAAAGCTGGCGTGATCGAGGGGGTTCTTAGTATATTTTATGAAGATCTGTTTAACCGTTTGAGGATCATCAGCTTTTATCTAGGTGATGAAGGAATGTGGGAAACTTATACAGGTCTAATAGATTCAAAATTTAGTGCCCTATTACTGTAATAATATTGCAAAACCATGGTAAGCTTGAGTTGATGCTGCATCATCTCCTGGAATCTGTAGGATACCCACCTCCTCACCAACTTACAGCAGAGGTATCGTATTTGGGCTCATTAAAATAGTCTCAATGAATAGGTGTTCATGGTAACCTTGACCTGATGCTGCAGCAACTCCTGGTCTCTGCAGCATACCCAACTCCTCGCCAACTTACAGCGGATCTATCGTTTTTAGGCTTATTAAAATAGTCTTAATAAGTAGGTTGAAGATAGAACATTGTAACTTTGACCTGATGCTGCTGCATCTTCTAGAATTTGCAGGATACCCACCTCCTCACCAACTTACAGCAGAGGCATCGTATTTGGGCTCATTGGAATAGTCTCAATGAATAGGTTTTAGATAGAACATGGTAATGTTGACCTGATGCTGCCGCATCTCCTGGTGTCTGCAGGATACCCAACTCCTTATTAGCTTACAGCAGAGGTGTTTTGGACTAATTGGAATAGTCTCAATGATTAGGTTTTAGATAGAACATGGTAACCTTGACCTGATGCTGCAGCATCTCCTGGTATCTGCAGGGTACCCAACTTCTTACAGCAAAGGTATCGTGTTTGGGATATGTAAAGTTTCAAAAGCATAAAATAAAACTTAAATTAAGAATTTAAAAAACTCTCCACAAAAAACCGCTAAAAGTAGAATATAATATGTTTCGGCCTTTTAATATAAGTAGTTTCATTTTTATGTAAGAGTTATCTTGTAGGGGTACCGCTAAGTTAATAAATTAATAATAATTAACGAAAAACCTAAAAACTTTAAGGTAAAAGCTTTTAATACTGCATTGTCACGCGATATACATATTATGCATGCAAAATTTCAGCTCAATCGGAATCCAACTTGCAAGATTTCACCCGAACAAATTATACATTGCTAATTACCAAATTTCGCAACTTAGCGGTCCCCCTACGCGACGACTCTTAAAAAAAATATAACTACTTATATTAAAATTAAAGGGCCAAAACATATTTTTTTCTACTTTTTAGCAGTTTTTTGTCGGGAGTTTTAAAATTTATGTTTTTCACAATTGATAAGCCCTTGACATCATCTCACCTGATAATAAGTGACGATAATGCCGAAGATGGAAGCGGGCTTACCTAGATTCCCCAACGCAATAGGGGAACTGACTATCTTATCTTAATGCCGGAACACATCAATGCCTGTTGGTAAGTGACTATGATGCCGAAGATAAAAGCGGGCTCATCAACATTCCCCAACGTAATGGGGAACTGCCTATCTTATCTTCAAGCCGGAACACATTAACGCTGTTGACATTGATGCTTGGCGGCAAGACTTAGATAACCACAAGTGGTAGCTAGCCAGGTGGGCTTAGAAAATGCCCTTCCACTAACCAAACCGAGTCATACAATAATATGTTAGACTCCGCCGTGAATCGAACCCACGACTTCCTGAATGTAACGGTACACCCCTATCGTTCCATATTTATAAATAAATATCTATAGGTATTATAGTGAGTCTTGATAGACTAAAAAAATTGTCTAATGAACAAAACATAACTAGGTTTTATTGAGTCGGGTGAGGATTAATCTCAAATCGAGTGGATAGACAGTTGTTGAAACAAATTAGCTCAGGGATTATTTCCGAGAAGCCAGGCTGGCGCCTTGTCTGACGTCATTCGAACCACGCGATGCACACATTATAACAGACTAGCTGATTCCCGCGGCTTCACCCGCGTGGACCACATTTCTATGACTTTTCGAGGGTGCGCAGTGCGCGAGCCGCAAGCGGCTCGCGAGCGTGGTAAAAAGTAGCCTATGTCTTAACCCAGGTCCTAATCTGTCTACCTACCAAATTTCAGCCAAATCCGTTCAGTAGTTTTTGCGGGAAAGCGTAACAGACAGACAGAGTTACTTTCACATTTATAATATTAGTAGGGAATATTAGTAGGGATAGTAGGGATTATCTAAGGTAACTAGTAATGCTTTGCCGCTAAAAATAATGGCTGGAGTTACTTCGGCGCCACCCAGTCTAGCTATCGGCGTCATTGGGCGCCCGCGCAGGCCTGCCATGCGGAGAGATGCATGTGTGCGGCGGCCCGCACGCCGCTTAGGTTGCAAATGTGTGAAGGCTTATATAACCACGGACAGGCCGACACTCGCTCTCAATCGAACGATCCGCCAGAGGAGAAACACGTATTCAAGGAACAGCTGGAAAGACGCCACACGCCCCGGGCAAGTGTCACGCCAAGTACTTATTTGTCCGCGAATTAAAATAGGAATCTCACTTTATATTGTGAGTTTAGAATAGAATTAGGTGTGGCCGAAATCCTAGATATTTGCCTTCGAAAGTTCAGGTTCCTACCTGGGATCAGGTCATTATTTAGTGCAGTTAGGAAGCGAGGTACAGTGAGCATGATTTAATTACTGTAGCCACGGTTGTAGGACGTGGGAAGTGCTTGTCCACTGCTGGGGTATTTGTCCAACAAAGACTAATGATATGATTGCTGTAGCCACGGTTGTAGGATGTGGGAAGTGATTGTCCACTGATGGGGTATTTGTCCAACAGAGACTAATGATATGATTGCTGTAGCCACGGTTGTAGGATGTGGGAAGTGCTTGTCCACTTCTGGGGGTATTTGTCCAACAGAGATTAATGATATGATTGTTGTAGCCACATACGTAGGAAGTGGGAAGTGATAAGTCCACTGCTGGGGAGAGATACCTATTCAGCAGCGGCTAATATGATGAAATCATTGAGGCCACGTGGGTAGTCAAGATTTAAAATTATGTATTGGTGTGAGACCTACTTAATTTCCCACATTTTATTTATGTACGAACTGCCTTCACTGTTAGTACCACGCGGCATCATAAGTTTTAGGGTTCCTAGGAAACGAGGTCAACCCAATACACCAAATTTCACTCGGAGTAGTGCAGAGCTATGCTGTAGGAGGGACTATTTCATTCCTGAGACGACTGCTTACCAAGCTTAATGCAATATGGGCTAGTTAAGTAGTTTAGTGGTTCATAAATATGAACAACTCCTAATTTTACCAAATTTCAGCTAAATCTGTCCACACGTTCGTAGAATAAATGTAATGGACTAACAAACAAACTATAGGCGTTCGAGCTTCATTAATTCTGATACTGGTGTAATTATAGACAGGTAGATCCTATCTGTAGCTTATCACAAGTTAGTACTAATATATATACTGTGTCACAAGCATGCCTCGGCAGAATTTCACCCGAATCGGACCGAGCGTTTAGGAACGTCTTGGCCAAACAAACAAATAGTTTAGGCGTTCGCGCCTTACTACTAGTGTGATTATATTAAGACTGATTATGTTGTAGGTAAGCCAACCCATCCTGGCGGTAACCGTAGCTTGGGTCAGCTAATTTGTGCTAGATTCAGAAACTGAATCTATTCTACGGTTTTTGATGAGTACGGACGGGTGTTCACGATGTCCGCGTTCTGCCAACCTAACGTATACAATTAGAAGCGACAGATTCTGATGGTGAAGCTAGCGAAAGCTTTTTAAAAATTAAAAAAAAAAATAATATATATTTGGAACTTAAACTAAGTGTACAAACTTAATGTGTACGATAGCAACTGCATTAGTCGAGGACTGTGTCGCAGTTACTAACGCCCACCTCCGGAAGAAAGAATAATATGACGTTCCTTAACGAGTAAAATGTAAAACAAAAAGACAATTTAAAAATAGTTCTTACAGATATGAAGTACAGTAGAAAAGTACAAAAAATTACTTAGCTACCTAAACCTAAAAGTACAATTAATGTGAAATCTCAGAAGTGTGTGCCTTTTCTATATTGTGTCTGTGTGTGTGTGTGTGTGTGTGTGCGTGCGTGTGTGTGTTAGTGTGTGCATGTGTCAGTGTGTGTGTGTTGTGTGTGTGTTTAGCAAGCATTATATTTACAAACATATGGCTTATACACCCTTTCGCTTTGACTTATTTGTGATGCTGCGACTATGATTCACGTAGGTGTCACAATGGGTTGCGATCTGTGTTGGTTTATTGTTCATTGCGCTTAGCAAACCTACTGAACTGTCAGTACCTTCGCCCTTTATCAAGGGTTTACTACGTCTAAAGACAGACCTTTAACACTAACACTTTATTTTGGAGCCGGTGGCACGGTGGATATTGTGTCCATTTCGTTTTAACTATATTGACCGCAGGTCTTTATGTCATTATGTACAACAACTGTATAACACAGTTCCAGGTCTAAGAACCATCTTAGTAGATTACCTACTTCCTTCATAATCCGTCGTGCTCTGCTTTCAGTTTGAGCAACGTACAAGGTGGAATATCTACTTTGCTTTAGTACCTAGTGCTAACATGTATTCGCGATCTATCGCTGTTCGAAGGTATTAAACCTACCTGACGAATAGGGATGGAAGGACTATGGCTGTAATGACTCAGTCATAGTTCAAACTGCACACGTATAATAAGACGCCTCACAAGCGTATACTAGCTTTGGGATTTTGGGTGGTACATGGTTTAGTACACTATACAATGTCGTGTAGCTTAGTCAAATTACACTTGAAGACGGGTAGACGCCTGAGTATCTTAGTGGTTGCAGGCTGATAGTAACCGGCGGGCATCACCTTTGCTTTAAACACCTGTTTTGAGCTGAAATCGCTCGTTCACTTATCTTGCTTTAGCTTATATTTTCAATAACCAAAATAATGTAGTACTAGCGTCAGTTTTATATTACATTATTCCGAGCACTGGGGGCCGGCTACCCTCCCTAATTTTGAGGGGGCCCAAAATAGGGACCAATCTCAGTAGGAAAACTAGGGTTCCGCGCGAAATATTTTTATAATATAACTTAGACTACATCGTTCTCCCAAACACAACGTCATAAATTAATATTTTTGAAATAGGTTGTCATTCACCTTCAAAAAGATTCTGAGTTACTGCGATCACAAATTAGGGTTCTCTAGAAGATCTGGCCAAACGTTTAATTGTATTTTAAAATGCAATAAAATTAAGTATAGTTTACATATTTCTTACAGGTAGATAGTAAACGGTATGTTTGTATGTACGTACGCATAATTATAGGTAGGTTAGGTGGAGAGGTATATTATTACATGATGTAAAGCTAATGGTTAGTCCATTCGCTTCACATTAGAAGGTCGCGGGTTCGCTTCCCGGCGGGATCAACTTTGTAAGACTCGGTTTGGTTGGTAGTAGGACATTTTCATAACCCGCCTGGATAGCTACCACCATTCTATCTATGTCTTGCCGCCAAACATCATTGTTAACAGCATTGATGTGTTCCGACTGGAAGATAAGATAGCCAGATCCCCATTGCGTTGGGGAATCTTGGTAAGCCCGCTTCCATCTTCGGCATCATCGTCACTTACCATCAGGTGAGATGATGCCAAGGGCTTACTAATCTTATATATAAAAATGAATCGCAAAATGTGTTGGTAAGCGCATAACTCGAGAACGGCTGGACCGATTTGGCTATTTCTTTTTTTGTCGAGTTCGTTATTGTCAGGAGAAGGTTCTTATGTAGGGTAGGGTAGGGTAGGGTCGGGTAGTGTAAGGTAGGGTAGTGTAGGGTAGGGTAGTGTAGTGTAGGGTAGGGTAGGGTAGGGTAGGGTAGGGTAGGGTAGGGTAGGGTAGGGTAGGATAGTTTAGTGTAGTGTAGGGTAGGCTGGGGTAGTGTAGTGTAGGGGTAGGGTAGGGTAGTGTAGTGTAGTGTAGTGTAGGGTAGGGTAGTGTAGGGTAGGGTAGGGTAGGGAAGGGTAGGGTAGGGTAGTTTAGTGTAGGGTAGGGTAGTGTAGTGTAGTGTAGTGTAGGGTAGGGTAGTGTAGTGTAGTGTAGGGGTAGGGTATTGTAGAGTAGGGAAGGGTAGTGTAGTGTAGTGTAGGGTAGGGTAGTGTAGTGTAGGGTAGTGTAGTGTAGGGTAGGGTAGGGTAGTGTTGTGTAGTGTAGGGTAGGGTAGTATAGTGTAGTGTAAGGTGGAACGTAGTTCGCCGGGACAGCTAGTTGTAGATAAAAAAAATAAAAAAGTTTCATGAGATTGATACCCCCTTAAATTATTTTTAGGTACTTCCAAAGAACCCTACATAAAGCAATAGGTCACTCACTCACTCATTCAGTCATTAAACACAATATTTCGAATTCTACTAGACCTGTGAAGCTGAAATTTGGCAGGTAGTTACTTTATAAGGTAGGAGAGTTAAGGGTCTAAATGCTATCGAAGTGTAGATGGATATATTATGTTCCTATGTTTTTTGCTGCTTTATTGACGGGAAAAAAGTTAATTCGGTTTTCATTTGTTTAAGATTAGCGTTTGTGGCGCAAATATACTTCGGTACCTACTCGTTTTAAAAAGCTATTAATTTTATTGATGTCTTAATTTACTTTCTTTTTTAATGTCACTAATTAGGTGATTAGCATTAATGGAACATAAAAGTGTGTATTTGTTGCCGTTTTATTTCATTTGTACAGTAGTTCTTACTATTTAAAAAGTTTCTTTTTGTAGCTCTTCCGTGAAATTAATCTGTTAATATGAGGAATATTTCTTTGATATTTTTACTAGGTATGTAATAAAAACCTACTTTCTTATAAGACCTAGGCTTCACGGGTATTGTAAAAAGCGCCTATGTTATTCCACTATCCGTAGTGCAATGTGTAGCCCATTCTCTTCACACTTGGAGGTCGCGGGTTCGATTCCCGGCGGGGTTTAACTTTGTAAGACTCGGTTTGGTTGGTGGTAGGGCATGCATTAAGCCCGCCTGGCTAGCTACCACCATGTTGACAGCATTGATGTGTTCCGGCATGAAGAAAAGATAGCCAGATCCCCATTGCGTTGGGGAATGTTGATGAGCCCGCTTTCATCTTCGGCATCATCGTCACTTACCACCAGGTGAGATGATATCAAGGGCTTACCAACTATGGATAAAAGAAGAATACGAAGCGTTAATCATTCGACCCTTCCCCCCCACCAACTAACGATCTAAGCCGAGGTCCGTGCCCACTTGGGCGCCCTTAGACAGAGTTACATCTTTTTGCTTATTAAGTTGAGTGCTCGCCTCCCCTATCCGTTGAAGTTGTGAAGCCCCCAGGCCAACAAAAACCTTGATCTTTAGAAAAAAAAAAATTACCGACTTCCAATAAGGGCAGGTTATCAATTGGACTGTATGATTTTTTGTATGTTTGTTACGCGATATCTTCGCAGATTCTGAACCGATTTTCATGTTTTTTTAATTCGATAGTAGAGTATGTTGCCGGGTTGGTCCTATATAAATTTTATCATAATTGGTGAACTTTTTTAGAAAATTAAAAAATGCAAAAAATAATAATGCAAAATTGTACTAAGATGTTGGGATTAAAGTCGTTTTTTTAATGTGTTTAGCGTTTACAATTATTAATTCGGCAAGCTAATACGAACTGATTTAAGCTTCTTGAACAAATAAATCCGAACAACAACATTTTTATGTAAAATTCGCCAAGTCTCGTGACTCTCCCGTAAAAATATATACGATCGATAATGGAGTCTGGCAGTACTTTTTTAAAATCATCATCATGTCAGCTCATATATGTCCCCACCGAGGGGCTCGAGCCTACCCCGAATTAGGGCGATGGGGCCATAGTCGACCACGCGGGCCCAGTGCGGGTTGGTCGACTTCACACACGACCTGCGAGTTTCTTCGCAGGCGTGTGCGGGTTTTCTAACGATGTTTTCCTTCACCGTAAGAGCGTCGGATAAACGTACATATGAAATCTAAATTCGAAATCACATTGGTACGTGGCAGGATTTTAGAATCAATGTTCAGCAAATTGCACCGTGATTGCAAGTCAGAAAAATATCTTAACAAATGAGATGCAATTAAGTTCAAGACAAGAAAGATATATAAAACATATTATTGATCATTAGTTTAATATTATTTTGTACTCGGTATTTTCAAAAAAGAACTATGGTGCTATTTGCTGAATATTGATTATAAATAAACCCGTAAAATGCGAGTCAAAACCGCGAACAAAGTTTTCGTACCATTATACTTACGTAAACAATGCGGTATAAAATTTTGGTAGTTTATTCAGTCCCTAAAAATATGAGGGCCGCCAGGAGGCTCGAGTTTCCATACAGACGTAGTTCTGCTTTAATACAAAAACTACATGCCAGATTGAATCAAAATTTTGCAAATATATTAAGTAGACACATATATCGATGTTTGTAATTAGTTTTCGAAGTACTAATATAAAACGGAAAAAAATAAGAGCAGTTTCAAACTTTCAGTACAAAACTATATTAAGCCTTCGTTTAGTTACGTTAAAATTTACATACGATGAAAACTAATTACAAAAATCGATATGTGTCTACTCAATATATTTACAAATTTTGGATTCAATCTGGCATGTAGTTTTTGTATTAAAGCAGAACTACGTTTGTATGGAAACTCGAGCCTCATAAGAGATTTAAAATGCATTGAGTAGCTTCAAACAACAGACATAATAAAAAAATATAACATTTTTATATATTTCAGTACTCCACACTATCTCGTGTAAATCTTTAGAAGGTCAAAGGAGATCAGATGCCAAAAATAACACAACTATTAAAAGAAATGTCACGGAACAGATGGAAATACTACAAAAAGATAATAATATTGTTAAATTCAACATTTCGTGCACTACACTAGCGTACAACTGTCCGCCCATAACCAACCCACTTTGTGTAAAAATAAGGTACAAATCTCAGGAAAACAAAAATAAATCTGTCTACGTCGTGATGGTTAACGAATGCGAAATGGATTACCTGAATATGTGTTATGAAGGTAAGTTTTATTGCTAAGTAGTATAAGCCTGCTTCAAAAAACGTCCACTGCTGGACAACGGCCTCCTACGAGTTGGAGGTGAGGGGGAGGGGGGTATGGGTACCAAGAAGAAGTTCACAGATCCCATGCATTACATTAGATGATCTTCTTGTACACTGAAAATTAACTCGGGCACAATTTAATTTTTGAAACTATGTATCTTCTTAATTTTTTTATAAAAAATTTTGGTGCTTTTGATTGCAACTCTCCTGATGGGAATTGATGTGATGATGCAGTCGACGATGATACACGCAAATTAAAATAATGCCTATTCACTCTTGCCTTGAAGATCTCCAAATTATAGGAATCGGGAAACACTGACGCATGCAAGGAGTTACACTCCTTCCCTGTCCGCATAATAAATTTAAGTCCCGTAGCTATGATTTAATAAACCCATTGATCCATTTGATCTAGTACTTTTTTGTATCGAACTTGGCTTCTTTTCACATTTATGTTTGGTTGATATATTACAATAATTAAAATCTTATCCATATCTAAGACAACTCAATCTAGTTTTACGAAAATGGTGCATTATTTTAGCTAGGCAAAAAACGCATGCGTGTTTTTTTTCAATATAAACCATAAGGCTCATAAGAATAACAAGGTAAGCATAAAACCTCCTTGGCAAAGATGACCATAGAACCAAGTGTTAGGAACTTATGCATCGTCAGTTTCCTTCTAGCATAGGCTTCCGTATTTTCTTTCTTAATTTTCTCTTTCAAAACTACCCGTTCAAAAGTCTGAAAAAAGATTAGTATTCTTGTTTATTTAACTTTTTAGCAAAGTAAAAAGCGGTAAAATAAACTTTTCGCACAGTAAACTGGTATATAAAATACCACTTTTCGAGCAACTGAATTGAAAAATAATTAACAATTAATTTTGGTTGAACTTTACAGGGATAAAAGCAGCTGAAATTCCAATGAACAATTGCGAAGTTGCAGGCATTGATGGCGATGGTTTGTTATGTTTTCTTGTGTATTTATTGTTACATAAGACAAAAGTCCCTCGCCGCATCCATCCGTCTAATATACAAAAACTACAGAACGGATTTTCATACGGGTTTCACCCATGCATGGGCGGAGTGATTCATGTGGAAGGTGGACACTTCATACAACGGACCAGTAATGACATTTCAAAAAAGGAATGACGGAACAAATAAAATGACGTCAAAATCCTATACGTTCAACAACTAAACTGTAACCAATCTGTATCAATCTGGGTGACGAGGGGGTGAGGTCGCAATGTAGAGAGCGGCAGGGAGTGTCCATACTGTATGTTAGTACTAATATATTATACTTTGCCCAAGTGTCAGAAATTTTTCAAGCCGCCTGTGTGGCATCTGACACGGTTCAAAGACTGCCATCTATAGTAATAGCAATTGGCACTAACGGCCTAACGTGGTTTGTGAAGCAAGAAAACGGTCGAGAAAAATGCCACTCACAGTGAAACCCATCCAGGTATAATCACAGTGCTTCAGGTTAATTAACCTGCGTGATCGACCCAACCACGCAAGTCACAGTGAGCTACGACCGTTTCCTTACAAGTTACACCAGTATACAGGGTGTAACAAAATTGGTGTAGTTTCTGTTAACTGGTGCTTCTATTCATCATACTGAACAACTTTTGTTCTACACGTTTGCTGAAATCGCAAAAAAAAATACTCTTCATACAAATTGATCAGCCAAATAACCAATTTTGTGCATTTTTGTATGGATGTTCTATTTTTTTTAGAATTGACTATGGGTTCCTATAGGAAAGTTCCTTAGGGAAAATGGTTCAGTATGACAAGTAGAACTCGCAGTTAACGGGATCTACACTAATTTTGTTACAACTTGTATATAATTTTTTTTTTCAGCGTCCAAAACTACACATTCAAGAAGAAAAAGAAACATCGATATAGTTGATCGTAAGTGTTGATCGTAGATAGTAAGTGTCTATGTCTAGTTTTTATTTTAATTTGACAATAAGTCACTTGCGAACTTTACTGCTCCAACGGCCATCTGTTCTACGAGCTATGTGTCCTGTAACAATTCTGTGAGCTATGTCGGTTACTTTGGTTTTCCTACGGATATCCTCATTTCTGATTCGATCACGTAGGGAACTTCGAGAATAGCTTCGCGCACCGGAAGTCGTAGCGTAACGTAGACCTCCTACATGGTAAACCGATGACCTGGTGAAGGTCGCGGGAAGCCGCTGGATGCGGGCAGCGCAGGACTGGTCGTCGTGGAAATAATTGGGGTAGGCCTTTGTCCAGCAGTGGTCGTCTTTCTGCTGAACGGAACAATGAATTGTTGTGAATTTTTGCACAGAGATTGTTGAGGGGTTAGAAAATGGCATTAAACAAATTGGGATCTGCGAAAACTTATTTCCACGTTTGCGCACGTCGGCGACGTGTCGGAGCAACGGATTGAAGTGATTTTTGTATATAATTGGTTGAGGGGGTGGGATGTGACATACCTAGACTGCTAATCAGAATAGCCCGATCTGGGATAGGGATCTGGAGAAAACTCATGTCCTACTCCATGTATACAGGTAGCCTGTGTTACTGGAAATGACATAGCCTACTTTTCATTCCGTGAAAATAGCATAGTCCGATGTAGTTCCTAAGGGAACTGAAAAAATACCTACTCTTTTTTCTTTAACATCGCAACGGAACTATGGATTGTTGTGATTTTTTGCACAGAGATGATTGAGTATATGGGAAATGACATAATTAACTAATTAGCATATCCTGACATAATTCCCGAGGGATCTGGGGAAATTCATTTCCACACTCGCGCACGTCGGTGTCGCAACGAATTGAAGTGTTTTTTTGTGTAGAATTGTTTAAGAAGTGGGAAGTGACATAGCCTGCTAATCAGAATAGCCCGATCTGGGATAGAGATCTGGTGAAAACTCATGTCCACGCTCGCAAGATCGCCTGCGACACGCGCACCACTCACCTTCACAGACAGTCATAAAAACGATGTCCACGCAGGAGAAGTCGCGGGCAAAAGCTTGTACACAAATAAACAACAAACACTACGCTTACTTAGTATAAAAGAATAAAGGTATATCAGAAATTTACATATAATTTGGTTTGTATGAGAGGTAACTTTTCTTATTCATAAGTAACTATTGCCCGCGGCTTCGCCCGCGTGGACATCGTTTTTGTGACTGTCTTAGAGGGTGCGCGGTGCGCGAGCCGCAAGCTCTCCCGACTGGAATTTAAATTAAATATATTTTTTTAGTGGTTAAGGCCTTGGCAACATCACAGAATTTATAGAATTAATCAAAAAAATTAATTTAAAAAAATAATTAAAATTGGTGTAGGTCCCGTTAACTGAGGGTTCTACTTACCATACTAAACCACTTTTGTATTATGACTTAGCTGAAATCGCAAAAAAATATAACTCTTGATACAATCGAATAGCTGATCGACCAATTTAGAAAGGTCCAATTTTTTTTGAGAATTGACTGTGGGTCCCTTGGAGCAAATTGTTCAGTATGATGATTAGAAGCCCCAGTTAACGGGATCTACACCAATTTTGTTACAGCCTATAAATATTTATATCTAAAGAGTTTTACAGATACTTAATGTAAAATTTCTACATTTGTTACAGGTGTCATCCAACCAGTAACACATGGGTCAGGTAACAATATGTAATTAAAAAGTTCAAAAGCTTTATCATGCATTTAATAAGCCCTCCATATATTTATAATGACGCTCTAAAAAAATCAGATAATCTTACAAGCTTTCATATCAGTTAACGACTATAAACACGAGTTATAACCCGTCCATTATTGGCCTGCACATTAATGGTCGTGCATTATCGGGTCGGGCAATATATTAAAAAGTTGAAAAGCTTTGTCAGGCATATAATAAACGTTCCATAGTTTAATAAAGACGCTCTTAAAAAAATAGATAATCTTACAAGCTTTCATATCAGTTAACGACTATAAACACGAGTTATAAGCCGTCCATTATTGGCCTGCACATTAATGGTCGTGCATTATCGGGTCGGGCAATATAGGTAGCTTATAACGCATTTTTTTATCCACAATTGTTAAGTCCTTGATACCATCTCATCTGATGTTAAGTTAAGTGACGATGATGCCGATGATGGAAGCGGGCTTACCAAGATTGCCCAACGCAAAAATTACAATATTGCGAGCGAAAACAATAGGTAGAGGATCCTGGGACCTTGATTCCACTTCCAAAATTAATCATCCGATCAACTTCAAAATAATAAAAGGATCTATTTAACAATCATGGGACCTTAATTCCACGTCCAAAATTTTTTCATCCGTTCATCCAATCAATACATTACCTTTTTGAGTTTGCGTGTATCATTCTCGACTACATGGTCACTTGCCATCAGGTGAGTGAGTTGTAGTTAAACGTACTCAAATTTAAAAAAATAAACAAGACAACTACAAAATAATAAAAGGATCTATTGAACAATCATGGGACCTTAATTCCACTTCCAAATTTTTTTCATTTGTTTATCCAATCAATACATTACCTATTTGAGTTTGCGTGTACCATCCTCGACTACATCGTCACTTGCCATCAGGTGAGTGAATTGTAGTTAAACGTACTCAAATTTAAAAAAATAAAAAAGACAACCTCAAAATACTATTGAGAGTCCCCCGGAGGCTCAAGTTTGCATACAAATGTACTTCCGCTTTAATACAAAAACCACATGCCGGATTGAATCCAAACTTAGATGAAAACTAATTACACACATCTATAAGTGTCCACTCAAAGTTTGGATTTAATGTGGTTTTTGTATTAAAGCGAAACTACTTTTGTATGGAAACTCGAGCCTCCTAGGGACCCTTAAGATCTATTGAACTGAACAAATAAAACTTCGCAGCGAAATTTAACAAAATGATTCAAGATTCAAGATATTTATTCAAAATAGGTGCAAATTACACTCTTTCTGATAGTCATAAAATAGTGATTACATAATTTCATTTGTAAAAAATCAAGAAACAAACAATCATTAGATAATAATGTCAAAATACAATCTGTGATATAAAAAAAATGTCATTAGAAAATGAAAATAATATGACACGAGACGTTATAGGTACATCAAAATTATTGAATGTCATGAACGCCTTTGACAAGTGTAGGCCAGTTCACACGGACAGCACCCGGTCACGAGTATAACGCGAGAGTCAGCCATCGCTCCTCTCAACCATATTAGAGGGAAAGGAACGACCCGGCTCCCGATGCACCACCATCCGCACGAACATTTAAACCAGCGTGCACCACTCATGTCAATGCTAAGATAAAAATAATAATTAAAAGAAGTACTACTTATACTTGTCATGTCTTGTCGCTTTCACGTCAATTCTTAGTTTGATCTTCATTTTATTACTATTTAACAGGGTTAGTAGCGTTAATAGAAGAAACACTGTCTACTCATACATTTTGGTCGTTTAAATATTCGGATGTCATGTAATAACCTTTTTTACAAAGAGTTCTTTCGACACAATTTTTAAACTGTTTTTCTGACAAATTTAAGACATCAACAGGTAATTTGTTATACATGAGTGTGCATTGACCCAAAAATGATTTATTGATTTTGCTAAGTCTGGTATAAGTTACTTGAAGTTTATTCCTATTCCGAAGATTACGACTGTGCCTGTCACTATTCAGTGAAAAGAGATGCAGATTTTTACGAACATACATTATATTTTCATAAATACGAGTATTAATATCTTTGAACTTATCTCGAAGCGACTCACGAGAACGCATTCCATAAATTGCGCGAACCGCTCTTTTTTGCAGAACAAATATGGTATTTATATCAGCTGCATGTCCCCACAAAAGTATCCCATAAGACATAATACTATGGAAGTAGCTGAAATATAGCAGTCTTGCGGTGTCTATATCTGTAAGGAGCCTGTTTTTTTTAACTGCGTATGCGGCTGAGCTAAGCCTGCCTGCAAGCGTATCTATATGCGGGCCCCTTTGAAGCTATGAATCAAAAGTTAAACCTAGAAACACGCTTTGATTTACAAATTCTAATATATTACCAGCTAAGGATACATTGTTGTTTACTTCAATAACATTAGCTAATGTGAATTTAATACATTTAATTTATTTTGCGTTTAAGACTATGTTATATATAGTAAACCAATTGTATACTTTTGAAAGAGTGTCGTTTACTTCGTCAGACATATCAGTTTTTCTGCCAACCTTAAAAACTAGTGATGTATCATCCGCAAACAGCACAACTTTCGACAGTGATTCAACCATGAATGGTAGATCATTAATATAAACTAAAAAAAGGAAAGGTCCTAAAATATAACCTTGAGGCATACCCATCTTAACCCGAGGACCCATTGATTTCGTATTATTTATTTGTACTTTTTGTATCCTATTAATTAAATACGATTCTAAAAGATCTAGAGCCTTATTTTTAACACCGTAATGGTCCAATTTTACAAGAAGAGTTTTATGTTCCACACAATCGAATGCCTTTGACAAGTCGCAAAAGACCCCTATCGCGTTTTAGGATTTCTCAAAAGCATCATATATGTTTTTAATTAGTTCAACTCCCGCGTGCGTTGTTGAACGCCATTTTGTTAAGCCAAACTGCAGGTTATGGAGCAATTTATTGATATTAAAGTGAGTCAAAATTTGGTTTAGTATAATTTTTTCAAAAACCTTACATAAAACTGGTAGCACAGAAATAGGCCTATAATTACTTGGGTCTTTCTTTTCTCCGGACTTGAAGAGTGGAACAGCTTTACTAAATTTAAAATATACTCCAGTATCAATACAAGTGTTGAATAGATCGGCCAAGTAAGGGGCTAAAATTTCAATTACGGAGTTTATTAAATTAACAGACATGCCCCTAAGATATTCAGTATTTTTTAGTTTCAACAACTTAAAAGCATGTGTAGATTAATTTTTCGAAATGTAAAGTCTTCATTGCACTTTGGTACATTTTCAGAAACTAGTTGATTTGCGAGAATAGGCGACGAGTCAAGGCTCTCGGTTGTTTTGAGTGGAACATTTGTAAAGAAAGATTCAAATTCTTCTGTTACCTTTGAGGTTTCAGAAATGAGACCACGATCAGTTTGCAAGACTTGTAATCGTGTAAGAAAATCTTGTAAATATGTGTAAACATTTTTATAAGTGAAATAAAAAAAAATCTCGACTAAACTTCAGCTAAATCGGAGAAACTTCACTTTCGGCGGCCCTCTTTTCTCGCTATTTTGATTTTAACAAATTTTTATTAGGGTTCTGTAGTCAACAAGGAACCCTATAGTTTCGCCATATCTGTCCGCGGCTTAGCCTAGTGACTATTAGTAATAGAAAGCTGTAATTTAAAGATGGGGTGAATTTTTTTCGTTAACGTACCCTATCACATGGGGTATTGTTGAATAGGTCTTCCAAAATTACTAATTAATGTGGGTCTACAAAATTAATTTTTCGATTCAGGGATAGGTTTTCGTAATAAAGCTTTAAAGTGCTAGTGCTAGTCCCTCTATCAGCTAAGCCACTATTTCAGGACATATGTAAAAAAAAGAAAATAGTAGGACATACAATCAATTTAAAAGGAAAACTATCACCGCGAACTAGGCTTTCTCAGTTTAGGAGGTATTAGTCGCCCAACTTAAGGTGTGCAGTTGGATTTGTAAAAAGTTTATAGATTTTCGATACAAATTTACAAACGGAAATTATGATTTTTTGTTATCCGGGTGGAATCTTGAAACGGATTTTTAAATACTTGCTGTTATCCGATCATGCTAAAATTGTGGAAACAGCCTCAGTTATGACGAGAACACAATATATTTTATTGAATTTGCCCGTCTATCTGTCTGTCGTTCCGGGTAGAATCTTGCAACATTTTTTTAAATATACTTATACTATACTTCCTGTTATCCGATCATGCTGAAAATTTGAACACAGCCTTAATTCCGATGACAATATAATATAGTATATTCAATTTGTCCATCTATCTGTCTGTCTGTCGTTCCGGGTAGAAACTTGCAACGGATTTTTTAAATATTAAATACTTTCTGTTATCCGATCATGCTGAAATTTTTCACACAGCCTCAGTTTTATTGACGACGCAATATAGTATAATTATTTAATATCACGGTAGATCCAATATAACTTCCTGTTTCTTAAGTACCCCCCTCGACATGGGTATCAAATTAAAGCTTTGAGTTTATTACATAGCGTGTTTGAGTAACATTCATTTACAACTTACATCCACAGTGGACATGGAACAGTACAACGCAGATTGCCCTAAAGTGTGTCCATCTCACGACACGATGGTCTGTGCGCAGTGCCAGCATGGTGTCTACAGGAGCTTCGTGAGCGTCTGCCATATGAGAATGTACAACTGCAAAAACCCGAAAGAAAGTAAGCACCCTTTCCTATTTTCTATTAGGTTCTCAATTCGTCTGTATGTTTTTTTTATGTGTGTTACCTCAGAACTTTTGACTGGGTGAACAGATTTTTATGATTCTTTTTTATTTGGAAGCTAGTGCTTCCCGTGTGGTCCCATATAAATTTTATCAAAATCGGTGTAGTACTTTATTAGAAAATTAACAAAAAATAATAATGCAAAAATTCACTAATTTGTTGCGATGGAAGTCGGTTTTAAAACGTGTCAGCGTTTTTTAATTAAAAAATCATCATCATCATCACCATCATATCAGCCGAAAAACGTCCACTGCTAAACAAAGGCCTTCCTCAAGGATTTCCACGAAGACCGATCCTGCGCTGCCCGCGTCCAGCGGCTTCCCGTGATCTTCACCAGGTCGTCGGTCCACTGCATGGGAGGCCTGCCTGCACTACGTTTTCCGGTTCGTGATCCCCACTCGAGAACTTTACTGCCCCAACGGTCATCTGTTCTACGAGCTATGTGCCCTGCCCACTGCCACTGAAATAATTAGAAAATAAAAATAATGTTTTCAAAATATATTTTTTAGGTTTAACCGCCTCCGTAGCCCAGAGGCAAAAGTTCACTGGCTTTACAAAGGAGGTCACGGGTTCGATTCCCGGCGGGGTCATTTGTAAGACTCGGTTTGGTTGGTGGTAGGGCATTTTCTAAGCCCGCCTGGCTAGCTACCACCATCTTATCTAAGTCTTGCCGCCAAATATCAATGTTGATATCATTGGTGTGTTCCGGCATGAAGATAAGATAGCCAGTTCCCCATTGCGGTGGGGAATCTTGGTAAGCCCGCTTCCATCTTCGGCAACATCGTTACTTACCACCAGGTGAGACGTTGTCAAGGGTTTACCAATTGTTAATAAAAAAAAAAAAAAAGGTTTTTGAAAATCACTCTGTATTTCTTTGTTTTTACATAATATAGGTAAGCTGTGAGCTTCTGTGTAAGTTGTTACATATTTACTTTTTCCTCAGAGTTGCGTCTAATCTCCCGTGAGGCTTGCACTATGCTGTCTCCCTACCATGAGGACCTAGAGACCATGCAGGGGAGGGTGGAGGAACCCATGAATGATGCCGACATGGTGCTACAGTTCCTTTGGTGTAAGAAGTGGCTGAAACACCCTAAAGCTAAAATCATAAAAGGTGGGAATATTTTTTTGAAGTCAATACTTTTTTGTTTAGGGTCTGGTAGGCTACCCAGTTCTGAATTTTGTACGACATAGCCGGAACAAATTTTAACAACTGGAGAATTCTGATTACAGATTTTTTTTTATCATCATCACATCAGCTCATAATATGTCCCCACCGAGGGGCTAGGGTCCCTGATTTAGGGCGATCGGGCATTAGTCGACCACGCGGTTCCAGTGCGGATTGGTCAACTTCACACACAACCTTCGAGTTTCTTCGCAGAGTGTGCAGGTTTTCTCACGATGTTTTCCGTCACCGTAAAATCGTCGGATAAACGTACTTAAGAGATCGAAATTCGAAAACACATACCAACGTGGCAGGACTCGAACCACGACCTCCCGTATAGAAGGTAGTGGCCCTTGCTGTTGCGCCACCGATGCTCTCCGCCGCCGACGTTTTTTAACCAATCATAATTTGTCATTGGTTTAATTGCTGGTGTTTTGTTAGTGTTTCATATCAGCTCATATGCGTCCCCACCGAGGGGCTCGAGCCTACCCTGAATAAGGGCGATCACGCGGGCCCAGTGCGGGTTGGTCGACTTCACACACAACCTGCGAGTTTCTCCGCAGGCGTGTGCAGGTTTCCTCACGATGTTTTTCCTTCACCGTTAAAGCAATCGGTAAGTACGTACGTAAGTTTTTTTTGAAAAACTCATTGGTACATTGGCCGTTCAGATTTGAACCCGGTACCTCTGGTTAGAAGAACCGAGTCGTTACCCGTTGAGCCACCGACGCTTTTTTTTCTGTTAGTGTTTATTTCATTGAAATAATAAAGCTTTCGATATGACCTTGAAAATGCGCCGACATGAATTTCTTCCTCTGAAGAGGAGGGAAAGGAAGCATACGAGCCTCTACAATGACACATATACTGTGAAAGTTTTAGCTGAATACCTATTAATACGGTTTAATTAATGCAAACCTTTAAAAATCGGACAGACGGACGGACAGACAGAGCGCAGGTTTAGTAACAGGATCCAGTTGGCTGCCTTTTAAGTTTTGTCGTTTGAAGAAAAAAAGACAACTAGAACCTTGTAGTACTTTTTATTGTTTTTCAAAGTATTCACCACGTAGCTTAATACACTTTTCCATTCGCTCAAACCAGTTATTATAACATTTGTTCCACTCTAAAGTGGGGGTGTTCAAAACGGCTGACTTGAAAGCGTCGACTGCTTCTTCACCGGACTGGAACCTTTGACCACGAAGACTTTTCTTAATTTTAGGAAATGTAAAGAAATTGTTAGGGCTTAGGTCAGGACTGTATGGATGATGGTCAAGAACTTCTACTTTTTCCTGCTTCAAATACTCAATCGTTTGACGAGCGCTGTGTGAGCTTGCGTTGTCGTGGTGCAGGATGATGCGTCGCTTTGAGTTAGATTTTCGAAGTTCAGCGATGACTTGTGGTAAAGAAACTGTGGCATACCACTCTGCGTTAACCGTTCTACGATCTTCAAGTGCAATAGTCGCAACATGGCCGGTTTTTCCAACGAATGGGGCCACCATCTTCTTTGAAGTGCTTCGAGAACAAACAACTTTAGTCGGCTTTGGCTCGTCTTGAAAGACCCAGATTGTAGATTGTTGTTTGGAATTAGGATCGTAGGCATAGACCCAAGATTCGTCACCACTGATGATGTCGTAGACGTGATTTGACTCTCCTCTGTTGAACCTTAACAGAGTTTTCTTACACCATCTGACGCGGGCCGCCTTGTGATCGTCGGAAAGCAGATGCGGTATCCAACGGCAAACTAGCTTTCTCACACCAAGCGCTTCATGCAAGATCTTCTGAATGGTTGTCCCTGAGATGCCTAATAAAGCTTCTATCTCTCGATACGTCACATGACGATCTTCGAGAATTGGTTGTCTCACAGCAATGATGTTATCTTTAGTGAAGGCGGATTTTGGGCGTCCTTCGCGAGATTTGTCACTAACACTAGTATGTCCACGCTGGAATTCTAAATACCAGCGTTCGACAGTCCGTAGACATGGGGCTTCATCGCTGAACACAGATGTTAGCTCTTCAATACACTGAAGCTGTGTCAGGCCTCTTCTAAAGTTGTAGAAAATTATTGCACGAACTTTTTCCTTAGAAAGATTCATTTTCGTACGTAACCTGACAGATTCCAATCGACGCTGTGACTAAACAATAGCATTAATCCTAATACATTCAACTGTTTTGAGATTCAAAATTTAAACACATTCGAATATAGAACAGTTCCAAATTCAAAATTGACGGTAAATATGGAAACGACAGAACTTAAAAGGCATGCCAGGTATACTTAATATACGGTTGTACAGAGGCCAAAATATCCTGCTAGACACTCGTAGTGCGATTCTGATCTATACGCATACGGCATAAGAACGTTACAAAGTCCAAAGTGTTTAGCTTGATGTGCAGGCCACTGTACCTCGGCCACAACCCGCTGCTTTGGCAAATAAATATCGACTTCGATGAGGACCGATTGTCTTACACTAATACGAGTAGGCTAAAAAAACAATGTATGTGTGAGTGTGTGTGTGTGTGTGTGTGTGTGTGTGTGTGTGTGTGTGTGTGTGTGTGTGTGTGTGTGTGTGTGTGTATGTGTATGTGTGTGTGTGTGTCTGTGCGTGCGTACAGTGCTCTAGGACCCAAACTGCTTTACGGATTTGAGTAAAATTTGGGTGAAAGCAATATTTTTTTTATATCTCCAGCAATTTTTTTTCAATTTTTCCTCTTGATTTTTTGATTGTTATCATAGTTATCATAGTAAAAAAATACTTTTTATATTCACTCAATTTTAGAGTAAAAATATTTGGCTCTAAGGATTTTGATGAAACTCGGTAGGTTACCTACTAACACTTTACATGATCTAAGCACGCGGTAGATCGTTATTCCAAGAATTATAGAAATCAGGTACTTACATTCTATACAAATCAATTATTTTTTTCACTTTTTGAAACATGGCGCTAATGATTTGTTAATAACTCTAGAGCTTAATAAGGCCTACTAAAACTGAGTAGGTAGTTAATTATTCCAGGAAAAATCCTAGTAAAGTACTTTATGTAATAAAAACCCAAATTATTTGTATTTTAACGTATACCTACCTAATTTTATTATTTACTACTAAGTCAGTGTAATGTTAAAGTATATTAGTATATTAGTACTAACATACAGTACTCTCTAGATTGCGTGAGCCTCGTCACCCAGATTGGTTACAGTTTGGTTGTCGAACGTATAGGATTTCGCCGTCATTTCGTTTGTTCCGTCATTTCATTTTTGAAATGTCATTTCTGGCCCGTTGTATGAATGTGTCCAGGGTGTGGTAATGTTTATTGTGGATTTGGGTAGGTACGCCCGACACGACAGACAGTGAAGGCTTCGCGAAATGTTATGTTAGCTTTACCTATAATGTAACGAAATATTTGAACACAATATTTACCCACTTCAAGACTAAGTAAATCAAAAATTTGCACAATACAAAAAAAAAAAATGTTATGAATTAATTCGGTTTGCCCCAGTAATATAGAAGTCATTGGGTTTGCCATTAAAACGTACATTTAGTTTTACCACACCCTGGACACAACCCTGGACATCCTAAATACAACGGGCCAGAAATGACATTTCAAAAAACGAATGACGGAACAAACAAAATGGCGGCGTATTTCTGGGTTTGTCTGTTTGGTTTTGGAAAAATCTTGGAAGCTAAATTAGAACTACTTCCCGGTTTTATACACGTCAAATTTGTAGAACAATGGATGGTTATTTATGTGACGTTATTCTAAATCCAATATGGCGAAATCCCAAAATGGCGGATCAGTTATTTTTTAAGCACCCCTATGATATGGGTGTCAAATGAAAGGGTTTGCTGATACTAATACGAAATATTTGGAATGGTTTTCAAATTAAAGCTTATACCTAAACATTTTTAGGTGTTTTGAAAATTAATTCAAGTTTAAGATATTCAGCAGACTCAGACGTTTAAATTTAAGATTTTTGTTGCTTAATTACTACTTATTATAAAACTTAAGTTTAGCGATTCTGTGACCTCTCTATGTCGGTCACCTTGGTTCTCCAACGGGTCTAATTATTTCTAATTCGATCAAGTATATAAGTTATATCTAAGCTATTTCTAAGCACCTGACAAAATAAATATAAATATATATTTTTTTTCCAGATCACCCCTGGTGCAAAGGTGCCGTTCACAAACTGAAAACGCCAAGAAAGGCAGATAATAAACAAATAATGTAGTTTATTTGCTTTACTGGTATTATTTAAAAGCTTTTATTTAATTTGAAGTGGCAGTGGGCAGGGCACATAGCTCGTAGAACAGATGGCCGATGGGGCAGTAACATTCTCGAGTAGCGACCGCGCACCGGAAAACGTAGCGTAGGAAGGCCTCCCATGCGGTGGACCGCCAACCTGGTGAAGATCGCGGGAAGCCGATGGATGCGGGCAGCGCAGGACCAGTCGTCGTGGAAATCCTTGTAGGAGGCCTTTGTCCAGCAGTGGACGATTTTCGGCTGTTTGTAGGTCTTTACAATTGCTAATAAAAAAAAGGCGGTTGTCTATAAAGTCGGTTTACGGACGATAATTTTACTTGATAACGTAAGCCTTCTACTTTTAATCCATTGACACTTGTTTGATGGTTCGTCTGTCCGTCCGTCCGTCCGTTCAAGTCCAAGTACTTGTACAAGTACTAGTACAACTACTAGTACATGTACAACTCTCGCTTGCACACTCGGCTCAGGCGTAACGTGACAATGACGTCACACTGGCGTAACGCGATAATGACGTCACACTTTTTCGTGTATGCAGCCCGTTTCATCAATTTACCCATGTCATTAATATCACGTCAAAAATTATGCATGTTTGTTTAGGTCAAATCTTAAAAGCTGAAACCACTTCCCCGTTTCCGATTAGGCTGAAACTTTGCATACACGCCTAGTTTGGATGACACAATGCATGGTTAGATAAGTGAAATCATTCTAAATGTAGAGTAAGGTTGCGATCATTGGATCGACCACTTCAAAATCTCTTGAACTATTCGTTTTTAAAACTTTCCGTTGCCAAGCGCCGACGCCTGGATAGCCCTCCACTCCGTCCTTGTAGCGCCAGTGCCAGTGCGTCCTTGAACTTCGTTGAGGAGAGATGTGTGTCACTGTGTTTCGCGCCCTCCCGTTACTAAATTTACGTGTCATATTTTACCATGTAAGTACATTTCTGTATGGTTTTTGAGTATAGTTTTTTGCAATAACATTGCACTGCACTGTATTCAGTCGGTAATAACTTGCATAACGACGGAGCAGCCCGCCGCTGGTGATGGTACCGCAGGTATAGTGCAGGCTATAAATGTACTTGATAGTACATCCTGCGATGCCGGCGTTGGCGGCAGTGTTGAACCTTCAGATTTAAACTAGGCTTAAAGACAACGAAGAAGCCAAGATCTTTAAAACTAGTTCACCAAAATATTCAAGGCTTCCTCGGCAAAGAATTAGACATTGAACTTTTTCCGGAAAAATACAAAACACTGGCTCAAAGATCATGAAATGCTTTTTAGTTTTGAAAATTATTGTATAGCCAGTGCATTCAATCAAGAGTCCTTACAATGTGGTGGTTCAGTTATATTTACCAAAATTTATCTAAAGATTAAAGAACGGAAGGACGTTGTTGGCATTTTGATTGAAAAAACTGTGGAATTATCTTGTGTGGAGTTGGAGAACCACATCATTGTTTGCGTGTATAGGCCCCCATATTACGATAACTTTGTTAGCTACGAATCAGCAATGGAAGATGTATTAAATATCGTTAGTAAAAGCTGTAAATCGGTGATAGTATGTGGCGATTTCAATGTTGATTTGTTCGAAAAAAAATCCTTGATGACTAGAATTACTTGTCTCTTCAAGTAATTTGATTTAGATTATATATTTCTGAAACCCACAAGAATAACAAAGACCTCTGCCACATGTATAGATCAGGTATAGATAACATATTTTGTAATTGCTGTTATTTAAATAAACAGTTTTTTAATTGTTTGAGGTTAGACCATAGCAGAGTAATGGCTAACTTTCCCGTAAGTATTTCTGCAGAACAAATCAAAATTCAAACGAGACCGGTCACTGTTAGTCGAATAGAAAAGTTTAAAACAGTGCTAGATGAAAAACTGCCCATACCAGATTTTAATAATGAAGTGCAAGCCAACAGTTTTTACAATGATGTTTTTACAGTACTGGATAGGGAGTTCCAAAGTATTTTTAAGTCTTAATCCACAATCAGTAACATCAAATTTATATTCAGTGAACGGGAATACTATATGTATATACAAAAGTCGCCAAACTTTGTTTGACCTTTATGCCAAAAAACTTACACTTTTGATGAAAACTTTAGAAAATATGTGAAACAATATTCAAAAAATTTTAAGCAGGTTTGCCGTTTTGCGATTTTGAGTTGACTTAGTACACAACGATAAATTTTTTTTTGCTCTTTCCGTTTCTAAGGGGTATCTCTAAGAGGTAAGTATTTTCAGCATACTAGTTTCCTTCTGTCCTTAAAAAACCTAAGTCACCAAGTCCGGTCACTATATTATGAGATTGCACGAAGTCATTGATCCTGGATACTAGTTTCTTAAGAGAAATCAATCATACATCTCTTCCACATCTTCATTTTGGATGACAGCTATGAAATTAAAAACCGCCATAACTTGAAAACTATTGATCCTGGACTACTAGTTTCTCAAGAGAAATCAATTATACATCTCTTCCAGATCTTAATTTTGGATGACAGCTATAAAATTTAAAACCGCCATAACTTGGAAACTATTGATCTTGGACTACTAGGTTCTCAAGAGAAATCAATTATACATCTCTTCCAGATCTTCATTTTGGATGACAGCTATGAAATTTAAATCGTCATAACTTGGAAACTATTAATTCTGGACTAATATTTTCTTAAGACAAATCAATTCCAGATCTTCATTTTGGATGACAGCTATGAAATTTAAAATCGGCATAACTTGGAAACTATTGATTCTAGACTACTAGTTTTTTAAGAGAAATCGAAATCGAGATCTTCATTTTGGATGACAATTATGAAATTTAAAACTGCCATTACTTGGAAACTATTAATTCTGGACTAATATTTTCTTAAGACAAATCAATTCCAGATCTTCATTTTGGATGACAGCTATGAAATTTTAAACCGCCATAACTTGGAAACTATTGATCCTGGACTACTAGTTCTTAAGAGAAATCAATCATACATCTCTTTCAGATCTTCATTTTGGATGACAGCTATGACATTTAAAATCGCCATAACTTGGAAACTATTGATTCTGGACTACTAGTTTCTTAAGAGAAATCATAGATCTTTTCGTGATCTTCATTGTGGCTGACATCTATGAAATTTAAAACGGCTATACCTTAGAAACTTTTGATCTTGGTTTTCTTGTTTCTGAAGAGAAATCATAGATCTCTTTGAGATCTTCACTTTGGATGACAGCTCTCAAACTTACCAACTTAAAAAATTGCTACATCTCAATAACTAATGATCCTAGGATACTGGTTCCTAAAGAAAAATGATAGAAATAGTCAAGATATTCCTTTTGAATGATAGCTGTCAAATTAGAAATCACCATAACTTGGAAATCAATGATCCTAGACTACTAGTTTCTTACGAGAAATCATAGATGTCTTCGAGATCTAAATGCGGATGACAGCTGTCTAACTTAAAATGGCTATATCCAAAAAAGCGGTCATCGTGGAAATCCTTCGGGGATGCCTTTTTTGAGCAGTGGACGTCTTTCGGCTGATATGATGATGATGAAAAAAGCTATTGATCCCAGGTTACTAGATTACTAAGAGAAATCATAAATATCGACGAGATCATAAAAGAAAACTACCTTCTTCTGATGGGTCCTGAATAAATAAAATACATTGATACTTTTGTATATGTTTATTTAACCCACCCTTTATTCCTTCCCAAAGCACAAGTCTGCCCAGTGCCCATGATTCCATGTCTAGCGGTAGTCCCACGGCTATTACCAGGGATATTTGGCTTACTTCAACCAAAGAAGACGTATTCACGTTAAAAACACTGCCACTCCCAGATTTTTTCAAGGTTCCGAAGTCAACAAGGTACCCTTTTAGTTTCGCCATGTTTGTCTGTCCGTTTGTTCGTCTGTCCGCGGCTTAGCTCAGATACTATTGATACTAGAAAGCTGCTATTTGGCATAGTAATCACGCCGACAAAGTTGTTTATTAAAATCTTGAAAATTGTTTTTTTGTGATACTTCCCCTACATGCAAAGAGGGGTAAAATTTTTTTACTAACGTAACTATCGTGTGTTATCGTTGAATAGGTCTTTCAAAACAATTGAGGGTTTGTTAAAACCGTTTTTTGACTCAAGGATCGGTTTGTGTATTATTAAGCTTTAAAGTGCTAATTTTAGTTTGAGTCATTAGTGTTCCCTTCTCGTAGTACAAGCTAAAGCGCTATCAAGACATCTGAAAAAAATGTGAATAGGACATTTAATCGATTTAAAAAGAAAACTATCCCAGCTAAGTAGGCTTTTTTAGGTTTGGAGTAATAATCGACCAACTTAAGTTGTGCAGTTAGATTAGAGATGTGCAGTTAGATTTTCTATACAAAATGTTCTATTATGTAAAATTCTGAAAGTTTTTTAGGATTTTCATAAATTATTACAATACCAACTGCTGCACATTACATCGTTGGTCGACTATTAATTACTCTTATACTAAGAAAGCCTGCTTAGCCGTGATAGTTTTTCTTTTAAATTTATTAAGTGCCCCACTGTTTAATTTTTTTTTCTAAAATATCAGTTTAGCTAGCATGAGACGGGACCCTTGACTATAACAGAAATTATCAATTTAAAGCTTTAAAAAAAGCGTCGGTGGCTCAACCGGTAACGACTCGGTCCATCTAACCAGAGGTACCGGGTTCAAATCTGGACGGCCAATGTACCATCAAAAACTTACGTACATACTTACTGATTGCTTTAACGGTGAAGGAAAACATCGTGAGGAAACCTGCACACGCCTGCGAAGGAACTCTAAGGTTGTGTGTGAAGTCGACCAACCCGCACTGGGCCCGCGTGGTCGACTAAGGCCTAATCGCCCTGATTCAGGGTAGGCTCGAGCCCCTCGGTGGGGACGTATATGAGCTGTAATGATGATGATGAAAGCTTAACATTTCGCAAACGATTCCCTGAATCGAAAAATAGTTTTCACACACTCGTAATAGTCTTGAACAACGTATCCACTTTTACATTCACTTACTTGTTTGAAATAAATAACACGTCCTGGGAAGTTAATAGCCAAAAGGATCAAAACACCAAAAGGATCTATTGTCACCGGAAATACGGCTTCATATAAAAATTCAGCTCAATTGGACCTCCTGGAAAAAAAAAGAATCGGCCTAAAATTTAATGTCAAATTTAATTAATTTAATCATCAGATTTACTTCAAAATACCAAAAGGATCTATTGTCACCGGAAATACGGCTTCATCTTCATAAAAAATTCAGCTCAATTGGAACCCCTTGAAAATAAAAAAAATCGGTCTAAAATTAAATGCAATATTTAAATAGTACAAAAAACCTAACCACTCCGGGACTGCCGACAGAAGTGAAAACTTTTTACAGTTTTATAAGTATTGACCCTCCGAGTGTTCCTGGCGGTGTCGGTTATATTACAGGTTACAGTGTTGCGACCTCAATGGTTTTTTCCCATCTCAAAAAATACCCAACGAGCCTTAAGAAGTTTTCACTTCAAAAATCAAATAAACATCAAACTATACACGCCGTGAAGAGGAATAATCATAATCCACTTTTCTATGTGAAACATTAATTATTGGCGCGCCTTGGTAGTAAAATCGAGTCGTGACGGCAAACGACGGCGTGGCGCTCTCTTAGGCGACCCACATACCTACAATAATATTGGGCAATGTTGATGATTGCACAATATTATTGAACATATAGGGGTAGTATTGAAGATTACAATCATGCAAAATATATTGTGCAATCATCAACATTGCACAATATTATTGTAGGAGTGTGGGTCGCCTTATGCTGTCATGCCTCTTCTACGCATCGCAATATATAGCAGTCTATACTTACTTAAAATATTTAATTCTCTTGTATTTGTAATCTGTAATCTCGTGTAGTTATAATAAGCAAAATATATTGTTTTATTAACGATACCTAAGGCCCGATCGCCCTTACTCAGGGTAAGCTCGAGCCTTCGGTGGGGACGTATATGAGCTGATATGATGATTAACGATACCGTGTTTTTGAAGTAAAACTTCTTTACGCACGCTTGACTTGGGCAGTAAGCTGGTGGATGCGTGACGAGAGCGTTACGGAAGTGTGGTCGGGCGAGGCGAACGGAAGTTGAGAGGGATATATAAATTAATGAAGATAGAAAGAGAGGTACTATTTATTTTTGTTTACCAACAATATTCTCCATTGCGTTGGGATATCTTGGTAAGCTCGCTTCCATCTTCGGCATCATCGTCACTTACCATCAGGTGAGATGATGCCAAGGGCTTACCAATTGTGAATTAAAAAAAATATCGGTTGCCAAGGCAATAATATCGGTTGTCAAAACAATCAAAACAAACATATAAGACAAAAAAAGATTTGATCATTTTCAAAAGATAATAAAACTCTTTTTATAAACTGTCTATACCTCGATATGACGAAAAAGATTGGATTATTTTCTGAAGACTAAGTATTTACTTTCAAACATATAAAGAAGTTTTACTTAAGTCGTGTGGTCTAAACACTCGTATTTTCTTTTGATATGAAACTTCTTTAAAATCATATATGTAGCAGGTCAGAAAAGTGGACCGTAACAAATTGGTCAATATCGTCTTACCTTTACAATAGGGGATCGGACTGCATCAAAAATAAAATCTGAAAAATGATTTCCTAAATTGCTCTCCTCTTGAAGGTTACCAAAAAACCTTTCTTGTTTTGTTTTTCCATCACGTCTACAATTTTTACCCGACTGCGCCAGAAGGAGGGTTATGTTTTTCGAGAGTATGTATGTATGTATGTATGTTTGTATGTATGTATGTATAATTGTTTGGCACGCTCTGCAGCCTGAACGGCTGGATGGATTTTAGCTGGAGACGTGTCGTTAGATTCGTATTTACTGTGAGAGTGACACTGGATATATCAAAATAAAAAAAACAAAATGGCGGATTTTTGGCGCCAAATTAAAATGTTTGACAAGCTCTGAAGCCTGAACGACTCGATGAGTTATAGCTTGAGGGTTGTCGTTAGATACGTTTTTACTGTGAGAATGACACTGGGTATATAAAAAAAAAATGGCGGATTTTTAGCGCCAAATTCAAATGAACTCGTTCAATAATAAAACTAAAAAAATGAATAAAATAAAAAACGGTAATTTAAAAAACTAAAAAACCCGCCTGCGTTTCTGTGTAATATGGAAATGAAAAACCCTAAAACAAGAAAGTCCTCATACCCGATTGCACTTAACTTAAGAAAAATTGTAGCAGTCGGGACCCATTCTAGAAATGGAGGCTTAGTGAATTGAGAGCACATACCTATATTACATTGCAGATTACTCCAATATAATATTGACTAGACGGCTGACTTTCTTAAGTTAAGTGCAATCGGGTATGACGACTTTCTTGTTTAAGGGTTTTTCATTTCCATATTACACAGAAACGCAGGCGGGTTTTTTAGTTTTTTAAATTACCGTTTTTTATTAATTGATCAAATTCACAAAATTAGTTCGTCAATGACGCTTAAAATCTAAGACGACACTTGTGGGTATTTCAAACATTTTTAGAACAAAGTTTCGTTTTTGACAGATCATAAAAAGTTACTCAAATGACTAGCAGTCTGATCCCTTATTACAATACTATTGGTCGTAGAAATATTACTCTAGTTTCGTTATTGATGTGTAACATCTTTGCTCTCGCTTTCCTGCAATTTGTGGGAGTGATTTCGTGAAATGGGACGGAAATGTGTAACATGGGACGGAAATGTGTAACAGGAAGTCGCGAAAGCGCGGAATTCTACTTTACGAGAGTCCGACTCGCACTTGGTCGGTTTTTTTCGTTACTGTCAGATCCGCCACCCAGGTACAATATCGTCATCAAATCTAACTAACCTAAAGTATTTTGTCACATGTTACACATCATATGCGAGTACTGTAGGTCTCGCTCGAATTTTTTTAGTTATATATATAGTCAGCTCGCTGTATTGACCTAAAATAGATGTTTCTGTGTGCTCCGACACATCCCCACCCGATCGATTTTTGGAGTTTCCTTCTTTAGAACTGATTAATATAAGTACTGAGTGAACAAATTGGTGTAGGTTTTGTTAGACTTTGCTGAAAGCGCAAAAATTTTTTTACTCTTCATACAAATCATCATTTTGTATTGAAGGTGCATTTTTTTGAGAAATGACTATGGGTAAATAAAAAAAAAGTATTAAACAAATAAAGTAGGAGTGAAATCGAGTGTTCATCAGTAACACGTTACCGGTGTAATACTTACTTTTAGTGTCATGTCACAAAGGCTAAGGCACATGACACCTAATACGAGGCCGTTGGCCGAGCTCCGCGTAGTGCGAAGCCCAGAGCGGTTCCTGCGAGGCCGGAAGCCGAGCTCCGCGAAGGAGCTCCGCGTAGGATGAAGCCCGGAGAGTTCCGTGCAAGGCCGGGGGCCGAAAAAAAATTGTTTATTTAGTGAACTTCTGTCGCGCGTCGGAGCTGACACGCACATTTACTCCATATTTATTTATTGGTTTGCATCCTTACTAATATTATAAATGTCAAAATGTGTTTGTTTGTTTGTTAAATTTTCACGCTTCAATGCCTTGACCAATCTTTATGAAATTTGGCATGCAGGTAGTCTGTGTCACGGGGAAGGACACAGGCTACTTTTTATCCTGGGAAAATAGCGGGCGGAGCCGCGGGAAAAAGCTAGTTCATAATAAATTCTACTATCAACTTTGATGTTTCACATCTACCGGAAGTCCCGGGACGGCAAACTTTTTTATTTCCACTTCAGTTTGCGTAATCGGTGAGTATCTACGTCGTTGAGAATTCGTTGTTCCTCTCTTATACGGACCTTTTCGTTTCAGATCACGTTAGGAAACCCTAAGCATAGCTCTCTTCATAGCCTTACCCATGTATTGCTTATTCCTGCATTTAATTTACCTCTTCATAACGATACCTCTAATTATTCCGAGCCATAAATATAAATTTACGTCGTTAATTTTATGGCTTTCAATGAATTTCGCCTTTTAATTAGTGATGAATTAGTCGGAAAAATATAAAAACATTTGATTTAAGCAGCAAAATAATGACATTCGGTCTAATTACTGTAGTAGGAAATGTAGTAAGTTAATGTTTATGATAACAGTTTTCGTCAATTTCAATTATGAGAAATATTTATTTTGTATTTCTTTTTGGTATGTATCTTATGTTCAAATATTAATACATGGAAGCTTAATTCATCATCATTCATCATCATCATCATATCACCCGATAAAGTCCACTGCTGGACAAAGGCCTCTTCCAAGGATTTCCAGGACGACCGGTCCTGCTAGGGTTGCCAACCCACTCTAAAATAGAGTAATGTACTGTATTTCGTTTAGGTGTACTTTATAATCTATAATATTAATAGAGTACTCTCTGAATATACTCTCTGAAATCAGATATACTCTACATCTTTTAGAAAAAGTTGGCAACCCTAGGTCCTGCGCTGCCCGCATTCAGCGGCTGCCCGCGATCTTTACCAGTAACTTCACCAGCTTACTTTTGAGTTTCAAAATTCCGTATAATGAGTTTGTCTTACTAGAACATTTAGGCAAACACAATATTATGGATGGACAGGGATGTTTTGTCTCACGAGCGCGGGTTAGCCAAACTTGTGTGTGTAATGCGTATCGACATGCGCTATTGTGTGCGCTATTGTAAGCTCCCGAGCTTGTAGCGCGGTGCGCTGTTATTCGTTCTCCTTTCATCCGATCTTCTTTTCATTCCATTTACTTCTTTTTCACGCCATTTGACAATTTCATCCAATAAATTAAATAACGAAGTAATTCTATCTTTTATAAGACCCATAACGGGTAAGACTCATGTATGTTTTTGTGATTTGTGTTTTAAATTTGATGTGTATAATGTTTTATAATCCTTGTTATATTTCTTCTTGGTCTTATTTTACGAATAATCTACAATTATGTTTTATAATCCTTGTTATATTTCTTCTTGGTCTTATTTTACGAATAATCTCCAATTACCTGTAGGACGCAAGGGCTTCCCGCAGACTTCCAATTTCCAATTGGCCGACTATCGAACAACTAAATTGCGTACTTTTACAATTGAATTAGGCAACTATATTGAGTTGGTTGCCAGTCGCAGACCTAATTGATTTAGTCGGTGACAGTGTTGCTACTAAGTGACATGTGCGTGAAAATGAGGAAAGAGAACGCTCTACTTGCTGTTATATTAAAAAGAAGACGAACTTATACTTGCTGTTATATAAGAGAGAATTCTGGATGCATCCTTTAATAAGTGACAGTTTAGTATATGAGAAACATCATACATTGCATTCTAAACTGAGATGTTACCCAAAAAAAATATTTAAATTCTACCGAATGAGTATTTCTTCTTTTGATAAACTTGTGATAATCTTTTGTAACTTTTGATAATCGGGCCAGCAATTATCAAACAGGACACGACTTTCCGACTTGCCATCACCTTGCGGGGAAATCACGCGCGCGCGTGTGGTACCTACTCTTGCATTTTGCCGTGCGACTGACCAACTAAGTTGGATAGTCCGCGGGCTTGCATAGGGTATAGTGGCTAATAAGCAGTCGGCCGATAGTTGGACAACATTTTGATTGGGTGTAATCGGAAGGGAATCTTGGTTCTGATACGATCGGTGTCCAATTAGATTAGTTGGACGATTTAGTTGGATAAACATCTTATCCAACTAAATCGCTATCATTAAGTTACTGTTCTATTGGATGTCTGCGGGAGCCTGAACCCACTCCCTACCTACCCACCTACCTACCTGCCGTGCGACAAGCTTACGCACGAAAAGACAATGTGCATGTAAATTAACACACACAAGCATGGCTTACTCGCGCTCGTGAGATAAAACATCCTGTGCATATTTTCTCGCAAAGCCAACACCATATGCCTCCTGATTCTAAACGCTTAGAGTTCGATTCGCTACACGGAATCGGAAAAAAATCGAACGGGTTCGATTGTTTTTCCTTTAAACGGGTGTTTTTATCGAATCCTTTCGACTATTTTGCCGATTCCGTGTAATGAATCGAACTCGAAGCTTTTAGAATCAGGGGGCTGGTGTACATCTCTTAGGCCGAAAACAAAAGCTTGCCTTGTAAAGCTTTTGTTTTCGGCCCCCACGATACAGGCCTAGCCTTACTGTATTATCGTATTACTGTGTTTCCAGTAATGAAATATATTTATCATAAATTATTTATAATTTATAATAAATTTATTATAACTAGCTGATTCCCGCGGCTTCACCCGCGTGGACCACATTTCTATGACTTTTCGAGGGTGCGCAGTGCGCGAGCCGCAAGCGGCTCGCGAGCGTGGTAAAAAGTAGCCTATGTCTTAACCCAGGTCCTAATCTGTCTACCTACCAAATTTCAGCCAAATCCGTTCAGTAGTTTTTGCGGGAAAGCGTAACAGACAGACAGAGTTACTTTCACATTTATAATATTACTAGCTGTTTCCCGCGGCTTCACCCGCTTGGACCACGTTTCTATGACTTTTCGAGGGTGCGCAGTGCGCGAGCCGCAAGCGGCTCGCGAGCGTGATAAAAAGTAGCCTATGTCTCAATCCAGGTCCTAATCTGTCTACCTACCAAATTTCAGCCAAATCCGTTCAGTAGTTTTTGCGGGAAAGCGTAACAGACAGACAGAGTTACTTTCGCATTTATAATATTAGTAGGGATTAGTAGGGATTATTACAAATCAGTAATAAACACCTACTGAGTATCAAAGAAGGTGTACCAGACGTCTTGATAAATTATTTACAAATATATTGGATTTCTATGAAAGGTACCTTATCCGGATTTCCCCCAAAATAATGAACTAAGTCAGTGTAGGTCTTATAAGTCTTACTTATTCAAAAAGTTTTTTTAAATCGGTAGAGCCATTTTTGAGAAAAGTACCTAACAAACAATCTGAGTTTGTATGAGAGGTACCTTATTGTGATTTTTCGTGGAATAAAGAATTACTCCGTAAAGTAGATCATATAAATAATAATAACGTACAGAATTTCATCAAAATCGTTGAACCCAATTTTGAGAAAAACAAAAAAGTGATGTTTTACTACAGTGGCAACGCTAAATAATCAAATTATGGGAAATTAAAAAAACTGGCCTAGTGCGAGTTGACAGCAACACCTCTCTATGAAAATGATAATTATTTACATAACAAATAAAATACATCAACCCAAGAGACACATGATTGAGCGCGTGAACCTAACACTCAAGGCAGTCTCTGACTGGGGCGATGCCAATCTTGTTAGGTTTAATGCCTCTAAAACGCAGGCGTGTCTATTTACTGCTAAAAGGAGTCCTTTTACCCTGACTCCTACTTTCCGAGATGAATCTATCCAGATCTCCGACCATCTTGAGCTCCTTGGCGTAGATTTAACATCCGATCTCAATTTCGGGAGATACATTGAATCCAAGGCAAAAACGGCAGCCAAAAAGCTTGGTATACTCTCGAAGGTGAGACTTTACTTCACACCAGAGCAGCTTCTAATATTATACCAAGCTCAAGTTCGGTCATGTATGGAGTACTGCTCTCACTTATGGGACGGATCGGCTCGTTACCAGCTAGATGCCTTGGATTCTATCGACCGACGCGCTAGGAGACTCATCGGCGACGAGGAACTTGTATCAAACAGGCTCCAAAGCCTCGAGCATCGCCGCAAAGTCGCCTGTCTATCGGTGTTCTACAGGATTCATTTCGGAGAGTGTGCCCTGGAGCTTCACAACCTCATTCCCCCCTCTCCATTTCATCATCGGACGACCAGGCGCGGAGGGCGGTTCCATCCCTTTGTCGTCAATGTTCCACCTTTACGCACGAAGCGTTTTGCGTCTTCGTTTATCATGCGAACGGCCAAGGAGTGGAATTCCCTTCCGGCGTCTGTATTCCCCGATTCGTACAATTTAGGAATCTTCAAGACGAGAGTGAATAGGCACTATTTGAGTTTGCGTGTCACATCCTCGGCTGCATCGGCACTTACCATCAGGTGAGGTGCAGCCAAACGTACTCAAATTCTTAATAAAAAAAAAAAACATTAATGTTTTTTACCCAACTGTGCCAGAAGGAGAGTTATGTTTTTCAAGTGTATGTATGTATGTATGTTTATTTATTTCTTTGGCCCTGTAGCCTAACGGCTTAATATAAGACTTGTAAAAATAGCGTTTTTGACAGATGATAAAAAGTAACTCATAAACACCTTACACATAGAACACTTTTTTAACTGTTTTTTATTTAAAAAAAATTGAGTGCGTTTGGCTGCACCTCACCTGATGGTAAGTGCCGATGCAGCCGAGGATGTAACACGCAAGTTCAAATAGTGCATATTCCCTTTCGACTTGAAGATTCCTAAATTATACGAATTGGGGAATGCAGACGGACGCCGGCAGGGAATTCCACTCCTTGGCCTTGAATACCCCTTTGTAGCCACCTTCGGGCGCGTTACAAAATATTAATTTACTCCTTCCCAACGTTATAAATGTGAACCTATCAAAAATTTCAGTGTTTCACACCGCATCAAGCAATGATACAGCACCAAGAATAAGTTCAAGCATCATTGAAATCACAACGAAGTCACATAACATATTACAACAAATAACTCCATCTAGTGAGGAGCCGAAGAATAAGTTGAAGACGTCAAAACTTGGAAAGTTCCAAACAGTGCCACCTAATGTAAAGACCAGAAACACAAATAACAATGCATCATGCCTTAAATTGCCATTCGATTGCCCGCCGATTTCTGATCCTCACTGTGTAAAGATTAAATATAAGGATCACCAACAGAGAAATAAAACTATCTATATAAGAATGGTAAACAAATGCGAAATGGAATATGCAAAATGTAATCAAGGTAAGTACAAATAAATGACCCCGTAATGGTTTTTGAGTTCGTTGGAAGGAGGCAAATGAAATGACGAATATAAATAATAATAATAAATAAGATGAAAACATCACATGTGTGTGTTTATGTGTGTGCGTAGGTGTGAGTGTGTATGTGTATGTATGATAAATAGTCTCTAAGAGTAAGCACAGATTACTAATTAGTTACTACGTAACAGATACTTCACTCAGTAGTAAATTTCCAATACCTACTGCTATAATAGCCTACTCCATCGCGTCAGCAACCGCAGTCGCAGGGCTGCCTCTTTGATAAAATAAAATTAACATAACTTTTTGTGTCTATGTTATTGAGAACTGTGAATATGTTTTGACTTATAGGTGGTAGTTTAAAATTGTATCATTTATCTATATATTTATCTAATAATAATTCTCGTGTCACAGTGTTAGTAATCATACTTCTCCGAAACAGCTGGACCGATTTTTATGAAATTTTGTGTGCATATCGGGTAGGCCTGAGAATAGGTTCTTATCTATTTTTCATACGCGAAGCCGCGGGCAACAGCTAGTAAAATTTTTTTTTTTATATAAATTGGTTTTTATATTTTTTTATCATTTGAAAATCGGTCTGTAAGTTCAGTTTCCACGTACTATTTAAAACGTTTATTTCAACAACTTCTAGCAACTTTAGAATACCGTACAATTTTTAGTTTGTATAGTGATATACAATCGAAATAACAAAAAAAAATTTTTTAAGAAAAAGTCATATCTCCGGAGTACATACTCCCCAGGACCTATCATTTTTTTTTATTTTTTAACACGCAATTTTTATTTTCTCTAAAATTGAGATCACGGTTCCTAAGAGCGCTTTGCTATCTCTTATAATTTAGAAATTCCTCATAGAAAAAATTCACCATGTATATTTTTTACAAATCGCATAAAACCGAATCTCAAGCACAGATTACTAAATAGTTATGTCAAAAGTTTTTGTGTGCGCTAACAGCACGACAAGTTGAGACAGGTCGCCGCGCCTGCGACTCACATATTATCACAATTTTATTTTAATAAAAATAGCTTTTTAAACGTTGTTAAAATAGTGTTTAAGGTAAGTATGACGTTTCTATGTAACAAAAAAATGAAAATCTGTGTCTTAAAGGCAAGCTAATGCCACAGTGTAATAAAGAGTACTAGCTATTGCTTAGTATACGTAGTATTAAAAATAATTTAAAAACGACAAAAAATAGTAATAGTTTATCACTTACCTTTCTTCATTGACAGGTAAATGGAAAAATTTTAGGTGTGTATCTCTTCTTTTGCTTGATTTGCACCCGTCTACAGCACATAAGGTACCAGACGGCATCGTAGGTACGCGTACGAACGAACAAAACGATTTAAATTAAACTACGTGCGTGCGCTTCGTTTGTGAAAACCGCACTGAATTGGGTCCGCAAACGGCCCGAGAACGCTAGGCCGGGCGGTAGGTAATTATAGCGCGCAAGTACATGGAGTGACGGAGGCCTGGAGTAAGTACTGAGTACTGTACCAAGTCACATTCACACTTGATTTGTAAGCAGCGTTTCAGTGTTATCATAAGCACAACATATACAACTTCATAAGTGAGACTTAGTAACCACGTTACCAATTTTGTTTTGCACTTGTTGAAATATAGAGGGTAAAGTAAATGATTAGTATCTTGTTAATTCTATCTTATAAAGGACTAAGAAAATGATAGTGACGGTGGGTAAGGGACAATTTGTATGAAATTGCTTTGCAAACTATGTCAATTCTGCGTTTATTTATTACAAGATACTGGTGAAAAGAAAGTTGGGCGTATTTACTCAATATTTATAGTATAAAATGAACATTTGTCAAACTGGTAAAAAATTGCACAGCGAAAATAACTCACAAGTAGAAATCCGAACAGACTTATGCAAGATGACTTTTACCACAGCTCTTTGGGGCCGTTCTATTACGTCCTAGGGTGGGGCTGGGAAGCAGATTTTTCCCAGCCCCACCCTAGGACGTAATGCAATACGAAAAAAATGATTGTGCTAGTGTATGGTATACCATTTTCAAGTTCTAGATATTAGTAACGTCCCTGAGTTTTTAAGGATAATACTAGACAAGGATTGAATTTGGTCTTTACAAGTCATAATGGAATCAATTTGTATACCCAGTTATTTTATAATATTTGTGCAGTTAATTTTGTAACAGATACAACTTTGATCAGCAATGAGCAGTAATAAAGTATGTAGAAGGTGGTAAAGACGTTGATCGTGGAGCGAACGTGACGAAGTTGGTTTTTTAGGGTTCTGTACCCATCCGTCCGTTAGTCTGTCACCAGGCTGTATTTCATGAACCATGAATGTTTACAGTTAAAATTTTCACAGATGATGTATTTCTGTTGCCTCTGTAACAAAAATTACTAAAAATTAGAAAAAGTTAAAAAATAAGGGGGTATCCATACAAAAAACGTGTTTCTTCAAATGTGAAGAAACTAGCGCCATCTAGTATGATGGTACGGAACCCTTTGTGTGCGGTTCTGAGTCGTACTTGGATGAATTTTTCTAAATTTAGGGTGAGAAGGTTGAAAGAGAGCCACTTCGTGACAATTATTTTGGCTAATTCTGCATTTTCACGAACCTTTTCCCAGCTCGAAATCTGTATAATAAGAGCAGTGTTATCAGCATACGCTGAAATCTTACAATTGCATATAGAGAGACAACAGAGTTCATTGACATAAATTAAAAACAATGTTGGACCAAGGACGCGCCCTTGTGGTAAACCATAATCAGAAATGCTTATTTTTTGACTGCAATGGTTTGCAACTTTTAGATATTGGCTGCGATATCTAAGATAGCTCCAAAACATATCAAGTACTACGCCCCTGATTTTCACTCTTTCTAGTTTAGCTAATATGATTGAGACAGAGACAGTGTCAAATGCTTTAGGTAAATATAAGAAGATGCCAATAGTTTTTATATGTTATTATTAAGGTTTCTAACTACAGTGTCTGTTAGGTCTAATACAGCATCTTCAGTGGACCTCCCACTGCGAAATCCTTATTGATTATTGGACAAAATGAGATTTGCATGAAGGTAACAAGTTTATCGGTTATTCATTATGTTTTCGATGATCTTTGATAGAGTTGTCAGTATCAATATGGGTCTGTAATTATTGACACTGTCTCTGTCACCAGTCTTGTAGATAGGATGTACTACAGCTATTTTAAATGCTTTGGGGAAAACACCGGACAAGAAACAAAGGCTGATAATATGCGTAATTATAGGAACTAGGCCATGTTATTCCATGCAAGCATTGTTTGCTGAAATTTTAAGTTTGCAGCATAGTATAATAGGAGCATGGTTAGTGAATGGGGGCTTAATAACAAGAGTTATAGAAGGTCTACAAGATTTTAGCATCACATGATCTAAGCACTTATCAAGGCAGGTCGGAATCAGATGGGTAGGTAGCAATGCATGAAACGCCATAATGTTTGAATTACATATGGGCGCCGCGCCGGCGCGGCGCCGCCGTGGCAACCCCGCACGCCGCCACCGCCGCCGCCGCCGCCGCCGCCGCCGTCATTCTCCGCGCGGCGTGAGTGGCGTAAAGACGTTCATTATTCATTATTTTTCCCCACTTTTTAATGTTGTTGACTGACTTACGTGCACTAAAATAACAGAACTATCAAAAAATATATAAAAAATAATTCGAAGTAAGTGGATTCCTTTAAAAGACCTTGTGAAATTTTTGAGAAGCTTTCGCCAAGGCGTTTAAATCTTGTCATCTCAGAAAACGTGTACAATGAATGTTGCTCTGGTGTTCCGTTCTGAGATTATGGACGTATTGAAGATGAATCAAGATGATGAAGCACTAATTAATTATGTTATGTTTGAAACGCAACATGATGGAAAAAATAAATAAAAGACTCCAAGTAACAAAACCGATTGTCGCAGCAGCACTTTTGGATAACCGATTTATGAGTCAGGCAGAAATTGTTTTTTTTTTATTAAAAATTTGAGTGGGTTTGACTATGTCTCACCTGATGGTAAGTGACGATATATTCGAGGATGGTTGGTACACGCAAACTCAAATAATGCCTATTCACTCTCGCCTTGAAGATCCGCAAATTGTAGGAGTCGGAAAACACAGACGTGGGCAAGGAGTTCCACTCCATCGCTGTCCGCATAATAAATGAGGAAGCGTAACGCTTCGTGCGCATAGGCTGAATATCAACAACAAATGGGTGGAACCTCCCCCCACGTCGCGTTGACCGAAGGTGGAATGGAGCTGGGGGAATGAGGTCGTGAAGTTCTTGAGCACACTCTCAGAAATGAATTCGATGGAAAACCGAAAGACAGGCCACTTTGCGGCGATGCTCAAGGCTTTGGACCTTGTTTTTGACAAGCTCATCGTCACCAATGAGTCTCCGAGCGCGCCGGTCGATAGCGTCCAAGGTATCCAGCTGATAGCGGGCTGATCCATCCCATAGGTCAGAACAGTACTCCATACAAGAACGGACTTGTGCTTGATATAAAGATAGAAGCTGTCCAGGTGTGAAGTACCATCTCACCTTAGAGAGAATACCCAGCTTCATTGCAGCAACTTTGGCCTTGGACTCAATGTATCTACCGAAATTGAGATTAGGTGTGATTTCCACGCCAAGAAGCTCAAGATGGTCAGCTATCTGAATGAATTCATTCCGGAAAGTAGGAGTCAAGTTGAAAGGAATCCTTTTAGCGGAAAAGAGACACGCCTGTGTTTTAGAGGCATTGAACCTTACGAGGTTGAAATCACCCCAATCAGACACTGCCTGAAGCGATAGGTTCATGCGCTTGATCATGGCCTCTCTCAAAGACAGCGTCTCAGCGCTGTTCGTTCGTGCACTGGATAGGTATCTTTCCACAACTGTGCTATCGTCTGCATACCTAATAATACCTGGTGTCAGCAGATCGTTTATGTGTAGCAAGAAAGGGTGGCGGAAAGAACAGACCCCTGAGGTACCCCGGCATCGATTGCCAATAGGTCAGAGGAGCAGCCATCAATGACTACTCGAATAGACCGTTCCCTCAGGAAATCAGATACCCAGTTACACAAGTCCACAGGCAGTCCTTATGAAGGAAGTTTGCCAATAAGGCTAGCGTGCCAGACTCGGTCAAAAGCCTTCGAGATGTCAAGAGACACGGCGAGAGCCTCACCGTGTTTCTCGATGGCCTCACCCCATATATGCGTAGCATACACTAGAAGATCTTCAGTGGACCGACATTGACGAAAACCGTATTGTCGATCACTTAGGAGGTCATTGTCTTCTAGGTATGCCAAAATGCGGGTGTTCATTACACGCTCCATAATCTTACATATTACAGAGGTGATTGCAATGGGGCGGTAATTTGCCGGGTCTGCATGACTGCCATTTTTAGGCACAGGCTGCACATTGGCGAGCTTCCAGGAATTTGGGACTATACCTGTTTTAAGAGAGATGCGGTACAGACGTGTCAGAATAGGAGACAACTCATGAGCGCAGTTCTTTAGCACTATAGCTGGTATACCGCCAGGTCCATTGGCTTTGTTCACGTCCAGATTACGAAGTGTTTTGAGTACCTCCTTATGGCGGATACGAATAGGGGGCATAGTAGATCCGCAAGGAGGTAACTGTGGTGGTATACTATTCGCTGTATCTAGATTTGAGTTTTCGGCAAACATGGAGACAAACAGGTTTGCCTTGTCAATTGCCGTAGGAGCCAGCGTTCCATCGAGTTTCAGCAGTGGAGGCAAAGACGAGCGGCAAAAGATCGCCTCGACCGACTTAGCCAAGGACCAAAACGCCTTACTCCCAGAAGGATATGAAGCTAGTTTTGATCCTATGCGGCTAATATGGTCGAAACGAGCCCTGCGCAGCGTCTTTTTGTAGGACTTGGCGGCTTTGTTGAATGCCTTCTTCTTGTCACGCGTGTCCGGAGCTTTAAGATTCCAAGTGAGGGCCCACGCCTGGTAAGCCGAAAGCTTTTGTGCCTCAGCAACTGAACATTCGGCATTAAACCACGGGCGAGCTTTACTCTCTAAAGGAATGTCAGAAAATGGAATATAATATTCCATCGCCTGACATATTACCTTTGAGATTTCGGTCGCACAGGTCGACGGATCGCTAGAAGAAAAACACGCCTGCCGCCAAGGATAAGATGCAAAAAAGTGGCGCATCTCATCCCAATCTGCTGACTTGTACCGCCATACCCGTCTGGTGCCCTTAGGGCTGAGATCGGGAGGTAAATAAGACAGTACAGATTTCACCAGACAATGATCAGACGTACCTAAAGGTGAGGATACTGACACATTGTAACGGTCTGGTTCTGTTGTCAGCAGAAGGTCCAAACAATTTTCCGTTTGGCCATCAACGTCAGGCACACGCGTCGCCTGGTCTACCAGCTGGGAAAGATTTAGCGACAAAGCGAGTTTGAGTGCCTCTCTCCCAGCGTGGTCGGTCTTTTCGTACGGGAACAGCCACTCCTTATGGTGGGCATTGAAGTCCCCCGGAAGGACCAGTTGGGCAGACGGGTACCTTTGTTATCGCTAACGTAGACACAAACACCACCGTGCGCCTTGAAATTGTGCTCCAGGGAATATCCCGGGTACTGCAAGTTTTTAGAGAACCAAAATATGACAAGAACTTCCTTTCGTACATCAGAGAAGTGATAAACATCAATGATGTGCCAGAAACTGCAGCAAAAAATGCAGGCATTACAAGCATCAGCAATGAAACCGACACACCATTGTTGCACAAACGAAACATAGCATTAGTTTATGCCAAGGAATCCAAGGTAACACAATAGAGCAAGAATGTTGGCGTTGCATTGCTGGGGCTGATCGAACAGAACCCAAAGATGGTAATTTATTATCTCACTGGAACAGTAAAAAAGGCATTTTCTTATCTTGCTGCTATTGCTACAGCTTTACTCTGTGTGCCTGCCACTAGCACTCCGAGTGAGAGGGTATTCTCGGTAGCCGGGTTAACCGTTACGGCGAAAAGATCTCGATTGAACTCAATTTGGGTGAACAAGATCATATTCATTTATGATAATTGTAAAATCTGTAAGATTGATAATAACGAAAAACCATACTTAGTATTAAAAAAAAATGTTTACGAGGCTATTAAAGTAAGGGTTCATTTGTAAAATAGTTTTTTATTATTTGTGTACCTAATCTAGACAAGTATGTAATATATTGACATTTTCTTGTCGTCTGCCTGAAATTACACGAGCAGCTTATTAAAATTTAAACAAACTAGGTGGAGAAGGGGAGTAGATGACGTGTTTTATAAAAAAACAAGAAAATCAGCGACGCCGCCGGCGCCACGCCGCCGCCGACTGAAAATCTTCAGCGCGCCGCCGCTGACAATTTTCATGGCGGCGCCCACATCTAGTTTGAATACGTGTCTGAAATCAGATCATTATCCAAAATAATTCTTATATTAATATCACCTATTAAGGCAACAGTTTTAAATGATTTTAGCGTGAATAATATTACGTCGAGGCAATTTAAAAGATTGGCACTATTTCCGTACAAGGAAGATCCATAAATTGCAAGAAATATTAGTTAGAAAATTTTAAAATTAAGTAACTTGCTTCAACAAAATCTGGTTTAGTAACAGTACACGCTAAACTATACTTGATTTATACTACGATACCATTATTTTGTTTACAATGCTTTGTTTTGTAAGAAATATACCCAGGTAGAATAAGTATATAAGGACATATAAAGGTATGTAAGCCAGCATTAAGATAAGATAAGCATCCACTTTAGAAGCAGCAATAATTAAATGAAACGACAGTGACGAGGAAATGAAATGAATTCAACATAGAGTTCAGAGGAACAGACAAAGGACTTAGAAACAGATAGGAGATCTAGGACATTAGCAATGTTTTGCGTATTATCCATAAAGCGAACATATTTAAATAAATAAAAAAAAACTTGTTTAAATTCAAGAGCTGGACACCTCGTTACATTATTTTCAGCTATTTTTGATAAACTCTAGTTTCAGCATATTGTTACGCGCGCCAACTGGCCAACCGGCCAAATGCGAGTCGGACTAGCACTTCGAGGGTTCCGTACCACCACACCTCTCCACGCAACTACGACAACTAAATCAAAATACTTCTAAAGACCTGTAACGAGAGTTAGTTATGAAAGGTTGTACGATAAAAAACACGTTTTTTGCATGGAGGAAACCCTTATTTTATTGCTTTTTCTAATTTTTAGTATCTGTTGTTGTAGCGGCAAAAGAAGTACACATTTTGTGAAAATTTTAAATGGCCTACCTATTACGGTTCATGAAATACAGCCCGCTGACAGACGGACAGACAGAAAAAACTTAGGGATAGAAGTAATAGGGTCCCGTTGGTTACCCGTTGGATGTATGGAACCCTAAAAATATATTTCTGTCGCTCGCGTTGATGTCTGTTTTGTTTGTAATGTAAATAGGTATCATTACATAGGTAATATAGCCCGCTGAAAGACGGACAGACAGAGAAAACTTAGGGTTAGAAGTAATAGGGTCCCGTTGGTCACCCGTTGGATGTATGGAACCCTAAAAATATATTTATGTCGCTCGCGTTGATGTCTGTTTTGTTTGTAATGTAAATAGGTATCATTACATAGGTAATATAGCCCGCTGAAAGACGGACAGACAGAGAAAACTTAGGGTTAGAAGTAATAGGGTCCCGTTGGTCACCCGTTGGATGTATGGAACCCTAAAAATATATTTCTGTCGCTCGCGTTGATGTCTGTTTTGTTTGTAATGTAAATAGGTATCATTACATAGGTAATATAGCCCGCTGAAAGACGGACAGACAGCGGAGGCTTAGAAATAGGGTCCCGTTACTGTACGGAACCCTAAAAAACAAGTTTAAAAACTAAATCGGTAAATTCATACTTAAACCCTTAATTAAAATGGTGTTACAACATTTGTTGCAGGTTCACAAATGGTTGAGGTTCCATTGAAATTTTGCAATTCAAAAAACAAAGATTGTAAGTTACTTTTCTATTTTAACTTTTTCAATAGTAATTTTTGGAGAAAACCTGTTAATATATTATTTACGTTATTCATTATTTTTAGTAATGCGTGCTAGCCGGGTCAAAAGGGAAAACACTATAATTGGTAAGTAATTTTTTTTTTTTTTAACGATGTAGGGCTTTTTATATAATATTTAATTTCAGGACACTCTTTAAGGCGAGATATTGATTGGAACAGTTGTCTCTGTCTTTTTCTTTACGTGTAAAGAGTAAAGAAAATAACTACACTTTTTCACTTTTTCAATGGTTTTTTTGTTTCAATCAAAAACTAGAATGAAAGTGTAAAAAATAATAACATTACTCACTTTGTATAACTTTGTATACTCACAATGTTCTTTCTTTGGCCTGGTCCAGAAGTCCTACTACTTTGCGCAGGCAGACCGATATACTTGTATTTATCATGTGAGGGTTGCCATTTATCCTCTCAACCTAAGTTAATCCATTTCCGTTATCGTTACCAGATTTGTCATGACCTCCTAAACTAAACGAAACTTATTTGTGGGAATACACACGAAAGGCTTAAATTAAATTTGAAAATTTTACCCAGCAATGGTAATTATTATCGGGATAAAAGAAAGGCTAAGAGCTCGAAAATGCGTTGAGTTGCTCGACTTTGCTCCCTCCCCCCTCTCTCCTTTAACCTTATCATGTTTCACGTTTGTATGCGTGATACACTCGAGAGCGATGAATCCGGGTCACTTAAAGAATCCTAAAAATCTCGGAAACTAAGAAGGCTAGCTTAATGAAATAAATTGTGTTTAATAGACAATTTAATACTCCTTAAATGAAGTCATTAAAACTTCTTAGTTATTGTAAAGTTATGTCATAAAAAAATCAAATTTTAAAAAGGGAGACTTTTGAAGATGGAACTACGAAATTACTACATTTGTTTTTGCTTTTGTTTCTAATCTGTCATTTAAGTGGGTACATAAACCATGTTGATAGTGTTCAATATTTATTATTCACGCAGTAATCATGTCGCTTACACCTGAAGAATGCACCAGAATACTCACAATGCTGGAAAACGGCCGGGGTCAGCGCGATACAGCCACGACTGTCGGTGTGTCGCTCTCAACAGCACAAAGAGTTCTCCAACGTTACTAGGAAACTGGCTCTAACCTACGCAGACCAGGAACAGGCAGAACCAGGTGTACCACAGCACGAGAAGATCGATACTTGGTGAACACAATGCTTCGTAATCGCTTTCTCACAGGAACTGGACTTACAAATCAGTTTCGACGCCTCGGAGGAAGTAACCCAAGCGCATGACAGTAAGGCGACGACTTGCTGAAGCTAACTTGAAACCACTTAGACCTGCAAACGGCCCTAAACTGGAGCGTGGGCATCGTATTTCAAGACTAAGATATGCCCAGAACCACTTAAATTGGAGTATTGGAGATTGGTCAAAAGTTATGTTCTACGACGAATCAAAATTTATGCTCTACAAGCACGATGGAAGACACAGAGTGTATAGAAGACCAGGGGAAAGATTCAAGCAAGCATGCATCGAAGAAAAAGTAGCCTACGGTGGTGGGTCTGTACATGTGTGGGCCGGAATTTCTTCTGAGAGTCGCACAGACCTGGTGTTCATAGAAAACGGCTCTTTAACTAGCGAAAGATATGTGAAAGAAATCCTCAATGAACACGTTGGTCCATTTATGGTCAATTTGGGTGAGCATGCTATTTTTATGCATGACAATGCCCGGCCTCATACGGGTTGGATTGTGAATGACTACCTTCAAGAGATGAACATTATTCGTATGGAGTGGCAAGCACGCAGCCCGGATATCAACCCGATCGAGCATGCTTGGGACGAGCTAGGAGATACGTAAAACAAAGAAGCCCTCCCCCAATCACGCTTTGTGAGCTCAAAATTGCTCTCACAGAGGAATGGGAGAATATTCCCCAAAATCGTATAAGGAACTTGGTGTACAGCATGCCAAACCGTGTAAACACAGTGATGGAAGCACGAGGAGGCAATACGAAGTATTAAAATTCAAGTATTCAATTCCTATATTTGTTTTAAGGCGAGATCAGCAGTTTTTTTTTTTAATTTATGTAATTTTGTGTAAATAAAATGTAGTGACTCATAAATTTTATTACTTTCATTTAAGGGGTATTAAAGTGTATATTAAACACAATTTATTTCATGAAGCTAGCCTTCTTAGTTTCCGAGATTTTTAGGATTCTGTGACCCGGATTCATCGCTCTCGAGTGTAGTTTTTACTTAAATATGCTATGTAATACTGACTTTCATCATATCCGCTCATATTCGTCCCCACCGAGGGGCTCGAGCCTACCCTGAATTAGGGCGATTGGGCTTTAGTCGACCACGCGGGCCCAGTGCGGGTTGGTCGACTTCACACACTACCTGCGAGTTTCTTCGCAAGCGTGTGCAGGTTTCCTCACGATGTTCCCCTTCACCGTAAGAGCGTCGGATAAACGTACATATGAAATAGTTATTAGAAATCACATTGGTACGTGGCAGGATTCGAACCACGACCTCCCGGACAGAAGGCGATGGCCCTAGCCTTTACGCCACCCACGCGCTGACTTTACATACATAATAACTAAACCAATTAATTGAAAATTGAAAACCCGACTGCATAAAAACTTAACCCCTGTTTTTCGCCAGTCGGGTAAAAATGTATCCTATGTCTCTCACGGGATCAAGACGAATCTAACGACACCCTGCACTCAAGCCGTTTAGAAATATACATTGATACATACATCATACTTACTTACATGCACTCGAAAAACATCAAAACAACCCACCTTATGGATAAAAAGAAGACAGGAAATACGCGATTTCAGGATCGCCAAATAAAGTTATAAAAAAACTGCAGAAAGCGCAGAATTCTCGTAGTGTTGCGTGCGTAGATGACCTACTACCTAGCCTATTTGATAAGTACCCGTTTACTAAATATATTAATATCACTGGCTGAAAATAAGTATACCACCTTTTTAAGCCATTTTTCAGAGGCGAGAAAAAGAAAAAGAAATGCATTCTTTTGTTTTTTTTTTCTCATTTGACAGCGATTTAGTGAAAGCGTGAACTTAAAATTGTTAAAATGGAGAAAGAACAGTATCGGTCTGTAATTAGATTCTTGTTTTTGGAAGGAAAAACATGTGATGAAATAAAAGTAAGAATCCAAGCGGTTTACCATGAATGTGCTCCTTCTATGACAACCGTCAGATATTGGTATAACGAGTTTAAGCGGGGGAGAACAACCGTCTTTGATGAGGATCGCCCAGGCCGGCCAATTGAGGTGACTACAGACGATATGGTTAAGAAAATTGAAAATATCGTTTTAGCCGACCGCCGAATTAAACTTCGAGAAATCGTTGATGGTGTAGGCGTTTCAATCGAGAGGGTACAACACATATTAGAAGAAAAATTGGGTATGAAGAAAGTTTCGGCGAGGTGGGTGCCGCGTTTACTCACGGAGGAACAAAAACGGAACCGACTGACTACTTCGGAGCAGTGTTTACACCCCGGAAATGAAAGAGCAGTCGAAGCAGTGGATTTTACCGGGTGAACCTGCTCCAAAGAAAGCAAAAACCGTCCCATCGGCTGGAAAGGTCATGGCGACTGTTTTTTGGGATTCGCAGGGTATTCTACATATTGACTACTTAGAAAAGGGGAAAACGATAACAGGGCAGTGCTATACTAATTTATTGGATGAATTTGACGCCGTCTTAAAGGACAAACGACCCCATTTAAAAAAGAAAAAAGTACTGTTTCATCATGACAACGCCCCGGCTCATTCGTCCAGAGTTGTGACGGCTAAATTAGCACAGTTACGCTACGAACTATTGCCTCACCCCCCGTATTCTCCAGATTTGGCCCCATGCGATTTCTTTTTGTTTCCCAACCTAAAAAAATGGCTCGGTGGTAAGCGATTTGGATCAAATGACGAAGTCGTTGCCGCCACAGAGCTGCCACAGAGGCCTATTTTAATGACTTTCCAAAATCATACTTTTTTGGTGGTTTATTGAAGCTTAAGTATAGGTGGAACAAGTTTATAGAGTTAAAAGGTGACTACGTAGAAAAATAAATGCATATATACATAAAAAAACGTTTTTTTTTTGCCATAAACGGGTACTTATCAAACAGCCCTCGTATTTTGTTTGATGAACCGACTTTAATTTCAATGAAAATCGGTTCACAATAATCTGCGAAGATATCGCGGAACAAGCGTCGGTGGCTTAACCGGTAACGACTCGGTCCTCCTAACCAGAGGTGCCGGGTTCAAATTCGGACGGCCAATGTACCAATGAGTTTTTCGAAACTTAAGTACATATACTCACCGATTGCTTTAACGGTGAAGGAAAACATCGCGAGGAAACCTGCACACACCTGCTAAGAAACTCGAAGGTTGTGTGTGTAGTCGACCAACCCGCACTGGGCCCGCGTGGTCGACTGAGGCACGATCGCCCTAATTCAGGATAGTCTCGAGCCCCTCGGTGGGGGCGTATATGAGCTGATCGCGGAACAAAAACACACACAAAAAGAACCTTAACCACTCCGGTAGTGCCGTCAGAAGTGAAAACTTTTAAAGTTTTATAAGTTTTGACCCTCCGAGTGTTCCTGGTGAACGATTAGGTTGACAAAGTTTTGACCCTGCGAGTGTTTCCGGTACGGTGTCGGTGTCGGTTACAGTGTCAAAAATGCCCAACGCAACTAAAGAAGTTTTCACTTCAAAATAACCTAACCACTCAGGGTGTGCCGACAGAAGTGAAAACTTGAACAATTAAGACAGTCTCAAAAACATGTACCCAGAGACGTTAATTACGGAGGTGTCGGTAACAATGTCGCGAGTTCAATGGTTTTTTCCCATCTCAAAAAATGCCCAATGCGCCGAAAGAAGTTTTCACGTCTAATACAGTCGTATTTGTAACCTTTTCCTTTTTGGAACTCGGTTCAAAAGGTACCTTTCATATAAACTGAAAAATGTTATTCCTAGTGCGAAAAGGGTATTATGTTCTTAATGCGTTGTACAGTTTAACCACCTCCGTAGCTCAGAGGCAAAGTTCACTGTCTTTACACAGGAGGTCGCGGGTTCGATTCCCGGCGGTAAGGCAATTGTAAGACTCGGTTTGGTTGGTGGTAGGGCATTTTCTAAGCCCGCCTGGCTAGCTACCACCATCTTATCTAAGTCTTGCCGCCAAATATCAATGTTGATATCATTGGTGTGTTCCGGCATGAAGATAAGATAGCCAGTTCCCCATTGCGTTGGGGAATCTTGGTAAGCCCGTTTCCATCTTCGGCAACATCGTCACTTACCACCAGGTGAGATGTTGTCAAGGGTTTACCAATTGTGATAAAAAAAAAGTTTAATTTGCATATTAAACAATAATCACAATAGACTATTTTACCGTATAGAAAATAAATTAAAAAACACTATTCAATAAACAGCATTTCTTCTAGAATAGAAAAACTTTTGGTCATTTGAAATATTAAACAATTTTCAATTTTATATTTATTAAAAACAGCAAATTAGTTCGTTAAAGATTATGGTACTTATGACGTCACTGTGTCAGTAACGCGAATAATTGCAGAACAAACTTTCGTTTTTGACAGTTGATAAAAAGTTACTCAAATGACTAGTAGTAAATTACCGTATTGGGAAGACCTTGGCATCATCTTACCTTATGGTAAGTGACGATGATGCCGAAGGTGGAAGCAGGCTTACCAAGATTCCCCAACGCAATCTATCCTATCTTCAATCCGGAACACATCAATGTTGTTAACACTAATGTTTGGCGGCAAGACTTAATTAAGATGATGGTAGCTAGCCAGGCGGGCTTAGAGAATGCCCTACAACCAACCAAACCGAGTCCCACAAGTTGACCCCACCGGAAATCGAATCCGCGACCTCCTGGTGTGAAGCGAATGAACTAACCATCAAGCCACGGAGGCGGTTAAACTGCTACAATATACGGAGGTCGGCATCCGTACATAATTGAAAATGCTAAACACGTTAAAAACCGACTTCCATCGCAACAACTTAGTATATTTTTGTATTATTATTTTTAGTTTTTGTTGATTTTATAATAAAGTACTACACCGATTTTGATAAAATTTATATGGGACCACACGGGAAGCACTAGCTGTCAAATAAAAAAAATAATCATCAAAATCGGTTCACCCATCCAAAAGTTTTGAGGTAACACACATAAAAAAAGTAGCTTTATTATTTGAATCTTTACTACCTACACTTCCTCCAACACAGGAACGGTTCTCTTTCATAATAAATTGGTTGTCTGTAAAGTCGGTTTACGGACGATAGTTTAACGTGACAACGTCGTAACGTAACGGGACAATGAGCGTAACGGGACAATGAGTTAACCTTTTTCGTGCGTGCAGGCGGCGTCCATTGATTTATTAGACGTAGCCACGTCAAAAAATATACAGTCGAATTGAGAACCTCCTCCTTTTTGGAAGTCGCTTGAAAATTGCCCATGTCCTTTCTTCACTGCTTAACCCCGCATAACGTTACTTCGATACTTATTATTTGCTAGTCGGTCTGCTTTGGCATGTGATGATGATGTCAATGATCACATCAGCCAAAGGTCGTCCACTGCTGGACATGGGCCTCTCCTGATTTGGGGAGTTTGCCGTAATCGCCACGCTTGGCAGGCGGCTTGGCGTGGTTTTTTAGTGTGGTGGCAAAGAACTCCGGTTTTTGATCCCTTAGATTCAAGATTAAAGATATTTATTCATAATTTTGAACAAAAAAACCGACTTCAAACGCACTAGTCGCCACTACGATTTTTGAAAGTTCCCCTCGATTTCTTTGTGACTGTTTCCTTAACCGGTACCAGCCTTGGGATATCTCCTTTCCAACAAAAAAATAATCATCAAAATCGGTTCTTAAACGACGAAGTTATGCACGAACACATAAAAAAAATCTTCCTCCTTTTTTGAATTCGCTTAAAAACAGGTTTAATTACACTCTTATTGATAGTCATAAAATAGTAATTACATATTTGTCATTTGTGAAAAATAAAAAAAGAAACAATCATTAGTTGATAATCTCAAAATCTTTTCCTTGATATAAAACAAATTATGTCATTAGAACATGACAACAATATGATATGAGTAATACATTAAAATCATTGAATGTCATTAACGCCTTTGAAAAAAGTAGGCCAGTTCACACGGACAGCGCCTGGTCACGAGTATAACGGGAGAGTTAGCCATCATTCCCATCAACCATATTAGAGGGAAAGGAACGACTTGGATCCCGTTAGTCGTCTCTTACTAAACCCTCGGCAAAGTATATATATTAGTACTAACATACAGCATGGACACTCCCTGTCGCTCTCTAGATTGCGAACTCACCCCCTCGTCACCCTGATTGATACAGATTGGTTACAGTTTGGTTGTCGAACGTATAGAATTTCACCGCCATTTAGTTTGTTCCGTCATTCCTTTTTTGAAATGTCATTTCTGGCCCGTTGTATGAAGTGTCCAGGGTGTGCCCTCGGGCAGAGATGAGATAGGGAGGTACTATACTAGAGCTCCACCACAGGCTTTTTTATTATTTTTTATTCACTTATTGTTCAGTTCACCCGATTTATTTTACTAATTGTAACTATCGTCTTTTTTTCAGGACTGGATCTCCTAAGTAAATAATTAATTTTAATAGAAAATATACTACACATCACCCAATCATCATCATATCAGGCAAAAGACGCCTACTGCTGGTCTTTTCCAAGGATTTCCACAACAATGCGCCTGTCCTGCGCCGCCTACATCCAGCGGCTACCCGCGAGCTTCACCAGGTCGTCGGTCCACTGACTGAAAGGCCTGCCTAGGCTACGCCTTACGGTGCGCGGTCGCCCTTCACTCGATAGCTTTACTGCCCCAACGAGCATCTGTTCCACGAGCTATGTGCCCCAGCTAATGCCACTAAAGTTTAGCGATTCTGTGAGCTGCGTTGGTTACCTTGGTTCTCCAATGGATCTCCTAATTAAAGGCTTGAACTTTTTAACCGCATCCCTGGCGTAATGGTTAGTCCATTCGCTTCACACCAGTTGGGTCGCGGGTTCGATTCCCGGTAGGATCAACTTGTAAGACTCGGTTTGGTTGGTGGTAGGGCATTTTCTTAGCCCGCCTGGCTAGCTACCACCATCTTCTAAGTCTTGCCGCCAAAAATCAGTGTTAACAATATTGATGTGTTTCGGCTTGAAGATAAGATAGCCAGTTCTCCATTGCGTTGGGGAATCTTGGTAAGCTTGAAGATAAGATAGCCAGTTCTCCATTGCGTTGGGGAATCTTGGTAAGCCCGCTTTCATCTTCGGCATCACCGTCACTTACCATCAGGTTCGTTGATGCCAAGGGCTTACCAATTGGTAAATAAAAAAAGCTTATAATTATAATTATTTGCAATGTTTTTATGTATGATTATTTTATTTGCGGTGACAATAAATCCTTTTGGTATTTTGAAGTTGATCTGATGATGAACTTTCGAGGTGGAATCAAGGTCACAAGATCGTCTTTTATTTTCAATAGAATCGTATGAAACCTAAGTATGAAACACAGTCTTTTTTTAATTGGAAACCTTGTATTTTTTATAATCATTTGAGCATTTGGCTTTTTTAAATACCAAAAACTATTTTCAAAAAAACGCTTGTACCAAAAAGATTTTAGGTTTTTTGAAAATAATTTCTGATTCGATCGAGTAGAAAACTTCGAGCTCTATTACGCAACCTAGCATAATCTTACCAATCTAGCTAATAACTATCCTTACTAATTTATAAATATGAAAATGTGTTTGTTGTTACCTTTTCACTCTTCAACACCTTGACCAATCTTGATAAAATTTAACATGCTGGTAGCCTGTGTCACGGGGAAGGACATAGGCTACTTTTTATTCCGTGAAAATAACAAAGTCTGACTGAAAAAAAAAAAAAAAAAAAGCGTCGGTGGCTCAACCGGTAACGACTCGGTCCATCTAACCAGAGGTACCGGGTTCAAATCTGGACGGCCAATGTACCAATGAGTTTTTCAGAAACTTACGTACATACTTACCGATTGCTTTAACGGTGAAGGAAAACATCGTGAGGAAACCTGCACACGCCTGCGAAGAAACTCGAAGGTTGTGTGTGAAGTCGACCAACCCGCACTGGGCCCGCGTGGTCGACTAAGGCCTAATCGCCCTGATTCAGGGTAGGCTCGAGCCCCTCGGTGGGGACGTATATGAGCTGTAATGATGAACAAAGTCTGATGCAGTTCCTGAGGGAACTGAAAAAATAACCTTTTTTAGGTTCATTTCTATTGTGATTTTTTGCATAGAGGTTGTTGAGGGAGTGAGAAATGACATAGACTGCTAATCAGAATAGCCCAATATGGGGTAGGCACCACTCATAAAAACTCGAAGACAGTCATAAAAACGATGTCCACGTGGGCGAAGCCGCGGGCAAAAGCTAGTTAATTAATTTTGTAACCTTACCAATTTAACAAACAAAAGCCCTACTGAATATAAACATTACCTCTCTTTTTTGGCAGTCAGGATAAAATATATCCTATGTCACTTTCGGGGTCAAGACAAATCTAATGGAACCTCGAATTTAAAAATACATCAAGCCGCTTAAGCTACATATATTCATACGTCCGCATAAAATACCCTTATTTTTGAACAGTCGGGTAAAAACCCCCGACACTTTTTTGTCAGCATCTATATAATAACCTATTCATTGAGACCATTTCAATGAGCTCAAACACGATACCTCTGCTGTAAGTTGGAAAGGAGTTGAGTATCCTGCAGATTCCAGGTGATGCTGCAGCAGTAGGTCAAGGTCACGATACTAATTTTGAATTGATCGGACCTGTGGAAGTTGTCCACATCCCTGCATCAAGTAGAATAATTTTCGAAAAACCTAATAGCTTTTCGGTACAAGCTTTTAATTGAATGGAGTTTTTATGCTCAAAAACCGAAAGCTCAAATGAATATAAATACACGGTTTCAAATTCAAAAAAGGCTGTATTTCCTACGATTTTATTGAAAATAAAAGACCATTATGGGACCATGATTCCTCCTCCAAATTCCTTCATTAGATCAACTTCAAAACACCAAAAGGATGTATTGTCACCGGGAATACGGCTTTATCCCACATTCCAGATCAATCGGACCCCTGGAAATCGCTCTTAAATCGAATGCAAGATTTGTACTAAACAAACATACATACATACATACCAACATTGCAAGTTAAATTGAAGGTTTTAAAAAGATGATGATCTTCAAACAGATTTTCTTGATACTCTAGATCAAAGCAACTTTCAACCAAATAAAAATAATCGGTTCATCCGTTTGGGAGCTACGATGCCGCAGGCAGACACACAGGCACACAGATACATACATTAAACTTATCAAAACCCCTCTGTTTTTGCCTGGGGCAAAAGTTAAAAACCGACTTCTTAAAGGGGGTTAAGGCGACGCATTGGGAACTTTGGTCGCAGGGATTTCCATTTTTCTCAGCAATTACAAAACACATAAAAGTGAAATTTTGTAACATCAATCTTCATTTCAAAGAATGTATTATGCCAGTTGCAGAAACACGATCAATAGAGATTTACATTCTACAAGCAAACCAGACCGATTTAGTACCTCTAAATTTTAGTGTTCTTAGTCGATAAGTCTAAGTAAACACACACTTCAATATGCCAGTTAGATTTTTTTAAATTAATTGTAGTACATACCTATAACCATATACAGGGTTTTAAAAAATGGTGTAGGACCCGTTAACAGGGTGTTCTACTCATCATACTGAACAACTTTACCCAAGGAACCCACAGTTAATTCTCAAAAAAAAATTGGATCCTCCATACTAAAATGCACAATATTGGTCGATGATTTGTATGAAGAGCAATTTTTTTTTGCGATTTCATCAAAGTCGTAGAACAAAAGTTGTTCAGTATGATGACTAGAAGCCCAACGGGAGCTATCACCAATTTTGTTACACCTGTATACATCCATCCGTACATACATACATAAATCCATCAATACCTACATACATACAATACATACATGCGGAAAACATTATCCTCCTTTTTAAACAGTCGGATAAAATAAACTTGACTTGCAAACTCTACTTACAGATGTATTACATGAGGTCGACAGAAAGAAAGGCTTAGTAATGAAAGAAACTGTTAATAAACAATGTAAGTATAACTAACGCTTAAGAGGGGGTATCTAGCAAGATGTATATTTAATTTTTAGGAACCTATAACCACAATTATAGACTTTATTAAAGTCTATTGTGCTATAACGGAGTAATGCTTTGTTCGTGAAAGTTTTCAAACACAAATTATATGTAAACATACCTACTGTTACAAAATAAACATTTTTTTAAATTTTGATTTCATAAATTCTTAAAAAAAAATATGTAATACAACATATTATTCGTATACCTAGGGATTCTATCGTCTTCCAGTTTTTTTCACTTTTCAGTAATGAAAGTATTTTTTTATTTTATTTTTAAGCGTCTGTGTTCTGAGTCAGAACTTCTGACCTTGTATACGAGGGTTAATAATTGGGAACAATTTAAGTGCTCACCAAAATAATTTTTAATACCCTAAGACTGAGTACTTACCAAATAAAATAAAACATTTTGTACGTACATTCTTTTTGCTTCTCAAAATGGATAAATGCTCACCAAATATAGTTGTTCTGAAATGAGCGAGCGAAGCGAGCGATGTTAAGTTCAGTCAGGTTTGATTAATTAAACAGTCAAAGAGCGAAGCGAGGCTCCCAAATATTTGGTCTGAAATTAACGTTAACGGCGGCGGCGTTTACATATTTTTGTGGTATGTAATAAAAAGGAAATTAGCTCCATTTCTACAGTACTTCCTGAAGCACAATTTCGTGAGCATTTAGCCGTTTTGGCAGGCATTCCGAATTTATTGGACGTAAGTATTATGAGTGCATTTCTGGTAGGCATTTCAACACAAACCTTAATAATTTTACTGAAAAACAATGACAATACACTATTCTATTTTCCAGTGAGAAAAGGCAAAGATAAAGACGATTCATGTAAGTCATATCCCATTAGGATAAGATAAAGGCCAGCATGGCTCGTTTTGAATGCGGCATGGACACCAGAACAAACGAAATACCTTTACTGCCGCAATGGAAACATCATCCGGGAGCAAGGCATTGCCCTCCGCCAAGTCGAGCAGACAAGCACGGCCGTACAGCCCTTTTTTCAAAGCAACTCAACGCATTTTCGAGCTGAAATTTTGGTTCAAAGCTTTGTTCTCGAACGTCAAATTAAAATAATGACGTGCCAAATCAAATTCAGATAGAGCCATGCCTTTTTTATTGACGATTGGTGAGCCTATGGCATCATCTTACCTGATGGTAAGTGACGATGATGCCGAAGATGAAAGCGGGCTTACCAAGACTCCCCAACGCAATGGGGAACTGGCTATCTTTTCTTCAAGCCAGAACACATCAAAGTTGTTAGCGTTAGCCAGGCGGGCTTAGAAAATGTCCTTCCACTAACCAAACCGAGTCTTGCAATGTTAGACTCCTCCGGGAATCGAACCCGCAGCCTTCTGATGTGAAGCTAATAGAGCTAAACAGGCGGGCTTAGAAAATGCTCTTCCACCAACAAAACCGAGTCTTACAATATTAATTTACTCCACCGGGAATCGAACTCGCGACCTCCTGATGTGAAGCTGATAGACTTTAACCATTAAGCGTCAAGTGGTTATTAAAGTTGATAGAAAAGTTGAGTAACCCTCATCATGTCAGCTCATATACGTCCCCACCGACGGGCTCGAGCCTACCCTGAATAAGGGCCATCGGGCCTTATTCGACCACGCGTTCGACTTCACACACAACCTGTGAGCTTCTTCGCAAGCGTGTGCAGGTTTCCTCACGATATTTTCCTTCACCGTAAAAGCGTCGGATAAACGTACATATGATATCTAAATTCGAAATCACATTTATACGTGGCAGGATTTGAATCACGACCTAGAACAGGAGGCGGTGTACCTAGCCGTTACGCCACCGACGCTCTACCGAGTAACCCTCATCCAATTCCAATTACATAGTGTCGTTCGCGTTTTGTGAATACGCGCCACGCCATAACGTCCCCACAGCTGGGGCATGGGTCTCTTCTCAACCTCGAGAAGGTTGGCCTAACCCCACACACGGGGGCCTAGTCCAGATTACGTCCCCACTGGTGCGGCACGGGTCTCTTCCCCACCTAAAGAAGGTTGGCCTTACCCCACACACGGGGCTTATAGGGCTATTGGCAGAACACACTGTCAGAAGTATTCAAGCCAATGTAAACACGGCCTAACGACTGCCTTACACTGATAGCAACCGGCACCAACGCTTTACTTGCCAGATACGGTCGAGAAAAATGCCAAAAACGGTCAAAACCACCCATCCAGGTAGGTCGGAGGGAACCAAAAAATGTCTTAGAGAAATTCTGCAAAAAATTTTGTAAACTGTAATAGCGGCATCAAAATACCGTATTTTAAAAGTTAAGCGGCCGTGGCTCCGATACAGTCCACCCTCAATTTTTCGGGCTAGCATCCAATCGGCCCGGTTTCAAATCAAAGAATAATACCAGATAGTTTACTACTACCGATTCAGTACCATTTGTACAGTCAGGCAGAAAATATAAATAACGCTTTACATATAAGTGGCAGTGGGCGGGGCACATACTCGTAGCTTGTAGAACAGGTGGTCGTTGGGTCAGTAATGTTCTCGAGTGGCGACCGCTAACCAGAAGACGTAGCGTAGGCAGGCCTCTCACTCGGTGGACCGACGACCTGGTGAAGTCGCGAGAAGCCGCCGCTGGGACTTGGGTTCGGACAGCGTAGGACGGTCGTCGTGGAAATCCTTGGTGAGGCCTTTGTCCAGCAGTGGACGTCTTTCGGCTGATATGATAATGATGAATATTTTTTAACTGTTGATTATTTTTATTGACTTGTGTAAACTTGAATCATTACCAAAGTTGATTGTTAAACGAATAATTATTTCTGCTTGAAACTGAGTAGCAACTTTTATTTTATTTATCCAAACATTATAGTCACATTTAACTCTCTGCGTGGTGCAAGCGTTAGTTCTATAATTTTCTATCTGAATGTACATCGACTTTTTTATGCCTATCATGGTATTATTCTTCGTGCCGAGTCAAAACCGGGCCAAGTGGGTGCGGTCCCAATTTTTCTAATGTTTTTTTAAGCCAAATCTAATTCAGCTGAACGGGGATCAGACGTCTCTTTGGGGAAAAGCGGTAAGAATCGTTCACTCTGGTCACACTTCTTGCCAGAACACATTTACACACTAACAGCGACAAGGATTGTAAAATACAGTACAAACAGTCAATCACACACACTCACAGCAACAAGCATCGAAACTACAAGGTATTACATACAGTCAAATCACACAGACATACACACTCACAGCGACAAGGATCATAACTACAAGGTAAGTACATACAGTCAAATCACACAGACATACACACTCACAGCGACAAGGATCATAACTACAAGGTAAGTCAATGAATTATTAATGGCGTAAGGACCCGGCCAACGCGCGCGACTAAAGCTCCCAGCGAATTGGTACGAAAATCGAAAGTTTCGCACACTCGCGACTCAGTCGTCTGCGGGAAAATGTACAGTGCGGTGGAAAGATATTCCATATAAAACTGCCTTATTGTGTTATAAGAGGCTGTTAAAATCATGAAATAAAGGCTAAAAAGAAACATGGGATATCGTATCATCGGCAGGTAACCTTACATTGTATTTATTCTTGTAAACAAATTAAATAAACGCATTTTTAAGCGACAATTCTACCAAGGTCCTTTTAGCGTGGCACTGACGTCAAGTCTTGCCCACGCTAGTTCGTACGAGTCATGTCAGATGGCGCTACTTTTTGCTTGTATAAAGAAAATCTGAGTAAAATATGGAGACGGGCAGATCCTTCTGTCCAAATCTGTGAGGTAAGTACATACAGTCAAATCACATACACATACATACTTACAGCGACAAGGATCATAACTACAAGGTAAGTAAATACAGTCAAATCACACACACACACATACATACTCACAGCGACAAGGATCGTAACTACAAGGTAAGTTAATACAGTTAATTCACACATACATATAAGTGAGTTATCAGTTGTTTTATCGACAATGGACAGTCTATCTCTACTGCGTTGGTACCAACAGGAATGGGGACTTCCTCGTAGTTACACTGGTGTAATGACTAGTGTAACCATAAGGAACGAGTGGGTCTTGGATCAACTACAAGCACAGATTACTAATTAGTTACCTACAAGGAACAATAAGTGTTTACAGTCAAATCAAACACAAACATACAGTTGACTTATCAGCTGTTTTATCGATAATGGACAATCGATCTCTACTGTGGTGGTACCAACAGGAATGGGGTCTTTCTCGTAGTTACACTAGTGTAATGAATAGTCTAACCACAAGGAATGAGTGGGTCTTGGATCAACTACATGGTACAATATATATATACAGTCAAATCACGTACACACATACTCGTACAGTTAACTTATCAGTTGTTTTATCGACAATGGACAGTTTTGATCTGTACTGCGGTGGTACCAACAGGAATGGGGTCTTCCTCGTAGTTACACTGGTGTAATGAATAGTGTAATCATAAGTAACGAGTGGGTCTTGGATCAACTACAAGGTACCTACAATAAGTACATATAGTTAAATCCTCGGAAATGGGTTTTGCATCTGATCTGTCTGACTGCAATTCCCTATTTTCATGCGCTCTATAGTAACTTACTATCTTGTCTGTGACCCTTGGAATTGGTATTTTTTTAATCATATTTGGTAAGCCCTTGGCATCATCTCACCTGATGGTAAGTGACGATGATGCCGAAGATGAAATCGGGCTTACTAAGATTCCCCAACGCAATGGAGAACTGGTTAGGGACCGTCCATTAATCACGTGAGGCTTGAAAGGGGGGGGGGGGGGGAGGGGTTTGACAAAAATCACGAAATGTCACAACTGGGGAGGGGGGGTGTAATAAGATATCACGTGTATTTATTTTTTCAAACGCGCGACGTTTAAATCGAAAAGCGGCGTGTAGTGTGACCTTGACTCGCCGTTGCTAGGCAACGAACGAAGTACCTACTCACGCGCCGCCGACGACTTCCCGGTTCGGCACGCCAATCGCCTAAAAATAATGAAATTTTTTGTAGATACTAAAAATACACGTGATGTTGGGTGGGGGGTGGGGGGTAGTCTTAAACCTCACCATGTATCACCAAGGGGGAGGGGGGGGTTCAAAAATGCTTAAAAAAAGATCACGTGATTAATGGACGGCCCCTTATGTGTATTTTCGATAAAAGTTAGGTGGTCTTCGCAAGACCTTTGTTCACTACATTTTTTTATTGTTTGTCAAAATGAAAAGTAGGTTACTTTTAGGGTTCCGTAGTCCACAAGGAACCCTTATAGTTTCGCCATGTCTGTCTGTCTGTCCGTGGCTTAGCTTAGAGACTAGTTAGAGTCAAGAGTCCCCCATCCCCCCCCCCCCCCCCCTCCATTCCAGCCACAACCGCTCTCAGGACATCTGGAAATAAATGTAAATAATAGGACATATAATCAATCTAAAAGGAAAACTATCACAGCTAAATACATATTATGCTTTCTTAGTTTAGGAGTAATAGTCGACCAACTTAAGATGTGCTGTTGGATTCGTAAAATTTTCATAGATTTGCCATACAAAATGTTCTATTACCAGCTGCAAATATTATTTAGTTTTTTTAAAATACGTTTATTTTTTGAAAACACTACGGAGCCCTCCTTCGCGCAAGTCCGACTCGCACTTGGCCGGTTTTTTTAAATTGTGTTCGTCAAAATGAAAAGTATAGGTATTTTTTAATGGTAAGTACTGACTGAGTACAATTGAATTTTTTCTAGGATCCAGTTCAGATTCCGAAGATAATGATAGACGAGGTAGGTACTCACTTACCTATTTTTTTATCCACAATGGTAAGCACTTCGTATCATCTTATCTGATGGTAAGTCACGATGATGCTGAATATGGAAGTGGGCTTACCAAAAGAAAGATTAAGACGTCACTCCCGGTATTCGCTGGTACACTGTTGGTTTGGTTGGTTTTCAAACGAACTTATGGTTATGACGTGACCAGGCCGTCGTTTTCAGCCCCGAGAACCTGGCTAGGCTTACTTCTAGTGTTCTTACTGCGTGGTCTATTGACTAATTAAAGACACGTGTGGTACTTATATTAGTTTAGTACTTTATAATTACATTTATTTAACGTACATCTAGGAAGCAAACACTCGATCAAACGCAGCATTGATGTAATGCACATTCGACACAGCAAAAAATACATTTACGATGATGTTTTTTATCAGATATGTCGTGCAGATATCATAAAATTGACACTCTAATGAAATTTTTGACCAGACCATGAAACGTGTGTATTTGATATTATGGTCTGTCCAGATCAATGAATGAATCAGCGTTTGATGATATGAAAAGCTTAACTGGCCAGATCATGAAATGCCCGGGCGGATCTGAGTTGAGCGAGCGAAGCGAGCGTTAATAGGTTCAGTAGTTTTGATTGTCATACCGTCGAAAAGCGTCGCTTAGCGAGGCTTCCCGCCCTTTGGTTGACGTAATGCAGTTAGGAAAGGCTGGTTTAGCATAATATGCTCGCTCATTTTTTTATAATCTGATCAAATATTTTATGAAATGGTCGTGCATTTCATGATCTAGTCGAACATGGATAGACATATCATGAAACGTCAAAGTTTAAACGATATGGCCAGTTTTAGTTGATGATTGAATAAATACAACAATTTCATGATATGGTCGAACATGGATATACATATCATGAAACGTAAAAGTTTACAAGATATGGCCAATAATTGACGATTCAATAATTGACGATTTAATGAATACAACCATTTCATGAAATGGTCGTGCATTTCATGATCTTGTCGAACATGGATAGACATATCTTATAGATATGTTCTTACTAAAAAAAAAATGGATCTTTGGTCTGAAAATAAATGAATGATGATGATATCATGAAACGTCAAAGTTTAAACTATACGGCTAGTTTTAGTTGACGATTGAAAAAATACAACCATTTCATGAAATGGTCGTGCACTTTATGATCTGGCCAAACATGGATTGACATAATATCATCAAACGTTGAAGTTTGAACGATATGTCCAGTTTTAGTTGACGATTTCATGAAATAGTCAATTTAAACTTGCAATGTTTGCAAGTGTGTTAGTCGGTTTAGGTAGGTTCGAATTACCATCATCACGAGTTTATTATTTCCTTTTAAACCCATTTTTACCCTTTTTTGATCAACTAAATTTGAACAACTTGCCGGTTTCTGAAGTTTTGCATACATATGTAAATCTGATGACAATACAATATTGTTATGACGTGGAGCATTAAATAGCTAGAAGGTGGCCTAGCGAAATGTGTAGTGGCCCAATCAATTGCGCATCGAAGGAGAGCTTATACAAAAGAACTGAAAACGCTAAAAATGATGCTGAAGTATTTAATTTGTTTACAGCGACACAAATCAACACTGGACATTAAGGTCAATAAATACATCCAAGACGAAAATGGATAGCTCCTAACAGAGAATGCGAGTATCACTAATAGATGGTGTCAATACAACCAAGAGCTATTGAACGAAGAATTCCCTAGCCAGACTTTGTACCCAGAATCGAAATAGCTGAAGTAAAACTCGCAGTAGCGCAAATGAAAAACCACAAAGCTGTAGGCCCAGATGAAATACCCGCAGACATCTGGAAAAGATTAGGTTGCACAGGTTGGAGTGGCTCACGAGGTTGTTTAACACCATCCTGACTTCATACACTATCTCAGAGGCGTGGCGCCATAGTTACTTAAGTTAAGTTACAAAAACAAAGGAGATGTCAGTGTCTGTGGAAACTATAGAGGGATTAAGTTGACGGCTCACACCCTCAAAATTTGGGAGAGAATACTCAACAACCGCCTTTTCAAACACGTTGTCATATCTGAAAATCAATATGGTTTCACACCATCAAAATCCATTTCGGTCGCTATCCAGGCCACCCGAATCATTATGGAGAAACATTGGGCAAACCGCGGAGATCTACACCTGGTGTTGACGAGGATGTAGACGACAGGGGGAAAGGCAAGACGCGAGGGGTCATGCATGCGGCGCGCGCGACGGAACGCGGCCCCGGCCGTCGGCACTCACCACCACGCGCTATAGCGATTATACGTATTTTTTCAATATAAAAAAATTTTAGAACCAAATTAAAGATTTTCTTCAGTTTACAACGTGTTTATTTTGTCACTAACATCGTTGTAATCACCTGGTCTTTATTGATCTTGAGAAGGATGAGAGCACAAGGTATACCCGAGTACTATTGTCGCCCTAGTACAGGATATGTACTGCAGAAGCTGCACAAGCGAGAGAAGCCTGGCCGGACTAAGCAAAAGCTTTGAAGTCAAAGTAGGCGTCCACCAAGGTTAGGCCGTGAGTCCACTTCTCTTCAACATGGTAATGGATTACTTAACAAACGACTTTTAATCTCCCTTACCATGGTGTATTTTATACGCAGATGACATTGTTTTCATAGATAAAGATGCTGAGCTACTCCAAACTACCCTCGAAAAGTGGCGACACACGCTGCTGGAAAACAACGGCCTCCGAATTAGCAGAAGTAAAACTAAATACTTGAAGTGCGCATTCAGCGGTAACACTATCAACTCCAACTCCATTCACATCGACGGGAATCCACTGCCAAAGGTATCTCAATTCAAGTATCTTGGTGCGATGTTTACAGCCGACGGGAACATTGAGGCCGATGTTACCCATAGAATTAGCGTGGGATGGCAGAGGTGGAGGTTTTATGTGACACAAGAATGCTGATTAAAACCAAAGGCATGATCTACAAGACCGCAGTCAGACCAGCCATGACGTACGGTGCCGAGTGCTGGGCCATAAAGAAAGCCCACTTACAGAAAATGCACGTAAGTGAGATAAAGATGCTAAGATGGGCAGCAGGTGTAACCCTACTCGATAAAGTGCGAAACGAGCACATCAGAGGAAGTTTCAAGGTCGCGCCTATAGCTGAAAAACTCACCGAGAGCCACCTACGATGGTTCGGTCATGTCATGAGACGCCCCGAAGACCATGTCGTAAAACGGACCTTAGCACTGCCAAATAATAAGAGAGGTATAGGACGTCCATTAGCCACCTGGTGGTCCACGGTGGCCAAGGACTTAGAGGTCGCCCAGACAAATGTTTCGACAACCCAGGACAGACTGTCCTGGCGCCGCAGAACGAGGAGAGCTGACCCCAAATAATGGGAAATGGCTAGCTAGGATAAAGAAGAAGGAGCCGGAAGGTGGCCAAGGGGACTCTGTAATAAAATGGCGAGTTTGGGCTCGATCAATTTTAAAACGACTTCCAGCGGTCCAATTTAAATTAAATTTGGTATAAATCCGTATTCCCGGCTACAATTTGTCCTTTTGGTATTTAGAAGTTGATCTAATGATGAACTTTGGAGGAGGAATCAGTCCTAGGATCGTCGTTTATTTTCAATAGAATCGTAGGAAATACTGAGCTCGCCTTTCTTGAATTTGGAAACATCGTCTATTCACATTTGGCACACAGAGCATTTGACTTTTTGAGCATAATAATTATTGATGATACAAGGGTGGTAAAAAGGTAAATAACAAACAAGTGACATTTGTAAGTCCGAGCCACAGGCGAGGGACAACCATCGTCACGAGTTTATCATTTTCTTTTACACCCATTTTTACACCCAGTGTCTGTAATTTAAATTGGATCAACCTCCCGGTTTCTGATTAATCTGAAGTTTTGCATAAATATGTAAATCTGATGACAATACAATATTTTTATGACATGTAGCTGATTTGATGATGGAGCCGGAAGGTGGCCATGGGGACTCTGTAATAAAATGGCGCAACCCCATCGAGTTTAGGCTCGTTTGATTCGTGTTGACAAGGACTTTGGTTCTAGATGATACAATATGGTCTTTTGATGGAGCTTGTGCTTCAAATGTTTTTGGTTTTACTTGGCTTGTTTAAAATTCTCCTATCCTGATTTTTTGGGTTGTCACCAAGTTTTTTTTTCTCAAAAATAACTCATACGATTTTGATGAAACTCTGTACGTTACTATAGCTTTATGTGGCCTACTACACAGACCTTAGTTCGTTATTCCAGGAAAATCAGAATAAGGTAGCACTCATACAAACCAGGTTATTGGTTACTTTTCTCAAATATGACTTTAACGAATTTAATGAATAAGGCCTACTAAATTTAGTTGTTCATTCATCATCATAATATCAGCCGAAAAACGTCCACTGCTGGACAAAGGCCTTCCCCAAGCATTTCCACGACGACCGGTCCTGCGCTGCCCGCATCCAGCGGCTTCCCGCGATCTTCACCGGGTCGTCGGTCCACCACGTGGGAGGCCTTCCTACGCTTCGTTTTCCGGTAAGCGTTTGCCACTCCAGAACTTTATTGCTCCAATCTTTTCTACAGGCTATGTGCCCTGCCCACTGCCACTTCAGTTTGGCGATTCTGTGAGCTATGTCGATTACTTTGGTTCTACTGTGGATCTCCTCATTGGCCTAAGTCCAGGCTGGATGTTCTGTGAGCTATGTCGGTTACTTTGGTTCTACTGTGGATCTCCTCATTGGCCTAAGTCCAGGCTGGATGTTCTGTAAGCTATGTCTGTTACTTTGGTTCTACTGTGGATCTCCTTATTGGCCTAAGTCCAGGCTGGACCTCTTTTTGCTGATGCGATGATGATGTCAGCATCTTATATGCCTAATCAGGCTGATTAGCAATCAACATAGCGCTATAAACATATGTTTTTGTTTACAGTTGTTCGAATGACACAAGTCAGAAGAAAACGCAGCATATCTAACGTGAATGGTAAGGAGATAGGTGCCTCGTACTGCACACCTTTTGCACAATTGACAATAATATAGGACCTAATCATTAGTAATTCAATGGACCTAATAGGGATGACGAATGCTAGATGATAATAAACACGTTAAAAACCGACTTCCATCGCAACAACTTAGTACATTTTTGGATTATTATTTTTGTTTTTTGTTAATTTTCTTATAAAATCCTACACCGATTTTCATAAAATTTATACGGGACCACACGGGAAGTACTAGCTTTCAAATAAAAAAAATAATCATAAAAATCGGTTCACCCAGTCAAAAGTTCTGAGGTAACACACATTAAAAAAACATACAGTCGAATTGAGAACCTCCTCCTTTTTGGAACTCGCTTGAAAAGTAACTCAGATAGTTACTTTTTATCATCTCTCACATCGACATTTTGTTCTAAAAATGTTATAGAAATACCTAGGCGTGAGGGAGGTCATAGTTTAGCAGCGTCATTAATGTACTCATTTTGTGATTTTGGTGAATTAAAAATCGAAGACTTGATGGAAAACAAAACGGGTAAGGTTTACCGAAGTTTAAGTAGGAGGGCAATTTAGTGATCAAGAGTTCATAATTTATTTTTGATGCTGTCGTCATCCCTATTAGGTATAAGCGCATGTCTATGAGCATTACCGCGCCGCACAGCAATAGCGCGGCTGCCCCATCAGCACCATGAGCGCGGTATTCATTATTGTTGTTACATCATAGTTGAAGTATAGGACCTAAACTATAACATGGATTCGCCCTGTACTATGGTAACCATATTTTATATACGTTCAAACACACATATCTTTAATACATAAAAATTTTGTGTGCGTCTGTTGGCGATTGTGTAACTTCTAAACGTCTCGACCGATTACGATAAAACTTTGGCGAGTGGCTGAGCACACGCCAGGGGTAAAGTTTATAACAAAACTGCGAGCCAATTGCGGCTTGCACCCCGCGAAACCTCTGTATACACGCGAATGAAGCCACGGGCATCAGCTAGTTAAATTAAAAATCATTAGATAGTAAACACTCAGACACAGCAATCAAAACGAGTGTTTACCCTGGGGTAGTAAATAGCTTTTATTCTTTGCCCTCGGTAGGGATCGAACCCAACGACCTTTGGTCCAGCAGGCAGAAGTTGACCACTGGACCACCAGGTCAGTCACAGGTATACCTACTTCGTTGAACTCGTAAGAGTTGGAAGTCTCTTATGATTTCTGGACTGCCTGTTGTTTTTTTTAACCGGCTTCAAAAACAAGAGTATCAAAAATATATTTTTGAACAAAAAAAACCCAACTTCAAACAGGAAACTCATGGCATCATCAGATCCTGGTTTCCTTATCATGGTACCACCCTTGGGATATCTCCTTTCGAATAAAAAAAGAATCATAAAAATCGGTTCATACACGACGAAGTTATCCGCGAACACACATAAAAAAAAACCTCATCCTTTTTTAGAAGTCGGTTAAAAAGGAGGAGTTTTCTCAATTCAACAGTATATTTTTTTTATTGTGTGTTCGCGGATAACTTCGTCGTTTACGAACCAATTTTGATGATTCTCTCTTTGTTGGAAAGGAGATATCTCAAGGGTGGTACCGTGATAAGGAAACCAGGATCTCATGATGGCATCCTAGAGAAATCGAGGGGAACTTTAGTTTCCTGTTTAAAGTCGGTTTTTTTTTGTTCAAAATTATTTACAACCTGCTCTTATGATTTCCACAGATAACAACTATGTAGCCAAGGATGTCAGAACGGTACGTCATAATAAGTAACTTGACATTACAATTACTATATTAGGTGTAATACAGAGTGTATCATAATTGGCATTGTTCAGTTTTTTATTGTATCAGCTCTTAAACGTCCCTACCGAGGGGCTCGAGCCTACCTGAATTAGGCAGATTAGGGCTTAGTCGACCACGCGTGCCCAGTGCGGGTCGCTCGACTTCACACACAACCTTCGAATATCTTCGCAGGCGTGTGCAGGTTTCCTCAAGATGTTTTTCTTCACCGTAAGAGCTTCGGATAAACGTACCTACATATGAAATCGTAATTCAAAAACACATTGGTACGTGGCAGGATTCGAATCACGACCTTCCGGACAGGAAGTAGTGGTCCTAGCCGTTACGCCACCGACGCTCGCAGTCAGTTTTTTATAAGGCATATAACGATTTTCATCATCATCATATCAGCCAAAGGACGTCCACTGCTGGACATAGGCCTCCCCTAAGGATTTCCATGACGACCGGTTCTGCGCTGCCCGCATCCAGCGGCTTCCCGCGACCTTCACCAGGTCATCGGTGCACCGAGTGGGAGGCCTGCCTACGATACGTTTTCCGGTGCGCGGTCGCCACTCGAGAAAACAAAGACTCCAAAGACCATCTGTTCCATGAGCTATGTGCCCCGCCCACTGCCACTTAAGTTTAACAATTCTAAGAGCTATGTCGGTTACTTTGGTTCTCCTACGGATCTCCTTGTTTCTGATTCGATTTTACACTCTGATAATTAAACAAATTAATTAAAAATTTAAAACGCAACTGATTACAAACTTAAGGCGCTAAAATCACTCAATCTGAGCAGGTTGATACGTGTTTTAATAATATCGAACGTAAGTATATTCATTTTAAGTTTAAATCGATGCGGGCTTCAACGCGACTGTTACGTCCAAATATTTATTTTTTCATGTTTTTATTACTTTTCATCACTTTCAAATAAGTTTAAAAAAAATGTGTTCAATTAAAATGAATGGTCTTAAAGTCAGCAATTCTTGTGTGTTGGTTTCATTCAATATTAGCTATTTATTTTCGAGAAATTTTGCAATTAATGCCAAAAACAGGGTCTACAGTATATTTTTTTACATCAAAAGTGGTAAAAAATTTCCAAAATTGTATTCAATTAAATCGATTTTTTAGTACTTTAAGTATATTTATAGTTTTTCCATGGTGATAGCTTTACAATAATTTAAATTGAATATTGTCATTTGACTCATCTTAAGGCCTTAAGCCCTTTTTGCCAGTCGGGTAAAAATGTATCCTATGTCACTCACGGGATCAAGACAAATCTAACGACACGACACCTCGCAATCCAAAATCCATCAAGCCGTTCAGGCCACAGTAAAGCAATCAAATTCAAAATGTTTAGTCTAAATATGTGATTAGTGATGTTATTTTAGGAATAAAATAGATATTTAATGAAATATAATAAAAGAATATATAAATAGGTGCATATTAAATTTTGTCTGATGGTCACATAAACACGTTAAAAAAAACCTTCCATCGCAACAACTTAGTACAATTTTGCATTATTATTTTCAAGCGACTTCCAAAAAGGAGGAGGTTCTCAATTCGACTGTATGTTTTTTTTATGTGTGTTACCTCAGAACTTTTGACTGGGTGAACCGATTTTGACGATTCTTCTTTTATTTGAAAGCTGGTGCTTCCCGTGTGGTCCCATATAAATTTTATCAATATAATTGTAGTACTTTATTAAAAACTTAACAAAAACCAAAGTAATAATGCAAAATTTTACGAAGTTGGTGCGATGGAAGTCGGTTTTTTAACGTGTTTAGCGTTTTCAATTATTGGTTTTTATTATGTTATGAAAAAGTACCAAACCGATTTTGAAAAAAAATATATAGGACCAATTATCATGAAAATCGGTTTACAATCTGCGAAGATATCGCGTAACATACACACAAAAAAATACACTCGGCTTGTAAACCTCCGCCTTTTTAACTACAACTTTCTAACGGGTGACCATCGGATACCCTATTGCTAAGCCTCCGCTGTCTGTCTGTCCGTCCGTCAGCGGACTGTATTTCATTAACAGTAATAGGTAGACAGTTGAAATTTTCACAGAATGTGTATTTCGGTTGCCGCTATTACAAAAAATACAAAAAAATTTAAAAGGTGAAAAAAAAGTGGGTTCTCCAAACAAAACACGAGTTTTTTATACGGATTTTTTTATTTAGCTCTATCGTAAAAACTGTAATACATACAGGCGTTAAACTTGGTGTGGTTATCGTACTAATACTGAAGTAAAACAACAAATAATAAAAATTACAACTTTGGGGCTCCGGCAGGGGGGTGGGATCCTGGTCCAGAACTTTCGCTATTCCTGCTATTATCGGGCGTTGCTCCATGGCGCATCCGAATATTAAATTTGGTCTTTTTGCATAATTGTCAAGTACAACTAGTACTTTCATTTTCTATCTTACTCAGCCATTTCCCTTATCGTTTTTTTTGGTCTCAATAACTACTAGTTTTTCATGCGCTATAAGTACATAACGCAACCACGCTGTGCAGGCAGACCGACATATTGAACATCAGAGGGTTGCTATATATGCTCTCAACCTAAGTTCATCCATTTCCGTTATCGTTACCAAATTTGTCGTTACCTCCTAGTATATCCATCCCCACTTCATTAACCTTCCAGATTTTTTTAAAATTAATCGGATCTTTTTTTTTCCATTTCGATAACGACAGACGATATCCGAAGAAGAGGCTGTTGTGGGGGCTGCCAGGTAATATTTCCATCATTGCCCCTATCCCTAGATAACACAAATTATCATTTTGAGGGTTTAATACACCCAACGAGACACTATTACTAAGCCTCCGCTTTCTGTCCGTCTGTCAGCGGGCTGTATTTCATGAACCGTAATAGGCAGATAGTTAAAAGTTTTCACAGAATGTGTATTTTTGTTGCCGCTATAACAAAAATACAAAAAAAATGAAAAAAATAATGGCCGGACTCCATACAAAAAACTTGTCTTTTTATAGGTTTTTTGGAATATTTTTGATTTAGCTCTACCGTAAAAACGGTAATACATACAAACGTAAAAATTGGTGTGATTTATAGTATTAATACTAAAATAAAACAACAAATAATAAAAATTAGACAATTGTGAGTCGTACTCGCGCCTAAGAGTCCGAACTGAATGACAAAAAGCATGTTATGTCGCTCGCGTTGAAATCTTAATATGAATAGGTATCATTGTCATTATACTATTAGTTGTGTGGAAGGTGTGGTGGTACGGAACCCTTGGAGTGCTAGTCCGACTCACACTTGAACGGTTTCTTTGTTTATTGTTATCTGTTTAGATTTTCATAATTTTAATACTTTATCGGGAAAACTGATGAAATAACGAAGTACTTCCGTGTTTTTCTCGCTTACCGCAGCACTGTTTTTGACAATGATTTCTAGTAAATCCATTTTATATACAAATTTTGAAACTTAAATTGGCCACAACCTGAAATCAAACAAACTTCGCACATGTAGTGTTAAAATAATTTTCTAAAAACCTAAAATCTCTAAGTGCAAACTGGACACTAAAAGACTTTATTACTGTATGTTTTGTTAGTCGCTGTTACCTTACGGAGCTGGAGTCTCTCGAGTTTCAGGAGCTTCCTAGTCAGGCCAGGGTTAGGCGACAGTAGCGCCTGTCTGGCCTTGCAACATACTTCCAGCCCTGTCCAATATCGTTTATGTTCTGACCTTGTACGCAGTCGCAAGGTGGATCTGAACCAGCCTGAGGAAGATCCCCTAATTTTTCACTTTTTCTAATTTTTAGTATTGTTATATTTGCAATAGATATACATCATCTGTAAAAATTTCAACTGTCTAACTACTGCAAAACCACTCCAAGAACATATGTTTATCAAAGGAGTTTGTATATACCGGAAGACGTAGATAGCATAGGCATGCCTCCCACTCAGTGGACCAATAGCCTGTTAAAATGCAGGCAGTGTAGGACTGGTCATTGTGGAAATCCCCAGGTGACTCGTATCATGGTTCATGAAATACAGCATGGTGACAGACGGATAGACAGAAAGACGGACGGACAGCGAAGTCTTAGTAATAGGGTCCCGTTTTTACCCTTTGGGTACGGAACCCAAAAAACCGACTTCCGACTTCCTTCGGAACAACTTAGTACAATTTTACATTACAATTTTTCACCGATTTTAATAAAATTTATATTTATTTATACTAACCTGGCAACATACCCACCCTATCGAATAAAAAAATAATAATCATGAAAATCAGTTCACAATGTGCGAAGATATCGCGTAACAAACGTACAAAACAACATACAGTCGAATTGAGAACCTCCTTCTTTTTGGAAGTCGGTTGATAATAACTAATCCTATTTATACCGCCTTACAACTGTCAAGTGTCTCTAGTTTGGAGCTGTGAAATTCGTGGTTGTAATACAATCATCATATTATCACCTTATATAGGTACGTCCTCTCCCCGAGGAGTTAGAGCCTCACCTGAATTATTGCGATCGGGCCTCACTCGACTACGCGAGCCCAGTGTGGGTTAGTCTACTTCACATACGACCTTCGAGTTTATGTCTGTCTATCTGCCAAGACCTTTTTTCAACCGACTTCCAAAAATAAACTTCTCAATTCGACTGTATGTTTTTTTTAAAGGCGAGGCACCGGTGGAGAAGCGGAGAAACCCTTTTGCTAGATCAATTTTTTTGGGTAATTACTACTAAATATCGGTCTTGCAAAAAATATTGGACATACTGGATATTGTCTGAGGAATGTGCTAATATGTTACACGATAGTGTGTACTTTATCGATTCGATTTGATCATAAAAAATCCCAAAAACAGGTCTAAAACGTCTAAAAAAAGTCTAAAACGAATTGTTTATTGATAAAATTTCTAAATTTGCACATAGTTTTTATATGGAGATATTAATTTTTAAGTACTACAGAGAATCTGCTAAATTTTAGTTTTTAAATTGAAGTCTTAAGAGAATAACAACCGTAAAACATTGAAAACTACTATTTTACAAATGCCTCGCCTTAAGTTTTTACTCGATATCTTCGTAGATTGTGAACCGTTTTTCATAATTATGTTTTTAATTTGATACAGTTTGTTGTTAGGTTGGTCTCATATTATTTTATCAACATCAGTGTAGTACTATTTTTGTAAATTAACAAAAACCAAAAATGATTATAGTAAATTGTACTAAACTGTTGCGATGGACATTTATCTCAGGAACGCGTGGAGGCATGAAGTTGAAATTTATCCCAAATACTTAGATCTATAACTCACCATTGACGGCTCGCACGCTAGTAAAAATAAACCGAACTCCCCACGCAGCATAGATGTACCTTCTTAATTAAGGCGTTACACACACACACACACTCACACACACACACACATACACATATGTTTAGTTTAAATCTTGCGGTCGATTTTAGAACAACTTTCAGGGGTCCAATAGTCTGAAATTTGGAATGAAGCCGTATTCCCGATGACAACAGATAGTTTTGTTATTTTTAAGTTGATCTAATGATGAACTTTGGAAGTTGAATCCAGGTCCCTTAATCGTCTTTTAATTTTCAATAGAATCATAGAAATGATAATACTGTGCTCACCTTGTTTAAATTTAAAACCGTGTAATTTTCAATTTAATTTGAGCATTTGGTTGATTATGCAGAAAAACTTTTTTCAATTAAAAGCTTGTACCTAAAAGCTTTTAGGTTTTCGAAAATTATTTCGAGAAAACCTTTGATTTTAACAGACACGATGATAGCAGCGACAGCGACGGAGGTGACACAGTTGATGGAGTTGGCAAAGTGTCGGGAGAAGGTAAGAAACGATGATAGCAGCGACAGCGACGGAGGTGACACAGTTGATGGAGTTGGCAAAGTGTCGGGAGAAGGTAAGACACGATGATAGCAGCGACAGCGACGGAGGTGACACAGTTGATGGAGTTGGCAAAGTGTCGGGAGAAGGTAAGACACGATGATAGCAGCGATAGCGACGGAGGTGACACAGTTGATGGAGTTGGCAAAGTGTCGGGAGAAGGTATAATTATAATCACATAATCAGGCCCGTTCGGCCTACTTCAGGGTAGGCTGGAGCCCCTCGGTGGGGACGAATATGAGCTGATAAGACGATTATGGTGATGATAATCACATAAATATCGATAGTTTACATCTACGCGATCATTCAGTTGTTTAAGTTTTCTTTAACTTTGAGGCACCACGTTTCATAATCTAACGGCATTTCCCGATTCAAACAAGTTAGGCCGCCTAATTTAGAGTAATTAAGAGTTTAGATGTATCATCCTTGACTGCATCATCACTTCCCATAAACTGAGTTGCAGTGAAACGAACTCAAATTTTTCAAGAAAAAATTTGAACAATTTAGAGAGCTTCAAGAGCTTGGGTGTATTACCCTTGAGAGCATCATCACTTCCCATAAAGTGAGTTGCAGTGAAACGAACTCATTTTTTTTGTTAAAATTCGAACAATTTAGAGAGCTTCCAGAGTTTGGGTGTATCATCCTTGACAGCATCATCACTTCCCAGAAAGTGAGTTGCAGTGAAACGCACTCAAATTGTTAAAGAAAAAAATACTAACAATTCAGGGGGATCGAAGAGCTTGGATGTATCATTCATGACTGCATCATCACTTCCCATAAAATGAGTTGCAGTGAAACGCACTAAAGTTTTTAATAAAAAGTTCTTCATTGGTCATTCATCATCATCGTTTCAGCCGACAGACGTCTACTGCTGGACAATGGCCCTTTCCAAGGATTTCCGCATCAACCAGTCTTGCGCTGCCTGCATCCAGTGGCTTCCCACGACCTTCATCAGGTCGTCAGTCTACCGAGTAGGAGACCTACCTAAGCTACGTCTTCCGGTGCACGGTCACCACTTTAGAAATTTACTGCCCCAACGGCCCTCTGATTTATTATGATCATATAGATCATTCTTAGACATTTATTAACCACCGACTAAAACCGAGGAGTGATATAAGTTTAACGTGTGTATCTGTGTGTCTCTCTGTGGCATCGTATGAACTGATTTTGATTTTTATGTATGAAATTAAACTTAAAACGAAATGTGTGCTGGGAAAGGTAGTAGAAGTGAAACTTCAACGGACAAGTAGAAACCCAGGCTAAGTACCTGCTTTATATATCCATCTCAACTTTTCTCTATCTACGAATACAGCCGTTGCCCTCTCTTCGCCACCGCCGTCAACCTTTCTCTGTGAACCCCCTCCACGCGGCCCAATCGCTTTTTCGTGACAGAAAATATCCTAATATCCCCCTTCTATATGGAGGTTTCACTTCAAAAATTAAAATCGCTTCATACTAAATAAAAACAATAAAATTAAAATAAAGAGTTTTTTTTTTCGAAAGTACAACCTTGTTGTTGGCCATTGGGGACTTTACAACTTCACCGGGCAGGGGAGGCGAGTACGGAAGGCACTCAACCTAGGAAAATAAAGAGTGTCATTAGTATTGGCTATGATTCTAGAAAATCAGTTCGGTCTTTTGGAGACCATCGGTTCTTTTCTAAGTTGACGATGGGATATGGGTAAATTCCACAGGTTTAAACGATTAGAAATTTGGTATTTTATTACTTCAACAATTTACATTACAAGAGCATGGTAACCTATATCTGATGATCAGCATAGCTTGGAATCTGCAGGATACCCTAATCCTCACCAAGTTACAGCAAAGATATGATTGGGCGCATTAGAATGGTCTCAACGATTATGTTATAGATAGATGAGTCAGTGGTTTTTAATTTTTTTATTTACATTTGTACAGAATGGCCGTTGGGTCAGTAAAGTTCTCGAGTGGCGACCACGCACCGGAAAGCGTAGTGTAGGCAGGCCTCCCACTCGGTGGACCGATGACCTGGTGAAGGTCGCGGGAAGCCGCTGGATGCGGGCAGCGCAGAACCGGTCGTCGTGGATATCCTTGGGGGAGGCCTATGTCCAGCAGTGGACTTCCTTCGGCTGATATGATGTACAGAATTTCTTGAAATCTTTTAGAGACGCATCACTTTTTACCAGACTGCGCTAGACAAAGGATTATGTTTTTTTAAGTGTATAATATGTATGTATGTATATTTATTTATTTCTTTGGTACGCTCTGTAGCCTTAACGGCTCGATGAATTTTGTAGTGCAAAGTGTCGTTAGATTCATCTTGATCACATGAGTGACATAGGGATACATGTTTACCCGACTGGCCAAAAAAGAGGGGTTAAGTTTTTATATGCAGTTGGTTTTTTTTTTAAATTAAATCGTATAGTTATCATATCCTACTAATATTATAGACGCGAAAGTTTGTAAGAATGTATGGATGTATGTTTGTTACTCTTTCAAGCAACAACTACGGAACGGATCTGGCTGAAATTTGGTAGGTAGACAGATTAGGACCTGGATTAACACATAGGCTACCTTTTTTCCCGCTCGGAATGCCCGCACTGCGCATCCTCGAAAAGTCATAGAAACGTTGTCCACGCGGGAAACAGCAAAGAAAGAAGAGTAATACCACAGATGAGATACTATTATAGTTACTTGGTAATACGCCTATACGGATTTACTGCGCCAATCAAGAAAAGCGAATCATAGGGAAACCAGAGAATGATTACCAAACGAAAGTACTTACTCTTCAACTCTCATAAACGAGTTTTTCGATACTTGCGTACATTACGTACGGTGAAGGAAACCATCTTGAGGAAACATGCACATCTGATTAGAGATGTGCATTTTTAAATCTAAATGCCCTACACGTGACCCCGGGTGATGCTAAGTGCAACACCAGGCAACCGCCGTCTATCCCTTGGATAGCACAGTTAATTGTGCCACACGATAAGAGAGAGAGAGAGCTCTTATATATAAACCTTATCTGAAAATCAGCGCTGTGATCTTTGTGATGACAGAATATGCTGAGCTGGTACGTTTTCAGGTAAAGGTACAAACTATTGTATTTTCAAAACTACGAAATATTTCCCTTCTGTGTACTTATCACTGAATAAACATTTATTCTTTTCTATTCTTAAACCATTTTCTCAGTGAATTTAAAGGAATACAACGCGAACTGCCCCAAAGTGTGTCCAGTCCGGGACATCATGGTGTGTGCCAGATGCAAACATGGCATCTACAGGACCTTCCTGAGCGTCTGCCACATGAGAATGTACAACTGCGATAATTCTCACGAAAGTACGTGTCTTCTGTCTACATTCATATACCTATCATCATAATCATTGTCACCTTCGAATAGGGATGACGACAGCATCAGAAATAAATTATGAACTCTTGATCACTAAATTGCCCTCCTACTTAAACTTCGGAAAACCTCACTCGTTTTGTTTTCCGTCAAGTCTTCGATTTTTAATTCCCCAAAATCACAAAATGACAATACAATTATGACGCTGCTAAACAATGACGTCACGCCTAGGTATTTCAAACATTTCAAAAATGTCGTTTTTGACGGATGATAAAAAGTAACTCAGATGACTAGCATTCGTCATCCCTATTAATTGAATTCCTATCAATCATTAAAGTTTTCGGATCTAGGAATCTAGGCGCTTGGAGTAAGTTCAAATATTTTCGAACGATGTTTACCATAACCTTAATATTAGCAAACCTAGACAATTCATACAACGGGCTGAAATGGCATTTTAAAAAACGAATGACGGAACAAACAAAATGGAGGTAAAATCCTATACGTTCAACAACCAAACTGTAACCAATCTGTAACAATCTGGGTGACGAGGGGGTGAGGTCGCAAACTAGAGAGGGGCAGGGAGAGTCCATACTGTATGTTAGTACTAATATATATACTTTGATATTAGCATGCCGTGTTAGTTAGTTTGGGACAAATCTTGGCAGCTGAATTAGAACCACTTCCCGGTTTTCGATTGAGCTTAAATTTGGTTTACTTCCCGGTTTCCAAATAAGCAGAAATTTTGCATACATGTTTAGTTTGGAGAACAATGCATGGTTGGCTAAGTGACGTCATTCTGAAAGCAATATGGCAGACTCGCAAAGATGCACCCCTATGATATGGGTATCAAATAAAAAGGTTTGCTGAGAAGAATATGGAATAATTAAAATTATTTTTAAAATTAAAGCTTTTCGGTTTTAGAAAATTATTTTTCATATAGGCACATACGAGTGGATGAGAATGAGATACGCATACGCAACCCTAAAAATACGTTCTTTAAAAAAATAATTGGTCAATCAGATTATCGATTTGTATGAAGAGTTTTTTTTCCTAATTGTCTATGGGATTTCTTTGGAAAAAGTTGTTCAATACGATGACTAAAAGCTTCAGTTAATAGCTCTTACACCAATTTTGTTAAACCTTGTTCGATTGTGGTTATTGACAGAACTGCACCTGGTATCCCGTCAACCATGCGTCACGCTGTCACCGTACAGTAACATAACCGAGATCGAGGGTCACGTTCAGGAGGTCCACGACGACGACCCCGTCTTAAGGTACATCTGGTGCAAGAATTGGGCCGATAAAGGCGTTGTGTCAGCTGATGCACTACTAATTAAGGGTAAGTCAACTTTTATACAACTTGTAAATAGGTGGTACAAAATAATTAAAAATTAAAAACCCCAGCACCCTGTTTTACACCATCTATCTATAACTTATTCATTGAGACCATTCCAATGAGCCCAAACACGATACCTCTACTGTAAGTTGGTAAGGAGTTGGGGTATCCTGTAGAGGAAGTGCAGAGGTCCTCAACACGTGTGCAAATTTTAGATATAATTGTAACGTCTTGAAGTGGGTGAAAATCACGTTCAAAAATACCGTTACATAGATATATAGTACTTACATATATTTTTATGATGGCAGAAAGAGTGTACTACGAAATAAGGCTACGAAATAAGGAGGGTTATGTCTATGACAGTGTATGTATGTATGTATGTATATATGTATGTATGTATATGTGTATGTATGAATGGATGGATGTTCATCTGTTTCCTCGTATTTTAAACCACTTAACCGATCTTGACAAATCCGTGTCTTGGGACTCGTGCCATCACTGCGCGTGTCTTAGGATATAAAGCATTTAAAAAAAAACCAACACGGCGCATTTTATAGGAGAAACTAAACGACCAAAAAAAAATTCCAAACAACTAGACTGTATTTCCTATGACTTGATTGAAAATAAAAGACGATTCTGGCACCTTGGTTCCACCTCCGAATTTCATCATCACATCAACTTCAATATACCATAAGGAAATATTGTCGTCGGGAATAAGTTTTCGTACCAAATTGCAGCTCAATCAGATCCCTGAAAGTCGCTCTTAAAGGGGTGTTGATAGCTACTTACCTGTAAAAGTGTAAAGTGTAGCTCAAGTTACTTAAATTAAATACGAGTATGCTGTGTAACAAAAAAAAATTAAAAAAAAAACATCTTTTTAAAATTTTGTTCCAGATGATCCAAGGTGCGCTGGCTATTTAAGAGAAAAATAATAAAAACCAAGTCTTGCATCTTACACAAACATCTATAAAATTTAAATAAATAACCCAAATGTTTTTTTCTACCTAATTACATTTTTTCGCAAAAAAAAGGTTTAATTTTGAATTCTGATATAATTTTAATTATAAGCCGTACCGGTCCTGCGCTGCCCGCATCCAGCGGCGTTCCGCAACCTTCACCAGGTCGTCGGTCCACCGAGTGGGAGGCCTGCCTAATCAACGTCTTCCGGTGCGCGGTCGCCACTCGCGAACTTTACTGCCAAATGGCCATGAGTTCTATCTACGAGCTATGTGCCCTGCCCACAGCCATTTAATTTTAGCAATTCTGAAAGCTATGTCGGTAAATACTTGGGTATATCATCATCATCATATCAGCCGAAAACATCCACTGCTGGACAAAGGCCTCCCCAAGGATATACACGACGACCGGTCCTGCGCTGTCCGCATCCATCGTCTTCCTGCGATCTTCACCAGGTCGTCGCGTCGGTCCACCGCGTGGGAGGCCAGCCTACGCTACGTTTTCCGATGCGCGGTCGCCACTCTAGATCTTTACTGCCCCAACGGGTATATACTGCGGCTAATTAGAGTTAGATTGAATAGTCTATTGCAAAGCATCCGTAAAACAAATTGTACAGCCAAGCTTTGCATACTTTTTCGCGAAGCCTTCACCATCTGTCGTAGTCGAGCATACACAATCATCAACTATAAACATTACACTTTCTTAGTAGAAAATAATACTGTAAGTAACGTATATCAGACTTGATGAGAAATATTTCCAAATAATTTCGGTTTGTATAAAAGGTACTTTACTCCATTTTTTTTTATAGTTAATTAAGTACCCAGCGCAGAACCGGTCGTCGTGGAGATCCTTGGGGGAGGCCTACGTCCAGCAGTGGACTTCCTTCGGCTGATATGATGATGATGAAGTACCCAGTGGAGTATGCCAAGTTATTCACAAAGTTTCATTAAAATCTTCGAAGCCTTTCTCGAGAAAAAGTAACAATCAACCTGGATTTGTATGGGAGGTATTTAATTGATCCTAAAGTTGGTCGTAAATAAATTGATTATTATTATTATTATTATTAATTACGATTTTTCTTACAATAACAAACTCATGCGTACTGAAAGGCCCTGTAAAGTTATGGTAACGTACCGAGTTACATCAAAATCGTTAGAGCTATTTTGGAGTAGAAAAAAAAGTTAATTTTTACTACGGTGGTAACCCAAATTTAACCCAAATCCGTGCAGTAGTTTGGGAACTAGAGTTCTAGGCGGACGTACACACACGCACACACACACACGTTTTTCAGAGTTCCGTACACCCTAAGGGTGACCTACGAGACCCTATTACTAAGCCACCGCAGTCTGTCCGTCTCTCCGTCTATCCGTCCATTTGTCAGCGGGATGTATTTCATGAACCGTAATAAGTAGAAAGTTGTTCACAGAATGTGTATTTCTATTGCCGTTATAGCAACAAATACTAAAAATTACAAAAAAAAATAAAAAAAAGAGGTCTCCATACAAAAAAACATGTTTTCATAGGTATTCTAGAGGTATTTTTGATTTAATTAGATTTGTCGTAAAAACGGTAATAGGTACATACAAGCATGAAAATTGGTGTGATTACGATACTAATACTGCAATAAAACAACAAAGAGTAAAAATTAAATTAAAAATATAAATAACCTCCGACAAAAAAACCGCTAAAAAGTAGAAAATGTCTTGGCCCTTTAAGTTTAATTTAAATATTTAATATTTATATTGATCTAAGAGTAGGGGTGTGTGAGTTGTGAAATTATTCGTAATTAGTTGTAATAATGTAAAACACCTGAATTTTTTTTATTTAATTGACTTAACGGCCCCCCCACGCAACGACTCTTAGATGAATATATTAAGTACTTAAATTAAACTTAAAGGGCCAAGACACTTTCTACTTTTTAGTAGTTTTTAAAATTTTTAATTTAAGTTTTTACATTATTTTAAACTTTACGTATCCCAAACACGATTCCTTTGCTGTAAGTTGGTAAGGAGTTGGGTTTCCTGCAGATACCAGGAGATGCTGCAGCATCAGTTCAAGGTTACCAAATTCTATCTAAAACCTATTCATTGAGACTATTCCATGAGCCCAAACACGATTCATCTGCTGTAAGATCGTAAGGAGGGTGGTATGCTGCAAATTCCAGAGGACGCTGCAGCATGAGCTCAATGTTACCATGTTATATCTAAAACCTATTCATTGAGACTATTCCAATGAGCCCAAACACGATACCTCTGCTGTAAGTTGGCGAGGAGTTGGGTATCCTGCAGATACCAGGAGATGCTGCAGCATCAGTTCAAGGTTACCATATTCTATCTAAAACCTATTTATTCATTGAGACTATTCCATGAGCCCAAACACGATTCCTTTGCTGTAAGTTCGTAAGGAGTTGGGTATGCTGCAAATTCCAGAGGATGTTGGAGCAGGAGCTTAAGGTTACCATGTTCTATCTAAAAACTATTCATTGAGACTATTCCAATGACCCCAAATACGATACCCTCTACTGTAAGTTGGCGAGGAGTTGGGTATTCTGCAGTTTCCAGGAGATGCTGCAGTATCAGATCAAGATTACCATGTTCTATCTAACACCTATTCATTAAGACTATTACAATGAGCCCAAATACGACACCTCTGCTGAAAGTTGGCGAGGATTTAAGTATCCTGCAGATTCCAGAAGATGCTGCAGCATCAGGTTGTAACATTACAGCTCTGTGGGTGAAGGCCATAAAAGAGAGACTGTTTGGTTCCGTTAAGGTATCCAGGTCTTTCATTCTGTTAGTCGATAAACAGGTAATGTAACGAGGATGCAGACTCCTTTTGACAATGTTTAAAAGACCATCGTTAGGAATAGGGTTTGAGATCTTGGAGTTTAAATCGTAAATAACAGTTAAGAAGTCACGCACTCTTTCATGCGGAAGTTGTTTCCTGTTACGTAATTCTTGTTCGATATCGAAATCGTATTCCGGGGAACCATAAAATGCAAGGAAACTGTGTTTAATTACTGTGAAAGATTGTAGACCAGGACGAAGGGAACGAAAATATTTAAGAGCGTTTCCGAATAAAAGCTCGTGGAAACGCCTCGCGACGTAAGCTTGGAGAAAATCGCTAGCGTACATATTTTCTTCGACGCAAAAGAAGAATTCACTGACACAGGTAGTAACATCATACTTTAAATTCCACTTCGATAAGGAAATATTTTTGGAAATTAAATATTTCAATCTATTTTTAACCTCAGGTGTGGCTTCAACATGAGCAACGACCGGCATGGAGAAATCGGAGACATTGTTCTGGGGAACCTCTGCGAAACGCGGTCTTTGAAAAATTCCCCCACAAAGAATAGGGCTTTTTGCAATCATTGGTGTCTCCACAATCGGAGGGTCGACAACCTCAATCGTCGCTGGATCTTGTGCAGCATCGGCTAGGGGTGCATCTCCACGATCACCTAACGACGCCTGTTCTTGATCTATTTTGGAAGACAATTATACTATAATAGACGGTAACGGAAAATACCCACGAATTAGGCAGGCCTTCCAAATTCAACGTATCATGTGGCGAATTCTATGACGGTATTTTAGCCCATTATCATTAAATTTCGCTACAGTTTGAAGTGTTAAGTCAGTTATGAGAATGACTCTCATTTCTGTTTATACCTAAAAGATAAACTTACACTTGTTTTTTAGTATTCTCAAGGCATTTGAAATATCCAAAACGATCGTAGCACATCTTCCCACCACTTCCGACACCACTGCCGCCACCACCGCCACCACCGTCGGCACTACTTTCGCCACCACCTCCACCACCATCATCGCCACGGCTTCTCTGTCAAATTGCAGATACTTTAGTTTTGGGTAACAAGTGTAAGTTATTTTTGAAGGGAAAACTTCTTTTTTTGAGATGGGCATTTTTTGAGATGGGAAAAACTATTGAACTTGTGACACTGTAACGTAATGTAACCGACACATTACCAGGAACACTCGCAGTGTAAAAACTTATAAAACTGTGAAAAGTTTTCACTTCTATGGGAAGGACATTTTTCTTAAACTAGTCTTTAAAATGTTCAAAATAAAAAGCAAAAATAAAGATTTGTTGAAAAGTGGGTATTTCAACATATTACGTCGTCGCCGAATTATGCGCAATCTAATGGAAAAAGCGAAAGCGCGGTTCAAACTATTATTATACTAGGAGGTAACGAACAATTTGTTAATGATAACGGAAATGGATAGTCTTAGGTTGAGAGGGTAAATGGCAAACCTCTGACGTAAAATATGTCGATCTGCCTGTGTTGTGTTATAACTAATATATATTGTATTATATATTATATTATTTATATGTAATTATAGCGCCAGAACAACTAGTTATCGTGATCAAAAAAACGATAAGGGAAATGACTGAGTAAGATAGAAAATGAAAGTACTAGTTGTACTCAAGACAATTATGCAAAAACTGTCCAAATATTCGGTTAAGGTTATGGAGCAACACCCGTTAGTAGTAGGAATAGCGGTAGTTCTGGATCAGGATCCCACCGCCGGAGTACAGAGTTGGAAATGGCGCAAATTAATTCCTAAAAAAAACATGTTAAAAATAATGGTGTCGCCCTGACAGTCGGGTGAGTTAACTCTTTGGCATTTCCTCATAAAGAATGTACACCTCTTGTAAGATCCTGGAAGCCTAGTACTTTAATCCTTTTAACTTGACCTTGACCTTGACAGGCCCCAAGCCTTAACGCCCAAGCCCCAAGCCTTAAGTAAGTACAAGTACAACTCTCGCTTGCACGTTTGGCTCAGCGTACTGGCGTAACGGGACAATGACGTCACGTAATGGGACACTTTTTCGTGCATGCAGCCCACAAACCATATGCAGCCCGTGTCATCAATTTTTATGACGTTCTCACGTCTAAATATATATTTTTTAAGTTTGCCGTGTTAGTTAGTCTGTCTGTTAGTTTGGGACAAATCTTGGAAACTAAATTAGAACCACTGTAGCACGACAGGTAGGAATGGTAAGGACGTGGGTTAAATGATATGTTTGTTCGTGCTTACAAAATTGAATAATAAAGAAAAGACCTAAAAAGAATATAAAAATTAGAAAAACGATATACACTGAAATTTTAAACACAACTCACAAAATACAAATTAAAACTTACCCAAAATGGGTCTTTTAGAGAGAATCTTTTTTTTACAAGGTATTTTATTTTAATTTACAGTTTCATCATATCAGCTCATATACGTCCCCACCGAGGGGCTCGAGCCTACCCTGAATTAGGGCGATCAGGCCTTAGTCGACCACGCGGGCGCAGTGCGGGTTGGTCAACTTCACACACAACCTTCGAGTTTCATCGCAGGCGTGTGCAGGTTTCCTCACGATGTTTTCCTTCACCGTTAAAGCAATCGGTAAGTATGTACGTAAGTTTTTTGAAAAACTCATTGGTACATTGGCCGTCCAGATTTGAACCCGGTACCTCTGGTTAGAAGAACCGAGTCGTTACCGGCTGAGCCACCGACGCTTTTTATGAATAATGTAAATAATATATTAACAGGTTTTCTCCAAAAATATGACCTTAGTGAAAATCTCACCATTTTCGAGATATTTGGGTTTTTATGAAAAATTACATTTTCACTACCTTTTGTCAGATTATTGACTGCAGGTGCACATAAAAAGACGTAATATTTTTTTTGCTAACATATTCTAGATAAGTGGCCCTACCTGGTAATCATGTAATTATTTATTACTGGCACAAGACCGTTGCAAAAAAAAAATCTTAAATTTATTTTTTTTGCTGCTCAAAATTATTTGACTTTACTTTGACATTCACTCGTGAAAAAAATATACCCGTTCTCCGTTCCGTCATGGGTATACGAGTAATAAGGCGGTATGACCAAAGAATACTAAATTTTACCTAAGAATAAAGACTATTTACTACGTAAAAGAAGGTTAGTTAATTTCGGAGTTCCGCTAAAATCATTTAAATAAATGGCGACTATTGCAAAATCAAATCAAAATCAAAAACAATTTATTTCAAATAGGTGTTTACACACACTTTTAAATAGTCAAAACAAAAAAAATACAATAAAAATAAAAATAAAATTACAAATAATGTCATGATTCAGATTACAGTCTCAGGTAATGGTATTTGTTTTAGAATCAACATATATATCTTTGTCATTTACATAATCTATTATTTTATAATATCCTCTAGAGCACAAAACTTTTTTGACATGAGTCTTGAATTTATTCTCTGACAAACTAGTTACATTTTCTGGAATTTTATTGTAGAATCTTATACACTGCCCCACAAATGACTTTTTAACCTTACTCAGTCTCGAAAAGGCTATGTCTATTTTATTTACATTTCTTAAATTCAAATTATGCCTGTCACTGTTTTTAGGAAATAAATGCAAATTCTTACGAACGTACATGATGTTTTCATATATAAATTGACTAGCAACAGTTAAAATATTGATTTCTTTGAACTTATTCTGTAACGAGTCACGTGATCGCATCTGATAGATTGCGCGGATAGCTCTTTTCTGCAGGATGAAAATAGTTTCTATATCAGCCGCATGCCCCCACAGTAATATGCCATAAGACATTATACTATGGAAGTAACTAAAATACACTAGTCTAGCAGTATCTACATCCGTTAACTGTCTTATTTTCTTAACGGCATAAGCAGCTGAACTAAGCCTTCCCGCTAAAGTTTCAATGTGTGGTCCCCATTGAAGTGAAACATCCAAAGTTATACCAAGGAACACCGTGGTATTTACAAATTCTAATTTATTACTGTCTAATATTACACTATTATTGACCTTTTTTACATTTGGCAAACAAAATTTTATACATTTTGTTTTCTTAGCATTTAATAATAAGTTGTTCACAGTGAACCAGTTCAGTATCTTTGAAAGAGTGTTGTTTACTTCGTCAATTTCGTTTTCTTTCCTATTCACTTTAAAAATAAGAGAAGTATCATCCGCAAACAACACAATATTTGACAGTTGTTGCTACGACACAATAAAGTGCAAATTCAGGTCGCAAAGCGCTTATTACTTACAGTTACATTCACCTACAAATCTCTTCTGACTACTGAATTGCCCCATGCATGCGTAGAGCGCGGCATAGAGCGCGGTGTAGAGCGTGGCGTAGAGCGCGGCGTAGAGCGCGGCGTAGAGCGGGGCGTAGAGCGCGGCGCAGAACGCGGCGTAGAGCGCGGCGTAGAGCGTGGCGTAGAGCGCGGCGTAGAGCGCGGCGTAGAGCGCGGCGTAGAGCGCGGCGTAGATAGCGGCATAGAGCGCGGCGTAGAGCGCGACGTAGAGCGCGGCATAGGTACATTTTTATGCCTACACCGCGAAGTGCGTGCGACAGGCCTGATATTACTACGTATGGCCATGGAGCCGTAGCCTTGTAGTAAAAGGCAAACAGATTTAAGTCTCGTTCGTTACGGTTTCATTACGGTCCACTTTTCTGACTTGATACCCGTACTTATGCGATTTTAGAGACTTTTTACGTCAAAAGTTACCAGGAAGTATATAACAGACTTTTTAAAATTCAATATGTTAGCCTTAGTCGGTGCTATAGCCAGCCAGAAATATAAATCACGGTTAACGTTGGAAAGAGGGGATTAAGGGCAATACTTAAAGGTATCCCAATGTCCGGCACTGAGCATGCGAGGTGGTTTCCGGAGTGCTGCAAAGCTTCCAAAGCACCCTTAGTGTTCTCCTCCTGCAACAGCACGGAACCCAGTGCGTGCGAGCTGGCGCCCACCGACAGCACGACGGGCGCTAGATAGGTATTCGTACTTGTTTTTCTCTAAAATCCTCTCTAGATCTTTGAGTCATTAGGCTGCGTACCGTTTGCATCTAGTGGCACTACATATAGGGCGTTTTGTTTACACTCACTACATAGGAACTCTAACTCAGTCAGAGACCAAACGTCGAACATGGCGCCCGTGTTTTTTAAAATTCAAAAAATCGGCATTGCCCTCGGCGTAACAGCGGGTATTAAGTCTTAAAAGAAAAGAAAATGTTGGGTGAAGCAGTATCTGCTACTAAGAAACAAATCAAACTACATGAGCATTTAGGTCTAGAAGATTTCAGAAATTACCTCAGAATGAGTACTACACAATTTGATCACCTATTAAATTTAGTGACAGGCTTTATTCAGAACATATTATATTATACAAATACACTCGCATCGGATGCCGCGGCAAGACTGATCATCCTATGTAGACGCTCTACCTCCCTACCTGTGATAACACTGCACTACATGTAGTGCACTAGGTCATGTAGGACGGTCGGGCTCTTCCTATCGTCCTAAGTTAGGATCCTACATTCCTACATGCATTTACACTCACTATATCTAGTGTCCTACATGATGTAGTGCACTACATGTATTGAAGAGTAATCGTGGCTTTAGTTTCATTCACAAAAAAAAATCATTTTCCTCGATTAAACTTAATATCTATTGCCTTCGATCATTGTATTATACACTCTAACCTCCTTTAGTATTCATTTTTACAAGATTTGCATTAGCTCACCTTGTTAGTTAGCTTGTCTTCTGTTAGTAAGTTTAGGACAAATTTTAGAAGCTAAATTAGAACCACTTCCCGGTTTCCGATTGAGCTGTTTTTTTAGATATGGTCAGCTGCCCATCAAAACGGTAAGATATAGAGAGATAAAGCACCTCTCTATATCTTACTAATAGCAGATTATGCACCAAGGGAATAAAGCAGTGTCTTACGTCACAAGCGACATATTGGATCCTCAGCGTAACGAGAGACTCATGATCGATCGCTACGCACTGGAGTTTAACCTCAACTCTCGAGTGAAGCGAAGGAGTTTTGTGAAGTCTCGAGTAAGGCGAAGGAGATTCGTAAAGTTCTGAGTAAAGCGAGGGTTCAATGATGGGCTTTATTCCAGAGGCGAATAGTTTACTTTCCACACCTTCTGCGAGGCAAAAAAGCCAGGAATACATAAATAATAACTAGAATAATACCTAACACCGTCTTTTGTTTCACATTATTTGCAATTGCTTTTTTTTTCTGACAGACCACCATAGCCAGCTGGAAAATTTCAAAAAGCTGAATCGACAAAAAACATCTGGACAGACATACGAGCATTTTCGCTAAAACGGAGACGCTTCGCGCTCGCTCGGTCAATACAGTTCTCACCATTACCATAGTACATACAGTACGGCCACTCCCTGCCGCTCTCTAGATTCCGACCTCACCCCCTTGTCACCCAGATTGATACAGATTGGTTATAGTTTGGTTCGCGAACGTGTAGGATTTCGCCGTGATTTCATTTGTTTTTTGAAATGTTATGTAACGATTGTTGTATGCAGTGTCCGGGGTTTGCCATTTATACTGCGGCCGTCCAGAGAATGCTGATTTGACACATGCTAGTTTGACGTAACTAGTGATGTGCCCATAGACATCCATAGTAAATACTTTGTACCTATCATGTAGGTGTAACACATAACGAAATAAAATAACCATTACCAAAATAGTGTTGCCAAACCCGAGGCTAAAGTGTACTTTGTGGATTGTAGGAACGGTGTGTTCCTACATGAGCAGAACAATAGGAGATATCTCCGCCAGGCGAGGTGGTGTGCCTGGAGTCCGGCCGTGGACCAACCGTGAATGGTTGGTGCTTGTATATATGCTTATGAGCAAGGAAATGTAGAGAGTGCGTTGTAGATGCTTTGTTAATAGCCTTCTTGTGGTGATGGTGCCATCTATCGAGATGAAGATGCAATTCTCCATATAGTTTGATCGATGGTTCAGTCTTGAGTTGAGGTATGTAGTTGTTAGTGGCGGGTACTGCAGATGTCGCCACATTACTCCCCCTCCGAGACCGGAGGTCGATATCCATATTGAGTTGGCAGTCCAATGTTGCGGTGCGGCGGAGCGACGATACGCGTCGCGATGCGGCGTCTGCGGTGAGTCGAGACGCCAGGCCAATGTTGCTCTACTCGAGTCCACGGTGAGTCGGGACGAGGAGGTGGTTCAGGCGTACGGTGCAAGGGAAGCAGGTTACGTGGAGCGCGTGCTCTACAGCGTGAGCTGCCGACAACTTGCTGCCTGAAGAGTGAAGCTGCAGGTCCATGGAGTTTTGATGCTGCGTCGACGGTTGCGAACCTGATGAGGCTTCGGAGTGAAGTGCAGGGCCAGGAAGCTCGATATGATGGCTGCGATGGTCCTGGTAAACTTCGCATTGGACTGCTATGCTGCTGTTGGCTTGCTTTACCGTCTGGAGGGCTGTTGAGGAGCTGTTGCCGAAGGTGCGTCAATGTTCAGCGTCGGGGTCACTAATGTAGGTACGGTGTGTTCCTATATGACGAGGACAAAGGGAGATATCTCCGCCAGGCGAGGTGGTGTGCCTGGGTTCCGGCCGTGGACCAACCGTGAAAGGTTGGTGCTTGTATATATGCTTATGAGCAAGGAAATGTAGATAGTGCGTTGTAGATGCTTTGTTTAATAGCCTTCTTGTGATTATGGTGCCATCTATCGAGATGAAGATGCAATTCTCCATATAGTTTGATCGATGGTTCAGTCTTGAGTTGAGGTATGTAGTTGTTAGTGGCGGGTACTGCAGATGTCGCCACATGGATCATCAATTTTAGGGGTGGTAATGGGTGTAGGGGGTGGAAAATAAGAAAAATTGTGTGGCGGGAAACTAGTTATTCGTCAAAATTAGCCAAATTTGTTGTATTGCGGTTGAATATTTAATATTACCTTGCAATCGAAGTGAAAAGCAGAGTGTTAAACTCGAGCATGAAACCCATTTTACCCTCGACGTGACTATCCACCCTCGCCGTACCGGCTCGGTTACTAAATGAACGTCTTGGGTAAAATGGTTTGTTTTATTCTCTTGTTGTACAATCTACCATTGTTATTACAACATATCACTTTAATGCCTGAAACGTTTATGGTTGGTTGTTTGACGCAGCAAGAAATAATTGTTTGCGTGGTAATGAACGATTCATACTATATTCATAATAGTTACAAATACGTTATCAATGGTTACATGTGGTAACATCACTATTATTAAGAAGAAATGACCACAGAACGTAAACGTTTTACTTACGTTTCATATAATTATAAAATATACATTCTGTTGTTCTTATACATAAATATAAAACTTAAATATGTGTTCCGTCACTGTTATTTAGCAAAAAAATGTTTTTTTCATGTTTTTTAAGCTCACAAACTAAAGATTGATTTGTTTACAATTTCGGAGATTCATCGAAGGTTACATTCTATCGCTGTCTTGAAGTGTCAAATCAGCATTCTCTGGACGGCCGCACTATAATAATATATCTACACACATATCATAAGTCCTCTTTAATGCTTTCAAAATCCGTAGGCAATGACCAGCATTATGAAAACCAATTTTACTATGACAGCTGTTCCAAATTTAAACTCATAACGATACCAAAATCGATACTGTAATAACATTACAGTACAGATTTTACCTACTGCCACAGACAAGAAAGTTCTCATAGTAAAATTGGTTGACATAATGCTGGTCATTTTCCTACGGCTTCTGAACCCATCTTAGAGTACTTATAATATGTTTGCAGATAAAATAATGTATGCAACTGTTGCAATTAGGTCTTAAAACACTCGTGTGATTCTATAACGAAATTCGGCTTCGCCTCATTCCGTTAAACACACTCATGTTTTGAGACCTGTCATTACATAACAGTTGCATAAACTACTATTGCAAGCATTCCTATGACTATCAGCTTTACGTGCCTTACGAACACGTAAACCACAGTTCCACAATATAATAAAGAGTACTAGCGTAAACTGTCAAGAAAATTGTCTCCAACAGTCACACAGAGTCACACTTATCTAGGTAACGACCGTGCTTCAGGTCAGTTGACCTGAGTGATCGACCCAACCTTGCAAGTCGCACTGAGCTACGACGACTTACTGCATTCACGGTAAGTTATCTATACTAATATTATAATTATAAAGAGGAAATATTTGATTGTTTGTTTGTTTGCATTGAATAGGCTCCGAAACTAATGGACCGATTTGAAAACTTCTTTCACAATTAGACAGCTACACTATCCGCAGTTGCTATAGGCTATATTATATTTTCAAAAAATTAGGGATCCTTACTAAAACTCAAATAATGTAACCTAAGGTGACCTAAAATTCCTGCATTATCTACAATAATTAGGGTAGTGTAGTGTAGTGTAGTGTAGTGTACTGTAGTATGAGGCGGTGCGAAGTTCGCCAGGACAGCTAGTACTTGATTTGGTAAATAGGCGGGTATATTGGTTAGCGAAATTGCCAAAAATATCAATCAGTCGAAAGACGTCCACTGCTGAAGAAAGGCCTTCGCCATGGATTTCCACAACGAACGGTCCTGCGCTGCCCGCATCCAGCGGCTTCCCGCGACCTTCACCAGGTCGTCGGTCCACCGTGTGAGAGGCCAGCCTACGCTACGTCTTCCCGTGCGCGGTTGCTTTACGATAAACTTTACTACCCCAACGGCTATCTGTTCTACGAGCTATGTGCAATTGTGCATTGCCCATTGCCACAAGTTTAGCGATTCTGTGAGCTATGTAGGTCACCAAAAATAATTAACAAATAATCGGTATTAAGATAATTTAATTATTTTTCAATCTTTTCTTCATCTGACTGACCTTTGCATTCTGGGTGATCTGAAAAAAAAACAGATATTCTCTTATATCGATGACTTTATATGGCAAAACGTCAAGGTCCGAATAAAATAAAGAAACTCCGACTAAAGTACCTACTGAAAATTGCGACAATGTTTGCATGTTATTTTTTTGAAGTAAAACTTCTTTACGCACGCTTGACTTGGGGAGTAAGCTGGTGGATGCGTGACGAGAGCGTTACGGAAGTGTGTTCGGGCGAGGCTAACGGAAGTTGAGAGGGATATATAAATTAGTGAAGATAGAAAGAGAGATACTATTTATTTTTGTTTGCCAACAATATCGGTTGACAAGACAACAATATCGGTTGTCAAAACAATCAAAACAAACATATAAGATAAAAAAGATTTGATCATTTTCAGAGGATAAAAAAACTCTTATAAATACCTCCACAAGACAAAAAATATTTAATTATTTTCTGAAAAAATTTTTGGTCCTCGATACCTTACAAGTTATCAAATCGGCAAAAATGTATGAAGCACTATTTTTTTTTTTCATTTTTGACATATACCTAGTTTCTTTGGGAAAATTGTTTATAATCACGAGTACATTGATATCCTTTACTATCAAGAACTAATTAAAAGTCGCCCTTTATAAATTAGTGAAGATAGAAAGAGAGATACTATTTATTTTTGTTACTTATATCGGTTGTCAAAACAAACATATAAGATAAAAAAGATTTGATCATCTTTAGAGGATAATGAAACTCTTTTCATAAACTGTATAGACTCTGTATCATATTCATAACTGTATATCCATATGACAAAAAAATTTGATTATTTTCTGAAGACTTAGTATTTTACTTTCATACGTCGGGCATTCAATTATTACTTAGCCTCGCCGCCCAATGGCGCTGTTGTTACAAAAGAGTTTTACTATCGTGCAGTAAATACTTTTTGAAGTCTACTAAGAAGTTTTCAATATTTTCCCTCATTTGTTTTGTTTTGACAGCCTTTGGAAGCGAGCGTGTCGGTCGGTTTAACCTATATCTGCCCAGAACTTTTTTTGTTTCCGATTTCTTTCATTTTTGGATATGTTATTATCTGAGGGGTACTTACAAAGATTTTATGTGTAAAAAATTTGGGGGGGAGGCGGTAAGTGTGTTTTTTTAAGGGGTCGAAAACGACCCCTGGGCCAAATGTGTTACTTTAAGTGATTTTAAGTAAAAATGCAATTTTATTAGTTAATTTTTATTAAATCAATCATAATAATTAATTAGTAATGAAAAGCAGAGAAACATTTTGCATGTAAATTGACCTCACATTTATTGCACGCTGTGACAGTTTTATTTTTACACACAGCACACCGAAGCCTCGACAGACCCTTGACTATCATAATATGCTCTGCGTTGTGCTTCCTCACTGAGTAAGGTACACTGGTCTGGATCTTTTGTGTAGGTCCGGGTTGAAGCCTTACGGTGCCGTATGTTTGCAGCAAACAGCGGGCAATACTTCTTCGAAACTTCAGTGTGTCGACATCATTTTTGTACGTGCGAGCTAACATTGTCGCATTGTTCACGGCAACGTCGAGAAGCCAAAAAAGTATTAGTAATACCACTTTTTCCCTCTTATCGCAATTCTATAAACGCCTACATTGGCATCCAGTCTATCGACACCCCCCATAAACCGATTATATTGCGAAATGAGATAAGGTTGTGGTACATCAATCCTTACTTTCAGGGCCCCCCTCCCTTTTCCGCGTGCTCTTCCACGAATCTCTTGTTCGGGTGGTGGCGGTGGTACACCAATAGGTTCTTCGTCGTCACTGCACGAAGATTCCGCAGCAGAAGGACGTCTCAGCGTAAGACTTGCGGGCGCGAGTAGCTGTCGTCGGGACAAATGATGAAAATATACCTCTTCTTCGTTGCCCGAATCACCATCAGATACCCGGCCGTCGCCAGGAGGCTCAATAAATACATCAGCACCTTGCACCTCATCGCCAGATTCCAAATTATCTAAAAACTCTATGATATCGTTCGTAGTTAGCGGCTTTTTGTACCTAGAAATGAAAAAAAGCTAATGTAATAGTTATACCCGAGGGGTCGTTTCCGAACCACATAAGTTTTGAAACCTGTCAAAGTGTTAAAAATACAAACTTCCAAACAGGTCTTTGTTGGTAGATAAGTAATATATCTACTTTCATTACAAAACCAACGTAACAGGTGTATTACTCAGGAAAAAAAAAATACTTACATTTTTCTCAGCGAGGACACACTTTTTTGCCAACTCAAAACAAGTCATGACTTGAACTGATCTCAGAAATCACAGTTTTAGTGACCGAACTAATTCACTCGATTGTCTTTGTAAATAATACATCTACCCACTAATAGATGGCTATAGATGTCGCAATCGTACAATTGTATTCAAAATATCGCGCATTTTCTAAAACCTACTTTTTAGGAAAAAAACGACCCACTGGGCATATATGGGTTAACAAAAATGGAAAAAGAACAATATCGTTCATTGATTAGATTCTTGTTTTTGGAAGGGAAAACGCACAACGAAATCAAAGAGCGTTTGGATGCTGTGTACTGTGACTCTTCTCCTTCGATGGCGACCGTCAAAAATTGGTTCAACGAGGAAAACATAAAAAAATCCACAATCTTGTGTTGGCAGACCGGTGATTGAAAATTCGCGAGATAGATGAGACTGTAGGCATCGCAGAAGGGACAGTGCATCATATTCTGCACGAAGAACTGGGTATGAAAAAGTTATCGGCGCGATGGGTGCCGCGTTTGCTCACACCAGACAACAAGTGCAACCGTGAGACCACATCGGCGACATGTTTGGCGCGGTTTCAACGCAATCCGGCGGAGTTCTTGCGTCGTTTTGTGACCGTCGACGAAACATGGGTTCACAGTTCGAAACAGTGGACTTTACCCGGCAAACGAGCTCCAAAGAAGGCGAAGACTGTTCAATCGGCCGGAAAGGTGATGGCCAGTGTTTTTTGGGACTCACAAGGTGTGATCTACATCGATTACCTCGAGAAAGGTAAAACAATCACGGGGCTCTACTATTCCGACTTATTGGGCCGTATCGACGCCAAATTGAAAAAAAAACAGCCCCATTTGGCAAAGAAAAAAGTGCTGTTCCACCACGACGACGCGCCAGCTCACACCTCCGCCGTCGTCATGGCCAAATTGGTCGAATTGCGCTACAAATTGCTGCCCCATCCACCTTATTCTACAGATTTGGCTCCCTGTGACTTCTTCTTGTTCCCAAATCTGAAAAAGTCACTCTCCGGCAAAAGATTTGGGTCGAATGATGAGGTCATCGCCGCCACAGAGACCTATTTTGAAGACCTCGGGAAATCGTATTTTTTGGACAGGTTAAAAAAGTTGGAGCATCGCTGGGCCAAGTGTATTGAATTGAAAGGAGACTATGTCGAAAAATAAATCTCTACTTTCTTAAAATTTCTTTGCCCGAACTAAACTAAATCTTTGATTTATGTATATGTCGCAGCTATCTGGTTAAATCTGCCATTTGATTGAAAGGCTAGCCCGTTGATTGAATGGCGACATTTAATTGAATGACTTCGTCGAACGTTGATTGAACAAGCACCACACAACGTTCAACTAGTTGGCTGATTGTAAGCTAGCCCGAACGTTGATTGAACAACAGTGTAGTGTCGTTTGTGGTAGCAAAGATGATGTATTAACGGAAGGCTGTTTGTGCTGCCTGCCACACTGAGTTGAGAATTTATTAGATCTGTGGAGAAGCCATATTAGCTGGACGTCAGTCTCGAGGCAGACACTTTTTGACGGAGGGTCGAGCAGAACACAAGTAGTGGTGACCTGTGAGCAAAATGGACGTGTCACGCTATCGCTGGGATCACCGCGTTTGCATCCATCGTAATCCAAGGCATCCTGTACAATTTCTATTGCCGAATTATCAAGACTATTGAAGAAGGACCCCTGTGATATAGCTGCATTGTTATTTCGACGCCCAATACCGAAATAGTTAAGGACGTGAACCACGAGGCCATCCCTAACCTTACCACCCCCTTCGACATATTTTAAACATATGAGAAACAAAAACTTTTTAAGGGTACCTCCCTACAAGTAAAGTGGGGATGTTTTTTTTTTCTCGTCAAACCCAGAGCTTAAAAAAAATAGCGTGTCTTCTAAGACCATTTTATAATTTAGGGTTCCGTTTTCGAAAAAATAGGCTTATTTGGAAATTTGAAAATTAGATATGGACGCGATAATGGCAACTACGGAACTCTACATTGCGCGTGGCCCGACACACACTTTGCTGGTTTTTATTCTCATGCTTAGGACACTCGGAGCATCGCTCAGTCGCCCAGGTGCGATTTGATTTAAATGCAACTTCGTAGGTACAGATATTTTTAATAATCGATCGGGAAATAGATATATAGAACATTTATTTTTTACCACACCACGAATACAGAACAAAATCTCAACTGCTTGTTTTTTAACGATTACTCCTTGGGGACAACTTAATAAAATTAATGCAACGTTAACATTGCAGTTTATAATTTGGTGTTTTATCTCACGAGCGCGGATTTTATGTTTCAGCTATACTTGTGTGTGTTAATGTACATGCAGATTGTCTTTGCGTGCGTAAGCTCGGGAGCTTACAATAGAGCACACAATAGACACAACTCACAATAGCGCACACAATAGACACAACTACAATAGCGCACACAATAGACACAACTTACAATAGCGCACACAATAGACACAACTTACAATAGCGAACACAATAGACACAACTCACAATATCGCACACAATAGACACAACTTACAATAGCGCACACAATAGACACAACTTACAATAGCGCACAAAATAGACACAACTTACAATAGAGCACACAATAGACAAAACTTACAATAGCGCACACAATAGACACAACTCTCAATAGCGCACACAATAGACACAACTAACAATAGAGCACACAATAGACACAACTCACAATAGCGCACACAATAGACGAAACTTAGAATAGCGGACACAATAGACACAACTTACAATAGCGCACACAATAGACACAACTAACAATAGAGCACACAATAGACACAACTTACAATAGCGCACACAATAGGCACAACTTACAATAGCGCACACAATAGACACAACTTACAATAGCGGACACATAGACACAACTTACAATAGCGCACACAATAGACATAACTAACAATAGAGCACACAATAGCACGTGTCGATACGCATTACACACACAAGTATGGCTAACCCGCGCTCGTGAGATAAAACATCTGTTCATTGAAATATGACTGTTGGTTTCGTGAATCCGACATAATTGTTTCTTTCCAATATTTTCCTTCGCCGTAGCAATCTGTTTGGAAATCTAAATAAGTACAAAAATAATAGGTACATTTACTACTAAAGAGAATTTCTTTAGAAATCCTGCTCCATTTCTTGCACCAAACGTATCGCAAAACTGGATCGTCGTCATTTGGATTTAAAACACGACCTTCAAGTTGATCCGAGTTGTTGATGTATGGTGACAACATTGTGCACTCTCGATGGGAAACCAATTCCAGTTCTGTGAGCCAAACGATTAAGATAGTAAGCAATGAAAATATCTACAATTTATCAAACTTGTAATAAAGGTCAATTTGCATTGACGCCGCCGTCCTCACTATGTACATATTTTACATATCCTTAAAGATAGAACTAAAGAAGTTTTACTTCAGTCGTGTGTCGTGTGGTCTAAAGCACACAAGCGTTCGGCTTGTGTCACGTTATCACTTAAAATTGTCGTCCGTAAATCGAATTGACACACAACATCGATTTTTTTTAATGTTTTTTTAAAAAAATTAAACCTAATCACCAACTCGCAAATAGGATACCATAAAATCATAATGCATGTGTTTCATTAACCGTAAAGAGTCCTGCTGTTTTTATCATTATCTCAGCTGCATGAAAGTTAAGGAGTCGAACTCTCCATCATCAGCTCATCTGAAAAACTTAAGGAAGTACAACAATCGGTTTATACGCACCGATAATACTTATTATATCAGTTAACAGCTCATATATACGTCCCTAACGAGGGACTCGAGCCTACCCTGAATTAGGCCATGGGGCCTTAGTCAACCACGCGGGCCCAGTGCGGGTTGGTCAACTTCACACACAACCTTTGAGTTTTTTCGCAGGTGTGTGCAGGTTTCCTTGCGATGTTTTTCTTCACCGTAAGAGCGTCGGATAAACGTACATATGAAATCGATAATACTTACTTAAAGAATGAACCTCCAACTCCTAACTGTTAAGGAGTTGTACCTTCCATCACCAACTTATAACATGAAATGATGACTACCAAACGCGTATACTTGAATAGCTCCAGAAAATAGTTATATGCAACGCGTTATACGTGCCTATCAATTGAGGATTGCCTTCGATTACCCTGGGATCCCATCATCCGATCCTGACTTGGTGACAAGGGACCACTTCAGGAGTACACTCTTTTGAATAAAAAGGAGTTTTCAAAATGGGTCCACAATTGACAGAGAAATCGGTGAACATGTAACCTCCTGCTTTAAATACCAAAAAAGTGGGTATCTAAAATAGGAGGAGCAAATAAGTACATACAGTGTAAACTCTATAAAACGTCACTCGATAGAACGATTCACTCTTTGAAACGTCTTAATTTTCTGGCTCCATTTGGTTTACTTCGACGATAATTTCTCTCTGTTTAACGAAAACTCTCAATAACGTCACAAAATGTCTGGTCCCTTGAGTATCACTATATAGAGTTTACACTGTATATAAAATTTATACTATCCTATCCTACTAATATTATAAACGCAAAAGTTTGTAAGAATGTATGGATGTATGTTTGTTACTCTGTCACGCAAAAACTACTGAACATGTCTGGCTCAAATTTGGTAAGTAGACAGATTAGAACCTTGATTAACACATAGATTAATTTTCCACGCTTCTGGCTCGTGCATTGCGCACCTTTGAAAAGTCATAGAAACGTTGTCCACGCGGGTGAAGCCGCGGGATACAGCTAGTAGCAAAATAATTGGACATTAAACTTTAAAACTCACTGTCATGAGGATTTTTGCAGTTGAACATTCTCATGTGGCAAGTGCTCAGGAAGCTCCTGTAGACGCCATGTATACATCTGGCACACACCATCACGCCCCCGAATGGACACTTTTTAGGACACTCTTCGTAATTCGCTGCAGGTACAGGTTCTGCCAACATAATTTTACTCTCCCATCAGACTTCAAGCACACCTTTTGTCTTATTTACTTATCGAAAACTGTACTTACCCATCTTTCCTTTTACATCTGAAATTACAAGATGATAGTTTAAAAACATCATCTGGTGAGATGATGCCAAGGGCTTACCAATAGTGAATAAAAAAAAAAAACTTTAAACCGCCAACGGAAAATCGTTCATACGATTAAATCCTAACGATAGACAGTAATGAGATTTAGAAAAAAATCATAACGCTTAAGTTTAATAATATTATTTTTTACTTACCCATCTTTCCTTTTACATCTGAAATTACAAGATGATAGTTTGAAAACTTTAAACCGCCAACGGAAAATCGTTCATACGATTAAACCCTAACGATAGACAGTAATAAGATTTAGAAAAAATCATAACGCTTAAGTTTAATAATATTATTTTATAATTTTGAGTGAATTTCATATTGAAGTCGGTTTGTTAACCGACTTCAAAAAAGGAGGAGGTTTTATGTTTGACTGTTTTTTTTTAATGATTTTTAATGTATGTTCGCCGATTTTTCCGTCATTTGTGGACCGATTTTCAAAATTCATTTTTTATTTGAAAGGATATACTCCCGAGGGGGTCCCATTGTCACCAAGTCAGGATCTGATGATGGGATCCCAGGGAAATTGAGAGCAACCCTCAAATTACTCTTACGTAGGCAATTATTACGTGATTCATATGTTTTCTAAAGCTATTAAAATACTTGCGTCTGTTAGTCATCATCTCATGTTGATAAGCTGATGCAGGAAGGTACAACTCCTTAACGGTTAGGAGTTGGAGGAAAATTCTTTCAATATTATACATAGATATATACGTAGGTATGCATAGACCGATAGCTAGTATCTCATCTGTGCCGATAGGTTGTATTCTTTCAGGTTATTCAGATGAGCTGATGATGGACGATTAATTCCATAACTTTCATGTTATGAAGTTAAATCGTCCATCATCATCTGCTGAGATGATGATGAAAGCCTCATGACTTTGTATCTGTTAATGAAACACATGTATTATGATTTGATAATTCCTAATTGGTGAGTAGGTGATTGGGTTTAACGTTGTTAGATAGATATCATTATCACTAAAAATAAAAATAAAAGTTTAAAAAAAACTAAAAACCGACTTTAAAATGAAATTCATTCGAAAGTATGAAATAATATTATTATACTTATATACACAACATTAACCAACAATAACGATATCAAAGGTGGGTACTAATTAATTAAGGGGCAAAAATTTTTTCGAGGTCGGTGTCAGCAAACCATCGAATCTAAAACATTTGATACGTAAGTAACTGTGTGCTGGTACTGACCTCAAAAAAAATTTTAAGCCCCTAAGTTAATTCGTACCCACCCTTGATTTCGTTATTGCTGGTTAATGTTGTGTATTTAAGTATAATAATATTATTTCATACTTTTGAGTGAATTTCATTTTGAAGTCGGTTTTAATTTTTTTTAATTGTGATTTTTTAGTTTTGTAACTTTTATTTTCTTTATTTTTAGTGATTTTGCTATTTAGCTATAACGATGTTAAACCCACCAATCATCCACTCGGCAATAGGAACCTCAAATCATAAAGCATGTGTTTCACTAACAGATACAGATTCCTGTCTTGCATCATCATCTCAACAGCATGAAAGTTAAGAAGTTAAATTTTCCATCATCAGCTCATCTGAATAATCTAAAAGAATACAACTATCGGTCTATACGTACCTACATAAAATATTTGAAGAATTATCCTCCAACTCCTAACCGTTACGGAGTTGTAACTTCCTTCATCAGCTCATCAACATGAGATGAGGACTATCAGGCGCAAATACTACTTTAATAATTTTAGAAAATATATGAAACACGTATACGTGCCTATAAAATTTGAGGGTTGCCCTGGATTTCCCTGAGATCCCATCATCAGATCCTGAGTTTGTGTCAATGGGGCCCCCTCGGGAGTATACTCTTTTAAATACAAAAAGAATTTTGAAAATCGGTTCCCAATCGGCACAGAAATCGCGTAACAAACATACAAAAAAAAGGGTGTCTATCAGCTCCGACGCACGACTGGAGTTTACTCCTTACTAACGATTATAAATTTTTTGGGAGATGGCGGCCATATTTTTCAATTCTGACAACGGATTTGTGATTGGGAACCTCAGATGTCGTTTTGGAAACCATAGGTCCAGTAAGTAAAAAAATCAAAATTGCGGCCACTTTTGTCAATTCTGACAACGGAATCGTTATAAGGGACTTTAGGGACCCTCGGATATCGATTTTGGGATCATTCCGTCCAGTAAATAAAAAGTTCAAAATGGTGGCCACTTTTCTACAATTCTGACAACGGATTCGTGATAATGGACCTCTGGGACCCTCAGATTTTGGAAGCAAGCGGTCCAGTAACAAAAAAGTTCAAAATGGTGGAAACTTTATTCAATTATGACAAGACAAATCTAACGACACCCCACACTCCAAAATCCATCTAGCTGTTTAGCCTACAGGACGAACCAAAGAAATAAACATACATACATACATGCATACATACGTACGTAGGTACGTACGTACACACATTACACACATAACACACACATTATACATTACGCACACATTACACACACATTGCACACACATCACACAACCATTACACACATACACACACACATACATATACATACATACACCTGAATAAGTTGCGCACAAAATTAATAACTATACTATACAATCAAAGCTTAACGCGTATCTCATAACGTCTGATTTCACTCCCCATAAATTTTCATACCCCGGGCTTATATATGAAAATCAATTATTAAAGGAGTAAACTCCAATAAACTCCAAAAATATTCAATTTTATAGTAGCGTTACAAACGTTTATACGGCTACTGTTATGCTTATTTGGGTACAAACTATAGGGCTTTAAATCTTATGCATATACAGGTGCATTACAAAGCATTATTGTGGTCAATGAAGGTATCAATTGCAGTAAAGAAGCATTATTATCACATTACAGAAGCATTATACTAGCAATATTATTGATTATAATGAATAGTTTAATTGCATTACAAAAGCTATATATTAACTTGTGTAGTAAAACAATAACTGGAGCTATACGAGTGTTTTATCTATAGCTCGTAGAACGGATGGCCGTTGGGGTAGTAAAGTTCTCGAGAGGCCACCGCTCACCGGAAAAAGTAGCTAGGCAGGCCTCCCACGCAGTGGACCGATGACCTGGTGAAGGTCGCGGGAAGCCGCTGGATGCGGGTAGCGCAGAAACGGTCGTCGTGGAAATCCTTGGGGGAGGCCTATGTCCAGCAGTGGACCTCCTTCGGCTGATATGAGTGATCACAGTAAGAACTTAAATAAATAAATAATTGCAAAAACATCTCTAATACCACGGTACAAATGTTATAAAGCATTTAACTCTTTAACTCGCAATGTAAATGGACGAAGGCGGTCAATCTGATATGAGTGACACATATTTGTTTGCATCAAAACTAAATTTTACCTAGTGGATATGTTTTTGACTCTTTTCTTATTTCATATCTTCAAATATTACTGCGCAATGTAAATAGTTTACTGTAAATGTCTGTTTAAGATTCATTGAAGATTTTCACGCATTGGTTTTGTTATAAAATGTTACAATACGATATACGTAAGCGTAAAATAACCAAAACAGTTAGTCTAAAGCAGTCCATTGAGCCTTTAAAAAGGCTAATTAATGCCGCCAGCAGTATCTAATCTTTATACGTTTAAATGAGCAATTCTTGTATATATGTACATACCTATATATAATCTGAATCTCGGAAACGGCTTGAACGATTTGCTTGTAAATTAGCTTATGGGGATTTTTGGATGCGAAAAATCAAATAGATGGGTCTCGTCTCTGCGAAAACGTTATTTGCCGAGATTCTCGCACTGAAGTCAGGCGCGAAACGAAATATGCCGCGCATTGCCGCGTATCATGGGTAACGAATTTTCAAATGTTTTAAACGGCTCTGGGTTAGTACCATATTATTATATCAGCTCATATACGTCCCCACCGAGGGGCTCGAGCCTACCCTGAATCAGGGTGATTAGGCCTTAGTCGACCACGCGGGCCTAGTGCGGGTTGGTCGACTTCACACACAACCTTCGAGTTTCTTCGCAGGCCTGTGCAGGTTTCCTCACGATGTTTTCCTTCACCGTTAAAGCAATCGGTAATGATATGTACGTAAGTTTGTGAAAAACTCATTGGTACATTGGCCGTCCAGATTTGAAACCGGTACCTCTGGTTAGATGGACCGAGTCGTTACCGGTTGAGCCACCGACGCTTTTATAGTACTTTATTTTTATAGTATTTTTTAGTACCATATATGACAGAAATATTATGATAAATTCATTTTACTGTATTCGTAAAACCATTTGTCGGCCATATTGGGGAAATTAGTAAATGATTTAACGGCAAATGGTTTTACGAATACAGTAAAATCAATTTATCATCATCATCATCATATCAGCCGACGAACGTCCACTACTGGATATAGGCCTCCCCCAAGGATTTCCATGTCGACCGGTTCTGCGCTGCCCGCATCCAGCGGCTTTCCGCGACCTTCACCAGGTCATCGGTCTACCGAGTGGGAGGCCTACCTACGCTACGTTTTCCGGTGCGCGGTCGCCACTAGAGAACTTTACTGCCCCAACGGCCATCTGTTCTACGAGCTATGTGCCCCGCCCACTGGCACTTAATTTTATCATTTCTGAGAGCTATGTCGGTTACTTCGGTTCTCCTACGGATCTCCTCGTTTCTGATTCGATCATGCAGAGAAACTCCGAACATAGCACGTTTCATTGCTCTTTGTGTGACCTTTAGCCTTCTCATGAGGCCCATAGTAAGCGACCATGTCTCAGTTCCGTATGTCATCACTGGCAACACACACTGGTCGAAGACCTTGGTCTTAAGACACTGCGGTATCTGGGACGTAAAGATATTGCGAAGCTTCCCGAACGCTGCCCAGCCGAGTTGGATTTGATGATTAATCTCTTCGTCGAAGTTGGATCTACCTAACTGGACTGTTTGTCCAAGGTACACATATTCGGTAACAACTTCGAGTGTAGAGCCTCCAACCTTCAGAGGAGTAGGTATGACACGGACGTTTGACATAGTTTTTGTCTTGACCATATTCATTCTAAGCCCTACTTGTTGAGAGGCTCTACTGAGACCATCGAGCATTGTGCCTAAGTCGTCCATAGTCTCAGCCATGACCACGATATCGTCAGCGAATCGAAGATTGGTGATGTACTCGACGTTGATATTGCCGAGTCCACCCCAGTTCAAAAGCTTAAAAACATCTTCCAGGGCGGCGGTGAACAGTTTTGGAGATATAACGTTTCCCTGTCTCTTCTCTCGCTGAAGCTGGATAGGTTCCGAGTTATGATCCCGGTGCCTTATTGTTTTTGAGCTGTTTGAGAGCCATTCTAATCTCGTACAGGCTGACGTCCGGGATATCTTCGGTATAGTGTCGGTCTAGTCTGGCTCTTGGGTCCTTAGCCAGATCGCTGACAGGCAGACGTGTGGTTGTGTACAATTGTCCGTAGAACTACTCAACTTCTTCCAGCAACTCAATCTTATACGATGTGATCCTGCCATCCTCAGTCTTCAGCTTGGTCAGTTGGCTTTCTCCAACAGACAGACCTTTCGCGAACAATTTCGAGCCTTTGTTGTTCTCAATCGCCTCTTTAATACAATATGTATTATACTGGCGCAAATCGCGAGTTAGAGACTTAGAAATCTGTATTAATGAGTAGCGTCTTCAGAGGATTGCAAAACCAATCTGCGTGTTTCTTCCATGAGGTTGCTGGTGAAGTTTTTGGTTCTGTTTGAACGGCGAGTTTTAAATATCTTAGACCCCATCGTTTAGACAATTTTCACGAGCCTGTCATTATAATCGTCCACATTCTGGCAGTCTCCTAGGCATTCGAAGCGATTGTGTAACTCGAGCTGAAAGCTCTCGGGGTCTTGGAGCTGGATGGGCGCTGGTCGGAGTGTAGACATCTTTCCAGCTTGGTCTTTAATTTCAATTGCCAATGGCCTCTTGCCATTCGGTGATCGCTTCCTGTTTTTACTGAGTTGATCACAGAGACATCATTGGACATCATGGAACTCATGGATGATAATATATATTTCATCTTCTGTGTAATAGTAGTGAGTGAGGCCTAACCTAAAGTAGTTTAAAAATTACTATAAGGTGCTGGTTTATCTTGCGGGCCAAAGAGAAATGAGTACACAGAAATAAAATCAAGCATTTAAAATTATAGGGCAGTTACAAGCAAGATACGTTCAAATGAGAGATGTGTTGGACTTTATTTATTTCGAGAGATCCTGAGGAAGCTCTTTTTTGGGTTTGTAACTAATTATAGAGTTTATAGTTTCCCATGTTTTTTTTAAGTGTTGGAACCCCTATTGCGCCTCAGCCTCATCCTGAATTCCTGAGATCCGTCGCAAGCCGGCTCGACTGCTTATATGTGAATCACTGCGTCAGAGTCTCCACTTCTGTGATGATCTTGTAGCAGGGTTTTACCTACATATTGAATTGAACTTTTTTTGTATTTTAATCTTTTGGGATAAGAAAAACTAACATAGTTTTAAGCATGTTGTACTAGCTTTCTATAAGTCTTGTAACTTTAATAGATGAGTAAAATTATTATTATCATTATTATATCGTCAGCATTTAGTATTTATGCATGTACTTACATGAATGTTATGTTATGAACTTTTTAAATCTATAATCGGTAATCCCTCGACATCATTTCATCGGATGGTAAAAGACAATGATGCCAAAGATGGAAACAGGCTACCAAGATTCCTCAACACAATGGGGAACTGGTTATCCTATCTTCAACGCTGTTAACATTTTTTTTTGGCGGCAAGACTTACATAAAATGGTGGTAGCTAGCCAGGTGGGCTTAGAACAACTTAGATCAACAAATTTGAGAGTCTGACACAGCTCGCCTCGGCCATATAAAGGTGATATAAAGTTAATGGACTAACCATTATCATCATTATCACTATCTCCATCATTTCCTTCTTCATAATTATCGTCCTCATCATTACTATCTTCATCAATTCCTTCATCGTTACCATCTCCATCATCACCATCTTCATCCTTTCCATCTTCATCATTACCATCACTACTTGGTTTCTCTCTGAAACGATTTTGCCAGTTAATTTCGGTTACAAATTTGTAATTTCGTGTCAAAAAACGTCGGACAAAACATGAAATATACAGGTGTCCCGTAATAGGTGAGAAAAATGCCCATGGGACTTAGCTTGATTTATAGAAAAAGTAAAATAAATTGTGCGGCATATATACTTATTAGTAATACATGACAATTCAATAGGTCCAATCATTTGTGAGTAAATTGCAAGTTTCAATTTTATTTGTAGGGGAACCATACAAACACAATTATTTCCCAGACCAATAGATATTACTATAAAATAGATAAATTTAAGCAACTCTGACATGCAATGTTATAGGCATTTTTGAGAAAATAAATAATTTCAGTTTTCGTTGTATAACAGGTACTTTCCAGTTTGATGGTTTTGATAATCCGTCGATGAAATAATTTAAATTTCTTAAGTTCCAAATTTGGCCCCAATTTGACCAACGATTTAGCCTCCAGAGCAAGCGTCACGACTCACGCACGGAAGGACGGAATTGAGATTTTCTTGAGATGTTCTTCGGTATGTGTCAATGATAAAGAACACATGTTTACGAAATATGGAAAAGCGTTTTTAAGCTATTGCATAGCTTTTATCGCGGGCTTTGAGCGCGGCGACCGAATCAAGAAATTCCGTAACGAAAATAAAACCTAACACCCCCCACTCCGCCTACCATGTAGCTCGGCCGAGCGTAACGTAAAGTTACCGCGTTCTAAAAACTTACAGTGCTATCTATTAGCGATTTGCGGTACTAAAAGGACTTAGTCAATTTTCAGGTGTACTTTCTTAGTGTTAATTTATTACTTATACATCCCGCGCTCCAAGGACTATATGGTACTGGTAAATACTGCATAAATAAAAAATAAATAAATAATTATAATTGCATAAGTTGATTAAAAATGCTATGCAGTAGCTTTACCGCGGCAGTCCTCGAGTGCCACACGTTTTTTTTTTTTAGAATAACAATAATAGTTCCTCTACCCTACGTACGTACGTATCGTACTACGGAGTCAAAAAAGTAAATAAGTTGTACAGCCACGGTGTGCATACTTTCTGTCGAAGCCTTAACCATTTGTCGTAGTCGATCATACACAAATCAACTATAAACATTACACTTAGGTACTTACGTATAGTAGCAAATAATTAAAATAAGGTAGGTATAACAGACTTGATGAAATATTTCCAAATAATATCGGTTTGTATGGGCGGTACTTTACTCCAATTTTTCCTGAAATGATAAAGTACCCAGTGCAGTAGGCCTTTCTATCCGACTGCGCCAGAAGGAGGGTTATGTTTTTCGGGAGTATGTATGTATGTATGTATGATGACCTGGTGAAGGTCGCGTGAAGCCGCTGGATGCGGGCAGCGCAGAACCGGTCGTCGAGGAGATCCTTGGGGGAGGCCTATGTCCAACAGTGGACTTCCTTCGGCTGATATGATGATGTATGTATGTGTATGTATGCTCTCATTTCACTAAGCCTCCATTTCTAGAATGGGTCCCGACTACTACAATTTTTCTTGTAATTAAAATTATTGTTAAAAATATGTATAATGAGCTGCTGTTCTTTAATTTACCTTCCCCTATTAGTCGAATGCCCGTTTGCACTAAACTTCTTAAAACGCCTAAAGACTATTACGTAAGATCTTAATTGTCATTTTTGGTATGAATTTGACGCAAGCATCTCCTTAGCAACTTTGGCGATTCTTAACTCAAGTGCAATTGGGTATGACGAATTTCTTGGTTTAGAGTTTTTTTATTTCCAAATTACACAGAAACGCAGTCGGGTTTTTCAGTTTTTTAAATTACCGTTTTTTATTTTATTTATTTTTTAGTTTTATTATTGAATGAGTTTGTATAGTAAACTATACATACACACATGACAAACATTAAGATTACGCAGATTATTAACTAATCAGTTGATAGAATAATATTCTCGTAAACGTTGAAGCTCTATTAAAGAATTCTGATCGTGTGGCCGATTCAAAAGTTTTTTAATATGAAGTGTACAGATGACCAATCCAGCTAATGTTTTAACTCGACTAAGAGCTACATATGATTGCTTGACTTTTAGCAAATATATGTGAGCCGAGGTCCACAACCGCCAGATCGAGTGTAGTAAGTTTGTGGACAGTTACAGCCCAACTCAGGATAAAGGGCAACATCCTGCGTTAAATTTTTCCTTGTCCTCGAAGTGCGCAAAAATCAATTGTACATGGTTCAATACGTACACCAACTCCTGGTTGATTATTTTTATTGTGCGGTCGTCGAACTCAATAAACACCGCTTGTAGTATATCTCCGGAAAATCTACTTTTTTTTAATATACCCAGTGTCACTCTCACAGTAAATACGTATGTAACTAAAACCCCTCAAGCTAAAAAATCCATCGAGCCGTTATGGCTGCATAGCGTGCAAAACATTGGAATATGGCGCCAAAAATCCGCTTTGTTTTTTTTTATTTTGATATACGTAGTGTCACTCTCACAGTAAATACTTAACTTACGACACCCCTCAAGCTAAAATCTATCAAGACGTTCAGGCTGCAGAGCGTGCCTAACATTTGAATTTGGTCCCTGAAATCCGCCATTTTGTTTTTCATTTTGATATACCCAGTGTCACTCTCACAATAAAAACGTATCTAACGACACCCCTCAAGCTAAAATTCTTCGAGCCATTCAGGCTGCAGAGCGTGTCAAACATTTAAATTTGGCGCCAAAAATCCGCCATTTTGTTTTTTTATTTTGATCTACCTAGTGTCACTCTCACAATAAATACGAATCTAACAACACCTCTCAAATTAAAATCAATCGAGCCGTTCAGGCCGCAGAGCGAGCCAAACAATTATACAAACATACATACTCTCCAAAACATAACCCTCCTTCTGGCGCAGTCGAGTAAAAAAACAAAATGGCTGATTTTTGGCGCCAAATTCAATTCAGTTTGGCACGCTCTGCAGCCTGAACGGCTCGATGGATTTTAGTTTGAGACGTGTCGTTAGATTAGTATTTATTGGGTAAATAAATATTAACATTTTTAACATTTTTTGAGCATTTGATAAATGAAATTGATTAATTTTGAATAAAAATGTTAAAATTCATGGTCTTCCTTTTCTTTCTGACACTCTTATTTAGCAAAAAATAGTCCCTATGATGAAGCCTTTCGATCGGTATTTTTTTTCCTAGCGTAGCGGGATCGATTCCCGGTTCATTCATGTAATTATTAAAAAATCTATAAATGCAGTTTAAATTGTTTTTTATATTAAAATAATGTCTTCTTTCAGTAAAATGTTCCATCTTCAATATTTAAGGTACTTTTCCTCCATGCATGTGGCATAGCCGTGGGACGCCCTGTATTTGTGTCCACGTTCTCGAAAACGGCTCTAACAATTTCGTTGAAATTTGGAATATACGGATTGCCCACGCAAAAAAACGAACCCTCATCTCTGGGGAAAATCGTTTTCTTGACTTTTGACGCATATCATATTTTGCGCGCAAAAATATGACCGTTAATTTCACTTCACCAGAGATGTAATTGATAGGCTAGTGATCACAGCGTTGGCTTCGAAATGAGGTCGATCCTCAGTCGTATCGATTTTTTAGGGTTCCGTAGACCCAATGGGTGACCTACGGGACCCTGTTACTAAGCCTCCGCTGTCTGCCCATTTGTTTTGTATTTTTCGATATACATTTTTTACTTTCTCGACCCTCTAGTACGTTACATACGTACGTAGGGTAGAGGAAGTATAGTTATCCCGAACTAAAAAGGTTTTTCCAATTTTCGTGAAAATGTGTTCTATCTATATCATGTTCTATAACATATCGAAAATTCTAATATCTCTATTCCGTACCTGCGCTCGTGCATCCGTCCGTCACGCTTGGCTTTTGAGGCTATAAGTATCTCTAGTCCGATTGAGACCAGATTTGAAACTTAAAAGTTTTAAATTATTTCATCGAGGTATTATCAGAATTTTTTTTCGTACCATCAAACCGAAGAGTAGCTGTCATACAACAAAAAAATACGATGTTCTCTGTAAAGTCGGTTTACTGACGATAATTTTACGTGATAACGTATCACAAGCCGAATGCTTGTGTGCTTTAGACCACACGACTGAAGTCATATCGTCATATGTACTCTTACAACTATCTACTTGAACGTTGTACTTGTCTAATTGTGCTAATAAGTCCGTTCGTTCTGCCCTTAGTTGATCCGTTGTTCTACATTTACAACAGAATTTATTTATCTGAAGTGTAGATCTCTTAATGAATCTATTAATCCTAGCATACTTGTTACTTTTGTTACGGCTACTGTGACAAATTCCTACAGCAGATTTGGATTTACGACCAACTATCTCTTCGTACAAGTTCTGAGTTTCAGTTAGCTGCCTTCGATGCTTCTCCGCCTCCAGCTGCTCAACGCGGCCCTGCGCCACGGGAAGCTTGCATTTCAGGTGTTGCATGCGGTCCAGTGCTTCCTCGTGGACTTCATTGCACCTGTCATAGGTGGAAACGTTTTTTTCCAGCTGGTCGCGTTCGTCAAGGAGGTCGTGAACTTTAATGCCATATTCACTTAGCTCATTTTTAAGTTCCTTGTTTTTGTTCACTATTTTTTGGAGCTCCACCTCACTGTCCTCTCGCTCCGAAAGCAGCTTATCACATAAGTCCTGGCTTAATTTCAACTTTTCCAGTGCACGATTAGTTTGTTAGTTTCAAAGATATCATACCGGCAGAGAAAGGGCATCATGTGCAGAAGATAACCCTGCTTACAGTGCGACTAGGGGTTTGACGCCACTCAGTTATTGGAGCATCGTCTGTGGTGGGAAGGCCCAGAATGGCTACCATATTCTAATGAAATAATTTGTTTCATATCAATGATTGTATTTTGACGTTTAATAAGTTAATACTAATGATTGATTATTTTTTATTTTTCACAAATGAAATTATGTATATCTAATTATACTAGTTTATGACTGTAAGAAAGAGTGTAATTTGCACCTATTTTTAACCGATTTCAAAAACAGGAGGTTCTCAGTTCGACCTGTATGTATGTATGTTTGTCCGCGATTATCTTGCGTTTAGCTAACCGATTTTGATGCGGTGTTCAGAAAAGTATTTGTTACACTTATTTGAATAACCATCTTGAATCTTGTGACCCTAAACACGCTAAGAGCCACCGACTTCAAATAAAAAAAATGCGGCACTAAACCGAGGACTTGTTTTTTCAGTGAATGGTACGCTTCAATCAGTTCACATCTTGAATACTACTGAACCGATTTTGATAAAACTTGCACTGTTTCCTAAATTGAAAGATACTTAATCCAATTGAAGAAAATCTCTAGTTTTCAGAATTACGTAGTTTAGTTTATTAGTTTTACGTTTGTACGTATGTTGTATACAAACGTTTACAAACGTACATACATACATACCTGCACTTATGAAATTTGGAACACCTGTTTAGCAGCCCACATATACTAAAATAAACGAATATTATGAAATTCCAACAATATTACAAACATACGGGTCGAATAGATAACCTCTTTTTGAAGTAGTTTAAAAATAAGTAGGAACATCCACTTGATGCTGTAGATTAGTGTTTTCCAAACTCTGGGTCGCGACCCTTAGGGAAGTCGCGACGCCTTACTCGGGGGGTCGCGGACAAAAGAAAAAAAATAGTGTTTCTAGTAAACTACAATAAAAAATGGGACGTATATAAACTGAATATGGGACTAAATAACAGAGTGCTAAACATCTGGAACAAGCTGCCTCAGGGTGTGGTTGATGCCACCTCCGTGAATAGTTTTAAAAACAGACTGGCTAGACAAGTGGTGCAAAGACAATCCGATTTAAGTGCAGTAATACTAACACAGATACAGGCACATCAGCTATAAGCTGCTCGCCTATTACAACATAATAATAATAATATTTTCACTGTTTGTAGGTCCCAAAATAGCTATTTATGCAACTGTTGCATAATGAGGGGTATTTAACACGAGTGTGGTTTATGAAACGAGCGCAGCGAGTTTCATAAAAGTATACACGAGTGTTAAATACTAATTATGTACAGTTGCATACAATAGTTTATCTACACTCATACAACAAATTTAAATTAAAGACAAAATAAAGTAATCATTGTTTATTGTAATAATTATTGACATTTTGTATGGTACAATTATTAAAGGTTATTTTAGTTGCTGTTTCAAGAATATCCGGGGGTGTCAAATTTTCGTCTATATCACTATCAGTTTCAGACATTTTACTGGGTTTTTAGTAAAAAAAACTTGTAATAACGACTTACTTATTACAACGAATAACGAATTACATATTATACAAACTGCTTATGGAAAAATACAAACGTTAATGGCGCGAAAATAAATTTGCAGTAATATCGCACCGCGCATGCGCGCCGCCAAGGTTGCGTTCCGAAACACGCTAGTGTGCTCAAATAGCAAGCATCTGCGTAAAAATAAAAAAAAAACTTCATTTTGTTACAACTTTGCGATAACGAAATGAAATTTGTATGGATCCTTAGTCACGGCTCCATCGAAAGGTATATCATTTGCTTAGCGTTTCTGATAAGTAAATGAAGGATTTACGACATGAGTGTAGATAAAAAAATAAACGTGGTTTTTCAAATCACAAAAATTTTGTTTGTTTATGGCCCCAGGGGGTCGCTAGAATTTTTTCACTTGTAAAGGAGTCGCGTACTTAAAAAGATTGAAAAACACTGTTATAGATCGCTGCTTGTCTTTCTTACCACTCTCTCATACCCCGTCCTATCCTTCGACCATGTAATGGCGGAGGGCGGGAAAAGGTGAATTTCACGTAATAATAATTATTAGTTATAACTATAAAGAGCAGATAAAGTTAGACACTATAGTCTTTGTACGGTTCTTATAATGCGCGAATGGGTCAGAATCGCACTACGAGCCCAACTTGATCTGCTGTCGATTGTTCCTATTGTTTTATTGTAAAGCATAGATAGACGGCCAGATGGGTAGGTTCAGTCAAAATAAGTATAGTCCCGTTAAAAAAAAGTGTGGCACTCGGGGACTGCCGCGTTAAAGCTATTGCAGCTTTTTTATCAACTTAAGCAATTATAATTATTTAATTTATTTTTTATTTATGCAGTATTTACCAGTACTATATAGTCCTTGGGGCGCGGGATGTTTATGTAATAAATTAATACTAAGAAAGTTACACCTGTAAAATTGACTAAGGCCTTTTAGTACCGCAAATCGCTAATAGATGGCACTGTAAGTTTTTAGGACGCGGTAACGTTAACATGGTAGGCGGAGTGGGGGGTGTTAGGTTTTATTTTCGTTACGGAATTTCTTGATTCGGTCGCCGCGCTCAAAGCCCGCGATAAAAGCTATGCAATAGCTTCAAAGCGTCTGTAAAGCTTGTATGACAGTGTAGTACGACACCAATAAAATTTAATTAATTACTTACTGAGGCTGCGCTGTTGGATGAATTTGTAAGTTAATATCTCCTATGTTTATATTTATATCACCGCCTGGTTTTCTGAAACAAACATTGCAGTCATATAATAAAATACTTAATAATTCAACCACCTCCGTGGCGTAATGATTACGTCCACTAGCTTCACATCAGGAGGTCGCGGGTTCGATTCCCGGCGTAATCTTACTTTTAGTGACTCGGTTTCGTTGGTGTAAGGGCATTTTTAAAGCCCGCCGGGCTAGCTGCCATCATCTTGTAACGATGCAAAATAACATCGCTACATTTTTAAATCAAATTAGCCAAGAACTCAACGCTTTAACTCCTCCTAGTCAAATCTTGTAACATAATAACTATCATTGCACTTATCTCACTGCCAATCCTAATTAAATAAATTTACATTAATCTATTTTTCAAAAATATAAACAATATCTTTATTTTCTTACTAACACAAAACACAACTTACACTTCCACAGAATATGCAAATCCCCATACACCTAGTATCTCAAATCGACTCGACTCCAATCACTTAAAATAAATTACGCTTCATTGCACTCAGTATTCCTTGCGCTCACTCCTTCATAAACATACAAAACTTTTAGTCTAAAAAAATCAAATAATTTAATATAACAAAAGATTTATCATTTCGTCACTTCCTCTTACATCCTTAAACCTTAAACTAAATTCTTACCTCACCAAATAAAACATCCCCAAGGAACGTTCCAGAAACCAGTCACTACCGTCACAGGAACGTTCCATTCTCCTTTTTTTTACATAGTGAATTCTCTAGAGAATTCTAGGAGTGACCATTTATATACGAGCAGAAAGCCTCCCTCGAGCTTTTCACATGCTGACCTTGGGAGAGGAAAGTAACCATCTGACTCCATACTCACAGCGCACTCGCGACTGCTCATGTGATACAGTGACTCGCCCTGTCAACCCTCCTTTCTGTGGAAGTGAAACTTCATACTTCTCCATTCCTGATAATCCTCGATTTTCTACATCTAACAACCTCGACACGTTGTCACCGGCTCGTGTACCTCGTGTACCCCCGTGTACCTCGTGCACCCTCGTGCGCCCTCGTGTGCCCTGTGTGCCATCGTGTGTGCCATCCTCGGAGTACGCCTACTGTGCCAGACCGCCACGTGGAACCTCGCTGCCTCGCAGACTGCCGCACCTTCGCCCTTCGGCCGGACCACACACCGTGCGTTCCACCCGGGAAGACGCGAGCCTAACTAAGGTGTACTCCAGAATATTTCTCTTGTGCTTTTAAATATTTTCTTTTTGGTGTGTGTACCTGTGTACACAAACACCTGGCGCCCGCTCCTTGCTTGTTCTCTAGAACAACCTAAAATTTATGTGCTTCACACTATCTATCTAACCCTTTTGGACGGTGCTAAATCTCTTATACTCTGTATCAATCTTGCAGACCAAATTTGTATCTGCTGGCCTCTCCAGCCACATTTTTGTAATACCTAACATCTACTATCTATCTGTAAGACACCACCTCTACGGCCCGTCCTAAGCTGTTTCTCAACACAAGATTTCCTTTATTTTGTATAATTTGATCTAACCTACATAGATATAGCTAGCTAATTTATTATCAAGTAAGTGCAATAAGGTAGCTGCAGTAATTTTAGACCCACATACCTGTTTTTTCTTTTAATTTTTTTTAATTTCATAACCTCTCTCAATATTGCCACATTCATACCTTGTTACAATACCTTTTGTATACAAATAAAACGCATTTCTTTAAGTCAAAACTCAAATCTTTTATTTAGAAGTAAATCTCCCTAACTAGAGGTTACATTTTAGCGCCCAACGTTCTTTTGCAACTATAATATTATTGCAGCTAGCTTACCTATAGGTCACTAAACCCTTGCAAAATTTTTTTTGTCTCCTTCTCATCCGTCTTTCATCTCAATTCCAGGATGGAACGCTCTGTGTTCGAGGGACTGCTGAAGGACGAAGTCGTGTATGAGCTCGGTCTGCGAGGCATCGAGTTCGACATCGGCGCCTCAGCGGCTTCGCTGTGGCAACTTCTTGAACACAATCCCGAGCCGGCTGACACACTTGTCGAGGACAACTTTATTGCCACCCTCGATGTGGCTAAGGAACTGCAGGTATGCACCGCTAAGTTGGCCAACCTGACAGACCATAAAATCACAACCTCTCTCCAAAAAAGCAAATGTCAGGCCAGGTTGTCTCACCTCTTAAATAGGACTCATAAAATACTTGCCGAATCCAGAGAACATAGGACATCAAAATTGTCTCTTCTGGACCAGGCATATGCTCTCCGCTTCAGCATTCTCCACACCATCCCCAGTAGAGATCCATCTCCCTCCAGACCACTTTCCGCTGATGACAAAGGCCACAGCCCAGACGTTCATCAGAACGGCAGAAATGGGACGACACAAAACACCACGTCTGAGGAAATATCTCTCCCCATCCCCCCTACCTCTCACACATACTCCCCTTCTAGAAACTCCGCAATGCTGAAGTGGGGAATCTCATTTGATGGTCATACCTGTGTCCTAGAATTTATCAATAAAGTACAGGAACTCTCCTCTTCTTGCTCAGCCTCTGATGCTGAAATCCTATATAATTTCTCACACCTACTTACAGGCGATGCTCTCATTTGGTTCCGTAGCTATAAGGTTAATATCACATCACTATCTCAACTCTACAATGACCTCAAACAAGAGTTCCTCCCAGTCGACTACGACAGACGACTTCTCTTGCAAATAAAAGGTCGCCTACAAGAGAAGTCGGAGGATATTAAATGTTTTATTAACCTTATGCTATATGAAATGTCCAAACTCTCCACCCCCCTATCTGAAGCTGATAAACTCAGCATCATCTCTTCTAACATGCATCCTTTCTACATAGCAAAGCTAGCCCTGCATGACATCGCTAACATTGCTGAACTAAAATCAGTTTGCGCAAAACTAGATATCGCAAAATACAGGTGCGAAAACAGAGGTGCACTAAACTCAGGCACTACTCCTCTCGTACCTGGCTTTTCATCAAAACCCCTTCAAAGAAATTTTGACTCTTCTCATTCTAAACCCAAATCTTCTCCTGGTAACATCTCTGCGGTTTCACAAAACCAACCCCCTAATCTTACCTGCCTAAAGTGCAGTGGCAACCACCACTACACTAAATGTCCGGTATATAACACCCCTATCTGTTTCAAATGTAAAAAACCTAATGTCCTCACCCGTAACTGTTGTTCAAAAAACTGAACAACAGGTCAGTAGTCTGTTCTTCTACCTCAAACAAAATATACTCTACTCCACACACTACTGACCTGGAATGGCAACAACATCTTTCCTTCCTAAAAAACTTTCTGTCCAACCACAAAGCATCTGCGCTTTTTGAGACAACCTCGCCTGACAACAGAGCGTTCATAAAAGTGAACATTTTGGGGACTGAATGTTCAGCTTTGGCCGACTCCGGTGCATCTCTTTCCATAATACATAGGGATGCGCTTGACACGCTCAAAAGTTTAGGCTTGCACGTTCTCCCACAACCCTCCTCTAAAACACTAAGAGTTGGCAACAACGCCAAACTCTACATTCTAGGATCCGTAACTCTACCAATCACATTCAACGGCATCCTAAAATTAATTGATTTTCAGATCTGTTCTGACATCAATTCTCCTATCATCTTAGGTGTTGACTTCCTTAGAACCTTCAACCTATGTCACGACATCCTCAACTACAACTCCCACTCAAACCCGACTCAAAACTTTAACTCTCTTTTGGATGACCAAAAACACATACACACATATGACGACTTATCTGCTGACCAAAAATCGACCATCGACTCTATCATTCATAGCTTCAAAACTATCTCTGCAACTCCAGACAAATTAGGCCTTTCTCCCCTCGAGGAACATGTTATAGACACTGGAGATCACCCTCCAGTGAAACAAAAATACTACCCCATCCCCGTCCACTACAAGCAGCGGGTAGAAACCGAAATCAATGATATGCTAAACCTAGGCATCATTGAAAAAAGCAATTCACCTTGGAACTCCCCCCTTTTAGTCGTCCCAAAACCCAATGGCGAATTAAGAATATGCCTGGACAGCAGGAAACTTAACAGCATTACAAAAATCGACTCCTACCCAATGCCTCGTATCCAAGACATTCTGGACTCTCTTAACAACGCCAAATTTCTAACCTCAATCGATCTCAAATCAGCGTTTTTCCAGATTAACCTTCACCCTGAGTCACGAGAAAAGACCAGCTTCTCTATTCCTGGTCTTGGAGCCTTCCAATTCTGCCGCATGCCCTTTGGGCTCGTCAATGCATCTGCCAGAATGATGAGACTCATGGATAAGGTATTTGGACCTGAATTTGCCGGTCAATTGTTTACCTATATCGATGACATCATCTTGGTCAGCAAATCCTTTGAGGAACACGTGAACCTGCTGAAACGTGTCCAACAAAGACTCAAAGAAGTAGGTCTCACTATAAACTTTGAAAAATCTGTTTTCTGCAGACCTTCCCTGAAATTTTTAGGCTTCGTCGTTGACAGACTCGGACTACGGACTGACCCTGACAAAATAAAGTCAATCCTAGAGTATCCCGTCCCAACTAACCAAAAAGAAGTACGAAGGTTCCTAGGTATGGCCTCTTGGTACAGACGCTTCATCAAAAACTTTGCCATAATCACCAGTCCCATAAACCAACTGATTAAAAAGCAACCCAAAGGCCACCACTTCCACTTCTCTCAGGAAGCTCACACCGCCTTCACTGAGATAAAACAACTTCTTATATCCTCACCTATTCTCTCTATACCCAACTTTAACAAGCCATTCATCATCTCCACTGACGCCTCTGACTCGGGCCTAGGATGTGTCCTCTCCCAGGAAGACGACGAGGGCAATGAACATCCCGTTGCTTTCGCCAGTCGCTCTCTCAGCAAGGCCGAAAGAAACCACTCTACAACGGAAAAGGAGCTCAATGCCCTAATCTTCGCCCTTGAAAAATTCAGAGGATACATCGAAGGCTCTCCCTTCACTACTACAGTCCTTACAGACCATAGTAGTCTTAAATGGCTAGTTAGCCTCAAATCTCCCACGGGAAGACTCGCGAGATGGGCAGTCCGGCTATCTCAATTTAAATTAAAAATTGAGTACCGTAAGGGATCTGACAATGCCCTGGCCGATGCACTCTCACGCTCCTTCCCCATTAACTCTACGTCAACTGACGACTCATCTCAAACCTCCTCTCCTACTAAAGACTCCTGGTACCTAAAAAAGGTACAGGACGTCACCTCATCCCCTAACAAGTTTCCTGACTGGAGAATAATCTCCAACCGTCTCTATAGACGAATCAGAAACTCCAACCCCCTCTCTGCTGATTGTGAATGGAAACTCGTGGTCCCTACTGAATCACGGCATGACATTATATCCAAATGTCATGACCATCCCACATCAGCCCACCTAGGCATTTTCAAAACACTCAAACGCATCACTCAATCCTATTTTTGGCCCTCTCTCCATAAAGACGTTCGCAAACATCTCAAGAACTGCCAGGTCTGCCTAGCACACAAGAGCACCAACGAAAGTCCTCCTGGGCTCATGAAGAACCCTAAACAAGTTCAACGCCCATTTCAAATGATCTCTACAGACATTCTAGGTCCTCTACCCCGCTCTTACCAAGGCTACAAATTCATCCTTGTGGTTACCGACGTCTTTACCAAATACACATCCCTTTTCCCAATGAGAAATTCATTAGCTAAAACTGTTGTTAATCTCATAGAAAACAACATCTTTTTGAAATATGGCATACCACAGACTATAGTGATGGATAATGGCCCACAATATATTTCAAAGTTGATGAAGGAACTAGTGGAGAAATACTCTGTCCCTAATTCCTTCTACAACTGTAGGTTCCTTCCCCAAAACAACCCCTCTGAACGAACCAACAGAGTAGTAGTGACCGCCATTGCCTCCTATGTCGGCACGGACCACAGGAAATGGGCAGAGGAACTCTCCAAAATCGAATTCGCCATTAACACTGCAGTCAGTGAAGCGACAGGATACAGCCCCTATTTCCTTAACCACGGCCGTGAAGCGATACTTTCTGGCGACTGGTATCCTAAATGCCCCTTAAAGGAAGAAGACATAGTCTTCACCGACAGGTCCTCTTACACTACTAACCTACCTCACCTCAAAGACATCTTCCTAAAGGTTAACAAACAAATGGCCAAAGCGTATTCTAAGTACAAAATACACTACAACAAGAATAGGCGCGATATCGAATATGACGAAGGCCAAACTGTCTGGAAAAGGGAATATCCACTCTCTGATGCATCTAAATTCTTCACAGCAAAACTTGCTCCTAAATTTGTAAAATGCCTAATAAAAAAGAAAATCTCTCCCCTCACATACATCCTTCAAGACTTCCACACCTCTAAAGATCTAGGTACGTGGCATATTAAGGACATACTCAAATCCGTCCCACTCTAATTCCTCTTATTTTACCGTGTAGAGTCCGGATAAGAATAGCTCTAACGTTCTCCCCTGACGTGTCGTAAAAGGCGACTAACAGACCTCTCCTTACCCTATTTTCCTGTCACATTCCTTACCACCACCCAACCTCAACCTAACCCTTCCTGATCCTACTACCCCTTTACCGTGTAGAGTCCGGATAAGAATAGCTCTAACGTTCTCCCCTGACGTGTCGTAAAAGGCGACTAACAGACCTCTCCTTACCCTATTTTCCTGTCACATCCCTTACCACCACCCAACTCTACCTACTCCCATCCTATCCCTCAACCCCTATTTATTTTTTATATATACACTATATCTTTCCATACTTTATCTATTATGTCTATTATACTTATATAGTAGTTTATATATTAATATTTATTATATGGGGCGGCTGGTAACTCCATCAGAAAACTAAAAGCCTTCTGCTCAGAGCGGCGCGACTCTGTAAAAATATGCCTTCGGCACTATATTTCATATTTTTATCCTATACACTCTCTTTTTCGGCTTGGTACTTTGGCTCCTATGCCATGAGCTTCGTGCTTCATCCAATGCCGATCTCACACATATAAATTATTATCTTATCATATTATTTACACCAATATCTATTTATTTCACACTTACTCTTCGTTGGCAAGGCATTTTGGCTATCATGCCATGAGCTTCACGCTTAGTCCTACGCCATCAACACTCATCTTTACCGTTTATGTATACAGTATATTTACTTTATTATTTAAATTATTTATATGTAGTATAAGTAGCCGTATATACAACCCTACAAACCCCACACCTCCCATCCTTCCCTACCTCTACAATCTTCTAATGTCTGAACTCTATGCACTCTTGCTCTACCTCTAAACTTTTCATACTCTACTACTTTTCTAGCTTTATACCAAACACTCCTTCACTCCTCCACCACCCACTCTACTTCCACCTTCGTACTATTCCTACCTCTCAATTCTATATACTCTTGCTCTACCTGCAAACTTTTTATACCTTAGCACTCTTCTAGCCTCTACACCTGACGCACCTTTCCTCTTCCACTACCTACTCTACAACTTATTCTACCCTTCTACTATTCCAATCCCTCAACTCTCAATACACTCACTCTACTTAAAAAACTCCTTAACTTCACCATTTCTTTCGACTCTATACTAAAAATTCTCATGCTCTCTACCTACCTTCCCCTACACTCATTGCCTCTTAGCAACCCCAACTATTGTTCCTTTTTTTTCTTTTTTTTTTCCTTAACTGAAAGGGTATTGTAACGATGCAAAATAACATCGCTACATTTTTAAATCAAATTAGCCAAGAACTCAACGCTTTAACTCCTCCTAGTCAAATCTTGTAACATAATAACTATCATTGCACTTATCTCACTGCCAATCCTAATTAAATAAATTTACATTAATCTATTTTTCAAAAATATAAACAATATCTTTATTTTCTTACTAACACAAAACACAACTTACACTTCCACAGAATATGCAAATCCCCATACACCTAGTATCTCAAATCGACTCGACTCCAATCACTTAAAATAAATTACGCTTCATTGCACTCAGTATTCCTTGCGCTCACTCCTTCATAAACATACAAAACTTTTAGTCTAAAAAAATCAAATAATTTAATATAACAAAAGATTTATCATTTCGTCACTTCCTCTTACATCCTTAAACCTTAAACTAAATTCTTACCTCACCAAATAAAACATCCCCAAGGAACGTTCCAGAAACCAGTCACTACCGTCACAGGAACGTTCCATTCTCCTTTTTTTTACATAGTGAATTCTCTAGAGAATTCTAGGAGTGACCATTTATATACCTACGAGCAGAAAGCCTCCCTCGAGCTTTTCACATGCTGACCTTGGGAGAGGAAAGTAACCATCTGACTCCATACTCACAGCGCACTCGCGACTGCTCATGTGATACAGTGACTCGCCCTGTCAACCCTCCTTTCTGTGGAAGTGAAACTTCATACTTCTCCATTCCTGATAATCCTCGATTTTCTACATCTAACAACCTCGACACGTTGTCACCGGCTCGTGTACCTCGTGTACCCCCGTGTACCTCGTGCACCCTCGTGCGCCCTCGTGTGCCCTGTGTGCCATCGTGTGTGCCATCCTCGGAGTACGCCTACTGTGCCAGACCGCCACGTGGAACCTCGCTGCCTCGCAGACTGCCGCACCTTCGCCCTTCGGCCGGACCACACACCGTGCGTTCCACCCGGGAAGACGCGAGCCTAACTAAGGTGTACTCCAGAATATTTCTCTTGTGCTTTTAAATATTTTCTTTTTGGTGTGTGTACCTGTGTACACAAACACCTGGCGCCCGCTCCTTGCTTGTTCTCTAGAACAACCTAAAATTTATGTGCTTCACACTATCTATCTAACCCTTTTGGACGGTGCTAAATCTCTTATACTCTGTATCAATCTTGCAGACCAAATTTGTATCTGCTGGCCTCTCCAGCCACATTTTTGTAATACCTAACATCTACTATCTATCTGTAAGACACCACCTCTACGGCCCGTCCTAAGCTGTTTCTCAACACAAGATTTCCTTTATTTTGTATAATTTGATCTAACCTACATAGATATAGCTAGCTAATTTATTATCAAGTAAGTGCAATAAGGTAGCTGCAGTAATTTTAGACCCACATACCTGTTTTTTCTTTTAATTTTTTTTAATTTCATAACCTCTCTCAATATTGCCACATTCATACCTTGTTACAATACCTTTTGTATACAAATAAAACGCATTTCTTTAAGTCAAAACTCAAATCTTTTATTTACAAGTAAATAAATTTTTTCCTGTCACATTCCTTACCACCACCCAACCTCAACCTAACCCTTCCTGATCCTACTACCCCTTTACCGTGTAGAGTCCGGATAAGAATAGCTCTAACGTTCTCCCCTGACGTGTCGTAAAAGGCGACTAACAGACCTCTCCTTACCCTATTTTCCTGTCACATCCCTTACCACCACCCAACTCTACCTACTCCCATCCTATCCCTCAACCCCTATTTATTTTTTATATATACACTATATCTTTCCATACTTTATCTATTATGTCTATTATACTTATATAGTAGTTTATATATTAATATTTATTATATGGGGCGGCTGGTAACTCCATCAGAAAACTAAAAGCCTTCTGCTCAGAGCGGCGCGACTCTGTAAAAATATGCCTTCGGCACTATATTTCATATTTTTATCCTATACACTCTCTTTTTCGGCTTGGTACTTTGGCTCCTATGCCATGAGCTTCGTGCTTCATCCAATGCCGATCTCACACATATAAATTATTATCTTATCATATTATTTACACCAATATCTATTTATTTCACACTTACTCTTCGTTGGCAAGGCATTTTGGCTATCATGCCATGAGCTTCACGCTTAGTCCTACGCCATCAACACTCATCTTTACCGTTTATGTATACAGTATATTTACTTTATTATTTAAATTATTTATATGTAGTATAAGTAGCCGTATATACAACCCTACAAACCCCACACCTCCCATCCTTCCCTACCTCTACAATCTTCTAATGTCTGAACTCTATGCACTCTTGCTCTACCTCTAAACTTTTCATACTCTACTACTTTTCTAGCTTTATACCAAACACTCCTTCACTCCTCCACCACCCACTCTACTTCCACCTTCGTACTATTCCTACCTCTCAATTCTATATACTCTTGCTCTACCTGCAAACTTTTTATACCTTAGCACTCTTCTAGCCTCTACACCTGACGCACCTTTCCTCTTCCACTACCTACTCTACAACTTATTCTACCCTTCTACTATTCCAATCCCTCAACTCTCAATACACTCACTCTACTTAAAAAACTCCTTAACTTCACCATTTCTTTCGACTCTATACTAAAAATTCTCATGCTCTCTGCCTACCTTCCCCTACACTCATTGCCTCTTAGCAACCCCAACTATTGTTCCTTTTTTTTCTTTTTTTTTTCCTTAACTGAAAGGGTATTGTAACGATGCAAAATAACATCGCTACATTTTTAAATCAAATTAGCCAAGAACTCAACGCTTTAACTCCTCCTAGTCAAATCTTGTAACATAATAACTATCATTGCACTTATCTCACTGCCAATCCTAATTAAATAAATTTACATTAATCTATTTTTCAAAAATATAAACAATATCTTTATTTTCTTACTAACACAAAACACAACTTACACTTCCACAGAATATGCAAATCCCCATACACCTAGTATCTCAAATCGACTCGACTCCAATCACTTAAAATAAATTACGCTTCATTGCACTCAGTATTCCTTGCGCTCACTCCTTCATAAACATACAAAACTTTTAGTCTAAAAAAATCAAATAATTTAATATAACAAAAGATTTATCATTTCGTCACTTCCTCTTACATCCTTAAACCTTAAACTAAATTCTTACCTCACCAAATAAAACATCCCCAAGGAACGTTCCAGAAACCAGTCACTACCGTCACAGGAACGTTCCATTCTCCTTTTTTTTACATAGTGAATTCTCTAGAGAATTCTAGGAGTGACCATTTATATACCTACGAGCAGAAAGCCTCCCTCGAGCTTTTCACATGCTGACCTTGGGAGAGGAAAGTAACCATCTGACTCCATACTTACAGCGCACTCGCGACTGCTCATGTGATACAGTGACTCGCCCTGTCAACCCTCCTTTCTGTGGAAGTGAAACTTCATACTTCTCCATTCCTGATAATCCTCGATTTTCTACATCTAACAACCTCGACACGTTGTCACCGGCTCGTGTACCTCGTGTACCCCCGTGTACCTCGTGCACCCTCGTGCGCCCTCGTGTGCCCTGTGTGCCATCGTGTGTGCCATCCTCGGAGTACGCCTACTGTGCCAGACCGCCACGTGGAACCTCGCTGCCTCGCAGACTGCCGCACCTTCGCCCTTCGGCCGGACCACACACCGTGCGTTCCACCCGGGAAGACGCGAGCCTAACTAAGGTGTACTCCAGAATATTTCTCTTGTGCTTTTAAATATTTTCTTTTTGGTGTGTGTACCTGTGTACACAAACACCTGGCGCCCGCTCCTTGCTTGTTCTCTAGAACAACCTAAAATTTATGTGCTTCACACTATCTATCTAACCCTTTTGGACGGTGCTAAATCTCTTATACTCTGTATCAATCTTGCAGACCAAATTTGTATCTGCTGGCCTCTCCAGCCACATTTTTGTAATACCTAACATCTACTATCTATCTGTAAGACACCACCTCTACGGCCCGTCCTAAGCTGTTTCTCAACACAAGATTTCCTTTATTTTGTATAATTTGATCTAACCTACATAGATATAGCTAGCTAATTTATTATCAAGTAAGTGCAATAAGGTAGCTGCAGTAATTTTAGACCCACATACCTGTTTTTTCTTTTAATTTTTTTTAATTTCATAACCTCTCTCAATATTGCCACATTCATACCTTGTTACAATACCTTTTGTATACAAATAAAACGCATTTCTTTAAGTCAAAACTCAAATCTTTTATTTACAAGTAAATAAAGGAAATCTTGTGTTGAGAAACAGCTTAGGACGGGCCGTAGAGGTGGTGTCTTACAGATAGATAGTAGATGTTAGGTATTACAAAAATGTGGTACGAAGGGCGAAGGTGCGGCAGTCTGCGAGGCAGCGAGGTTCCACGTGGCGGTCTGGCACAGTAGGCGTACTCCGAGGATGGCACACACGATGGCACACAGGGCACACGAGGGCGCACGAGGGTGCACGAGGTACACGGGGGTACACGAGGTACACGAGCCGGTGACAACGTGTCGAGGTTGTTAGATGTAGAAAATCGAGGATTATCAGGAATGGAGAAGTATGAAGTTTCACTTCCACAGAAAGGAGGGTTGACAGGGCGAGTCACTGTATCACATGAGCAGTCGCGAGTGCGCTGTGAGTATGGAGTCAGATGGTTACTTTCCTCTCCCAAGGTCAGCATGTGAAAAGCTCGAGGGAGGCTTTCTGCTCGTATATAAATGGTCACTCCTAGAATTCTCTAGAGAATTCACTATGTAAAAAAAAGGAGAATGGAACGTTCCTGTGACGGTAGTGACTGGTTTCTGGAACGTTCCTTGGGGATGTTTTATTTGGTGAGGTAAGAATTTAGTTTAAGGTTTAAGGATGTAAGAGGAAGTGACGAAATGATAAATCTTTTGTTATATTAAATTATTTGATTTTTTTAGACTAAAAGTTTTGTATGTTTATGAAGGAGTGAGCGCAAGGAATACTGAGTGCAATGAAGCGTAATTTATTTTAAGTGATTGGAGTCGAGTCGATTTGAGATACTAGGTGTATGGGGATTTGCATATTCTGTGGAAGTGTAAGTTGTGTTTTGTGTTAGTAAGAAAATAAAGATATTGTTTATATTTTTGAAAAATAGATTAATGTAAATTTATTTAATTAGGATTGGCAGTGAGATAAGTGCAATGATAGTTATTATGTTACAAGATTTGACTAGGAGGAGTTAAAGCGTTGAGTTCTTGGCTAATTTGATTTAAAAATGTAGCGATGTTATTTTGCATCGTTACAATCTCATCTATGTCTTGCCGCCAAGCATCAATGTTAACAGCATTGATGTGTTCCGGCTTAAAGATAAGATTGCCAATTCCCCATTGCGTTAGGGAATCTTGGTAAGTCCGCTTCCATCTTCGGCATGATTCCTGCATAAATCTAGCAACTTCATATTCTCCGAACTTTCTCATATTTGGTAAGAACGTTTTGGTCGATGTGTGGATCAACGCCCAGGTGATCAGTCTGAAGGCCCAGGTTTAGCCAAGAGAAAGACTCATCGTGATACCGGTCTCTCATCATTGAACGAGGTTTATGCAAAGGTTGCTGATTGTTTGACCAGGTATTTCCTTACTAACGCGCAGTGCCGGTTTTAGCACTACCAGCGCCCTGGGCGAGATTCGTACGGCGGCCCCCCTCCCCCTTATTTACTCGCGCCTTCTAACTGCAAACCCATCCAAAAAAACTGGCCAAGCACGAATTGGATTGCATGGTTGCCAACATAATGTTTTTCCCCTAAATTTAGGGAATTTACGTATAAGTATATAAACGCCGTTCAGCGGCGCCCCTTTGTGCCCTACCCTAACACCGCTACTGCTAACGCGCACGCATATAATTTACACATGTTATCTGAAGGCGAAAATTTACGCGTCCCCATCGTGGTACGGACTACCTACCTTATGGGGAAGTTAGCACCTGTTTTTACACCCTGTACAGTAATTCGTGCTTATTCTAGTCAGGTTTATGAACTTCAGAATACCGAATGTAGGAACGTATCACAAAAAAATAATTCTGAAGTAATGAAAATTTTGTAGGCGCGAATTTATGCTTTTGTTCCTTTCCTTTATTTCTTTTCAATACAGAGTTGCTTGAAAAGTGGTCCCTATATAATATGCTATCAAGTATGTGCAAAATTGATTTTACCCAACTCGTGCTTTTACTATAACACTTTATTTCTGGACCACATTCTAATCTCTGGCAGTCAATATTTTCAGTTTTTACAATAGGCGTAACTTCACTAACTTGCTTAATTTCAAGTTGTACGCTAGTAATAATAAGTCATATATAACTTCGTTGTGAATTTTACATAGCAACCCAACTAAATTTAATTTTATGTTGAAATTGAACAAGGTACCACAAAAATTAAAGAATACCTCGCTTACCAAGGCATAAATATATAAATACTAGCAGTGACTTAATTTCTTAAGACGAATTATCCAAACATATTTAATGAAAACGTCGACGATATTAAAAATGTGTTTAAAACCATAATAGGAAGGTGGAACTAATCAGATTGTCTGAAAACATCAGGAGAGGTACAAATACATTCAAAGGATTATGCATCTGTCCTTTAGGCTGCGAGTTCAAAATTTTATAAGCCTTGCAGACATCAAAACTAGCGATAAAACCACCGACATGCAAGGCCACTAATATTTACCTTTAAGAGCAAAATTCCAAAATACTTCTCAAAGGTTTAGAAATGCCGTTTCACCTATATTCACCATCTTTTTAATGATTTTATCAAAACATTTTCACGTATTGAGTACGGGGGTCGTTTGGCAGAATTTTGATAAAACTTTTAGTTGCGGCGGCGGCGCACCCTCCAATTACGCCGTTGCACTAACAAAAGAGGAAGGTTATGGAGGGAGGGGCAGGGTTCTTTTAAAAAATAGAGTAATTCACCAAAACTAAATATATATTTAAACTGATATGAAAAAAAGAAATAAACGTGAAATATGGAAATAGACAGTATCAACGATCAGAGTCGAAATCACAATATAAAAAAAGTAAAAATAGACAATAGATGATATAAGAGCAGGTTAAAAATAAAAAAAACCGGCCAATGCTAGTCAGAACCACACACAAAAGGTTTCGTACCATCGTACTAGAGGGTGATAGTTTCTTCGCGTTCAAAAAAATACTTTTTTTGTATGTTTTTTTGGGTTTATTTTTCACTTTTTCAAATTTTTAGTATTTGCTGTTATAGCGGCAACAGAAATAATCATCTGTGAAATTTTCAACTCTTCTCTCTCTCTTATCGTGTGGCACAATTGACCGTGCTATACAACGGCGACGACGGCGGTTGCCTGTTGTTACACTTAGCATCACCCGCGGTCACGTGTAGGGCATTTTAGATTCACACCTACGACTATTGGAATTTTTATTTTCTCTAAAATTGAGATCACGGTTCCTGAGAGCGTTTTTCTGTATCTCTTATATTTTATAATTTCCCCATACTGACCCTTAAAAAACTCAACTGTATAACTCAGCTATCACGGTTCATGAAATACAGCCTGGTGACAGATAGACAGACAGACGGACGGACAGCGGAGTCTACTAAGACTATTACTAAATAGGGCCCCGTTTTTACCCTTTGGGTACGGAACCCTAAAAAAACAAAAAGATTCACTTCGTCACAGTATCGGGGGGGGGGGGTTGAAAAAAAATGGAAAATATTTGAAAAATGAAGAACATATTCAAAGAATGTTATTTGTTGTTATTAATTAAAGAAAAACATATAATGATGACGAAGTTGTAAGTAGATGGAAACTTATGAAAAGTGAATAAAGTAATGGTGGTAATTTTAAGTAAGTATAAAATAGAAATTAATAATAAACAAAATTCATAATAATAATAACAGATGTAAATAACTAAGACTTAAACTAATGAATAAATGATTGAAAATTTTTACAGTAGAAAATAAAGTTAATGTACACTAAGATAGCTCCGATATTCTGAACAATCTGTCATTCAAAACATAATCTTTCAATGTCTTGATTCATAACAAAGAATCAAAACAAAAGGCAAGTACTTCTCCAAAAACTATCTTAATATTGGTGTAGGCTTAATGCAGGTAGTCACCATTTGCTAACAAATTGTAATAGCTTAGGCTTAACTAACGTGTCGCTAAACCCGCACGATGAATAAGTTACTCGTATGTACAAGTATCTGTAGTAAATGTCAAACACATTTAATTAATGTGATGCGTAAATACGTCAATGTTAGTAAATAAGTAACTAAGTAAGTATTAAGTTATTAGTAAGTAGGAAAGTATATAAGGAAAGACAGTGTTGTCATACATAAGGTCCGATAGTAAATTATCAATAAATCTTTGTTGAGTAGCTGGAGCGTTAGTGAGACCAAAAGGCATCACCTTAAATTGGTACATGCCACGACCAGGAACATGAAAAGCAGTTTTGAGAAGATCCTTAACACGTAATGGTTTTTTCCCAAAAAGCTTTAGCGATGTCAATTGAAGATAGGTATTTAGAATCTTATAAATTATCTAAAATTTCGGGAATTAGAGGAAACTTGTGAGCACTTTTTTTGGTAATGTCGTTAAGTTTGCGACTATCAACGTAGAAACGCCATCCTTTTTAAGTGTTATTTTAACAGGGTTAAGCCATGGGCTTTTACAAGGTTCGATTACTCTTGCATCTAATCGTAACATTTAATCCACTTCGATACATAAGCTTTTTATTTTTTCAGGATATAAGCAATAGCATCTCGCTGACGTATTGGAGGATGATCGCCAGTATCAATATGATGTTCTGTCAGATATGTTCTTCCTAAAAACTTTATTTCAGTAGAAATTTGTTTAATTTTTTCAATAAAATGATTTGCTACAATTTGTTGTGGTTCTGTTAAATTAGGAAATGTGTTAATATAAGTGACTGATGAGATAATCAGGAAAGTAGTATTGTTAAGAGATTTATGTGTAGTAATATTATGAAGTTTATTAGATGCTAACTTAAAAGTTTTCCAAAAGTCGATATCATATAGTACAGCCAAAGTAATTATCCCTATAGATTTTATGGGTTGACCATCAGTCACAGTACCCATTATTTTTTGACTTTCTTCAAGAACAAATCCATGTTGTAACAAAATTTTACGTGAGTTGTTACCAAGTATATAGAGCTGCCGATATCTAACAAACCCATAAGGGTAAGATTATTGACTTCTAATGAAGGTATGGACGTTCAAAATCATTTTCGTTTTTAAAAAGGAGCGTATGTAAGTTTATGTATTTAAAAAAGTTTTGTTGAATATAACCAATTATTCCAGTCAAAATTTTTACAATTTTTATTTTTATCACCTATATGCACTCCTCTGAAATTAGTTTTTTGGATTACATTTTTGACAAATAGGACAATTGGTACTGATAAAATCTTGTTTTACCGCAACGGAAATAAACTCTTTGGGTGTTAGAGTAATCTTTAAGAAATGTAAATATCGATTTGTTCTGTTGTAAGTTCTGCGAATAAGTCGATCATGTTAAGTCTCAATCGACAATGTGGTAAGTACTGTATTAGTTTATCCTTTCGGTAAGGATAGGATAGTAGGCTAAATTCAATAGTTTTTAGACATCTAGTTATGTCTTCTAAGTCTGAAGAAAAGTCGTTGGGACTGAGCTGTAATATCGTTGGTGCTTTTACTGCCTGTGACAATCTTTCACGTTCTGCAGTCTGGACTGGATTTGTTCGGATCTCATGAACTTTTAGTTCAAAAATTAATTCGGGTTTTTTTAAGTTCTTTTGGGTTCATTGTTAAATATAGGGAAACGAGTATGAGTAAAACGTAGGAAAATGTTAAAAGGTCAAGTAATTTAGTGGATTGAATGAGTACCTAAGTCAAAAGAGTTTTATTTGTGAAAGTGCAATATCGAAATTAGGTAGAGAAATAAATATGTCAAAGGAGTGTTTCACTTGCGCAAGTGCAATTTCAAATTTAGGGAGAGTGAAGAAAAGAATATAAAATCGCCGCTTTTAAAATGGTAGTATATTTAGAGTAGCAAATCATCGTGGAAGATTATATTGCGAATCAATTCATAACTATCTTATTTCAGAAAAAAGTAAACAAAATATTTATAAGTGAGATATACAAAAATCAAGTGAAACTATTTCTAACTGTGATAAAATAATAATAATAAATTATTACCTGTTGCTGTTTGATATATCGAGCAAAAACGAGCAAAAAAAATCACGTTTGTTGTGGAGGCTGGTAGAGAGTTCTTCGAAAAGATTTAAATAAAATATTTTATTCATAGAAGTCAGTATGTATGTAGTTTCTACACAGTTTCTCAAAACTTTCTGAGTGTCCCACGTATGATGATCCTATTAACACAGATGATAATAATAGTACAAGTACTATTAATCTGAGACGAAATCAAGTATAGGGAAGTGAATTTACAAGATGCGAAAGTATACAAATTGTAAATAAAAATGTTATTTGTCACACGATGCCAGCCTATTTCTTCTGCACGTTTTTTTTCTCTTCGTTTCGGCAGGATCGGGAATAAAGAGAGGGCCTGAAGACTCAAGGCTGCTGGCTCGTCAGGAAGGATGGCAGGTGAAGCTGTAACTCAACAGCTTTAGGTGTAAAAGGCTCGGGTATTGCTAAAGTTTCGGTTTTCTGGAAGCAACCTACCGCCAAACCCTCAGCAGTGTACGAGAAAATTCTTAAGGCGCCAGTGCGGTGGTGGCGCACCCTCCAATTACGTCTTTTCACGCACAAAAGAGGAAGTAGGTTATGGAGGGAAGGGCAGGGTTCTTTTAAATACTAAAACCGGCCAAGTGCGAGTAAAATCGCGTGTAGAGGGTTCGGTACAATGCCAAAGTCAAACACAAAATATCACATTTGAAATCCTCACAGTAAGACGCGAGTTAACTACTACTAGCGCTATCTAGGGGTGTTTTAGTTAACTATTTTCCGTAAGTGAACGTAATATTCAGTTTACCACATAATTTTCAATTGATACAATTCCTATAGGTTTTCCTGTAATATACGAACAATGAACTATGTTTTGAATTTCTTTGAGGCTCAGTAGTTCGGATATCCGTATCTACAGAGCCTCAAATTTTGAAATAAATAATCTATTTAGGTTCTAAAGTAAGCTCTAATTGACGCTTAAATGTTTCTTGGGAGTGATACACCGTGCTAGCTTTCATCTTTTGGCTCACACAATCCTAGCAAGTATAGCAATTGTACATGGCATGCCAGACAGAACAGCACGGGCGTGCCGTACAGTATTCTAACTACATTTTAATTAGATTACGTCATTCAGAGGTCTGTGAGTCTTTTAGTACTTACTTAGGAGGCTTCTTAGGAGGCTTCTTAGGAGGCTTCTTAGGAGGCTTCTTAGAAGGCTTCTTAGGAGGCTTCTTAGGAGGCTTCTTAGGAGGCTTCTTAGGAGGCTTCTTAGGAGGCTTTGGAGGCTTATTAGGAGTATTAGGTTTCTTAGGAGGCTTTGGAGGTTTATTAGGAGTATTAGGTTTCTTAGGAGGCTTTGGAGGTTTATTAGGAGTATTAGGTTTCTTAGGAGGCTTTGGAGGTTTATTAGGAGTATTAGGTTTCTTAGGAGGCTGGGGAGGTTTCCTAGGTGGAGATGGTTTCTTAGGAGGCTTCGGAGGCTTCCTAGGAGGAGAAGGTTTCTTAGGAGGCTGCGGGGGTTTCCTAGGAGGTTTCTTAGGACGCTGAGGTTTACGACCAACTCCTAATTTTTCTTTTCCTGTAAACATAAAATAGGATTGTTAGTGATAATAGTAGTAATGACAGTGTTAGAACTTACTGTCTTAGGAAAAAAATATCCGAATTTAAATTTTGATGAGGATTGATTGACTGACCGATTTCCCTTCACTCCGTTCAGCTCACTGCGTTTTAACGCTATTTTATCGAAAGAGTTTTAGCATATACCTACATCGACTTACCGAGATACCTACATTTTTTGAAATGCCTAATCGAAGTAAAATGAAAAGTTTATTTCGGTTCCCTCGGTAACCCTTTAATTTTCCGGGATCAAAAATATAATATTGAAACTATATTCTGATAGTACAATATTGAATACGCCTAATCAACCAGTGAAGATATCTTTTATATATATATATATAAAATTATTGTGTCACAGTATTAGTTGCCATACTCCTCCGAAACGGCTGCCAAATACATAATATATCACTGAAATCTATCTTCTACATAAATGCATATCACTAGAGTTTCGCACAAGCGTTTGGTAAATTCAAATTTATCTCCCAAGAAAATGCACAAGTATTAAGAACCGATGACAACAAGTAAAATAATTTAAAAAGTTTGAAAAAAACAGTTGTCTGTAAAGTAGGTTTACGGAAGATAATTTTACGTGATTACAAGTACCCATCTAAGCCTTCGTCCAAGTAATAGTCATAATAGTCATTTATTGGTAAAGGATAATGCATTTACAAGTCAAGTACCCATCCGATTCCCCGTTTGAGTCCCCGTCCGAGTGCCCATCCAAGTACCTATCCAAGTCCAAGTCTATCACGTCAAAAATACAAGGAATCATAATGAACTTTTGTGTTTCCTCACAGAGAATCGACCGCATTGGAACACCTCTTGTAAGCTCCTGGAAGACTAGTACTTTTAACCCATTGACACACTGATGTTAGGTATAAGAAACGCCTCTTTTTAGTATGACGATTTTCCTCACAGAGAATCGACCACATTGGAACGCCTCTTGTAAGCTCCTGGAAGCCTAGTACTTTTAATCCATTGACACACTTGTTTGACGATTCGTCCGTCCGTCCGTCCGTCCTTCCAAGTTCAGTCCAAGTACAAGTACTTGTAAAAGTTCAAGTACAAGTACAAATACCCAGTACTTGTACAAGTACAAGTACAATTACAACTCTCGCTTGCACGCTCGGCTCAGTCGTAACGTGACAATGACGTCACACTGGCGTAACGTAACAATGACGACACACTTTTTCATGTATGCAGCCCGTTTCATAAATTTTTAAGACGTTATCACGTCAAAACTAAAACCTTCTACGGAAAAGGTATTTCATAAACAAATATTCTTTTTAAGTTCTTAAGGCCCAAAGATGGTTCAAATGACAATATTCAATTCAAATTATTGAAAGACTGTAAAGCTATCACCATGGAAATAATATATAATTACATAAGTAATAAAAATAAAAGTTTAAAAAACTTAAAAACCGACTTCATAATGAAATTCACTCAAAAGTATGAAATAATATTAATAAACTTAGATACACGACATTAACCAACAATAATGAAATCAAAGGTGGGTAGGAATTAAATTAGGGGCCTAAATTTATTTTTGAGATCTGTATCAGCATACAGCTACTTACGTATCAAATGTTTTAGATTCGATGGCATTGCTGACACCGACCTCAAAAAAAATTTTAGGCCCCTAATTTAATTCCTACCCACCTTTTATTTCGTTATTGTTGGTTAATGTCGTGTATCTAACTATAATAATATTATTTCATACTTTTGAGTGAATTTCATTATGAAGTCGGTTTTTAAGTTTTTTAAACTTTAATTTTAATTTTATTTATTTTTAGTGATAATGCTATCTATCTAACAACGTTATACCCAATCACTTACTCGCCAATAGGAACCATCAAATCATAATTCATAATGCATGTGTTTCATTAACAGATACAGATTACTGTGGCTTCCATCATCATTTCAACAGCATGAAAGTTAAGGAGTTAAATCTTCCATCATCAGCTCATCTGAATAACCTGAAAGAATACAACTATCGGTCTACGTAAAATGTTTAAAGAATTATCCTCCAACTCCTAACCGTTAAGGAGTTGTACCTTCCTTCATCAGCTCATCTGATGATGATGATGAGATGATGACTACCAGACGCCAAAATTTGAATAGTTTTAGGAAATACATGAAACACGTAATATGTGCCTATAAAATTTGAGGGTTGTTCTCGATTTCCCCGGTATCCCATCATCAGATCCTGACTTGGTGACAATGGGACCCCCTTGGGAGTATATTCTTTCAAATAAAAAAAGAATATTAAAAATCGGTTCACAAACGGCGGCGATATCGCGTAACAAACATACAAAAAAAAAACATACAGTCGAATTGAGAACCTCCTCCTTTTTGAAGTCATACAATTTTAAAAATATTACCACTTTTGATGTCAAAAAATATACTGTAAACCCTGTTTTTGGCAATAATTACAAAAATTCTTGAAAACAAATAGTTAATGTTGAATGAAACCAACACACAAAAATCGGTGACTTTAAGACCTTTCATTTTATTTGAACACATTTTTTTTAAACTTGTTTGAAAGTGATGAAAACTAATAACATCATGTAAAAATCGAGAATTGGGCGTTCGGTTTCAACGTAACAGCCGCGTTGAAGCTAGCATTGATTTGAACTTAAAATGAATAGACTTACGTTCGACATTATTTAAAAACGTTTCAACCTGCTCGGATTGAGTGCTCTTAGGGCCCTAACAATTGGTCTCACAAACGATATTGTGCAATGTTCGCAGGTACGCGCTTTACAATCAAGCGACATTTAGAATGTTTTATGTTTTATTTCTATATTTTTATGTTTAGAACATAAAAATATAGAAATAAAAGGAAAGATTAAAAATGTTGCTAGCCCTACAAGCCTTCACCGTCTGCCGTAGTCGGGCATACACAAATCATAAACAAAAAATAAACATTATACACATTAGGTACACTTCATCTTATCAGCTCACATACGTCCCCCCCGAGGGTCTCGAGCCTACCCTGAATAAGGGCGATCGGGCCTTAGTCGACCACGCGGGCCCAGTGCGGGTTGATCGACTTCACACACAACCTTCGAGTTTCTTCGCAGGCGTGTGCAGGTTACCTCACGATGTTTTCCTTCACCGTAAGAGGTACACTTACTTAGTAGCATAGACTTAGCAAGGTTTATCAGCAGACTTGATGAAAAATATACAAATAATTTGGGTATTTATGGGAGGTACCTTTTTTTTAACAGCTCATATACGTCCCCACCGAGGGGCTCGAGCCTACCCTGAATCAGGGCGATTAGGCCTTAGTCGACCACGCGGGCCCAGTGCGGGTTGGTCGACTTCACACACAACCTTCGAGTTTCTTCGCAGGCGTGTGCAGGTTTCCTCACGATGTTTTCCTTCACCGTTGAAGCAATAGGTAAGTATGTACGTGAGTTTTTGAAAAACTCATTGGTACATTGGCCGTCCAGATTTGAACCCGGTACCTCTGGTTAGATGGACCGAGTCGTTACCGGTTGAGCCACCGACGCTTATTACCTACGGGAGGTACCTTACTTGGATTTTTTTCTGGAATATCATGAAGTATCCAGTACAGTAGTACTTATCAATTCCTAATTATTCACAAAGTTTAGTTAGAATCTTTAGAACCTTTTTTTGGAAAAAAATAACAAACAACCTAAATTTTGCATGAGAGGTAACTTTATTCCAGTTTTTCTTGGAACAACCGACTACAGTTATAGTAACATACCTAGTTACATCGAAATCGTTAGCGCTGTTTAAAAAAATAATTATAAGTGATTTTTAGGGTTCTGTAACTCAAAAGGAAATAATTTTGAACAAAAAAAAACGACTTCAAACAGGAAACTGAGGTTCCTCTCGATTTCAAGAATCATCAAAATCGGTTCATAAACGATGAAGTTATCCGCGAACACACATAACAGTCGAATTGAGAAACCTCCTCCTTTTTTTTATTCATAATTGGTAAGCCCTTGGCATCATCTCACCTGATGGTAAGTGACGATGATGCCGAAGATGGAAGCGGGCTTACCAAGATTCCCCAACGCAATGGAGATATCTTATCTTCATGCCGGAACAAATCAATGTTTTTAACACACTGATGTTTGGCGGCAAGACTTAGATAAGATGGTGGTAGCTAGCCAGGCGGGCTTAGAAAATGCTCTACCACCAACCAAACCGAGTCTTACAAGTTGACCCCACCGGGAATCGAACCCGCGACCTCCTGGTGTAAAGCGAATGGACTAACCATTACGCCACGGAGGCGGTTATTTGAAGTCGGTTAAAAATGGAACCCTTATAGGATCACTTTGTTGTCCGTCTGTCTGCCCGTCCGTCCGTCTGTCTTCAGAAGTATATTTGATTACGCTCTATCGTAAAAACTGTAATACATACAAGCGTGAAACTTGGTGTGATTATAGTACTAATACTGATGTAAAACAACAAACAATAAAAATCGGCTAAGTGTGATTCGTACTCGCGCTAAGGAGACCGAACTGAATGACAAAGAAAGCATATTTTTGTCGTTCGCGTTGATTTCTTTTGCTTGTAATGTGATCATTGTCCGTATAGGGTGAACTCATCTAACTTCGTGACAAAGGCATTTGAGTAATAAAATACCAATAAATTATTAATTACTTTAATTCAGACTTAGCATGAGTTTTAATCAGTCTTTTACGAGGAATATAGGCACAACTAATCACATTTTTGTCTAGAAACCTTAGAGTTATACCAAAGATACTAAATCAAGTCAACTTGCCTAATTCCGTGGTGACCTCTTTAAGTCCGTGATAGCTACTACTTTAATTCTGATATAACGGAATTAGGCAAGTGAACTTTATTTAAGTAGTACAAAATTAATATCATAAAATTAACATAAACATAAAAAAAACAATATAAACATTTTAGTAATATCTTCTAGAATAATTCTTCGGTGTAACACATATCACACTTAAAAATTGTCAGATTAGCGTCAAATTCTTGACTTTGGCAATGTACGTGGTACGTTTTGAAGCAGAAGGAACAAGAAATCCAGTCTGCTCCATTTTCAGAAGCTGCATCTTCTGAGTACCATCTCTTACATATTTCACATAGCCAATCGTCGTCTTCAGTTGTATTTGACTTCTTAAATTGTTTCTTCGCAGGTGCGGTATTAGTAAAAACATTGTATGGAGCGGCAAAAAAAAAAGAACAACACAATGAAGCAATATTTTTTTTAAATTGTTTTTTGCACTAGGCTATCTCTGTTTTGTTTTGTATCATGTAGATACATTACCTGGCCATTAGAAAAACATCATTTTAAACTTTATATATGTAGTATATAAAAATAAATAGTAAAACAAAACAAAAAAAATAAAAAGAAAAAAACTCAAATTAATTGTGTTCTATTGAAATTTTCCGTGATAGAAGAAATCTAAAAAAATATAAACAACAAGGAAATTTAATCAGCTTACTAGATCAGTAATTAGTTATTATAGGTTTTATACAAAAATACTGAGAAAACCTCGGAAATCTGAAGCGGCGGCCGACCCCCGCTAAACCAGATCGGATGTATGGGCGTGTCAGCGGCGCCGGTACAATTTAAATGGTCGTTGGAAGGGATTATAAATACACACCTGCTTAAATTTAAGCGTCTGTTTAATATTACAGCTCGTATTATCAAAACAAATGCTGAAAAATTTTGTAATAAAACTACTCAATTACGTGATAAGTCTAAAAAAGTGTCACTCAATTCCGTGATAGCAAAATATATAATAGTGGCTCAAAGTCGTCATTTTAATTAAGACAAGATAAAACAAATAAAATAACACAAATCTTGTCTACTATACTCAAAACATGTCAATACTTTCAGTTGAAATCACAAATAATTGTACATAACTACTATAATTCTGTGATAGCACAGAAACCACTCAACCACTAAAACGCTAATATTTTTGACGAACAAAATAAGCTCTAACACTAAAACAACGCAGAACTATGACGATTTTTTTACTGCCACATCAAAGGAATATCGATTACAATTCACTTTATTAGAAAGAAGCTAAGAAATTTGTTAAATACTTACGTAAATACAGCAAAGTTCGCCACCAATTCGCAAACACTGCCAAAACCGTCGAGATTTGCGCGCGAACTGACAAAACCGTTATTTGTTGCCATCTCGCTTACTCGAGCGTCCCCAAACTTTACAGACCAATTTTAACTTTATTACCGATGCATAAGGTTGCATTACAAGTCATTGATTTTACTCGTACAGCCTAATGGTAGCGCTCAAACCAAATATCACAGAATTAGGTGAGTCACAGAATTAGATGAGTTCACCCTACTATGTAGTTTTGTGGAGAGGTATGGTGGAACAAAACCTTCGGAGTGCTAGTCCGACTCGCACTTGGCCGGTTTTTTAGACTCTTATAAGTGTAAGACAATCGATCCCCATCAACATCTCAACTTTGTTTTATTTTTGCGACCACAATACCACAGTATATATATATATATATATATATATATATATATATATATATATATATATATATATATATATATATATATATATATATATATATATATATATATATATATACTAGCTGTCCCGGCGAACTTCGTACCGCCTTACATTACATTACACTGCCCTGCCCTACCCTACACTACCCTACACTACACTACACTACCCTACACTACCCTACCCTACCCTACCCTACCCTTCCCTACCCTACCCTACCCTACCCTACATACACTACACTACACTACCCTACCTTACACTACTCTACACTACACTACTCTACCCTACACTACTCTACACTACCCTACCCTACACTACCCTACCCTACCCTACACTACCCTACCCTACCCTACACTACCCTACCCTACACTACCCTACCCTACCCTATCCTATCCTATCTCTCAAGTTGGATCGAACTGCACATGGTGTGCGAATTTTATGATAATCGGTTAAGTGGTTTAGGAGTCCATTGAGGACAAACATTGTGACACGAGATTTATATATATTAAGATAAGATATATTAGTACTAGCGTGACAATACCTTCTTCTCTCCTTCGTCGCTCGAAAGTAAAAGGTAGTTACCATTCATCGATTGTACCTTCTAAGAGCACCTGCTCTGTGTCAAAATCACGAATGACATTGCTTTCGACGTCACTGCCGGTGCCGCCCCATGTCGCGCCCTCGACCGTGTTTTCAGGCGCTTGTTTTGGCTAGAAGTAAAACGGAAGAATGTCCTTAAAAATCGATTAAGCATTACACTTACTTAGTAGCAAAGAATAAAGCTATTATATTAGACTTGAAGAAAAAATTACATATAATTTGGGTTTGTATGGGAGGTACCTTACACATATTTTTTTCTCGCAAAAATCAAGTACCCAGTGCAGAAGGCCTTATTAAGTCCTAACAATTCACAAAGTTTCATTCAAATCGTTACAGCCATTTTTGAGAAAAAGTAACAAACAACTGGATTTGTGTGGGAGGTACCTTATTCCGATTTTTCTTGAAACAATAGACTACCACGTGGCACAATTAACCGTGCTGTAGGTCATATACAGATATAGTAACATAGGTAGGTACCGAGTTTCATGAAAATCGTTAGAGCCATTTTTAGTAAAAAATAATAAGTGTTTTATAATATGGTGGCAACCCTAAAAATTAAGTAAGGGGAAAACCGGCTACGTGCAAGTTTGACACGCACAAAGTAGGGTTATGAAGTTTTTCAAAAAATAAATCTTTATTTTAAAAAACAAAATTATATTTACAGTTGGTAATAAAACATTTTGTATGGAAAAATCTATGAACTTTTGACAAATCCAACTGTATATCTTAAGTTTTAAATTATTACTCCTAAACTAGGTAAGCCTACTAATTAGTCGTGATAGTTTTCTTTTAAAATTGATTATATGTCCTACTACACTCGACAGCAAAGAAAACGGGTCGGTAACAAAAACCTCAATAACTTCCAAAATATTGTATCTAGCTTTATGAAATAAAGACTGTATTAAAGACGATTTTATAGTGCTTAAATAAAAATAAAAATAATTTATAAAAGTTTCAGATTAAAAAGTATATTTTGAATTAAAGTAGGTTAAGTAAAAATGACAATTTTTCACTAGATTTCAAAAAATTTGCTAGGGTGTCAAATGTGGAACTTTCACACATTTCAGTATTTTGTATTACCATCACCAGCTATTAAAATAGCTGTTACACGGTTTGGCATGCTTTTCACCAGATTTCCGAGCCGATGCTGAGGAATATTCTCCCATTCCTCTATCAGTGCTTCTTTCAGTTTACGAAGCGTGATTGGAGGGGAATTTCGCTCACGTCGTTCCAGTTCTTCCCAGGCATGCTCGATGGGGTTCAAGTCTGGGCTGCGTGCTGGCCACTCCATGTTTGCAACATCATCAAGGTAGTAAAACACTATCAGAGCTGTATGGGGACGAGCGTTATCTTGCATAAAGATGGCGTTCTCGCCAACACACTCATTTAAGATTATATCAGGGCGTTTTTTAGTAGGCGGGCGTTAATATGGCAAAATACCTTATGTATACCTATTATCTTTATGTTATAGAGTTGTATTCGTTTTTAGGGTTCCGTAATAGTTTCGCAATATCTATCCGTCTGTCTGTCTGCGGCTTAGCGCAGAGTCTATTATTAGTAAAAAGAAAGCTGTAATTTAGCATGGATAATACATATTGATCACGTTGAGAAGGTGGTTCAAAAAAATTAAGAAAATTTTTTTTAGGTATCTCCCCTACCTACATGTAAAGTGGGGGTGTTTTTTTTATTTTATTTATTTAAAAGGAAAACTATCATGGATAAGTGGGCTTTCTTAGTTTAAAAGTAATAGTCGACCAACTTAAGATGTGCAGTTGGCTTTTTCAAAAGCTCATAGATTATAAGTTCATACAAAATGTTCTATTACAAACTGCAAATATATTATTGTTTTTTTTTAAATATACATATTTGTTTTTTAAAGACTACGGAACGTTACATTGCGCGCCGGTTTTTATGTATATTATATTTACACCCCGTATATTATACACGTCAAACTTAAATGGCAGTGGGCAGGGCTCGTAGAACAGATGGCCGTTGGGGTAGTAAAGTTCTTGGCAACCGCGCACCGGAAAACGTAGCATAGGCAGGCGTCCCACTCGGTGGACCGATGACCTGGTGCGAAGGTCGTGGGAAGCCGCTGGATGCGGGTAGCGCAGAACCGGTCGTCGTGGAAATCTTTGGGGGAGGCCTATGTCCCAGCAGTAGACGTCCTTCGGCTGATATGATGATGATAATATTATATATAAAAACCTGTTACCAACAAGTAAATAGAATATATAATCCCTACTAATATTATAAATGTGAAAGTAACTCTGTCTGTCTGTTACGCTTTCCCGCAAAAACTACTGAACGGATTTGGCTGAAATTTGGTAGGTAGACAGATTAGGACTTGGATTAAGACATAGGCTACTTTTTACCACGCTCGCGAGCCGCTTGCGGCTCGCGCACTGCGCACCCTCGAAAAGTCATAGAAACGTGGTCCACGCGGGTGAAGCCGCGGGAAACAGCTAGTATTATATATAAAAACCTGTTACCAACAAGTAAATAGAATAAATTAAAACTCTTGTCACACAAAAGCTTGTACTCAAAAGTTTTTAGGCTTTTCTTAAACTTATTACTTTTATATGAAATATTGATGCACAGATTTTTCATTAAACATAGGAAATCACATAACTTTCAGCCTACCAACTATTAAGGAACTCGCCCTCAAATCAGAAACGAGAAGATCCGTAGAAGATCCAAAGTAACCGACATAGCTCTAATAGTCGCTATACTTAAGTGGCAGTGGGCGAGGCACATAATATCTCGTAGAACAGATGACCATTGGGTCAGTAAAATTCTGGAGTGGTGAACGCGCACCAGAAGACGTAGAATAAGCAGACCTCCCACTCAGTGTACCGACGGCATGACGAAGGTCACGGGAAACCCCTGGATGCAGACAGCGCAAGACTGGTCGTTATGGAAATCCTAGGGAGAGGCCTTTGTCTTACAGTGAACGTCTTTCGGCTGATGATGATGATGTATTATACCCGGGAAACGTGGCCTTCGTTGCTCTCGTGGGCATGACGCAATGCATCGCTTGCCAGCGCTGCCGCCGCCAAGCATGTCCATACCGCGCACCGCTGCAATACAAATCATCATTTATGTCACAGTCTATAGAATTCTGTCCAACGAAGACGTCTAGGATGGGCAAACGTGCGGGGCACAAGGGGCGAAATAGGGAGGTCAAGCTGCACTAGTCACCTTTCGGGAATATCCTTAAAAGCGCCAGCATGCAGCTTCAACGGATACCAGTAACTAGTCATGTCGGCTTTGATGCAAAAATAAAAGGCATTGATTTCTGTATCACTGGCACAGATAAAATACTAGTTACTTCGTAATCACTGGTCTGTTTCATCTATGCCAGACGATTAGAACTGTGCCATTCTCAGGGCCTGCGATCTCTTTTCAGCAGCCTCCCTGTCTGTACTCGCGAGAACGATGAGGCGATAATACGTGCGGTGCCCAGGCCGGCTGCAGGACGGAGCCTTCACGTTTTCAATTCAATTAATTTATTTAGAGAAATTATTTGAATTGCAAAATTCGGAATATTAGCTGTGATATTTAGTAAGGACTAATGTTACAAAATGTAAAAATGTGTTTGTTTGTTACCTTTTCACGCTTCAACACCTCGACAATCTTGATGAAGTGACGTGCAGGTAGCCTAGCCTGTGTCACTGGGAAGGACATAGGCTACTTTTTATCCCGTGAAAATAGCATAGTTCGATGCAGTTCCTGAGGGAACTGAAAAAATACTATTTTTTGGTTTATTTCTTTAACATCACAACGGAACAATGGATTGTTGTGATTTTTGCACAGATATTTAAGGTGGTGCGAAATGACACAAGTTACTAATTAGTATATCATAACTGAGGGATCTGTGGAAAACTTATGTCCACGCTCGCGAGCCGCTTGTAAAGCGAAGCCGCGGACAAAAAATAGTTTGTTATTAAACAGTGTTCCATTATTTGTTAGTAAACTTAGCATAGGTTGGTAAGTTCACAATAATTTAATGTCAATATACTTATAGATAATTTAAAAAATAATTTATCTATCACAAACAACACAAAAATAGAAACCGGCCAAGTGAGAGTTGGACTCGCACACTGAGGGTTCAATACATTTTTATAGATTATCTATATATACATATACAAGATACTACTATATGCCGCTGCCATCATGTCTCTTGTATTTACTTTTATTTTATTTTTTATGAGTTTTTAAAAATCAACAATAGAACTACACACTTTGTGAAAATTTCAACTGTCTACCTATTAAGGTTTATGATATAACTACAGCCCGCTGACAAACAGACGAGACGAAGAGAAGGATCCTTAATAAAACCGGTAAAGTGCGAGTCAGAAAAGCGCACAAAGAGTTCCGTACCTTCATACTAGATGGCGTAGTTTCTTCACGTTAAAAAAAACACGTTTTTTGTATGTAGACTTTCACTTTTTCAAATTTTTTGTATTTGTTGTTACAGGGGCAACAGAAATACATAATCTGTGAAAAATTTACTAGCTATCACGGTTCATGAAAAACAGCCTGGTGGCAGACGGATCATCGGATTCTTAGTAATATGGTTTCGTTTTTACCGTTTCGGTACTGAACTCAAAAATTATAAAATCATGTAAAATACATTCGATTTACAAAACATACTCCCAAACACTCTAAGTCCTACCCTGCTTCATGACGTGCGAGTTAAACCTCCCTCCCTGCAATGACTTCCAGAATACTGTTGTGGTGGTGCTACTCCACACCCTTCTTCTTCTTTTCGAATCGATGGTTTGGGCATCATCACATCAGCCGAAAATCGTCCACTGCTGGACAAAGGCCTCCCCTAAGGATTTCCACGACGACCGATCCTGCGCTGCCCACATCCATCACATCCCGCTATCTTCACCAGGTCTTCGGTCCACCGCGTGGGAAGTGGCAGTGGGCAGGGCACATAGCTCGAAGAACAGATGGCCGTTGCGGCAGTAAAGTTCTCGAGTGGCGACCGCGCACCGGAAAACGTAGCGTAGGTTTGGATATGGTCACTTAGTTATTTTATATTTTACTGGCCCAATTTTCAGTCCGGACCCTACTTACGTATAAAGGAAACCCCATGTCGGATTTAAGGCGGTAATATTACAGATTTTCGTTATTTTTGACGTCAATTACTCCTAAACGATAGAAAACCTAAGGTTGAAAAAAAAAGACCCTTATTGTTGATGATGTTCCTGAAAGTCAAAAGCTATTAGAAACACGATTGAGCAGTTTTGGCAAAGTATATACGAGTATATTAGTACTATCGTAGCTTTGGTACGAAAGAAAAAAATCCCAAAGATAGGTCTACACCGTTACTTTTAACTCTACTTATGACTAATTTTTTGTAGTATAAATTTTTAAAAATAATACAAAAATATTTGTTATGATGATACAAAGTGAGTAATGTTATTATTTTTTATACTTTCATTGTAGTTTTTGATTGAAATGAAAAACCATTGAAAAAGTGAGGTTATTTTCTTTACTCTTTACTAGGGATGCATCGATACGCCTTTTTGCCGATACGATACCGATACCGATACTCTTATAAAAATATCGGCGATACCGATACCGATACCGATACCGATACGCTTATTGAATTCAAAAAGGAAGGTAGAATAAATAAAACACAATTAATTAATAGTTTTAGTAATCAAAATTAACATTTATAAGATTTTTATTTAAAAAACAAATGATTCTTAAGTTTTGCGGGCAAAGGCGATTTCGCAAGTCTGTTTGAATAACCTGCGGTGGAAAATAGTCTCTCAGATGCGACAGATGCCTCGTTTGCAACGAAATAGATGGGACAACACGCGCGTTTACATTACATTTTTAAAGCGCGAAATTTGAAAAGTATCGTTGAATCTGCTATAAAAATATCGCCGATACCGATATATCGGCAAACCCGAAGTATCGCCGATATATCGGTATCGGTATCGGTATCGGATGCATCCCTACTCTTTACACGTTAAGAGGAAGACAGAGACAACTGTTCCAATCAACACCTCGCCTTGTGGAGTTTTTCATTTCCTATATGGGTGTCAGACCACAACTAAAAGATGCCCTTCCCCGGCACTTAAAGATTTGTAAATCTGTCTTAGGAAGAAGTAGACAAAGAGTTTAAATTAGAGATTTTGTGTATAAGATGATAATAGGCCCTCGAGTGCATATATCTTACGTACACGGTAAATATCCCCTTTTAAAGTAATGTTTTTTTTTTTGTAAACGGTTGTTTTCAGCTGCAGATGATGATGATGATGATACAAGAATTGCTCACTAGATATTTACCGTTAGCGAGCGAATGCTTCGCCTCATTTCCACATACTCCGAAACTGCCTCGAATGACCAATAAAATGAATTCGATTATTTTTTCGATTGATTCTGACCAAATACATGCTATAATAATATTACCAATGTAATGTTAAAATCACAAGGCGTGTAAGTACACTATGCTGGATAAATAATATTAAAACAGTTGCTCGAAAAGTGTTACTTTATATTCCAGTTTAATGTGCGCAAAATTGATTTTAGCCCACACGTGCTTTATACTTTACCACTTTTTTATTTTATGAAATAAACAAATAAAATAACCAACGATAGAGAATCTTCTTTGAGACTTTTGAAAGGACAATTTTATACAATTTAAAAAAACTAAAACCCGACTACAGAAAAATATGAAAACAAGAGTTTCCCGCCTGAAATCATAGCCTTTATTTTCCCTTCATCTGCCTTGGTCCCAAGCCATAATAATAGTTACTTAAGGTAAAAAATTGGATTGCTACTATGGCTAGTATCACAGATAAGAAAAATTTTTTCCGCTCCGATAGATTGCGTAAGGAGGCGTGGCACGCGCGTCGCCTTCATGCATAAACGGTTAGGTTGCTGTCATTCGTAAATGATTGTACTGCGCAGAAATTGCACAACTTCATGACAAGCTGAGCTCCGAGTATTTTTGTAACAAAATGCCGAAATGTGCAAAAATGCAAGTAGTAAAGTGAATTTAAAAAATGGAGGAGTTTCTTACCATCTGTAAGTGAAAAACATTAATGAAAATCAATAGTTATATAGAAATATGAATATTTGTTTTTGGGTCTTTGTTATTTAGTGCGAGGGTGTTGTCGATATTTTTCAACGATATATTTTTATTTTTACTTTCAGTTTTCCAAAAAATCCTGAATTGAAGGAAAAGTGGATCACAAGTACAGGGCGTAACAGTAATTGGTTTCCCACAAAAACAAGCACTGTTTGCTCAAAGCATTTTAACGATGATGACTTTGTGGTTACACCAAACAAAAAATACATAAAATGTTTTGCTCTGCCTCATGTAGACGTTTGCATACTGACTTCAGTACGTATCGGTCGTTCTAATATTTTCTTTACTTTTTACAAATTTACAACCCCATAGTACTGGGAAACATAGTTTGGGGCTAGATGAAAGTGTTTGATTTGTTCATGAATATTTTTACTGTAAGTAGGTGAGTATCTAGTAAGCATCTTTAAGTAGCAAAAATTATAGTTTTAATAAAGCTTTAGGCCCGGGGGCCCCGTATAATTGATACGGCAAATACGGCGGTAGCTACGCCCCTGGCTTTAGTTTAGTTTTCCTTGAAATAAATCGTTAGTACAGGTAACCAACAAAGTATTTCGTGGCTTAAAAAACTTAATAGTTTGTTACACATTCGTAAAAACATAAAACTCGAAGTAAACAGAAAAAGGTTGCTAAGCAACGCATATGTTGACAGTTATAAACAGCAATAAGTACCTATTTACAGTGGCACGACTAAGCAGTCCGCGGACTACGGTAAATATTAAATATTAGGGTAGTAAATTATTAGGTTTACTTTTTGTAAGTACGAAGTATTTATGTATAGTAACATTACATTGTTTAAAAATAGTAACTAAGGGTTTTATTATCTTCGCATCGGAACCCGCTTTAGGTACATCATTTTATTAGCCAAGGGACGTCCACTGATGGACAGAGGCCTCCCCCAAGGTTATCCACAACGACCGCTCTTACGCTGCCTGCAAGCAGCGGTTGTCGGTCCACCGAGTTGGAGGCCTGCTTAATCTACGTTTTTCGTTACGCGGTCGCCACTCAAGAACTTGACTGCACCAACAGCCATCTGTTCTATGTACAGGTTGTTAGGTTGTTGTTGTATTCTAACTTTGTATAAATTCTGAAATTGCAGTAATGTTTTAAAACAGAAGTTGTTCAGTTTCATGAGTAGCTTTCTTAAAAAAATGTGTTCTATTAACATCCTATAAGTACTTCGATTTTTTTTCAGTTTGATACAAGTCCAATAAAAGTAGACAATGTTTCTGGATCGGCTCTGAAACGAAAACAGCACGTAGTTGAAGACACAATTACCAGTTCCAGTGGCGCGACTCCAGCGGGAACACCCGCAGGCCGTAGCAGGACTTCTGGTGGACGCACTCCGTCACGTCCTTAGCCGTGACCGAGTGGTGCAGCCACGACACGTAGAGCGCGACGTTCGGTGTGGCGGCACGCAGCAACGGAGCCCTCTTCCAGTGCGGCCGTACCACACAAGCTTCTGCGAGGTTGCCTTCGGAATTTGCACCTCCTCTGTACCAAGGTGAAACCCTCCTCATCCACCCTGGCAAGAAGGGTCGCTCGATGTAGGCGGCGACCTCGGTTTTCCGGACGACTTAGGTGGTGCGGGTCGCCGGCGGTGGCGTGCGGTGGCGGTGAAGTCACGGCAGCTCGCACGAACCAGCGGCGTTGGGTTGTCGGACACAGGCGCCCGCGGCGGGGGCTGAGCGGCCGCGCGGGCAGCGCTCACAGGCGGCGACACAGGCTGCGACGAAATCGCTGACACGACGGAGCTCGACGTCGGTTGTTTGTCGAGGGCTCCACGTAGCGCGTCGATGTAAGCTGGCCTAGTTTCAGTGCTGTGTAGCGAACGTACTTCATTGCATGTCGGTCAGACTCTTTTTTAGGAACACGATGTCCTTCAGTAGGCTGGTGACGTCGACGTGGTCGAACCTGACAGGCGGTAGTTTGGCCAGCTCCCGCGCCACAAACGACGGCATATCGTCAGAGTCCGTCTCCTTCAGGACCTTAATGATGTCTTGAAGGGACTTCTTTCCATGTTCATCACCCCTTCTATGGGGAGCGAAGGTGCCGCAGATCTTCAGTGACCGGTAGAGCACCTCTTTGGCGCTGCAGATGTCACTCACGCTGAAGTTGCTGGAACAGATGTGGATGGCAGACAGCTCGTCCATCACGTCCAGCTTCTGCTGCAGGAACGCCAGGAGCTATTTGACGATGGGTGGCGCGTCGGAGGTGCTCTTGATGACGCGAGCAGCGGTGCGAGCCGCGCTCGACACGTAAAATGTATCACTATTAATTCCCTGACTCGGTAAATCGACCGCATCGCAGCGCGCATTGCACAGAACTGTGACACTATATTATAGTAAAGTGTACGTACGTGTAATATTATAGTACGTGTAATAAACACCTAATCGATATCTGACGGTCCTTGAGGGCTCTGACGACGGATCCGTGGTCACTTTCGTAGCAATCAACGCAGTAACTGAAAAACCTACCATACCTCGCATTCCTAATATAATCTATCGATATTAAAAATGTCTAACTATAACAACAACACTATGAAAATGAAACCTTTTTCGGAAAAATTATTGCACGGAAAGTTTCAATTGAATAACCTTACTTCTAGTATTACGATCTGAAATTTTATTCGAAATAAATGTTTTTTAATGAATTGCACAACATTACATATTATTTATTTAGTTCTAAACAATCACATTACTTTTTAAATTTAGTGTTCATCAATTAAACTGGGCAGTTTTACTATTCTGGTATCACCTTACCGTTGTCATTCTGTCAATTTTCATAAACTCAATCTTATTAAATACAGTTTTAAGTCTATTTTTATTAAATGATTTTAAAGGTTTGTTTTTTTTGTTTTTGGGGGAGGTTACTTTAAAAAAATACCCAATAGCATCAACCTGTTTGTAGTGTGCTGTATGTGTAATGGCTCGCTCGGTGCTAGTACTAAAAAAAATAAACATCAGCGTTCTATTTAATTCTTCTATTCTGTGGCTGATCAAGAGAAAAATAGAGGCTATGATATCAACTCTTGTTTTAATACTTTTTTTTTGTTTCTTCTCTCCGGCCAGCCTAGCGAAACTCTATAGAGAAAATTGTTTATATGAAACTGTTACGAATCAAAGAGAATATAACAACGAACTATGTTTGTCTCTTTCTACCTTGTGCAAATGTCTCTTTCTTGATCTGACAATTTCGGATTCGCTCACTGACAAATGCCATTTAGTCAGGCACCAAACAGTATCTATCCTTTTATTGCGTCGTTACGAAGATTTCTGTGTGTTTTGGTTTTTTCCATAAATACAGGCTTAAATAGTGGATACACGCTGTGTGACATCGTTAGAGTAATTAAATAGTTATCTGGGGTGTAATAACAGCAATAATGAATTATAAAACTTGTGAAATCTGTGGATTGAAAGCCGGCCGGACTAACAATACAAAACGTACGTTTATGGCGAAATTTCCCTTAGTTAGATGATAAAAAGGTATTATTAATTCATTATTTTTATTCTTTAACTTGTCCTTAACCTTCTTATAAGAGATTTAATCCAAGTTTTACGAAAAATTTTGTTACCAAACCAAATGCAATAGGTATAGTGTGGACGAACTTTTATCGATAAGTAAATATCGATATTTTGATTTTTATATTCAGGTTATTTTTAATTAGTTTGGGGCATTAAAGTTTTCGAGTGGCGACGTAGATGTAGAGTAGGCAACGACCTGGTTAAGGTCGGGGGAAGCCGCTAGATACGGGCAGCGTAGGACCGGTCATCGTGGAAATCCTTGGAGGAGGCCATTGTCCAGCATTGGATATCTTTCGACTGCTATGATGATTATTATTACGTGTATTAATTGCAGTGAATTTTTATTTCAGAATGATCCCTGCATTAATATATTAAACTTTAAAATTTCGATGTTGGAAAATAACTTCAAAAACAATGTCATAACGAAGTAGGTAAGTAATCACTAATCACACCGGTTATTATGTTCTAAGATAATATTTTGTTCTATTTTGTTTTTACTTTTTACAGCTTGGAAGCCACTCTATAAAAATAATCATCGACATTGGGTCACAATTGAGGAAGGATATCTGAATAACCTGGCTGCAACTTCAACTTATCATGATATCACCGCTGCATTGTAGTTAGAATCAAACACTGATTAAAACAAGCTCAAGCATATATTGTTTGCTGCAAGTTCTTCAAGAGTGTGATTGTGTTCTGGTTATGTTATCTGCAACATCAGGTCTAAAATGCTGTTGTGTGGTAATTAAGTCTACATACATGTACAAAATTTCAAAACAATCCGACGAAAAGAAGTAGAATATATTGGGTGCAAAAAATTGTGTAGGACCCGTTAACTGGGCGTTCTAATCATCATACTAAACAACTTTACCCCAAGGAACACCCAGTCAATTCTCAAAATAAATATAATTCACCCTCCATACAAAAATACACAAAATTGGTCGATCCGTTATTCGATTTGTGTGAAGTTAATTTTTTTTAGATTTCAGCATAACCATAAAAGAAATATGTTCAGAATGACGAGTAGAAACCTCAATTAAGGGGACCTACACCAATTTCGTTACATCCTGTATATCCATGGTTGAGATCCTTGAACCAACTAGGAAAAGAGCTGATAATCTTTGAACGACTGTAACAATTTTCTAGTTGAACCCAGTCTTTTAAAGTAAAAAAACACACTAAAGTCGGTTCATCCGTTTGGGAACTAATGCCACTGACACATACAAATAAATATACAGACAGACACACAGCAAAAAATTCAAACTATTGACAACCCTCTTTTATGTCGGAGGTTAAAAATTTAATTGTGAACTTATATGAAGTAGGTTTAAAAGAAACGAAATATGTTAAATAGATTTTGAAACGCCAGAAGTAGGTAATAATGAAACTCGTAGATGTAGTTCGATGTTTATTCGGGCAGGGCGAAACTTGAAAACAGCTCATCAAGAAAATGCAGGTTGGTAATGACTCGCTCCTCTTTTTTTAACTCAACGGCCGGCGACGGCCGCGCCATCTACCTCGTACTAAATCGATTGACAATTTACAGATACAAACTACAACAATAAAGTGGAGTTACAAGATTACATTGCTAGATGGCACTAATAGTACAAATCAACCTATGACAAACCAAATGTCTATCGATTATTATTTGTAACTATTTATTTATAATTTAGAAATGCTTTATTTAATTAATTCATACATAAATAACTATCTCATCGCTCATGTGCGGTTGTTGGTGGCGCTAGTGCTCGTGGAGGCTGTTAACAATTTGTAATTATCTGCAGTAAATAAAACGTTTAAATTTTACCGAGTTTTTTATTTATGAAAATTAATTACAAAATTATTTTGCATCATATTATTCTTTTTATCGAACTTGACACCCTTCTCTGTCATCGACATCCCATCTCTATCCTAGTCTTTATCAGTTTCTCATGTTGGCAGCAGCGTCGTAAGACCAAACTGAATATAAGTAGGGCTGCCATTTTTCATTTTATTCTATTGGTATTAGTATTCGTACGCGTTCAATACAAAGCTATAATTCCTTTCTATGTATGGGAGTCCCGACTCTTAAAAACGTAGTTTATTATATTCTCTTTGTCTCCGGCTTTCAAAAGCGCGGAGAAGGCAAAGGTGACTAAGACCATACAGCCAAGTCTGACGTATTTAAGCTTCCTTTAGTTTTTTGATTTGTAATGCTAGTGCCGGTGCATTACCAATCTTCTCTGAAGTTCTTGACAGCATTTGCAGCAGCTACATTGTGAGGTGGAACACCCAGTTGCTGTAGGTCGTCTATAAAACTGCACCCAGAGCAAGTTGCGTTCTCACGTCCTCCTTCGTTTTATTTTCTTGTTCTCCACATTGCTCACGTGTACTAGACAATTTTCTCCAAAATGCACCACTTCTTGCACAAAATCCTAGCAGAAAACAATGAAAAAACAACAAAATAAAACTACGAATGTGACTACCACAAATCCCGCCAAAAAAAAACTCGCCTTGTTTTATTTAATACTTATCCGTAGTCAGGTTTTAGTTTTTTTTAACTTTTATCTTTTTTCCATATTTTTTAGGCTCAGAGTATAACGCCACCCCACCTCTCTACCCACGAACGCGTGTCGTGTCCCTTTGAAATTAAAATATTTGCATATTATGTAGGTATTAGAATTTGCCCGTTAAGATCTGTTACAAGCGACTTCCAAAAAAAAGGATGAGGTTCTTAATTCGTCTGTATGTTTTTTTTTATGTGTGTTACCTCATAACTTTTGCCTGGGTAAACCTATTTTTATGATTCTTTTTTGCTAGTGCTTCCCGTGTGGTCCCATAAATTTTATCAAAATCAGTGTAGTACTTTATTAGAAAATTAACAAAAACCAAAAATAATAATGCATAAATTTACTAAGCTGTTGCGATGAAAGTCGGTTTTTAACGTGTTTAGCGTTTTCAATTATTTGATACCAATATGTTTGAAACCGATATGTTAAATGGTTGTTCAATTCGCCTATAAAATCCGCCATGTTTATTTTTTTAAAACGCTTTATATTCTAAGACACGCGTAGTTATGGCACAAATCCAAAGACACCACATTTGTTAAGATCGGTTAAGTGGTTTAGGAACTACGAGAGAACAGATGAACATCCACATACATACATACATAGACTCCAAAATTTGCAAATATATCAATATATTGTCAGGAATGTACATATTAAAACAAGCACTATTACAATGAACCTAAAACTAAAAACCTTAAAAAATATAATACCTATAATAATAACTAAAATATATTATTAAAAGGAGTCAAAATATACATAGACTGTCAAAAACATAACCCTCCTTTTTTCGTAGTCGGTTAAAAATAAGTAGTTTCTATCTATCTATTCTTTAATTTTTGGCTTCTCATAACTTGTTTTCCACCAAAAGGTTACACAACGCTAGTTGGCTAGATTCTCTTTGGGTTATGTCTTAGTGAAGGAAGAAGAATAAATACACTCAATCACATGCACACATAAATACTATGCGCGCGTGCTTAATAATACGTAGCGCATATATTTTGTAAAGTATTGTTGTTTTAAATTATTTTAATTTTTATACTGTATCTCTGTGTTGTTTATTAGTTATGGAAGCGCGGATTCTTCTGGCACAAGTATTCTTATACTTAAAAGAAGTCTCCTGCAACATGTATTATTTTTCACAATGAGATACCGCAATAAACTTTTTTCATTTTTCATTTTTTCATTTCACGGTTAGTAACTAATTAGTAATCTGTGCCACGGTGGCCTGCGTCACAAGGAGACAGATTAATGGCGCATAAAGCGCATAAGTTACGTCAAGGAGTAGGGTCATCTTTTCCAAGGCGATTTCACTGCTTACAATAGTATCTCTTAGTCGTGAATACAAAAAAAAATGGTTGTCTGTAAAGTCGGTTTACGGATGACAGTTTTACGTTATAACAAGTACCCGCCCAAGTCCCCGTCCAAGTACCCGTTCGATTCCCCGTCCAAGTGCCCGTCCATGTGTCCGTCCGAGTCCCCGTCCAAGTCCGCTCCAACTTCCCTTTTGTGTTTCCTCACAGAGAATCGACCGCATTGGAACACCTCTTGTGAGCTCCTGGAAGCCTACTACTTTTAATCCATTGACACACTTGTTTGACGGTTCGTCCGTCCGTCCGTCCGTTCGTCCGTCGAAGTCCAAATCCAAGTCCAAGTGCAAGTACAACTCTCGCTTGCACGCTCGGCTCAGCCGTAACATAACAATGACGTCACATAATCATAATCATAATAATTTATTGGTAAAAAATATTTTACAGGTCATTTTATAAATTGTTTCGTAATAATATGAACAATTAAATTGTCAATAACACACATATTTAAATAATATAATACTTAATAAAAAATATTTATATTTAGGTACTTCAAAGAACTAACAACTAAAAAATAGTTTACACATTGTGTAAATTTAAAAAGTCTTGTAATGAATAAAACGTGTGCTCAATGAGCCAGCGTCTGAGTTTTGTCTTAAAACTTGTTGATGAGGGAGCTTCAGTAATTTCTACCGGGAGTTTGTTAAAAATTGCCGGTCCAAGCACATGCGTCAGCTTGCTTGACTTGGCGAGTCTGCATCGCACAGGCAGGAGTCTGTCCATATTGCGGTGGTTTCGATTATGTACATCTTTAGGCGTCTGGTACTCTTCACGATGGATATATACATAGGTAGCTAGCTGAAGGATTACTAAGGATGGTAGTGTAAGTATGCCCAGGCTTTTAAACAACGGCCTCGCGGATGTACGGCGCGATGCTTGCACAATCGCTCGTACGGCTTTTTTCTGCATGCGGAAGGCGCGCTCCCATTCGGCAGCGCACCCCCACAGCTCTACCCCGTATTGCAAGAGCGACTGTGCTGTCGCAAAATAGCTGGACCGCACCACCTCTCTCGGGACCACCCGAGCCAGCCGTCGGAGGGCGAAACTGACTCCGCCAATTTTCCCACACAGCTTGGTTATGTGAGATTCCCAAGTCAGGCCGCGGTCCAGTTCGAATCCAAGAAAGATGGTGCTGTTCACCTGCTCAACGCGCACTCCATTCACACTCAGCGACAGATCCCTCGGAAGCTTCCCTCCCAGGTGAAAGTGCAGAAAGTGCGTCTTTTTTAAATTTAAGGCTAGTCCGTTGCAGTGAAACCACCGCGAGAGCTGGATCATGGCATCGTTAAGTCGTTGTTCCAGTTTTTCCAAAGTCGGTGCGCAGACGATACTGGCTACATCGTCAGCGTACATGTAGATGTCGCCAGCTGGCACCGCTTCAGGTAAATCGTTTAAAAGTAACGAGAAAAGAATATTCGATACCGATGATCCTTGGGCTACACCCATCGTAGTGTTCAAAGAGTCTGACTTTACGTCTCCCCCGTCGCACACCACCACCTGCGACCTGTCACTAAGAATGTCGGCGAATAGGTCGGCAGCACGACCACCGATACCATAGTGTTGCATCTTGGCGGCGAGAACATGGTGATCTGCTACGTCAAACGCTTTAGACAGATCGCAGCACAGCACGGCCACCTGCAGGCGCTGCTCACGCGCCTCCAGCACGCGCCGGACCACCCGCCGCGCCAGCGCGCTTGTGGAGCGGCCCGCGCGGTACGCGAACTGCCGCTCCGACAGAGCGCCCGTCGCGTCGAGATGCTCAGTTAAACGAGAGCATAACCCATTTTCCAGCACTTTTGCTATCGCCGGTATTATAGACACTGGTCTGTAGCAATCTAAATCTTCCTTTTTTCCTTTTCCCTTATAAAGTGGAGAGATCTTACTCACCTTCAGGGGTAATGGATAGGTTCCCTCTTTAAGACATTGATTGTACAGTGCGGCCAATGCCGGCGATAGCGTTGCTGCAACTGAGTTAAGTAGCTCCATAGATATGTCATATATATCTTTTGTGGGCTTATGCGGTATACGAGTGCTGATGATGTGGTAAACTTCTTGCGCGCTGAAAGGCGTCAGGCGCAGTGAGCGGTCCGACGGCGCGCGGGCGGCGCGCAATGCAGCACAGGCTAACACTGTGTCAGCGCGCGGGGCTCCGCACAAGGCAGCGGCTCCTACAAATCTAGCGTTCATAGCGTTCGCAGCGTCCGATTTTGAAGTAAATTTTATTCCGTTTGATACAACTTATATCTGTAAACTGGGTAAGAGGGTGAGTAGATCTACCTCTCTCCTTGTTTACAATGTGCCACATCATTTTACTTTTATTTTGACTACCTTTTATTAAATTGGAATAATAATCAAATTTTTTCTCCGATATTAATTTATTGTATAATAAATTCATGTCGTTTATTTTTCTCTTTAAGTCGTCATTATAAGGAAATACGCAACTTAATTTTATCATATCAAATAGTAAAAATTTTAAATTAATAATATCATCAGTTACCCAGGAGTTATTTCTTGAAGTAGGCTTCTTTTTAAGGGGAAAACATATGTCAAATTTATTGCAAATTACATTTATCATAGATTTCGTCATATTCAAAGCAGAGCCGCCACTTCTTTCCCATACATCAACCCAATTGATACTATCAATAGATATCACAAAATTGGTGCGATTACTTTTAGAGTAGTCGCGCACAACGCGGGCTGGTGTAGGTTCGATTCTCGGACGCGCAATTTCTGTGCGCACCGCAATATGATCAGAGAGGTTAGTTGTGACTGGGGATGCACATACCGTTCCCGCCTGTGCGTTGGTATAGACTTGGTCTAAGCTAGACTTCGTGTCCTGAGTGATTCGCGTGGGAAAATCAACTTTATTCCTGAAATCGTAAGTCGACAAAAGATCAACTAACTTTTTGGAATCAGTACTTTCCATTATTACGTTAATATTCATGTCGCCTACTATAACACAGTCTTTTCCGCTCTCGCTGGCTTTTTCGAGCACACCTTCAAGGTGAGTCAAAAAATCAGTAGCACTTATTAAGTTTGTCCGATAAACACATATGATAATTAAATTAAAGTCGATAAGTTCAATTGCTGAAATTTCACAAAATAATTCATTGGATAGATTACAAAAGTCAATTAATTCAATAGCTCTGTGATTGTCTTTTATAAAAATACCTGACCCTCCATGAATGTGTTGTTTACGACACTAGCAAGATAACAAAGTGTACCCGTCTAGATTAATACACTTAAGCTGGTTGCTTGTCAGCCAGTGTTCGGTCACAGCTAAGATGTCACATCGTAACTCAGCTTTGAGTAGAACTTCAATTCTATGCGTTTTATTATTAATGGACTGCACATTTTGGTGACAAACAACCAACTTACGTGAGCGCGAGGTGTGCTCGTCGGGTGAGTCATACGTTGTTGCTAAAGTGGTACTTGTCGTCGTCGTCGTCAGAGGCATGCGTCTACTGAGGCGGCTGTTCGAGTGAGGCGGACTGTCGTGGCGCAGGCGCCGGCGCGGGCACGGTGGTGGTGGGGACAGCGCCGCTGATGCGGTGGGGGCTGCTTGACCGGTCGCTGGCGTAACGTGACAATGACTTAACAATTTTTCGTGTATGCAGCCCGTGTCATCCATTTATAAGACGTTATCACTTCAATAACTTAAAAAATAAACCCGCCTGCCACTTGATAAAAACTTAAGCCCTATATTTTGGCCATTCGAGAAAAAAAATATCGTAAGTCCCACCTTTTTTTTTTATTCACAATTGGTAAACCCTTGACAACATCTCACCTGGTGGTAAGTGACGATGTTGCCGAAGATGGAAGCGGGCTTACCAAGATTCCCCAACGCAACCTGCTCCCAATTGCTACATTTACACATGTATATAGACGTACATATACAAAAAACTAGATTTAAATTAAGGGCAGACATGGGTAACTAATTACCCTGAAATTAAATACCTATTTCATTTAAAGATCCTAATATTATTTACCTCGATGCAGTTTTCATTTCCGCCATTGCATAATGTCCCATATTTGGGCAACCGTAATTGCCACCTCTTGCTGCATACTGTACCATATATGAACAACATATATTTTAATCTCTAAAATAAAAACTTCTTATCGAATTTTTTTTAAGTATTTTTTTAGGGTTTCCCTGGGTCTAATCTACAACATATATTTTTCTCAAACTCCATGCAGTAAGGGGTGACGAATCTAACGACATCATCAAAGTATTACGTACTGAACGACACCTCGCACTCCAAAATCCATCAAGCCGTTCAGGCTAAAGAGCGTGCTAAAGAAACATATAACCCATTTTTTTTGGCTAAACGGGTAAAAATGTATCGTATGTCACTCACGGAATCAAGAAAAATCTAACGACACTTCGAACTCCATAATCCATCAAGCCGTGTAGGCTACGAGGCGTGCCAAAGAGATAAATAAACTTGCATACTTACATACATACATGCATACCAACATTCGTAACCAAATAAAATAATATTTAAAGTTATATATTGGTAATACATGACAATAGGGATGACGACAGCACCAGAAATAAACTATGATCTCTTGATCACTAAATTGGCCCTACAAACTTAATTTCGGAAAACCTTACTCGTTTTGTTTTCCATCAAGTCTTCGATTTTTAATTCACCAAAATCACAAATTGAGTACGTAAATGACGCTGCAAAACTATGACGTCACTCCTAGGTATTTCAAACGTTTTTAGAACAAAATGTCGTTTTTGACAGATGATAAAAAGTAAATCAGATGACTCGCATTCGTCATCCCTATTGAATAGCTCCAACTATTTGTGAGTTTGTATTAAGTGGGCCATTTGCTTATTTCGGGTCTAATAATCGATCCCCTTCGAAAAAAAGTGATTGTGTAAGTGAAATCGATGAAGCTGCTTATTTATATCTAAAAAGTAATGAAATCTAGACAAAGTCGTGCGAAGTCTAAGGTTCCTTACTGCGATTTCTTTATTATTATAGTTAATGTTGTGTGACTTGGCCGTTGAAGGGTACACAAGGGTACAAAACCAGGTGCTCCATGACAACTTATCGACCACCTTCTAAGTGACTTAGAAACTTGTTTTGAATTTTGGTAGGTTATTAGCATTTACAAAGGAAAAAGGAAAAACGGCCAAATGCAAGTCGTACTCGCAAAATTAAGGATCCTTACCACCACTACTCATCAAATAATTATGTGCACTACTTCCAGGTGATAAGGTGACTTTTGAAATTCGAGATGAAATAGTTTATTGGGCGAATAAGAAAGAAAATTAAAAAACTCGGCCAAGTACAAGTCGGAGTCGCGCTCCAAGGGTTCCATACCACCACCGTTATGTAATAAGTAATGTGATATAAAAATGATTATTTATTTGTTACATCTATTAATAATTACAAAAAAATACAGGGATCAAAATGGTACCAAGTTCTACAGTGGTTTCATAAATCATAGCTACAGCGCTTCAAATTGATATTTTTATCTTAAACTTCTCCAAATAATAGAGAAATGAAAACTGTTTTCAGTTGCCCTTTCAAGTACTTCTACTATAATCGTATAATCGAAATGTCGCAGCCATATGGTTAAATCAGCCATTTGATTGAAAGGCTAGCCTGTTGATTCAATGGCGGCATTCAATTGAATGACTAAAAGACAACTGGCCAAGTCGTTTAATGTAACGTTCAACGATTTTGTTGAATGTCATTTAGCCAAGTCGTTGAGTGGGATATTTCGATTATACTCCGAATAACAAACCGACTTTTTTTTCTGCGAACCATTCTGCTACCCATTGGGTTAGGGGGGCTCGCTTCGCTCGCTTATTTACAGTTTTTTGAAAAAAAAAAATGATTTGCCAACTCTCTTTTCGTTGTACCTATTGGATTTGGCCATGTTAATAGGGCTAGCTTACAATCAGCCAATTAGTTGAACGTTGAGTGACGCTTGTTCAATCAACGTTCGGCCCAGTCATTCAATTGTATGTTGTCATTCAATGAACCGGCTTGACAGTTAATTGAATGGCTAATTTAACCAATTGTCTGTGACAGAAATATTACCTCCCGTGTGCCTCGCCACCCCCCGCGCGCCACCATTTTGTATGACTCATTCATTAATTACCCCAATAATGTAAAACAAACCTTTCGTACCTTTATATATTATCAACCGGTTATTTGCTACGGTTTCTCAGAAATGAAATTTCTATGAACAAAAAACACCACATTCTTTTAAACATGGGATCATAGTAATCAATCATTCAGCAAATCGGTCACTTGAAAAAGTTGGGCACTTGACCTTGGGCGCAAAAACGTTGATTTATAGCTATTAGCTTTATACGGCAATCAATATTTATGGAATATTTTACGGAAGTTTGTTTTTGCCTTGAATCGATAAACAACTAACAATTAATTACAATCAAAAACAATTATGGAATATACATGAAATATACTATCCTTCAAGTCCCAAGCATCGTCGCGCGTAAGTGCTCTTTGGTGACCTTTAGACAACTTTTTAATGCCAGTCTGGGGTAGGATATTTAGTTGTTTATAGAGTGGAGTGCAACTATCTAGAAACGAAGAGAAGAGAAGAGAGAAACGAAGCGTACAGATGGCACGATTTTAATTGAATATATTTGTTTTTTTTTCTAGAATAGTATGTGCTGAATATACGTATATTGCCGTAGCGGTTAAGGCTTTCACGTCCAATTCGAAAAACCAAGAGATCACACACAACTGGACGTCACCATCGTGTAGTTGATTTTGAACCATCGCATGGCCATCTCGTTTATAACCATTACTTTCATGTAATTGTATAAGTAAAGCCCGTTTGCATAGATAGTGTCGCTCGCCCTTTGTAAACACCGACACAGCGCGTGCCGCCGCGTGTCAAAGAACGCCGCTCTGACGTCAAAAAATGCTGACACATGTGTATTACTTACTTGATTTGTATCTGTCATCTGTAAATTGTCTATTTCAGTAGATTTAATCCTTGCATATTGTTTAAACGAATGACACTATCTGTCTTAGCGAATGAACTTTACGTAATGTTTTGTGCACGGTTGTCAATCGACAAAAATCGTCAAAAGGAGTTACAATTTTGTAGATTTCCCCATGTCCAGAGGTTTGTAATTCTTTCTATTTCTTATTTACTTTCTGTTTTTTTGTTATCTACGCAGATCAATCTAATATTTTTAATATTTTATTGAGTTATATCTAATGCCACATTAATAAGTAGGCACGAAGTTTATACATATCTACATCTAATTTCCATGTTTCTAAGTAGTGATGTAGGTAGGTACTAGATAGGTGGGGTGAGTATGCATGAGTTTGAAGTCTTGAATTTTCATCGTGATGTTTGTTTAGGTATTTGTTTTAAACATAGAATATCTAGACACACGGCAGCACGTCAGCCAAGCTTGAAAAAAAAGGGCGACACTGGTCGTGGCGTGGGTTACATTACACGAACAATTTCGGGCCACTTTCGACCTACCCGTAACTTAAAATCTATTTGACTTACACACTTGTGATTTTTTTTGTCTTAAGAACCTCTTGATCGCCTAGAATACCAATTTTCATAAATATATCTGTTACCATTTCTGAGATATTGACGTCCGAAAAGCACTATTTTTAAGACTCACTCGCTCATCAAAATTATAGGTCACTTCCAGGAGACTTAAAAACTTGAATTTTGGTACAGAGGTAGGTGATTGGACTTATACCAAGTAAAAATCCGAAAAACAGCCACGTGCGAGTCACCAATACTCATCAAAATGTATAGACCACTTGCAGGTAACTTATAAACTTGAAATTTGGCATCTAAGGCTTTGGTAGAAGATAAGTTATTAGGCATATAAAAAAAAACTTCGAAAAACCAGCCAAGTGCGAGTCGGACTTGCGAAATTAGGGTTTTTTACTACATACTACCATTTATGAAACTTTTAGACCACCTCCAGGTGATTTAGAAACTTGTTTGGAATTTCAGTAGATTAATGGGCGTATACAAAGCAAAACAAGCTAGTTGGACTATCTAAATTAGGGTTCCGTGCCACCATTACTCATCACATAATTATATTAGACCACTTCCATGTGACTTATTTAAGCTTAAAAATTGGGATCGAAATAGGTAATTGGATAAATTAAGCAAAAATTGAAAAACCCGACCAAGTGCGAGTCTGACTGTTGTGTTTTAAAAAATATAAGTACAGGGTTGTAAAAAATTGTATGAGATCCGTTAACCAGTTTTACTCATCATACTGAACAACTTTCCCCAAGGAACCCATAGTCAATTCTCAAAAAAAATTGGACCCTCCATACTAAAGTACACAAAATTGGTCAATCAACTGATCTATTTGTATGAAGAGTAAAAATTTTTTATTGCGTTTTCAGCCAAGTCGAAGAACAAAAGTTGTTCAGTATGTTATGTAGAAGCCCCAGTTAACGGGACCTACACCAATTTTGTCACACCCTGTATTATGTACGTCTACTACTTGAATAATAAAAAGAGAAAATAAATATTATTTTTCAAAAATTAATGATACCCCACTAAAACGGAAATGTAATAAGGACCCAAGTTCCATAAAAAAAACAGAGATTTCTTAAATGACTTCAAATTGAAATATTATACATTTATTCTCAGGTAACTTAGTACTAAATGTACAGATCCATAGATGAAAAAAACTTATAAAAATAACATAACATAAATACCAATATAATACATTAAAGGTAGTAATATTTATCATAAACTACTCCAAATAATAAAGAACATACAACGGTTTTCAGTTGCTTAAAAGAACATTTGTCTATGTTCTGTGCTTAATTACTGTTACTAATAGTTATTTGGTACCGTAACTTACATGATTTAAGAAATCACTATAGAACTTAGTATCGTTTAGATCTCTGTATTTCTATTACATTATAACAATAATAAATCATACTCAATTGATTTATTTTTCATTTGTGACAACTCTTGCGTATCTGCGTACCTATGTCAGCGCTCGTCGTGCGACATCAAAGACGTTGCGCTACCGTAAGCCAAATCGTAGTACACTGTGACATAATAATAGTAGGTCATGAGTTTTTTGGCGGGATTTGTGGTAGTCGCATTCATAGTTTTATTTTGTTGTTTTTTTATTGTTTTCTGCTAGGATTTTGTTCAAGAAGTGGTGCATTTTGGAGAAAATCGTCTAGTTCACGTGAGCAATGTGGAGAACAAGAAAATAAAACGAAGGAGGACGTGAGAACCCAACTTGCTCTGGGTGCAGTTTTATAGACGCCCTACAGCAACTGGGTGTTCCACCTCAGAATGTAGCTGCTGCAAATGCTGTCAAGAACTTTAGAGAAGATTTGTAATGCACCGGCACTAGCATTACAAATCAAAAAACTAAAGGAAGCCTAAATACGTCAGACCTGGCTGTATGGTCTTAGTCACCTTTGCCTTCTCCGCGCTTTTGAAGGCCGGAGAGAAGAATCAAAAAAAAAAATAAGTAGGTCATTTTTAAATTGGTGCAGTTTTACAGGCCCCATACTGTAAATGAATGGTTGGACCATCTATAATAATAATGAGGCTGCTGCAAATTCTGTAAATAACTCCAGAGGATGTAATATGATGCACCATCGGCAACTCGGATAGTAAGAGAAAGATTTATATGATGAATCTCTCAAAATGGCTTTTGCACCCAGAGATGTTAATATATTCTTTAAAAAAAACTAATTTCTGCCAATGTCAATGACAGGAGTTTTTGGCGGGATTTGTGGTAGACCGCATTCGTAGTTTTATTTTGTTGTTTTTTCATTGTTTTCTGCTAGGATTTTGTTTAAAAAGTGGTGCATTTTGGAGAAAATCGTCTAGTGCACGTGAGCAATGTGGAGAACAAGAAAATAAAACGAAGAAAGACGTGAGAACCCAACTTGCTCTAGGTGCAGTTTTATAGACGCCTTACAGCAACTGGGTGTTCCACCTCAGAATGTAGCTGCTGCAAATGCTGTCAAGAACTTCAGAGAAGATTTGTAATGCACCGGCACCAGCATTACAAATCCAAAAGCTAAGGAAGCTTAAATACGTCAGACTTGGCTGTATGGTCTAGTAACCTTTGCCTTTTCCGCGCTTTTTGTAAGCCGGAAAGAAAAAACCAAAAAAAAAAAATACCAATGACAATTCATTGTAATGTATGTAGTGTCAAAAATTCAAAACAAAAAATATTTTATAATTACAATACATAGGTACGATGGAAACCCATAAACATGAAATTGACTAATATTAACAAACTTTCTCTACAGTGTTTCTTATAAATCATCCAAAACAAGCCAAAGATGGAAGCATATTTATCTACAACTTTAGAAAAATTGGTGGGTACTTTTCAAACTCTAATAACCTCATTTCTTTTTTAATTACTTTTTCATTAGGTCTAACAAACATTCAGGGACAAATCACACACGATCATCTCGTCCCTAAGTAATATTTTTTCTAATATAAATTAAAAACAAATACTAAATTAACCCTAAGTAAGTACTTAAAGTATGTATGTAAACAAGTACTGAATTTTAGTTATTAGGTACTACTTACCTACATTCATAAATTTTTAACATCCAGGCACGGAGCAAATAAACCTATTGGTCTCATTCTGGGTAGGAATTAAACCCAGGACCCTCAGCCTAGTAGACAAGAGGGCCGACCACTATGCCACCAGGTCATTATATTGCCTTCATTGTGCAAAGACCTATTCTAGATCTCTAAAGATATGGTTGTGCCTGGCTACTAGCTCTTGATTTCTCTGAATCATTCTCAATCCTCCCAATGGCTCCTTGCAGAATGTCCTTTTTGCATAGAATTGCCAGATGATAGGTACCCAAATTGATAAAGGTGGGCTGATATGTTTATAAGGAGGATATCCTGTAAAAAGGTGGTCATTTACAATTAAACAAGCTTTTTTATATGATTTTCTTTATTTTAATTGTATTTGGCTGAGCTGTCAATTTTCGCGTGAGGTTCCCCTGCACCGCTGCCGGTCATGCACACCCCTTAGACCTTTGGCACAGCGCACAACATTTTTTTACCACTGCGGCCATGTAAGTGTAGCTTAAATTAAATTGTCTTCTGAAGGCACCTGATGACAGTGTCGTCAACAAAAGACAAAACCAAAAGTGTCAGCGTCGGACACTTTTTAGTGTACCTCCCATTTTACAAGTTTATAGGGTGTATTGTGCGATAAGCAACTTCATTCCAGTTACTATTGCTTTGAATATGTTTACAGAAATCAAACAACTATTCAGACCTGAATATAGTCTTGGGCAATGAAAGTTGCGATCTAGACTCGGCCGTCAGTGCTTTGGTGTATGCAGCCTTCCTACACTATCAATATTTACAGATTAAATGCAAGGTATCTTGATTAATTATTTTGCTCATGTGCCTGTATAATGGCCATCATCATGGTAGCCAAAAGATATTCACTGCTGGACATAGACCTCCCTGAGTTGGGAGGTTTTTGTTGAATCCCTATTGAAGAGATGGGGTGGTACTATTCTAGGGCCACACAGGCCAAATTTAGCTTTGGCCATATGGAAATCGAGGGTGCACAGTGAGCGAGGCACAAGTGGCTCGCAATATTTTGTTTCATAATCATCATCATATCAGCCGAAAAACATCCACTGCTGGACAGAGGCCTCCCCCAAGGTTTTCCACGACATCCGTTACTGCGCTGCCTGCACGCAGCAGCTTCCTGCGAACTTAACCAGGTCATTAGTTCACTGTGTGGGAGGCCTGCCTATTTTTTGTTTAGCTTTTATTCACTTTGAAGATCTATTCTAAATGTTGGTGAAAGAATTTTTGAAATCTGATGAGTAGTTCCAGATATTACTCTTACATCGAAACTTATATAGGGTGTAACAAAATTGATGTAGGTCCCGTTATTGGGGCTTCTACCCATCATACTGAACAACTTTTGTTCTATCACTGCTGAAATCGCAGCAAAAAAAATAACTTCCTGGAAATTGATCAGCTGACTGATAAATTTCATGTATTTTTGTATGGAGGGACCAAATTTTTTTTGAGGTTTGACTGGTTTAGTTGGGGAAAGTTGTTCAGTATGATGAGTAGAAGCCCCAGTTAACGGGACCTATACCAATTTTGTTACATCCTGCATATACTCAAAGCTTTACCTCTTTACAATATTACTTGCTGTTGCCAGTGATTTCGCCCCTGTGGATATCAAGAGTGAGAAGGGATTTTTTTGCCTATGTCCATCATGAAATAACATTCTAACTAATGGTGAAAGAATTTTTATTAATTAGATGAGTAGTTTCGAAAATTACTTCATACATACGAGCATATAAACTTCACCTCTTTTTAATTAATACGGATATCGTTTTTAAGGTTCCGTACACCCAACAGGTGACCAACGGGACCCTATTACTAAGCTTCTGCTGTCTGTCAGTCTGTCCGTCTGTCTATAACGGGCTGTATTTCATTAATAGGTAGACAGTTAAAATTTTCACAGAATGTGTATTTCTGTCGTTTCTATAACAAAAAATACTAAAAATCAAAAAAAGTTAAAAAATAAGGGGTTTTTATAGGTCTATAGAAGTATTTATAATTTAGCTCTAACATAAAAATGGTAATACATACAAGCGTGAAACTTGGTGTGACTATAGTGCTAATACTGAAGTAAAACAACAAATACTAAAAATCGGCCAATCGTGAGTCGTACTCGAGCTAAGGAGTCTGAACTGAATTACAAAAAAAGCATATTTTGTTGCTCGCATTAATGTCTTTTGTTTGTAATGTGAATAGGTAGATTGTCATTAGACTAAGTAGTTGTGTGGAGAGGTGTAGCGGTACTGAACCCTGGGAAACTTTATTGTTTATTTTGTTAATTTTTAATGATAATGCTATCTATGTAACAATGTTAAACCCAATCACCTACTTGTCAATAGGAATCATCATATCGTAATGCATGTGTTTCATTAACGAAAGAAAAGTTAAAGAATCAAACCTTCCATCATCAGGTTTGTATAGACTGATAGTTGTATTCTTTCAGGTTAAAGAATACAACTATCAGTCTATACAAACCTACGTATCTACATATAATATTCAAAGAATTATCTTCAACTCCTAACTGTTAAGGAGTTGTATCATCCATCATTAGCTCATCAACATGAAATGATGACTAAGCGACGCATAAACTTAAATAGCCTTAGAAAATACATGAAACATGTAATACAAGCGTATAAAATTTGAGGGTTACCCTTCATTTCCCTGGGATTCCATCATCAGATCCTGACTTGGTGACATATACAACTTTCGGTCTATAGGTACCTACGTATAGTCTACGTATAATATTTAAATAATTATCATCCAACTCCTAACCGTTAAGGAGTTGTACTTTCCATCATTAGCTCATCAACATGAGATGATGACTACCAGTTAGTAATCTGTGCTACCAGGCGCAAAAAATTGAATAGCTTTATAAAATACAAGTACATGAAACACGTAGTGCGTGCCTTTAAAATTTGAGAGTTGCCCTCGATTCCTCTGGGATTCCATCATCAGATACTGACTTGGTGACTTGGGACCACCTCGAAGTAATCGGTGAACATACATACAAAAAGAAAACGAAATTAAAGTACATACAGTGGAATATAGAACCTCCTTCTTTTTTTAAGGCGGAATTCTCCTTGACAAACTTACACATCTCGTAAATATATGAACATGGTAATGGTAGGAAATTCTATTTCTTAAATATTTAAACCTATACATATAGGTTCAGAAATGAGAAATTAGGAGATCCGCAGGAGAACCAAAGTAACAGACATATCTCACAAAATCGCTAAACTGAAGTGACAGTGGGCAGGGCACATAGCTCGTAGAACAGATGGCCATTTGGGCAGTAAAGGTCTCCGTCGTCCGCGCACCGGAACACGTAGCGTAGGCAGGCCTCCCACGCGGTGGACCGACGACCTGGTGAAGATCCCGGGAAGCCGCTGGATGCGGCAGCGTAGGACCGGTCGTCGCGTCGTGGAAATCCTTGGGGGAGGCCTTTGTCCAGCAGTGGACGTCTTTCGGTTGATATGATGATGAAATATAGGTTTGCAAGGTTCATCTCATACTGCACCGTACAATGACCTGTAGGTATGCATTAAAAAGCTTGTATAGCCAAGGAATTTAATTTCCAACCCACCTAAGTTTCAACATCGTATAGCAAACTGTCACCATAAGAGTTATTTTCGATTGACACTGACACAGAAATTTGCTATAATAACTTTTTGCAAAGACGTTATCTGTAATGTAATGTGAAGTGAATATAATACGTATTGACACGTCAATACAGTCTAACGACATTTCAACGAAATGGGTAGGGAATTAAATTCCTTGACTGTACTTAAATAAGTGTTTTTTTTTTCGCCACCAGGTATGCACTCGAATTCACAGGGACGAGAACGTGTACAAAGACGATATTTTCGTTCCGATTATGAATGTGGACCGCGAGGACTACAGTCTGAAGACTGAGGTCACGTTTTGCTTTGGAGAGCATGGCATAGATGAGGATAAGCTTGTGTTTCGGTGAGATTTTCCGTAATTTTTGACGTCAATTACTCCTAAACGATAGAAAACCCAAGGTTGGAAAAAAATACTGTTATTGTTGATGATGTTCCTTAAAGTCAAAAGCTATTAGAAACACGATTGAGCAGTTTTGGCTCGATATAAAAAATCCCAAAGATAGGTCTACACCGTTACTTTCAACTCTAGTAATGACTAGTATTTTGAAGTATTTATTTAAAAAAATATACAACTAAATTTGTTATGATAATACAAAGTGAGTAATTTGTTTATTTTTTAACTTTCTTTGTCGTTTTTGATTGAAACGAAAAACCATTGAAAAAGTGTGGTTATTTTCTTTACTCTTTACACGTAAAGAAAAAGACAGAGACAACTGTTCCAATCAATACCTCGCCTTAAGTTTAGACATATCTACGAGTCAGTGCTGGATTTCCCATTAGGCGGTGTAGGCAACAGGTCAACAGATTTGAAGCACGATCATTACCTAGATTAATTTGACTGTAAGGGCATTTTCGATTGTTTTTGTGCTTCTCAGGACACGTTAAGCCGTTGGTGTCGGTTGCTATCACTAGATGGAAGTCGTTAAGCCGGCGGCCAGGGGTCAGGGGGCGGCGGAACTTCCTTGAGTATGACCTTTCAGTACCTGCCTAGCTGTTTAAATAGGTACACCTGATGGTGACGATGATGCCTAAGATAGGAGCGGGCTTACCAAGATTCCCTAATCACCCCCTGGACACTTCATACAACGGGCCAGAAGAAAATATGACATTTCAAAAAAGGAATGACGTAACAAATAAAATGGCGGCGAAATCCTATACGTTCGACAACCAAACTGTAACCAAATGCCCTTCCACCAACCAAACAGATCCTTACAAAGTTAGGCTACGCCGGCAATCAAACCCGCGACTTTCTGATGTGAGCTATTAGAAACACGATTGAGCAGTTTTGTTGACTACGGAACCCTAAAAAAGATCATGAAAATCTTTTTACAATCTGCGAAGATATCGAGTAACAAACATACAAAAAAAAAACCTACAGCCAAATTGAGAACCTCCTCCTTTTTGGAAGTCATTTGAAAATATCCTTATCTTTACTAATATAAGTAAAATCTATTTGTATGGGCATGGCCAAAAAATATTTTATGATTTTACCTTATCCCACGTTTTACAAAAAAAAAAATTCGTCAAATTTTGTATATAACATGTATGTTCTACAATATAATGGCAATAATAAAATCTAAAAAATATATTTTTTGTTCAAAAAAGTGTTGTTTTAAAACGATCACTTACATTTAGACATCAAGCATGTTCCTACAAGCATTCTATTCACTTAAACACTGTGTTTTAGTTCATTTAAGACTTGAACACCAATGGGGATGACGACAGCATCAGAAATAAATTATGAACCCTTAATCACAAGTTGCCATCCTACTCCATCATTACAGCTCATATACGTCCCCACCGAGGGGCTCGAGCCTACCCTGAATCAGGGCGATTAGGCCTTAGTCGACCACGCGGGCCCAGTGCGGGTTGGTCGACTTCACACACAACCTTCGAGTTTCTTCGCAAGCGTGTGCAGGTTTCCTCACGATGTTTTCCTTCACCGTTAAAGCAATCGGTAAGTATGTACGTAAGTTTTTGAAAAACTCATTGGTACATTGGCCGTCCAGATTTGAACCCGGTACCTCTGGTACATCCTACCCTACCCGGTACATCCTACTTAAACTTCGGAAAACCTTACTCGTTTTGTTTTCCATCAAGTCTTCGATTTTTAATTCACCAAAATCACAAAACGAGTACTTACATAAATGACGCTGCAGAACTATGACATCACGCCTAGGTATGTCAAACATTTTTAGAACAAAATGTCGTTTTTAACAGATGATAAAAAGTAAATTTGATGACTAGCATTCGTCATCCCTATTGAAAGTAGTTAATTTTGAAGAAAACACTTCACGGTTTGTTGCTCAAGTTGCCGTAACAGAACAAAAAATTGGATGAGAAAAGAAATCGTGAATTTGGCACCTCCGGTTGTCAAAGTTCACACAGTACCACAGCAGAATTCTTCAGCTGGATACAATATGTGAACAAGTAACAACTTCATATTATATGTTCGTAACGTCGTCATAATGTTTTAATATTGTGTTATGTTGTGTAATGTTGTCGTGAAAAACCATTTTTGTAACCTATACATGTAAGTAATTGCGGTTAAAAATATAAAAGTGAAAATTAAAAAGTAAATAGGTAATCTATATATATATATAAAATGCTTATGTTAGTACGTAAAGCCAGGGTTTTCTCTATCACCACTAACTCCAATCAACTTCCCGTTGGGGTGGTAAATACCCCTTGGTCTCCAGGTGGGAGTAAGGGAGTTTGGTCGCGGTGGGTGGAAGTGGGTGGTTGTGGGTGGCGAAAATGTATTCAGATATATATCTGTCCTTTTCTATCTTATGAAAACTCTTGAAAAGATCTAAAAATTTCTGGAATGATCTAAAAAGCTCCAGAATGTGTTAAACTGAATATTATCGATCTGGAATGTTCTAGAAAATTCTAAAAATTTCTGGAATGATCTTGAAAGCTCCAGAATGAGTTAAACTGAATATTATCATCTGGAATGTTCTAGAAAATTTTAGAGATTTCTGGAATGATCTCTAAAGCTCTAGAATGAGTTAAGCTGAATATTATCGATCTGGAATGTTCTAGAAAACTCTAGAGATTTCTGGAATGATCTCAAAAGTCCTAGAATGAGTTAAGCTGAATATTATCGATCTGGAATGTTCTAGAAAATTCTAGAGATTTCTGGAATGATCTCAAAAGTCCTAGAATGAGTTAAGCTGAATATTATCGATCTGGAATGTTCTAGAAAATTCTAGAGATTTCTGAAATAATCTAGAAAGCTCCAGAATGAGTTAAACTGAATATCATCATCTAAAAAGCTCTAGAATGTACACAACTTAATGTTATGGATCTGGAAAGCTCTAGAAAGTTCTAAAAATTCTGGAATGATCTGGAAAATTCTGAAATAAGTACAAGTGTTATAATTTATCTACCAGACCTAAATCTAAATGATATACATCTGAATATTCTAGAGTGTTCTGGTACTAGAAATTTCCATGTCTGATGCTATAAGCCAAAATTCAGTGACTTTTCGTCAGTTCAATCGTGTTAGCAATCGAGTATAGATCAATCGGAATCAAAAGTGAATAGTGCTCAAAACAATTCAAATGATTTTGACAAATAAAAAATAACAAGCTATCTGCATGTTCTAGAGTATTCTAATTCGAGAAATTTCTATGTCTTATGGTATATAAAGCGAAATTCAGTGACTTTTCGTTAGTTCAATCGTATTAGCAGTCGAGTAAAGATCAATTGGGATCAAAAGTGAACAGTGTTCAAACAATTCAAGTGATTTTGACGAATAAAAAAGAACAAATTATCTGAATGTTCTAGAGTATTCTGGTGCTAGAAATTTCCATGTCTTATGGTATATAAAGCGAAATTCAGTGACTTTTCGTTAGTTCAATGGTGTTAGCAGTCGAGTGAAGATCAATTGGAGTCGAAAGTGAACAGTGCTCAAACTAATTCAAGTGATTTTGACAAGTAAAAAATAACAAACTACCTGTATGTTCTAGAGTGTTTTAATACGAGAAATTTCTATCTTTGATTGTTTATAAACGAAAATTCAGTGTTTTTTCGTCAGTCTTATTATCGTAACAAGCAAGAGATCGATTTGTGTAACTTTATTATATTACATATACAATTATACAATATGCCAAAGCGTAAAACATTATTTACAAAATCTAAAGTTGATTCAAAAAGAAAAAAAATAGCACGTCAAAATGAGACAGAAGAACAAAGGGAAAAACGACTTTCGAATATTCGTAAAGGTGTAAAAAGAATTAGAGAAAATCAAACCGATGAAGAAAGAGTACACACTAACGAGGAAACCCGGTCCCGAGTACAGTCGATTCGAAATCGTCAATCTGCTGACCAACGTGAAATGGAAAAGAGCAAAAGTAAAGAAAAAATGGCTGCTTTACGCCAACGACGCGCTGCTGCGCGAGAGAGTCTAGAACTTAAGGCGTTCCATTATGATTGCAAAAAAAAATATAACGAACATCCAAATGTTATCATCGGCAAATTGGATACGATATGCAAGTATTGTCATGCACGAAAATTCAAGGGAGAAACTGCTGGTATGTGCTGCTCAAGTGGTAAAGTAAATTTACCAGCATTAAATGTACCACCATCAGAGTTACTCGCATATATGAATGGAGAAACGCCAGATTCCAATCATTTCCTTCAAAATATACGTCGATATAATTGTTGTTTCCAAATGACTTCATTTGGAGCAACTTTAGTATGCAAGGAAGAAAATTTCAGCCCAGTTTTCAAGGTTCAAGGCCAAATTTATCATCGAGTAGGATCTCTGATGCCAATGTCCGATGGAACTGCAAAGTTTCTTCAAATATATTTTATTGGTAACGAAGAACTTGAAATAAATCAACGTTGTTCTCGCATTCAGGGGCTACAACGAGACATTATTCAAAAATTACAGCGTCTACTTCACGATAATAATCAACTTATCAAGGTGTTTAAAACTTCTTTAGACAAAATGGTTGCAGACAATTATAAGATCGTCATTCGAGCGGATAAAAGACCAGCCGGTCAACATGAACGAAGGTTTAATGCACCTCAAACGGACGAAGTTGCTGTAGTAATTGTTGATAATGAATATAGCCATCGTGATATTATTATTCAACGCCGAAGTAATCAATTGCAACGTATTGCTGAAACACATCGAAGTTATGATGCCCTACAGTACCCGTTAATTTTTAGGCAAGGTGAAGATGGTTATCACTTAAATATACAACAAATCGATCCCGCTACAGGTGTAGAAACTAACAAAAAAGTATCAGCTATGCAATTTTATGCTTATCGAATTATGACTAGAAATAGTGAATATAACCATGTTTTAAATTGTCGACAGTTATTTCAGCAGTTTATGGTTGATATGTATGCTAAAGTGGAGACGGAAAGATTAGAATTTATTCGCCATAATCAACGAAAGTTACGTTCTGATGAATACATTCATTTAAGAGATGCTATGATAAATGATGGAAACGTTGATAACATGGGAAAATTGGTCATCTTGCCTTCTACGTTTACTGGAAGTCCACGTCACATGCATGAATATGCCCAAGATGCGATAACTTATGTCAGAAAACACGGCCGACCAGATTTATTTATAACATTTACATGTAATTCTTCATGGGCGGAAATCAAAGATGAATTACAATATAAACAGGCGGCCAGCGATCGACATGATATTGTTGCCCGAGTTTTCCGCCAAAAACAAATTAAATTTATTGATGCCATCACAAAATATCAAATATTTGGTGCTGTTATTTGCTGGATGTATTCAATCGAATGGCAGAAACGAGGATTGCCACATTCTCACAACTTAATTTGGCTTCAAAATAAAATTCATCCGGATCAAATAGATAATATCATCAAAGCTGAATTTCCAAACCCGGAAGAAGATCCTGACCTTTATAATATAATAGTGAAAAACATGATTCATGGCCCGTGTGGTGAACTAAATAGAAGTTCTCCATGCATGAAAGATCAAATATGTACGAAACGTTATCTAAAGCCATTTTTAAATGAAACAGTTACCGGCGAAGATGGATATCCGAAATACAGATGTCGATCACCAGAACAAGGCGGATTTACAGCTAAAATTAAAATACGAGGCAATCAAGAAATTCAAATTAACAATCAATGGGTAGTTCCTTACAATCCACTTTTATCCAAAATGTTTAATGCCCATATCAATGTTGAATACTGCAGTTCTGTCAAATCAATTAAATACGTATGCAAATACATTAATAAAGGCAGTGATATGGCCATTTTTACAGTGGCCAAAGAAAACCAACATGATGAAATAGTTCAGTATCAAATGGGTCGTTACATTAATACCAACGAAGCGGTTTGGCGAATTTTAAGTTTTCCGATTCACGATCGAGATCCGCCGGTTCTCCATTTATCCGTCCACCTGGAAAATGGACAACGTGTGTTTTTCACTACAGAAACGGCACAGAAAGTTGCGACAGAACCACCATCACGAACAACTTTAACAGCGTTCTTTGAATTATGCCAGAAAGATCCATTTGCCAAGACTTTACTTTATTCAGAGGTACCAAGTTATTATACGTGGGATACAACAAGTAAAAAGTTTAATCCTCGAAAACGTGGAATGCCAGTTGAGGGACATGATGAAGTATTCAAGAGTAACACAATAGGGCGAGTCTACACAGTGCACCCAAAAAACGCTGAATGTTTCTATTTACGTTTATTACTACACACTGTTCGAGGCCCAACGTGTTTTGAAGACTTAAAAACTGTCGATGGTTACATTTGTGAAACATACCGCGAAGCATGTCAAAGATTGGGTCTACTTGAAAACGATAATCATTGGGAGTCAGCTATGAACGAAGCAGCCCAAACAGCAACAGCAAGTCAACTTCGTGAACTCTTTGCAATTATATTAACTACATGTAATCCTTCTAATCCAAATCAGCTATGGCTAAAATATCAAGAATATATGAGCGATGATATCTTAGCTGAACTACGACGACAAAACCCGGACTTAGAAATAACTTTTAATGAAGAAATTTTTAACAAAGCTTTGATATTGATAGAAGATAAATGTCTAGCAATATCTAACCAACCGTTAGTAGAACTAGGTGTTCAATGTCCTAAACGATGTCATTTGGATGCTATGAACAGTGAATTTTTAAGAGAAACAAATTATAATACAGAAGAATTGAAACTTTACATACAACACAACAAACCTCGATTAATTCAAAGTCAAAAACAGGCATACGATACAATAATGGATTATTATAGAAATCAGCAAGGTGGCATAATATTTTTAGACGCACCTGGTGGCACCGGGAAAACATGGTTGTTGAATTTAATTTTAGCTGAAATCCGTGCAGATAAAGAAATTGTTCTTGCCCTGGCGTCATCTGGGATAGCGGCTACTCTTATGGATGGTGGACGAACAGCGCATTCTGAGTTGAAATTACCATTAAATGTAGCTGACTACGAGTTTCCGGTATGTGACATATCAAAATCATCAGCACGTGGACAAATATTGAAACAGTGCAAAGCGATTATATGGGATGAAAGTACAATGGCCCATAGAAAATCTCTAGAAGCACTTAATAGAACACTTCAAGATTTACGTGACAACAAGCATATAATGGGAGGTGTGTTGTTAATACTATCAGGCGATTTTCGTCAAACGTTACCTGTCATTCCCAAATCGACACCAGCAGATGAAATTAATGCTTGCTTGAAGAAGTCGTTCATATGGGATTACGTAAAAATAATTAAATTAACAACAAATATGAGGGCGCAAATTTCAGGAGATAAAAAGGCACTAGAATTTTCAGAAAAACTTTTACAAATAGGAGAAGGCACCTATCCAATAGATAAAAATACTGGCCAAATAATGTTAACTAACGAGTTATGTAATGTTGTTGAAACACCTGAACAACTTATAAATGAAATATATCCAAATATTGTTGAGAATTATATCAATTCAGAATGGTTACGCGAACGAATTATTCTAGCTACAAAGAACGACGTTGTCAACAACATCAACAGCATCATCCAGGGAATGATTCCGGGAGAAGAAAAAATTTACACATCAATTGATACAATGACTGATGAGGCAGAAAGTGTTAATTTTCCTACTGAATTTTTAAATTCATTAAATGTTCCAGGAATGCCATTACACTGTCTTAAATTAAAAATTGGTTCACCAGTTATTTTATTACGAAATTTGAACTCGCCGAAACTATGTAATGGTACGAGACTGTGCATCAAACAACTACATAATAATATTATCGAAGCCAGTATAATGACTGGTAAAGATAAAGGACAGATAGTATTTATACCACGGATACCTTTAATATCAAATGGATTGCCCTTTACTTTTAAACGCTTACAATTCCCGGTAAAGTTGGCTTACAGCATGACTGTCAATAAAGCACAGGGCCAAACATTTCAATATTGTGGCGTTGACTTGAAAGAACCGTGCTTTGCACATGGCCAACTATACGTCGCATGCTCACGAGTAGGATCACCTCAAAATTTGTTTATTTATAGTCCAAACAATAAAACTATAAATGTAGTGTATAAGCAAGTATTAGAAAAATAAATTTAAAACAAAAAACGTACAAAAAATATAAACAGAAACGTGTACAATATATGTTAATGTATAGAGTAATATGTATATATATATATATATGTATATGAATGATATAATATGTGAATAATTGTATGAATAAAACATAAATTTTCCATTTATTGAACTGTTTCTTAAAATTATTTTAATTCTCTAATTAGTTTATTGGATATAGTTTATATACAACGTATGTTTAATGACAGAAAATATTTCAGATAGGAATGTTTAATATTTATATTAAAAAAAGGATTCTTATGTATTTTTGACACTACTAAACATGCGGTGTATTTTAACCCGTGCAACGCCGGGTTTCGCTGCTAGTATAGAATATAAATAGTTTTTGTAAGCAAAGGTAAAATAATTAACAACAAATTGTAATAAAACATTTTATTGTAAAAAAACCAAACAATGTAATTCTGTTTAACATATTTTAAGTATAGTACAAAAGTATCTGTAACATTATATATTATTGTGCCCGTCCGCCCAACGCATTCCGTTCGTCAGCAAAAGTAGCCAACTAGGTTTAGTCATATTACAATGTCTGCGATAAGAGTGTACTAAGTTTAGCGTTTGAATTTGTAAGTAATGATAGGGACACCATGTAATTTGTTTTAGTCGGACATTTCAAAAAAATATTTTGTAAAAATTGTTTTTCCTTTTAAAGGGGGAGTATTGTAGGTGCTCATTGCTGACACAGCGCATAACGTTACAACTGTGAGGTCCCCCCACCTCACGACAGTCTCTACGTAACCAGGCGGCAGGGTACACGCGATTCTGATTAATATACAATATATAATTTTTATGAGCCTATTTTTCAAAGTTGTGTATCGTTCTGTCTCTGGTGGGCTATCAATTAAATCGGTTACCTGTATTAGTTCATCTTTTTCCAATTTTGCGAGAACCATTTCGTATTTTACATTATCGCTTTGATGTTGCGGAGCCATTATAATTTCAAATTTGGAAAACCACAATCTGGGCATGTCTTTCCAAAAAGGTGGAATGCGGGAGTTTAAACTGATAGCTGCTAGCTCATTACTATAAAGTTGTTCTCTGTCACGTGGTGGCTGCTGTTGTTGACTCATTTTGAATTCACTGACACTGAATCTAACACGAAATAATTTATTCTTCTTCTAAGATTTTTAATGTTCAGTTTTTGTTTCAAAAAAAATAGTTTATTATCACTGTTGAGAGCACTGTTCCATTTAGTTCTGTATTTCACTTTTTTTTTTATAAAAAAATAGTTTACTGTTTTTATTTGTCACTGCTTCACTAGAGTCCAAATGTTAAACAAATCCGTTTCGGCAATGTAATAATTAAAAAAGACGCGGCGGCAGGGGTCACCAAATTTAGGTGGGAGTCTCTACGTTTGAGGTCATCTGACTCCAGTTAATTAAAAGAAGATATATGTTTTAGTTTGTATAATGAAGCTAAGGAAAATTATATATTGTATATTAATCAGAATCGCGTGTACCCTGCCGCCTGGTTACGTAGAGACTGTCGTGAGGTGGGGGGACCTCACAGTTGTAACGTTATGCGCTGTGTCAGCAATGAGCACCTACAGGTATCAAGATATAAATTTATTAACTTTATTATGAGCTGATGATGATCAAATTTTTGGTTTTTGAATGAAAAGTCACATGTGTCAACGCATGCGCGGGAAAGAAATAAATGGAATGAAAAGAAGGTCGAATAAAAAAAGAACGCATAACAGCGTGCCACGTTACAATTTAAGCCATTTCAAAAACCGAGGAAGGTCTACAGCTCACAGAGCCACTAATTTTAGTCCGAGAGTTAACTACCCAACTAGCAAAGTTGTCCTATAATTTAGAGATTAAATAACATTTGGTTATATAGATGTTATATAGTGGTATCTCAAATTTCAAGGAATTGTGTAACAGTATTTTATACGAACGTGTGGTCGTATAATACTTTAGTCATTTAATTTTGTCCAGAAAACGTTTACACTATCAAATTATATGACCATCTTATAACAGTCGCACCTATGGCCTTTACAGAATCTTTTTATACAACTCTTTGTCCTTTAAACGAAATATATATGATTATCGTGTATTAATCTCGTTTACGACCATTTTGACTTTTTGACAGTTAAACAACTCTTAAAAGATGAACTTTTAAATGTCACAATTATGTCTGCTAAAAGACTATCTTGTGGTTGCGACTTAAAGTAATATACTTAGATGTAATTTATATGATGATAATCAGGAGGTTGTAATAGCGACCACAACACTGCTTTTGGTCAGTAATAAGATTTTTACTTGACAATCATGTAAACGTCATAAATTTACCTCTTACAAAACGTATTGTCCTGTACCCGTTTTTTATAAGATCTTTTGAGAATGCTTACACGACTTTTATACAGTGTTTAAAAGACGAATATTCAGATGGATACGCCTTAAATAACTAAAGGTTTAGAAAAGGTTTTATAATTTATTATTATAAATACTTTAATTATTTAATGGTTTTACGTGCTACTCTTTTACAAACTGAACTTGTATATTATCCTTTGTTGTGATTTTTTAAGTTCGTTTTTAGTTAAAATAAAACAGTTCAAAGTTAAAAATTTATCAACGTCTACAATCACTACCATATTGTTATTTCAATGAAATTTTTGTGCCACGGGTTTTTACTTCTTTAACGGTACCCTGAAAATGGCGGACAGCAAATAAATTAAAGTCGTATAATGTGACTTACAGTCATAAGGTGTCTTATAATAGTTATCATCACTACATAAAGTTGCATTAATGTAATATTAAAAATAACATAAATAAATAATATAATAAATTAATATTATTCTACAATAATTCGAAGGGGGCATTAAAAATTATATAAAATAACATTTATAATCGTCGAGAAATTTTATTACCATTAGAAAAGGTAGATACTAAGAGTGAACTTTATTGCAATTATCATTTAGTAATATATATGGCTGATATAATAATGTGATTACACAATTTTTAAATAGTTATTATTTTACACTTCACTCACATCCACTGAACTACGTAGACATCATGTATCCGTGTAAAGGTTATGCCAATGATTACTTCACAATTTTTGTAAAGTTATATGACGTCTAATAGATTACTATATGACAAGATGGTCATATCCCAATCACTTTCATGATTGCTATACGAATGTATTTTGTATATTTGATATTTATATGACTGTTAACTTCCTAGTATTCATTAATACGACCTTAACACGTCTGCTATACGACTGTAAGTTTTATAATTTCCGCCTATTTCGCGTCGTATAAACGTTAATACGATTGCAATACGACCAAAATTGTCCAACCTCAGGTTGTGACCAAAACGTTTTCTCGATCATTATACGATCAAACTTTGCTAGTTGGGTAGTTTTCAATTTCTTTATCCTTCATCTGTAAGAGCTTAATTACTTAACTTTTTTTTTACAGAGACGACTTAGACCTGAAGAATTTAGTCCCGTCTAGAAAAACGAACGTTATTCTTGTCGACCACCACATACTGGCCAAGCGCGATCGTTTCCTAACGCCGTACGTGAATGAGATCATCGACCATAGACCAATACAGGTACCTATAAATACATTATACTATAAATTATAGTTTTTAGGCTTCCGTACCCAAAAGATGCTAACGGGACCCTATTACTGTGCATCTGCTGTCTTTTTCGAGGAGTGGGGGGAACTCTAAAAACGTTACGATGCGTTCGGTATAGGGGGTTCGAACAACGCGTTATATACGTAACATTGTTTTTTATTTAGTTAATAAACTTTTACGGGGAATCCCTCGACTGTATTGTACGTCATTTTTATTTTATTTATTAGTTAAAATTGCTCACTTAGGTGTTATGTAACGTGTAGTAGGGAGGGGGAGGGGGAACAGAAAAACATTACGGCGCGTTACATGGGGGGGCGGGGAGGGTCAAAAATCTTCGAAATTGCGTTACGTTATACTTGTACGCCCCCTTTAAAATGATAATTCTGATGTATATACCTTGCCCAAATAAATGTCCTACACGTGACCACGGGTGATGCTAAGTACAACACCAGTTAATTGTGCTACACAATTTTGAGAGACATGGCCTATTTTGACAGAAATCTGACTGGAAATACAAGGAAGACACGAGGAGCACTATAGAAACTGTCGGCTCGTGCGCGACGCTGGTCGCGCAGAGGATAAGGAACCTGGGCGCGCTCATAGCTAAAGACGAGGACTTCTACGTGACGCATCCAGTTTGCACGGATCTCTTGCACTGTGAGTCAAAACAAAGAATACTATTTTATCCTGTAAGTTTTTTTTTTTGAGAAATGACTATGGGTTCCTTGGGGAAAGTTGTTCAGTATGATTTATTTTATTTATTTTTATTTTATTTAGAACAACAAACGATTATACAATAAAGCTTATGTTATAAATATTAAATTACACTAAAAGAAAATAATTGTACAACCAGCACCGTTGTCCCCAATTTGAAATAATAAAAACATGCAGAGAGGACAAAAAAAAGAAAAGTAAGACAGAAAATGTGTTATCTAACATGACAGACAGATCTTAGTTATTAAGTTCGGTCAACACTTCTGTGATAAAGCTTTTGTATTTTGAAGGTGATAATACAAATAGGTCAAGATCTGTGAAATGATCATTATATAATTTCATTGAACGTCGCAAAGGTGCGCGTTCACCAGCATTAGTTCGACATGGTTTAAGAGCGAATAAGTGGTAAGCTTGTTTATTACATACACGTGGTGCACGGTTGGGTATTCTAATAGATATCTCATTAATAAGATGATTACAGTCGAATTTATTATGTAAAACATTGTAAGGCAGCATCTGATCCAAGAGCAACCTTCTCGATTTTAGAGAAATTAGTGAGTATTTTCGCAGCAAATCAGTGTAGGGTGATTTTGTACGAAAACATCTATAATTGACAGCACGAAGAAACTTACGTTGAACTCGCTCAATTTGCTCAGTATATTTATCATAATAGGGGTTCCAGACAGCTGTAGCATATTCTAACTGCGATCTTACTAGGGATTTAAATAACAAAATATAGCTTTCTGGTCGTTTAAACGAAATACATGTTCTCATGATAAATCCGTAAAATTGAAAGGCTTTATTTGTTATATTATCTATATGCATGTCGAGGTGCAGTTTACTGTCTAGAAATATACCCAGATCCTTAACAGCTGTTATTTTTTTAAGAGGTGTGTTACTTAAATTGTAATTGTAATTAACCACATTTACTTTTTTTGTAAAAGTTAAAAAGTTGCACTTTGAAAGGCTTAGATGTAGTCGATTGATATGACAATATTCAGTAAGACGAGCCAGGTCATCTTGAAGTTTCTCACAATCACTATAAGAGTCAATTCTACGAAAGACTTTGAGGTCATCCGCGTATAAGAGAAACTTACTATATCGGAAGCATTTATTAATGTCGTTAATGAAGAGCACAAACAGAAGGGGGCCCAAAATCGAGCCTTGTGGCACCCCAGACGTGACAGTAATCAAATTATGATGAGTAGAACCCATAGTTAACCCCCATGTAATTGAGATTTATTGGAATCCGTGTCCTATTATTGTTACTTCTCATCCTTCATTTTATTTTCATGTTCTTCATATTGTTCACGTTACCAGACTATTTTCTTCAAAATGCACCACTTTAAAAGCAAAATTATAGCAGAACACAATACAAAAACACTGAAATAAACCTCCGAACGTGTTGACTATAAATCTGAAAAAATACAGAAACTACTTTGATTATTTACTAAATTGATTAAATAATCAAAGAGAAAATAGTTCTTTACCTATAAAATACAGAAAAACCTATAAGAAGTCTATGGTATTTAAAGTAACATAGGGAATTTCTCAATGAACGTTTACTGATTTTTTTTAAATACAAATTGTTTTTTATCTTATTAGTCAAAGATAATCGTGATTATTAAAATAAGTATACATATATTTAGTAGGCAACAGAAAAAAGTTGTCGAATTGTGCAATTCTAACTTTGAACCTATAGATTACAGGTAAACCTATAAGAAGTCTATGGTATTTAAAGTAACATAGAGAATTTCTCAATGAACGTTTACTCATATTTTTTTATAAAAATTGTTTAATAAGTTAAAAAAGGCTTATTAGTCAAAGATAATCGTAAAATTGTCGTCTTTTTCATTATATATATTTAGTAGGTAACAGAAAAAGGTTTTCGAATTGGAAAATTAATAAAAATGCGTCCGCCGTTGCAAGGTTAGTTTGATAAAGTGTCAAATGTGGCCTTTTGAAATGGCGACACTAGTAAATAGTACGTCACACAAAAAGTGAGATATTACAAATTATAATAGAATTATTAGAATACATTTCTAACCATTCGCACTGTGAGGATTGTAGTCCCAAATATAGTCAAAACAAGAAAGATGGTCAACTGCCCGCCATAACAGTCAGAGATACTGGGGTGGTGCTTTAGCTAAAATAATTTACACCCTGGGCAGATTTTAGGTGCATAAAAAAACAAAGTGGCCGCCGAAAGTGTAGTTTCTCCTATATGGCTGAAGTTGGGCCGGTGGTTTTTATTCCAACTAATTATTGTTCCATTATGTCATTCATTAGTAGGCAGGGCACATAGCTCGTAGAACGGATGGCCGATGGGGTAGTAAAGTTCTCGAGTGGCGATCGCGCACCGTAAAACGTAGCGTAGGCAGGTGGGACGCGGTGGACCGACGACCTTGTGAAGATCGCAAGAAGCCGATGGATGCGGTCAGCGCAGGACTAGTCGTCGTGGAAATCCTTGGGGGAGGCCTTTGTTCAGCAGTGGATGATTTTCGGCTGATATGATGATGATGATGATTGTTCCATTGTAGGTGTGTTGAAGGGCTTGTCTTGATTGATAATCATCGTCTAGCCCAAACCGATGAAGCTAAAACTTTAAAATCATTATTTCCAGCTGCAATAGTTCTGGACACAGTGAATTTCTCCAAGGAGGTTAATAAAGCTACGCCACGCGATGTAGAAATAGCTATGTTTTTGGAATCGATACTTAAACCGTCGCACGTTGAAGAAAACAGGTAAACTTCATCTTTTATATTATCTTCGGAACCCTCAGGCCACGAGTCCGACTCGCTCTTAGCAGGTAAGTATTTGGTTTTTAAGTTTTTAGCGAAACTTTTTGTCTTAGAGTACTTATCTTTTTAGGATTCCGTACATCCGTTGAAAAAAAGGTTAATAATTTACGAAAAACCTAAACACTGTTAGGTATAAAACAATATCTGGTCCGCCATCTTCGGGAATCCGCCATATTGGATTTAGAATGATGTCACTTCATGAGGGTGCATAAAACAATATCTGGTCCGCAATCTCCGGAAGTCCGCCATATTGGATTTAGAATGATGTCACTTCATGAGGGTGCATAAAACAATATCTGGTCCGCAATCTCCGGAAGTCCGCCATATTGGATTTAGAATGATGTCACTTCATGGGGGTGCATAAAACAATATCTGGTCCGTCATTTTTAGGAGTCCGCCATATTGGATTTAGAATGATGTCACTTCATGAGGGTGCATAAAACAATATCTGGTCTGCCATCTTCGGGAGTCCGCTATATTGGATTTAGTATGATGTTACTTCATGGGGGTGCATAAAACAATATCTGGTCCGCAATCTTCGGAAGTCCGCCATATTGGATTTAGAATGATATCACTTCATGGGGCTGCATAAAACAATATCTGGTCCGTCATTTTCGGGAGTCCGCCATATTGGATTTAGAATGATGTCACTTCATGGGGGTGCATAAAACAATATCTGGTCCGTCATTTTCGGGAGTCCGCCATATTGGATTTAGAATGATGTCACTTCATGAGGGTGCATAAAAAAATATCTGGTCTGCCATCTTCGGGAGTCCGCTATATTGGATTTAGTATGATGTTACTTCATGGGGGTGCATAAAACAATAACTGGTCCGCAATCTTCGGAAGTCCGCCATATTGGATTTAGAATGATATCACTTCATGGGGCTGCATAAAACAACATCTGGTCCGACATCTTCGGGAGTCCGCCATATTGGATTTAGAATGATATCACTTCATGGGGGTGCATAAAACAATAACTGGTCCGCCATCTTCGGAAGTCCGCCTTATTGGATTTAGAATGATGTCACTTCATGAGGGTGCATAAAAAAATAACTGGTCCGCCATCTTCGGAAGTCCGCCTTATTGGATTTAGAATGATATCACTTCATGGGGGTGCATAAAACAATAACTGGTCCGCCATCTTCGGAAGTCCGCCTTATTGGATTTAGAATGATGTCACTTCATGAGGGTGCATAAAACAATAACTGGTCCGTCATCTTCGGGAGTCCGCCATATTGGATTTAGAATGATGTCACTTCATGGGGGTGCATAAAACAATAACTGGTCCGCCATCTTCGGAAGTCCGCCTTATTGGATTTAGAATGATGTCACTTCATGGGGGTGTATAAAACAATATCTGGTCCGTCATCTTCGGGAGTCCGCCATATTGGATTAAGTATGATGTTACTTCATGGGGGTGCATAAAACAATAACTGGTCCGGCATCTTCGGGAGTCCGCCTTATTGGATTTAGAATGATGTCAGTTAATTGTGTGTTTCAATTCAACTCAATATATTTAAAGGGTGCAAGTTTAAATAGGTGCAAGTTACACAGTCATAAAATAATAATAACAATGTCATTTGTGAAGAATCAAGAAATAAACAATAATTAGTTAATAACGTCAAAATTCAATTCTTGATATAAACCAGATTATGTCATTAGAACATGAAAACAATATGACACAAAAAGTTATACATAAAAATCATTGAAGGCCTTTAACAAGAGTAGGCCAGTTTTGGCTTGGCTTGACTTTTCCAAATTTAATGTGTATGCATAATTTCAGCTCAATCGGAAATCGGGAAGTGGTTCTAATTTAGCTTCCAAGATTTGTCCCAAACTAACAGACACAGACTAGTTAACAAACTAACACGGCAAGCGAATAATAAAGCTTGTAAAAGGAATCCTTAAAGATCACTCACGTGTCTGTCCGTCTCTCACACCTGATTTTTGCTCCGAATCTACTGGACGATAAAAGTTAAAATTTGATACATATTATACAGAGTTTGATATAACCCAATCGCGGAACGCGAACGTATAACGCCAATAACATTTTGCGGGGTTCATTTTAGGCGACTAATAAAAATTAAAAAAAATACAAGGTCATCATTATGTGACGTTGATACGTTATTAAAATACAAATATGAACTCGTATAATATTTATAATTAAAAAGGCATAATTTAAGGTAAGGTTTTAAGGTACGAAAATTGAGCATTCCCTGAGTATAAACTTTTAAAACAAAAGTATCGAAAATAGTAAGTTTTTGACCGGGTCAAAGTATATATTTTTCGGATAGATTTTTCTTGCTCCCCTGAGTGACATAGATTGCATTTTCAAGCGACTTCCAAAAAGGAGGAGGTTCTCAATTCGTCTATTTTTTTTTAATGTTTGTTACCTCTTAACTTTTGACTGGGTGAACCGATTTTTATGATTCTTTTTTCATTTAAAAGCTAGTGCTTTCCGTGTGGTCCCATATAAATTTTATCAAAATCGGTGTAGTACTTTATTAGAAAATTAACAAAAACCAAAAATAATAATGCAAAAATGTACTAAGTTGTTACGATGGAAGTCGGTTTTTTAACGTGTTTAGCGTTTCCAATTATAAAAGCTTTTATTTGTCTTGTAATGTTTGTTTGTTTAATTCAAATCTTGCGATTGATTTTAGAGCGACTTCCTTAATCTGAAATTTGGAATGAAGCCGTACTCCCTGTGACAATAGATTCTTTTGGTATTTTGAAGTTGATCTGATGATGAAATTTGGAAGTGGAATCATGATCCCAGAATCGTCTTTTATTAAAATAGAATCGTAAGAAATATAGCCTTTTTGATTTTCGAACCGTGTATTTATTGATTATTTGGTTTTTGAGCTTAAAAACTATTTTCAAATAAAATTTGGACCTAAAAGCTTTTAGGTTTTTCAGAAATTATTAAGCACTCGGCTGATATGATGATTAACCTGAACTGTTTAGGTTATTTAATGATTTGTGCATCCCTAGGAAATGTAAGCTGGAACGTTTAGTGGAAGCTCGGAAGGACGTATCGGCACTCACACCGGCGCAGTTGCTTAGAAAAGATGTGAAAATCTTCGGAGACGTTTTGGTGCCAAGTTTTCCTATTCTAGTTGAGGTATGTACCAATTCGCGGCGTATAAGTTGAACACAGATGGCGGTCGTTCGCACAGGTAGGGAGCTCGCAGGTGTTGCGCGGGTTACTCGGGGGGCTGGCTTCCCTTGGTGCGTTAAAATTTACTTACAATTAATACCCTAATAACTAATTTTACTAAAAACCCGACTGCATCAAAAGTTACTCCTCTTTTGCGGGTAGTCGGGTAAAAATTATCCTATGTCACTTACGGAATCAAGACAGATCTAACGACGTACTCCAAATTACATCAAGTCGTCTAGGCTACAAGCTCAGCTAAAGAACCAGACATACATACATATGTACACGCGAAAAACATTGTCTCCTTTTTAGGGTTCCGTGCCCAAAGGGAAAAACGGGACCCTATTACTTAGACGTCGCTGTTCGTCTGTCACCAGGCTGTATTTCATTAAGATACATATATATTTGAAATGCATAATAAACATTCAGTCCGCAAAATAACTACTTGAGCGGCAAGATTTCATGATTGAGCGGCAGAAAAACATGTCTATAAGCAGTATATTTGATTGGTATGCATATTTAAAACATGGTGAGCAAAATAACTACTTGGATTGCGTTTTTGTTGAAAAAGGGGCGTAGCCCCCGCCACCCATTTAAACCCCCAACAAACCTTCGGGATCCCAGGGGGATGTGGGAGTATCAGGGCGGGGAAAGCACGCGGGTCCGACTTCGTCGACAACTCAACACTGTAGGAAGAGTGTGGTACGGGGAGTTCTAAATGGAAGCGGGAGCGAGCGAAGCGAGCTCGGACTCGTGGAGCACCCCGACTCGGATCCGTTAGGTTCGGAGACTGTGCGGGGAGGCGAGCTAAGCTCGCCTCCCCGCACAGTCGTAGTGTTAGGTTTAACATGAGAACACAGAAGTAGGAGCCCCGAAGGGGCTCCGTCGACCACTCAACACTGTAGGAAGAGTGTAGTACGGGGATGTTTAAAATAATTACAGCCATCCAGAATGACATAAATTGCTGATTGATTTTGAAATGTTTGCTGACCATGAGTTGCTGACCAATTAGCTATTTCTGCTCACCGATTATATTTTTCTGCTCACAGAAATAACAATACTATGCTAACCATTTAATTGACACCCTTTCATTAACCGTGACAGGCCCCCGTCACTCGGCCGAGAGCGCGAAATAAGTACCTACACAACGGCGCGGCCTACAGGCCGCGCTCGTCAGTCGGTTGTCAGCTCGTGCAGAAAGCGGAGCGATTATCGAGCAAGCGAGTGCGCAAGTTGAAACATGTTCGTCGTGCCGTCTCACAACCCTACCGGTTGATCAGTTGCGACAACACTAGACCGGCCAGCGCAAAAGAATCTCTCACGCGCATTGATTCGGTTCATTTTTGCGTAAATGCGCGATTGTTATCGGTGTATGTATGTTGAAGTAAAACTGGAGGCACTAAGCGCGGTTGCGAACAAGACTGTTCTTTATTACCGCGTAGCGAAAGTTGCTATTTATTTAAAGCGTCATTGCGAGTACTTCATCTGTACTTGTACTATTATTATCATCATCTGTGATCGTGATAGCTAGACAGTTGAAATATTTACAGATGATGTATTTCTGTTGCCGCTATAACAACAAACAGTATAAAATTAGAGAAAGTGAAAAAATAAAGGAAGCCTCCATACATAAAACGTGTTTTTTTAAAACGTGAAGAAACTAGCGCCATCTAGTATGATGGTACGGAACCCTTTCTGTGCAGTTCTGACGCGCAATTGGCAGGTTTTTTTTGGCCGTCGAGTGTAAACCTACGTTAATTTAATTAGAATGTACGATATAATTAATAACGATACAATAACATAACATAATTATTAATTGGAAACGCTAAACACGTTAAAAAAATCGACTTCCATCGCAACACCTTAGTACAATTTTGCATAATTATCAAACTACTCAGAATATAACTCTCAGCTCAGGCCACGCAAGTTCAATGACCGCGCGGTCACTCACTAGTTTTTAATATTTAAAAAAGTACTACACCAATTTTGATGCAATTTATATCAATGGGACCAACTTGGGGTGCATACCTTATAGAATAAAAAAAGAATCATGAAAATCGGATGTACTTACGCAGAGCAACGGTAGAGTACTTGCAGGGCAGCAGGCGGCGGGGCACAGCCTGGCAAACTTCGCGAGTATGCCAGGCTGACTAAAGGTAAGTATGGACTAGTACCTACGCCGGTGCCGCATCGTGCGACATCACATCAAAGCCGTGGCGCTACTGTAAGCCACATCGTAATACTGTGCCTATACTGTCTGGTGGTGCTTTAATTAGATTTTAGGTGCAATAATAAAATCAAAATAGCGTAAAACAAAATGACTGCTGAAAGTAAGTTGCTCCGGTTCAGGGCTTTCACGCGCTTTGAAATTTTTGTCAGTGCTGTCAGGGTTTTCACGCTTTCTGACACTTTGACAGGTGTCATTTCAAAAAACCCTCTTTCTCTGAAATTTGGGTTTCAATTTCAAAAAAAATATTATTCACAGGAATACCTCCAAAAACCTGAAGTCTTGGTTTCTGTGGCCCAAGGCATGGCTCGAAGGGACTGCTCTATAGCGCTGCTGCTGGGTATGAATCTCACTGGAGGTTTACAAAGAGACGCAGCCATATACTGCCCGGATAATCCAGCGAAAGCTGTCGAGGTAACGCCTTATTAGTCCACTGCCAAGGTGTACATATTACTTCGTAATCGTTAGGATAGGCCCATCGTTGCTGAAATGAGACCACTTTGTGAGAACTTTATAAGTCCTTAACGGTCAGTTACACGTATTATCAATAGAACCTGGGCATGTATGCTAAAAATATTATTATTTTGTATGAAAACAGATTTTCGCAGGGTTTAAATCTGTTTAGATAGACTTTGAATGTGTAAAACATTACCTAAATACAAAATTTCATCCAAATCGTTAGAGCCGTCCCTGAGAAGCATATCTCCAAACCATTTTTTCAAATAATTATCAGCTGGACTAATCTGAAGATTCCCTGATAATTTCATCAAAATGGCTCCAGCGGTTTTGGAGTGTATAGGATGCCGTAGATGGAAGCGGGCTTACCAAGATTCCCCAACGCAATGGGGAACTACTTTCAAGTGGAACACATCAATACTGTTAACATTGATGCTTGGCGGCAAGACTTAGCTAAGATGGCGGTAGCTAGCCAGGCGGGCTTAGGTAATGCCCTACCACTGACCAAACCGAGTCCTACAAAGTTAGACTCGGCCGGGAATCGAACCCGCGAACTCCAGTATGAAGCTAATGGACTCAACCATTACGCCACAGAAGCGGTTAAAATTGCTGTGGAGTTTGCTGCTAGCCCTAAACCTCCACCAATCCAAACTTGTTCGCGTGTGTGTACGGCCTAACCTTCCCGAGTTTAAAAGCAGCCCCAGCAGTGGGACGATAACGATTGGTAACAAACGTGTGCTAAGGTTAACTTACCGGTCGGCAAGTCGCCACGAATCGGAAGCCCCCGTACTTGGTATTTATTCTGATCTACCTGGCAACACACACTGGTCAAAGACCTTAGTCTTGACACAGCGGTATTTGGGACGTGAAGATATTGCGAAGCTTCCCGAACGCTGCCCAGCCGAGTTAGATTCGTCGATTGATCTTTTTCTTGATGTTGCACCGATGACCTGGTGAAGGTCGCTGTAGGCCGATGGATGCGGGCAGCGCAGGACCGGCCGTCGTGGACATCTTTGGGGGGAGACGTTTGTCCAGTAGTGGGCGTCTTTCGGCTGATATGATGCAGATGATGACGAGAAGCGTGTGACTCCGCATTGGAGACCATCGATAGGGCCACCATATAAAGCGGAGCACTCAGAGTGCTTTTACATTAGGGCATTAATATTTAGTTAGCTTTATTTTGTCTAATTCTCGCTTAAGATGGGTGGTTGACATCGCATGATAGTACATTATTGCCGCGATCTGTGATGATTTCGTTGCGAGCCACGTTAAGGCCCGGCAGCCTTGAAACACAAGCTTTTAATATTGCATTGTCACGCGATATACATAAGCATGCAAAATTTCAGCTCAGTCGGAAACCGGGAAGTGGGTCAAATTTAAAACATACATGCATTGCAAGTTAAATACTTTTATTGTAAAAAAAATGTCTGCCGAACTCTGGAACAGATGGCCGTTGGGGCTAGTAAACATCTCGAGGCGACAGCGCACCAGAAAACGTGGCGTATGCAGGCCTCCAACTCGGTGGACTGAAGAGCTGGATGCGTACATTATTGTGGAAATCCATGGGGGAGGCCTTCGTCCAGCCAAAGTATATATATTAGTACTAACATACAGTGTGGTCACTCCCTGCCGCTCTCTAGATTCCAACCTAACTCCCTCGTCTCCCAGATTGATTTAGATTGGTTACAGTTTTGTTGTCGAAGGTATAGGATTTCGTCGCCATTATGTTTGTTCCGTCATTCGTTTTTTGAAATGTAATTTCTGGCCCGTGGTATGAAGTCCAGCGGTGGACTTTTTTCGGATGATATGATGATGATGATGTAACTCCTGCCGCGCTACAGGTAGTTGTGCAGCTAATCTAATAATTTTCAACATACTTTCCAGCTGGCGAAATTCCTGCAAAAATGGACTACTCCCCCTTTGAAACTGGAAGAGCAAGACTTATCCAAGTTCCCGCAAGATGTCGCTACTTCGGGCCTGGTTTATATGAAGCAAAAGCATCTACCCGCATCTCGGAAACAGTATGTTCCGGCGTTGCAAGAGTTCTTATTAAAATACAAGCCGGCAACGGATGAGAACCCCACGCAAGAGTCTAGCTAAATTTTTGTTATTTCAAAGGAGAAATAAATTATTTATTTGTTGAACTTTATTGTTGTTTTTTTAGGGTTCTGTTCTAGGTCCTAGACACTTCATACAACGGGCCAAAAACTAATAACAGACATTTCGAAAAACTAATAACGGAACAAACAAAATGGTGGCGTAATCCTATACGTTCGAAAACCAAACTGTCACCAATCTGTATCAATCTGAGTGACGAGGGGTTGAGGTCGCAATCTAGAGAGCGGCAGGGAGTGTTCATACTGTATGTTAGTACCTACTAATATATATATATATACTTTGCTATTACTAAGCCTACCTTGTCTATCCGTCCGTCTTTCCGACTTTTTAAAGGCTGTATCTTTTAAACCGTAATAGGTAGCCGGCTGAAATTTTCACGTAATATATGTTACTATGGGGGATCTATTACCTAATAATAAAAATTACGGTCAAAATGAAAGGGGCTCGCCATAAAATGTGTTTTTAAGTTTTTTTTGCTTTTAAGTACTCTATCGTAAAAACCGGTCACACATACAAGGGTTCATTCCAATTTTTACTTGTCTGTGACAGCGCCCGCTTTAACGCATGCGCGGTGATGTTGGTTTTTCATTTAATTTTGTTGTAAATACTTACTGAATTTCGTGGATAATTTTCATTCTTGTTTAAAAATGTCTGAGATCAGTGAAAGCATTGTTTTTACCTGTCTGTGACACCGTCCGTTTTAGTGCAAGCGCGGTTATGCGCTGGTATTCAGCGCTATGACACGTTTTGTTGTAGGTACTTACTGAATTTCGTGGGATTTTTTTAACTTACACTTACACTAGTATTTTAAGAACCCTTATTATGCAACAGTTTCATAAACTACTATTCTAGAAAGGTTATGGCGCGTATTAGTTAAGATATTAAAATATTGAAGTGCGTACTTACCCCGTTAGAGGCACTTGCCTTAACTGACCTTACGGAAAATGTGAATGGGGACTAAGATCGTTAAATATAAATACGAGATTCTTCACAAAATAGTTTATTACAAATTGTACATTTTAACAAAACTACAAAGATATTTCTTATTCTAAATACATATAATATTAGAAATAGCCTAATTAGACTTATTTTGAGGTTATGGTCCCAGATTTCATGGAGGTACGAGGTAGGATCTGAAGATTTTACAGATAACATTTGCGAAAATACTTATTCAAGTAACAATGTAATATAATATAATGTAACAATGATAAAACCGCCTATATGTACAACTTCCTCAATCATTGTATATTTTTTTCCTCTTATGTTGTGCATTAAAGTGTTTTCAATCAATCCATCAATGTACACCTAAGTAACTAGGTTTTAAAATATTCCTTATATATCTATTTGAGATTTTCGCTTCTATATTTACTGAATTATTAAAAGTAGATACCTACGTAAGTCACAGAAAGTGAAGGAAATCTAAACAAGTGCCTAATCTAAAAACATAAAAAATGAACCCCTAACACTAGACCGACAATGAGAAAGGCTAGACCGATTTCGCTAATTCTTTTTTTGTTGAGTTCGTTATTGTCAGGAGAAGGTTCTTATGTAGGGTAGGGCAGGGTAGTGTAGGGCAGTGTAGGGTAGGATAGGGTAGTGTTGTTTAGGGTAAGGTAGGGTCGTGTAGTGTAAGGTGGTACGAAGTTCGCCGGGACAGCTAGTTATAAATAAATTACGATTCGGAAACAAATGGTCGTAACGCAAGGTGCCAAAAACGCAAAGAACAAAACACTTTTGGCTATTCGCGTATTTTCAACCGACTTCAAAAAGGAGGTTCTCAATTCGACCGCGATATCTCCGCCGTTTGTGAACCGATTTTCAAAATTATTTTTTTATTCGAAAGAGTATACTCCCGAGGGGGTCCCATTATCACCAATTCAGGATCTGATGATGGGATCCCAGAGAAATCGAGGGCAACACTCAAATTTTATAGGCACGTTTTACGTGTTTCTTGCGTTTTCTGAAATAATGAAAGTATTTCGTCTGGTAGTCATCATCTCATGTTGATAAGCTGATGAAGGAAGGTACAACTCCTTAACGATAAGGAGTTGGAGGATTATTCTTCAAATATTTTACGTAGATACGTAGGTACATATAGACCGATAGTTGTATTCTTTCAGGTTAATCAGATGAGCTGATGATGGAAGCCACAGGAATCTGTGTCTGATGAAACACATGTATTATGATTTGAGTGTTCCTATTGGCGAGTGGGTGATTGGGTTTAATGTTATTTACATTGTTCAGTATGATGAGTAGAAGCCCCAGTTAACGGGACCTACACCAATTTTGTAACATCCAGTATAAATAGCATTATCACTAAAATCAATAAAATAAAAATAAAAGTTAAAAAAACTAAAAACCGACTTCAAAAAAATTCACTCAAAAGTATGAAATAATATTAATATACTTAAATACACGGCATTAACCGACAATAACGTTATCAAAGGTGGGTATGAATTAAATTGGGGGCCTAAAATTTTTTTTTGAGGTCGATGTCAGCAATGCCATCGAATCTAAAACATTTGATACGTAAGTAGCTGTGTGCTGGTACCAACCTCAAAAATAAATTTAGGCCCCTAATTTAATTCGTACCCACCTTTGATATCGTTATTGTTGGTTAATATCGTGTATTTAAGTATATTAATATTATTTCATACTTTTGAGTGAATTTCTTTTTGAAGTCGGTTTTTAGTTTTTTAAACTTTTATTTTTATAATTACTTAAATGCTTATAGTAGTTTTTAGATCAACAGTCTGTTTCTCATTGGGAGGGAAAAATCAGCAGTCATTTTCACTTTCGAGCGACCGAGCGTAACGCGGGAACAAAAGTAGGAGTGGTGCGGAAGTGGTGTTTTAGGTCACGTGATTGATGCAAGACTTCAGTCGGACCAATCGGGCGCCCGCATCCCAGTGCTGTTACGTTAAATGACAACTTCCGCACCGCTTCGTAACGCAGGAACCAACTATGTTTAGCGCTCGGCCTGTTTTACATAAATGTTTAAAATTAAGAGTATTTATCATAAAATTAAGTATTACTTACCATACTAATGAATATGAAGAGAATACAAATACAGCCATTTTAAATTCTTTTTAACAACATTCCCGAAAAGTAGAAACAGTCGAGTTCATTAAATACAGGGTCTTAACAAAGGTATGCACTTTTTTTAACTAGAGCCTGCACTCATGAAACTGAAAAACTTTCTCCAAGAAACCCATGGTCAATTCGCATTTGTTTTTTTTTACTAAAATTATTAAATTGCGAGGAATACGCCAGAATAGGTACCTACCACCACGCAGGCGATATCGTCGTGCGCGGTCATAGAAATTTGCGTGGCTGATCAACTGATCATACACGCAGGAGTTGAATTCTGAGCTGTATGATAATTGAATTAAAAAATAAAATTGCGAAAATGTGGTTATATGGGTTTCTAGGGGGAAGTTGTTCAGTTTCATGAGTACAAGCTCCAGTTAAAAAAAGTGCATACCTTTGTTAAGACCCGGTGAGCACAGGTGAGTTTTTTTTAGGGTCAGTATGGGGAAATTCTTAACTATAAGAGATAGAGAAATACGCTCTTAGGGACTGTGATCTCAATTTTAGAGAAAATAAAAATGACGTTTTAAAAAATACATTAATATGTTTGGAGTTATGTATTTTTTATTGTTATTTCGATTGTATATCACTATACAAACCGAAAATTGTTCATAGATCATAGGTCTAAAGTTGCTAGAATTTGTTAAAACTAACGTTTTAGTATTCTTTTAGATATGTGGAAACTAAACTCTGGCCGATTTTCATATGAAAAAGGAAAAAAGAAAAAACATTCAGTCTTTAAAAAACTAGTTTCTGTCAATCATTAAATGCATAATTTAGTCAATTTATTAGTTGTGCTGTGAATTCAACGGTGAACTAAATAGTTAAAATGCCTCAATCGTTGTCAAATACCGAAAAAATGGATTTATTGAGAGGATATCATTTAAGTAACAGGAACCAAACATTGGCAATTGACTGATATCGTAATTAATTATCCCTGAGAGAAACGCCAAGTCGTCATACTTTGACCACAATGTTGAATAATTTACTGAGGTACGGAATCTTCACGAAGCCTCATAAAAACATTCCTACATCATCTTTCGAGATGTCGAAATATTTTTTTTGTGTTTTGTCGAGAGTTTTCCGGATATTTCGTCGAGAGATATCGCTACGAAAATGGCCATTGCACATCGTACTGTAATGAGAATACTTAAAAAGTATAAATACAAACCGTATCGTCAAGGATATATTGTTCAGCAACTTCTCGAAAGCGATCATGACAAAAAATTTGCATTCTGTAATTAGGTTATCCACCGTGTAACACGGGACACAATTTTTTTAAACTGATTCTTTGAACGGACGAGACTAACTTTTATAGTTAACTGAGATTACTTCTCCGACTTATTCATTTCTTGTTTAAGCGTTTTTACGACGTAAACTTAAAATGTCACGTATCATTTCAGGGATGCAAAACTGGCGCAACAACCATTACTGGTCCTCAGAAAATCCTTGGCGAACCATCAGTGGTTCAAATTGCCGCAACCAAATTAGATTTTCATTTAATTGTTGGTGCGGGATTTCGGACAATAAAGTCGCGTCCATTCAGTTTTACGGTGGGAACTTTCGAGGTCTAACATAATGTATAGCAATAACAATATGGATTTTTTTGTCGATTCACTTTTTGGATTTTTTTTCAAAATGGCGGAGTCATGGGGATTGAAAACGTAAAAAATATCATATAGCAGCTATTTTGAAAAACTTGCGAGGTCTACAGCTCACAGAGCCATTAGTAACTAATTGACCGAGCGAGAGCCAAGCGTCTTCATATTAGCTTGAGAAAAAATGCTTTCGTATTTCTGGAGGATGTCCGGCTGTTCTCAACAGATCGCATTTCTCATCCGATTCTTGTGAATCAGTCCCCACGAAGGGCAAACATTCGTGCGGCGAACATTGCTGAATGTTAAATATCGGTATGTATGTTTGTGAGTATGTCAGTGTATCAGTCTCTGGTTCCCATAATACAGGGAATCCTAGTTTTAGGCCATATGACCGTGTGTGATTTGTCCATGAATGTATATTTATTTGTATAAAATACAGGGAAAAGTTTTATTTGTATACTGCACTGTTTTACTCTACTGCCAGATGAGGGTAATGTTTTTGGGTGAGTCCGCTTGTGAAATTTTGTAAGCAGGTTCGATAATTATATATGTAATTTTTGTCGATTCAGTTTTTATATTTTTTTCAAAATGGCGGAGCGAAGAAAACTTAAAAATATTTCATTTTAGCCATTTTGAAAACTCGCGAGGTCTACAGCGCACAGAGCCACAATGTTATTCTCAAGGCGATTTCGAATTACCCCTTGAAACTTAGGAACTTTTTACAGTCTGTATAGTAAATACCTATGTAGGTATAACTTGAAACTTACAAATCTACATTAACCTACTCCTAGATATACGTAGGCCTTTTCTTGTGCACCTCACAAAAAACAAATGCTGAAAATTCCATTAAACTACAGTAAATGCTGTCCGAAAATTATAAAACGTTGTCCGAAAATTACAAAAAATTGTCCCAAAATTACAAAATGTTGTCCGTAAATTACAAATGTTGTCTGAACATGGCTGTAATTTCTTCGGTAGTCTTGTTCTTTGTCTCGGGAACCTTTAGGTAGACGAACACGATGAATATAAACTGGAAGACTGCGTATATGATGAACACGTTCGAGTCCAGTAGACGCTGAGAAAAGAAATATGGAAATATTTCACCGCCACACAATTAACTTATTTCAGTACGTATCAATACAATTAATAATTTAATATCATACCCGGGTTCGAATGCGGACGGCCAATGTATGTACAAATGAGTTTTTCAAAAATATTATAAGGGAGCCTGCACATTTCATCTTAAGATGTGTAAGAAGGTCGCGTTGCACACGTCCGTATGTGTAAATCTAACTATATATATTATGATAAAATTTAAGTTAACTTGCAATGTTTGTAAGTATGTATGTAAATATATATCTCGTATGTTAGCTTGTTTAGGTCTTCTTGCGATCGATGTAGAGCAACTTTCAGGGGTCCGATTGAGCTTAAATTTGGTATGATGCCGTATTCCCGGTTACAATAGATCCTTTTGGTATTTTCAAGTTACTCTGATAATGATTTTTGAAGGTAAAATCAAGGTCCCAAGATTGTCTTTTATTTTCAAAAAATTTACAAAATAAAATAAAAAATTGTTTATTTCGGACAACTAGAATCCATAGTATGTTGATAAGGCTTACAGTAGGTTAGTAACAATAATAATAATAAAAAAATACACTAGTATAGCCCTGATTCAGGGTAGGCTCGAGCCCCTCGGTGGGGACGTATATGAGCTGTAATGATGACACTAGTACACTCAAATAAATACACTCAGTGTGATCAAGGAAATGAGTCACTAGTTTCCGTGACAACCCTACTCACAAGGCACACAAACATGGCAACCCAGGAGGCACAGTATTATAAAGAGTTGAAGGAGGTAACTTATCAAAGGTTTTATTTAAATTTCGAACTGACTTGCAAATGGAACGCTGTTTATTGAATAACAAAGGAACACTGGCGCGTGAAAAATTATTGTTGTTCGTTGTTCGTCATTAATTTCGAAAAGTAATTATTGAAGTTTTAATTTCCGCGCATTATTTTAGAAAAGTCGCCTGTCTATCGGTGTTCTACAGGATTCATTTCGGAGAGTGTGCCCTGGAGCTTCATAACCTCTTTCCCTCCTCTCCATTTCATCATCGGACGACTAGGCGCGGAGGGCGATTCCACCCCTTTGTCATTGATGTTCCACCTTTACGCACGAAGCGTTTTGCTTCGTTCATTATGCGAACGGCCAAGGAGTGGAATTCCCTGCCGGCGTCTGTATTCACCGATTCGTATAATTTAGGAATTTTCAAGTCGTGAATGAATAGGTACTGTTTGAGCTTGCGTGTTATACCTCGGCGGCATCGGCACTTACCATCAGATGAGGTGCAGCCAAACGCACTCAAATTTTTAATAAAAAAAAGTACAATTACAAGCCTTGGCCACAACTAGGTATTGATGGACTTACGTATCCTCGGCCCTCATTTACACGTTCGTCCACCAATGCCTCTTTTGCTGGCCGCTACAGTAATGTACTATTCTCAGCTACGTCCTAGTTTCCGTTCCTTAACTCCACTTCTCCGTCGAACCGTGAAAAGACATTGTTTCTCTATTGTATGATAGAACCACATTGCTCGTAAATGTTACAACATAAGTTATTTTTAATTTCGCAACTCACACCTTTGAAATCCTCTCTCTCTCTCTCTCTCTTATCGTGTGGTACAGTTAACAGATAGACGGCAGTTGCCTGATGTTGCACTTAGCATCACCCGCGGTCACGTGTAGGGCAATCAGATTTACACCTACGGACGTGTGCAACGCGATCTTCATACACATTTGGAATCAGATGTGCAGGATTCCTCACGATGTTTTCCTTCATCGTCTGTGAAATCATTTGTTAGGTATATTTATAAGGTAGCGATCGCGCACCGGAAGACGCAGCGTAGGCAGGCCTCCCACTTGGTGGACCGAAGACCTGGTGAAAGTCGCGGAAAGCCATTGAATACGGACAGCGCAGGACCGGTCATCGTGGAAATCCATGGTAGGCTTTTGGCCAGCAGTGGACGTCTTGCGGGTAATGTAATGATGATTATGATGTTTAAACTATCTGTGTACGTACTGAAAGCGGCAAAAACGTGAGTCCAACAATGAAGTTGGCTTTCCAGTTGGCTGTGACCGCGACTGACGCAGCTGCGGGCCGCGCCGATTGGTTGAACAACTCTGGAATCAAAGAAGTGCAAAATACAGTTTCACTAATCAAAACTTGGCCGCATTCTAATGCCTTCTACACACGCTTGCCACAAACCACGAGCCACAAGCGTCTACAAACGCTCGGCAAACTGAGGCGAGCCAAACGTCGATATCCACACGCTTGTGGACGCTTGTCGAGTGCGCTAGTACTTCCTTTGACACGTGCATAAAAACCGACACCCGATCCGAGCGTCGGCAAGCGCTCGCAAGCCGAGCCGAGTGCCTCGCTCTACATGCTTGTGCTTGTGGGCGCTCGTTGTGGCTCGGCAAGCATGTGGATACACCATCAAGAATCCACGGAGACAAATATACAGTGCAACGTGCGGGGGTTGAAGCGCGAGACGGAGGGGGGGGAGAAGGAGGGAGTCCAAGTGGCCGCAGTCACCGTTGTTTAGCTTTTGGGGACAATCCATTCAAGAAGGAGAAGCACTAGAGAAACGGGTGACCAGTGTTTAGTGATGACAGCTTTGAAGCAAACATTACAGAAAACCTAAGTATTTAAATTTATTTATTTTTTGATGCTCAAGAGAAAGACTTGATTTTTTTTTTATCGAAGAGAAAAAAAAGAGAATAGAAACTATGGCCGGCATCTCGCAATATCAGAATCTGAAAGTGAGTTCCGATATTATGATTCCGATACTGAGTGATATAATATCGAAATCAGACAATTTTCTATTTTATTCTTAAAAAAAGCTTTTACGCGCGCCATAAGGTATGGTGAAGAGTTTATTTTAACTGAATTGTAAATAAATAGTTTAAGGTAGTGACGAGCAACCCTAGCTGCCAGCAGGGAAGCAACAACCCTATGAGAACTCATGCGTCACTTGGCCACCGGCCCTGCGCTCCGCACCCCGCGAGAACAGACAGACTATTTAAAATTTTCGAATACTGGCTAGATGAACTTCACCGATTTTGAAAATAGAACGTTTGCGCATGTCGAAAATAAAAAAGACATTCATTTTCAAATATGGAGTGGTTGAGGAAAGAAGATAGAGTAGCGGTTATCGCGTTGCACCGCTGTGGTTACGCGCCAAAAGAGATTTTTAATATTCTACAAAAATCGAAAATAACCCTACGATTTGTTTATCGCACTATCAAACGATTCACTGAAGATTCAAGCTTCGAAGATCGTAAGAGGACCGGCCGACTTCGTACAGTTAGTCGTCCGGTCGGACGCATTGCTCATCGAATTTGTATGCAACATAGATGTCGGTCGAGGGCGATAATATGCGCGAGGAAGCACGGGTATGCGCGAGGATTCCAGAGCATTTATTCCATCAGGCGGTTACGCTCAGCTGCCGCGGTATACGCCTTACGCGCGCATCCGTTCCGGTACGCTTCGACGCGCCTCGGCGCGGCTCGTTAAGAGCAGGCTCCTAAAATAAGTGCATTTTTGCTAGAATATTTCGAGCCAGCCGCAAGCTTGCTGAACGTGAAAACTACACATCTCATTCTTTGAACCTTTTTCTTTGGTATGGCTAAAACAAAAAACGATTTATTGGTTTTCGCCCAATACTTTTTATTTTGTAAAACTATGTAGTTTTTTAGAGATTATTCGATTTTTCTCCTACATCACATAAGTTAGGCTCATGAAATAAATACCGACAATAAGAGCATAAAGGTATTGATAAAACGGCTGAGACGAAATTTTCCTAGAATGTTTACTAATCTCGCGATAAACGAAAATGTGCATTTACGCCCGAAGTAAAGGACATAAGTCGCTTTTAGACACACACTCGAAATTCAACTGTAAAGCTGAATCCATAAGGATAAATATCAGGTTGTTCGCCAGTGCCGTGCTGGCAGCCTGCTCTTAAGTCTTATTCGTACTTAACTCACCAGTGACCAGGAACCAGGGTATGGAGCCGGGCCCCACGGCGAACATCACCACGAAGAGGATCACCAGCACGATGCAGAAGTACGATACTGTCACATTTTCAGTCTGAAAATCAAATAAGATTTTGCTTCGATTTTATCTTCGTCGCGGGTTCGTTTCAAGTCGAGGTCTAACCTTGTAAGACTAGATTCGGTTGGTTGATGGTAGGGCATTTTCTAAGCCCGCCTGGCTAGCACCCATCATATCTATACCTTATACCAATAAAAAAAAGGCACAATGTAAACAAACTTAGTAGGGATTTGACAGTTTCAAATGTCAATTCCATAGTACTTTTGTTTACCTTTTGCTTTTTAGGGTTCCGTAGTACAACAAGGAACCCTTATAGTTTCGTCATGTCTGTCTGTCCGTCTGTTTGTCCGCGGCCTAGCCCCTAGACTATTAGTAGTTCTGAGCTGAAATTTGGCAAAGATATATATAATAATAACGTGGAGAGAACTGTAAAAAAAAATTGAAAAAAATCATGAAAGTATAGTCTATATTAAAAGGAAAAGTATCTTAGCGTAGGCTTTCTTAGTTTAGGAGAAATAGTCGACCAAAAAAAAGTTCATAGATTTTTCATAAAATATGTTCTATTACCAACTGCAAATATAATTTGGTTTTTTAAAATAAAAAAATATTTTCTGAAAAGACTACGGAACCCTACTTCGCCCGAGTCCGACTCGCACTTGGAAGGTTTTTTTTTATTGGTATATGGTATACCTACGTCTTGCTGCTAAACGTAATGAACAGCATTGCTGAGTGTATAGTTTTTATAGGTCACTTGTGAGGACTATGAAATCCTGACATCTGACAGCGAAAGACAGGGCGGGCCCAAGTATATTTATTTTTTAACCGACTTAAAAAAAGGAGGAGGTTTCTCAATTCGACCGTATATTTTTTTAAGTGTGTTCGCGCATTACTTCGTCCTTTATGATCGATTTTGATGATTCTTTTTTTGTTGAAAACGAGATATCCCGAGGGTGGTACCATGATAAGGAAACCAGGATCTGATGATGGCATCCCAGAGAAATCGAGGGGAACCTTCAAAAATTGTAGTGGCGACTAGTGCCTTTGAAGTCGGGTTTTTGTTTAAAAATATCTATTGTCGCCGAATGGATGTCATAGGCATAATTATTATGATTGAACCCTTTTTTACAAGGTTTATATTAGCTTGCCGTGTTAGTCAGATAGTCTGTCTGTCTGTTTTAACCACCTCCGTGGCGTAATGGTTAAGGCCATTACCTTCACATCAGAAGGTCGCGGGTTCGATTGCCGGCGTAGCCTAATTTTGTAAGGCTCGGTTTGGTTGGTGGATCGCTAGCTACCACCATCTTATCTGAGTCTCGCCGTTAAACATCAATGCCAACAACATTGATGTGTTTCGGCTTGAAGATAAGATAGCCAGTTGGTTTCCCATTGCATTAGGGAATCTTGGTAAGCCCGCTCCTATCTAAGGCATCATCGTCACCATCAGGTGTACCTATTTTAACAGGTATTGAAAGGTCAATTAATGCAAGTGCCGCCGCCCCCTGACGCCTGGCGCCCTATAGGCCGCGGCCCACGCAGCCTAATGGGAAATCCAGCACTGACTCGTAGATATGTCTAAACTTAAGGCGAGGTATTGATTGGAATACAATATTTAAAAAAAAAACAATTTTCGTGTAATGTTCTATATCATTAACACATACCGATAAAGTTAATATCTAGTTCCGTCCGTTTGTGCGTGCGTCCGTCCGTCACGCTACGCTCTGGAGGCTATAAGTTTAGTCCGATTGGGACCAAATTTAGGACTTCAGAATTGTAAAAAAAATCATCGAGGGATTATCAATAGTTTATTCGTAACGTCTCAAACCGAAGAGTACCTATCATACAACAAAAACTGTTTTTTTCTCAAAAATGGCTCTAACCATTTTGATGAAACTTTGCATGTCATTGTTGCTTATGTTTATCTATTACATGGAGATACCCATTGGTCTAGGAAAAATCGTGTTTGTATAGTTCTTCTACAAATGAAATGGAAACTTGCTATTTACTCACAAATGGTTGGAGCTACTGAATTGTCATTTATTACGAATAAATATATGTTTGGTCATGCAATATGAATTCATCAAATTTATTCAAAAAAAAATCAATTTTTGTATTAAAAAAAATTATGAAGAAAGTTTAGTGCGGGCTACCGTACAGTTTATTATATACTGCAAAAGCAATATATACTTACAAACTTCAGAGCCACACATAGTCCAACAGTGCACATGAACATGCCAGCGAAGCCCAGCAAAAGCAAAGTCTTTCGCCCCGCCCTCTCCACCAGGATGAGGCTGATGACTGTCATCAACACGTTCATGGCCCCCATACCTGTAATAAGGAATCTAAGTCAAAGTGCAGTTCCTTATAATTAATGAGACACAAATAAAGTCAAAGAGGAAAAGGCAGAAAGAGAGAGTGAAGTTATAGTTATTTAAAAAGTCTTACATATCGTATCTAGGGCATAATCAAAGGATAAAGACTATTTGCATCATGTAGAGGTGCATTCGGGCAAGTCCTAGGGACGCTATCTTTTTACCCGACAACCCAAGTCTAGCTAGAGTAGCAAATATCACGTTTATATCGTCATTGCCTGGAAGTGGTAGTGAAGTCATAAAGTCAAAATTGACCACGGGTCCGTCATAAAGTCTTAGTGAATTAAATTTCGAAAAATCAAATGCCTTTTGGTACAAGCTTTTAATTAAAAAAAAGAGTTTTTTGTTCAAGAAACCAAATGCTTAAATGAATTTAAAAAATACACTGTTCCAAATTCAAAAAAGGCTAGCGCAGTATAGTATTTCTCACGATTCTATTGAAAAATAAATCACCTCCAAAGTTCATCATCAAGACATCTTACATAGGATCTATTGTCAGCGAGAATACGGCTTTATTCCAAATTTCAGCTTAATCGGACCCCTGGAAGTCGCTCTAAAATCGATCGCAAGATTTGAAATAAACAAACAAACATACATCCATACATACATACAAACATTGCAAGTTAAACTCAAGCAAGTGCTGCAATTTCATATTTACCTTAATATTTTATTTTTTATAATTGCATGTGATTTGTTTTTTTTTCTGACTTGAAAAAAGTATAATTTAAATAAATAAAAACAAGCATTTTTTTCGTTTTAACAATCAGTAGGGTTTAATTTGGCTTAAAATACATTGCATTTTAATAAGCTTTTATTTGACTTGCAATGTGTGTATGTATGTTTGTTTAGTTCAAATCTTTGTTTAGTTCAAATCTTGTATGTATGTTTGTTTAGTTCAAATCTTGCGATCGTTTTAAGAACGACTTCCAGGGGTCGTATTAAGCTGAAGTTTAGAATGAAGCCTCAATCCCGGTGACAATAGATCATTTTGTTATTTTGAAGTTGATCTGATTTTTTTTTTTTTTTTTATGCATAATTGGTAAACCCTTGACAACATCTGATGATGAAGTTTGGAGGTGGAATCGTTGGAAATACAATACTGTGCTCACCTTTTTTTGAAATTGGAACCGTGTATTTTTTATATTCATTTGAGCATTGGCTTTTTGAGCATAAAAACTCTTTCAAATAAAAACTTTTACCTAAAAGCTCTTAGGTTTTTCGAAAATTATTAAACCTACTTCCAAAAAATATGAGGTTTTCAATTCGACTGTATGTTGTTCGTTTTTGTTTTTTGGGTACGTTTGTTACGCGATACCTTCGCTGATTGTGAACCGATTTTCATGATTCTTTTTTTATTCGATAAGGTTTGCTACAAAGTTGGTCCCAAACCAAAAATGCAAAATTGTACCAAGTTGTTGCGATGGAAGTCGGTTTTAACGTTCGAGAGATTTTTATGGGGGGTCGATTGTTTTGACACTAATATAGTCAAAAAAACGATAAAATTAAAAATATGTGTGTATGTGTGTCCGCCTGTGTGTAGAGTTCCGAAACTACTGGACGGATTTTGGTAAAATTTCGAACGGCCAATACTGTCTATACATCTCCTGCAGTTTCCTCCTATCTAGTTTTTCAGGGTTGCCACCATTATAAAAAATCAATTGGTATTTTTTTACTCCAAATTTCTCTAACGATTTTGATGAAACTCGGTTCTTTGAAATAACTTTACATGGCCTAACAGCACGCGGCAGTTTTTTTATTTCAAGAAATATCGGAATAACGTACCTCCCATACGAATCCAGGTATTTTGTTACTTTTTCTCGAAAATGGCTCTAACGATTTTATTGAAACTTTGAAAATAACTAGGAATTAATAAAACCTACTGTACTGGGTACTTAATTACCTATTCCAGAAAAAATCGAATAAGGTATACAAACCTAAATTAATTGTAATTTTTTATAGTCTCGTATTTTTTTAAGTGTTATGTTTATTGCTGACGGAGAAGGCTTCGCGAGAAAGTATGCACAGTGTGGCTGTACAATTAATTTTAACGTGTTTAGCGTTTCTAATTATCTTAACTACAGATGAATAAAAATCCCACGAAAATTTTTTTTTAATTAAAAATTTGAGTGTGTTTGATTATATCTCACCTGATGGTAAGTGACGATATAGTCGAGGATCGTACACGCAAACTCAAATAATGGCTATTCACTCTCGCCTTAATTTCAGCAAATCGGAGCCTTTGGTGACCATTTTCTTTTCCGCTATTTTGATTTTAATGTACGTAAAATCTTCTCAGGGTGTTAACATTACCTAAAATGCTTGTTTAAAAATTTCTTTTTTTATTGTTTGAAAGGTGACTTGATCAAGAGTGTTCTTAACTGTCATCCAAGAATATATTTTTAGTAGTTTGAAGATTATCAGCTGTTTTCCAGTTGATGAAGGGATGCGAGCAACTTCCACAAGTCTAAACAATTCAAAATTCGGTATCTTGTTACTTCAAGGATAAGTATTGTAACAACATGGTAACTTTGAACTGATGCTGCAACATATCTGGAATCTGTAGGATACCCAACTCCTCACCAGCTTACAGCAGAGGTATTGTGTTTGGGCTCATTGGAATGGTCGCAATGAATTGGTTATAGATTGATGGTAATCAGAGTCTGATGATAGAGCAGGACAGAGAAATTTCGGGAGTTATATATTTTTTATTAATTTAGAGTTTTTACACACCCAAGGTAGCGTGCTGTGCGTGCTCCTTAATCCCCGCCTTCTCGAAGATATCCGTTGAGAAGAATATCACAGCGTTGATTCCAGAGAGCTGCTGGGCCACCATCACCACCACGGCGATGAATAGAGGCTGCCTCAGGGAGCTGTTGGAGACAAGCTCGCGAAGAGTCACCTTCTTGCTGATCTTGTTCTTTTCCGCTTCCTGTTGGCAAGTCTCACGTTAGCCGTCTATAAACTAACGTAGGTAGGTACGTAATTACATTATGACAAAGGTCAGCGTCGGTAGAGTAATGGCAAGGGCCGCTGCATCCTGTCCGGGAGGTCGTGGTTCGAACCTACCACGTGCCAATGGGTTTTCAAATTTCCATTTCATATGTACGTTTATCCGACGCTCTTACGGTGAAGGAAAACATCGTGAGGAAACCTTCACACGCCTGCGAAGAAACTCGAAGGTTGTGTGTGTAGTCGACCAACCGGCACTGGTTGTGTGTGTGGTCGACTAAGGCCCGATCGCCCTAATTCAGGGTAGGTTCGGGCCTCTCGGTGGGGACGTATATGGGCTGATATATATATAAAGGTCTTAAACAGGTGAAGCAAATGAGTGATATTTATAGAGTTTACTATTTGTCACGAGTTTCCAATTACCTTTTCATCATATCAGCCGAAGGACGTCCACTGCTGGACATAGGCCTTCCCCAAGGATTTCCACGACGACCGGTTTTGCGCTGTCCGCATCCAGCGGCTTCCCGCGACCTTCACCAGTTCATCGGTCCACCGAGTGGGAGGCCTGCCTATACTACGTTTTCCGGTGCGTGGTCGCCACTCGAGAACTTCACTGCCTCAACGGCCATCTGTTCTACGAGCAATGTGCCCCGCCCACTGCCACTTAAGTTTAGCAATTCTGAGAGCTATGTCATTTACTTTGGTTCTCCTACGGATCGCCTCGTTTCTGATTCGATCACGCAGAGAAACTCCGAGCATAGCACGCTCCATTGCCCTTTGGGTGACCTTGAGCCTTCTTATGAGGCCCATAGTAAGCGACCATGTCTCAGTTCCATATGTCATCACTGGCAACACCTTGGTCTTGGTCGAAGAGTACAATCAGCCACTATGCTTGGCGTTCATGGACTATGAGAAAGCCTTCGATTCGTTCGAAACTTGGGCTGTGTTACAGTCTCTCCAGAGGTGCCAAAAACGTTATTAATGTATTATAAACTATAGCTTCAAACAAAGTGTTACAGTCTCTCCAGAGGTGCCAAAAACGTTATTAATGTATATTAAAGTATAGCTTCAAAGAAAGTTTATTTCAAAACTCTAACCTCTATGATTTTGTACAAATTGTGTATACTTATAAGATTGTACAATAAAATTCCAGAAAATGTAACTAGTTTGTCAGAAAATAAATTCAAGAATCATGTTTAATAAGTACCCTGTTTGTGTAACCCCAAATCGCACTTGGCCAGGTTGTTTAAGTCAAAAACAGTTATTAATGTATAATAAACTATAGCTTCAAAGAAAGTTTATTTCAAAACTCTAACTTCTATGATTTTGTACAAATTGTGTATACTTATAAGATTGTACAATAAAATTCCAGAAAATGTAACTAGTTTGTCAGAAAATAAATTCAAGAATCATGTTTAATAAGTACCCTGTTTGTATAACCCCAAATCGCACTTGGCCAGGTTGTTTAAGTCAAAAACGTTATTAATGTATAATAAACTATAGCTTCAAAGAAAGTTTATTTCAAAACTCTAACTTCTATGGTTTTGTAGAAATTGTGTACTTATATTTATAAGATTGTACAATAAAATTCCAGAAAATGTAACTAGTTTTCAGAGAATAAATTCAAGAATCATGTCAAAAAATGGTGCTCTAGAGGATATTATAAAATGTAATTTAAATGACAAAGATATATATGTTGATTCTGTAACAAATACCATTACCTGAGACTGTAATCTGAATCATGACATTATTTGTAATATACAATAAGTTTTTTTTTCAAAAAAATCAAAAATCAAAATCAAAAACAATTTATTTCAAATAGGTGTTTACACACACTTTTAAATAGTCAAAACAAAAAAAAAATACAGTATATTACAAATAATGTCATGATTCAGATTACAGTCTCAGGTAATGGTATTTGATATAGAATCAACATATATATCTTTGTCATTTACATAATCTATTATTTTATAATATCCTCTAGAGCACAAAACTTTTTTGACATGAGTCTTGAACTTATTCTCTGACAAACTAGTTACATTTTCTGGAATTTTATTGTAGAATCTTATACACTGCCCCACAAATGACTTTTTAACCTTACTCAGTCTCGAAAAGGCTATATCTATTTTATTTACATTTCTTAAATTCAAATTATGCCTGTCACTGTTTTTAGGAAATAAATGCAAATTCTTACGAACGTACATGATGTTTTCATATATAAATTGACTAGCAACAGTAAAATATTGATTTCTTTAAACTTATTCTGTAACGACTCACGTGATCGCATCTGATAGATTGCGCGGATAGCTCTTTTCTGCAGGATGAAAATAGTTTTAATTTTATTTTTTAAAAGTGTGTTACCTATTAAAAACCTATTTAACCTATTTAAAATAAATTATTTTCATTTTACAATTTCAAAAGTGTGTAACTAAGTTTCAAAGGCCAGTGTATATGTCGCAGCCGTTACGTAGAATCCGCCAGTTTCCAAAACGGCGCGCTGAATGTCGCCGGATTGTAAAACGGCGACGTTTTGTAAAGCGGCGGATTTTGCGTGAAACACTTCGAATAAAACCGATGATTTCTTCTTCTGCAAAGCATTCTGCTGCTCTTTGACTGTATAATCAATCAAACCTGACCGAACCTAACTTCGCTGGCTTCGCTCGCTCATTATCCAAATAATTTCGGTTTTATGGGAGGTACTTTACTCCGAAATTTCCTGGAATAATTAAGTACCCAGTGCAGTAGGCCTGTCATTCACAAAGATTCATTAAAATCGTTAGAGCCATTTTTGTAAAAGTAACAAACTACCTGGATTTATATAGGAGGTACCTTATTCCGATTATTTTTGGAATACAAACTACTGCGTGCTGTAGGCCATGTTAAATTATGGTAACGTACCGAGATTCATCAAAATCGTTGGTCATCTTTGAGTAAAAAATAATAAGTGTTTTTTAACTATGCTAGGCAACCTTAATAAAATCAAGATAGGGGAAATTTGAAAAAAACCGGCCAAGTGTGAGTCAAACTCGCGCATGAAGGGTTCCGTACCAAAAAAACATTTTCATATACAGCGCCATTTATAGGTATAGGTAAAAGGGAACTTAGTTACTGTTGTCGTTTTACTACGTTTTACTATGTTGAAGATACTACTAGATTCCACTAGGTGTCACTAGTTTCTGAATAACCGGATTTCATTTTTCCTGTAAGAACGCAAAGACTTAGATTTTCTCATAGATTTTCCTGTAATCTATGCATTTAACAGTGTTTTTTTTTTTATTTTAGGCCCAGTCAAAGAATAAAGACTATTTACTACGTAAAAGAAAGTTAACTGTGAAAAATCATTTGAATAAATGGTTACTCTTGCTACGACACAATAAAGTGCAAATTCAGGTCGCACAGCGCTTATTTATTACCTATAGTTATAGTCACCTACAAGTTATCTCTTTTTCTATCACGTAACTTTTATCTCTTCTGACTACTGAAATGCCCTATGCAGGGGACCGCGCAGCGTAGAGCGTGACGTAGGTACATTTTCATGCCTACAGCGCGGAGTGCGACAGGCCTGGCCCAGTAGATTCGGAGATAAGGGGGGAATGATCAATTTTCGTCTGTTATCTTAAATAACTTCAAAGCTGTTTGTATTAAAATTATGAAAAAAAATACGATTCTTATAATAAGCCCTTTTATTTGATATGTCACACGATATATGTAGTATACAAACAAACCTTTTTTTTTATTTTCTATTTTCCCCCCAAAAGTCGTCCCTATGTTTAAAATAATTTATTTACGTTACATTTCCGTCTTCGGGTCTCGGACTTACATATTTGTAAAAAAATTGAACTCAATCGGTCTAGTAGTTTCTGAGCAAACCGGCTGTGACAGGCCGACGGACAGACAGATACACAAGTGATCCTAAAAGGGTTTTGTTTTTTTCCTTTTGAGGTACGGAACCCCAGAAACGGCTGGAGATATAAAAATAATATTGCCCTAACTCAAATTTCACCCAAATCCGTCCAGTACTTAGATTAACGGACGGACGTGCGCACACACACACACACACTCACACACTAATTTTTTATTCTTTTGTTTTTAGACTACTATCGATCACCATCAAAATCTCAACTTCGTTTTTTTTTAACCTCAAAATACCTTCCTTCTTCACTCCTTCGTCAATCGCTGACGCTCGCTCCTCAGTCGCTCGAAAGTAACAATTCTTTCACCAATAGTTACAATGGAATTTCAGGATGGACACAGGCTAAAAAACCTCACTCACTGTCGGTATACACGGGGGCCAAGCCACGGGCAACAGCTAGTATTTAAGATAAAGATAACACAAACTGCTTGAATTTACCTGATGCATTTCTTCCATTTCCCCGTGAACTGCCACATCACCACGCAACCAGTTGAGAGCTGAAAACAGAAAAAAGAATCATCAAAATCGGACTACTCTGTATAAAGTTATGCGTGGTCATACATTACAATCAGTGAATGAACAATCAATCATCCCCTGTTTTCCTACCCTTAGGGTTCGTTTAAATTTATGTGGAACCAATTTCGGGGCCAATTTACCCTTTCAATTAAAAAAAGAATTATCAAAATCGGACTACTCTGTAAAAAGTTATGCGTGATCAATGATCATACATAAAAAAAATTAAAACAAGACAAATATACGCGTCGACTTGAGAAAATTCTCCGTTTTTTCGTCGGTTAAAAATAAGTTATTACAGGTGACGTTCTATTCTATACCTTATATCAATAAAAAAGCACAATGTAAACAAACTTAGTAGGGATTTGACAGTTTCAAATGTCAACTCTATCTTACTTTTGTTTACCTTTTGCTTTTTTTTGGTCGATATAAGCAAAGTATACATATTAGTCACAGATTACGCCAGTAATATATAAGTCATTGATATTAGTACTGACGATATAAGGGTCGATCACGCAGGTTATCTGTCTGAAGCACTTTAACTTAGCGATGCATTGATACGCCTTTTTTAAAGTGAAACTTTTATTACACCGTCTAAATTTTTTTCGTCTGTGTGTTGCATGTCGCGTGACGGTCGCTTTCGTCTGACGGTATGATCGTTTCGTCCTCTGTACCGTAGCGAGAGCAGCCATGATCGTTTGGTCCTCTGTAAAGTTTCACTTTGACCGTGGTTTCATAAAACCACACACTTTTTTTTGCATATACGATACTTTTGCAAAAATATCGGCGATACAATACTCTTAGTGATTTTGTTTTTCTGGATAGTTATTTTCGACGCTGAAGCGATGTTCAGTTCACTTTGATGGAATTTTATTTTGTGGATAGTTATTTTCGACGCTAAAGCAGTGTCCAATTCACTTAGATGGAATTTATTTTTTGGATAGTTATTTTCGACGCTGAAGCGATGTCCAGTTCACTTCGATGGAACTTTATTTTCTGGATAGTTATTTTCGACGCTGAAGCGGTGTCCAGTTCACTTCGATGGAATTATATTTTCTGGATAGTTATTTTCGACGCTGAAGCGGTGTCCAGTTCACTTAGATGGAATTTTATTTTATGCATACTTAGTTATTTTCGACGCTAAAGCAGTGGCCCATTCACATGGATGGAATTTTATTTTCTGGATAGTTATTTTCTAAGCCGTAGCCGTGCCCAATTCCTTTGGATGGTACCTCTTCATGTGAATCCACAAGTTTGATGTTACAATCCTACAAATATTATAAACGCGAATTTGTATGGATGTATGTTTGTTACTCTTTCACGAAAAAACTACTGAACGGATCCGGCTGAAATTTGGTAGGTAGACAGATTAGGACCAGTATTAACACATAGGCTACCTTTTTCCACGCTCGCGCACTGTGCACCCTCGAAAAGTCATAAAAACGTTGTCCACGCGGGTGAAGCAGCGGGAAACAGCTAGTAAATACATATTGCTTAGAATTATCAAAAGTCGAAATTTCTAAATTATTCCTGTGTTTCCAAATTGAAATTAAGTCGAAATTTCTAAATTATTCCTGTGTTTCCAAATTGAAATTATTTTGCTATTTATTTTATTTTATTCAACCGAACAGTTAAGTGTAATGGTCGAAAAACCTAAAAGCTTTTAGATACAGCTTTTATTTGAAAAGATTTTTAGGCTCAAAGAGCCAAATGCTAAATGACTAAAAAAATACGCGGTACCAAATTCAAAAATACCGGCCAAGTGCGAGTCGGATCGCGCAAAGTAGAGTTCCAAGGTCTTTTCAAAAAATAAATGTTTATTTGAAAAAACAAAATTATATTTAGTTGGTAATAGAACATTTTGTACGGAATATCTATGAACTTTTGACAAAACCAACTGCACATTTTAAGTTGGTCGACTGTTAATTACTCCTAAACAAAGGGTGAGTTGCACCTATCCGGTTTTTATTAAGAATTTTAACAAAAACCAAAAATAATAATGCAAAATTGTAGTAAGTTGTTGTAATGGAAGTCGATTTTTTAATTGGTTTGACGTTTCTAATTATAGTTGCTACTATAAGCCTAATGTTCATCGTAGTTTTGTGTGTTCCCAACTACGTCAGACGGTAAAGGTTTCGCGAAACAGTAAACACATGCGTGGCTGTACAGTAAAATTCATTTTAATTTTCATTGTATGCTGTTACGGCGGCAATAGAAACACATTCTGTGAAAATTTCAACTATCTACCGCCAGACAGACAGCTGCGGCTTAGTAATAGCAAAGTATATATATTAGTACTAACATACAGTATGGACCCTGCCGCTCTCTAGATTGCGACCTCACCCCCTCGTCACCCAGATTGACACTCCCTGCCGCTCTCTAGATTGCGACCTCACCCCCTCGTCACCCAGATTGATACAGATTGGTTACAGTTTGGTTGTCGACCGTATAGGATTTCCCCGCCATTTTGTTTGTTCCGTCATTCCTTTTTTGAAATATCATTTCTGGCCCATTGTATTAAGTGTCCAGGGTGTGGTAAAAGGGTCCCGTTGGCACCCTTTGAGTGTACGGAACCCTAAAAACTAGTGAAATCAAATAAAGCCATTGCGAATCAGTGAATTTTCTTATCTGTGGTCTAAGAAGACCAACAGTGTCTACCTTACCTCTCTGAGCATGCAGCTCTTGACCACGGTTCAGCAGCAAATACTTCGGTGACTCAGGGCACAAGGGCAGCGTCGCACACTGCAGAACTGCTGGTATAGCCGTGAGAGCGAGCAACCAAGGCCAGCCGTCTGCGGTGCCCAGGATCGAAGCCAGCCCCAGTATTTGGGAGAGGAGAATCGTGAGGGTTATGGTCAGCTGGTATACTGTGCCGATCTGGAAGAAGAAACGAAGGAACACACTGTTAACATATAAGTACCTATAATACTTCATACCACCTCCATACTAAATTAAAGATATTATACGAGCAATGCTTATATACATATACACGCTGAGAATTTTTTATTGGTCAGTATGGGGAAATTCTAAACTATAAGAGATAGAGAAAAACGCTCTTAGGAACGTTGATCTCAATTTTAGAGAAAATAAAAATAGCGTATTAAATTTATTAATTTATTTATTAAGTTGATGTCTTTTGTTTGTAATGTGAAGTGAATTACTATGTAGTTGTGGGGAGAGATGTGGTGGTACGGAACCCTCGGAGTGCTAGTTTGACTGGCACTTGGCCGATTTTTTTCAGTGGTTCTCATCTCTATTATAAAAAAACGCGACGCGCGCGGTAAACTGAGTGATTGCTGTCACCGCCACGCAACGGATTGTTTGCTAATATTTGCGTTTGGTGCGGGCGGTACCGATAGTGGACGCGCTTTCATATGATTTTATACATACACACACACACACACACACACACACACACACACACACACACACACACGTTATTCATAGTTCTTTTATTATTTAATTCGTTTCTCCTTTTTGTCTTTTATGTTAACTTTTGATTTATGTTAACTTTTGATTTATGTTAACATTGTTATGTAATATATACATACTTCTGTTTGATCTGTTTCTATGTACTTAGTGGTATGGAAGAACTGGGCATCCTGTCACAAGTATCTTTTTACTTAAAAGGATGTCCAAACACAAAATATCATGAACAGTTTTTGATTTTTATTTTTGATTTTGATACAAAGTTACCAAAAATCCGTTGTGTGCCGTGCGTGCGGTGCGGCCGGTACGGACCAATGGACTTCCACCTTTAAATACACGCTACTGAACTGTTGAACACGCAGACACAGAGAACTTTGGCTGAGCGACTCGAGCGCTATCCGCCTTGGGCACATTTTAAACCGTCTCCATGGCCAAACTTAGTCCATTCGCTTCACGCCAGAAGGTCACGAATTCGGTTTTCGGCAGGATCTAACTTTATAAGACTCCGCTTGGTTTATGGTAGGGTATTTTCCAAGCCCGCTTGACTTAGCTATCGCCATATTTAAGTCTTGCCCGCAACACATCATCATCATATCAGTCGAAGGACGTCCACAGCTGGACATAGGCCTCCCCCAAGGATTTAACAACATTTATGTATTTAGGTATGTGTCCAGCACGAGGATAAGATAGCCAGTTCTCCATTGCATTGGGGAATCTGCCCGCTTCTAACTTCGGCATCATCGTTAGTCAGATAATCCTAAAGGCGTGTCCTTAGACAGAGTGAAGTAAAACAGATACGTACATACATTTTAAGCAGTCGGGTTTAAATTATTACAAGCTTTTTTTTATTCACAATAGAGGATCGGACTGCATCAAAAATTAATTATGAAATATGATTTCCTAAATTGATCTCCTCTTGAAGTTTCAAAAAACTTTACTTGTGTTGTTTTTCCATCACGTCTTCAATTTTTAATTGATCAATTTCACAAAATAAGTTCGTCAAAAAATCTATGACGTCACTCGTGGGTATTTCAAACATTTTCAGAACAAAATTTTGTTTTTGACAGATCATAAAAAGTAACTCTAATGACTAGCAGTCCGATCCCCTATTGCTTTTGTTAATTGTTAATTGTAAATAACTTGAGCGTCGGCGGCGTAACGGCTAGGGCGTGGTTCACGTACCAATGTGACTTCGAATTTAGATTTCATATGTACGTTTATCCGACGCTCTTACCGGTGAAGGAAAACATCGTGAGGAAACCTGCACACGCCTGCGAAGAAATTCGAAGGTTGTGTGTGAAGTCAACCAGCCCTCACTGGGCCCGCGTGGTCGACTAAGGCCCAATCGCCCTAATCAGGGTAGGCTAGAGCCCCTCGGTGGGGACGTATATGAGCTGATATGATGATTTAACTTGAAATGTTCGTATGTAAGTTGTCCTCTTCAAAATTTGCAAACGAAATTAGAACGACGTCTAAATGATATCCTTGGTATTTTGAAGTTGATTTGATGATGAACTATGAAGGTGGAATCAAAATCCCAGAATTATATTTTGTTTTCAATAGAATCGAAGGAAATAACTGTGTTTGCCTTATTGAATTTGAGAATTATTAAGCATAAAAACTTTCTTAAACGACTTAAATGTAGGAGGGTTCTATGTTCGCCTATATGTTTTTTAAGTACATATATGTCCACCGATTTCTTAGTCAATTGTGGACCGTTTTTTTGTATTTTTTTTATGAACGAGTATACTCTTGAGGTAGTTCCATATAAATTTTATCAAAATCGGTTTAGTGCTTATTTAGAAAATTAACATAAACAAAAAAAATATGCACAATTGTGCTTGGTTGTTGCAATTGAACTCGGATTTTTTAACGTGTTTAGCGGGGTTAATTATCAATTATAAACTTGTACCTAAAAGTTTTTATATTTTTCGATGTAACATGTTTGGTTATGTATGCTACATTGTGGTGAATGTGTGGTCATAGTAAGGTATGGTGATAATAAGTAATGCATCATATCAGCCGAAGGACGTCCACTGCTGGACAAGGATCTCCACGACGACCGGTTCTGCGCTGCCCGCATCCAGCGGCTTCCCGCTACCTTCACCAGGTCATCGGTCCACCGAGTGGGAGGCCTGCCTACACTACGCTTTCCGGTGCGTGGTCGCCACTCGAGAACTTTAGTAATAAACTTTGGTAATGAACTTTAGTTTTAATAAGTAATGCAAATAATACCAACCGATCCCCTGAGCGAAACAGGCGATATCTCTGCCAGGTACATCGGAGCTAAGCCTGCGTTGAGTCCACTGTTGATGCCAATTAGCAACCTGCAATGTGATACGGGGTCAGGTGTCGTCAAAGCATCACGTCTATCATTGGAACAATGCAGTGTCCTCTGTCAATAATGTGACTGGGCGATAAACAGGATATCAGGGGGCACGGCAGTGCCCCCCGCCAAGTCGAGCAGACAAGCACGGTCGTACACCCTTTTTCTCGAAGCAACTCAACGCATTTTTGAGCTTTATATTTTTGTTAAAAATTGAAAAAACTGCTTTAACTTTATATTTTTATTTTATTTTATTTTTATTCGGAGAACACAAACGGTATGTACATTGATACTAAAGGGATGAAATATAAATAGAAAGGTAAGTCTATACATTCCAACAACGAGTTCCACAATTATTTAAAAATATAAGCCTACTTATCAATCTACCGCTATAAACAGTCAAAAAGCTGTCATATTTGTTTTTAAAAAAAACTATAAAATAAATTTAGAAGACAACAAAATAGTAGTAAAAAGAATGGATAATTATTAGAGAAAGAAAAAAATAGTAAAACTAAGAATCAAAAAGTGTGTTAAAAGACAATAAAAGACGATAAAAGTGCTATTCTATGCGCTGTTAAGTATAGAGATAATATTTGTTCTATATCTTGTCAAGGGTGTGCTGAATATATCGAGATCAGAAAACTGTTCGTTATATCTGTTAAGCATTCTATAAATTGGCGATCGCTTTCCTGCATTGCATAGTGTACGTAATGTAGACAGCGTATATTCCAAATTACAAGTTTCTCTTTTAACGGTTTTTAAAATATTGTTTATCGAAATTTCGATGTTTCGTCACTCAATCACTGACTCACTGATCATCAAAAGTCACGCACGGCCGTACACCCTTTTAGCAAATGAACGCATTTTCGAGCTCTTAATTAGTGCCCGTGCAGTGCGACTACCGTGCCCCCACCAAGTCGAGCAAACAAGCACAATAGGGGTTGACTGTTTGTATATAAATCCGTCATTTTTAAAGTAAAAGAGCTTTGCTGAAGCAAAAAAACCAATAGCCATCGCACAAGAATCAGAACTGCCAAAAAAAAAATTTTTCTTACAAAAAGAAATGAGATCACAACAAAACATTTTCAACCGACTTCAAAAAAGGAGGAGGTTCTCATTTCGTAGGAATATTTTTTCAAACCTCGACGCAAAAAGAGGGGTGTTATAAATTTAAAGTGTGTATCTGTCGATCTGTGTGTCTGTCTGCGTCGTCGCAGTTCCTAAACAAATGGACCGATTTTGATATAGTTTTATTTTTGTTTGAATGCTGACGTGATCGATGTAGTTCTTAGCTATAATTTCTAAAGATCTGATCTACTGTTTGAAGATCATCAGCTTCAAAAGTGAAAGAAAACGCAAAGTAATTCAAAGCAAGGTGAGATTTTTTTATTTTTAAACTTATTCCTAGATATCGATGTAGGTAACTTATACATATATAAGGTGTAACAAAATAAGCTGAAACTATTTTAACTAGTACTTTTACCCATGAAACTGAACAATTACCCATGGAACCCATAGTCAAATCGCGAAAAAAATTTAGCTCTCCCATACTAACTCGATCAGCTGATCAGCCAACTTAGTATGGGAAGTTCACAATTTATTTTGAGATTTGACTATGGGTTTCATGGGGAAAGTTGTTCAGTTTCATGGGTAGAAGCACCAGTTAAAATAGTTTCAGCTAATTTTGTTGGACCATAAACTAAAAAAACTAAAAAAACCGTTCCCGCAGCGGAGGGAATGCAAAGGTAGATTTCGAGTTCGATAAAGTTTGGTTCGTGGATCGTGTTTGGTATTTTAATTTTTTTCTCGAATGAAGAATGATTGAAGTCGTAAAAAAAAAACAATGATTTTTAGTTTATTATGTCAGTGAAGATGATGACAGTGACAATGTAGAAATGTTCGATGAAGGTTAGTGATATAAATTAATATTATTTAGTAAAGTTCTTGAGTGGCGACCGCGCACCGGAAAGCGTAGCGTAGGTAGGCCTCCCACTCGGTGGACCGATGACCTGGTGAAGGTCGCGGGAAGCCGCTTGATGCGGGCAGTGCAGAACCGGTCGTCGTGGAAATCCTTGGACTTATGGCCAGCAGTGGACGTCCTTCGGCTGATTTATGATGATATATTAAAATTAATCTCTATTTCCCTTGATCATCGCATCACGCGTGAACGGCTGGACCGGTTTTGCTTTTTTTTTTTTTGTTGAGTTTGTTATTGTCAGGAGAAGGTTCTTATGTGGGTAGGGTAGAGTAGAGTACGGTAGGGTAGGGTAGGGCAGTGTAGGGTAGGCTAGGGTAGGGTAGGGTAGTGTAGTGTAGTGCAATGCAGTGCAGTGCAGTGCAGTGTAGTGTAGGGTAGGGTGTGTGTGTGTAGTGTAGTGTAGTGTTAGGTGGTAGGAAGTTCGCCGGGACAGCTAGTTACTAATAATATTTTATTTTCTGTCGAGTTAAGGTATTGTTTAGGATTACATTTCTTTTGTGTTTATTTTAATTTTCTACCTGTAATTATTTAACGAAGTTGTTTTTTTAATGAATACTTAAAATATAAAAATGGGTGAAATTTATAACGTGAAATATTGAATTTTTGTTTGCTTACCCGTACGCACGGTCACTCTCACGCCTACAATGACGCGTATACAGATTGGTTACTCACACAACAATAATAAGTCCTGCATTGTTTTTTTGGCGTGCAATAAAGTATATTTACTTACATACTTACGTACAACTAATGGCGCCGCGCGCTCGTAGATTGCAAGATCTGTACTTACCTACATATTTATTCATAGAGAATGATATAATTTTGTGTCCACCTCGGGAGCAACACCATTTTAAACTCGAGTGACGAACTTTGACCTCAGGATTCTACTTTACAATCCTTTGCTCCGCTCTGGATTCAAACAACACTCTCTTCTTTAAAATAGCTGTTTGCTCCCTAGGTAAACCATTTTTCCTTTGTGAAGAACAAATAAATACCTACATACGCTTTATTATTATCATTATTTTGAAATGCCGGATTTAAAAAATGCTTACACATAATAGTAGTTTACGAAGTTATTGTATGATGAGAGGTTTTAAAAGCGAGGTTTTTTAATAGTATCATACGAGTGTTTTAATATCTAATTATGTGCAGCTTCATACACTACACTACATTATCTAATCTCATACATTGGGATTGAACCTACTAAATAAAAGATCAAACTTAAAAAAAGTAAAAAAAAAACCCCACAAAATAGCCAAAATTAGTTACTATTGTATTAATCTGTCTGTGTCAAAATCCAGCACATCACCGCGCTTGCGCTTAAGCAGGCGCTGTCACAGACAGGTAAAAAAACAATGACAGAAAATAGCTCGATGGCTAAAAATTGCAATTAAAACTTTTTGTAATGCTATAAAAATAGTGCACCCCGCATAATCGTTCCATTCCATTAGAAGAAAATAATAGAATCTCCTTGGTGATATTAACTTCCTAGATTATTTGTCCTGTACCGTAATGGTAAAAAAAATATTTTATAGCATTATTTTGTAACAGGAAAAGTGTTTTTGACGTGATTACGTCTTATATATCGATGAACGCCGGTTGCACTCACGAAAAAGTGTCACGTCCAATGACTCATATATTACTGGCGTAAGGACCCGGCCAACGCGCGCGACTAATGCTCCCAGCAAATTGGTGCGAAAATCGAAAGTTTCGCACACTCGCGACTCAGTCGCCTGCGGGAAATTGTACAGTGCGGTGGAAAGATATTCCATATAAAACTGCCTTATTGTGTTGTTAGAGGCTGTAAAAATCATCAAAGAAAGGTTAAAAAGAAACATGGGATGTCGTATCATCGTTATGTAACCCTACATTGTATTTTTTCTTGTGAACAAATTAAATAAACTCTAAAGCGACAATTCTACCAAGGTTCTTTTAACGCGGCACTGACGTCAGCTCGCGCCCACGGTAGTTCGTACGAGTTATGTCAGATGGCGCTACTTTTTGCTTGTATGAAGACAATCTGAGTGAAATATGGAGACGGGCGGATCCTCTGTCCAAATCTGTGGTCACGTCCTTGTCACGTCTGGCCTGAGCCTAATTTGCAAGCGAGAGCGCGGAACAAGCGATAGAGAGGCACGATCGGCCTAAGCGTTCGGCTTGTGACACGTTATCTATCACGTAAAATTATCGTCCGTAAACCGACTTTACAGACAACCAGTTTTTTTTTTCAATTTTGGTATGGTGTTCAAGTACGCCAATATAAACTCGTTTTGAAGTTTATAATTCGAATTTTACGATATGAGAGTAGATGATAGTTATTTATGCCACTGCCAAGTAAAGCTGAGTGGCACAATAGACAGCACGAGTGTTACAATGGCTAATTGCGTGCAGTGGCATACAATAGTTTTTCTACGAGCATGAAATAAATAAAATAAAACTTTAAACCGTTAAAAATTCATCCATACAGCCTAATCACACGCGATGTTTACTTGTTTAGCCATGGCGCAGTTACGCGCATTTTTTAAATGGCCTTGGCATCTTGCACAAAATACATTAAAATAGTGATTGAATTTTTGAAGCCAAAGCCATACAAACATCTAAAAAAGTTTCATTGAGTTAAATTAAGTCTCGTTTTGAAAGCCAAAGCCATTAAAAATTTCATTGTAGTACAGTTGTCTCATTTTGTTTTGAAATGATAATTGTAAAACGACTTGTAGGAATGAATACTTTTGTGATATGATCTGAGGTTATGTATTAAGCAAATTACCAAATGGAAAAAAAAGAATATTAAAAGCAAACTTGCAAGCTATTACTGCTGCATCTACAAATTCATGAAATTTGACTTTTAAGTACCTGCCGACAATCAGCATTACAGCAGAGTTGGCTGCCTTGGCAGACCCTTCAAGAGCTGCCGCCAAAAACACCAAGATGTTGTTTATCAGAAGCCCTCCTTTGCGCCCGAATCTGAAAATAAAACAATATATTAAAAACATTAAAAATAACAGGAATTACATGGTTTCGTAATCAAAAACCTTTGACACTATTCAAGCAAAACGAATCTAACGAAATCTCACACTACAAAATCCATTCAACATTTATTAAGGATTTCATTCCATTTATTTTTTTTACACATGCGCTGACATTTGTTTTCAAAATCATTTAATATCATTCACCATCTCGTTTCTTTCATCATAATAATCTAGTATAACTTGTATTTAAACCTGTTTCTCTCTATTAAGACACATCTCGGGTAAGATTAATTCATATTTTTTTGATTTGTATTTTAAGTTTAAGTTTATTATGTCTCTTCTAAATTCTTATGTTCTTTTCAGGTCTCTTACTTTTACTTATAATTAAATTTCATCATCAGTAAGCACGCACTTCATTTAAACCCACGCCCACTACCATACCTACCTAAGTCGTGCTACACAGGCTCAGCCAGTCAAACTCTTGCAGCAATTGTCTAAAAATACTAGACAAAAATTTGTTATCGTGGACGACTTCAACAATAATAAATTGGTAGACAACTCAGCAAGTAGAGCACTGAATGACTTAATCAAAAACTATAACCTGACATGACATATTTCATATTACATAAGCAACCAGAATAGACTCATGCATTGATCTCATACCTAGCAACATAATTAGTGCAAAAGGTGAACTTATTTCCTTAGGCCTTTCTGATCACAATACAGCTCAGATGTTAAATGTCCCTGTGAAAAACAAACAGAATCTTACTGGTAATTTTAAAATAATCAAAAGAGATGAAACGACGAGAAAAATTCTAAATTTCGAGAATGTCTATCAAGCCTGTCTTTCTCAGAAATGTACAAACAATCGGACATTGACAAGGCCTTTAATGGTTTTCATGAATTGTTCAAGCTTCTTTACGACTTATGCTTTCCGAAACTACGAGTAGAAATAAAAATAGGATCAAAAAACGCTAAACCAGTTTGGATGACAAAAGGTATAAGGAAAAGCTGTAAAACAAAAAGAAACCGTCCGTGACACTGTCCATGTGAACTGGCCTACCCTTGTTAATGGCATTCATGACATTCAATGATTTTAATGTATAACTTCTCGAGTCATATTGTTTCATGTTCTAATGTCATTTTTTTTTATCAAGGATTGGATTTTGACGTTATTAACTAATTATTGTTTATTTCTTGATTTTTCACAAATGAAATTATGTAATCACTATTTTATGACATATCAGAAAGAGTGTAATTTGCACCCATTTCGAATAAATATCTTGAACATTGAAATCTTGAACCTTACATACCAATATTATAAAGACAAAACAGGACGCGTAACAAAGCAAAATATAAGCTGTAGAGGAAATATTTAAAACGCTGCTTGGATTCATCTCAGAGAATTTGTAATAGTAAGTATACATGAATAAATCGAAAAATAAATGTAAAGCATCGTGGTATAATATCAAGGGCCAAAATAAACTGTTAATGACTTATTCGAAATGACTTAGTAAAATACGGTAAAAAAATTGCAGAAAGATTTAATAAATATTTAATAGTAATTAACTCACAATAATAATGACGCTGACATTATTCGGGCAAATACCAATAACAAACATTATTTATACATTTTTTCTTGAACCCTACAGTGTGTCAGATGTAGTAAATATAATTACTTCCCTCAACAATACTAGAGCAGAAGGTTTAGATGAAATCTCCACACATGTACTAAAATATTTCAAATTAGAGCTAGCGCAAGTTCTGACGTATCTCATTAACTACTCTGCTCAAATATTCTATTGTTGCCTTTACATAAAAAAGGTAACAAAATTGATCCCAGTTAGTACAGACCTATAACTCTGATACCTGTGTTATCTAAGATTTTTGAAAAGGCTTTGTACAAGAGGTTATCGTACTTTATTAATAAGTATAGTATAATTAAAAAGGAACAATGTGACTTTCAAGCAAAAAAAAACTACAAAATTAACGTGTTTTGATCTTATAAATAAAGTAACAAAGTCACCTAATGATAAAAAAGAACAGCAGTCATATTTTTTGACATGACTTAAACATTTGACATGGTATCCCACGATATTCTATTATGTAAACTTGATAACTACGGTATAAGAGGACAATCACATAATTGGCTACATACATACTTGCGAAACAGATTGCAGTGTGTAGAAATATCACAGATAGGTAAAGATTCCTTCTTAGTAGCCAAAAGATCTTCATTCCAAGTTAATAAATACGGGGTACCTCAAGGAAGCATACTGGGGCCCCTATTATTCATCCTATATATTAACGACCTTCCTAATACTTCAAAATGACTGTATTATTTTTGATGACGATATTTCGGTAGTAGGAACCTCAGAAAAAAACACTGACTTAACTGATTAAGAGTTGAATATTAATGGAACTATTGATTCTATAGCAAAATGGCTAGATAACAACAATTTGCAATTTAACGTGAGCAAAACAAATTATGTCCAGTTCTTAAAGTATGGCGAGTCAATCGATTCTCTTAATCTTGTACATAGTGGCCAACATCTCGAACAGCTCAATTACACAAAATTCCTGGGTCTTATAGTAGATAGATATTGTAACTGGAAGGCTCACGTTAAAAAGTTATGAAATAGGATTAACAGCCATGTTTACTTACTAGGTAGACTCCGTAAAGTAACGTCGAGAGAAACCATATTGACTGCGTATCACGGGTATGTAAGTTCCACTCTGACATACGGTCTGCTGCTTTAGGGCAACAGTACGGACTCTAAGAAAGCTTTTATTGCTCAGAAAAAATGTGTACGGGCTATTTGTGGAGTGGCAATAGATGAACCCTGCAGCCCCGTGTTTGAGGGATGACGACAGCATCAGAAATAAATTATAAACTCTTGATTACTAAATTTCCCTCCTCCTTAAACTTCGGAAAACTTTACTCGTTTTGGTTTCCATAAAGTCTTCGATTTTTAATTTACCAAAATCACAAAATGAGTACATAAATGACGCTGCAAAACTATGACGTCAGGCTTAGGTATTTTAAACATTTTTAGAACAAAATGTCGTTTTTGACAAATGATAAAAAGTAACTCAGATGACTAGCATTCGTCATCCCCATTGGATGTGTTGCCGTAACCATGCATGTACATCTATGAATTAGCCAACTTCGTTAGGACAAAAACCAATTGTTTAAAAAAACAAGAGATATACATGCACGTTCCGTTAGAGATCCCAATAGATTGGTAAACGAATCAAATCCCAGAACTGATGTATATTCAAGAAATTGTTATGTTAAGCGTATTAAAATATATAATGCGTTGCCCAATGACATTACAGATTTACCGTTGACATCCTTTCGCGTGCAATTAAAGCGCTGGTTAAAACATTAAAATTGTTATCTGTAACAGAGTTATTGAATTCGAAATTACAATAATATATGTCAATTTCTTAATATTTAATTTACTTGTGACTTTATTTTTATTTTATTTATTATTTCATTGTTATGTACTATTAATTTTTATGTAAAGTTGACATGTGTAATATAATGTAATTTAATTAAGTAATATTTTTTATCTACTCTAATATCGTAAAGTTCGCATTATCAACTTCAAAACGTGGCATACTTTATAAACACAATACCGTAATTTAAAAAAAAATACATTATAACTTTATTTTGTGAGATAAATAATGTTATAATGTATTTATTTTTCCATTACGATACAAGTTAAACCAAACAGATAATATCACCAACGAAGTTCCATATCAATTTTTTTTATTGGAACGCACATGCGGTTCGCGCCATTTTTACAGCAATACAAAAAGTTTTCATTCCAATTTTTACTTGTCTGTGACAGCGCCCGCTTTAACGAATGCGCGGTGATGTGTTGATTTTTCATTGAATTTTGTTGTAGATACTGAATTTCGTGGATAATTTTAATTCTTGTTTAAAAATGTCTGAGATCAGTGAAAGCATTGATTTTACCTGTCTGTGACACCGTCCGCTTCAGTGCAAACACGGTGATGCGCTGGGATTCAGCGCTATGACACGTTTTGTTGTAGGTATACTTACTGAATTTCGTGGATTTTTTGTCTTACTCTTAACTTTGATCTTTGTATTTTAGTTGATTCAATCCCAATGTATGAGATTAGATAAAGTAGTGTATGAAACTGCACATAATTTGGTCTTAAAACACTTGTGTAATGCTATAAAAAAACTCGCCTATGGCTCGTTTTTTTAACTTACATATTTTAAGAACCCTTATTATGCAACAGTTTCATAAACTACTATAAATGACCTTGATTTCCAATATTTTGATTTTAAAATACTAACTTTTATTGTTTTTGTTTGTAACTTGTGACTAAATATGCTGATCTTTGTTTCATCTTATTTTTTGCAATATAGGAATTGAATAAAAAAAACAAACACTTGAAAACAAACCCCGTTTTAGGGTTCCGTACCTCAAAGGGAAAAAACGAATCCCTTGAAGGATCACTAGTTTGTCTGTCTGTCCGTCCGTCTGTTGTCACAGACGATTTACTTAGATACTACTGGACCGATTGAGTTGAAATTTGGTACTCATTTTTAAGTCGGAGACCCAAAGACGGACATGTAACGTAAATAAATTAATTTTAAACTTGTGGGGGTAAATTAGAAAATATAAATAAAAAGTTTTGCAAACTATATCGTGTGACATATAAAATGAAAGGGCTATTTAATATTCGAAACTACTAGGACACAAATTTTAAAAACTCACAGTATATGGGGTTGAATGCATAGATTGCAGGAAAATCTATGAGAAAATCTAAAGACCTTCCGTTCTTGTATGACAAATGAAATTTCCATAGTCCGATTGTTTAGAAACTAGCGTCACCTAGTGAGATCTAGTAGTATCTTTTACATAGTTGATTTACATAGTAATACGACAACAGCAATAAGTTCCTTTTGATCTATAGATGGCGATGTAAATGAAAATTATTTTTTTGGTACGGAACCAGTGCGCGAGTTTGACTCGCACTTGGCCGGTTTTTCTTGGGCAGTCCGGTAATCCGTGCGTGCGTGTATTTATGTATATGTATGTATGTAGCTTGAGCGTGTAGCCTAAACGGCTTAATGGATTTTGGAGTGCGAGTGTCGTTAGATTCGATTCGTCTTGATCCCGAAAGTGACATAACCCGATTGCCCAAAAAAGAGGTTGCAAAATAAAATGTTTTTTTGCAGTAGGCTTTAAATTTTTAATAAAATTGGTTGGGTTATATTTATTGTTTGTTGTTATAGCTGCAATCTCGGCGGCAATAGAATAAATAGACACTTTGTGAAAGCAATTTCGATTTATCTCGATTCTCGATGAAGGTTGTCCAAAGTAATGCTCAAATTTCCAAACTTGTTTGAGAAAAAGTTATTTATACAGTATAAGTCAAAGTGCAATAACATACCTGTCAGCGATGAAGCCAGTGATAATGCCACCCACCATACCACCCACGCAGTAGATGGAAACGGCCACCGACCATATAGTGGTAACTTTGGGCTCATCTTTGGCTGCTACTGTCAAATTTGTGCCTGACAGCGCCTCTCTTTGCAACCACTCTGACATGACCTGGAAAATTTAACCACTTTAGTTGATACATTTGAATGCGAATAATAAGGGATCGGACTGCTAGTCATTTGAGTTACTTTTTATGATCTGTCAAAAACGAAATTTTGTTCTAAAAATGTTTGAAATACCCACCCACAAGTGACGTCATAGATTTTTAGCGTCATTGACAAACTTATTTTGTGAATTTGATCAATTAAAAATTGAAGACCTGATGGAAACAAAATAAGTAAGGTTTTTTGAAACTTCAAGACGAGAGCAATTTAGAAAATCATATTTCAGAATTTATTTTTGATGCAGTCCGATCCCCTATTGCAAACGCCAACCAAATTAAAAGAAAAACGGCCAAGTGCGAGATGGACTAGCACTCAGTGGGTTCCGTACCACAACCCATCTCCACACAACTAAATAGTATAATAACAATGATACCTATTCACATTACAAACAAAAGACATCAACAAAAAACATATTTTTGTCGCTCGCGTTGATGTCTTTTCTTTGTAATGTGAATAGGTATCATTGTTATTATACTATTTAGTTGTGTGGAGAGGTGTTGTGGAACGGAACCCTCGGAGTGGTAGTCCAACTCGCACTTGGCCGTTTTTATTTTAAAGTATGAGTACGTGTTTTTTAGGGTTAGTTACGAGTGACCAACGCGACCCCTATTACTAAGCCTCCGCTGTCTGTCCGTCCGTCAGCGGGCTGTATTTCATGAACCGAGATAGGAAGACAAATGAAATTTTCACAGAATGTGTATTTCTATTGCCGCTATGACAACAAATACAAAAAATTAAAATAAGGTAGTCCTCCATACAAAAAACGCGTTGTTTTTTAAAGGTAATTTAAAGTATTTTTGATAAAGCCTTATCGTAAAAACGGTAATGAATACAAGCGTGAAATTTAATGTGATTATAGTACTAATACTAAGGTAAAAAACAAATATAAATAATTGGCCAAGTGCGAGTCGTACTCATGCTAAGAAGTCCGAGCTGAATGACAAAAAAACCGGCCAAGTGCGAGCCGTACTCATGCTAAGAAGTCCGAACTGAATGACAAAAAAACCGGCCAAGTGCGAGTCGTACTCATGCTAAGAAGTCCGAGCTGAACGACAAAAAAACCGGCCAAGTGCGAGTCGTACTCATGCTAAGAAGTCCGAGCTGAATGACAAAAAAACCGGCCAAGTGCGAGCCGTACTCATGCTAAGAAGTCCGAGCTGAATGACAAAAAAACCGGCCAAGTGCGAGTCGTACTCATGCTAAGAAGTCCGAGCTGAACGACAAAAAAACCGGCCAAGTGCGAGTCGTACTCATGCTAAGAAGTCCGAACTGAATGACAAAAAAACCGGCCAAGTGCAAGTCGTACTCATGCTAAGAAGTCCGAACTGAATGACAAAAAAACCGGCCAAGTGCGAGTCGTACTCATGCTAAGAAGTCCGAACTGAATGACAAAAAAACCGGCCAAGTGCGAGTCGTATTCATGCTAAGAAGTCCGAGCTGAATGACAAAAAAACCGGCCAAGTGCGAGCCGTACTCATGCTAAGAAGTCCGAGCTGAATGACAAAAAAACCGGCCAAGTGCGAGTCGTACTCATGCTAAGAAGTCCGAACTGAATGACAAAAAAACCGGCCAAGTGCGAGTCGTACTCATGCTAAGAAGTCCGAGCTGAATGACAAAAAAACCGGCCAAGTGCGAGTCGTACTCATGCTAAGAAGTCCGAACTGAATGACAAAAAAACCGGCCAAGTGCGAGTCGTACTCATGCTAAGAAGTCCGAACTGAATGACAAAAAAACCGGCCAAGTGCGAGTCGTATTCATGCTAAGAAGTCCGAGCTGAATGACAAAAAAACCGGCCAAGTGCGAGTCGTACTCATGCTAAGAAGTCCGAACTGAATGACAAAAAAACCGGCAAAGTGCGAGTCGTACTCATGCTAAGAAGTCCGAGCTGAATGACAAAAAAACCGGCCAAGTGCGAGTCGTACTCATGCTAAGAAGTCCGAGCTGAATGACAAAAAAACCGGCCAAGTGCGAGTCGTACTCATGCTAAGAAGTCCGAACTGAATGACAAAAAAACCGGCCAAGTGTGCGAGTCGGACTCGCGCACTTAGGGTACGGTACCATTATCTATAAAAAGCACGTTTGTTGTATGGAGACCCCCCTATTTTTTTCACTTTTTGTAACTTTTAGTATTTTTTGTTATTGCGGCAACAGAAATACATCATCTGTGAAAATTTCAAAACTGTCTAGCTATCACGGTTCATGAAATACAGCCTGGTGACAGACGGACGGACGGACGGACAGACAGACAGTCAGACGGACAGCGAAGTCTCAGTAATAGGGTCCCGTTTTTACCCTTTGGGTACGGAACCCTAAAAAGCATATTTTTGTCGCTCGCGTTGATGTCTTTTGTTTGTAATGGTATCACGTAGTTCTGTGGAGAGGTATGGTGCTAGTTCGACTCGCACTTGGCCGGTTTTTGTCAACATTTTATGGCACTTACCGGGAGTTGCAAAAAATTCTCCTATTATTATATAATACTAGCTGTTTCCCGCGGCTTCACCCGCGTGGACCACGTTTCTATGACTTTTCGAGGGTGCGCAGTGCGCGAGCCGCAAGCGGCTCGCGAGCGTGGTAACAAGTAGCCTATGTCTTAATCCAGGTCCTAATATGTCTACCTACCAAATTTCAGCCAAATCCGTTCAGTAGTTTTTGCGGGAAAGCGTAACAGACAGACAGAGTTACTTTCGCCTTTATAATATTATACTAGCTGTTTCCCGCGGCTTCACCCGCATGGACCACGTTTCTGTGACTTTTCGAGGGTGCGCAGTGCGCGAGCCGCAAGCGGCTCGCGAGCGTGGTAAAAAGTAGCCTATGTCTTAATCCAGGTCCTAATCTGTCTACCTACCAAATTTCAGCCAAATCCGTTCAGAAGTTTTTGCGGGAAAGCGTAACAGACAGACAGAGTTACTTTCGCATTTATAATATTAGTAGGGATAATATATAATATAATATATAATTAAATAATCATAATTAATATAGTAGGGATGAGTTGGTATGACATCTCATTAGTGTTTGATGGCGGCTTAAAATGTTTATTTCATCTAATTTGCATATTTCTGCAACTAACCAGTAACTCCATGGTTTTCTCACTGGTTCATGGTTTTCAAGCGAGTGACATTAATTTGTAAGCCTGGGCCGTCGCGTAGGCGAGGGTATACCATTGTCACAAGCTCGCCAATTACCTTTTAAAGTCTATCTGTTTCGAAATGGCCAAACATGTAAACAAAACGTGAAGTGTTTTCTCAGAAATAAACTAGTTTCGATTGCTTTTTAAGTCTTAAGTGATCTAAAACACAGTGATTAAGTGAATACAAAGCTTTTAGGAACATGCTCGATGTATTGTTTAAATGAAAGTGATTATACTAAAATGATAAAATGGTTTGTTTATATGTTTAGCCATTTCCAAACAAATATATTTTACGCCCATGTATCTATATATATTTTTAATACAGTTAAAATAAAATAATACTTACGATTAGGTTAAACAATTTTCGAAAAACCTAAAACTTTAAGGTAAAGGGTGTCCGGTGGCGGAATTAGAATTTTAAAATTTAATTTAATTTAATAAAAACCGGCAAAGTACTAGTCGGATTCGCGCAAAGTAGGGTTCTGTAGTTTTTTTTAAAAAACCGGTTGTCTGTAAAGTCAAAACCGTTTGTCTGTAAAGTCAAAACCGTTTGTCTGTAAAGTCAAAACCGTTTGTCTGTAAAGTCAAAACCGGTTGTCTGTAAAGTCAAAACCGTTTGTCTGTAAAGTTAAAACCGTTTGTCTGTAAAGTCAAAACCGTTTGTCTGTAAAGTCAAAACCGTTTGTCTGTAAAGTCAAAACCGGTTGTCTGTAAAGTCAAAACCGTTTGTCTGTAAAGTTAAAACCGTTTGTCTGTAAAGTCAAAACCGTTTGTCAGTAAAGTTAAAACCGTTTGTCTGTAAAGTCAAAACCGGTTGTCTGTAAAGTCGGTTTATGGACAATAATTTGACGTGATAACAAGCACCCGTCCGATTCCCCATCCGAGTCCCCGTCCAAGTCCCCGTCCAAGTACCCGTCAAAGTAAACGTACAAATCCCCGTCCAAGTCCCCGTCCGATTCCCCGTCCAAGTACTCGTCAAAGTACACGTCAAAGAACAAGTCCAAGTACCAATCAAAGTACACGTCAAGTCCCCGTCAAGTCCAAGTAGGAGTCCAAGTCAATGTCCCCGTCCAAGTTCAAGTCCAAGTCTATCACGTCAAAAATACGAGGAATCAAAATGGACTTTTGTTTCCTCACAGAGAATCGAAAGCATTGGAATACCAAATTACAGCTTTCTACGGACAGACAGACAGACATGGCGAAACCATTCCATCGCAACAACTTAGTACAATTTTGCATTACTATTTTTAGTTCATGTTAATTTTCTAAAAAAAAGTAACTACACGGGTTTTGATAAAATATGGGACCAACCTGGGAGCCTATCGAATAAACTCATGAAAATTGGTTGACAATCGCGTAACAAACACACAAATCAATACAGTCGAATTGCGAACCTCCTCCTTTTTGGAAGTCGGTCGAAAATTTGAGTGCAAATTGACTGCACCTCACCTGATGGTAAGTGCCGATGCAGCCGAGGATGTAACACGCAAGTTCAAATATATATAGGAGGTAATGACAAATTTGGTAACAATAACGGTAGGTTGAGAGGACAAACGGTGACATTCTGATGTTAAATATGTCGATCTACCTGCGCAAAGTAGTTGCGTTATGTACTTATAGCGCCTGAAAAACTAGTAGTTATCGTGACCAAAAAAAAACTATAAGGGAAATGGCTGAGTAAGATAGAAAATGAAAGTACTAGTTGTACTCATGACAATTATGCAAAAACTGACCAAATATTCGGTTGCGTTTATGGAGCAACGACCGATAGTAGTACGAATTCTGGACCAGGACCTCACCCCCCTGCCGGAGCCCGAAGTTGGAAATGGCGGCAATGAATTTCTATAAAATAAAAACATTAAAAATAATGGTGTCGCAACCCATTTAAATCGTTTGCGCGTGGTCCCATTTCTCAGCAATTTATGTTTCGTAAACATAATGGGGTCTTTAAACTTAGTATATAAAGGGTCAAAGTTAGTTTTGTATAATTTTAATTTTATATTTCAAAGTTGTACATAAAGGTATTAATCTAATGACGGTGAATTAGGTAATGAGCAAAATTGTGTATTGCATAGCCCTTTCGGGACGCTCCTATACAAAGTTACAAAGTTCAGTTTATCTCAATAGTTTTACGTTTTACTGGACTGGACGGGCCTCGTGTCGTACGATTGTGCGGGTAGCGTTTGTCCCGCCCCCGCGTAAATTACCATACGTTATCGTTAACAAAATTGTCATGACCTCCTAGTCTAATAGTGCCTAAGTTTATTCTTTGCTACTAAGTAAGTGTCATTTTTATTGTTGATTTATGTATGCCCGACTACGATAGACGGTGAAGGCTTCGCAGAAACTATACACAGATGGCTGTACAATTTCTTTATTTACTAATGTATTAATTTAAAAAAGTAGCAAAGTAAAACGGACGCATGCGGTACAATCAAATTTGCGCACAGTAAACTGGCTTTAAAAGTGCCACTTTTCGAGCAACTGTATTGAAAAAATTATAATGTAGATTAAAAATAATCTAAAAACCACGTTTTTATGTGCCTTAAAAAGAATAAAATAACCCTCCGGGGGTCTTGATGACCCAAGAGGACATACACACATAAAACACACACCACCACCACATACAGCATGTACCTACAGGTGAACTCGAAAACGTGGGGCGCATCTTTCTACTAAGATATATTATTTTTATTAACCGACTTCAAAAAAGGAGGTTTTTCAATTTAACCGTATATATTTTTTAATGTGTGTTCGCGGATAACTTCGTCGTTTATGAACCGATTTTAATAATTCTTTTTTTTTGTTGGAAAGAAGATATCCCAAGGGTGGTACCATGATACGGAAACCAGGATCTGATGAGCATCCAAGAGAAATCGAAGGGAACCTTTGAAAATCGTAGTGGCGACTAGTGCGTTTTAAGTCGGTTTTTTTTGTTTAAAATTATGTTCATTCATTTTCATGCACCCCACGTTTTTTAAGTTCAAATGTAAGCATGGTATGGTGGTGGTGTCTTAGGTCATTAAGACCCCCGGAGGGTTATTTTATTCACATAACAACGTGGTTTTTAGATTATTTTTAATCTACATTAAATATTTTCTTCTTTTTCGTTCTTTTGTAGTTTCTGTCTATTTGTTTGTTAGCCAGATCTTTTTAGTTTTATTTTCTAAGCCCGCCTGGCTAGGTATCATCATCTTATCTAAGTCTTGTCGCCAAACATCAGTGTTAACAACATTGATGTGTTCTGGCTTGAAGATAAGATAGCCAGTTCTCCATTGCGTTGGGGAATCTTGGTATTATCGTCACTTACCATCAGGTGAGATGATGCCAAGGGCTTACTAATTGTGAATAAAAAAATAAATAAAAAATTAACTATCTTTAGGCATCCTTACTTTAGATAGATTCTACCTCAGATAAACAGACATTCACACGGACAAATTGAATATACTATATTGTGTTGACATCGAAACTGAAGCTGTGTGCAAAATTTCAGCATGATCAGATAACGGGAAGTATTTTAAAAATCCGTTGTAAGATTCCACCCGGAACGGCAGACAGACAGACAGACAGACAGACAAGAAAGTGACTTTATAAAAACGTGTTAAAATAATAAAATTAAACTATCAATATTTCCTATAACCTACAATAAGGTATAACGTGTAACTTTTGTATAGGCAGTTACTTGGGTACCGACCGGTAGGTATGGTATGAATTACTCTGAATTACTAGAGTACATAAAAATGGACCCTCCCTGCCCATGTTAAGGATACTTTTTACTTTTTTTAAACAAGGAACCTATAGTTTCGCTATGTCTGTCTGTAAAAAAAACTTGTAGGGTATCTCCACTACATAGGGCCCCTATGATAGGGGGTGATTTTTTTTCGTTGACGTACCCTATCATGTGGGATACGTGGGACCATTTTTTTGATTCGGTATCAGTTTGCAAAATAGAAAGCTTTAAAGTGCCCCCCCCCCCCCCCCCCCACCAGCTAAACCAATATTTCAAGACATCTGAAAAAAAATCTATTAAGGTTTCTTAGTGTAGTCGACCAACTTAAGGTGTGCAGTTTGATTTGTAAAAATTTCATAGATTTTCCATACAAAATGTGCTATTACCAACTGCAAATATAATTATTTTTTTTAATATATTTTTGAAAAGACTACGGATACGGAACCCTACTTTGCGCGAGTCCGACTCGCACTTAAACGGTTTTTTTTTAAGTTTTAAGCTTCTCGCAACCTTAATTGTGGGAGGCCTCGTACGCTACGTCTTCCGGTGCGCGGTCGCCACTTGAGAACTTTACTAACCCAGTGGCCGTCCGTTCTACGAGCTGTTGCCCCACCCACTGCCACTTCAGTTCAGCGATTCTGTGAGCTATGTCGGTTACTTTACTCCTTCTAACGGATCTCCTCATTTCTGAATCTATCACGTTGGTAAACTCCGAGCATAGATTGCTCAATCGCCCTTTGGGTGACATCATAGTGAGCAAACATGTTATCACAGTTCCGTATGTCATCCATCACTGGCAACACACACTGGTCAAAGACTTTAGCCTTGAGACACTGCGATATTTGGGAAGGGAGAAGATTTGCGAATATTCTCGAACGCTGCTCAGCAGAGTTGGATTCATGATAATTTTTTTTACCGAAAATGGACAACAACTAACAACTACGAGTATTTGATAACAAGAAAGCTGTAATTTGGCATGGATATACATACAAAGTGGTACCTCTCTTTACATGTACAGAGGGGGTGATACAACTTCCACAGTGTAAAATCTCTAACCTTAAGTGCATATTATAAGATAGTATATTTAAGTAAATACTTAAAGCGAAGCTTCGCTCAACGTAAGTGGCAGAAGCAGGGCACATCGCACGTAGAACGGATGGCCGTGATAGTAGAGCTCTCGAGTGGCGACCGCGCAACCGAGGGCGTAGCGTGGCCAGGCCTCCCACTTCGTGGACCGACGACGCGATGAAGGTCGCAAGAAGCCGCTTGACACGGGCAGCGCAGGACCGGTCGTTGTGAAAATCTTAGAAGGAGGCCATTGTCCAGCAGCTGATATCTTTCGGCTGACATGATGGTGAGTTAAGTGCTTGTTTCAAAGTGACACTTACATTTTGCGGTGCATTCAGGACACCTGTGTTGTACCCGTGTTGGAAAGCCGACCAACACGCCGAGGAGACTACCGCTAGCACCAGCCGCGAGTTCATACCCTGGGGACCAAATGGAACATGATTATTTGATGGACTTCACACTACTAAAACCTGTGAAATATATAATCCTAAAAATGTATTGTGGACACTACAGTTACAAATAACAGAGATATTAATTACACCATAAACATAAATGTGAAACAGGACCAAGTCGCTACAAAAAATGTGCAGAGATCTAAATGGGTACCAAATTCTATATGGATTCTTTAGTCATGGCTACGTGAATTTAAACTGTCATTTTTTTATAGACTTCTCCAAATAAGATAAGATAAGGTAAATAATTAAGATTTTCATTAAGAAATTCATTCATCACACGTGACATAAAAGGCTGTCAGGCTTACGTTAATTGATTGTTATTGTAAAGAATGTCAATTACACGTGACACATATGTACATGGCTTATGTTAATTGATTATTATTGTAAAGAATGTCAATTACACGTGACACATATGTACATGGCTTATGTTAATTGATTATTATTGTAAAGAATGTCAATTACATGTAACACATATGACATACGGCTGTCAGGGTTATGTTAATTGATTTTTATTGTAAAGAATTGTAAATTACACGTGACACATACGATACGGCTGTCAGGGTTATGTTAATTGATTTTAATTGTAAAGAATTTTCAATTACAAGTAACACATAAGGCTGTCAGGGTTATGTTAATTAATTGTTAATGTAAAGAAACGTTATGAAAGTCATGAATTGATCATAGGACTTGTAGGTATTTATTTTTAGAATAAAATTCTCACCATTATATTTAGTAATTATTAACTATGCCTTAGATGACTTGTAAGTTTTTGTTCTCACCAATTAATTAATACCTATTGACGTAGAAAAACCTCCTAACTGTCGAATCACTTCATAGTGCTGACATGACACACTTGCGAAAAATATCTTTCTTATCACAAACATAACGCATTTTTTTTAATGTTGTGATGCAGTAAAGAATATTGTATTGTATTGTGTTTGTACGTGTTGGACACCGCTCCTCGCATCGGCAGCGCTGCGGCTGGCCGTGGCGCCGCACGCAACTGTGTCAGAAAATAACGTTTCCATTGGGCAATTATCTCAGTTTTAGAAAGGCTCCTACTTCCCATTATAATTAGAACATGGGAAAAAACAAAACATAGGCGTTAGTACTAATATATATACTGTGACATAGGGGTATGACCATGGTAGATATAGGTTTGATGGAAAAAACATTTTTGCTTTATTGTCATTATCCAGGGAGGAAACAGGGGACTACGTTTGTATGGAAATTCAAAATTAAAAAAAAATTCAAAATTCAAAACAATTTATTTCAAATAGGTGTTTACACATACTTTTAAATAGTCAAAACAAAACAAAAAATGACGCACGCGTTTCCTCTTAAACTCTATCGTAAAAACCGGCCAAGTGCGAGTCGGTCTCGCGCAAATTAAGGTTCCAGTCATTAAAAAAATGTTTATTTTAAAAAAGCAAAATTATATAGGTATACACTGGTAATAGAACATTTTGTATGGAAAATCTATAAACTTTTGACAAATCCAACTGCACATCTCAAGTTGGTCGACTATTACTCCTACCTAATCTAACAAAGCCTAATTAGCCGTGATAGTTTTCCTTTTAAATTATATATTATATGACCTACTATTTACAATTATTTTCAGATGTCCTGAAATAGCGGTTTAGTCTGTATGGGACACTTGTAAAAACAAAAATTTGCAAGCTTAATATTTCGCAAACCGATACCTGAATAAAAAAATGATTTTAGCAAACCCTCAGCTGTTTTGAATGACCTATTCAACGATACCCCACACGATAGGGTAGGTTATCAAAAAAAAACCACCCCCTCTGTACATGCAGGGGAGGTATACCGTAAAAACAATTATTTTTCAATAGTTTATTGTACAACTTTGTCAGCGTGATTAATATGTATAACCATGCCAAATAACAGCCTACTATTAATTGTTTCTTAGCGAAGTCGCGGACGGACGGACAGACAGACATGGCGAAACTATAAGGGTTTCTTGTTGACTCCAGAACCCTAATAACGGTAATACATATTATAAACGTGAAACTTGGTATGATTATAGTATTTATAACTTAAATTCTTTGTCCGGTAAAGTATCATTGCAAGTTGTGACTTACTCGTAGTTTCGTCATAAATAAAATCATGGCGCCTTAAAAAAAGTAAGTAATTATTTAAATTTACTCAAATTAAAATGGTTTTGTGTATTTTAGAATAAAATTTGATAAGTTTGTGTAATCTTAGTAAGTAAATTGTATTTGGATACCTAAAAATTTAGTGGGACTTTGGTGATTTGAAAACGATACATTAGGAAAATATATGGCGTGCATTGTACTATTCTAATCTAGTACTTACTCCCTCGTGGGATAAGCAGAGGATCTAAGTAGTAGTAAGAGTGGCGATCGATTATGACATACACCTTTCGCTTTCTTAATGACATCTGCTCTCATACGAGGAACTGAGCTCCTTGGAGGCCCCAGTGTCGGCGTACTGATGGCCAGCTTGGCGGTTCTCGCACGGCTGCTCCGATGCCGTCTCGCCGCCCGGAGCACTCGGGCTATAAGAAGTCAAGCGAGGCGCATCGATAGGTCAGGTGTTACATAGCCGTCGCCGCTAAGGATCCTGCCTGTACCTACTGTAAGTACAAAGGTCATGGAGTGACGATGTGTCGTCCAGCAACGCAGGTGGTGCTTCCGCTGCCTAGAGCCGCATATGGTGCAAGACTGCCCTAAGTCTGGGAACTTTAGGTTCTGCCAAATGGCCCACCATCAGCTCCCGTGCATGAACCGGCGTAAAGTAGCCACTCACGAGCGGAAACAGTCTGCCGTATTGAAATGCGGAAGCAGAGGACAGCGTTCATCACCTCCTCCATGGCGACAAGCTTCTGGATAGGGGAGAAACGTAGGCTTGCCAACATCAGCGCAGGTACGTACGTCATCACAAATCCCTCCATTAGCGATGACGGGAAGCTGAAGCACGGGACCCTACTGGCGGATGCCACGTTTGTACACAGGGTCAGGGCACAGATATATATTAGTACTAACGTACAGTATGGACACTCCCTGCCCCTCTCTAAATTCGACCTCACCCAGATTGGGTACCAAACGTAAAGGACGAGCTACGCAAGCACTTTTATTCACTATATTCACAAACATTGTAAATGGTAACTGCGACGTGAACGTATGAATTAACACTGAAAATTGCTATTATTTTACATCTTCTAACACTTTTTCCATAAAATTTGGGGGTTTTAAATGGGTGGAGGGGGCTGGGCCCCCTGGACCCCATATCATGAATCTTGGTGATCAAATTGACTTTTTTTTTGCAATAAGCTGTAGCGATTTTCGCTCAGAGAAGTGGAGGACCTTTTTTTAATAAGCGGCGCGATTTTCGGCGTCATAGAAGTAGATGACCTTTTTTTAATAAGCGGTAGCGATTTGTCGGTCAAGGAAAAAGTGTTTAAAGATGTACAAAATGTGTATTCGGAAAGTGGTGTTTTTTTTTTCGAACGGTGTTTGTTTACAACGAAAAGTATGAAAAAAAAAGAGTTTAGTATTCATTCACACAGCATTCAGTAAATAACTAACAAACATTTTGTGACCAATACCGCCGGTGTGATTCAACCCTACCTGCATTCTTGCCTATAGATACGTCAGTTATAATTATGTATATCATTTCTCGCTCGTTTGTATGGAGTGTCCGGGGTGTGGTCAGGGGCAACACACACAGGGTCAGGGACAATACATGCAAGGCCAGGGGCTTTACTCACAGTATTTGGCGGGTGTCAGTCAGCGCCATGCCGCCTTATCTGAATCCGCGCATGTCTCTACCACTAGCGGAACGTCCCCTTGTCTGTCCACGTCCCCTAAGCGTTTGGCCGTATTCCAACGGCATACTACAGACTCCTAAGGTGGTCACCTGCTTGCCCCCCCCCCCCCTAAGCCAGTCACGGTACTCTTGCCCACCGCTAGGTTTAGTTTTAGGAGATCAGATGGCAAGAGAATGTCAGTATGACTGTTAGATACAGAACCTCAAGGGTGTAGCATCTCTAGTGAACTGGTAAGAAGGCTAGGCTTACGTTTAGAGGCAAGCAGCGAGAATGCCATAGCCATTGGAGGACAGGTTGCCCCTCGAAGGGGTCAGGTCAGGTTGACATAATTTTGAGCTGGTCGGGGTTCTTCCACAGGTACGGTTGCCTTCAGTTGTGCGAGAGCTGGGACCTTGATTCCACCTCCAAAGTTCATCATCAGATCAACTTCAAAATAAAATAAAACCGCCTCCTATAAAATTTAACCGCCTCCGTAGCTCAGAGGCAAAATTCACTGGCTTTACAGAGGAGGTCGCGGGTTCGATTCCCGGCGGGGTCAATTGGAAGACTCGGTTTGGTTGGTGGTAGGGCATGTTGATATCATTGGTGTGTTCCGGCATGAAGATAAGATAGCCAGTTCCCCATTGCGTTGGGGAATTTTGGTAAGCCAGCTTCCATCTTCGGCAACATCGTCACTTACCACCAGGTGAGATGTTGTCAAGGATTTACCAATTGTGAATAAAAAAATTAAAAAAAACAACTATTGTCACCGGGAATACGACTTCATTCCAAATTTCAGCTTATTCAGCTTATTCAATATCAATTTCAGCTATTTCCTGGAAGTCGCTCTAAAATCTATCGCAACATTTGAACTAAACAAACATACATAAATATATACAATACAAACATTGCTTATAAAAAACCTCGCTCCCCTTCGACATTCACGGGGGCGAAGCCGCGGGCAACAGTTAGTATTTTATAATGTCCTCTAGACCACAGGCATTTAAAAGACAGGCAGTAAAGTTAATATTGTCGTTAGATAAAAAAATTGCATAGTCTGGCCTTGCGTGTGACATAGGTACACATAGATAAGCGTAGCTGGAATTCAAAACAAAACAAAAGTAAGTTTCAACAGATAAATGTACGTTTTAAAAAACGGCCAAGTTAGAGTCAGATCCGCACATATAGGGTTCCGTACAATCATACTAGATGGCGCTAGTACAAAGACTTCCGTTGAAAATTGCATAGTCTGGCCTTGCGTGTGACATAGGTACACATAGATAAGCGTAGCTGGAATTCAAAACAAAACAAAAGTAAGGTTCAACAGATAAATGTACGTTTTAAAAAAACGGCCAAGTTAGAGTCAGAACCGCACATATAGGGTTCCGTACAATCATACTAGATGGCGCTAGTACAAAGACTTCCGTACCATCATACTAGTTGCCGCTAGTTTCTTCAAGTTTAAAAAAAACACGTTTTTTTGTGGAGAGCCCCTTTTTTTCACTTTTTTTTATTTTTAGTATTTGTCGTTATAGCGGCAACAGAATACGTAATCTGTGAAAATTTCAACTGTCTAGCTATCACGGTTCATGAAATACAGCCTGGTGACAGACGGACAGACGACTTTTACCCTTTGGGTACGGAACCCTAAAAACAAAGTTATTTTTGCACTTAGTTGAAAACATTTTCAACCGACTTCCAAAAAAACGGCCAAGTGCGTGTCGAACTCGCGCACGAAGGGTTCCGTACCATTATCTATAAAAATCACGTTTATTGTATAGGATCCTTAAATATTAATTTAATTATTTATCAATATTCTGTGAATATTTCAAACGTCGTGGAAGCCCCCCATAAATATTTGTTTTATTTTAATTTAATTATTTATTTAGGCAACAGAAATACATCATCTATGAAAATTTCAACTGTTCTAGCTATCACGGTTCATGAAATACAGTCTGGTGACAGACGGACTGACAGACAGACAGATGGACAGCGAAGTCTCAGTAATAGGGTCCCGTTTTTACCCTTTGGTACGGAACCCCAAAAAGGAGGAGGTTCTCAATTTGACTGTATGTTTTTACTTTCGAGCGACGAAGGAGTGAAGCCCCGAAAGAGCGGTCGCAGCTCAGTGCAACTTGCGTGGTTGGGTCGATCACGCAGGCGCAGGTTAACTGACCTTAAGGACGGTCATTACCTGGACGGGTTTGACTGAGAGATGCATTTTTCGCGCCCGTTTCCGTGCTTCGCAAGGCACGCTAAGCCGTTAGTACCGATTGCTATCGGCAGATGATAGTCAGATGCCTCATAGGCGGCGACAATGGGGTTTTCCGCTGCCCTACAACCTCCACCAACCCGGATTTGGCCCCTGTGTGTCGAGTATGGCCTTACCTCCCCCAGTTTGGAAGAAGCACGTGCCCCAGTAGGGAGGACGTTTATGGGTTTATGTCCCTGGCCGCCGTCCTTACAAATCGCAGTTCACTAATAATTTGAAAACGAAGTTATCCGCGAACACACATAAAAAAATATATATACAGTCGAATTTAGAATCCTTCTTTGAAGTCTGGTTAAAAAGAGCCGTTTATAGAAACCTATGTCCATATCCGGACATATCATACCCCGTCTTTTTCTTAAAACTTATATGTTTGTATATGCCGAGATATAACGGTCTACGTACGTATAGACTACGATTTGTATGGATGGCGGTGGCCAGGGACAGCTGAAGAAATACGAAAAAGCCCAGTGTGTAGATATTTTTTGAAAAAGCCCAGGTTATTGCCAACCCTGGTCTAGTACCTACTGTAACGTAATCTTTTTGGTTTCTTTACAAAAATAAAACCTTTTTGGGGTTCAGAATCTTTTTCATGCGAAATTCCAAAAAGGCGTTTTCTGACAAAGTTGGATTGAATGAAGAGAAGAAAAAAAAGAATATTGGTCACCGGAGGAGAACATTTTTTGATATTGTGTGTTTTTATCTGGATATTTGAATTTGAATCAACGTATACAACTTGAATTAAATTTATACAACGGAACCCTTGCCGCTGTTTCAAGGTACGAATTTCCTACTTTCTTTCTGATTTTTCCTTGGCGAATGGCGCTATACTAAATTCGTTTTCTCTCATATTTCTAGGATTTTTAGCATACCCTTTAACGTGTCCAGTGGGGAGGGATTTATTTCCAACAAGGTCGTCCCAAGCCGTTAAAATCCACCACCATTGTGTCAGCTGCGAAACAGATATACCATCAGTCAGCGAAAGCGATATACCATCTTCTCGTCAGCTGATAAGGGAAGTACACGCCTTTGTTATCTAATTTTCCTATTTCCCGGACAAGATTCCTTCTGCTTATATTGAACTTTATAAATTTAATAGTGTGATAGTTTATAAGTAATTCGAGGAATTTTCACTAAAATATTGGAAACAATCTATACGTATAGATCGTTATTGCTACTTTTGATAAAATTTCTAAATGGACTAAAGGTGTAATCACACGTGTTAATTTTCTATTCAATTTAAGTCATAGTTTTACAACTACTAAATTTAATGTTATTACGTGTACGTATAAAGAGGTGACCAACATATTTTTTAAACCAGCTGTAAAAACTTTACAAATTTTAAATTATATTTTTATTTATTACCACAAAATTTCCTTTTCCATTTTTCAACATTGGCCATATAACCCCCTAAATTCTACGTATAATGTAACGGAATTTTAAAGGTTATTTAACCCAATTTTCAACCATTTTCGTTATAAAATGGCGCCCGAACTAATAAATTCACCCCTTTTCTGCTATTTCTCTTTCCCTAACGAACCCCTTTTTTTAAGTTACAGCCTGCTATGATTTCAAGATGAGACAGTTGATATGGCACGCGTCCCGTAGTCTCATCAATATTCCAGCAACCAATCCAATAATTACCCACACACAACCCGGCATAGTTCCCATCTTTTCTGCAATAGTCCTTGCACCTGGCGGGTGCCAGGGTAAATCCCCATGGTCAGGCAGAGACGGCACAAGCTAGGTCAAGCTACATCACAACTAGGGTTGCCAGATCTACTATATAATATAGTATCTTACTATATTTTGGGCCAAGATACTATATACTGTTGAAAAAATATACAGTAGACAAATCTACTATATTTTACCCATACAGCGACGTGTCTGTCATACATACTTAAATCGAGGTAAAAAACACGCGTTCAGAAACGAACCCCGAAATCCTAAACAAAACTGAGCAGATCATATCATATAAGTAAAAATCACATTGCTTGTGTTTCTGAACGCAACTTTTAAGAGTCGTGTCAATGTCAAATATCATTCTGTCTGTATGATGTCCTAGCACCAGTTCTTTATACCTTTATTGTTCGGTTCGCCTCTTTTGTGTGAAATATACTTACAAAATGAGAAATTGTGGAAAAGTTAAGACTACATAGACTAAATTTAAACATAGATGACTTATATTCAGAAGTAAGAATGGCTAATGATCTGCTTGAAAAATTAAATGCAAATTCTGAATTCAGCAATTTAAGCAGGTCATCAAAGTGGCAGCAGATTTTATCGACTAGTTTGCTGTCATATCAAACCTATCTAAGATAATTGGATACCTGTTGTCTGTTCCCGCCACTTCGGCATTCACGGAAAGAGTGTTTTTCATTATGAATGCCAAGTGGCGGGACGACCGAAATAGGTCATCAATTAAATTAATTAAAAATGAATTGTTAATAAGTTCTAACCTAAACCATAAGTGTTCTGAAGCCTATAAAATATTCCTGAGCAATAATAAACTCATTAAAATGGCCCAAAGTTCCCAAAAATATAATTACATGAAAAAATAAAGTCTACTATATATTTTAACTGGATACCGTTTTCTTTTGACCCCCTAAATGGAAATCTCCTATATTCTTCTTCAATTTTTCTGGCAACCCTAATCACAACACAATATATTATCTCGAAGGGGCATCTGCGTGTTGGATCTGTATCCCCACGTACGCCTTTTAAAAATCCGAATTTAAAAAAGCTGAGAAACATAATAATAACCTCCGGTTGCTCCATGCTTGCCAACACTAGGTATTTGCACAGGCACAACCAGCCAGGATCCTACACCAAGTGATCGCTCTAAAGTATGATCTCATATCTCGGCGGTTGCCGTATTATAGGAAAACGCCGGAGCCGGTTCTCGAGAACGACTGTGCCAAGGTATTCTAGGACCGACCCATCATCACGGACAGGACCATTCCTTCGAATAAGCCTGATATCGTGTTTATGGATCAGGTGCAGTCAAGGATGTTTTTGGCGGTGTCACTATCCCATACGATGAAAACCTCGTGCAGGCTAATGCCGCAAAAAGGACCAAGTACCTGGACCTGAAGTTACTGATATATGGCAAGTGGAATCCACCGAAATCATCCCCGTAGTCCTATGCGTGAACGAACTAATTTCAGCCGACCTTGAACGTCACCTAATGCGGCTGGAACTCCGAGGCAGACCAATAATTACAGCAATACATAAAGCAGTCCTCCTCGACAATACCCTGATAGTCCGACGCTTTCTCTCCCCGTCGCACTGAACTCCAGTCGACTGTGCTTCCGTTGAAGGTGGTCCTGCCACTTCGCCTCGTGCCGAGTGAGCAGAGAGGGTTTAATTTTATATTCGAAAATGATAATAAATTTGTGCCTGGTTCAGGCGTGATCTAATGCGTGACCGTTTGCTCCGTGAATACAAAAACATGTAAATTATTGACGTGATCCGCTATTATTAGTTATAGTAGGGCAATGACCAGAGGCTTAGTTTTTATTAGCCTAGAAGGTACTGCAAGTAACTAGTGTCTTATCTATGGTACTGTCTGTATAGATCTTTAGGTATATCAGGCTTTTGAAGTCCTGACATTCAAAATGTTAGTTATTTTGCTAACCCCCGACGTAAAATAATATCGAAAAACCTAAAAACTTTCAGGTACAAGCTTATAATTGAAAATAGTATTCATGCTCGAAAATGCTAAATGCTCAAATGTGAATTAATACACGTTTCCAAATTCAACAACCCTCCTTCTGGCGCAGTTGGGTAAAAAGGCGAGCACACTGCGAGCACAGCGTTTCCTACGATTCTATTTTAAAAAAAGGCGATACTGAGACCTTGATTCTATTTTCTAAAGTTCATCATCAGATCATCTTCAAAATACCAAAAGATGTATTGTCATCAAGATGCGGCTTCATAGCAAATTTCAGCTCAATCGGACTTATCTGGACTTATCTGGTCACTCTAAAATCGTTGGCAAATTTTGAGGCGGACAATTTACTTACACACGAGCATTGCAAGTTAAATAAAAGCTTGTAAAAACAGACAAACCTACATACATATATTAAATTTTGTATATTTGTTTGGAAGCCCTAATAGAACATCATATTAAGTATGTGAATATTTGGCAGTTCCAATAGTATTACATTACATAAATACGTGTTGAATAGTGGATCGGACTGCTAGTCATTTTACTTACTTTTTATGATCTGTAAAAAACGAAGATTTGTTCTAAAAATGTTTGAAATACCCACCCACAAGTGACGTCATAGATTTTTAGCGTCATTGACAAACTTGTTTTGTGAATTTGATCAATTAAAAATTGAGGACTTGATGGAAAAACAACACAAGTAAGGTTTTTCGAAACAACTTTAAAGAGTAGAGCAATTTAGGAAATCATATTTTCGAATTTATTTTTGATGCAGTCCGATCCTCTATTGATAATCTTTCGATTAAAAAGAGTGTGTCATTGTAGCGCACAAACGACTGGACCGATTTTGATGCGGTTGTTTTTCGTTAAAAAGTTTACTTGATCTAGAGTGTTCTTGGTTATATGATTTAAGAAAATCTCTTCAGCCGTTTGACGATCAACAGCTCTTTTTTAGTTGATAAAGGGATATATGAGCAACTTGCATATAGATCTGATCGATTCGAGGCCTCCAATTAATTCAATGATTTTGCAAGAAGATGGTATCCAGCCGAAATCTGCAGGAAATCCAACTACCCACCAACTTACAGCAGGGGAGGCTCTCAAGAGGATTGTGAACCTACGGTGAAACTTAGACTATTCATACAAACTTCGATATGCGATTTTTACCTCTTAAAAGTTAACCTGTTTTGACGAATTTTTGATGAGCCGTCAGTCAGAGCAAAAGCTAGGTTTAAGTATAGGTTTCGTTTTTAAAATTATTGATTAAAAAAAACAAAAAATGGCCGAAAGCAGTTTTTTATGAAAACACTGAACGACAAATAAAATTTAACTTATTAATTGTATTTAAAAAATCATAATTGTTCGGACTGACAACCTTTTAAAAATTGGTCAAAATCGGTTAACTTTTAAGAGGTGAAAATCGCTATCTTCGTTTGTATGAAAAGCCGCAAGTTCACAATCCTCTTAAAGCCCAATACGCCTTAGAACAATTGTCTCCGTCTTTTTCTTTACGTTTATTAAAGAAGTTCACCCCACTTTTGCACCTTTTCAATGTTTTTTTCGTAAACTTAGAAATTTTTTTGCAAAAAAAAAAGTGAATCCGACAATATGTCAGGATTTTATTAGAGAATAAAAGAAAAAAAATAAGGTCTCACTGCGCTACAGTAGCTACAGTAAAACTAGTTTTTGTGGGCTAACATAGCGAAAATTGATAAAAAAATTCAATCGAGAAAATTATATCAAATCGTGTTTTGGCCTACTCCACTTTGTAGCAGACATATTGTAATAAATTTATTTAAAAAAATGATAAATATATTGCAGTTCCAACCGCAGAAAAACGACTTTTTCCAACCTCCAATTTCGGGGTTTGCTTGATTTTCTGAAAAGATGTCTGCTTCTATCACTTTACCCAGTATCACTTTCAGCTCTTTTACTTACTTGTAGGATCGTTAACCACATATGAAACTCAAATTACTACTTGCCTGTGGTCACTGTGGCTGTGGCTGGCACGATCTCGTTTTATATAGAAGTCTTTGGGCACGATACCACAGATTACTAAATAGACGATACTCTTATTCTAGTACTTATAGCATACTTATAGTTATATCTATGGTTTCAGATTTTATGTTAAGTATGCTAGCTATCTATAGGATAAAAGATCAGATCAGAATGGTAGCGGGCATTTCATCGTGAGGCTCCACAAATACTAAAGGCTGCGTTTCCACAAAAGCCGAGCTGCGCGGAGCTCAGCTAAGCGGGGCCCTGTATAGAGGTAATTGTTACCATTGAAGCTGCTTAAAGATGAGCTAAGCTGTGTAGCTGGCTAAAATTGAACAGAGCGGGGCTGAGATAAGCTGTATAACTGGCTCAAGTTAAGCCGAAGCACAGCTCAGAGCTCAACTCCGCATACACTTGGACTCGCTCAGCATGACAAAGCTTCGTTCTGCACAGCACGCTATGCGCTATACATTTAAAAGTATTTCTTCTCAGGGTTTTTTGGCTACTTTTTGACCCTCCCCCTCTCCCCTGGTGATATTTGGTGTATTTTTAAATTCAAACGGGTTCAAAGTTCAAGCGCGGTCAAGGCCACGTGCGCAAAAATTTCGTAAAATAGACTCAATATTTTCAAGTATTTGACAAGTAAAGATTTATTTTTAATGATAACCGCCTCCGTAGCTTAGAGGCAAAGTTCACTGGCTTTACACAGGAGGTCGCAGGTTCGATTCCGGGCGGGGTCAATTGTAAGACTCGGTTTGGTTGGTGGTAGGGCATTTTCTAAGCCCGCCTGGCTAGCTACCACCATCTTATCTAAGTCTTGCCGCCAAATATCAATGTTGATATCATTGGTGTGTTCCGGCATGAAGATAAGATAGCCAGTTCCCCATTGCGTTGGGGAATCTTGGTAAGCCCGCTTCCATCTTCGGCAACATCGTCACTTACTACCAGGTGAGATGTTGTCAAGGGTTTACCAATTGTGCATAAAAAAAAATGAAAAAAAACCGAGAAAAACTCTCTACTCATGTGGTATATTTCTTGTCTTTGTTCGTTCACTGTAGAAAAATACCCGTGAGGTCTACTCCTTATAGGTACCCCACCTTCCCTAACGTGATCTGTCGTAATTTTTTCGTGACCCCATATCGAACCTCACGTCATTTGTGCACAAGCCCCAAGATGTGTGATTTGAGCAATATAATTGGTAAATTTTTGTGTCTCTGATCAGCTCCGCTGGTGTGGAAACGCAACCTAAGGTGAGCATGTCTAGTACCACCCTAGAAAGGAGCCCCGCGAAGCAATATCCGGGCATTTCATGATCCAGCCAATTCTACGATCGGCCCACGACACAGATACACTGGTTCTATTGAAGAGATTCCTATAAATATATCCTTAGAATAGTGTTGGTCAGTAAGTGGATAGCTAGTGTCTCTGTGAGCTGCAAACCTCGCGGGTTTTTAGAAATGGCTGAAATATATTATTTTTTACGTTTTCAATCCCCATGGCTCAGCCATTTTGAAAAATTTTCATAAAACTGAATCGATAAAAATATTTCATACTAGCTTTTGCCCGCGGCTTCGTCCGCGTGGACATCGTTTTTATGACGGTTTTTGAAGGTGAATTCCATCTCCTCATCCATCTCTGTGCAAAAAATCACAACAATCCATTGTTCCGTTGCGATGTTAAAGAAATTAACCAAAAAAAGAGTATTTTTTTCTGTTCCCTGAGAAACTGCATCGGGCTATGCCATTTAAACGGGATAAAAAGGAGCCTATGTCCTTCCCAGTAACACAGGCTACCTGCATGCCAAATTTCATCAAGATTGGTCAGTGTGTTAAAGCGTGAAAAGGTAACAAACATACAAATAAACAAACACTTCTTCACATTTATAGTATTAGTAAGGATAATTATAGAACCTGTTAACAAAATTTCACGAGAATCGGTTAAGAAATACGACATGTAGAGGAGAACCGCTGGACATCCGGACAGACATACGAAAGCATTTTTGCCCAAGCTGAAACAGAGACTCTCGCTCAGTCGACTAAGTAGCCAATTTAAATAATTTTCAAAAACCTAGAAACTTTTGGGTACAAGCTTTAATTTGATAATTTTGAACAAAAAACAGACATCAAACAGGAAACTAAGGTTCCCTCGATTTCTCTAGGATGCCATCATCAGATCCTGGTTTCTTCATCATGGTACCACCCTTACCCTTGGGATATCTCCTTTCCAACAAAAAAGTATCATCAGAATCGGTTCATAAACGACGTAGTCATACGCGAACACATAAAAAAATATATACGGTCGACTTGAGAAACCTCCTGCTTATTTTCAATTATTTTGTATTCTTCTCAGCAAACTTTTATTTGATTTCCATCAAATGGGGGTACATAAAAACGACTTCCATCGCAACAACTTAGTACAATTTTGCATTATTATTTTTGATTTTTGTTATTTTTTTTTATTATGTTTGTACTTCACCGATTTTGATATAATTTACATGGGACCACTCGGATAGGACTAAATAAAAAAAGAATCATCAAAATCGGTTCACCTATAGTCAAAAGTTCTGAGGTAACAAACATTTAAAAAATACAGTCAAATTGAGAACCTTCTCCTTTTTGGAAGTCGGTTGACAAAATTAAATAACTGATCTGCCGACTTTGGGAGTCCGCCATATTAGATTTAGAATGACATCACTTAGCTAACTATGCATTGTTCTCCAAAATTTACGTGTATGCAAAATTTCAGCTCAATCGGACACCGGGAAGTGCTTCTAATTGAGTTTCCAAGATTTGTCCTAAACTAACAAACAGACAGGCTAAATAGCTGAATAACACGGCAAGCTAATTTAATTATAAATAAAGCTTGTAAAAATCGGGTGGGGCTGTGTCGGGGCACACTGCCGTTGTGTTAAAGTGACACAATGGTGTCAATTCGGTGAAACACGATTTAACTTATTTGACAGAACTAAACTAAAATTACGCATTCTGTCTTTTTCTTTCTGTATCGAAAAGACAAGGACAGAATGCTTAAATTTAGTTTAGTCCTGTCAAATAAGTTAAATCGTGTTACACCGAATTGAAACCAATTTCAATTTTTACTCCGTGAGTGGGTAACTTATGAATGAATGACGTATGCTTGTTCCAAGAAATTAGGTTGTTAAATAATTGGCCGGTTCTAACGGAAACAGATCTAAAGTCTATTTATTTATTTATTTATTTTAGGAAGACTAACAGCAAAATATTAAATAGTATATAAAACTTATAAATAAATACAGTGCTATATATAAGTCTCCGCCGATAGGTACATAAGTAGGAGCGCACACATATGAATATTAAAAAGTATATAAAAAGAAAATAAAAGGTATGTAAAAACTACAACATTAAAAGGTTTCATTAACTATTAAAGAATTCAGAAGCCAGCAACCTTCGGACTATATTTCGTTATATATCCGTTGCATTTCAGATTTCTGATCTGGTTACCCTGTAGTTTCACGTCAAAATTAAAAACCCCTCTCTTTTTTGAGCAGTCGGGTAAAAAATAACCTGCGGTTTTTTTACTAAATAAGTTTCCTGGCGGTAGTTCATAGCAATAATTGATGAAGATCTGTTCGGCCGTTTGAGGATCATCAGCTCTTATCTAGGTGATGAAGGGATGTGGGCAACATAAGCAGGTCTGATCGATTCAAAATTTGGTGCCCTGTTACTGTAATAATATTGCAAAAACATGTTAACCTTGACTTGATGCTGCAGCATCTCCTGGAATCTGCAGGATACCCAACTCCTCGCCAACTTACAGCAGAGGTATTGAGTTTGGGCTCATTGGAATAGTCTCAATGAATAGGTGTTAGATAGAACTCCTGGAATCGGCAGAATACCCAACTCCTAAACAATTTACAGCAGAAGTATCGTGTTAGGGCTCATTTGAATAGTTTTCATGAATAGGTTTTAGAAAGAATATAGTAACCTTGACCTGATGCTGCAGCATCTCCTGTAATCTGCAGGATACCCGACTTCTTCCCAACTTACAGCGGAGATATCCTGTTTGGGTTCATTAGAATAGTCTCAATGAATAGATGTTAGATATAATACCATATTATATCTAACATCTATTCTGAAAACCTTGACCTGATTCTGCAGCATCTCCTAGAATCTGCGGAGGCAGAGGTAAAAAAAGTGAAAAACTTCCACAGGTCCAATTGATTTGAAGTTATATCTAAATATATATAACTCAAAGGTGACTGACTGACTGACTAACATAGTGATCTATCAACGCACAGCCCAAACCACTGGACGGATCGGGCTGAAATTTGGTATGCAGGTAGATGTTATGACGTAGGCATCCGCTAAGAAAGGATTTTGGGAAATTCCCAAGGGAACCGCAAAAATCGGGATCTGCGTGGGCGAAGCTGTGGGCATCCACTAGTATAAAATATAACACATTTAATTGCAGCTTCAATAGTTACTAATAATTACACAACTTAGCGGTCCCGACGACTCTTGGATCAAAAGATGAATATTCATTCAAACTCAATATTATTTTTTACTTTTTAGAGGTTTTTGTCGGGGTTTTTTTTTTGCATAAACTCAATACCAAACCATAAGTCCATAACTCAAGCACGATTCGAACGATGCATACGCGTATTTCATGATACGACAGTTGGACAGGACGAAGACGTCTGTCAGGTGAGCTAGAATACTTTATACAAAGACGTGCGGCTGACTGTACCTGCATTTTCGTGGTTATTCTCTTTGTCTCGCAAGTCGCGAAGAGATCATTACTGCCTAGCCAGAGAGCCACGGGAAACTTGTTTAAAAGATAGTCGCCAAACCGGTTTCGGCGGAATCCAGAAGCAAGATCCATTCCATCCAGAATGCTTTAGTCTTTAGAGCTAACACAAAACCTGATAATCATAAACACGTTAAAAAACTTGATTTCAATCGCATAATATACCTATATGGGTGGGACCAACTTCCTTAAAATTGTACTAGTTTCTCTCTCGAAAGTTACGCGTGGTCATACATAAAAGTATACAAAAAAAAAACCGGCCAAGCGCGAGAGGGAAATCAAATTTTGAATTTGGAACCTTATATTTTTTTATATTCATTGAGCATTTTTTGAAAGCTTTATATTAACTTGTCGTGTTACTTCGGCACAAATCTCAGAAGTTAAATTAAAATCAGGTACTTCCCGGTTTCCGAATGAGCTCAAATTTTGGATACTCGATTAGCTACCTATGTGACGTCATACTCAAAGATATAACCCAAAGAGAATCTAATGAACTATCGTTATGTAATAACCTCACGGCGGAACAACCTATGTCATTTAAAATTTTCCTTTTAAAAGTCTTAAAGAATACCATTCTGTATCTTTGGTTATTACATTTTTGATGTAAAACATCTATAAATAGCCGCACGTAAAACCGATGTCTGGAGTGGCGACGCTTGCCGTGGCAGTACTAATATATTATATACTGTGCCGTGGCGACGCATCGCTACGTGATGGTATATATTATACAGTCTATATGTAGTAGTGTCAAGTGTGTGTTTACATCTGCCAGGCGTCCCGTGCGTGACGGATTATCTTTTATTTGCTAGAAATGTTTTATTTTTTTCTCAGAGCTACAAATTTTAAAAAATGGGCAAAGTAATAAGCACGTGAGTCAATTTAACGCACAGTAAAGATAAAAAGCGTCGGTGGCTCAACCGGTAACGACTCGGTCCATCTAACCAGAGGTACCGGGTTCAAATCTGGACGACCAATGAGTTTTTCAAAAAAACTTACGTACTTATACTTACCGATTGCTTTAACGGTGAAGGAAAACATCGTGAGGACACCTGCACACGCCTGCGAAGAAACTCGAAGGTTGTGTGTGAAGTCGTCTAACCCGCACTGGGCCCGCGTGGTCGACTAAGGCCTAATCGCTCTGATTCAGGGTAGGCTCGAGCCCCTCGGTGGGGACGTATGTGAGCTAATATAATAAACTAGATAAAGTACCTACCTACCACTTTTCGAGCTGTATTGAAAAAAAGTAGTAAGTAACTATAGAAAAAAGGTTTTATTCTTGTTATGTATTTGAAATTAATAATTTTATTTCAATCGTATGAAAAAAGGATGTTATTCTTGTTAGGTATCCCATTATAAATTGGTGAAAACCGTATGAAAATCCGTTCGGTAGGTTAAATGTTCACACCTTGTTTCCCTCCAACTCAACCAATTTAGATGAGCAATAGCTCAAAAAAAGAGCTCATTCTAGAGAGTGTTCTTAGACCAAAACCAACTGTGTAGGTACCTATTTAATTAGGTACTTCAATAAGAATCGTAAACTACGAAAATCGCGTTTGAGTTTTGTGGTATACAACTTGAGAAAAGCGAAAGTTAGGTGATTTTCAATACCTGATGACAAATTTGTGCTAGAACTACCGGAGAGACTCGAAACAGATTTCTTATTTTTTTTGAATTTATTTCAGAACGGCGAAAGTTAGGTGATTTTTAATGCTTGATGACAAACCTATGCATAACTAAGTTTCATTTAAAAAACTATTGGCAAATCGGTTGGATAGAACAGCCGAACGAACTAATATTAGATTTCATACGTGCTTATAAATGTATAAGCAAATCGGTTGGATGGAACGGCCGGAAAGACTCGCATTATTTTTTATCAATTCGTTTAATATATAGATAAACTTGGCAACCATAAAATACATTCGTATGGGTTGCCTGGGATGCAAAAATTACACATACCCTGCTCATACACACATGCTCGGAGGTGGCTTCATGATACGAATATTGTGCAATTCCAACATTATTTATAGCTATGCCCGCGACTTCGTACACATGGAGGTTTTGATTTTTCCCACGGGAACTCTTGAATTTTCCGTGATAAAAAGTATCATTATACCTATGTTTACCCGGACTATAAGGAACCACCACACAAAATTTCATCAAAATCGGTCTGGAGGTTTTTGCGCGATGCGCGAACATACAGACAGACAGAAAAAGCTTTCGAAATTGTTGTTTTGGCTTCTATATCGTTAGTAATGTCCACCACAGTTATTATTTTCCAAAAATATTTCATGTACATACACGGCCCCGTTACAGTTTTATTATAGGTATGTACTAGCTATGCCCGCGACTTCGTCCGCGTGGAGGTTTTGAATTTTCCCACGGGAACTCTTGAAGTTTCCGGGATAAAAAGTATCGTAGTATTAACCCGGGAACCACCATACAAAATTTCATCAAAATCGGCCTGGTAGTTTTTGCGTGATGTGCGGACAGACAGACAAAAATTCCAGAAGTTTTAGTTTTGGCTTTTATATCGTTAGTAATGTCCACCACACTTAATTATTTTCCCAAAAAAATCTAGTACAGACACGGCCCCGTTACAGTTTTGTTATATGTATACTTAGATAGTATAGATTCAAAAAATACGGGTAACCAAGAATTGGACATTCGAGGCCAGAACCGTAGAATGCATGACCTCTTTTTTGAAGTTCGTTAAAAAGACAAAAGAAGTGTATGTCTAACTGGCTGTTGAGATAGACGGTAAGGTAAGCACGTACGCACACAACAAAAAAACTTAAAAAACTCACCGCCATCCTGTCAGCCCGGTTTCCAAGAAATTCAAACAACACAACTTGGCAGTCGCACAGCACCTCACAAAAAACTCGCTAATATCGCCCACTCGTAATATTTACGCTATACTACCCATAAAAATTCATATCGAAATTATTTGTATTGACACGTCAAGTTTTTCACATCTAAAATAATTTCTAAATCGAAATAAATTAAAGAGTAGGTACAATTCAGCCACTGGCATGAAGCAACCAAGGCCCAGTTGTTTTCGAATTCGCTTCACCAGTGGTTACGCACGGATAAACACAACCTCCCACCGACCCAAAGAGAATATAATACACTACGTCACCGACCGACACGGGAGGAGGGCATTTTCAGAAAAACGTCTCCCCCTGGTAAAAATGATGGTTTAATTTTAAAGATTGTATTTTTGGTGATTTTTGAGTTTAGATATGTAATACATGACCGATTCTATACGAAATAATGTTTTATTCTACGATAACTAGTCAATTTTATGAGAAAACCTCAATTTTAACCAACAAGGTAGAAAAATGTTGTCACTTTTGTGACAACCAAAAATAATTATTTTTGTAAAACTTTGTAGGGAAGGACTTAAAAAAATCAATTGGATTGTAAAGATGACCATGAATTCTATCAAAAAAGTATAAAATATAGTAACCAAATCAATAAATGTAAATATTAAAGTAATTTCAAATTCACTTTTGTAACGACTGGTCCCAAAGTAAACGTTACTTTTAACATAAAATCTTAATTTCGTCGACAAGACGGTAAAGTTATATGATTCTACATAGCTAAATAATATAAGAATATAATAAATCAAGTTATTTTTACACAACAATAATAAAAACTGGAGAAAAAGCCAATTTTCTCCGTCACATTTTGTGGGACAGTCACAAAAGTGACCGAATTATTTGTGTAATGCTTGGTTTACATGCTTGCAGATTCTGATAAATTTGCTGAGGTATTTTTTCAGTTCTTAAAGTACTATTATTATTGATGTAGATGAAGTAAAAAAAGACAATTGTAATACTGTTAAAGATATCAATATACTGGTAAATATTTATCACATTCATTGTACTTACTGCAAGTGTTTTTAGGGTTCCATAGGTGACAAAACACTCATAACCCTCATATCTTCAGTCTATCTGTCCATCCGTCCTGCTGTCTGTTTCTGTCACACCCTTATAAAACCAACAATTTCTAATTAAATGTATTGAAATTTGTTACAGAGGTACCTACTAGAGATTTCTTTTTATACGCTATAAAATAGAGTGAACCCTGTTTAATTAATTTAAAAAAAAACATTTATTAATGCCTGTCCATACATTGATCGCCGAACAACTGTTCGAGGCATGTAGTCTCAGCTTTATGGTGTCACCTTTGTGACTTTTTGGGTCACACTATATGTGACGCAACAAAATATCACAAAAGTGACCGTCACATCCTGTTACCAGTCTTACTGAATAAATAATTTTGAGGTAATCGCTAATTATACGTTTGTTAGCGAGTGAAATATGATTTTGTTATTAGATTTTGGTTGCTACAGTAAGCTTTAATATGGCAAAAAGAAAACAGAGTACAAGATAATGTGTCACATACCTGACCGACGAAACCTTGGCGAAAATGGCACAACAAAAACAACACGTCTGATCTTGAAGCGTTTTGACACTACTGTTTTTTTTTTCATGGTGGTCAGCGAGTTTAGAATATAGTCTTGCCATTTAAAATAATAAAACATGCTTGGTAGAAACCTAATTGAGTTTGTTCCCGTCACAAAGGTGACCTGTCCACCTGCGACACGAATTACGATATTTTTGTAAATTAAATCTTTTCGCAATGTTATAAGATAAAAATTCTAAACGTGCCGAGGTTAATGGCACTTAAGACTAGTTTCGAATGATACCCAAACCTCAGTATGGCCCAGTACAAAAAAATTTCACGATCGTATTTTACACCGGGCAAATTTTGAGTGGGACACGTCAAAATTCACCACCTTGGTGTTAAATAATTGTTATAATTTTAATATTACCCGAAGTTATATTAAAATACCTATAAGATTATGTTGAATATAATATTCTTAATGTATTTTCAATCATTTATATATTGAGTTTAATATAAATTTTACATGTTATAAAAATTCAAACACGCGGGACACGACAAAACTGGGGGGGTGGACGTTTTTCTGAAAATGCCCAGGAGCACAGATCTACTAGATCTGTGGGGAGGAGTCAGTCCATAGACTAGCAGTAAAAGTATTGTATGTCATCCTTAGACTGTGGACACTGTGGTACTAATATATAAACTCTGTTACTGTGTCTGTCTGACTAACTGAACCACTGTGTAAGGAACAATAACTGAACGGACGGAACGTAGATCTGTGGACGGAACGAAGTGATCAAGTGCAGTGTTGCCATTCGATTTTGCTAAATTGCACTAAATGATGTCTTAAAAAAGCGCCAGGACAAATAAAATAATGATTTTTGGCGCTAGTAGAATGCAGAGACTGTTCTCGAAGAGCGCTATAATGTGTGAAGCGTTGAAATTTTTAGGTGCTAGACTGCATCTAAAATGCATTTTTAAATTTATATTGTAAGTATTAACAGAATAGATGAAATTTAATGATCAGAAACTTCTACTAGGACAACTGAATTCAGTCGAGTGTAATAAGCGCTTATGAAAAATTTGTAAAATTAAAGGCATTCGCTGCCTTTCATTACTTTTCTTACGCTTATGCTCATTTGTGATTCGGTTGATTACCAGTCTCCTTTCAGATTATTTCGTCGCTGATTCTTGTCCTGAATAACATAAATGGCGGAAAATCGCACACGTTGGCAACACTGACTGAGGGAGGTCGGATGTTTGAGTGAGAGACGAAGTATCGTGAGAGGCCAAATGGACCAATCTGTACCGGATATTTTTACGTGGCGACGACGAGGTCGGGTATTATTGACATAAATATTGTGAGAAGCCGAAAATGAAAGAAGAGATAGACGGAGGTAATACAACGTTTATAGCGCTTGAGAAATCTCGTACCGTGCGTACACGACGACCAAAAATAATATTGAAAATTGAAATATTATGTTTCAACGACGACCAACTAGTACATAATCCTTATGTTATGTACATAACTTCTTATTTTATTCATAGTATCCTATTAATTACACGACACGAAACTGGAGGTTACAGTCTCGCGAGTTCAATGTTTTTTTCCCACAACGCGCCTAAAGAAGTTTCCACTTCAAAAACCGACTGGAAATTTGGTGCGGAACACTGTTCGTGTGACTTCGAGTCGCACTTAGACGGTATTTATTTTTATTTCTTCTATGTTAATTTTTTAGGGTTACCACAGAGATATGCTATATATAAGGGTAGGTAGATAGGTTACATGCATCCTAAAAGTGAAGCAAAAAAAAGATGCCAATTGGCATCTCTTTTCATAGTAGCATTCGGTAGGTACCTATTATAATGTGTGTGTAAATGGATTCGATTTTCAAATGTGGTTTGTTAGTGCATAACCCATCTATGGTAACAAATCTCTGGGTTACCTCCATAAAAAAAACAGCAAGTGCAACTCGAGGTCACACAAACAGTGTTCCGCACCAAATTTCCAGTCGGTTTTTGAAGTGGAAACTTCTTTAGGCGATAGGCGCGTTGTGGGAAGAAAACATTGAACTCGCGACACTGTTACCTGTAATGTAACTGACACCTCACCAGGAACACTCGCAGGGTGAAAACTTATAAAACTGTCAAAAGTTTTCACTTCTGTGTCGGCACTCACGGAGTGGTTGGGTTTTTTTACTTAAAAGTTTTTTACTTACTACGAAGTAAAAAAGAAAAAGTATAAGCAGGTAAAGTAAGAAAAAGTATCAACAAAAGTTATGTATGTCTAACTAAAATGTAGCGCTGAAGCCGCTTTACAAGCGAACACTCATTATCATGCATGTTTTTTATGGCTGGCTGGAGGTGTGTGAGGGGCTCGTCAGATGACGTAAATTAAACATATGCGCATGACATTACATTATCCTTTGTAATTTAGATTAGGATAGAACATTGTCATGCTAAAACTGTTACGTAGGTACTTACGGTATGCAGCGGCCGTCATTCTAAAATTTTCGATTAGTTTTTTTGTTCTATTATTAAAAATTCGAGTGCGTTTGGCTGCACTTCACCTGTGGTAAGTGCCGATGCAGCCGAGGATGTAACACGCAAACTCAAATACTGCCTATTCACTCTCGACTTGTAGATTCCTAAATGATTGTGGAAAAGCAATTAATCAATCAACTTTTATTATTTACTACATAATTTATTCATTACAAAACGATCGACAAAATACATTTATAACGACTGTTTTTTTTATTCACAACTTACAGCAAGCAAGATACTTACCTACCTGTAACCAAATTTAAAAAATGACATGCCATAAAATACGGAGTTACGTAATAACCATTTTCAATACAGTTGCTCGAAGAAGAGTGCTACCGTAGACCGGGGCTACTTTGTGGGTAGCATTGACAGCTTTGAGTCAGATCAAAGAAATATCCAAGATCTTGACTCTAATCATCCTTCAACATCTGGGTTGGCGAAAACTCCAGAACTACGTCGAAATAAATAGATACAATTAAAAGACTGATTACTTGCAAATGAATGTGTGTTTTATTTACTAAATGTATGTCTAATATTAATGAAAAACTAAGCGTAACTAATTGATATATTTTTTATTTTAAAGGTGTCAAAGTAAACTGCTATACAATGAGGAACTTTCCAGGCTCCGTTCTTTGAAAAAATCATAGATGGCGCTGTCTAGTGTACTTAGCAGAGAGAGTTTTACAAACTAAAGTTTTTACTTAGTCAAAGATGACCTTTTATTCCCCATATGATGTATTATGTGGGTCTTTTTTAATGAGAACAGTAGGCACAGGTGAGAACAACGCGACGTTCCGCCCTCAAGTGATGCTCAAGTGCTAGTGGTCATAATGAACTGCTGGCGGTGTGCGTCAGTGGTAGTCCGTGGTATTCTTCTCGTTTCCCCCGAAGGGGGCGATGGGAAGACTTCCCCGAGGCGTAGCCTCCTTGACGTGGCTGCTTCCACCGCCCATTACGATGAGCGGGCCCTTGGGCTGGGCACAGGGCCCTTGGCAGCCTTTCCAGCCCCGGCTGAGGCGAGCAACTGCTGGATCACTCCCAGAGCTTGCATGAGGTCGCTCTGGGAAGGCACGGCGGTGGTGTTGGCGGCATTGGGGGCGGCGGAAGCGGGGGCTATGGGCCTCTTCTTCCTCCGTCGGGTTCGTCAATTTTTACGGCTGGGCGCTGGGACGGCGGCCGAGCCGCTCTGCATGGCGGGCTCTGCCGGTGCGGCGCGCTCAGCAGTGACGGCAGGCGCTGCAGGGCGAGAGGTGGTGTTGGTGGACCGCAGTGAAGATAGCACCCCACTTTGCCGGACCCCTTTTTGTTGTGTATGCTGTGAACACGCCCTTACTATAAGGGGGTTAGCACCCTTAATCTTACTTAATTTACCAATAATCGACACTACCGTACAAATAAAAGAATTTCAACTGTCAGAAGCCTTTCTTTTCATCTTTGTCCATATCCTACCATGATTAATAGTTCAGTCAATCTATAATATATAGCTGAGGTACCAACCTAAATAAACAAACGCACAGCACAGACGAATTATTGTAAAGTGGATAACTGAATATCAGCGTAAGTATCTACCTACCTATCAAGCAATAACGGAAGGATTTCACTACAAAAACAAAGCTTACTTTTGATCACGCACGATTAAACAACAGTTTCCTCAAATCGTTACTCAAGTGAATTGTACCTACTTTGAAAGAGATAGATAAGTACGGCTCCCTATTAAAATACATGAGGTGAAGTTGGTTAGACATATGTCGGCATGTTGAACAGGCTCTGCTGAATCGTTTAAGAGACAGAGCGACTCCAGATAATGTTCATATTTTTGAGATATTTGCGTCTGAACTTTTCATGTACAGCCAATTTTTTAAAAAAATATAGAACAAGTTTAAGTTACTTTGCATGAAGTGAAGTGGGTAAGACATATGTCGGCATGTTGAACAGGCTCTGCTGAATCGTTTAAAAGACAGAGCGACTCCAATTAATGTTCATATTTTTAAGATATTTACGTCCAAACTTTATTTGTGTAGTCGATTTTCCAAAAAATTGAACTCCTCTTTTAGGTACTTTGCATGAGGTGAAGTGGGTGAGACATATGTCGGCATGTTGAAGAGGCTCTGCTGAATCGTATAAGAGATAGAGCGACTCCAGTTAATGTTCATATTTTTGAGAAATTTGCGTCTGAAGTTTCTATATGAAGTCGAATTTTTCAAAATATTGAACTCCACTTTTAGGTACTTTGCATGAAGTGAAGTGGGTAATGCATATCTCGGCATGTTGAACAGGCACTGCTGAATCGTTTAAGAGACAGAGCGACTCCAGTTAATGTTCATATTTTTGATTTATTTACCTATAAACTTTATTTGTGTAGTCGATTTTCCAAAAAATTAAACTCCTCTTTTAGGTACTTTACACGAGGTGAAGTGGGTAAGACATATGCCGGCATGTTGAAGAGGCTCTGCTGAATCCTATAAGAGATAGAGCGACTCCAGTTAATGTTCATATTTTTGAGATATTTGCGTCTAAAGTTTCTATATGAAGTCGAATTTTTCAAAATATTGAACTCCACTTTTAGGTACTTTGCATGAAGTGAAGTGGGTAAGACATATCTCGGCATGTGGAACAGGCTCTGCTGAATCGTTTAAAGTACAGAGCGACTCCAGTTAATGTTCATATTTTTGATTTATTTACGTATAAACTTTATTTGTGTAGTCGATTTTCCAAAAAATTGAACTCCTCTTTTAGGTACTTTGCATGAGGTGAAGTGGGTGAGACATATGTCGGCATGTTGAAGAGGCTCTGCTGAAACGTATAAGAGATAGAGCGACTCCAGTTAATGTTCATATTTTTGAGATATTTGCGTCTGAAGTTTCTATATGAAGTCCAATTTTTCAAAATATTTAACTCCACTTTTAGGTACTTTGCATGAAGTGAAGTGGGTAAGACATATCTCGGCATATAGAACGGGCACTGCTGAATCGTTTAAGAGACAGAGCGACTCCAGTTAATGTTCATATTTTTGATTTATTTACGTATAAACTTTGTTTGTGTAGTCGATTTTCCAAAAAATTGAACTCCTCTTTTAGGTACTTTGCATGAGGTGAAGTGGGTGAGACATATGTCGGCATGTTGAAGAGGCTTTGCTGAAACGTATAAGAGATAGAGCGACTCCAGTTAATGTTCATATTTTTGAGATATTTGCGTCTGAAGTTTCTATATGAAGTCGAATTTTTCAAAAAATTGAACTCCACTTTTACGTACTTTGCATGAGGTGAAGTAGGTAAGACACATGTCGGCATGTTGAACAGGCTCTGCTGAATCGTATAAGAGATAGAGCGGCTCCAGTTAATGTTCAAATTTTTGAGATATTTGCGTCTGAAGTTTCTACATGAAGTCGAATTTTTCAAAATATTTAACTCCACTTTTAGGTACTTTGTATGAAGTGAAGTGGGTAAGACATATCTCGGCATATAGAACAGGCACTGCTGAATCGTTTAAGAGACAAAGCGACTCCAGTTAATGTTCATATTTTTGATTTATTTACGTATAAACTTTGTTTGTGTAGTCGATTTTCCAAAAAATTGAACTCCTCTTTTAGGTACTTTGCATGAGGTGAAGTGGGTGAGACATATGTCGGCATGTTGAAGAGGCTCTGCTGAATCGTATAAGAGATAGAGCGACTCCAGTTAATGTTCATATTTTTGAGATATTTGCGTCTGAAGTTTCTATATGAAGTCGTATTTTTAAAAAAATTGAACTCCACTTTTACGTACTTTGCATGAGGTGAAGTAGGTAAGACACATGTCGGCATGTTGAACAGGCTCTGCTGAATCGTATAAGAGACAAAGAGACTCCAGTTAATGTTCATATTTTTAAGATATTTACGTCTAAACTTAATTTGTGTAGTCGATTTTCCAAAAAAATAAACTCCTCTTTTAGGTACTTTGCATGAGGTGAAGTGGGTGAGACATATGTCGGCATGTTGAAGAGGCTCTGCTGAATCGTATAAGAGATAGAGCGACTCCAGTTAATGTTCAAATTTTTGAGATATTTGCGTCTGAAGTTTCTATATGAAGTCGAATTTTTCAAAATATTGAACTCCACTTTTAGGTACTTTGCATGAGGTGAAGTGGGTGAGACATATGTCCGCATGTTGAAGAGGCTCTGCTGAATCGTATAAGAGATAGAGCGACTCCAGTTAATGTTCAAATTATTGAGATATTTGCGACTGAAGTTTCTATATGAGGTCGAATTTTTCAAAAAATTGAACTCCACTTTTAGGTACTTTGCAAGAAGTGAAATGGGTAAGACACATGTCGGCATGTTAAACAGGTTCTGCTGTATCGTATAAGAGTAAGAGCTGCTCCAGTTAATGTTCAAATTTTTGAGATATTTGCGTCTGAAGTTTCTACATGAAGTCCAATTTTTCAAAATATTTAACTCCACTTTTAGGTACTTTGCATGAGGTGAAGTAGGTAAGACACATGTCGGCATGTTGAACAGGCTCTACTGAATCGTATAAGATATAGAGCGGCTCCAGTTAATGTTCAAATTTTTGAGATATTTGCGTCTGAAGTTTCTACATGATGTCGAATTTTTCAAAATATTGAACTCCACTTTTAGGTACTTTGCATGAAGTGAAGTGGGTAAGACATATCTCGGCATATAGAACAGGCACTGCTGAATCGTTTAAGAGACAGAGCGACTCCAGTTAATGTTCATATTTTTGATTTATTTACGTATAAACTTTGTTTGTGTAGTCGAATTTCCAAAAAAATGAACTCCTCTTTTAGGTACTTTGCATGAGGTGAAGTGGGTGAGACATATGTCGACATGTTGAAGAGGCTCTGCTAAATCGTATAAGAGATAGAGCGACTCCAGTTAATGTTCATATTTTTGAGATATTTGCGTCTGAAGTTTCTATATGAAGTCCAATTTTTCAAAATATTTAACTCCACTTTTAGGTACTTTGCATGAAGTGAAGTGAGTAAGACATATCTCGGCATATAGAACAGGCACTGCTGAATCGTTTTAGAGACAGAGCGACTCCAGTTAATGTTCATATTTTTGATTTATTTACGTATAAACTTTGTTTGTGTAGTCGATTTTCCAAAAAATTGAACTCCTCTTTTAGGTACTTTGCATGAGGTGAAGTGGGTGAGACATATGTCGGCATGTTGAAGAGGCTCTGCTGAATCGTATAAGAGATAGAGCGTTTCCAGTTAATGTTCATATTTTTGAGATATTTGCGTCTGAAGTTTCTATATGAAGTCGAATTTTTCAAAAAATTGAACTCCACTTTTACGTACTTTGCATGAGGTGAAGTAGGTAAGACACATGTTGGCATGTTGAACAGGCTCTGCTGAATCGTATAAGAGATAGAGCGGCTCCAGTTAAAACTCAAATTTTTGAGATATTTGCGTCTGAAGTTTCTACATGAAGTCGAATTTTTCAAAATATTGAACTCCACTTTTAGGTACTTTGCATGAAGTGAAGTGGGTAAGACATATCTCGGCATATAGAACAGGCACTGCTGAATCGTTTAAGAGACAGAGCGACTCCAGTTAATGTTCATATTTTTGATTTATTTACGTATAAACTTTGTTTGTGTAGTCGATTTTCCAAAAAATTGAACTCCTCTTTTAGGTACTTTGCATGAGGTGAAGTGAGTAAGACATATGTCGACATGTTGAAGAGGCTCTGCTGAATCGTATAAGTGATAGAGCGACTCCAGTTAATGTTCATATTTTTGAGATATTTGCGTCTGAAGTTTCTATATGAAGTCGAATTTTTCAAAAAATTGAACTCCACTTTTACGTACTTTGCATGAGGTGAAGTAGGTAAGACACATGTCGGCATGTTGAACAGGCTCTGCTGAATCGTATAAGAGACACAGCGACTCCAGTTAATGTTCATATTTTTAAGATATTTACGTCTAAACTTAATATATAGGTACGAAAATTCGACTTCATATAGAAACTTCAGACGCAAATATCTAAAAAATATGAACATTAACTGGAGTCGTTCTATTTCTTATACGATTCAGCAGAGCCTCTTCATTATGCCGACATATGTCTCACCCACTTCACCTCATGCATTGTACCTAAAAGAGGAGTTAAATTTTTTGGAAAATCGACTACACAAATAAAGTTTAGACGTAAATATCTTAAAAATATGAACATTCACTGGAGTCGCTCTGTATCTTAAACGATTCAGCAGTGCCTGTTCTACATGCCGAGATATGTCTTACCCACTTCACTTCATGCAAAGTACCTAAAAGTGGAGTTAAATATTTTGAAAAATTCGACTTCATGTAGAAATTTCAGACGCAAATATCTCAATAATTTGAACTTTAACTGGAGTCGCTCTATCTCTTATACGATTCAGCAGAGCCTCTTCAACATGCCGACATATGTCTAACCCACTTCACCTCATGCAAAGTACCTAAAAGTGGAGTTCAATATTTTGAAAAATTCGACTTCATATAGAAACTTCAGACGCAAATATCTCAAAAATTTGAACATTAACTGGAGTCGCTCTATCTCTTCTACGATTCAGCAGAGCCTCTTCAACATGTCGACATATGTCTCACCCACTTCACCTCATGCAAAGTACCTAAAAGAGGAGTTTATTATTTTTGGAAAAAATCGACTACACAAATTAAGTTTATACGTAAATATCTTAAAAATATGAACATTAACTGGAGTCGCTGAGTCTCTTAAACGATTCAGCACAGACTGTTCAACATGCCAACATATGTCTTACCCACTTCACTTCATGCAAAGTAACTTAAACTTGTTCTTTATTATTTTCAAAAAATTGGCTGTACATGAAAAGTTCAGACGCAAATATCTCAAAAATATGAACATTAACTGGAGTCACTCTGTCTCTTTTACGATTCAGCAGAGCCTCTTCAACATGTCGACATATGTCTCACCCACTTCACCTCATGCAAAGTACCTAAAAGAGGAGTTTATTATTTTTGGAAAATCGACTACACAAATTAAGTTTATACGTAAATATCTTAAAAATATGAACATTAACTGGAGTCGCTGAGTCTCTTAAACGATTCAGCACAGACTGTTCAACATGCCAACATATGTCTTACCCACTTCACTTCATGCAAAGTAACTTAAACTTGTTCTTTATTATTTTCAAAAAATTGGCTGTACATGAAAAGTTCAGACGCAAATATCTCAAAAATATGAACATTAACTGGAGTCACTCTGTCTCTTTTACGATTCAGCAGAGCCTTTTCTACATGCCGACATATGTCTTACCCACTTCACTTCATGCAAAGTACCTAAAAGTGGAGTTAAATATTTTGAAAAATTCGACTTCATGTAGAAATTTCAGACGCAAATATCTCAATAATTTGAACTTTAACTGGAGTCGCTCTATCTCTTATACGATTCAGCAGAGCCTCTTCAACATGCCGACATAATATGTCTAACCCACTTCACCTCATGCAATGTACCTAAATATGGAGTTCAATATTTTGAAAAATTCGACTTCATATAGAAACTTCAGACGCAAATATCTCAAAAATATGAACATTAACTGGAGTCGCTCTATCTCTTATACGATTCAGCAGAGCCTCTTCAACATGCCGACATGTGTCTCACCCACTTCACCTCATGCAAAGTACCTAAAAGTGGAGTTCAATATTTTGAAAAATTCGACTTCATATAGAAACTTCAGACGCAAATATCTCAAAAATTTGAACATTAACTGGAGTCGCTCTATCTCTTATACGATTCAGCAGAGCCTGTTCAACATGCCGACATATGTATCACCCACTTCACCTCATGCAAAGTACCTAAAAGAGGAGTTTATTTTTTTTGGAAAATCGACTACACAAATTAAGTTTATACGTAAATATCTTAAAAATATGAACATTAACTGGAGTCGCTGAGTCTCTTAAACGATTCAGCAGAGACTGTTCAACATGCCAACATATGTCTTACCCACTTCACTTCATGCAAAGTAACTTAAACTTGTTCTTTATTGTTTTCAAAAAATTGGCTGTACATGAAAAGTTCAGACGCAAATATCTCAAAAATATGAACATTAACTGGAGTCACTCTGTCTCTTATACGATTCAGCAGAGCCTGTTCTACATGCCGACATATGTCTCACCCACTTCACCTCATGCAAAGTACCTAAAGGGTTCAATTTTTTGGAATATCGACTACACAAATAAAGTTTAGACGTAAAATATATCTTAAAAATATGAACATTAACTGGAGTCGCTCTGTCTCCTTAACGATTAAGCAGTGCCTGTTCTACATGCCGAGATATGTCTTACCCACTTCACTTCATGCAATGTACCTAAATATCGAGTTCAATATTTTGAAAAATTCGACTTCATATAGAAACTTCAGACGCAAATATCTCAAAAATATGAACATTAACTGGAGTCGCTCTATCTCTTATACGATTCAGCAGAGCCTTTTCAACATGCCGACATGTGTCTTACCTACTTCACCTCATGCAAAGTACGTAAAAGTGGAGTTAAATTTTTTGAAAAATTCGACTTCATATAGAAACTTCAGACGCAAATATCTCAAAAATATGAACATTAACTGGAGTCGCTCTATCTCTTATACGATTCAGCAGAGCCTCTTCAACATGCCGACATATGTCTCACCCACTTCACCTCATGCAAAGTACCTAAAAGAGGAGTTCAATTTTTTGGAAAATCGACTACACAAACAAAGTTTATACGTAAATAAATCAAAAATATGAACATTAACTGGAGTCGCTCTGTCTCTTAAACGATTCAGCAAAGCCTGTTCTATATGCCGAGATATGTCTTACCCACTTCACTTCATGCAAAGTACCTAAAAGTGGAGTTAATTTTTTGGAAAATCGACTACACAAGCAAAGTTTATACGTAAATAAATCAAAAATATGAACATTAACTGGAGTCGCTCTGTCTCTTAAACGATTCAGCAGTGCCTGTTCTATATGCCGAGATATGTCTTACCCACTTCACTTCATGCAAAGTACCTAAAAGTGGAGTTAAATATTTTGAAAAATTCGACTTCATATAGAAACTTCAGACGCAAATATCTCAAAAATATGAACATTAACTGGAGTCGCTCTATCTCTTATACGATTCAGCAGAACTTCTTCAACATGCCGACATGTGTCTCACCCACTTCACCTCATGCAAAGTACCTAAAAGTGGAGTTCAATATTTTGAAAATATCGACTTCATGTAGAAACTTCAGACGCAAATATCTCAAAAATATGAACATTAACTGGAGTCGCTCTATCTCTTATACGATTCAGCAGAACTTCTTCAACATGCCGACATATGTCTCACCCACTTCACCTCATGCAAAGTACTTAAAAGAGGAGTTCAATTTTTTGGAAAATCGACTACACAAACAAAGTTTATACGTAAATAAATCAAAAATATGAACATTAACTGGAAACGCTCTGTCTTTTAAACGATTCAGCAGTGCCTGTTCTATATGCCGAGATATGTCTTACCCACTTCACTTCATGCAAAGTACCTAAAAGTGGAGTTAAATATTTTGAAAAATTCGACTTCATGTAGAAACTTCAGACGCAAATATCTCAAAAATTTGAACATTAACTGGAGCCGCTCTATCTCTTATACGATTCAGCAGAGCCTGTTCAACATGCCGACATGTGTCTTACCTACTTCACTTCATGCAAAGTACGTAAAAGTGGAGTTCAATTTTTTGAAAAATTCGACTTTATATAGAAACTTCAGACGCAAATATCTCAAAAATATGAACATTAACTGGAGTCGCTCTATCTCTTATACGATTCAGCAGAGCCTCTTCAACATGCCGACATATGTCTCACCCACTTCACCTCATGCAAAGTACCTAAAAGAGGAGTTAAATTTTTTGGAAAATCGACTACACAAACAAAGTTTTTACGTAAATAAATCAAAAATATGAACATTAACTGGAGTCGCTCTGTCTCTTAAACGATTCAGCAGTGCCTGTTCTATATGCCGAGATATGTCTTACCCACTTCACTTCATGCAAAGTACCTAAAAGTGGAGTTAAATATTTTGAAAAATTCGACTTCATGTAGAAACTTCAGACGCAAATATCTCAAAAATTTGAACATTAACTGGAGCCGCTCTATCTCTTATACGATTCAGCAGAGCCTCTTCAACATGCCGACATGTGTCTCACCCACTTCACCTCATGCAAAGTACCTAAAAGTGGAGTTCAATATTTTGAAAAATTCGACTTCATATAGAAACTTCAGACGCAAATATCTCAAAAATTTGAACATTAACTGGAGTCGCTCTATCTCTTATACGATTCAGCAGAGCCTGTTCAACATGCCGACATATGTATCACCCACTTCACCTCATGCAAAGTACCTAAAAGAGGAGTTTATTTTTTTTGGAAAATCGACTACACAAATTAAGTTTATACGTAAATATCTTAAAAATATGAACATTAACTGGAGTCGCTGAGTCTCTTAAACGATTCAGCAGAGACTGTTCAACATGCCAACATATGTCTTACCCACTTCACTTCATGCAAAGTAACTTAAACTTGTTCTTTATTGTTTTCAAAAAATTGGCTGTACATGAAAAGTTCAGACGCAAATATCTCAAAAATATGAACATTAACTGGAGTCACTCTGTCTCTTATACGATTCAGCAGAGCCTGTTCTACATGCCGACATATGTCTCACCCACTTCACCTCATGCAAAGTACCTAAAGGGTTCAATTTTTTGGAATATCGACTACACAAATAAAGTTTAGACGTAAAATATATCTTAAAAATATGAACATTAACTGGAGTCGCTCTGTCTCCTTAACGATTAAGCAGTGCCTGTTCTACATGCCGAGATATGTCTTACCCACTTCACTTCATGCAATGTACCTAAATATCGAGTTCAATATTTTGAAAAATTCGACTTCATATAGAAACTTCAGACGCAAATATCTCAAAAATATGAACATTAACTGGAGTCGCTCTATCTCTTATACGATTCAGCAGAGCCTTTTCAACATGCCGACATGTGTCTTACCTACTTCACCTCATGCAAAGTACGTAAAAGTGGAGTTAATTTTTTTGAAAAATTCGACTTCATATAGAAACTTCAGACGCAAATATCTCAAAAATATGAACATTAACTGGAGTCGCTCTATCTCTTATACGATTCAGCAGAGCCTCTTCAACATGCCGACATATGTCTCACCCACTTCACCTCATGCAAAGTACCTAAAAGAGGAGTTCAATTTTTTGGAAAATCGACTACACAAACAAAGTTTATACGTAAATAAATCAAAAATATGAACATTAACTGGAGTCGCTCTGTCTCTTAAACGATTCAGCAAAGCCTGTTCTATATGCCGAGATATGTCTTACCCACTTCACTTCATGCAAAGTACCTAAAAGTGGAGTTCATTTTTTTGGAAAATCGACTACACAAGCAAAGTTTATACGTAAATAAATCAAAAATATGAACATTAACTGGAGTCGCTCTGTCTCTTAAACGATTCAGCAGTGCCTGTTCTATATGCCGAGATATGTCTTACCCACTTCACTTCATGCAAAGTACCTAAAAGTGGAGTTAAATATTTTGAAAAATTCGACTTCATATAGAAACTTCAGACGCAAATATCTCAAAAATATGAACATTAACTGGAGTCGCTCTATCTCTTATACGATTCAGCAGAACTTCTTCAACATGCCGACATGTGTCTCACCCACTTCACCTCATGCAAAGTACCTAAAAGTGGAGTTCAATATTTTGAAAATATCGACTTCATGTAGAAACTTCAGACGCAAATATCTCAAAAATATGAACATTAACTGGAGTCGCTCTATCTCTTATACGATTCAGCAGAACTTCTTCAACATGCCGACATATGTCTCACCCACTTCACCTCATGCAAAGTACTTAAAAGAGGAGTTCAATTTTTTGGAAAATCGACTACACAAACAAAGTTTATACGTAAATAAATCAAAAATATGAACATTAACTGGAGTCGCTCTGTCTTTTAAACGATTCAGCAGTGCCTGTTCTATATGCCGAGATATGTCTTACCCACTTCACTTCATGCAAAGTACCTAAAAGTGGAGTTAAATATTTTGAAAAATTCGACTTCATGTAGAAACTTCAGACGCAAATATCTCAAAAATTTGAACATTAACTGGAGCCGCTCTATCTCTTATACGATTCAGCAGAGCCTGTTCAACATGCCGACATGTGTCTTACCTACTTCACTTCATGCAAAGTACGTAAAAGTGGAGTTAAATTTTTTGAAAAATTCGACTTTATATAGAAACTTCAGACGCAAATATCTCAAAAATATGAACATTAACTGGAGTCGCTCTATCTCTTATACGATTCAGCAGAGCCTCTTCAACATGCCGACATATGTCTCACCCACTTCACCTCATGCAAAGTACCTAAAAGAGGAGTTCAATTTTTTGGAAAATCGACTACACAAACAAAGTTTATACGTAAATAAATCAAAAATATGAACATTAACTGGAGTCGCTCTGTCTCTTAAACGATTCAGCAGTGCCTGTTCTATATGCCGAGATATGTCTTACCCACTTCACTTCATGCAAAGTACCTAAAAGTGGAGTTAAATATTTTGAAAAATTCGACTTCATGTAGAAAATTCAGACGCAAATATCTCAAAAATTTGAAGTTTTAACTGGAGCCGCTCTATCTCTTATACGATTTAGCAGAGCCTGTTTAACATGCCGACATGTGTCTTACCTACTTCACCTCATGCAAAGTACGTAAAAGTGGAGTTAAATTTTTTGAAAAATTGGACTTCATGTAGAAACTTCCGACGCAAATATCTCAAAAATTTGAACATTAACTGGAGCCGCTCTATCTCTTATACGATTCAGCAGAGCCTCTTCAACATGCCGACATATGTCTCACCCACTTCACCTCATGCAAAGTACCTAAAAGAGGAGTTAAATTTTTTGGAAAATCGACTACACAAACAAAGATTTACGTAAATAAATCAAAAATATGAACATTAACTGGAGTCGCTCTGTCTCTTATACGATTCAGCAGAGCCTGTTCAACATGCCGACATGTGTCATACCTACTTCACCTCATGCAAAGTACGTAAAAGTGGAGTTCAATTTTTTGAAAAATTCGACTTCATATAGAAACTTCAGACGCAAATATCTCAAAAATTTGAAGTTTTAACTGGAGTCGCTCTATGTCTTATACGATTCAGCAGAGCCTCTTTAACATGCCGACATGTGTCTCACCCACTTCACCTCATGCAAAGTACCTAAAAGTGGAGTTCAATATTTTGAAAATATCGACTTCATGTAGAAACTTCAGACGCAAATATCTCAAAAATATGAACATTAACTGGAGTCGCTCTATCTCTTATACGATTCAGCAGAGCCTCTTCAACATGCCGACATATGTCTCACCCACTTCACCTCATGCAAAGTACCTAAAAGAGGAGTTTATTTTTTTGGAAAATCGACTACACAAATTAAGTTTAGACGTAAATATCTTAAAAATATGAACATTAACTGGAGTCGCTTTGTCTCTTATACAATTCAGCAGAGCCTGTTCAACATGCCGACATGTGTCTTACCTACTTCACTTCATGCAAAGTACCTAAAAGTGGAGTTAAATATTTTGAAAAATTCGACTTCATGTAGAAACTTCAGACGCAAATATCTCAAAAATTTGAACATTAACTGGAGCCGCTCTATCTCTTATACGATTCAGCAGAGCCTGTTCAACATGCCGACATGTGTCTTACCTACTTCACCTCATGCAAAGTACGTAAAAGTGGAGTTAAATTTTTTGAAAAATTGGACTTCATGTAGAAACTTTCGACGCAAATATCTCAAAAATTTGAACATTAACTGGAGCCGCTCTATCTCTTATACGATTCAGCAGAGCCTCTTCAACATGCCGACATATGTCTCACGCACTTCACCTCATGAAAAGTACCTAAAAGAGGAGTTAAATTTTTTGGAAAATCGACTACACAAACAAAGTTTATACGTAAATAAATCAAAAATATGAACATTAACTGGAGTCGCTCTGTCTCTTAAACGATTCAGCAGTGCCTGTTCAACATGCCGACATGTGTCTTACCTACTTCACCTCATGCAAAGTACGTAAAAGTGGAGTTCAATTTTTTGAAAAATTCGACTTCATATAGAAATTTCAGACGCAAATATCTCAAAAATATGAACATTAACTGGAGTCGCTCTATCTCTTATACGATTCAGCAGAGCCTCTTCAACATGCCGACATATGGCTCACCCACTTCAGCTCATGCAAAGTACCTAAAAGAGGAGTTCAATTTTTTGGAAAATCGACTACACAAACAAAGTTTATACGTAAATAAATCAAAAATATGAACATTAACTGGAGTCGCTCTGTCTCTTAAACGATTCAGCAGTGCCTGTTCTATATGCCGAGATATGTCTTACCCACTTCACTTCATGCAAAGTACCTAAAAGTGGAGTTAAATATTTTGAAAAATTCGACTTCATGTAGAAACTTCAGACGCAAATATCTCAAAAATTTGAAGTTTAACTGGAGCCGCTCTATCTCTTATACGATTTAGCAGAGCCTGTTTAACATGCCGACATGTGTCTTACCTACTTCACCTCATGCAAAGTACGTAAAAGTGGAGTTAAATTTTTTGAAAAATTGGACTTCATGTAGAAACTTCCGACGCAAATATCTCAAAAATTTGAACATTAACTGGAGCCGCTCTATCTCTTATACGATTCAGCAGAGCCTCTTCAACATGCCGACATATGTCTCACCCACTTCACCTCATGCAAAGTACCTAAAAGAGGAGTTAAATTTTTTGGAAAATCGACTACACAAACAAAGTTTTTACGTAAATAAATCAAAAATATGAACATTAACTGGAGTCGCTCTGTCTCTTATACGATTCAGCAGAGCCTGTTCAACATGCCGACATGTGTCTTACCTACTTCACCTCATGCAAAGTACGTAAAAGTGGAGTTCAATTTTTTGAAAAATTCGACTTCATATAGAAACTTCAGACGCAAATATCTCAAAAATATGAACATTAACTGGAGTCGCTCTATGTCTTATACGATTCAGCAGAGCCTCTTCAACATGCCGACATGTGTCTCACCCACTTCACCTCATGCAAAGTACCTAAAAGTGGAGTTCAATATTTTGAAAATATCGACTTCATGTAGAAACTTCAGACGCAAATATCTCAAAAATATGAACATTAACTGGAGTCGCTCTATCTCTTATACGATTCAGCAGAGCCTCTTCAACATGCCGACATATGTCTCACCCACTTCACCTCATGCAAAGTACCTAAAAGAGGAGTTTATTTTTTTGGAAAATCGACTACACAAATTAAGTTTAGACGTAAATATCTTAAAAATATGAACATTAACTGGAGCCGCTCTATATCTTATACGATTCAGCAGAGCCTGTTCAACATGCCGACATGTGTCTTACCTACTTCACCTCATGCAAAGTACGTAAAAGTGGAGTTCAATTTTTTGAAAAATTCGACTTCATATAGAAACTTCAGACGCAAATATCTCAAAAATATGAACATTAACTGGAGTCGCTCTATCTCTTATACGATTCAACAGAGCCTCTTGAACATGCCGACATATGTCTCACCCACTTCACCTCATGCAAAGTACCTAAAAGAGGAGTTAAATTTTTTGGAAAATCGACTACACAAACAAAGTTTTTACGTAAATAAATCAAAAATATGAACATTAACTGGAGTCGCTCTGTCTCTTAAACGATTCAGCAGTGCCTGTTCTATATGCCGAGATATGTCTTACCCACTTCACTTCATGCAAAGTACCTAAAAGTGGAGTTAAATATTTTGAAAAATTCGACTTCATGTAGAAACTTCAGACGCAAATATCTCAAAAATTTGAACATTAACTGGAGCCGCTCTATCTCTTATACGATTCAGCAGAGCCTCTTCAACATGCCGACATGTGTCTCACCCACTTCACCTCATGCAAAGTACCTAAAAGTGGAGTTCAATATTTTGAAAATATCGACTTCATGTAGAAACTTCAGACGCAAATATCTCAAAAATATGAACATTAACTGGAGTCGCTCTATCTCTTATACGATTCAGCAGAGCCTCTTCAACATGCCGACATATGTCTCACCCACTTCACCTCATGCAAAGTACCTAAAAGAGGAGTTTATTTTTTTGGAAAATCGACTACACAAATTAAGTTTAGACGTAAATATCTTAAAAATATGAACATTAACTGGAGCCGCTCTATCTCTTATACGATTCAGCAGAGCCTGTTCAACATGCCGACATGTTTCTTACCTACTTCACCTCATGCAAAGTACGTAAAAGTGGAGTTCAATTTTTTGAAAAATTCGACTTCATATAGAAACTTCAGACGCAAATATCTCAAAAATATGATCATTAACTGTAGTCGCTCTATCTCTTATACGATTCAGCAGAGCCTCTTCAACATGCCGACATATGTCTCACCCACTTCACCTCATGCAAAGTACCTAAAAGAGGAGTTCAATTTTTTGGAAAATCGACTACACAAACAAAGTTTATACGTAAATAAATCAAAAATATGAACATTAACTGGAGTCGCTCTGTCTCTTATACGATTCAGCAGAGCCTGTTCAACATGCCGACATGTGTCTTACCTACTTCACCTCATGCAAAGTACGTAAAAGTGGAGTTAAATTTTTTGAAAAATTCGACTTCATATAGAAACTTCAGACGCAAATATCTCAAAAATATGAACATTAACTGGAGTCGCTCTATCTCTTATACGATTCAGCAGAGCCTCTTCAACATGCCGACATGTGTCTCACCCACTTCACCTCATGCAAAGTACCTAAAAGAGGAGTTAATTTTTTTGGAAAATCGACTACACAAATAAAGTTTAGACGTAAATATCTTAAAAATATGAACATTAACTGGAGTCGCTCTGTATCTTAAATGATTCAGCAGTGCCTGTTCTACATGCCGAGATATGTCTTACCCACTTCACTTCATGCAAAGTACCTAAAAGTGGAGTTCAATATTTTGAAAAATTCGACTTCATATAGAAACTTCAGACGCAAATATCTCAAAAATTTGAACATTAACTGGAGTCGCTCTATCTCTTATACGATTCAGCAGACCCTCTTTAACATGCCGACATGTGTCTCACCCACTTCACCTCATGCAAAGTACCTAAAAGAGGAGTTCAATTTTTTGGAAAATCGACTACACAAATAAAGTTTAGACGTAAATATCTTAAAAATATGAACATTAACTGGAGTCGCTCTGTATCTTAAACGATTCAGCAGTGCCTGTTCTACATGCCGAGATATGTCTTACCCACTTCACTTCATGCAAAGTACCTAAAAGTGGAGTTCAATATTTTGAAAAATTCGACTTCATATAGAAACTTCAGACGCAAATATCTCAAAAATTTGAACATTAACTGGAGTCGCTCTATCTCTTATACGATTCAGCAGAGCCTCTTCAATATGCCGACATATGTCTCACCCACTTCAACTCATGCAAAGTACCTAAAAGAGGAGTTCAATTTTTTGGAAAATCGACTACACAAATAAAGTTTATACGTAAATAAATCAAAAATATGAACATTAACTGGAGTCGCTCTGTACTTTAAACGATTCAGCAGAGCCTGTTCAACATGCCGAGATATGTCTTACCCACTTCACTTTTTGCAAAGTACCTAAAAGTGTAGTTCAATATTTTGAAAAATTCGACTTCATATAGAAACTTCAGACGCAAATTTCTCAAAAATATGAACATTAACTGGAGCCGCTCTCTCTCTTATACGATTCAGCAGAGCCTCTTCAACATGCCGACATGTGTCTCACCCACTTCACCTCATGCAAAGTACCTAAAAGAGGAGTTCAATTTTTTGGAAAATCGACTACACAAATAAAGTTTGGACGTAAATATCTTAAAAATATGAACATTAACTGGAGTCGTTTTGTCTTTTAAACGATTCAGCAGAGCCTGTTCAACATGCCGACATATGTCTTACCCACTTCACTTCATGCAAAGTAACTTAAACTTGTTCTATATATTTTTTTTAAATTGACTGTACATGAAAAGTTTAGACGCAAATATCTCAAAAATATGAACATTATCTGGAGTCGCTCTGTCTCTTAAACGATTCAGCAGAGCCTGTTCAACATGCCGACATATGTCTTACCAACTTCACCTCATGTATTTTAATAGGGAGCCGTACTTATCTATCTCTTTCAAAGTAGGTACAATTCACTTGAGTAACGATTTGAGGAAACTGTTGTTTAATCGTGCGTGATCAAAAGTAAGCTTTGTTTTTGTAGTGAAATCCTTCCGTTATTGCTTGATAGGTAGGTAGATACTTACGCTGATATTCAGTTATCCACTTTACAATAATTCGTCTGTGCTGTGCGTTTGTTTATTTAGGTTGGTACCTCAGCTATATATTATAGATTGACTGAACTATTAATCATGGTAGGATATGGACAAAGATGAAAAGAAAGGCTTCTGACAGTTGAAATTATTTTATTTGTACGGTAGTGTCGATTATTGGTAAATTAAGTAAGATTAAGGGTGCTAACCCCCTTATAGTAAGGGCGTGTTCACAGCATACACAACAAAAAGGGGTCCGGCAAAGTGGGGTGTTATCTTCACTGCGGTTGTTGGTGGTCCGGGCTACTGTCCAGGCCCTCTTGTTCCGGAGCTCCCTTCGGAACACCGGGCACGAGGCGTGGTTGGCGGGGTGCGGGCCCGCGCAGTTGGCGCAGGTCGCTGGGTCCTCCCGCGGCCGTAGACAGTCCTTTGCGGCGTGGGAATTACCGCAGCGGACGCAGGCCAGCGGGAGGTGGCAGCCATACGAGGAGTCCCTAAATCCTTGGCACCGGTGGCACTGCGTGGGTCCTCGCTTGCCACGCCAGGCCTCGATGACGATGCCCGGCATGTGAAGGAGCTCCGCGATGGTGTATAGGGCCGTACAATTGGTGGTCTGCCGGATCTGCACGTAGAAGATGCACCCGGGGCGTCCTGAGCGCGCCCAGGTGGCCTTCACGTGCTCTGCCTCAAAGCCGTGTTCGGCTAGGGCGGCAGTGATCTCGGCGGGCTCGGTGGTGGAGGGGAGGCCACGGATGGACACGACAGCGATGGACAGCGAGTACGAGAACCATTTGACCTCCGGCAGCGAAGACAGCATATATATTGCATCATGTGTAGGCATAAACCTTTTTTGCACACATCCAAAAAAAATTAGGACGTATTTTATTCGTTTTTTTTAATTCACAATTGGTAAACCCTTCGCATCATCTCACCTGGTGGTAAGTGACGATGATGCCGAAGATGGAAGCGGGCTTACTGAGATTCCCCAACGCAATGAAGAACTGGCTTTCTTATCTTTAAGCGGAATGTTGTTAACACTGATGTTTTGCGGCGAGACTTAGATAAGATGGTGGTAGCTAGCCAGGCGGGCTTAGAAAATTCCCTACCACCAACCAAACCGAGTCTTGCAAGTTGACCCCACCGGGAATCGAACACGAGATCTCCTAGTGTAAGGCGAATGTACTAACCATTACGCGTAGGAGGCAGTTAGACTCTTATAATACATATGGGGAATAAACGGTCATCTTTGACTAAGTAAAAACTTTAGTTTGTTAAACTCTCTTTGCTAAGTACACTAGACAGCGCCATCTATGATTTTTTCAAGGAACGGAGCCTGGAAAGTTGATCATTAACATTGACTTTCAAGCGAATCTAATAGTGTGTAAAAGTCTTTGCTCTCGCTTTCCTGCAATTTGTGGGAGTTATTTCGTGAAATGGGACGGAAATGTGTAACAGGAAATGCGAACGTTTTTTAATTCTCGAAAACTAAGGTTGTCATAGCCATTCCGCCTAGTGTGATGGCAAAGGCAAAGATGACATACTACTATTCGAAGGGTCGGCCCGTGATGTACGACCCGATAATTAATTAATTTCATAAGTATTTTGTCACATGTTACACATCATATGCGAGTACTGTAGGTCTGGTTTTTTTGACATACAATCAATGAATAGTTTGGGACTTCTGATTTTCCACGTTCACATCATCATTCATTCACGTTCATCATTGCACTTTTTTAAAGCCAAGACTTTACTTGTTATAATGAGAATGGATAATCTTGAATTACGATTGTATTTTGTCGTGTAATCTAGAAAAACCTCTTCAAACATGTTAAAGTAGCCCCGCCCCGGTCTACGGTACTTTGTGGGCCACTTTACTGTGCGCAAAATTTATTTTACCGTAAACGGGCTTTCTACTTTGCCACTTTTTATTTTTTTAGCTTAGAGGAACAAGACATTTCTAGCAAATAAAAAATATAATAACCAAAGATACAAAATATCCTTTAAGAACGAGAACTTTAAAACAGCGCCTCAAAAACAGCAACAGCAACTGCGCCTCGGGCTTACGAGGTCAATAAATAAATTGACGTAACATGAATAATAACTTATGGCAATTAACGATTGATTAAAAAACGAAATAATCTATAATTAGAAATTTAATTCTCCTGCATTAAAAAAATGTTCCGGATGTGACATATAATATTCTAACCTGGAAACTGGGGAACTACTAGACCCCGTACAAAGAAGTATCCACTTCAAAAACTAAATTTTATCCATTGTCAAAAATAAGTGCCCGGTAATTTTATGCAATTTAGTCCCTTACTTTTATCATTAAAATAGTTACACCTAGTATAAATAATAGTCTCACAAATTAAAATATGTAGTACCTACTTATTGACAAAATTGTGATTCAGGTAAATGATATTTTAAGTTGGCACAAATCTTATGGTTAACCCTAGGTTTGACCTTAGAGTGCATTTATTAAAATTGATAACTTGTTAAGGTCACGTCGGTGGCGCATCGGCAAGAGCCGCGACCTCCTATCCGAGAGGTCGTGGTTCGAGCCCTGCCACGTACCAATGTGTTTTCTAATTTCGATTTCATATGTATACGTTTATCCGACGCTCTTACGGTGAAGGCAAACATCGTAAGGAAACTTGCACACACCTGCGAAGAAACTCGAAGGTTGCGTGTGAAGTTGACCAACCCGCACCGGGCTCGCGTGGTAGACAAAGGCCCGATCGCCCTAATTAAGGGTAAGCTCGAGCCCCTCGGTGGGGACGTACATTTTTTTTTAATGCACAATTGGTAAACCCAATGAGCTGATATGAAGTAGGTCTACTGCACATCATCAATGGTAACACCACAGATGATTCAATAGTAATATTGGGATATACATGATCTGTTACTCAATAATCTTTTATTCTAAATCGTCCACCATTTAACATCTGCATACCGCACTAATTTACTCCAAGCTTTTATTTAACTTACAATGTTTTAAGTTAGTTTGTATATGTCAAAATCATGCAAACGATTTTAGAGCGACATCCAGAAGTCCGATTGAGCTGAATTCCCGGCGACAGTAGATCTTTTTTTTATCTACACTTGTTAAGCCCTTGGCATCATCTCACCAGATGGTAAGTGACTATGATTCCAAAAATCGAAGCGGGCTTACCTACTAATAATTTGGTATTTTGAAGTTGATCTAATGATGGACTTTGGAGGTGGAGTTAAAGTTATGAATTGAGTTAGGTAAGATAAGATAAGATAAGCATTTATTCAGAGCCCCACAAAAGCAAAAAAAAATATAAACAATAATAATAGGTCAGGAATTAAGGTGGAATTGCCCATTGACATTAAAGATTTTCCTTTGATAACCTGTCGTGTACAATTTAAGCGTTGGTTAAAACTTATCTATACAGGGTGAAAAAAATTGGTGTAGGTCCCGTTAACTGGGGCTTCTACTCATCATACTGAACAACTTTTGCTCTACGACTTTGCTAAAAACGTATTCATACAAATCGATCAGCTGATCGACCGATTTTGTACATTTAAGTATGGAGGGTCCACATTTTTTTTTGGACAATTGACTATGGGTTCCTTGGAGAAAGTTGTTCTGTATGACGAGTAGAACCCCCAGTCAACGGGACCTACACCAATTTTGTTACATCTAAAGAATTTGTGAAAACTAATGCGAGTCTGTGGCCGTTCTATCTAACCGATTTGTTTTTTTTTTAATGAAAGGTATTAATACACAGATCCAAGTATACAAAAGCAGAACTAATAGATCAATATATTAAAGAGCTGATTTCAAAATGGGTTTTGGAACGGTGAGGACATAATAATCGCAGGCTAGCGAATTCTACCTCGTGAACGTTTATAAACACGTACGCTATGTGATGTCCCACTTGTCTACTCACCTTCAATGAAAACGACACCAACCAACATTTACCTCTTCTACAAAGACAATCACTATGATAGTGTTCACGACTTTTGTAAATATAGTTGGTGAAATCAAATATTTGTTGGTATTAAGTATCTTTCATCTCCCACTTAGCTAGGATATTTCAAATAGGTATTTTCCAGCCTTCGGATTAGTACTGTAATTTTCTGTAATTTTACATGCCCTCTACTAGCTTATGTATCGTAGTTTGAACCTTCCTTTTATGTTGTATGTCTGATTTTTTTGTAAATAAATGAGTTTCTGTGTCTGTTTTTCATTGGTAATGACAAAAGAGGCTAGAAAATCGAAAAGAAGCAGGGGTCAGATGTAGGGTTTGCACTATTCGTTTCATTTTACTATTCAAATAAAATGAATAATTCTAGAGCTAAATATTCGAATATATTCGGATATTCGAATATTTTTTTTACCTTTGATTGAAAATGATACAATATCTATTCCACACAAACAAGAGCAGTTAGACTGGGCTTTGGTTTGATTACACCATCGTTATATTCAAATAAAATCAAATGTTTGAATTAGTTTTATTATTTATTAATAAACTGAACGCAACTGAATTTTATGTAAAATGTAACCAAAGTTTCTATTCTAGTTCTAATGAAGATAAATCCCTACAAAACATAAATGTAAAAGGAAGCAAATGTTCGATACAAAAAATTACAGTGATTTAAATTAATTGGTACCAAGTTCTATAGTACGGCACTTCAAATTTAGATATGTATCTTAGACTTTTGTTAATAACAGAATAACGCTACTCCATATCGGCAACTAAACAGGCAGATCTCTAAGTCCCTGACTCGCGATTTACGCCAATTGTAATTGTAATTGTAAGGACGGGCTGATTTCCGCAACCAGGCGCCTGAGCGCCCATTTTGCGTGGTTGGCCGGCATCACTGCCAGCCCAGCTCCTCCAGGAAGCCCAGTAGCCCCCTCAGGTTGCCGACGACTTCCGGGAGTGTCCTATGGTCGCCGAGATGCTCGGCCCTGTACGCCGCCACCTCTCTGCAATCCAGGAGGATATGGGCGGCTGTCTCCTCGGCCGCCATGCACGCGCGGCACAGCGGGCTGTCTGTAATCCCCAGGGTAAAAAGATGTTTGTTAAAGTAACCGTGACCGGTAATGGTCGCTGTTACCTTACGGAGCTGGAGTCTCCCGAGTTTCAGGAGCTTCCTAGTCAGGCCAGCATTTGGCGACGGTAGCGCCTGTCTGGCCTGGCGACATGCTTCCAGTCCTGTCCAATATCGGTTATGTTCTGACCTTGTACGCAGCCGTAAGGTGGATCTGAACCAGCCCGAGGGGAGGGGTAAAATAGGTTCCGGTCCTACAGCTACAAGTTCTGACCCTCTCCTGGCCAGTTCGTCGGCTGCGTCGTTTCCACGCGAGTTACTGTGTCCCTTGATCCATTGCAGAGTTACATTGCTGTGGTAACATACCTCTGTTAGTCTTTGGTGACACTCGTGTATTAGCCCCGAAGTGATGACATTACTTTGGAGGGCCAGTAAAACCGCTCGACTGTCTGAAAGGATACGAATGGAGTAGCCCTGTACCCTTCTAGCAGTGATTGCATTAGCAGCCAGAATGATGCCCATACACTCCGCCTGAAAGACTGTGTTGTACGCACCAAGTGGTTTGGATATTTTTATGTTTAGGTCTTCTGAGAAGACCCCGCAGCCGGTCCTAGCTCCAGTTTTGGACCCATCGGTAAAGATCCGAAGGTCCGATAGGTTCTGGCCTTCCCAGGGGTCCTCGTAGAGCTGAATTTTGTATTTCTTGTCAAAGACGAACTGTTTTGGGATTCTATCGTTGACAGCTGCGAACAGCGGTTCTTCCGAGACAATATTGTCCAGAAGTTCGACGTGAGGAATCCCTTCCTTGGTCCAGAGGTTCAGCAGCTTTAATCGTACCGCAGCGCTGGCTGCCTCTTGCTGGATGAACAGCTGCAGGGGCGGCACGTTCAGCATCGTCTCCAGGGCTGCTGTTGGTGTTGTTCGCATGCAGCCGGAGACCGCCATGCATGCTGTCCTTTGGAAACATTGAAGTTTACTTACGACAGTCGAAAGTTTGGTGCGTGGCCACCATACCACCGCGCCGTAGCTTACCATAGGGCGAATAACCGCTGTATAGAGCCATAGCATGATTTTTGGGGTAAGGCCCCATTTCTTACCCACCATTCTACGGCACTGCCACAGAGTTATTGTAGCTTTATTTAACTTGCAGTTTAGGTGACTGCTCCAATTCAACTTGCTGTCAAGTATGACCCCTAGGTACTTAACTTCTGGTGAGAGTTGGAGATCTGTGTTGAATAGCTTGGGTAAATTATAGTTACCCAGGTTCCGCTTGTTGGTGAACAATACTAGTTCTGTTTTCTTGGGGTTCACTGACAGTTTGAACTCGGTGCACCAGCGTTCCACGATGCGTAGCGCGGAGCGAGTGACATCGCAGACTATGTTTGCGAAATTTCCTGATATAAGGATGGTCAGGTCGTCTGCATAGCCTACCGTGAAGTAGTGATGTCTGTTAAGCGTGGTAATCAGGTCGTTTACCACCAGATTCCACAGTAGCGGTGATAGTACACCTCCTTGGGGGCATCCCTTCGCGACTATGGCTGTACGTGCCTTACCTCTGTCCAGCTTGACGACCCGCTGACTAAGCATGTTCCCGATCCACTTTGTCATGGTCGGGTTCACGCCATGCTTACGGAGCGCCATCTCTATGCTGGAGAAGTTTGTCTTATCAAATGCACCTTCGATGTCGATGAAGGTGCCTAGGCACATGGCCTTGCCTTGAAGCGCCGCCTCAATCTTACTGACAACAGCGTGAAGGGCTGACTCTGTGGATTTACCTTGACTGTACGCATGTTGGTTGCGGTGAAGTGGTAAGTTTATTAGCGCGTTTTCCCTCAGATTTACGCCAATATAATACAAACTTTATTAAAAAGGCGATTGAGCACAACAAAGGCTCAAAAGTATTCGCGAGAGATCTGTCTGTTGGACAAAGCCAACTGACCAAGATGAAGACTGAAGATGACAGGATCATATCGTCTAAGACTGAGTTGCTGGAAGAAGTTGAGAAGTTCTATGGACGTGTGTACGATATGTGTACCTGGGACAAACAGTCCAGCTAGGTAGGTCCAACTTCAAGAAAGAGATCAATCGACGAATTCAACTCGGCTTGGCAGCGTTCGGGAGCTTCGAAACATACTCACGTCCCAAATACCGCAGTGTCTCAAGACTAAGGTCTTTGACCAGTGTGTGTTGCTAGTGATGACTTACGAAACTGAGACATGGTCGCTTACTATGGGTTACCGAAAAGGCAATGGAGCGTGCTATGCTTGGAGTTTAGAGAAACTCACGCAGAGGCGTGGAAGAATCAGAAACGAGAAGATCCGCAGGAGAACCAAAGTAAGCGACATAGCTCACAGAATCGCTTAACTGAAGTGGCAGTGGGCAGGGCACATAGCTCGTAGAACAGATGGCCAATGGGGCAGTAAAGTTCTCGAGTGGCGACCACGCACCGGAAATCTTAGCTTAGGCAGGCCTAATAAGCGGTGGACCGACGACCTAGTGAAGATCGCGGGAAGCCGATGGATGCGGGCAGCGCAGGACCGGTCGTCGTGGAAATCCTTGGGAGAGGTCTTTGTCCAGCAGAGGACGATTTTTGGCTGATATGATGATGATGTTGAAGTACCTTTATTACTTTTTTTTACTATTCGAATATTCGGATAATTTTAATGAATTATTCGAATTTGAAATTGGAGCGGATATTCGAATAAAATGAATATTGTATTATAGTGTATCTGACTCAGATGTTTGTACGATAACGGTCGCCCTTACAGTATTGCTCCAACGCTCGGGTTTCTTCTCATTGCCCTGAAGGGGCAACGGGGAAACGTTCCCGTTAACACGGGCAGGTCGTTGGGGTCACATCCGGAAGGTCCTGCTGAGTGTCTTCACCTGCCCTGGCGGGGTCAAGCCCTGCCGAGCGGCTCCCCATGGGGGCAGGCCCAGCGAGCGACCAGCGCTTAGGCGGCGGTGGAGTCGGTTCCGATGAGGGGCCCGCAGCAACCTCCAGGAGGTCTCGCGGCAGGCGCTTCCTGTCCAGGGCATTCGAGCGGGAAGGGGCAAGCTCCCAGATGTGCGGGAGCGCCGACTCATCTACTCATCCGAACATGGACTTGGCTAGCCGACGAATTAGTGACTGCTGGGCGCGCAGTCGTTCGCAAAGCCGGTGCAGCATAAGTGAGATGAGGGCGGATGTAGGTCTTGTAGACGCCGATATTCACGAGCAAATGGAAGACGGGACGCAGGAGAGCTCTGACTGCGCGAGTCTTCCCGACAACAGACTTGATGTGGTGTTTCATAGACAGGTTAGAGGTAATGGTCACTCCGGGTATTTTGCCTTGGAGCTCCACTCGATCTCCTGCCCATGAAGGCGCAGGGCTGGCAAGTCTCGGCTTCTGGATCCAACGACTAACGCCTGGGTCTTCAACACGTTGACGGTGAGCTGCCATTCGGTGGAAGTACACCTCGTCGTCGGCATACAGCGCCAGCTGAGTCCTCTCCAACACAGGGATGTCGTCTGTGTACCTGGCGTAGCACACGGGCGACAAGCAGCTACCTTGTGGTACTCCGGCTTGTATGGGGCGCTCTAAGGACACGGCGCTTTCCACTGCCACTTGGAAACGCCGCCCGGTCTGCCAGAAAGGTGACCACAGTCTTCACGACTCGACGCGGAGTCTGGACAGCTTGTAGAGCAAGCCGGGCTGCCATACGCGGTGGAAGGCCTTCTCCGTGTCGAGAGATACTGCAACCGTGTGTTCCCTCTTATTCAAGGCCAAGGACATGTGCAGTACTCTTGACAACTGGAGTGTGGTGGAGTGTTCGGCTCGAAAGCCGAACTGCTGGTCACGCGGCGTTATGTGTGGAACCAGATGCCATAAAAGGAGTTTCTCAAACACCTTAGAGATGGTCGGAAGCAGCGTGATAGGCCGATAACATTCGGCCTTTAGGATATTCTTCCCGGGTTTGGGCAGCATTATAACACGTCCCAGCTTCCATGCCTGTGGGAAGTGCCCCGTGCGCAGGATTCCGTTAAAGAGCCTCGTCACTGCCGCGATTGCACGCGGTGGGAGTCGGCGGAGTGCTTCATTGGAAACCTGGTCGGGTCCAGGGGCTATCCGGATACGCTGCACTTGACCTGGGGTGAATACTACCGGATCTTCGCTGGCGGTTATCGGTTCAGCGAAGTAGGATTCTAGGTGACAAGAAATCTTTTTTGCTTTGGTGTCATTTCCGGGGTTCGGCTTTCTCTAGGGAGTCCGCGAAGATCTCTGCACGATCCTCCGCACGGTAACGAGGGGTCCCGTCGCCGGCCAGGAGAGGGCGGATCGAATTCGGGACGCCCGAGACTTGCCGACAAAGCCGGTGGATGCTGGTCCAGACGTCACCAACTGATTCAATGAAGCGCTGCCAAGTCTCCCTAGCCACTGTGTCGCTGTAAAGGAGCGAGGTCCCGGTAATTATAGTTTTCTGTTTCGCTCGCACATCCCCTGTCCTTGTCATTTTATTCTAGAGTTTTCGACAGAGAAAGGTATATAACTAGACGAGGACCGCGGTAGCGATATTCAATTCAGTTCAATTTGAATCGAGCAGATGTAACTGCGAAAGGAGCAACTAGAAGCGAGAAGAGCCTAGCAAAATCCTACGCAAGAGACAGCGCCGTTAGTGACCCTTATAAGTAGTACCTTCGCTCGAGCGACAGCGTCGTAATAGAACCTCGCAGAAGGAAAGCCTCTCGCGTCTCCCAATCGGAAGCAGTACATCGCAAAACAACGTTGGTCCACGCAATTCGTCGTGTTTTCTTCCACTCCGAGGCGTTTCTTCCCGTGTCACAACCATAACATCTACCGTCTCTCCTGTAAACTGCGTGCTCTCCCGGCTTTTATGTGGGTCGATCGAAGGCTGCCCACAGATAGTATTATATCAATGTCTCTCACCGAGGAACAAGCCACAAGCACCCCAGAGACTATCGAATTTCAAGCCTGCTGCATACAAAAAAACTACTAACTCTTTGAAAAGTAATTCAGGGGCAACTATCTCATCACCAGTATCACTAGAAAACACACAAGGTAGTGTTAAGTTAACCACAACAACATCGCAGTTGATTCAACACTGCAAAGAATCATACATATAATCAACAGTCACCTTCTAGGGCATGAATATCGGAAAGATTTTTCCGATATTGAGTGAGCCAATATCGTAATTAGACAAATTTTCTGTTTTCAAATAAAGATTTAAAGCGCACCACTTGATTAATATTATCAAAATTAGTACGTTTTACGGCTGCGTGTGGCCTTGACTTGCTCACAGTCGTGCAAACCACATTTTCTTAGTGTGTGTGACTGTGTGTCCGACGGAACCTGACGGAACGGTCAGTAGTGAGACAGAGACATTATTTATCTGTCTGCCTGCGGCTCCCCTCATCTGTCTCACTCACTCTTTTAACTGCGCATGGCTTGCTTATTCGCAAAAACGAAGAGAGCATCCTGCGAGTGAATCCTGTCAGTCGCCTCGTGCTCGTGAATTGTACGAGATAAGTAGTATGTGACTGACTGAGGTTAGTGTTTTAAGAGGCTGAACGGGAAACGCCGCAAAAAAATACGCTTCATAGAGACTTAGATAATTTCCTGTATTTATGTTTTGTTTTTGAACAATTAATAGTTACACCAGGTCCACAGATAATGTGGCCGGGTTATAAAAATATAATGTAACTCAATAAACGTAGAAAAACATTTTGTCGTTCATTACTTACCTACAACAAATAGGCACAAACAGATAAGTACAGAACTCAATCTACATACATGTGCGCTCGAGCAACGCACACATAGACACCGCTCACGGACACGATATCTTGGAACAGCAAGAACACTCCGAGCGCAAGTGCCGTCCGCTTGGTGAGACACGTGTTTGCAAAAATGGAGGAACAAAAAAAATTATAAAATTAATTAAGAATCTTTATCCAATTATAATAATAACTGCGAAAAAAATATGTCGATGTCTTTTAAAGTTATTTTTTACCCAACTAACGGCGAAGCCAAAAGGAGGGGTTATGGTTTTAGCAGTCTATGTATGTGTGTATGTTTGTATTTACGTATGGATGATAAAATACGGTCGAATTGAGAAACCTCCTCCTTTTTTGAAGTCGTTTAACAAAACGCTCATCTTCCTCATTAGATGTCATTAGGAACTGATCGCCGGCTCGTGGCGCGCGACAAAACGGCGTCGGGGTGCACATAGGTGTATTCGCACCAAAAACTTGGCTATATAAACATTTACTAACTTTTTAATCTTATATAGAAATATATTAATTCATGTTGCCCATTTTTTTAGGGTGCCGTACCCAAAGGGTAAAAACGGGACCCTATTACCACGCTGCTATTTGCTGTCCGTCCGTCTGTCTGTCTGGCCGTCTGTCACCAGGCTGTATTTCATGAACCTTGATAGCTATACAGTTGAAATTTTCACAGATGATGTATTTCGGTTGCTGCTATAACAAATATTAAAAATTAGAAAAGTGAAAAAATCTCCATACAGAAATACATAAGAATGCGAATTTATTACACTTTAAAATATAATAGTCGTGCATTTCGCCAGTGTCGAAATCGTCGCAAGATATTTTCTGTGACAAATTTGTAATAAAACAATCACATTAAAATTGATTTTTTTGTTGTTATTGGTTTATATTTCCGTTCTTCCTGTTTCATTCTCAACAATAAATCATACAACTAGATACGAGGGCCACTACCACGATGTTTTTTGTGCATAAGCCAAAGTTGACAACCCTTGCGCGACTGCCGAGCGTAGGTATAAAAAATGAAGTACATACATGTGATTTACTTCTGTACTTATCTGTTTTATGAAATAGGTATATTTTTTGATATCGGTGAAAAAAACCAGTACGATGTTAAAAAATATACAAGTATTTCAAAAGGGTTTTTTCACACATGGATATCCTGAAAATTTATTAATTTAACGGTCTCTTATTATTAGCTTCGCGGATATGACTTTTTTTTTTTTTATTTGATAAAAAGAATGTTACAAAAAATTATAATACTAATACATCAAAAACCTTTACAGGTTTATCCATGTACTAGTTACTATCGTTGCTGACAAAATACGCTTAAGCTGAATTATCTACCCTATGTTATCAAAAATAAAGCACATAAAAGAGAAAAGAAATAAATATGACAATATATCAGTATAAAAAAATTAAATATGTATCCCACCTACCTATACGAAAAACTAAAATGAAATTACAGTAAAAGCTTAATGATTTATCTATTTGAAAAAGATGGGCACTATCATCACAATAGACTTAACTTAAGTCTATTGTGCTATCATGAACACCATATACCTACAGAAATGAGTTTGTGCAAAGGAAACTACAAGCGCAGTGCACGCGCTACCCGCGGGTGATCTACGCGCCTTTTACTTGACCAGAACATTATTTTTATTTAAGCACTATTGTTAACGAACTATTTATGGACTTTATATAGTGCAGCAGTTTCCTTGCTACTGTAATGGGTCTCCTTGCCTTCCGTCTTCACAGTTTGTGATTACATTCTCTTAATCGAATTGTTTTGAAAATTTGAATTTTTCAAGAGACAGACGCAGTTGTTTGTTTTTTTTACACAGAATATTGTCATCGCTACGAAATTTAGATACGACATTCTAATTTATTAAACATTATATCTCCATTTTTAATAATATGTGCTAATACTGTGACTTCGGAACCCTCGCCGGTTATTTTGAGGTATGTTTTGTGCTTATTTCTTTTTGTCTTCCTTTGTGATGCGTGGTGGTGTAAATTCTGTTCCGTTGTACGTTCTATGGTTAACCCTTGATTGCGCTGCTGCCCTCGACCAGCTGGGGAGACTAAACAAGGTCACCTTATGCTGGGTGCCGGGACATAGCGGCGTCAAGGGTAACGAAATAGCAGATGAGCTTGCAAGAACCGAAGCAGACACCAGCTATTGGACCTGAACCAATAGTGGGAGTGTCACGTTGCACGGGGAAAAGAATGCTGAAGGAATGGGCAAATGAACAGAGTAAAGCACTCTGGGCAAATTCTCCAGGCCAAAAGCATACAAAAATGCTCATTTCTGGTTTCTCTCGGGGGTTTACGTCTAGAGCACTGCAATTGCAAAAGCCTGGACTTCGAGCTCTCGTCAGAACTCTGACTGGCCACTGCAAACTTAATAACAACCTAAATCAAATGAAGCTTGCAGTCTCAGACGAGTGCCGATTTTGCCTCGAAGAAGAGGAGACACCTCTTCACTTACTCTGTGAGTGCGAGGCACTCATACAAGCCAGAAGTCGCTCCCTGGGTGGGCCAATGGTAGCACCAGAGGACATCAGGGAGCTCGATCCCAAGTGCATCGTCCAGTTCATCAGAACTATTGGCCTTGAGGAAATTATATAACAGGGGCAGTGATCACAATAGATCTTGTAGGTCGCGGTGATCCATTAGGACCCTCTTTTGGTCCTATTCCCCTCTTACCCAATAATAATAATAACGTTCTATAGTCCACCCAAACCACCATCTAGTGCGGGAAGTTTCTGTTGCCCGGACCAAACCGACCTAGAACCTACGTTGTACACCCGCCGCTGACTTTTATTTTCAACCCCGGGCCATCAAAGATTACTGTGCTTGCTTCCTGCACAACTACTCAGCATGACCGCTTTCAAGTATGAAGTAATATACCTTAAATTTTATTTCTTTTTTCCGCTCAACGTGATCAAGATTTGAACATTTTAAATTTAAAGTGTCATGAGTGTTATTTAATTTAATTTTAAGTATATTAAGATGAAGTGGTAGGCAGCGCATTGCGTTTCTGAGGGGGTGAGGTATGAAGCGTGGCGGGAGCATGCGCGGGGCAACCACCTTCCGCCCGCGCTTTGTACGCGCACGCCTCAAGTACCCATACGAAATAACCGAAGTAACCGCGGCCCCGTATGTACGGGTTGATACCTCCAACTAAAAAAAAAACGACGGGTTGCACTCCGGGAGTGCCGGCAGTAGTGAAAACTTGAATATTAACGTTGTGCATTTTTGATATTTTGGAATGGTTAGGGAATAATTTTGCACGAATTGCTTTGATTATCAGTATAAAAGTACTATCATTTATGTGGTAGAATACAATATTTATTTACTGCGCTATCGTACACAAACATGACAATTTATATTATACATTAAAAAGTTTATATCTCAGAAAAATCAACTCTATCCGTCTTACGAATTTTCGATTAGGTCACATGTCCTGACGCGAGTTTAACATTTTTTACCCATTACAAAACAAGTGCACAACGCCGCTAAAGAAGTTTTCACTTCAAAACTATGTTATATTATTTTTTTATAGGTATAAATTCACATTGGTACTTCACGTTCAACTGAGACATATATTCCCAGTTGGTCCAATTTCTTTTTTATATTATTCTGGCTTTATTTTTAATTACACAGGCGATAACAATACTTTTTGAAGTGAAAACTTCTTTAGCGGCGTTGTGCATTTTTTTTGTAATGGGTAAAAAATGTTAAACTCGCGTCAGGACACGTGACCTGATCGAAAATTCGTAAGACGGATAGAGTTGATTTTTCTGAGATATAAACTTTTTAATGTAATATAAATTGTCATGTTTGTGTACGATAGCGCAGTAAATAAATATTGTATTCTACCACATAAATGATAGTACTTTTATACTGATAATCAAAGCAATTCGTGCAAAATTATTCCCTAACCATTCCAAAATATCAAAAATGCACAACGTTAATATTCAAGTTTTCACTACTGCCGGCACTCCCGGAGTGCAACCCGTCGTTTTTTTTTTAGTTGGAGGTATCAACCCGTACATACGGGGCCGCGGTTACTTCGGTTATTTCGTATGGGTACTTGAGGCGTGCGCGTACAAAGCGCGGGCGGAAGGTGGTTGCCCCGCGCATGCTCCCGCCACGCTTCATACCTCACCCCCTCAGAAACGCAATGCGCTGCCTACCACTTCATCTTAATATACTTAAAATTAAATTAAATAACACTCATGACACTTTAAATTTAAAATGTTCAAATCTTGATCACGTTGAGCGGAAAAAAGAAATAAAATTTAAGGTATATTACTTCATACTTGAAAGCGGTCATGCTGAGTAGTTGTGCAGGAAGCAAGCACAGTAATCTTTGATGGCCCGGGGTTGAAAATAAAAGTCAGCGGCGGGTGTACAACGTAGGTTCTAGGTCGGTTTGGTCCGGGCAACAGAAACTTCCCGCACTAGATGGTGGTTTGGGTGGACCATAGAACGTTATTATTATTATTGGGTAAGAGGGGAATAGGACCAAAAGAGGGTCCTAATGGATCACCGCGACCTACAAGATCTATTGTGATCACTGCCCCTGTTATATAATTTCCTCAAGGCCAATAGTTCTGATGAACTGGACGATGCACTTGGGATCGAGCTCCCTGATGTCCTCTGGTGCTACCATTGGCCCACCCAGGGAGCGACTTCTGGCTTGTATGAGTGCCTCGCACTCACAGAGTAAGTGAAGAGGTGTCTCCTCTTCTTCGAGGCAAAATCGGCACTCGTCTGAGACTGCAAGCTTCATTTGATTTAGGTTGTTATTAAGTTTGCAGTGGCCAGTCAGAGTTCTGACGAGAGCTCGAAGTCCAGGCTTTTGCAATTGCAGTGCTCTAGACGTAAACCCCCGAGAGAAACCAGTAATGAGCATTTTTGTATGCTTTTGGCCTGGAGAATTTGCCCAGAGTGCTTTACTCTGTTCATTTGCCCATTCCTTCAGCATTCTTTTCCCCGTGCAACGTGACACTCCCACTATTGGTTCAGGTCCAATAGCTGGTGTCTGCTCCGGTTCTTGCAAGCTCATCTGCTATTTCGTTACCCTTGACGCCGCTATGTCCCGGCACCCAGCATAAGGTGACCTTGTTTAGTCTCCCCAGCTGGTCGAGGGCAGCAGCGCAATCAAGGGTTAACCATAGAACGTACAACGGAACAGAATTTACACCACCACGCATCACAAAGGAAGACAAAAAGAAATAAGCACAAAACATACCTCAAAATAACCGGCGAGGGTTCCGAAGTCACAGTATTAGCACATATTATTAAAAATGGAGATATAATGTTTAATAAATTAGAATGTCGTATCTAAATTTCGTAGCGATGACAATATTCTGTGTAAAAAAAACAAACAACTGCGTCTGTCTCTTGAAAAATTCAAATTTTCAAAACAATTCGATTAAGAGAATGTAATCACAAACTGTGAAGACGGAAGGCAAGGAGACCCATTACAGTAGCAAGGAAACTGCTGCACTATATAAAGTCCATAAATAGTTCGTTAACAATAGTGCTTAAATAAAAATAATGTTCTGGTCAAGTAAAAGGCGCGTAGATCACCCGCGGGTAGCGCGTGCACTGCGCTTGTAGTTTCCTTTGCACAAACTCATTTCTGTAGGTATATGGTGTTCATGATAGCACAATAGACTTAAGTTAAGTCTATTGTGATGATAGTGCCCATCTTTTTCAAATAGATAAATCATTAAGCTTTTACTGTAATTTCATTTTAGTTTTTCGTATAGGTAGGTGGGATACATATTTAATTTTTTTATACTGATATATTGTCATATTTATTTCTTTTCTCTTTTATGTGCTTTATTTTTGATAACATAGGGTAGAGAATTCAGCTTAAGCGTATTTTGTCAGCAACGATAGTAACTAGTACATGGATAAACCTGTAAGGTCCAGCGAGGCTATTGTAACTAAAAAATATGAGATCAAAAACTGCAACTGCTCTATCATTGACTGTAAGAATCTTGGATAAATAAAAAAACTAAAAATAAGTAACATACATATCAGTTATTACAACTCAAGTATCAAAAAGACACAACAGTATTTAATTTAGCTTAAATTCTAGTTTTTCCCCAACAGTGTCTAAAATAGTTGCAATAAACCCTTGCCGAGGTAAATGCAACTGAAGTTGAAAATTGTGACGTATAATTATATAGCTCAAAGTCTAAATTGATTTAAGATACATTCTAATACTTCTTTTCTGGTTATGGACCTTATACCATGGCAGGATGGTTTAATTTACAGAAAACTGTACTCAAAAATTTAAAGGGGCTAATGCAACTTTTTTCATAGACAATAGTGATGGTACATGACAATATGGTGAAGTTATCGAGAAAAATATTATATCCTCTTCTTCATTCCTAGTCTATGGTATTGCTATATGCAATATATTATTACAGGTTAATTTAATAATGGTATATTTTGTTCACTGTACAATGCTTATTTTTATTTTTTTATGCATAGAAATGAATAAGCAACAGAATCCTATGATTTTTAAGGTTGATAAGTGAATGAAATAACATGATTGCTCAATGACTTTTAGTAAGGAAGATATAAGGAAAAATGAGAAATTTTTTAAATACTTTTTATTATAGCACAAAAAAAAATACAATAAAGATGTTACTTGACTGTAAGTCAACAAAGTAAAAACCTACAACATCTTGTCTAAAAGAAAAACCGCAACGTATTGCCTAGTCTTCTATAAAATACTCATAGTAAAAATATTTTTAAGTCATACCTGCCTTTAACAAGGAACTTATAGTCATTTTAGAAATAGAGTTAAATGTTTTACAAATAAACATTAATTGTCCGAAATAGCTGACTCAATATTTTTTTCTCCGTTTCAATTGGAAACACACCAGGCCTTCCAGCTCTAGGCATTTTAGCTCCTCGGGTACCGTATACTCTAGCAATAATAGTGGATCTTGGGATCCCGTATTTTTCAGCAGCGCTGTAGCTATTAATTTTCTTACTTCGCACTTCTTCAACAGCTCTAAGAAGTTGGTCTTGGGTGTATTGCGTTTCTTTTTTTCTTTTATAGTTGCGCACCATCTAAAACACATTAAAATTTATTGACTCATTTATTTTAAAATAAAGAGATGTACCAAAGTATAGTAGTAGAAAGTGTGTGTGTGTGTGTGTCTGCGTAGTGTATTGTGTGTTTAGTTGTAGTAAGTGAAGTGTATTTTTTAACTATTTAGTTCATTTTAAAACGCGCGCGTGTGACCAGCGCCAGCGGCCGGATGACTCAGAAATCAGCTATAATAGTACAAAATGTCATTACCATATCCTACTAAAACATCGACCACGGGGTCAGCACTAGCTTTAGTCAATTTCATTCAAAATTTATGGGGTAATTGTAGCTAACCTAAAAGTCACAATAGCCACTCAACGCGATTTCGAGAGGCTAATGTATCTGTACCTAAATTACATATTAAATGCAGCATTTTCGTGAAACAAATCATAAAAAGGACTTACCTTGTATAAAATCTGCTCTCCACTCAAGACACAAGTAGAGAAACTAAGTATTAAATTATTTTTTCGATTTAAATTCTGCCAGCGGTCGTTTTGTCAATACCAACATAAAAATGGCGGATATTAGATGGCACTGTAGACAGAACAGTTAACGCGATTCTAGCTCCATCTATTATTTTTTGCAAAGATTATTAGTTCACCTATCGTTCTTAGATGTCACTATCTTAGGAAAGCTGTTGTAATGAAAACTATTTAGATTAGTTACATTTTCCCGGTAGTTACAATAGCCTCGCTGGACCTTAAAGGTTTTTGATGTATTAGTATTATAATTTTTTGTAACATTCTTTTTATCAAATAAAAAAAAAAAAAGTCATATCCGCGAAGCTAATAATAAGAGACCGTTAAATTAATAAATTTTCAGGATATCCATGTGTGAAAAAACCCTTTTGAAATACTTGTATATTTTTTAACATCGTACTGGTTTTTTTCACCGATATCAAAAAATATACCTATTTCATAAAACAGATAAGTACAGAAGTAAATCACATGTATGTACTTCATTTTTTATACCTACGCTCGGCAGTCGCGCAAGGGTTGTCAACTTTGGCTTATGCACAAAAAACATCGTGGTAGTGGCCCTCGTATCTAGTTGTATGATTTATTGTTGAGAATGAAACAGGAAGAACGGAAATATAAACCAATAACAACAAAAAAATCAATTTTAATGTGATTGTTTTATTACAAATTTGTCACAGAAAATATCTTGCGACGATTTCGACACTGGCGAAATGCACGACTATTATATTTTAAAGTGTAATAAATTCGCATTCTTATGTATTTCTGTATGGAGATTTTTTCACTTTTCTAATTTTTAATATTTGTTATAGCAGCAACCGAAATACATCATCTGTGAAAATTTCAACTGTATAGCTATCAAGGTTCATGAAATACAGCCTGGTGACAGACGGCCAGACAGACAGACGGACGGACAGCAAATAGCAGCGTGGTAATAGGGTCCCGTTTTTACCCTTTGGGTACGGCACCCTAAAAAAATGGGCAACATGAATTAATATATTTCTATATAAGATTAAAAAGTTAGTAAATGTTTATATAGCCAAGTTTTTGGTGCGAATACACCTATGTGCACCCCGACGCCGTTTTGTCGCGCGCCACGAGCCGGCGATCAGTTCCTAATGACATCTAATGAGGAAGATGAGCGTTTTGTTAAACGACTTCAAAAAAGGAGGAGGTTTCTCAATTCGACCGTATTTTATCATCCATACGTAAATACAAACATACACACATACATAGACTGCTAAAACCATAACCCCTCCTTTTGGCTTCGCCGTTAGTTGGGTAAAAAATAACTTTAAAAGACATCGACATATTTTTTTCGCAGTTATTATTATAATTGGATAAAGATTCTTAATTAATTTTATAATTTTTTTTGTTCCTCCATTTTTGCAAACACGTGTCTCACCAAGCGGACGGCACTTGCGCTCGGAGTGTTCTTGCTGTTCCAAGATATCGTGTCCGTGAGCGGTGTCTATGTGTGCGTTGCTCGAGCGCACATGTATGTAGATTGAGTTCTGTACTTATCTGTTTGTGCCTATTTGTTGTAGGTAAGTAATGAACGACAAAATGTTTTTCTACGTTTATTGAGTTACATTATATTTTTATAACCCGGCCACATTATCTGTGGACCTGGTGTAACTATTAATTGTTCAAAAACAAAACATAAATACAGGAAATTATCTAAGTCTCTATGAAGCGTATTTTTTTGCGGCGTTTCCCGTTCAGCCTCTTAAAACACTAACCTCAGTCAGTCACATACTACTTATCTCGTACAATTCACGAGCACGAGGCGACTGACAGGATTCACTCGCAGGATGCTCTCTTCGTTTTTGCGAATAAGCAAGCCATGCGCAGTTAAAAGAGTGAGTGAGACAGATGAGGGGAGCCGCAGGCAGACAGATAAATAATGTCTCTGTCTCACTACTGACCGTTCCGTCAGGTTCATTGGTACTTCACGTTCAACTGAGACATATATTCCCAGTTGGTCCAATTTCTTTTTTATATTATTCTGGCTTTATTTTTAATTACACAGGCGATAACAATACTTTTTGAAGTGAAAACTTCTTTAGCGGCGTTGTGCATTTTTTTTGTAATGGGTAAAAAATGTTAAACTCGCGTCAGGACACGTGACCTGATCGAAAATTCGTAAGACGGATGGAGTAGTGAAAACTTCTTTAGGGGCGTTGTGCACTTGTTTTGTAATGGGTAAAAAATGTTAAACTCGCGTCAGGACACGTGACCTGATCGAAAATTCGTAAGAAAGATGGAGTTGATTTTTCTGAGATATAAACTTTTTGATGTAATCTAAATGCACAACGTTAATATTCAAGTTTTCACTTCTGCCGGCACTCCCGGAGTGCAACCCGTCGTTTTTTACATCAATATATGTCCATCAATATATGTAGGTTAAATCTGGTTCTCTAATATATTCTTTACTTACCTCCCACTTATTTTCTTTTTCATATTAGGTACTATTTATGGCCAAACATTCTAAATTTTATGTATTCATGTAGCAATAGCTTTCTTAGTGCAAAGGATGTAAGAGAGCTATTACTATAACAAGATGTAATTTGGCACCGGTGCAAGCGCAGCTCGCAGAGGGCGCTAATGGATCGAGTGCACCCGAGATATTTAGACGACCGAGCGAGCGAAGCGAGGGAGGGAATATATAGTTCGAGGGTGTAATAGCTACTTACAACCGAGTTAAGCATTCTACTTTACATCATTCATGCGAGGTAAGTTAGAGTAAAAACTCCACAATTATGATGGTTTGTAAGTTTTAGAGAGCTGACTGAAATACACAATCAATACACATTCTGATAATAGATTTTATTCCTTTTTCTGCACATTTATTGAAATATTCATAGGATTTTAGGTATATCGGTCTCTGGATTTGTTCGTTAAAAGATTTTGTACGACATCTTCTACTTCGAGATAGCGTGCAGGCTAGTTCTTCATCGGATAAAGTGCTTAACATGCTGAACTAACACTTTTAACTAGTAAAAACTTGTAATAACTTATTTTCTTACAGTCGGCAAGTGAACAAGCATCAAATGAAATGAAATGCCGCCATTTCCATTTTTTTTCAGAAAAAAGTTTTCTTATCATTTTATAAGAAAAATGAAAAGCTACCTTTTTATTGTTTTTTTTTCAGTAAAAAGTTTTCTTATCATTTTATAAGAAAAGAGATTGTTTCACGAAGGAGTTTTGCATAGCTTGAACTGTAAAGTTCACTTTACAACTCAAGCATAGTGTGACGTAAAGTGATTTGAAAATGGAGTCTTAAGAAACAATGCATTGTGTTGCAAATGCAAACTTACACAGCCTTTTTGTACATCTTTTTTGTAAATGCTACTTACTGAGCATGTAAGATGTAAAACATATTTTGCTACAATAGGTACATAAAAAAAATATTGTTTGCAGGGCCGCATCTCAGAAGATACATTCATGGAATTTACCTAAAAGCGCTCATCAAATGTATGGAATAGTTTCCATCGATATCGGTTGACGGCCAAACCGCTGAGTGCATGATATGTTCTCAAAACATTAAAAACTATTGGTGGGTCTACTACTGGCTTGCACACGCATTTATAAACTGTGCACTTAAACCTGGAAGTCTAGCGTATCTGGTAGATATACGAGAGGGGATGTGCACTTAAACATCACTGCAGTTCACGAGTCAGCAGATAAACCAACTTCATCTGCAAGTACGAGAAGCGTCACTCCAGCTCCAAGCACATCAACAGCCGACAACAGATCTCAAGAAACGCAAACTAATGACTAACTTCTTCCAGTCTTCAGACTCAATGGAAGCTGTCGTATCTCGAATGGCCGCTTTAGATGGTGCAAGTTTCAGATCAGTGTTCGAAATTATCATGATAATTATCACGATAATTATCGCGATAATAACAAATGGATGATTAACGACTGATAATAACAAAAGATTGCGTTCGTGAAAGTGAACTGTATTCAAACGTGTATTTCCGAACTTGCGTCTATCCGAACGCACAGTGTCAATGTGCCGCGCCGTGGGGTTCCCCTTACACGAAAAAAATCAGTTCGGATTAAGGGATAATGCAAAGTTGAGTGAACTTGAGTGTCATTGGTTTTTTAAGTTAAATATTGTTTATTGAGTTGAATTTGAAAAATGCCTCTTGAGAAAGATCCAATATGGTCATACTTTATTTACATGAAGACAAAAAATACTGGGCTATGGGCTCGGTGCAAAAAATGTAGCAAAGAGATGCAAGGAATAATAAATAGAAATTATAAACTATTAATTATTATTTTTTTGTTAGAATAGCCTCTATTATAATGCATTTGTTATGAAACAATATAACAAAAGAATTTGTTACACTGGTGATAATTATCCGAAAATTATCGGATAAATATCGGATAGTTGTCTGATAATTATCAAGAAGCGTAATTATCTTGATTTTTTCGAACCCTATTTCAGATTATTTCTCTGGAAGCGACGATCTCCGTCAACTATTCCGAAAAGTGGACACCTTACCAAAAACACCAAACACAATTGCAAAATTGTTTTAGAACATGCCAAATGTGAAACTGTGAAAACCATAACGGCCATGAAGGAAAATGGAGACAGGTTCACACTGACACTCGACGAATAGACTTCTGGAGATGGAGATATATGAACATTAACCTTCATTGTGAAGCTTTTGGAGACTTTGAATTCAAAAATCTTGGACTTGTGAGAATAACGGGTGCCATGCCAGCTACAACGGCTCTGTCTATACTGCGCGATCGCCTTACCAGGTTCGGCATCGTTAGTCGCATAGTCACGCAACCGCTGGCGCCAGTGTTATATGAAAAAAATGGGGTCATACATCCCTGGACATCATCAACTCTGTCTGGCCCACAGCGTTCAACTCGCTCAACCTTACACGACTATCGCCGAAGCACAAATCGAAGCGCCACTCCAGTAAGAAACCGAAAGTGACGTTGATAGTTATTCGGCAACAGAATACGTGAAGTAGAAAACCCAAGAGTTCGCAAAACTTATCCAAGCCTGTACAAGGAATTGGCAAAGTACGATGTCTTGTAAGATCAATCAGAAAGTCACCTCTCAAAGCCGATGCTCTGAGATCTTACGTCATTAAAGAGTTTGGTGAAAACATCCGCTTGCACATAGACTGTGAAACTAGATGGTCTAGTACGGATGATACGTAAAAACTTGTATATCACAAAGAATCCAATGAGAACGGAGACCTATTAATAATTTTCATTCAGCAACACAACCTGAAACTAAGCTCCACCTGGGGACGCCCATCCTTTAAAACAACAAGAAAATCCGGGAAAAAAACCTCACAAATAGATCACATCATAACAAACAACAATAGCAAAAGAGTCTTCTTCCAGGACATAAGGGGAGAATGCAGTAAAAAAAAAACCGACCACAAACTCATCTAGGGCTTAATCCGCACGTCTAGTTTTGTTTACAAACACATAAACACACCAATACATACCAACACTTCCAATCGGCGATCAAAAACAACCCATAAACCACTTTAGGACATACGACTATGAAGCTTTGCAGGTAAAGGATATGTGCACAAAATTCCAACTAGCGGTTTCTAGTAGATTAGAATCCCATCTTAAACAATTAGAACAGTCCTGCCAACCAATAAGACTACAGCACCGATCTCATTAGAAAACAAGCACAAAAACCCGCTCGAATGGGAATACTAAGTGACATTTTAAAGGAAGTAGTTTAAGAAACCCTTTTCAAACTACGCACAGCCACCCGTGAACAAAAGCTAGCACTCGTCCTTTAAAAAAAACACCTGTTTTTAAGTAATCGTGATCCTAAAAATCTACGGATTAAACAAAAAGTCAAGGACCTACGCACAAACTTAAATAAAATAAGACAGAAAATTAGAGCTGAAGAAGTGAAGCTTTTTTTTCAAGAACTTAAGCACCCAACACAAGTCAAAGGAATGAAAATCACCTACAGATTCTTCAAGAAATATAAGTATAAAACACTCCGAACTCAGGGCAAATATTTTATCCCAATGTCTAACTGGATAACCGAACTAGGAAAAATGGAAGGTCCTCCAGTACAAAAATTAAAAGAAACAAACGTGAAACTACCTTCTGTGAAAAGTCGACAAGAAAACCAACCCAGGAAGTTACCAAGCACAAGCAGCGCGTTTTTCGAAAATAGATCCACCGATGACCACATATTTACACTGCGGTGCGTCCTAGATACCTACTGGAAATAAGGGATTAAAATCTATGTAGCAGCACTAGACCTTGAAAAAGCCTTCGGACACGGTCAACTTACAAACACATAGAGATATCCTTGTCACAAGCCTTAATATCCCACTGACGAACAGAATAGTAGAGGCATGTATGGACGAAAATACCTTCATAGCATGGTGCGGCCAAACTACATAAACTATTTCAAAAGGCAAAGGAGTCAAACAAGTTTGCCCACTCTCCTCTAGACTCTTCACCATCCTTATGGACGAGTCCTGAGGACCTTAGTAGAGGAAGACGAAAATGACAAACTAGACCAAGACAAGGAAATATCATTGCCTCTTATACTCTCCTTTGCGGATGACCTTGTGGTTGTAGGCACAGACATAAGACGTTCTCAACGGAATAGTTATGAAACTCAAAAAGGGCTTTGAAATCAATGGCAGCAAAACATTACGAGGCACAGTCCCCAGTACTCATTGGCGATATTCTTATCAAACCAGTTACTGAAATTAAATACCTAGGAACATACATACAGCCAAACGTAACAGACGAACTTCTATTAAAATAAGATGTGAAGAAGCTCAAAAAAAAAAAGATAATAATGCTTTTTATAAAAAGAAAACAAAATAGAATGGAAGATTGCACGCCTCATATACAAAATGGTCATCAACCCAACAGTTACATATGGTTTAAATATATCAGCCCGAACCAAAGCTAACAGATCACGTCTACGTCGCTACGATAGACATATTCTAAGAGAAATACTGACCAACTCCAGGGACAGCTCCAAAGCAAAGTAATATATATTAGTATGGACACTCCCTGCCGCTCTCTAGATTGCGACCTCGCCTCCTCGTCGCCCAGATTGATACAGATTGGTTACAGTTTGGCCATTTTGTTTGTTCCGTCATTCGTTTTTTGAAATTTCATTTCTGGCCCGTTGTATGAAGTGTCCAGGGTGTGCCCAAAGGAACTAAAAATCAAGGACATGCTAGAAGGAAAAACAATAATAAAAATATCTTACCTGGGTCACATCATTAGACGCGAAAGACCGCACCATTCACATGCGGCCAGAGATTACAAGGAAAATAAACGAAAAGTCCTCACATGGGAGGATTCTTTAAACAAGGACTCATTTACGGAACGGAATAAAAACCGTCGCCGAGGACTTAATTAACGAGGCAAAAGAAACACATACGGAAATAGAATCTGCCGAAACCGAAGAACAACTTAGCAATGAACAACGATAACCCCATACATACAACACATGGACACAGAACCGAGTAAGAAACCGGATCTAAAAGCCTACCAGAAGGGTATAAGTTACAAAAAACGCAGTTCTAATCCTCCCCTGTATAATTGACACACCAAGTATAATAATATCTAGCCTCCTAATATGCTAATTCGATGCTAGTATACTTGTCGGCTCAACTTCTCTTCACTCCCGTCCTAACTGCGACCACCCTACACTCCTTATCGCATCGACGTGGCCATTGGTGTTTCGGGAAGATTTCCGTTGTATAATGGCAGATAGCGATTGCTGATACACCGCAGACACTGTTGGCGTGGCCACCGTCAGATGTAGCTGGTAGGAGACAGCGGGAACCTGAGGTAGCAGACCGCATTTACTCAGGAGTACCGTCTCATGCCAGGCGCAGCTACGGGGGACACGCTTATAGCGACGGGTGCTTTAGCCTCGACTGTTCTCCTTTATGCACTGATATCAATACCCCTGCAGAAAAACTTCTGGTCAGTGCGGCACCAGAATGGAACGGAAGGTATTGATGTAAAGATTTATCATCAAGCATTTGAAATCACCGCCGCCGTGAGCCACTAGCATCTCGTGCACCGTCCCTCACCAGAATGTAATACGAGTCCTAACGGCCATTCTAGCCGTTCTTTAATCTAGCGTGGAAATAACCTAACTTTCGCCCTTCTCAATCTATTAAAAAAAGTATGTAATCTAATGTGAGTCCTACCGGTCGTTTTATCCAACCCACCTGCTTAATTTTTTAATGAACATATTGATGCACAGCTTTGTTATCAAGCACTGAAAATCACCTAACTTTCGCCACTCTTAAATAAATTAAAAATAACTTTCTAAAAACCTAAAAACTTTTAGGTACAAGCTTTTAATATTGCATTGTCACGCGATATACATAGCATGCAAAATTTCAGCTCAATCGGAAATTGGGAAGTGGGTCAAATTTTACTTGCAAGATTTCATTACAGACACCGGTCAGGTGAAACTAAAAAAAAGCTTGTAAATAGAAATTTATGTCAATTCTGTCCGGACTTTCTACCAAACCGATTAGCTTTTTTTTTAAATGAAAAGTATTGATGCACATATTTGTCATTAATTAAGCATTGGGAATGACCAAACTTACGTCCTCCTCAAGTAACACTCAAACGTGATTTCATAGCTTTCTTTCTCAACATCTCCGGTTCTAATTGAAGTACGCAGTTCATTTTGGTCTAAAAACACTCGTTGGAACGAGCTCTTTCATTTGAGTTATTGCATACTTAAATTTGTTGGGTTAGAGGAAAGCTAGGTGTGAACATTCAACGCGCATATTCTCGCACACCGCGCAAGGTCGATGTCGAGCTGCTTGCGGGTTGGCCGCCTACTCTGGACGCCATACTAAAAATACATATGACATTTTAAAAATAATAATAAAATAAATGCTGCGGTCCTCCTTATCAGTTATTGATTTCAAAATTATAATGATATATGCCAATTTCTTAATTTTAATTTATTTGTGACTCTTTTTATTCTACTTATTATTTTATTGTTTTGTATTAAGCAAAGTTGACATGGCTAGTGTAAAGTAATTTGAGTGTGTAAAGTTTTATATTTGACTTAGTTTTATAAGCGACTTCTAGGGTTCCGATGGAGCTGAAATTTGGTATGCAGCCATATTCCCGGCGACAATAATTGATCCTTTTGGTAGATACCTATTTTGAACCTGATCTGATCTTTGGAGGTGGAATCAAGGTCCCAGGATCGTCTTTTTTCTAGAGTCGTAGGAAATATAACCACAGATTTACGATATGGTGATATGGTAATACTGTGATATTACTGTGCTCGCCTTTTTAAATCTGTTAACGTGTATTTATCACATTTGGTATTTTTGAGCATAAAAACTATTTTCAAATAAAAGCTTTTAGGTAAAGTTTTTAGGTTTTCCTCAACTTGTTTAATTTGGAACCGCGTATATTTTTTTATTAATTTGAGCATTTGGCTTTTTGAGCATTAAACTATTTTCAAATAACAGCTTTTACCAAAAAGTTTTTAGGTTTTTCTAAAATGACTTCTGTAATCGGTAATAATAATAAGCTTATTTCGAAAAACCTAAAAACTATTAGGTACAAACTTTTAAGTTTAGTGTGCTTGATTCCAAATTTTAAAAAGTCGGACTGAGAGTGAGAGGAATGATTGATTAAAAACAATAGACGATCTTGGGACCTTGATTCCACCTTTGTAGTTTATCATTAGATCAACTTCAAAATACCAAAAGGATCTATTGTCACCGGAAATACGGCTTCATACACCTTAATCGGACCCCTAGAAGTCGCTCTCAAATCAATCACAACATTTGAAGACATACATACAAATATTTCATGTTAAATAAAAGCTTGTAAAAACGCCGGTCTATGTAATTTTACAAATAACACAATATTTGTATTAATTTCGACCTAACCTTGGGGACATATACGATAGGTAAGTAACAACCTCAGTTAACGGCTCCTGAATGAACCAATTTTGTTACACTGTTCTGTAGGTATTACACAGTTTGGTTAGGTTACTATGGCGGGCTATTAACTAAATTATCACTAGCATCATAAAACTTAATAGTTATAGAACCCAAGTTATAAGCAAGCATGAACCCCCTGGAACTAAGCTTTGGTATCACCGCTGTAGGAATACCTACCACCAGAAACATATTCTCGCCCCTCTGTTCTGTACTGTACACAACCCACGAATCCACTAAGACTCCCCTGTTTTGCGCTTTCAACAACCTCATTATAAATTCTACCTCATTAAACCCAGGTACAACCAAAGCCGATTTTACTTTCTTAGGTAATTCTGATTGTTTTCTGACGACAAATCTACCGTATTTTCTCGGCATTTTATCGACTGTGTTGCTGAGCCACGATAAAGTATTTTTGCATTCACACCAGAGTTTGATGACTCCATCTACTATAATTGGTTTGCCTTTAAAACGAGGAGCAAAGTAACGACAATCCGATTCCAAAGCTACGTTTAAAATTTTTTCCTCTAGTGTTCGTTTTACATTTTGAGCTTGGGTTGTAGTCATATCTCTGTGATTTGCATTCGCTATAGCGACACAAAAGTCATCGTTTGCTACTCTGGTATTATCAACGAAAATATCATCCATAAACACGGTATCTAAAACATCTGGAATATTTTCGTGTTTAACGGATTTTCTGCGTCTTTTGGGTTCAGGTTTTTGCGCTGATATTAACTCCTGTTTAATTTTTCGCGAAGTTTTCGATTTAGGAATTTCTTTTGGAGTTTTGAATATATCCTCGACTTTCACAATAGGTATAAATCCTTTAAAAGTATTACTTCTTGAAGTAATCTTGGTCGCTACAACAGGTTCTTGTTGATTTCCTTTTAAAGTGTTACGTCTTGAAGTAATCTTGGGTGATACAACAGGTTCTTGTGGACTTCCTTTCAAAGTGTTACGTCTTGAAGAAACCTTGATTACTTTAAGAGGTTCACCTTTAATTTTTGGAGTTGCAGATGGCTTCGCTTTCGTTGGTTTTTTAGTACCGTGTTCAGAAGCCACTTTCTCCAATTCAGTTTCAACAAATGATTTATTTTTAATTGCTTTAGAACTGCTTTGTTTGACTATTAAAATGGACTTTCTTCTGGATCTTTTATTTGGTGTATTTTCCAAATGACTTGTATATTTTTCAATGTTATCGATATTTTCAACTTTCACCGGCGTTAAAAAGTTTATAGCTGGGTTTGTTTTTTGTTTCGGTTTTTCTGTTTTAATTTTAGTTTGTGTGGTAGAAAGTTTTGGTCGTTTGGCAGGTAATGTTGTGTCGATACAGCATTTTGAGTCGCGTCGCCTTCGAATTCTTGGAGAAGCAGTATCATCAGGTAGAGTTTTTTGCGCGTGAACCGCCACCAACATATCAAGTTGATATTGCGCCTGTAAAATAAAGATTTGGAATTTTAATAATATCAAGAGAGTACCTTCTATCACTATTATAAAACGCCAACAGTCCAAGGATGACTATAGACCTTTTGTTTTACCGTACCCGCCAATAAACTTGGACCTGCGCAGTGACGACCATCTTGGTATAAGTTATATAGAGTGAGCTATACTGTTACACAGTGTTAGGTGCGAACAAGTCAGTAATGTGTTGCGCAAGACTGTTATTACTGTGTCTATCACTATCATGCACAATAGTGCTGTTACTGCGTCTGTCACTCTCACGCACAACAGTGCAGGTACTGCGTCTGTCCTTTTACGCATAATAATACTTTTATTGCGTTTGTCACTCTCACGCAAAACAATGCTGTTACTGCGTCTGTCACTCTCACGCACAACAGTGCAGTTACTGCGTCTGTCACTCTCACGCACAATAGCACTGTTATCGCATAAGTCACTCTCATGTAAAACAGTGCTGTTACTGCGTCTGTCACTCTCAATCACAATAGTACTGATTTTGCGTCTGTCACTCTCACGCACAACAGTGCCGCTATTGTATCTGTTACCTATACGCACAACAGTGCTGTTACTACGTCTAACACTCTCACGCACAACAGTGCCGTTACTGCGTCTGTCACTCTCACGCACAACAGTGCCGCTATTGTATCTGTTACCTTTACGCACAACAGTGCTGTTACTACGTCTGTCACTCTCATGCACAACAGTGCCGCTATTGTATCTGTTACCTTTACGTACAACAGTGCTGTTACTACGTCTGTCACTCTCACGCACAACAGTGCCGTTACTGCGTCTGTCACTCTCACGCACGTGCCGCTATTGTATCTGTTACCTTTACGCACAACAGTGCTGTTACTACGTCTGTCACTCTCACGCACAACAGTGCCGCTATTGTATCTGTTACCTTTACGCACAACATCGCTGTTACTACGTCTGTCACTCTCACGCACAACAGTGCCGTTACTGCGTCTGTCACTCTCACGCACAACAATGACGCTAGCTATTGCATCTGTTACCTTCACGCACAATAGTGGTGTTACTACGTCTGTCCCTCTCACACACAATAGTACTGTTATTGCGTCTGTCACTCTCACGCAAAACAGTGCTGTTACTCTGTTTGTATTCTCACGTACAAGCATCTGGTGCCAGGCGACGTCTCAGTAGTAGGCAAAAAACGAGTATAGTAAAAAGGTCAAGATTTTATACAGGATGTTACAAAACCGTTAATTAAGGCTTCTACTATAAATCCGTTTTATTCAAGAGTTGCATACCATACTTTATACCATGACTCCGAGAAAAAGAAACAATTAAGCGAAAACAGACATATAATGAACAAAAAAGTAATGTTAAATTAATTAAAATATTCATAAAAATTGGAACGATTACTAAAATAAAGAGTAATTTTCTTTGTGTTCGTACAACTTATAGTATTACAAATAGCACCAATTTACTAATGAAATGACAGCAAAGAATACAAAACTATATACTTGTGTTAAAAACTCGCTGCCCGCTAAATCATCGTAGCGCTGGGGATAAGCACTAGGAGTGTGCCGGTTATCGGTGCCCGTAAGTAAGTACGCGCCGTAATAAGCGGGGTCGCCTCGTTATCCGCTCTGGGACATCGATACGAGTGTGTAGCTTCAATATGCCATTTCATATATACGGCATCCTGCTCCCACATTTATTGCCTTTTTAACACAAGTATAATCAGCTGATCGAGCTGATTTGTGTGAGAAGTCAAAAAAATACGATATAAATTACGATTAAATAAGAATTATTTGAGTTTGATATCAGCAAAGCTGTAGAACAAAACTGGTTCAGTTTCTTGACTATGAGCCGAGGGAGTGGGAGTGAAGGTAGGGGTGGGGGGAGGGGGAATATGCTCTATTTTAGCACTACTTATATCGGGCTTTGAACTTCTCTATTTATTATATCAGCTCATATACGTCCCCACCGAGGGGCTCGAGCCTACCCTGAATCAGGGCGATTAGGCCTTAGTCGACCACGCGGGCCCAGTGCGGGTTGGTCGACTTCACACACAACCTTCGAGTTTCTGCGCAGGCCTGTGCAGGTTTCCTCACGATGTTTTCCTTCACCGTTAAAGCAATCGGTAATGACATGTACGTAAGTTTTTGAAAAACTCATTGGTACATTAGCCGTCCAGATTTGAACCCGGTACCTCTGGTTAGATGGACCGAGTCGTTACCGGTTGAGCCACCGACGCTTTTTTAACCGAAACTTCTCTATTTAATTATTCGTAATTGCATGACAATCTAGGTGGGTACGTATTGTTATTACCTCGGTAAGTAATTCTTTAGCCATGAGGTGTATGCTGTGCTTGCTGTGATTATACATGAACGCGTTCGTCAGCATTAGTAGTATGTCCCTTTGAAACTCCGCTGTCGTTCTGAAATATGTATACAATAGAACGTTAGAGAAACGCGAGCGCTAAGGGGCCACCTACCACCCCCCGTCACAGTGTTACGATATGGCTTACAGTAGCGCAACGCCTTTCATGTCACACGATGCCGCAACGGCGGCGTTTGCATTTGCGCCACGGAACCGACTTCAAAAAAGGAGTATGTATTCTATCATATTCAAAGTTGATTTAAGCTATAATAAAAATTCCAACATACGCCATTGCCCCGGTCTGGCAATCCGGAATTGAAGCTGTTAATCCCGTGAGTGACATAGGATACATACCCGACTGGCCAAAAAATTTGGGTTAAGATTTTATGCAGTCGGGTTTTTAATTTTTAACTAATTCCTTGTTATTTCTTACGTGATGGCACCATTTTTAATGTTCCTTCTAATGGTGTTCATATCCATTGGTCTTTTAACGACTTTGCTGTATTCAGGAGCCATGGCGTCTGTTATGGGGTACGCGAATCTGTCTGCATACTTGTGGACTCGGAGTCTGCAATGAAAAATGTTTCTATCACTCTCTTTCTTACCGTGTGGTA